>OY829326.1:81951440-83277738 GCA_963691655.1 Toxonevra muliebris
AAATGAAACAAGGTAATAAAATTTTTGGGTTTTGGTCAAATCTCGTTTGTTGTCAACCGCGCCGAAAAATAAATCGCGAAATGCTCCCCAGTTCCTATAATCACCAGAAAATGGTGGAATTACGATTTTGGGCAACACGACATCACTTGACTGTGGCGTGAAATTATTTAGATGCTGAAGGAGAGCCGATGGCTGTGCAGTTGACGTATCGCCAGAAGTTTCCGATGCCTTCGCCTGCGTAGAACGATCGTTGATTGCCCTTGTTAACGATGATTTCGCAAAAAAATATTTAATTTCGATTTGCTCAAACGATTCCTTATGAGTACCACTTTCCGGAACGCCGTCGTTCTGCTCGGCTACCTCTATGTCGTCTTGGAGTTCGCACAGTTGATCCTCAACATCTACAAATTGTCGCCAATAATCTTCGACTGCATGCAATCTCGATTGAAGTTCTTCGATTTGCATATCACTGGTTATTGTGTCAATAAAAGTACACGCACGAGTAATGCATGCTTTCACACGGCCACATTTAACTTTCAAGGCCTTCAGTGATGGCATGTTAACGGTTTTGATGTGGCCTTGAGGTGACCACGCTTTCAGATTTGATTATTTGCTTGACCTTGGTCAATAATAACGCTATGACAAATTAACTTTTAACTTTTTATTCTAATTATTTACTATCCACTGGCTACGAAGGACCATTATTTTGGATCATACAAATTATTGCAAATTTATTGAAAATTGGAAATTTACAATTTCTTTTACATTTATTTATTTAATTAGATGTGTGCATACACCAAAAAAGAACAGAAAAAAAAAAGAAAACATTACAACATTTCTTTTACAGTTACAATTTTTTTCCTTTTAACGAATCGCTCAACAACAAAAAAAAAATTATCTACCGGTTTAAGGTTGTATTTGCGAGTATCGTACAGTGTTGCCAATATGCTGTATTATTCCTAAACAGTCGAAAAAATGCACATTTTCGAAGTGTGACAGCATATAGAACCCACCGATTTCGATGAAATTTTAGTCAATGACTACTTAGGGGATGGGTCAACATAATCTGCCGGTTTTTTTTTAATTTGACGCATGTTTAATTTTTCCATACGATTTTAAACTGCTCTAATGCACAAGTGTAATCGTATACCCTACACACATGAAGAGAGGTTTGTTTTGTTATGTTAGTGTTATATCCTAAGAAAACAGTAGTAGCAAAATTGAAATTATGAAGTATGTTTTTATATTTTTTTTTTGGTGGGGGGGAGGAAGCAGGGGGATGGGCGAGTAAACATGAAGGGGAGGGAAAAGGACTTTCAGAATACACAAATATAATCTTTTATAGTGATTCTCAGCGATAAAAAAGGAAAATATTCATTTTTTTACAATCACGTTGTATGGGAAGTGGGCGTGGTCACGGGCGGGCTTTTTTTTATTTTTGCACGCTGGCATTGTATTGACATAAGCAACTCCTGTACCAAATCTACCTCGACTCCTTCTATTTTTGTTTTCTTTTGTATGAAGTTCAACCGAAATGTGGTCCCGCGTGGCGATTTTGACAATCGCCCGTCGCTGCGTGCCGTATTCTTTGGTCCTCCACTATAAAGCGTGTCGCCTTTTCAATCCAGCAACACAGAAAATTGTTTTTTTCTTTGTTATAGTGCGGACACACGAGAGAGAATTTCAGGAAACTTTAGCATTTCGTTTTTTTTTCGTTGGACGACCTCGATGGCCTAGTGGATAGTGCACTAGACTTTCATCAGAGAGGTTCGGGTTCGATTACTTTCTTATATTCACTATCAATATGAAGTGTATGAGAATTATAAGATAGTGTACAAGTACACACATTGGTTGGTAATGGCAAAACCACCAAGCCGATAAAAAATTGCCACACCGTTCGGAATCGGCGTTAAACTGTAGGTCCAACTATGTGGTATTACAATGGGTCGTTCAGGCCCAAGTGTGTCTCTCGACAGCCTCTCCAACCTAACCTAATCTAACCTTAGCATTTCGTTGAAATGTGTCTGAAATGCGGAATTTCGCCATACAAAAACTGTCAAATTAAATTCTGAATTTCAGAAGGATTTCAACGCAATGCACTTGAAACATAAGACTCATAACAGCTGCTCATGTCATATTTATTAACCATCACTGCCCCTTCATGGGGTGTCTGATGCACCCCGCCAGTAAAAAGACTTCGGAAACTTTTATCAAATTTTAAAGTTATTGTGAAGAAATATATAGAAAAAAGCGCGTATGCTCAATATTTTTTTTTATGGAACAATATAAAAAGGATGTTTAGTTATAAATTGTATTGATTAATTAAATTTTTGTATGATTTTATTAGACGGCTATTGTTAATTGGGAACGGAACCAAGAAAGGGTCCGAAAAATACGTTTGGAAGAACAGGATATTGAAGATCATATGGATGTTCTTGAACGTTCGGTGGAACAGATAACGAAATATTTAGCGAAGAGGAATCCGACTATATAGGAGTATCATAGCGTCTAGAATATTTTTTGGGTTGGGCCCTAATTACAAAGTGGTATAAGGAAAAATCTAACTTTTCGGTACGTAAACGATCTCACAATATCATAACACAGATACCTTTCGCAAATAACGATCTTTTTCAATGCTCAATGAAATTTTGAGAGATTGTTCGTGCGTAAGGGCGATGTTACACGATCAATGTTTTGCTGTCAAACAATGAAATTGTTGTTGTTTTGAAAAATGAGCACTGAGCAAATTGGAAATACTAATATTTTATGAAAAATACTAGACTTTTTACTAACTTTGTGAAAATAAGTGCTGTTTAAAAAACTACTTAATAATTTTCATGAAAACATGGTAATTCAATGGCCAAGTAACAAAGTGGCGGAGTTTATTTTAATAGTTCGCAAATTTTAAAGATTATTTTTCTGCGTTTTTCATATGTAAATGCAATATTTTTTGTATAATTTGTTGCTATTTTCACCTACATTATCTCATATTGTCACTATAATTATTTTCCATCCAATTCCATTCCAATTGTTGAATTTCATTCACACAATTAAATACTTTTTAGTTGAAAAAACATAGTTGCAGATAAAAGTATTAAAAAATAACATTCAGCAAAAAACTGATAGTGTAACAGGGCATCAAACAAAACGATGAAAAGAGAGTAAAAACAGAAAACATTGACAGCAAAACATTGACCGTGTAACATCAGCCTAAGAACAAAAATGATCGATTTCGATAAAAAAAAAACAAAACTCGTTTATTTGGAGATTATGGATCGATATGATGTTAAACAAATTTATGACGTTTTAGAAATAGCGTAAATCTCGTCCGGGAAACACACTCACACGGGGAGCAAAATGCAAAGAATTCGTAACTTCTCTACTGTAAATTCGTTTAAGAAATAGTTTCTCAGCACGGAGAAATGAAATCTCATTAATAACTGTGCAAAATAAGTACGACTCAATACGAATGTTTCTCTTAAGTGAAAATAGATAACGTTTTTAGTTACAATTTAATTTAATTTGTTCATTTGGTTGTAATTACAAATAAATTAAGTAATATTATTCCGGAGCACACTAAATATTTGTAACAAAGCGCAAATAGAAAATAATATATGTGTAGAATTTATTATTGAAGTTGAAGCGTAGCTTCAGAGCTATTGCTTTCTTTTATCTGTTTGCGATTATGAAATACGTAACGAAAAGTAAAAATGCTTCGTATTTGTACAGCTTGTGAGTGCTGCTAAGAAAACAAAATTCTAAATCTCACTTGAACCGTATCCATTTAAAAAAAATCTATAAAACTCTATACATGACTTTAGTAACGATTTAGTCTTTGAGCCAAAATGAGGTTCTTTATATTTTGTATGCTTATTCTATGGATAAGCTTGATGGCAAATAGAGTTGAGGTTACTCCTATTGTCGGTGGACAAATTGTGAAGACAGTGGGCGGTAATTTTGGGAAAACTCCATTAAGTTATCAAATATTAATACGAAACTTACCTAAGTATATATTCCAGATAAACCCAAATATCCCTATATAGTATCATTACAAGAAATGCACAGCGTGGACGATGCTCACTGGTACCAAGCGAAAAACTCAACCGACAACGAAGTGGTGAAGTATCAGCATTTCTGCGGGGGAAGTTTAATTAACAACAAGTGGATTTTAACAGCTGCGCACTGCATTTGGATTAAGTATGAGCATCAAGATACATACACAACTTGCTCATGAGAAAGTAATTACTTTCAATGTTTATAATTTCAGAAACATTGAACGCATTGCAGCCGTCATAGGGCATGAGAACATATCAGACGCGCATAAATTGGAGCGTTACGCTATACAGCGAGTGGAATACGTATATTTTCAACCGTAGGATTCCTATGCTTAAACGATCTAATATTATGATATTTGCTAAGATATTTTCTAATTTAATAGCACTAATTTTCAAAATGACATCGCGCTGCTACGTCTGCAGAAATCCTATGCAGGTCCCACAAAAGAGTTGAACTTGTTTTATGATTATGCGAAAGTACCAAATTATGGAATGAAAGCCAATAGAAAAAGTAAATAACAAGTTTTACTGAAGAATTTTAAACACAATTACACTCTGTATACTGTATAGAAAATATTACCTCCAGGACCTTGCAAAATTATTGGTTACGGAGCCACACAGCATGCTGGCGACATACAGAAGAATCTGATTGAAGGAGAAGTTAATGTAATATCGAAGAAAAAGTGTAGACAAATGTTGGGTCATATTTGGGCACCAAAAAATGGTGAGAACACCATATGCGCGTTGGGAAATGATCAGGATACATGCCAGGTGAGTTGTTATTAAATTATAGTTACTTATAAAATCTCATCAGCTTTAGTTCATCTTGCCCCATTCCAAAAAGATTAGCTTATGCGGTACTCACTAGAGCCAGTTAGTAAAGCCAAGAGCTGTCAGGTTCCTCTGTATTTGCTCCTTACTACGGAGATAAAGTTTTAATTTTTTGCAAGTTCCATAACCGTTTTTATGAAGAGAATACTTTATTAAGGAAAACGTAACGTATCGTCTCTTAACATTGCCAACTGTCACGCATCGATACTGTGATATAGGCAGTGGGTGTTAGTGATTACCGAAGTCGGACCGAAACGTAGTTAGATTTTCAATAGATTTCTACTTTACGTTTGAATAATACTTTAACCTCATAATGTTTATTATATAAACATTATGATTTATTGAAGATTTTAAATCTGGGTTTATTTTTATTAAAACCAAGTTTACATGTTTTTGCTGTTCAGTTACTTATAGTATAATTTTATAAGCAGCATGCTTCTTGAACTTATTAACCCTCATCTACCCTCTTAATGGGTCAAAAAAGTAATTTCTTTCGAAAAGTGAAAAAAAAAAAATTCTACTATAAATTACTAAGCGCACAAAGAATCTGAGATGTAAATTTAACAAGCTGTCTTGGAAGAATTTGGAAGAAATTTGCAACAACTTTTCCAAATCAAAAATATTAAAGCTGTCTTATAATAAAATTGTTGGAAATAGGCAAACTTTAGGCCCTCATAAAACAAAAAATTGAACTATCTTGGCAAACCCCTCTGGGAGTTTTGTTACTGTATATGCATACTTTCAACCTAAGCAAACGGATTCTGGTTCGGATTCCATGACTTTGAATTTGTTGTTGTGTAATCAGTTCCTTCCATTGGTCCCGCCGCTAGATTTTCATGTGCTCCTCTATTAAACCATAGATCGTGTTAAATAGGGTAATACCGGGAGAAATGGAACTGTTTCTCTATCTCTTGCAGAGCAGTAAAAGAATGCAATCAATTGAGGATATAAGTCACAAATGAATAGTAACTTTTGATTGCAGTTATTGAATAACATATTTGACTCCAGATTAAAAAATGCAGTTGGAAGTCTTTTATGGAGTCGCCGATTGATTATTCATTTAGAAAAATCTTTATTTGAATCAAGGGAATGTAATTTTTTATTTGAAATCATGAGACTGCAAATCTTATGACTCCAAAATCATGATTGCTTTGGAGTCACTTAAATACCCTTGAACTCAAATGCATTCATTTGGAGTCAGGTGAAGTCAATTGGAGTCACTTGGAGTCAATTGGGGATTTGAAGTCAATTGGAGTCAATTGGGGAGGGGGTAAACGGGGTCTCCAGGGGATATTAAGAAATTTCTTTCAACAGATACAAATTTGATGTCTATCTAAAGGAAATAGATAAATAATTTTTGCATACACACTTTTTCTCCACCTCCTACCTTTCCTCTTGAAAATGGGGTTTTAAGCCCTTACTGTCGTCCATATAGTTATTTTTATATGTAGGGCTACAAAGTTGAAATTTGAAAAAAAAAAAAGGTTTTTATTTTTACTTATTTTCGATCATAACAGCAATATTAACACGTATTATACCTTAAAACTTTTGTCTGACACTCATATAAAACATACAAAAATGTAAAATTTATTGGCAGAAAATTAAAGTTTTTACAGGCATTTATGTGAAGTATGTATGTGCTCTCAACAGTGCACTTTTTTGAATTTTGCCATTTACATGGAAAATTGGGGCCAATAGAAAAAAATCATTAGGATATTCAGATTCTACGGAAAATGTTACTATAGAGAATGTTGTCGCCGCTCGTTGGGGAAAATCTTGTTGTGTAGTGTTCTATATATTATAAAATTTACAAATATTTTAGAAAAATTAATTTTGCTTACTTACATTTTCAAAAGGAATTTTTTATTACTGGTTTTATTTTATATTCTTGTTAAATTTTTTAATTGTTTAGACTTCAAAACTACTGTAATGTCAAAAATCGCTGAACATAAGTTCGAATTGGATTTAATTTTAGTTCGAAATTTTCAATTCCATACTGAATGAAGAACACATTTTTGAATTTGAATCAGATATAAATTCCGTTTCCAAAGCGATTCCGCTTCAGATGTCAGAACAGACCTGATAGTGGCTGTTATTGTTGAACTTTCGTACCGGCAGGTGAAGGGTGATTAATTGCTCCGCAAACGAAAGTATAAAAAATATTGATTCGAAATCCTGCATGCGACATTTGTATCATGATGCGTACGTAAGAGTTAAAACAAAGTTCGAGACTCAACTTCCCTTTGATGGGTTGTTTAGATATCATTGTGTGTTTTGCTTAATCAATACTTTAATTATTAATTCTGAATTTATTCAAATTCGTTAGAAATCTGTTGAATCCCTTATAAGGGATGCCAGTAGCGAAAGAGTTAAGGGGAAACATAAATTGTCCTAAAAATATATTAATCTTGAAAATTTCTTATTTGGTATCTGGGAGAAAGTTATTCACTATCGCTCACATTTTTTAGACCTCAGTACATATATAGCATTTATTTTATTTTATTTAATTACTTAATAATTTTTCAGGGTGACAGTGGCGGTCCTTTAATATGTAATTACAATGGGCAAGATTACATTTACGGCATCGTTTCGCACGGATTAACATGCGGCATAAAAGGTGTACCTAGCATCTATACAGTGACGATACCATATGTGGAGTGGATTAATTTGATCGCAAAAAACTAAAACGTAATAAATATAATTTTTTATAGACGTTTTCCATTTGATTTTATTATGAAATATAGAAAATTATTTAGTTATTTGTAATAAATAAAAGAAACAAGGAACACTATATGTATATCGTTTGTTTTAACTAAGACTTTGCCCTATCGGGGTCTGACGATTTCATCAATCTCATAAAGTTTTTTAACTTCAGGCCGGAGATCATTGGCAAAGAGTACATATTTTTACAAAATTCACTCTTTAGAGTAAAGTGCTGGGTAATGGGGTAAACAAGTAATGTTTTACCATAGAGAGTGAACGCATCTAAAACTGGAAGCTGAACGAAAAGTGCTTAAAGAAAAAGTGCAAACACCTAATTAATAAATTTTTTAATGCTGAATACTGTTAGCAAAATTAGTGTGTTGAAGATGAGAGAAGATATAAATGAATCATATTAAATATTAAAATAAATTAATTAATATTCTTAATTTTCTATTTTTATCAGCTGTTTTTCTTTTGTGGCCAATTCAACCAAGCTCAAGCCAAAACTACTTAGAAGTAAAAATTATGTGAATTAATTTTTATTTGATAAAAATTGTTGTATATGCAGCAAAAAATAAAATTTAAGAAAAAGTGAATAGTATTCTTGCGAAGGATATTTCCTCATATGGGGATAATGAACTCATGTAGCATGAAATTTTTCGAAATATGGTCCAGTTCATTTAGGTATAAACGGGATTTTTTACATGCTGATTTTCACAGGTAACACCTAGCAATTTCACGGGGAAATCCAAGTTGAGCCAATGTTCCCTGCTTGCCATTAGTTAAGACATGAATCCGCCAGGCGTTAGCCAGAGATGTTGCACCATATACGTGCTCAGCACCCATCACCATTTCTTTCCTCGAATGGAAACTCGGCGCTTTAACACAAATTGATCGAGTTGATCAACTTCGCCCATTACTTTGTTATAGGTTGGAAATAATAAGTGCGACATACTGACGTAAATTTTTTGTTTTTGGGTTGAGCTCCACCTTTTTACTTTTACCATTGTGCAAACGCGGTTGTCAACCCAACGTACAACAAGTATATCTTTGTTAACATCAAAGCTATAAACAAATTTAGCACGCTTTCGTGCTGAGTTTTTGTCCGTCCGTCTCGTATGAAACCTGTGGAACGATAGCCCGCTTCTGCCAATTCTTTAAGTAGCGAGTGACTGATGAACGAATTTATATGTTCCTTGGGGTTTGTATGTATTTCCTCCAGCAGTGATTTTACCGCCCTAGTTCCTAGCGGCTCTTTTGCCAAAAGCGGTGATACTGATTTGCCGTAGTAACCATCAAAAGCATAACAATATTGTTGGAGTTTATATACTTGCTGTTGTTATATACTTGTTATATACAGGTTTCGAATAATGAAAAACATACATTGAATTTGTTTGCCTGAATTTTTGTAAGACTTGAAAAAATTTTTTCACTCACAATCGAACATTGCTCAATAAAAGACCTCTAAATAATAATTTTCCGGTGTTTCAATTTCTTCGTCCTTTCAAAGGTTATGGTCCACACGTAAAGAGAAAGGATGAGTTCGTTATATAATATTGAAAAAAGCAATTACGACGGATGGAAGGTGCACATTCGATGCGTCCTTATTAGCTTGGATTTGTGGGGCTATGAAGATGGGTCGATACAGAGACCAATGGGAAACGCTCAGGATGGCGGTGGAGACTCTGGCGCTGGCGCTGTCAACAATTTTATTAAGCATGAAGCGGTCACAGTTGGGATACATCAAAAACTAGAAAACCTCGAGGGAAGCGTGGATTGTCCTGCAACAGCAATTTTGTCCACAAGGTACTGCAAGGAAAGTATTGTTATTCCGAAAGCTGCTTGCTGCGAAGATGATCAGACAAGCTTCCATGGCTGATCATTAACGAAATTTTTCGGATATCGTGGAGAAGTTGGTGGAAGTTGATATTATCATTCCAAACCAATTGCTGGCAGTTATCCTGCTAAATAGTTTAAACGAAGAGCGCGATGCTTTGCCGGATTTAGAAGCTCTGAAGATAAAACTGATGGATGATTTTGAACGGCGCACCAATCATTGTGAAATTCAAGGTGAGGAGCAAGCGTTCTTAACGAAATCATATGACAAGAGGCAAGGAAATGTAGGAAAGTCGAAAGGTCTGAAATGCTACAACTGTGGGCAGCTGGGACATTTTGCCTGAGAATGCAAAAAGCGTCAACAAAGGGTAAGTGCAATGCTGCATGGCATGAATTCTGGAGAGCTGCAGCGTATCACGTGGGTTTTCAACAGCTGTTCGACGAGTCATTTATGTTGTGGCAAAAACGATGTGACAGTATGGAGAAAAAATTGAATTGGCCGGTGGTTTTGTAATTTTTACAAAAGGCATCGGAGATGTTCGCTTAAAAACTATGTATGGTGATGTAGTCTTATTGAAAGAAGTTCTTTATGTTCCACAACTCAAATTTAGTTTTATGTCAGTCAGTAAAATGGTGGAAAATAAGGTATCAGTAGTTTTTCAAAATGGTAGCGTGACATTGGCGAATGGTGACTATACTATCTTGCGTGGTAAGAGGCATGGTCAGATATTTATATGCCATGACGAAAGTATAGTAGATATGTTAATTAAAAATTGTTGCTTAATTTCTAATAACAATTTTTTATTATGGCATCAACGTTATGGACATATTAACGCAAGAAACTTGTCTGAGCTGATGAAGAAGAAATTAGGACGGGGCTTAAATACGCGATATACTCTTGAAGAGCTGAAGTGCCAGACATGCTACAAGGGAAAAATTCACGCGAAACCATTTCCAAAGAATGCCAGCTATAGAGCGAAAGAAGTACTTGAGATTGTACATACCGATACCTGCGGCCTGATGCGCGTTACTTCATGTGGCGGTGCGCGTTATTTTGCGTTATTCACTGACGATCACTCAAGGATGATGTTCGCCTATTTCCTTAAAAACAAGAGTGAGATATATAATGCATTTTGTAGTTTTATTGCTATGGCTGAACGGCAAACAGGAAAGAAACTAAAATTTTTGTGTAGCGACAATCCTCGAGAAAATTTAAGTACGCAATTTGCGACGAATTTAGACAAATTAGGAGTTAAGAGGCAATTTTTAGTAGAATATACTCCACAGCAGAATGGGGTAGCTGAAAGAGCTAATAGAACTGTTACGGAGATGGCACGGTGTATGCTAATTGGTTCCGGGTTGCAAGAGTCATTATGGGCAGAAGCAGTTGCCACTGCAGTTTATTTGAGAAATCGATGTTCAACTACAGCAGTTGAAAATAAAACTCCGGTGGAAGTATGGACTGGAATAAAGCCGACAGTTGCGCGAACTTTTGGGTGTAGAGCCATTATTTTGAATAAGAATTCAGGTAGATCAAAAATTCAATCGAAAGATATTGAATGTGTGTTGACTGAGTACTCTTTAGAATCGAAAGCTTATCGATTGTATGACACAACAATGGGAAAATTATATAAGAGCCGTGACGTGAAATTTTTGGAATATATGTTAAAGCCATCATCAAATGGCAAGTATGACGTTTATTAAATTTTCGCAAAGAAACGAACGATGGAGAAGGCAATGAATTTGGTTTTGCAGAACAAGTAGATGTTATAAATAATAACAATAAAGAAGATATATTACCAGAAAAAGTAGTTGAAATACCTGAGGCCGGGGATGTGAACTATGAAGTTCTTAGATTTGGGGAAATGGTATTCAATAGTTACTTGGGCAATGATGATAAACTCAGCCTTACCGATAATCCGCTAACGGTGGCGGAGGTAATGTCACGAAATGACCATCAAATGTGGTTAGCATCAATGCGAATGGAATTTGATTCGCTTATGTCAAAAGAGGCATGGATTTTAGTTGATAGACCAAAGGATACTCCCACAATTAAATGTAAATGGGTTTTCACAATAAAGCGCGATAAGAATTGCAAAATTTATAGATAAAAATCGAGGTTGGTAGCAAAGGGTTGTAGTCAGAAGTATGGAATAAATTACTCTGAAACATTTTCACCTGTTACACGATATTCCACGGTACGCATGATACTAGCATTAGCGGCAGAATTTAAGCTACACGTACACCAACTCGACATCACAACAGCTTACTTAAACGGCGATATTGACACAGATATATATATGGAACAGCCAGAACTTTTCGTAGATTCGAAATTTCCAAACAAGGTCTGCAAACTTCAAAAAGCATTGTACGGGTTGAAACAGTCAGGAAGGAAATGGAATGAGAAGCTAGACAGATATTTTGAGGAAAATCGGGTTTTATCGTAACACAATGGATCCATGTGCATACACGAAGCATTCAGACGAGGAAATAATTATCCTGATTGTCTATGTTGACGACATTCAAAAAATTAAAACGGAAATTGGCGGATATTTTGATATTGTCGATAAAGGTCCTGTAGGTTACTTTCTGGGAATGGAAATTGAAAGAAAATCACCTACTGTTCCTTTGACTATTTGTCAAAAGAAAAATCTTGTGGAATTGCTAGACGAAAATGATATGTTGAATTGCAAGAAGGTATCAACTCCTTTGGATCCTTGTCAAATTTTCAATAAATGCACTGATGGGTGTATAAACTACAAGCAGGTTGATGAAGTTAAGTATCAATCAATAATCGGATCCTTAATGTATATTGGTTTGTTTACTCAACCATATATCTTGCATTCTATAAACAAAGTAGCACAGTTCAACAATAATCCCCATGTTGAACACTTAAATGCTGCAAAGCATGTGCTTAGGTATTTAAATAATACAATTGATATAAAACTTTATTACAAAAGTACAGGTAAACCTCTACACGGTTTTGTTGATGCTGATTGGGCCGGAAGAGCGGGGGATAGGAAATCTTACACTGGATTTTGAGTTCATGTTAGCTGGGGCTGCAATAACGTTCGAGTCTAAGAAACAACAAACAGTCGCATTAAGCAGTACAGAAGCTGAATACATGGTGATATCTTCTGCAACGAAGGAAGTAATATATCTGCAAAATATCCTTTATGGTGACAATATTGGAGCGCAACAACTAGTACGGAATCCAGTTTACCACTCTCGAAGCAAACACATTGATATAAAAGTTCATCATGTAAGGGAGGTGCTCCAAACTGGAATAATGACACTTAAAAACATATTCCCTCGTGTGATAACACCCCTGACATATTAACAAAATCTTTGAGTAAACTTAAACACAAAACACTTTGTACTAAATTAGGCATGCTGTAATATGTATAGGTTTCCATTAAGGGGTAGTGTTGGAGTTTATACACAGTAGTTTTCCGATTTAACGAACATTCGTTTCTACAAAAACCGCAAATAGCGAACAAGCAAATTGTTTCCATTGAGTATCTTAAATAACGAACAAAAGAAAATTTGCTGTACTCAGTTTAACGAACAACAAACAAAATCAGAGTGTTTCAGCAGAATAAAACGTTTTAAAAACAGAATACAAACTATCATCATACAGACAAAGAAAAACAATTGCAAAAAACAGTTCCCAATATGCATTGAAAAATTATTTCTCCAATGTTGGAGAAAAGCTTAGTTCTCAAATAGATTTCCAAAGTAATTCTCAATTTAAGTTCAAACATTTTTCTCCTTGTTTACTTTGAAGTTGACATCAAGTTGAGAATCAACACTTTTTTCAATGTTTGAAAAATATTATAATTCTCAATTGGATATCAAACACTTTTCTCCACTTGAAACCAAACATTTTTTCCAACGCTTGATATCAACTTGAATACAATTTGAGTTAAATTTGAGATATTACCTAATATGTATTGAAAAATTAATTCTCCAATGTTGGAGAAAATCTTAATTCTTAAATTGATTTCCAATGTAATTCTCAACTTGAGTTCAACATCTTTCTCAATGTTTGAGAAATATTATAATTCTCAATTGGATATCCAACACTTTTCTCCACTTGAAATCAAACTTTTTTTCAAACGCTTGATATCAACTTGAATACGATTTGAAGTAAATTTGAGATATTATTTACAATATTTTATGGCAATACTGTTGATTTCTCACAGATCTGGTAGCGTTACCCAATCACATGTTGCAGACATTTTAATTTATAGAAACGATTTGTGGCGCAATTTTATGTAAAAGCAATACGAAACTGAAAAATTAATATAAAACATTAAAAAAAAGAATTAAACTAAAAGTGTTGGCGAAACTTAAAAAATAATTAATTTCACAAAAAAAGAGTGCCGAAAAAGATAAAAAAGGCAAAGAAAAAAGTATAAAATAAACGCAAAAAGTATCCGTGAAACATAACCATAAAAAAAGAGTGACAAAAGTTCAATATATAAGTATAAGTGAAATTAAAGGGAAGTATACATTTTATATAATTTGTATAATATAATTAATAGATTTAATTTACTTTGCGGGATGCGTAGGAGCAAAAAGGTGAAAAGTGAGGTTAGGCAGGTGGTGGCTTTGCTGTCGGAGCGCTCGTTGGCCGATGAAACTTTGGCAATGGGACCTTCGACGTCAACTGCTGGCCAAAGCGTAGTTTTTGAGGAGATTTTAAGTGACGGAATTTCTTTTGAGTCGGAAAGCGAAAGTGATACTGAGGAAATTGTAGAAGATTCAGGTAACTTAAAGGATGAACTTGCGTCGTGGGCGGTCCAATTTAATATTTCAAACGCTGCTGCTAATAGTCTGCTTCAAATTTTGGGTAACCACATTTGTGGACTCCCGAAACATGTGAGAACCTTAAAATCTACTCCCAAAAGTGCGCCAGTGGAAAAAATGGGGTTAGGTGAATACGTGCATTTTGGTGTTAAAGATACATTGACCGATTTTTTTGCTAAAAAATTCTTCGTATTCTGGCGAACTAAGCCTGAATATAAATATTGATGGCCTTCCTCTAGCAAAAAGTTCAAATTTGCAAACTTGGCCTATTTTAATAAATGTCAATTGGACGCCAGACGTTATGGTTGTAGGCGCTTATTGTGGCCAAAGTAAGCCATTGTGCCCAAATGCTTATTTAACAAGGTTTGTAAATGATTTATGCGAATTGATTGATACAGGTTTGACTTTTGAGGAACAATTATTTCCTGTTAATTGTCGCGCATTCATATGCGATGCATCAGCAAGATCGCATATTCTTGGTGTAAAAGGTCACACGGGATTTTTTAGTTGTTTGAAATGTACCCAGAAAGGAGAATCAGTTGATCACAGAATGATATTTAAAAGTGTGGTACATGATTCCAGAACTGATTCAAATTTTCGCTTAAGAGTGGATGCCAACCATCATAAGCTACTAGAGCCATTAGCTATAGAAAAATTACCAATAGATATCGTCAAGTCATTTCCATATGACTATATGCATGTAGTGTTGGATTAGGAAAAGGAATCGCATATTTTCTTTAAAATCTTCAGAAATTAAATTATTAAATTCAAGACTACTTTTTTTGAGCAATCAAGTACCAAAAGAATTCGCTAGACATCCTCGAAGCTTAGATGAAATTGAAAGGTTTAAGGCCACTGAATTAAGATTGTTTCTTTTATATACAGGCATTTTCGTTCTTGCTGACGTTTTAGATGCTGAACGATACAATCATTTTTTATTGCTAAGTTTGGGAATTAGAATTCTATTGGATGAAAAATCTTGTATTGAAAAGAACGAATGTGCAAACGTACTTTTGTCTGAGTTTGTTAAAAATGTGTCTCGCCTCTACGATGATTCTTTTTTAACTTTTAATTTTCATTGCGTCACGCACTTAGCAAAAGATGCATTTAACTTTGGTTGTCTAGAATCTATTAGTGCTTTCAAATTTGAAAATTATATGTCTAAACTTAAAAGTTAATGTAAGAAAAAACATCAAATTGTGGTGCAGATATATAACAGAATGGTAGAGGAAAGCATAAGATTTCCTAAACCTTCAAATGACAAGATGAATAAAAAAGTGCTAAATAATGGACCAATTAAATCAATTAACACCAATTTGTTTTATTTTGCTACAAAAAGACCTGACGATTTTTATAGTATTAATAATAGAATATTTAAAGTAATGTCTATTTCTCAAAATGAAAGCACTTTCGAAATTGCAGGAAAGGAAGTTTTGAATTTGAGGGACTTTTTCAATATAGCAATAAAATCATCCCATTTTAATATTAAATGTTGCGCCACTTTGGAATTTTCGAATTCACAATTTCAGCATTCAGTGGAACAAATATCACAAAAAATAATTATGTTTAATAATTTCGAATCTAATCTGATTTTATTTATGCCTTTCGTTCACATGTAGATGGATCTAAACAGCACGTTTCTTACAGTTATTGAAGAGCCAAGAGCCTGTAACCAAAAAAGGTGAGTATTTTTTGTGTTGTCGATTATAATTTTGATTTATTTTTAATTTATTAGATTTGGATGAGTTGAATCAAAAGATTGACAAGTATCAAAAAACTGTGCTCAAAGGTATAATCTATTTAGTATATTTCTTAAAACAAAACCACAATAAACATTTTCAATATTTTCAGAACATGAAATCACGCAGAAGTTGCTGAAAAGAGTACTGGGAGAGATAAAATCGGGGGGTAGTCCGGCGGCCTTAAAGCGAAAGCCAATCTTGCCGAAAACACCCTTTAAGCAGGTCTGGGACTTTACAGAATTCGAAGCTAAAATACAAGTATCGGAAAATAAGTTGAACGACCTGGTAAGTTCGACAAAAGTATAACCGATATTCAGCAAGTTCAGCAAATGACCTGGTAATCGGATAAAAGAGCATTTTTATTACCTACCTAGCACAACCTAACAGAACAACAAAATTCATTTAAAGCAAATTTGTAGCAAATGTATTAGAGCTAATCTACTCATTTTTCTGGCTGCCAGGCTATTTGCTGAGCTTGGTAAATAGATAGGCTGAAAATAAGGTAAATAAGCATATCAAAAAAATTTCCTAGTTTTTTATGAAAATATGCAAACCTAATTTGAAATATTTTGTCATTTTCCCTCCGGCCTAATACATATTTCAAAATCCAAAAGGCTAATTATTCAACTTTTTTTTACTAGGTCGTCGAACTTATGGCCATAATTTGAGGCAACTCCGTCAAATTTTTAAAAATAGCATGGCGGAAAATGATGACGGACGAAGTAGCCAAAAAATATTGCTGGCAAGGGACAAAAACGAAATATCCAGTACGAGCTTCAAACGTAACGGCGGCACTAAAACGTAATTATGTTCCTATGTTGTTAGTGCAATTCTTATTAATTAAATTTAATTCTTTTTTCCAGAAGCCTACAATAAAAAATTTGTATCTGCATCAAACGACAGCGAGTTTGAAAGAACCGTCATCTCATTTTTCCAGCATGCCAACAACCGCCTGCATAAAAAGCACAACTATATAAAGGCAAAAGAGCAAAGCCCCAATATAATTAATTAATCTTTGTTTTTAATCTTTATTTAAAATGTATTGCCAGTCAAAATGTTGAGCTTCTTCATCCGTCATCATTTTCCGCCGTGCTATTTTTTAAAATTTAGTTGACTTGCCATAAAAATACATATGTTTGTAATCAGTAATTTGTAATGTCCACAGTTAATTTTGACGACTTTACCACGTCGCTGAACTTGTTTCTCGATGTTTATAACTTATACACAAAATCGCAAAAGTCCGATGATTTCGGCAAGATCAGCTTTCGTTTTCCATACTTCCATCCGATTTCACAATTTCAATCGGCCATAAATCTTTTTTGCAAAATTGTTAGATACGATATGATTTAAAAATTTTATTTCATAATCATATTGTATTTACAAAATTCCAAAAAAAGATTCATTATGATCATATCAATCGTATTGATCAGAGAATATACATTCTCTGGTATTGATTAAGCTCTCTTTTTTGATTGCAGACACTTACTTCCCTTATAAATTTCAATAAATTATTTTTATGTTATTTAATTATAAAACTGAATATTTTTTAATGGAATTGTTTTTATGTTTTGTTTATATTATAAAAAATGAGCGAATGCCTTATAAACTATAATGAATTGTTTCTTATGTTATTTATTTATAAATTTATTAAATGAATTGCTTTTATGATTTGTTTATGTAACGAAGAATGAATGAAGTTTTTGATTGTAAAATAGGTTATCCTATTTCGTGTTTTAGTTTTTTTTTTTTAGCAATGAAAGGCTGTACTTTTATATATATATATATATATATTAAATAATAAATATATAATAAATAATGAAAAAAAGTAAAAAATTCAAAAACAGTACATTGTTTTTATTTCTTGATTTTATATAAATTATTTTTTTTTTAATACCAAGTTAAGATATCAAGTTGAGAATTACAAATTTCTCAATTTGTTAACTAAGAAAATCACCATATAAAAAATGTGCCTTTTAAGTTGAGAAGACTATAATCGGACTATTGAGGTGCATTTGAGAATTAACGTTGGAGATTTGAGGAAGGTATTTGATCTTAAATGTACCTCAAGTTGTAATCAAACAATAATGCATATTAGGTTATATCATCATACAGAGAAACAAAAACAATTGCAATAAGAACAGTTTTGTCAAAAATTGGTTTTATTTTTTGGCATTTTTTGTCATTTTATTGTCTTTGCTCGAAGTGTAAACACTTAAACCCTTCAGGGCGCGTCGCGCAAATTTTTTAATTTGTGTTTTTAAAATATAAATCATAGTAACCGACCGCTGCCACTCAAGTGACTTTGTAAGTTAGCCGTTGGTTTCTGCATTGCATCGTTTAGCTGCTATTTGTGTTTCAAAATTGGTATCTCTCGTGTAACAAAAAAATTCAAGTGTAACTTGATGAAATTTTTTCAATGTTAAAACGATGACGAATAAACATTTAAAAATAAATGCTTAAAATATATTTAAATATCACTAGAAAGCAATCAATTGTTGTTGTCGTGTAACTTTTCAGAGCGTGCCCTCCGAAGGGTTTAAAAATGAATTTACAATGTGCATTCTGTTCCTATCACTTTGAATAAAATAATTTTTAAAAATACTATTTCTAGTCATTTTAGTCAGTTTAATTGAAAGAATAGGCTATTTGATTCTAGTACTCAGTTTAGCGAAAAAATCGAATTAACGAATTGGCCTGACAACATTTGTGTTCGTTAAATTGGAAAACTACTGTACTTGCTTTTGTTATATACTTGTTAAATACAGGTTTCGAATAATGAAAAACATATATTGAATTTGTTTGCCTGAATTTTTGTATGACTTGAAAAATATTATTTCACTCACAATCGAACATTGCTCAATAAAAGACCTCTAAATAATAATTTTCCGGTGTTTCAATTTCTTCGTCCTTACAAATATCCATCCGAGCTAGCCATCATCCAATTTTTATACCTCGTATAAACTGTTCTGAAGGGTTATGTCCAAAATATTCCACAATTGACTCATCAATTGGCAGTTCTTCATGCAAAACGCCCCACTGTAAGAACTTGCTCTGAAGGACGACCATAGGTCTCAATTTAAACACTTTATAGCATGATTCTGCAGCAGTGTTATTATCTGTTTCGTGACATGCCTTTGTTTATGATGATTGTGACTTAATAGTCTTCATCCAGAGGCCAGTACATTCGTTCTCGAAGTAGGCGGTGGTATCCGCATAGTAATAAAACCCGCAAGAACGCCTTCTATTCGCCATCAAGTTACTGATTTCCCTAAGGACATTTGCTTTCCGTTATTCAATTTGGGATACTTCATGTCGTGCCACATTGTAATTTGACATTTACACCAACAGGACTCAAGCAAAGTAATTTTCCTCTTTACTGACACCACATTCTGTAAACGCATTTCGTCGTCGGTGTCCTATTCTTCTTCATCTTTAGCACATAATTAAAGGTGACCTTGTACATCGCTTGGCATAGTATAATGCTCAATTTCGTCACCACAACCTTCTTCATTACTCTCCACTGTCATCTCGTGCTAATATAGAGTTCAATGCTTCCTCTTAATGAGGGTGGTAGATGCGGGGAATAAATTAAAATGCGAGCGGTGTTGGTTTTGTTGTGTGCACACATACACATAATCAATAATTTTCCATATATGCAGAATTTTTATATCAGTTAATACTATGGTAGACACTCACTTAAAAGCGCCTCTGATTTATCAGGAATGACTAGCACTAGTTGTTTTAATTGTAAGCGTTGATCTAATAATGCTGTAAGGTACAATACAAGGTACAATTGGCACATTTTAGGTACAATTTATCATTGGCCAAAATACATTTACCTACCCCCAACCCCATAAAATTCGTAGAAGTTCCAAAACAACGTACTGTAGTTGTTTGAACAAAAATCGATAGTTACGTTTAATATTACCGTAACTACTACGAGTTTTAAGGGGGGTAGCTTCCATTTTTTTTACCATACTTTCTTAAGCAAAGTTAATATAGATATGTTTCTCTCAGAGTACTTTAAAAAAAAAAAATCATCCATACACTGGACACAAGGACAATTTGAATGCACTTTGTGGAAAAGTGTCCACTTAGCTTCATTTAGACTTTCTAAAATATTCACAAGAAAATATTGAAATTTAAAGGTCTCTAGGCTCGGTTTTTTGTCTAGAAATTACATTTTTTAGCGATTGCAAAAAAAAAAATCCTTCTAGAAGCACCAGGAACGCTGGGAAATTTGTTGTACTCTTCGTTGTATGTTATGGATTGAAGAATGTACAGGCGAACTTAAACAACGCCGAACTAGAGGCGTGCCAGTTGTTGGCTCAAAAACAAGAAGAAAAAGAGAAAAAATTCCAAGTTTGGGGGATCGATCGATGTTTTTATTTTCTTATATGTATAACTATAATTTCAACTAAAAAATGTCTGAAAAATAAAAACAATAATTTATTTTTGGGTGTGTTTCTAAAGGCCTGGAACGTAACCCCTCCTTTTGCACTGGTTCCTTGTCTCGTTTAACACGATTTTCCAGGAACGTAACCTCCGTGTTGAGCGAGGTCTACCTGTATTTACTATTTACAATGTGCCGCTACATGCTACATGTATTTAGTAGTTTCCTTTGTTTAGTTGACAATTGTATTTGCAACTAAAAACAGTTATATTTCTCTGACTTAATGAAAATTTTATGTCCTATCATCCACATGCGTCCGAACATAATGCTAATAACAACCGTTACAGTGAAAGTTGAATAAAGATGATGACAATCAACTGAAATGAAATTGAAGCCAATTTTGCAACATCAAAAATTGAAGCTATCGCACCTCCTGGTTGCAAGCATAAATAGTCACTCTGCGCTCTGTTTTCATGTATGCAATTGCCCATTCGCTCGTTCTACCAATGGACTTAGTTAGAGAAACATAAACGTATTTGACACTTTTGTAACGTATGCAAAAAAAGCGGACCAGGCGACAAGCGGAAATGTATAAAAAGTTATATCATTCTTTTATTCGTTTACTATTTTTTAGTTTCCTTTACCTGCGTCTGTACAATACTTTTGCATAGTTGGCTGTTTTGTATAAAAGACATGCTCCATTTCTGCAGTGGACAGAAAGACAGGCAGGCGGATGGACAGACCGACAAATCCATGTATGTATATTAGTTGGTAATAGCAGCGACAGCTTCTTTTTCTCACCAACTTTAAACTGCCATGTTGTCTAAAATGTTTTTATTTTGTATTGTTTACCAGTTGATATAGAATTGGACAATACTGCGTCGTGCAACGGTTTATGTTCATTGTTTTCATTTGTGGAACTTTGTGTTAATGAAGGAAGACTGCAACGCAACAGTTACAGTTACATACATAGTTACAACCGAGATAGTGATATGACAATTTGACCAAAACATTTATTTAGAGCAAAAGTGTAGTCCGAATTTTACTTAACCTTATCGGTATTTACTCGAATCTACACATTTTGAGTTTTTGTGCCACCGGTAGTTTTATTTCAATTATATTTTCTTGCCAAACATGTAAATTAAACAGTTATTCAATGTGAATTTCACTCCACATTTCGCTGAACATTTAAATGACATTCTTTCATTTTCTCATTTTTTTACTTTTACATGGTTTTTGATGTTATAAGTTACCGCTTGAAATACATGCGAACAATCAACAACTTATTCTACCGTCTTCTTATTTGTTCGACTGCGTTTTTACTTAGCTCTGTGTATTTTATCAGGTTATGAGCCCAGAGCTATTTAGTATAGAAGACGAAAGATTTAAAGTACATTTGTTCGATGGAAGTAATTTTAGCAACTGGAAGTTTCGACTTGATGTTGTTTTGTACGAACACAGATTGCTGGACTATATTCAAAAGAAAATCGAAGAGATAGTGAGTGGCATACACCACCGAACGAATGAAGATTCTTTAGCTGAGAAATTGTAGCTAAAACATTGTCATTCGCACAACCATTTACACAGGCCGAACATTGGCGTTGAACAAACATCATCATCCATCTTGCTCGCTCGCTTAGTGTAGATAGTAAATTATAATGATCCCAAACATCAGCACTAAAAGTGTATTAATAATATTACATACACCTGGTAGTCCCTCAACTTTCGCTAAAAAATACACAGAGAATTAACATAAGTTACCCAGTATTGCATTGCATTAAAAATAATCAACATTTCATCCCTTTTATCATATTTTACTCCATTCCGATTCATAACAATGGCAACGATGCATTTGCGCAAAAAATCTAACTCAGTCCGATCATTCGTTCGGCTCAGGCAACCATTTACACCGCCTGAACATTGCTCGTGAACATTTTGTAGCGAACAAATGTTCAACCTTTGTTTAACACTCACAATTGGCACCGGCCGAACGAATGAAGATGCAACAGCCGCAACACCGCATCGATTGAACGTAAAAGAATGCAAGTCTGAAAGATAGGCTCAAAATAAAATACTATTGAATTTCTTTTCCCTTGTATCTGCTTTAAATTTTAGAGATATCTTGGTGAAAACGTTCACCATGCTCATTGCTGAACTGTCCTAAATTCAGGAGGAAAAAATCTAAATGCTCTCCAAGAAAATGGATTTTGAGGGACATGTTGATTCCCCATTGCATGATACGCAGCAACAATTTCTTGAACAATTTCTTTATAATTTTCTGCTATTTTGCTTCCACGAAAGTTTTTGACAACATCAGCGAAAGCAGTGCATGCCTTTTTTCCACTGGGCTTAGTAAATTTGTAAACTCCACATAACAAAGCAATTTCTTTATTTGTGAACCGTTAACACCTTAAATATTAAAATAATAGAAAAATGAAAAAGGCAAAAATTAAAACAAAATAAATTATCTGCTACGATTTTCGTTTCACTAAATTTTGGAAAAATTGTTTTTAGTAACTTGAATGATGAGTGCTCGTATAAAACTTCGAATAAGACCAAGTTTTGCTTGATTCAACTAGCGGTACATGATCAATGCTAAATTGACCCAGCTGAAAATTAATACGGGGGTCCCATTTGAAATTAGTGTAGCGCAGTTCTTTTTTGCCTCCCAAACAACAGAAAACATTGATGCATCGAAAGGCCGTTCTTTACACCAGTTAGCAGTGGAACTACCTTCAAGTCACAGCAAATCTTCCATTTGTGCTGGCAGTTATTTATTGGATCTAAAATAAGCTTCATGTTTTCATAATTTTCAGGCATAAAAGTGCTGTAAGCAATTGGAATTGACGGAAATTTATTTCCAATATGTAGCAATACAACCTTCAGGCTACATATAAATGAATTTATAAAGTGTCCATTCCTCTGGAACATATGGATTCTTCAGCCACCGAATTCTATTGTTTTAAACGAGATTCAATTATCTCTGCCGTTTTTTTTGTAACCTTAGTGCCACGCACCAAGTCGTTGGAGTCCGCTTGTGTCAGAAAATGTAGGTGACTTACCGTCACGTAGTCACAGAAAGAGGTAGAAACTCGCCTGTCCTACCTTTGTCTACCTTTCTCTTTCACACAGGCGTTCGTGCTTGCGTCCGTGTGAACAGCCACTTACGCAGCATGCTCACAAAGTATTCAATGCTGATAAAAGCATATAAGCAATTTCTGTGAAAAGCAATCTATAGATTAGTATTTCACAGCAAAACATTTTTGTAAAGTATTTGAAATTGCGTTGGCAATTTAAACCCTGGAATTAGGTTTACCACAAAAAAAAACTTTATTTAAATTAAAATAAATAATCCTAGCTTTCCAATGAAGGGGGCTAAGCAACCAGCAGCGTTCGACAGCTTAGCATTTGAATTTGAAATTATACTGAAGAAACTTAGAAGTCAGCATTTCAAAATTTCTGCGTGATCAGCATTTTCGTTTGACTTCTAGTAATTTTTCTATTACTGGCAAGAAGATGCACCAACTCCTAAACATGAGAATAATGAATCTTTTATATTATTGGATATATTCAATTTTCTTTTATTTATTTATTACAGTTTTGCGCCAAAAAAAAATAAGACAACACTGACAGCCAGTGATGGCAGAACGACGATTTTATCGTCATTTCGACGATTTTTTTGGCCCAATGACGATTTTTGTTGAAAAATTATGATTTTTTAGATAAAAAAACAACTATAAAAAACTTTTTTGTTTTGAAATATCTTCTGCTATTTTATACATTAAATGACAAGTCAGGGCTTAGTGATGATCATTAAAAAAAAGTTTCTTCGCCGTTTTGAAAACATTTCAATACTTTTTTTTTAGGTAGTTTGATGCACAATGGTTTCATTTAAGATAATGAAAATATTATCTATCCAGCTTTTCTCTTCAGGAACTGGAACGTCTTTTGAAGGAATAAAGACTATAGTCTATACCTATAGGTTATCGCGATTTAATTCCGCGGCGCGTCACTCGCGAAATTAAAATTATTTAATTTTAATTTTGTTAGGAAGCGCAGCCGCGTGCTGCACTTCCTAACCTTTTTTCGTCTTTTCTTTCTCTATCTTTCTTCTGTCACTCTTCCTCTTCTTTTTGGCCGATATCCACATTCACAATAGTAAAAGAGTACCATTTAGTACTAGATTATACTACTGGGAGTGGGGATATGGAGACTTCTGTAAGAGAGCGCAGAGGTGTATTTGTTGTAAATTTGCGGAAAAACGGGAAAACTTTGGTTCTCTCGTTTGGTTGATTTTCTAGTGAAAATTCAACGGTATGACTCCGCTATGCACTAATACAGGTGCATTGCCGCCAATTCTCATACAATTGGTTGGGTCGGGGACTTTGTCCAGGGTGTAATCATGTACACCCACACATGTATGGGTATGATGATTTCCCGTTTAGAGACCAGTTTCTTGGAGAAACTGCATTGTGTCCTGCTGACATAGCGGACGAAAAGATAATGTATGTGGCTGAATATAAGTGGTACATATTTTTGCACCGTACTTATATTCAGTTCTGTGCTAGCTTTCGAGAGCGACTATCAGGATTTTTCCTAGTGCGCATATTTCACGATTTATTTTAAATCATACATTGTTTGGAATCTTGTGCGATTTTTTTGTGCGAAGTATTGAATTTTCTTTTGTGTCCTTTTTTTTTTTGGTGAATTAATTTTTGTGTACTTTGGTATCACCAAGTCGGGTGAACCAAAGTATTTTAAATTAATATTATTGTGATTGGTACCACCAAGTCGTGGTGGACCAATAGTGTTAAATTTAATTTAATTTATTAATTTATTAATTTTATTAAATAGTGAGCGCGGAGTTAAAATCAATTTTTATTTTGTTGTGTCGCTAACTTGTAGCGACAGCGGTAAAGTAATTTTAGTCGGGTTACTTTGTTCGGGAATTAATTTTCGGGTCGCGATCCTTGTGCGCGAATATAGAAGGGTTCATAAACCCATTAACCCAGGGAGTATCATTTTATTTTTATTTTATTTTTTTTTTGTGGTCACTTTTTGGCAGTTGGTGCTAATTGCCAGTGACTATTTTGTTTGTGGAGTAGGCTTCTCCTACTACTAACTTTATTTTCTCTCCTTTCTTTTTAAAATTTGTGAAAGTCCGTTTGTGTGCTCGTGAGCCCAGCAGGTTGTGCGGGTGAAATTTAATTTTACCTTTTGTAAAATTGTGCGGTAGCTCAGTATTGAGCTACAGAAATCGAGCGTTTCCAAAAAAAAATATTTTTTTTTATTCTTATTCTCATTTTATGTTGAACCTGCGACCACTTCTTCACTGAGATAGCTGGCAACGCAGAGGTTCCGTCTTTCTCCTTCAAATTTAATTTAAAAGCGAAAGTGACGGTGACAAATTGGCGCCCAACGTACGGCATTCATTTATTAAGAAATTTAAATTGAGAATCGGAATTCTCACGAACTTGTATTTTTGTATTTTTTTTTATTTTTTATTTTTTTTTTTATATAATTTAGTGAATTGTGTCACTAATAATTTTTTTTCCTTCCAGAAGAAAATTACTTTGAGTTCCAGCGGTGAACATCAGCAGTCGGAAGAGTAAAAATTGTGTACCCAACTTTGTCCGGAAAACTTGGTTGGTGGTTTTGGTTTTGCGTTCGGTGAGTCCGTTCCGTTTTATTACTATTTTTTTTTTTTTTTCAATCGGTTTTATTGAATTTTTGGTTACAGTTTTTTTAATTTTTTATTAAATTTTTTTTTTTTTTTTAATTTTTTATTAAATTTTTTTTTAATTTTAATTTTATTTTATTCGGTTTCATTAAATTTTAGTTATTTTAATTTTAAATTTTTTTAATCAAATTTTTTTTATTTTTTTAAATTTTTCTTTAATTTGATTTTGTTTGGTATAATTTAAAGTTAATTCTTTTTTGTTTTTTTTTCGGTTTCTCGTCTTATTGGAAAATTTTATTTTAATTTTGCGTTAATATTTTTTTTTAATTTTGCGTTATTTTTTTTTATTATTATTATTATTTATTATAGTTATTATTTTTACAAACAGTTTTATTTTTTTTATTATTTATTATACTATTTTCGTGTTTTATTTTTTTTATCTGTGACTAGTATATACTAGTGGGAAATTTCTTTGGGAAAATTTGCGATTTTTGTTTTTTTTTTCTTTCTTTCTTCTTTTTTATTTAATTTTTTTTTCTCTCAATCTCATAATGGAAATTAATCGGTTAAATCAAGAAGAGTTGGCCTACGAGATGGAGGCTCGGGGTCTGAAAATTGACACTGTGGATGTCATGAGGAAGTCGTTGAGGGCTTCCAGGGTTGTCGAACGGCGGGGATCGGTTGACGTTTTCGCCGATTATCCGTTTCCTTTTGAAGAGGATAAGGATGCGGTTGTTGAGAAAATTTCCGAGATTGTGAAATTAATGTTGTCGCCACCCAAGGATACGAAGTCTTCCGAGTACCAGAAGATACTCGTGAAGATCGAGTGGGCGCTTGGGCGGATTTCTCGGGCGAAGCCCACTGATGGTGTAGGAGCGTCAGAACAAATGGAGCTCAAAAGTAAGCTAGTTATGCTTCTAGCTGAGCTTGATGAGCTGGTAGGTGGGGATGAGGAAGAGGCTGCACCAATGGCGGTGCCAAGGCCCATGTTAGGGAATATTCAGAGGGGAACTCTGCAGAAGGAGGCTGCAGTAGAAGTGGGGTTAGATACCCCTGGGGTTAGGACTGCACCTTCGGCTGGAGGTGTCGCAGGCGTAGAAAAATTTGAAAATTTGGCCAAGTGGGAAGTAAAGTTCAATGGCGAGAAGACTGGTTTGTCTCTCAATGCCTTTCTGGAGCGAGTGGACGAGCTGTGTGAAGCTCGTGGAGTCAGTGAGACTCAACTTCTTCGTGGAGCGGTTGATTTATTTTCAGGAAAGGCGCTTATATGGTTCCGCGCGGTGCGCAAAATGGTGTCTAACTGGCAAGAGCTAGTATTGGAGCTAAAGTTGGAGTTTTTACCACCCAATTACGACGAAATCTTATTGGACGAAATCAGACGTCGGACTCAAGGAGGTACGGAGTCCATTGGGGTATATGTTGCGGCAATGAAAGGGATGTTCGGCAGGCTTTCCGAACCATTATCCGAGCGTCGGATATTAGGATTAATTATGGCGAATCTTTCGCCTTTCTACCAAACTCAGCTGGGCTTGGCTGAGCCGAAATCGTTGCCCGAATTGGTTTCCCTCGGACGTCGGCTGGAATCGGATAGTAGGCCATATTTAGGAGTTAAAATTTTTGGCGTGCTAATTAGGGCTTTGTTGGATTCGGGTGCAACGCGCACCATACTCGGGCGCCCTGGATGGGAAATTTTAAAATCGTGGGGTATTAAACCCAATGCGTGTAATATTCGCGATGTAGCATTGGCGGATGGAGAGCGGGTACCGGTCGAGGGTACAGTTTCACTACCAATCGAGGTAGAGGGCAAGTCGGTCCTCATAAATTGTTTAATAATTCCGAATCTTCCACAGAAGCTGATCCTTGGTGTTGACTTTTGGGTAAAGTCGGGTATTGTACCAGATTTATCCAAGGATCAGTGGAGTTTCTCAGGCCAAGTCGAGGTCTCGTCAGTCGCGACGATAATTGAGAGGACACAATTGTCCAGGAGTGAAGAGGAGGAATTAAGCCGATTGATTGTGGATACTTTCGAAAGTATGCCTGATGGTCTTGGGTGTACTCATTTGGTCGAACATCGGATCCGAACCAAACCGAACGTCGAACCGATTAAACAACGGTATTATCCCGTGTCGCCGGCGATTCAGAAACGAATTGATACTGAACTAGAAGACATGTTAGAGAAGGGGGTGGTTGAGGTATCACATAGTCCATGGGCTTCTCCTGTGGTAATGATAAAAAAAAAGGACGATACGTATAGGTTTTGTGTGGACTATAGGACCCTTAACAAAAATACTGAAAAAGATAGTTACCCTTTACCGTATGTTTCAGCTACTTTAGACAAGCTGAAAGATGCTAAATACTTATCTAGCTTAGATATTAAATCCGCCTATTGGCAAATACCAGTAGCGGAGAATTCTAGGGCCTTCACGGCATTTACTGTCCCTGGTAGGGGTTTGTACCAATTCAAGCGTATGCCTTTCGGTCTGCATAATGCGCCTGCCACTTGGCAGAGATTTATTGACAGAGTCATTGGTGCCGACTTAGAGCCTCACGTGCTCGTGTACCTTGATGATATCATCATAGTCACGAACACGTTCGCGAAACACATTGAAGTGCTCAAGGAGGTCCTGACCCGTATATGCAACGCGGGTTTACGTTTGAATCGGCAGAAGTGTAACTTTTGTTTATCTTCGCTTAAGTATCTTGGGTATGTTGTCGATCGTCAGGGTCTACATGTAGATCCGGAGAAGGTCGAGGCCATGCTTAAGATACCAGCGCCCCGAAATGTTAAGGAAGTACGATCCTTTGTGGGAACTGTTTCGTGGTACCGTAGGTTTGTGTCACATTTCGCGGAATTAGTGAGGCCCCTTACTGATCTTACAAAGAAAAATAAGAGGTTTTACTGGTCTCAGGAATGTGAAGATAGTTTCTTGCGGGCCAAGGAGTGTTTAGTAACAGCTCCTGTCCTAAGTTGCCCAGACTTTGATAGACCCTTTGTACTACAGACTGACGCATCAGACTTTGGAGTGGGTGCTGTACTGACGCAGGAGTTTGACGAGGGGGAAAAAGTAATTTCTTACCTAAGTAGGTCCCTGAGTAGGAGTGAAAGAAATTACTCAACGACGGAGAAGGAATGTTTGGCGGTTTTGTGGGCGGTTGAGAAGTTGAGACCATACATTGAAGGTGTTCGTTTCACAGTGGTGACCGATCATTACTCGTTAGTATGGCTCAACAACTTAAAAGATCCGTGCGGTAGATTGGCGCGATGGGCGTTGAAGTTGCAACAATACGATTACATGATCGTACATCGTAAAGGTAAAGAACATGTCGTTCCAGACATGTTATCGAGAAGTGTTCCGGTCGTGAACGAAGTCGCGGAGTCGTCGCGAGATACGTGGCTAACTAATATGTGTAAAAGGGTAACGGAAGACCCATTAAATTATCCGGCGTGGCGTACCCAAAATGGAAATTTGTATAAGCACGTCAAAACAGGACCCCATAATATGTATAACCAGGCATATGACTGGAAAAGAGTCCTAGGTAAGGGTGATAGGGGAAAGGCATTAGTCGAATGTCATGATGACCCTTTAGCGGGCCATATGGGAGTTTTGAAAACCTTTAGTAGGGTATTAGAGAGATATTTTTGGCCGAAGATGAAGGCGGATGTTAGTAGGTATGTTCGTGGGTGTCAGGTTTGTCAGAGTGTCAAACCTGAAAACAGAAGACCAGCTGGTTGTATGGTAGGTAGGACCAAGGTCTTAGAACCTTTTGAAATGATCTGTGTGGATCTGGTAGGGCCCTTAGTGAGGTCAAACCGGGGGTATTCTTATATACTCACTGTGGTCGACTACTTCACTAAGTTTCCGCTCTTGTTTCCGTTGCGGACGGCAACAGCCAAGAGCATTTTAAGAGAGTTGGAAGACAATGTGTTCCTTCTCTTTGGTGTCCCTGGTTCCATTGTGTGCGACAATGGCCCCCAATTTAGGAGCAAAGAGCTAAAGACTCTATGTGAGTCGTATGGGGTGCGCATTAGATATACGGCTCATTATCACCCTCAGGCGAACCCAGCGGAGCGCATTAACCAGACGATTAAGACGACGTTAAGGGCATATGTGTCGGAGAATCACAAGACTTGGGATACCCACCTGTCGAAGGTGGCATGTTGTATACGCACAGCACAACATGAAGTCTTGGGGGTTTCTCCGTACTATGCAAACTTTGGGCGAAACATGGCAGTCCGGGGAGACAAGGATTACAGACGGAAAAATGACTTTGACGAAACGACTACGACAAGTATCGAGGACAGAGCCAAGCAAATGGCAGACTTGAGGGAAAACATACGCATTAAGCTACAGACAGCAAGCGCCAAGATGGCGCAGACTTATAATTTAAGACGTAGGGATACACAGTATTTACCAAACGAGTTGGTGTGGAGGAAAAATTTTGTACTGTCGGATGCTGCAAACTTCTTCGCCGCGAAGTTGGCTCCGAAATTTATTGGACCGTTTAGGATTAAAAAGAGGGTGTCTCCTTGGACCTATATATTAGAAGATGAAGACGGTAGGGAAAAAGGTACTTGGCATGTTCAAGACCTGAGACCACATACTGAGGAGTACTGGCCGGACTAAGGGTGTGCTGGTCGAAAGTTGTTGTCCTCTTGGTGAGTCCAAGCAACTTTCGCGGAGGTAGAGGTGGGGTTATCGCGATTTAATTCCGCGGCGCGTCACTCGCGAAATTAAAATTATTTAATTTTAATTTTGTTAGGAAGCGCAGCCGCGTGCTGCACTTCCTAACCTTTTTTCGTCTTTTCTTTCTCTATCTTTCTTCTGTCACTCTTCCTCTTCTTTTTGGCCGATATCCACATTCACAATAGTAAAAGAGTACCATTTAGTACTAGATTATACTACTGGGAGTGGGGATATGGAGACTTCTGTAAGAGAGCGCAGAGGTGTATTTGTTGTAAATTTGCGGAAAAACGGGAAAACTTTGGTTCTCTCGTTTGGTTGATTTTCTAGTGAAAATTCAACGGTATGACTCCGCTATGCACTAATACAGGTGCATTGCCGCCAATTCTCATACAATTGGTTGGGTCGGGGACTTTGTCCAGGGTGTAATCATGTACACCCACACATGTATGGGTATGATGATTTCCCGTTTAGAGACCAGTTTCTTGGAGAAACTGCATTGTGTCCTGCTGACATAGCGGACGAAAAGATAATGTATGTGGCTGAATATAAGTGGTACATATTTTTGCACCGTACTTATATTCAGTTCTGTGCTAGCTTTCGAGAGCGACTATCAGGATTTTTCCTAGTGCGCATATTTCACGATTTATTTTAAATCATACATTGTTTGGAATCTTGTGCGATTTTTTTGTGCGAAGTATTGAATTTTCTTTTGTGTCCTTTTTTTTTTTGGTGAATTAATTTTTGTGTACTTTGGTATCACCAAGTCGGGTGAACCAAAGTATTTTAAATTAATATTATTGTGATTGGTACCACCAAGTCGTGGTGGACCAATAGTGTTAAATTTAATTTAATTTATTAATTTATTAATTTTATTAAATAGTGAGCGCGGAGTTAAAATCAATTTTTATTTTGTTGTGTCGCTAACTTGTAGCGACAGCGGTAAAGTAATTTTAGTCGGGTTACTTTGTTCGGGAATTAATTTTCGGGTCGCGATCCTTGTGCGCGAATATAGAAGGGTTCATAAACCCATTAACCCAGGGAGTATCATTTTATTTTTATTTTATTTTTTTTTTGTGGTCACTTTTTGGCAGTTGGTGCTAATTGCCAGTGACTATTTTGTTTGTGGAGTAGGCTTCTCCTACTACTAACTTTATTTTCTCTCCTTTCTTTTTAAAATTTGTGAAAGTCCGTTTGTGTGCTCGTGAGCCCAGCAGGTTGTGCGGGTGAAATTTAATTTTACCTTTTGTAAAATTGTGCGGTAGCTCAGTATTGAGCTACAGAAATCGAGCGTTTCCAAAAAAAAATATTTTTTTTTATTCTTATTCTCATTTTATGTTGAACCTGCGACCACTTCTTCACTGAGATAGCTGGCAACGCAGAGGTTCCGTCTTTCTCCTTCAAATTTAATTTAAAAGCGAAAGTGACGGTGACAAGGTATATTTGTGTTGAACTTGATTTCCAGTGAAACAATTTTGATTATGCTTTCCACGTATAAATATTTAAAAGCCAGAGTATTTAATTCTTGATGTTAATAAAATTGATTTCAGAGAAAACAATATTTGTGGAAAGTAAAGATATAAACGCCAAAGAAAAATTAATGAGGGCCTTCATCCAAACGTGCAAAAATCCTTGTAAGCCTCATAAACCGCATAACATGTGGAAACTTGTCAAAATTTATATGAAATTTGACAGTTTGTTTACGCGGTTTACAAGTCTTTTGCACGTATTGATGAAGAGTGTTAATGTTTTAAAAAATATCTGAAAGTCTGCTTCCAGAATTTGTAAATAACTTCACTTTTTTTTATAAGCTGCGTAATCAAATAAAAACACAATTTGATTTTAATAATGCTGCATTGAAAGAATTACTAGCGTTTTCTTTTCCTGAAAAAATGCTGCATTTTTTTTTTACCTAGTGCAATGGCAACAATTTTTTAACGTTGCCCTCAACCCTATCAACCCTTTTTAGTGCAAGAAAAGAACATAAAAATGCTACCCTGCCAAAATCAACTAATTTGCCGTCATTTAATTGAGTGAAAAAGTATAAGTATTATATTTTTCCCCGCTCAGAAGGTATCACTTTTTAGAAAAGAACACAGTACCAGTGCTGTCGCTGTCACTTCAATTTAAGTTTTTCACTTCACTTTCAAGCCTGACACTTCGTCACTTCCTCTTTCATAAAAACACTTCGGTTTCCCAGTTTCAATGAAAGACTAAAATCGATAAAAAAAAAATCTAAATATGCTCATCTCTGTAATATTCTCAGACTGTAGCCAGATCGGTGTGATTACATTTATACCCTTTATAAAAAGTAAAAAGATACCATTTAGCATACATACTTTAGCATATTCTGAGATCTTTTGTTTTTATTTAAATACCTATGTAGCAACTCTGATGGCGCACTGTCATATAATTTATTAGAATTTGGTTGAAAATGAAGAGGTAGACGATTTAGAAGGTGAATGGAGGATTTTATGCAAAAACGCGTCAGTTTCGAAGAATTCTGCCATTTTGTTTTTGGCTTGAAAAATTCCCTTAAACAAATTATGTACCCTCATTCAAAAAGTTTTGTCGGAGCCTTATTTTGTCTGCCATACGGTAGCGCTCCACCAAAAGTTTTTTTTTTCGCAAATTAAGCACATAAAACCAGATAAATTGTGAAAATATGTCAATTTCTTATTACGCATCAAAAAACACTTCACTTTTTTAAAAATCACTTCTTTTTTTTAAGAATTTCATTTCACAAAAAAGTTTCAAAACGACAGCCCTGCACAGTACTCTCTGAAAAGGTTGCCTCTTTGTCAGAAAAGAACATGAAATTTTACAGCCCTCGCCGGGTGCAGAAAAAACATTTTATCGAGAAAAGAAAACGCTATAAGTTTTCTTTAGTCAGGAAAATTAATTTAATACAAAGTTTAATGTCACATTTTGAAAATTTGGGGAACATTTTGACTTTAGGGAGCTACGATATGTATATTTTGAGACAATTCTTGATAAGGTGAATAAATTTGCAGCTAAAGAAAGCTACATATTTCCAACATAAAACGTGGTGATTCATCAAAACCAGTTCCATTGCCAAATTTTGTGTTAAAATTGGTGTGTTTATACAACTCGTCCGCAAATGTTGAAAAAATACTATATAAAAATCAATTTAAATAAAACTAAGTGCAGAAATCGTTTAAACAATAAAACTCTTGAAGAGATATTATAATATAAATGAATGCAAACACATTTAAATTAAATAAATTTGAGTTTTTCTCTCATGCCGATTTTTTTGTGAAAATTACAATTTTTTCTTACAATTTTGACGATTTTTGAAGTGAAATTTCTGGCAACACTGCTGCCAGCCAATCTTCATAAAAACATTCTCAGTTTATGCTCAAATCAAAAATTCTCCTCAGTCTGTTTTTAAACATTGTGGGGAATGGACGCGCTAAGTAAATAAAAAATTGAACAAAAAAGATAAGCAAAGCAAAAACATACCATTTAAAATTATCACAGAATAAATAATTACCAAAACAATTTTAACTAAAGTGAGTAATCCTCGTGCATTGCCTTTAATAAAAATATTCGCTTAACCTTATCTGTGTATTTTGATGTGTAAACATTTTAGCTCACGGTATGGGCAAAATTTCAAATGTGTAAAATGTAAGAATAACTGTATCGTAAGATGTAAGATAACTGTAACGTCCAGTTCCCCTCTCGCTCGCACTACTGCGCGGCATGACTGTGCTACTCTAAACAACAAAGAGAAGAGAAGAAGAGAGGGAGAAATTAAAATAAATTACCCACACATATATGTACATACGAAAACAAAATGTGTGTGTAGATTTATTAGTGGCAGAATTATTTGTTGGTGTTGAACGTGTGGAGATCGACTATACCATACAAGCAGAGAAGTCGCCGTAGCAAACACAGGCGTTTGATAGGTTTTGCATTCGGTTAGTTAGATTGGATTAAAATTAAATATTTTTAAAATATAAAAACAATACAAAATGATAAGTATTAAAAAATCTAGTTTTTAATAAATGTATAAACAAAATGTAGTGATAATGATAGCAATCCACGGCATTATAAAAATTTTGCTTTGTGCATTAACCTTAGAAAGGCAACACTTTTTTATCTATGTAAATAGCAAATATGTTAAACAGAAAAAATCAAACTTATTTATTATAAAATCACTTATTTACTTCAATAAAAATACATTGTTTGTTATTTTTATTAAATGCAGTGAAGAAAAATCTCTTTGCGGTGTTTTTAAAAAGTAGTGGGGTGACTGGTCATGCTTGTATGTATATGACATTCAGTTGGCTTAACTGTTTACACATCAAATATTTTGCGTGCCTTGCACGCATCCATTGTTTTTTTCGGATATTTGTATTCGACATTACATATGTAGATACTGTTTTTGCATAATGAAATAAATAAAGTAAAATAAATAGAAGTGACGCCCTCTTTTCTGTTCACTGACGTCTGCCAAATTTGAAAATTGTTCTCTGACTTCTCCGAAAAAATTTGATATTTCAGAAGTAAATTTAAAAAAATATTAACCCATTGGTACCAGCACAATATATAAACAAAATAGAAAAATATGAAAAGCCAGAAAAATTTTTAGATATTGATAAACGAGATCTTCGAAGACGTTTGTAACAACCATGTGCGTAATATGAACCAAGGATTTAACCCAAAACTTAAACTTAACAAACGAAAGGTTTATTGTTTTTTGATACTTTTATTTCATTTATTTATTTGTGTACAGCTGACGAAAATGGGTTAAGAGAGTTTTCTCTCATAAACAAAATTATTTGTCAAAATTTATTGAGCGAATATATGTCATAATTGTCAAATCTCAGAAGACCTGAGAATATTTCAGATTACTTTCTGCTATCTGGCATACTGTATACTGTGCTGTATTTGAAAGCAAATAATTTGCCGTACATTTTTTTATGTGACAATAACTTGACTCACAGTGTGGGCAAATTTCAAAAATATGTAAAATATAACATGTAAATAACTGTAACGTCTAGTTCCCCTCTCGCTCAGACTACTGCGCGACATGACCAGGGTTTCCGTTTTGCTTATTTGTAAGCAAATTTGCTTACTTTTTTTACCGGTTGTGTACACGTGTACTTTTTTCTCATCTTGTTTATTTTTTTTTTAAATATAATTTGGACTAAAATTTACAAGAAAATTTTGATGTATTGGCATAATTTTTTTATTACTCCCTTTATTTAGTTTTTTCATTTGATAAGATTGGGTAACACTAATTATGTTCATGCATACTTGGTGTCATCTCTGCGAGTTGTCGAATGAAAAATGTAAGTAGTACCAAAATTACATAGGGCCACAAATTTTCAACCAAATTTTCGAGAGATTTTCCTTCGGTGTTATAGTAAGTTAGGGTCGTTGATCACGACTGCGTACACAGTTTGTATCCATCATATCTAGTTCTCCCACAATATGGACCTGAAGTCGTAAAAATGGGGTCTTCAGGCGCTATTAAGAAATGTTTTATTTCAGCATATACGAATGTGATGTCTGAAGCAAAGTTGATAAGCACAAAGAGTACGCAGTCATGATCATCGACCCTAACTTACTACAAACCCGTTGGAAAATCTCGCTCACAAAATTTTTGTTGCTCTGTGTTATCATCTCTGCGTTCGATTACGTTAATTGAAAATGAGTCCCCCGATTTTTCCGATTGAACTTTTGAAATTATAATTTAAATACTTAATGCGTTTTTTTTTTGTATAGAAAAATATATTTTTTCAGCTATCTTTATGGCATTGAAGTCAATATAACGGTTTTTCGGGTCGACGAATCCGAATATGGCATTCTTTGCTCTTACAATTCATTCTAGACGACGCCACGATGCAAAATTTTCTTAAAACTCATTGGTTTTCTTCTATAAAATGTTGCAAATTGTTATTTAAAAATCGGGGGACTCATGTTAATTTTTTTTCTCATATACTCTTCGGCTAAGTTGATCAGCATCAAATATATCATCTCTCTAGGGGGTTGTCGATGTCTCTAAAAAATTCGATCACCTCTTATGTATATATATGAGCATTCCTTGTCTTATTACTACTATATATGTTTGTATACTTTTTTTTTTTTTAAATTGTTGAATTTTTTAGAAGAATTTTATTACAAAATTTTTAAGGCCGTGGCAACTCTGGACATGACTGTGCTACTTTAAACAGCAAAGAGAACAGAGAAGGGAAGGAGAAATTCAAATACGACCGGAGTTTATTTGTTTATGTTTCGATCAATTTACTCACACATATACATATGAAAACAAAATATCCCAACAAACACAAAAAAAAAATTCTCTAACCTTTGAGAAATTTTTAATTCTCAAGTTGATATAAAACATGGTTCTTCAATCGATATCAAATATTTTTCTCAACATACACTTTCAAGTTGAGAATGAGTTGAGATATATTTGAGAAATTATTTACATATTTTATTATGGCAACACTGCTATTGGATTTGCAAAAAATATGTATCTGGCAGTGATTGTGAATAACATGTTTTTCGACAAAAGTGAAGTGAAAAAAGGAAGAAAATGAAGTGAAAATAATTTTTGCGAAAAACTTTAATTTTAAAAGTAAGAATAATGCATAAAAGTAAAAAATTAAAATGTGAAATAAAGCAGAAAGTGGGCTCAAATCTGCCGAAACTTTGATGCTAGAGTCTTTCACTTTAACTGCCAACCCAAATTGTTCACTCTCAAGTGATATTGACATGAGCGAGGAGGAAAATGGCGATATGGAAGATAATTCAGAAGAGGAATTTATCGCGGAAAATTTGTAATATGAAATTGTTAAAATTTTAAGTTGCTTTTGAAGTTGAAAAGCGAAGAAATAAAAAAGTCATTTAAAATTTCCTTTTATTTTTTGAGTTTCAATTAAATAGAAATAATTATTGCTTATGGCAATACTGTAAATTTCCTTTGAGATCAATTGGAGAATTACGTTAGAACTCAAGTTGGGAACTACAATTCTCTCAAGTTGATAACTATAATTATTACCATAGAAAAAAATGCCCTTTTTGTTGAGAATGCTATAGTACTCCAATGAAGGTGCTATTGAGAATTAACGTGGGAGATTTGAGAAAGGTATTTGATATTAACTTCACCTCAAGCTGATCTCAAACCCAAATGTTTTTTGGGATGCATGTACATTTATTCGTGGCAGAATTATTTGTTCCCTGCAGTGAAAAGTTCTAGTTCCAAACTAGCGAATTCAATAGTTCTTAAGTGGCTGTAACTGGTTTCACATCTATCTACTTTGCTTTGCTTCAACCGGCGAATTTAACATGGCGTTGTCATAGGAAGTGTCGATTGGTTACCTTATGTATTACCTGAGGACTAGTGATTTCGCTAGTCTTTCAATAACTAGTTCTTGCACTAGCTCGTTAATATCTGTTTTTTTTAATAGTTCTTGAATAACTAGTTTCAGCACTTGTTCTTAAATACCCCTACATTTTACATATATAGATAAAATGCGAATTTATTATTTAGCGATTTTTTTGTAAAAAAAAGTTTGAAGTAAAAGGTGTTCATTCTCTCTTTTGCTCAGTGTTCATTTTTCAAAACAACAACAGCTGTGTTTTATTCGCCAAACAGTTTAACATGTGCGAATAAAACGACCAAGTTGTTAAGTCTTTTTTTCGTTATAATGTTATTCACAATGAAACTGCTCAACAGCTAGAGCTGAAACATTTTAATGGATCCCAGTCATTGCGGTCAATCGCGAAAATTGTTTTTACTGTTTATAAGAATATTTAACGATGATTTTAACATATTTTCACCGCCAGACATTTCAAATATTTTCCTTTTCTATTTTTTGCCAAACTGTCTTGCTTCTTGTTTTGCTATTAGCAGTTCACAATAGAATTTGATGTAGTTAAACAACTTGTTAAGTATACATAACAGCCGCTTTGTTCTTGTTTCCCATACAATTATCGCTGCTAGTTATACATAACTAGAAGCAAGTGGCGAATAAAACGCGGCTAACAATTTCATTGTTTGACAGCAAAACATTGATCGTGTAACATCGCCCTAACGGTAATTTACAGTTAAAACGCATGCCTCTTGTTTTTCGTTTCATTGTTTGATTGATTTTAGTTTTATTGTACTTGTTTGCGGTGGCGCGTCGCACAGTGTAACGAAGGTGAAAACAGTTTGATTGCAGTTCAATTGTAAATACATCAATTAGATGAACTTAAAAAGGATTTTGGAAATTACTTTTATTTTGCCATAAAAAAACCTATTGAAAGTCAAGCATTTGCAACAATGACTTTTTTTGCTGCCATACTACTTTGCTAGGTTCACTTCTAACTCTTGTAACTTTTTTATTTTTCTTTTAAATATAATGAAACTTGAGAAGTTGTTAAGTTTTTTCCCAATATTATTTGCACTATTCTTTAAGGGCATACCTAGTTTTGATGTATTTTCATATTTCGTTTTAAAGAACCATTACTTGAAAAATCACCATCTTAAAACACAAAAAACACCATCTTAAAACACAAAGTTTAAAGAGCTTTTAAAAAAATCGTCCAAAAACTTCCTCTCTAATTTTTACTTATTTCTTTCAATAATAAGAAAAAAAAATTTCAGCAGCATATGCTTGCATATTCAAACGTAATAATCAATTTTCTAACGGAACCTCAAATGAAAAAAGAGTTTTTTGAAAAATGTGAACACACCAAATTTAAGCGGTATTTGAGTTGTGCCCCTTGTATGTACTTATGCATACATATATACCTAAATATATATATTTTACATATATAAATATACTTGTATATATGCGTATTAGGACGTACCAATTTTTTTTAAATAATCAGACAAAAGTTCTATAAGCATGAAGAAAGTTGGACAAAAAAATTATCCTACCCCCGTAAAATTCGTAGAATGTTTTATATGAAACTAGTAAATAAAACGAATAAATGCATACAGAACAGTAGAAACTTTTACGAATTTTACGGGAGGGGGAGGAGTGTTTCTTTCGGAGGGTGATTTAGAAGCAAGACACAAGGAGTTTAGAAAGTGTCGATTTGAAAATACAAGAAAAACTTCTAGAGAAGCGTGTAATAGGGATTCGTTAGCGCGGCCATTACTATCTTCTGAGCCACTTATTTCTGCTAAACGAATAACTTGCAGTACAAAACAAATGAACGAAAAAGATATTAGTTAGTTCATTTTCTTAGAACCAGAAAATAGTGGTCAAGATATAGATTTAGAAATAGGAGGAAATAAAAGCGAATAAATTTTTAGCAATATATTTCATTTGAATAGAAATTATAAGTTTATATATTTAAAAAATTGTATTAATGAGTTAAATAAAATAGTTTGATAATATCTAATTATTTATGTATATTACATCAATTGAATGAATTACACAAAAATCATAAAAAAAAATATGGATAACACGGTGCGACAGTGAAAAATACCTGGGAAGTTATAGTATTTTTCTTGTAGGTCTGGTCGAGTAAAACAAGAGTCTGTATGTGAAATTTTCCAAACACCCCCAACATCTTGATTTACCGTTTGCGTACCTTTGCGTACTTATAAGCCTGTAACTTAATGGATTATCAACAGATTTTCAGTTTCTTACCGGTTTTAGAAAAAAACAGTGGATGCGTGCAAGGCACGCAAAATATTTGATGTGTAAACAGTTAAGCCAACTGAATGCCATATACATAAGCTATATATATGGAATTGATGTATAATCTACACTTGTAGTCACATAATTAAGTCACTAGAACAATATTTTATGATGTGTTTGAAAAATAATTTGTATTAGTAGTCCAAGAATTTTTTATAATGTCATTTAGCGGTACCATTAATAGCCTTAAAAAATATTAAGAGCAATTACAAAAGAGTGACGTATTTTACGGGCAGTCGGCAATTGTGTGTGAAGGAGTAAGATTAGAAGTTGACATATAATTAAGTCATTTGATATTCTTTCGCCTTCAACTTGACTTAGTGCACTTAAATTTTTGTAAAAACCAATAAAATTGATTATTTACACATTTCTGTACACTTTAGTTGAACAATTGTTGATTTTGGTTGTGATGGGCAAAAATATGAGTTCCACTCCCTCGAAGAAGGAGCTCATTTGGAAAACTTTCCAGAACCTTGGGATTATTGCAAAGGTCGTGGAAGAGCTAGCTTTTTTACATGGGAAAGTGGTCAATGAGATAAGATACTTCAAAAAATTCAAATCATTTCACAATTTGCAATGCCAAAACCACTTAAAACGTCTCCAGCTGAAGATAGGTACTTGATTAGGCTCAGCAAAATGAACGATTTCTTAACTTTCATCAAACGAAGAACACAAATAGACTTGCATTATAATTTGAAAATATCAGCCAGAACTATACGCAAGCGATTAAACGAAAAAAAAAATTTTAAGACGAATTAGCAGACATAAACCCAACAGTAAAAAAAAAATATATTAATATTAATAAACGATATCTCCACTAGTACCAGCATTTTTGGAAAACGATTGCTTGGAGCAATGAATCCAAATTAAATTTGCTTGGGATCGATGAAAGACTCTTTGTTAGGCATCCATCAAATACTGAGCTGGACCCAAAATTTACTAAAAAAAACTATAAAGCTTGGGGTCCTTATGTAATGGTTTGGTGTTGTGTCACTTCATCTGGAGTTAGTCAAATTGCTTAAATAGATAGCAAAATTACTGAAGAAAAGTACAAAGGTATCCTTAAAAATCATCTTCTCCGAGGATACGGTGAAAATTTACCTTTAGGTTGGATCTTTCAGCATGATAACGACCCGAAAGACACATATCGGGTTGTTAAGTCTTGATTAAATGAGAACAAAGTAAAAATTCTCGAGTGGCTGGCCAAAAGTCCGTATTTAAACTATATAAAAAATCTATAGAGTATTTTAATAAGGGTAGTGGCAGCGCAAAAACCTTCAAATAAGGCTTCCTTATGGGCTATCATTCTGGAGGAATAGAATCAAATCACTGCTGCCCAATTCTCTAGTACTTGTCGAAGAGATGTACAGAAATTATCAGGCAAAAATGGTTTCCACAAAGTACTAACAGTACCAAAGGTGAAATTTCAGTTCACAATTAAAAATTATCAAACTTATTATTACTACGTTTATATTAACTCGCTTTCAATGGTGTCTGTCTGTCAGTCTGTTCGGTACAAATTTTGTAATAGATTTTAAACTAACTTCCCGATGAGCTAGAGACTTGAAATTTAAAATATAGTTCAGAACTGGAAGACAAAGCAATATGAAGTATCTAAAATATATATAAATATAATAATATTTAAAATATTAGCATCGGAAGTTTTTCCATTTTTTCATAGATCAAAGCATTGAATTCATCGTTGTTAAAATCATTGCTTTAGCGTAGATATGTGCACTTCGACACATATGGGCAAAAAACACATATGAGCTGATGCTATACTCATAAGGGCTAGACGAGGGGTAACGCTGTACTAAGGGGAAGAGTAACTAGTATGAGAGAACAAATGTGATTTCTTTTGTGTATGTATATGTATATGAATTTATTGATTTCGTCCCTGTAGAGAGTGTGAACGTGAATGCATAAGAAAACTTCGTACTTGGCTATATTTTACTCATGCTTTTTGGATTGATTTCATAAACCCAGAAATTGCTTTACCAGGAAAAGAAAGATTTTTTCATTTCCCTTTGTATTGTGGAACTCTTTAATTACATTATTGAATGCATATGTAATTTTCCTGCTTGGTTGTTACTTGGAAAGATCGAAAAGAAGAGAAGCAGCAAACACACTGCTGCGTGCTGATCAGGGATGCCAACTCTATATTTTAGATTCAATTAATTATAAACACAGAAAGGAAATAATATTTTGGTTTACGATCACAACTTTTATGCACATATGTATATGTATGTAATATACCCAAATATATTTAACAAAATTAAAGAATAATGAAAATAAAAAATTAATAAAAGGTTTTAGACAAAAATATATTCTTTTCATATCTACAAATTGACAAAAAATTTTAATTTCAGTCGCCCACGAAAACGATCTCACTCCCAAATTCCCGAGAACTAACTAAAAGTGAAGTCGATTCCCCACAATTGGAGGAATTCCTCACAAGTTGGCATCCCTACTGCTATGCACTACAAAAGTAGCCAGGGCTGTAACTTCAAAATTTTAAGTAGTAGATTTGAAAAAGTTGCGATAGATTTATATTCTTTTTTTATAAGTAATAAACAAACTTATACAAACAACAAGAAGATGAATAAATAAAAAAAATGTTATTTCCTTTTGGCGTAATAAATTGTTTTTTTCACAAAAATATCCTATTTTAGTTATCAAATGTATTTTATTGTAAATAAAATCACAAAGTAGAAATCTATTTTTTTTCTAACATTTATAATCATATTTACACATATTTGTGAATTGTTTAGAAAAGTTTTGACTAAAGGAATAAGGTGGCTGATTTTGAGCATAAAGTGGTAGAAGCTGAAATTTTCTGTAACTTTACAGCCCTGATCGTGATCTCTAAATGCAATGTTGTTGATTGTCACTCTCACTCTGCTTTACAATTGTGTAAGTCAATGGCAGTTGCGAGGGGATAAATGGGGCAATTTCCCCCTCCCCCGTCCTCCCCCGAAAAAATTTCAAATGCATAAAATAGTAATATCTGATATAAAAATTCTAAATGTATAGAACATTTTTTATGTTTATGATCCCCTCAGAAAATTTTTTTGTATCCACCACTACTGTACTCTCTTCTATATGTTAGTTTTTTTTGCACATGTACATACACATTTATGTTTGCTTTTGGCAAAACAACAACAACAATGTGTATGTGTACACACAACAAAACCAACACCGCTCGTCTTTTAATTTACACCCCGCTTTTACACCATCGTACACTCGACGTCGACAGAGGGCAACTGAAGTGCACATCCCTACTTTAGAGGGAGTAAAATATATGTATATGTGTATACATACACAAATTCAAAGACAAATGAGAGAGAGAACAAAAACAAACAATAACGAACTTTTCTTTTCGTTTTGTTCCGCTTACTAAGAGTATAGATTGTAAAGAGATCGCAATTTGCTGTTGACGTGTTTGATGAAATAAATATTTAACATTTCTTTTAGCAAATAACTTTCAACATTTACAGTATTTATATATTCTTTATATACAAATATGTAAACGTTTTGTTTTGATTTTATGAATTTTATATAGGTACTTTTAAATCTTTTTCTACTGATTTCATGAAATCAAAATGCGAAGAAATATTATCACTATTTTCAACATTGTACCTAAATATATGTATGTAAATAAGTATATTTAGCTAAAATATTAGAACTTTTCATATTTTATATTTTAATATATAAATAAATTACATTTTTACATCCATAACAACAAATCTTCTTCTTACTATGTATTTGGCAAATGCCTTTATTTCATTTCTGTTTCAAAATGTAGAATCACAACGAGGTGCAATGTAAAAACAGTATTTATTGAGTACCCATTTATGTGAGAAGATATAATTTGAATTCTGTTATATTTAATGAATATGGCTATTCGCAATCTGGGGAAAATGATCTTGCACGAGTCCAATAATTAATTGTGACATTGCTTAGACAATTGGTTTTGATTCAATGTGTCAACAATTTCAAATTCCAATTGAGTTCAAGTGACTTCAAAACATCAATTGACTTCAAGTCACTCAAATTTAGTGCAAATTGTGGGTTATTAACCATGATTTCAAGGTATTGCAATTAAATTGAATGCATTCTTTTACAGCTCTGGTCTTTACTTAAAATCGATTGCAAAATTTCACACACACAAGACTAAAAAGTAAAAAATAATAATTTAAATAAAAAATGTTTTTAATATACCACGTTTTTAAAATGGACTAAAAAGTATAAAATAATTTCTCCTAACCCCATACAGATTCACAACCACATATAGATTCCTTATCCCATACAGATTGTCTTCAAAATTTGTAACTGTGAATTTTAGTAGGACGAAAATACTTGTATGATTTAAAACGAAAAACGTTGCTTTTGTAAAGTTTGGAATCATAGAATAGTTTGAAAATGCTGCCAATTTCAAAGTGGGTAAACAATTAAATTAGTGTCGCTACTTGCAAGCGCAGTTTACTAGTAAAAAAAAGCGGGAAAAAGATTCAAAGGGTGCATAAATTTTAGTGTGTTAAATATTTGGTTTCGGTGCAAAAAATAAATTTAAAATTTTTTTAAGTGTGAAACGTAAGTAACGCAAAATATGTAAAAAGTTGTTTAACTCCAAAAGTAGTTTATCAAATAAAACCACATCTTGGATTTTCTTTTAAAGATTAAAGTTTTATTGATCTACTCCACTTTGGATTCAAAAATTCTAGTATTTGTAGAAAAAATTCTAATTTAAAAATGAAACGTAAGTAACATAATTTTTTTTTTTTTTTTTTTGTATAAATAAAATAAAGTTAAATATAGAATGCGATAAGGTATATCGGGAGAAAAATAGTCTTCATTAATCTAAATTCTTTTAAAAAATTATAACTTCTTTGCTCAAGAATGAATTAAAATTTTATTTTTAGCATTATATTTAAAGCTTTGATTATTTACCACTTAGCATTTATTACTTTAACTATATCTTTCAAATAATTATTGCTCTATCAAAACGCAAGCTGTTTTACTTTACTTTGCAACGAATTAAACAATTTTTTTTTTTAATTAAATATATTAAATGATTGCATTTTATTGTTTAATTCAAACCCTCATTTAATAATCCCCAAATACCACGCAAATAAAATTAGTAGGGCAAGTCAAATGTACTTGAGATAAAAGGCGGTCGCTGAATTCGACATACACTGTGTTACGACAGGAACTTAAAAAAAAAAAAAATAAACAAAAATTGTTTTAAAAATCTAAATTTCTTTTGAAAAACAAACGAATTTCACTTTTACTTTTTTAGATGTTCGATTATTTCAAGGTTGTGTGCTCCATAAAAAAAATCCCGAAGTAGTACAGTGTATTAGACCACGGATTCGAACTCAGTGACCCCCTTTTATCTAGTTCATTCCCAAAAAGTTTCATTTTTAGACCAGTGATACACAACTTGAAACGTAAGTAACGCTGCAATGAAACGTAAGTAACGCTAGGCAAACCAAATATGTATTAAAAAAATATTCTAATGCAACAAAAATGTCAAATTTTTTATAAACTTCTACTGTCGATAAATAAATCTATTTGGAAAAAATTTTCTTCTTTAATTTTCATTGACCAATTCGCAGAATTTTACATATATAAATCGAGTACTCAAAATAGTTGTTTTGTGCGGAAACGTAAGTATCGGGACTAATATGAGTTATTCCCTCAGAGCACATTAATAATTGAAAATATGTTTTTGCTGATTCATGTACAAGAGCATAAGACACATACGACTGTGGTGACACAGTTGATAATTAGTTGATAATTATTGGTGAAAAAAATCGTTTTATACCGAATGGTGAAACGTAAGTAACGCTGGATTTACCCAAATGGTCTTGCATCATTGTAAATGCAAATTTTTATTCCATATCGCATATATTTGTTGTTGTGATAGAAGAAATATTTTGCATTTGCACCAAATCGTGAATAGGGCTGATGTGTTGTAGTTGCATTATTTTTCTTTTACTCAAACTTTAAGTTTTTCTTCCTGTCGCCTGAGAATTGATTTGGCGTATAGGTATATGAATTTGTACACACATACGCCAAATCAATTCTCAGGCGACGATAAGTAGTTTCCGCATTTAACAGGGGTGACCAGCCACCTCACTACTTTTTAAATGCACCGCAAAGAGATTTGACTTAACTGCATTTAATAAAAATAAGAAACAATGTATTTTTATAGAAGTAAGTGATTTTATAATAAAAAAGTTTGATTTTTTTCTGTTTTACATTTTTGCTATTTACTTTTTATTTATTTTTTAGAAAAAAAAATAGTGTTGCCTTTCTAAGGTTAATGTACAAAGCAAAATTTTTATAATGCCGTGGTTTGCTATCATTATCACTACATATTGTTTATACATTTATTGAAACCTAGATTCTGCATTACTTACTAGCTGGGCTTCGCCCAGCTTCGTTGTCCGGACCTGGCAAAGTAGGGTTAATGCAAAAATTACAACAACTAAAACATTTGCAAAGAGATATATTTATATGAGCGTGCCAGTCTCCGATCAAATTCGAGAATTTGTAATTTAAAATAAAAGAAAATATTGCAAGTTTTCAGTGTAGGTTTCTAAAATTTTCGGTACAGGACACACTTTATCATAATCCATCGAAAACTCTATATTGAAAAATTTATGTTAGAGCCTTAGCAAAATAAGGCAGATATATATATATACCTTTTGAAGCATTTCCTTTGTATGCCAAAATACTTCCACATTCTGCCCAACAACTACTACTAACCATCCCCCTTCACTCACAAACTGCCAGTGTGTTCTTTGCATTGTTTTCTCAGGTATACAGTTTCAAACATTTTCTTTGCATGGGAGGTGTCACGCATATTTTATTTATTCCATTAATTATTTTTTTTCCATTTTCCATTGGCAATCAAAGCTCTCTAACCACAAATAATTTAGGAAATATACCTTATAAAACCCAGGTAGAACAGTCACTAACCCAAGTCTACCCATACTTTACCCACTAAATTCTATTGGCTAATCATATTATCATTCCAAATCTTTGTACTGTACTACAAATGGTTTCTAAGATATACAATAATGAAAATTCAGGCTATAAGGAAAGTTCCTCGCCGTCTTTTTCAATCCTAACCACATTTTTTTTTGTGACGTGGTTTTGTCAGCCAACGTGGGGTAAATGGTTCTTTAAATATATATATAAAAGCATTAGAGTTGAACGGAAAAGGCCACGTCTATCCATATTTTTTCATAGAATGCCATTGACAAATAACGTTTTTTAGAGACGGGTCACTGAGATATTCCATAGCTAAAACTCAGATTATATAGGAGATGCCATGTCCCCTTTTTTCAATTTCACAGACCTTTTTCCTGCGGCATTACATTGCCAATTAACATCCTTGTACTAAATCTCTGGTTGTGGAAATATACCCAAAAATTATCTGAGTAATTGATGGGCATATGTCCATGAAATCAAGTTACAGTTTTGTATAATAGTATAAAAAAATTAATTATTTGTATAAAAAAAGAATCACTTGGTGGGTTCACCTGTAGTGGGATTCGAACTCATGACACCAAAAAATGAAACTCACAGTTTCTTTGCACAACCACAACTATACTCTCCTTTTTAACTCACTAAGCCACAAACCCTTACAAAATACTGTGATCACATTAGTAATATATAAAATGTATTTTGTGTGTTTGCATGTTTTATATTCACCTTTGTCATTTGTTATATATTTATTTTTTTCCACCACACCAATAAAAAAAAATATATTGAAAAAAAAAAAATTATTTGGTCCCGCTTCAAGTGGGATTCGAACTCACTACTCCGCAACTCTCTCCTACAGCCACTACTTTATCTTCCCTTCTAACCAACTCATACACAATCCACTATGAAATGCTGTGATCAAATTAGTAATATGTAGTTACATTCTTGCAAATGAAAAATAATTTCAAACATAATTTTTATGTACCTCTTATAGTTTACATAAAAATTATGTTTATGTACCTCTTATAGTTTAAGCAATCGAGGGGGCTTTCAACAATGTCTGCCCCGACGCTGTCGTTAATGCCTTAATAAATCTTAATCTTGATGTTAATCTGGTTAAATTTATAGGACAACTACTTAAAACACGTATCATCAGCTCCTCTATCGGAAATGATAAAGTCAAAAAGGTTGTCAATAGGGGCACACCAAAAGGAGGTGTATTATCGCCTCTTATTTGGAATCTGGCGGTGAACACACTGCTAAACAGATTAGATCAAACCGGCTGCAAAATAATAGCTTATGCAGATGACATTGCTATTGCAGTATCCGGCAAATACGTTGCTACTCTTTCAGAACGGCTAAATCACTCACTTAGCATTCTGTCTCACTGGTGCCGTGAATTCGGTCTTAATGTTAATCCTGCCAAAACAGAGGTTATGCTTTTCACTAGAAAGTATAAAATACCAACTTTTGCCCTACCCAAAATCAATGGTATCTCGCTTTGTCTTAGTAAGCGCGTCAAATATTTAGGACTTGTTCTTGATCCTAAACTTCAATGGAAAGCTAACATAGCAGAGAGAGTACGGAAAGCCTCTTGCGCTCTCTACTGCTGTAAGAGGGCATTAGGAACAAGATGGGGTCTTCAACCTCGAGTCACTTCCTGGCTCTATTCAGCAGTGGTCGAGCCTAATCTTCTTTATGGATCCATCTTCTGGTGGCCAGCTACTTCAAAGGCGGTCAACCTTAAACCACTGGATAAGGTTAGAAGAACGGCAGCCATATTGATTACTGGGGCCCTCCGTACTACCTCCACGAAAGCTCTCTTCGCAATCCTTCATTGGTTGCCAACCTCACTTCTGGTCAAGCAACAAGCTAAGTGCTCTGCTGTCAGACTCAGTGCCCTAACTCGCTGGACCCGGTCAAACCTGGGCCATGCCAAGATTTTAATCCACGATACGTCCGTACCAACTAACGTAGACTACATTTGCTCTACCCCTAATTTAAACCACACGTTCTTCACCCATATCCCCAGTAGAGAGGAATGGGTTAATGACGAGGTGGTCACTGACAATTTAATTGACATCTATACAGATGGATCCAAATCGGAGGAAAGAGTCGGCTGTGGCATCTTCTCTAGTAAGCTAGATCTCAGACTCTCTTTCCGACTTCCTGACCATTGCAGCGTCTTTCAGGCGGAAGTAATGGCTATCTATCAAGCGTCCAAGTGGCTTATTCGCAACGATTCATTCGATACGAATATCCGCATCTACACGGACAGCCAAGCAGCAATCAAGTCCCTTGCCGGTGTTTTCACTACATCAAAGCTTGTTCTCGACTGCCGATCTTCACTCAACATTTTGTCGAGTCACTCTCAGGTCCACCTATATTGGGTGCCTGGACATATGAATATTTCAGGTAACTGCAATGCCGACGAGTTAGCAAAACAGGGCTCGCAGCTTACAGATATATCACCTACCTGCACCATTGGTGTCCCTCTTACGTCTATTAAATTAGCCATTAAGCAAAACTACCTTGAGGAAGCAAAAAGATCCTGGGTAGCGGAGCATACCTGTGGTATTACCAGGCTAACATGGACCACTATGGACAATAGACGAACTAGACAGCTACTCAACCTTAGCAGAAACTCCATCAGCATTACGACTTCGGTGCTCACGGGACACTGCATAATGGGGAGACATGCTGCACGACTAGGACTGCCATTCAATGACTTCTGTCGGGGCTGCGGCTCTGAGGAGGAGGAAGAAACAGTCCTCCATTTCATGTGCGAATGCCCATCCCTGGCCAGGAGGAGACTAAAACTCCTGGGTTCACCTTTCTTTACTAGTCTGTCCGAGCTATCATCCATAAATATTAAGGACATAGCCAGATTCATTATGGAATCCTCATGGTTCTCCACTCCGTAAATGGGGGAGTCGCGCCGTACTGTGGTATCACAATGAGCCTAATTATGTGCTTAAGTGTGCTTTCAAGCAGAAGGCTGCCACTCCAACCTAACCTAACCTAACCTATAGTTTAAGCAGCATTTTGCATTAAGTAGCTAAATTACATACTAAATTTCATGACAATCCGTTGCGAAATATAGAAACCTATTAGGACTAAACATTTAACAGAGCTCTATTTTATATATATAGATAATTTTGTATTGTTTTTAAATTTAAAAAAATATTTAATTTTAATCCAATCTAACTAACCGAATTCAAAACCTATCAAACGCTTGTGTTTGCTACGGCGACTTCTCTGCTTGTAAGGTATAGTCTATCTCCACACGTTTAACACCAACAAATAATTCTGCCACGAATAAATGTGCACACACATTTTATTTTCGTATGTACATTAGGGTGCCATTAAGTTATATGGAGAATTTTTTTTCTCGAAAAGTCTATTGATGGCAACCCCTCGATCGGTTCGTTTTACTCAAAAAATAATCTATGTAAAATTTCAGGTCAATTGGATAAGGGGAAGTGGTGCCCCAAGAGCTCCAAAATTTGGAAAAAACGGTTTTTGTGCAAAAAATTCATATTCGATTGTTTATATCTCAGACATTTTTTATTTTACATAAAAACTGTCTTTACAAGATCTATCTAAGAGGAATAATTCACTCATATAAATTTTTTCGGTATTCCTAATAACTATCGAATAAAAGAAAGAATAAACTAGTTTTACAAATGTAATTGTCCGCACCACTGCTTCTTTTTTTTACTTATTCGCTAAAAAAAAAACATAGAAACACCTGCATAATCAAAATAAAAATTAATTAAATAACCTGAAGATGCCAGCCAGCGTTTGGCGAGAAGGTGAAAAGCCATTTCCTCCTCCTCCTCATCAAGGCAGCTCCTAAAAAAGTCGTTTGTGGGCACTCGTAATCTATTGGCATGTCAACCGAACAGACAATGCCCAATAATTATTACCACTACGTTGCTAAGAGGGTTATGTGAGAAATAGGGAATGTCGTGGCTAGCCTTACCAGCTCATTGGTTTTACAGTTGCCTGGAATGTCCTTGTGCCCTGGTACCCAATACCGGTGTATCTTGAGCAGTTCCGATTTCTCTTTAAGAGATAGTCGGCAGTTAGCGATCACCTTAGAGGTAGTAAATAAATATCAAGCTATTTTATGGCTGTTTGACTATCTATTAACTACTAGTGAAGATGGCTAGCTAAAAGCTATTTTTGTAAATAAAAATAGTAAATAGGGAAATACTAATGAAGTTGGGAAATAGAAAGGCATGATTTTTATAAAAAATCTAAATAATATCAATAACACTACAAAATGTAGTTTAAATTTAATTTTAAAAATAGGAATAATTTTAAATTTTCGATTTTAAAATAAAATTGATGAACCCTGTTTCACCTATCCACCTCTGCAAATCTAACGCGTCGCATCAGCTGGTGCTGGGAAAATTCCAAATAGCATTGCCAAAAAATTAAAACTGTTTTTACTAAATTACAATGAGTCGACTACTCTTTCTATTTTATAATAATTTTTTAAATTTTTAAATCTAGTAGTACTAGGACAAACATTTCAAATTGAGAGTTCTTAACTTTGAAGAGCGTTTACAAAAAATTGGTTCGAAAAAATTGGGAATTTTTTGCCATATAAATTGGAATTAATTTGTTTATTTTTCAAAAAAAACAATGGATGTGTGCAAGGCATGCAAGATATTTGATGTGTAAACACTTAAGCCAACTCAATGCCATATACATAAGCTCACATATGTGTAGCCATATATAGGGATTTGATGTATAATCTATATGCTAGTTAAATAATTCAAATTAAAACAATTCTTTAATAAACTTAAAAATTTATTAGATATCATAATCTTTTATATATAATACCCCAATTCACTATAAATTGCAAATTGTCTTGCTGCATTGCAAATGCAAACTTTTATTCCATATCTCATATATTTGTTGTTGTGATAGCAAAAATATTTTGAAATTACTCCAAATCATAGTTGCATTATTTTTCTCTCTATACACAGCTGTAATTGCATCTTTTTTCCGCGCTTTAAGTTTTTCTTCCTGTCGATTTGAAATTTTATTAGATGTGAAAATTTTACAAAATGTCGCCTGAGAATTGATTTGGTGTATAGGAATATGAATTTGTACACACATACGCCAAATCAATTCTCAGGCGACGATAAGTGCTTTCCGCATTTAACCTTAGAAAGGCAATTGGGGTGACCAGTCACCCCACTACTTTTTAAAAGCACCGCAAAGAGATTTGCCTTACATGCTTTACATTCAATAAAAATAAGAAACAATGTATTTTTTTTTAAAGTAAATAAGTGATTTTATAATAAATAAGTTTGATTTTTTCTATTTAACATATTTGCTATTTACATAGATAAAAAAGTGTTGCCTTTCTAAGGTTAATGCACAAAGCAAGATTTTTATAATGCCGTGGTTTGCTATCGTTATAACTTTTGTTGTACATTTATTGAAACCTAGATTCCTTATTACTTATAATTTTGTATTGTTTTTATATTTAAAAAAATTTGATTTTATAATTATATTTAATTTTAATCTATTTAATTCTTATCGATTAAGCATAATCTTGTGGCGTTTGGTATGGTCCATTAAATGTATCATCGAATTCATTTTCACAATTGCAGACATAACTTAGTAAACTTTGATTTTCGAATTTAGAATTTAAATTTTGTAATTTCAGTCCGTGTTTGCTATAAGAAACTGAAAGACCGAAAAAAGTATATCAAAAAAACAATATTAACCAAATTTTTACCAATTACAGTGACTGCGACTGGCACAATTACTGGAACATTCACCTCGTTTGTAACTACATTTTTTTTTTCCTTTATCAATACAAAGATACCATTATTTGGAGTGGGAATCATGAGAGCAGGATTACTATAACTTTCGAGAGCTAGCGAGTGTTTCGAATTACTCGACGTTCATTTTGATAGATAAACAAGTCTCAGCCCACTTTTGGACAGAAAAAATTGATTTCATATTCCTATGAACGACTATGCAGGTGTTACTATGTTTTTTTTTAGCGAATAAGTAAAAAAAAAAGCAGTTGTGCGGACAACTACATTTGTAAAACTTGCTAGATTTAATCGGGTAATTTCAGCTTATTCTTTCTTTTATTCGATAGTTATTAGGAATACCGAAAAACTTATATGAGTGAATTATTCCTCTTAGATAGATCTTGTAAAGACAGTTTTTATGTAAAATAAAAAATGTCTGAGATATAAACAATCGAATATGAATTTTGTGCACAAAAACCGTTTTTTCCAAATTTTGGAGCTCTTGGGGCACCACTTCCCCTTATCCAATTGACCTGAAATTTTACATAGATTATTTTTTGAGTAAAACGAACCGATCGTGGGGGTGCCGCGGAAAATTTTCCGACTTTCGAAAATTAATGGCACTCTAATATACATATATGGCCAATTTTTTCTGTAGGAGTAACGCGCGAAAAAAAAATTCTTTGAATTTCGCACTATGTCGGTTAAATTCCATTTATATATATTCCATAGCATCGGGAAACACAAATGTCAAATCAATCGGTTGCTTTCGCTCTTCCCTGTGCACGTTCCTTTCACTTGTGCCGCGCATCTGATCGAAATGGGCCAACATTTTTCAATATATTATATAACATGTAAACAAGCAAGGAAGAATGAAGGAGTTACCAAGATTTAACTCTTTCATTCATAAAAATATCCAGGCGCGCAGAATATACAGCAAGCATGATCACAATTTTTGTTTGCAAAATGCAAAATATTCAATGCAATCCAAATTCAAATTTTGCAGCAGAGGTGAAATTCGACAATATCGCTCTAAAATACAAATTTGCTGAAATTTGAATAAAAATGAAAAATTGAAATGTCGCATTGTGTGGGTGATAATTGGATTTAGTGATAAAGTTTATTAGTTTGAAGTCCTACATCGTTTACGTCTGAGACAAAGTTGTTTGTGATGAAAAGTTATAGATTTTTTGCTTTTACGCCAACTCCCCAGCTGTTCAGCGTATCGGTTTTTTGTGGAATTTCGGGCATAAAAGTGTCCAAAACCAATTTTGGTTTTAGGACGTATTCTTCACTTTTTCATAGGGATAATTTCTCTAGAAGGAAGTGTGTCCTTATTCCAAGCCGTTTACCCGGTATGATTACTTTTAAATAAAATTGAGCAGATGGATGTTTGATGTCCAAAGAAGAAATATTTATCATTTTGTAATAAACAATTTTCCCTCAGATACAGCGATGCCAACTTGCGGGGAATTCCCCGATTTGCGGGGAATTTTACTTAGTGCGGGGAATTTGTAATAGTTCAGCTTTTAATATTAAAATACCTCAAACAGTTTGTAGAATATTTTTTGCCAAATTTTATATTCCTAAATACAATTCTGGCACATTCGCCACCAACACCATAAAAACATTGCTTTATGCAACACAGTTTATGTTTAGTATTCAGGCAGTCCAACGCGATCGCGCAGTGCTTCGATTTCTCTTTCAGCCGTTTAGAAAGGCTTAGCTGTGCCTTTGTTCAGCACCTACTAATTAATAACTGTTAGTCCTTGGGGACTGTAACCTATAAACTTGTAAATTATAAAGAAGTATATTTTATATGTTAAAAACCGATAGTCAAAACTTTAAACCAGTTTTTCTCAAAACAAGGAAAAATCCATTGGCGTACACTATAACTGAAACTTAAATATGTTCTTCTACATTACAATGGCCTCAGGATGTAAGTTTGGTTAATTCTTTCCCCAATTTGGAACTTTGTTTTTACGAAAAAATCCAATTTTTGAAAAAACTAATTTTTGCATTCTGCCATTTTGTGAATTGTTGGCCAAAAAAAATAATCTTAGTATGTCCTGAGAGTACAGTTATAATTTTTTTATTGGTATTTTTTAGATGTTCCAGTGAGCTGCAATCACGCACGCCATTTCGTTTGACGATTTTCAAAACGTCTTCCATGACACTGCAAAAAAACCCTCTATATAATTTTTTTTTTATTATTACATAGTTTTTCTTGTACTTGAAGTATTTAAATAGATGTCAGAAAAATTTTTTTTTATCAATTTATCAATCCAAGAAAAATTGATAAAAAAATTTTAACCAAGAAAGTGCAGGGCATCTTAAAATAACTCTGACCGAGAGTAACTCTATGCCTACGTAAAGGGTATTTTTCGTTTGTATAAAATGTTTATAATATGAAATTATACCGGTGCTGGGAATTTGGTCGAAAATCGGGGAATTTCGCGAGAGTTATAGGGGAGAAAGAAAAAATGAGTTGACATCCCTGCTCTGATGCCAAAGCTGTACGACTTCAAAATAATATACTTATCCACCAATTTCAATTACAAATGCTATGATTTTTGCAAAAGCAAAAATATATTCCGTCGCATCTGCACATGTATCGTCGTCTGAGAATTGATTTGGCGTATGTGTATAAGTATTCCTATGCCTATACGCCAAATCAATTCTCAGGCGACGGTATGATTGTAGAATTTATATGTATATATGTAAACTAAATACAAAAATTGTTTGTTTACATGTTATCGTAGCAGCGAAATCTGAAATTTAGCATGTACAAAAGAATTAACATTGAACCTCATGTTAAAATCTGATTGTAACAGAAAACCAAAGCAAAAAATAAGAGGAAGAGATGCGTGTTTTTGTTGTTTTCCTGATAGTTGACGAAAATATGACATTACAGAATTTCAAATTTAACATTTTCAATCTTTTTCACATTGCAACTCGTTGTGATTCTACATTTTGTAACAGAAATGAAATAAAGACATTTGCCAAATACATGGTAAGAAGAAGAATTTTTTGTTGTTATGAATGTAAAAACGAAAAAGGAGGATAATTTTTTAACGTTTATGACATATGAAAAATTCCAATATTTTACCTAAATATACTTATTTACATATATTTAGGTAAAATGTTGAAAATAGTAAAAACAATTTCTTCGCATTTTGATTTCATGAAATCAGTAGAAAAAGATTCAAAAGTACTTATATAAAATTCATAAAATCAAAACAAAACGTTTACATATTTGTATATAAAGAATATATAAATTCTGTAAATATTGAATGTTGTTTGCCTCAAATGAATCAATTAATTTTAAAAAATATTTTTAATATTTTTATTGCACAAATTGGTTAGTTACATTATTAATTTATGTATATGTATGTACAGATTTTGCTAAAGTATTTCAGATCTTAATTGTGACAGCGGAATATGAATAAAAACTAATTAAAATGAAAACCCGGAAAACCGTGATTTTAAAGGATGTTTTACAATAGGTTTGGGATTTTGTATGGAAAAAGTTTTCAAGTTGTATATAAAAGATTTTCAGATATCCATACCTACGTAAAAAATGCCGCTAAAGTGAATGGCGTACCCAGTTTGTTGATACAACTGAACACAAAGCCACCCGTAGCGCCTAAAGTGGCCATTTGGCACTTTTTCTTTACGAATTTTCAAATTCACCCGTTAGGATTTTGAAGTTAGCGGTAATTTTTTAAAAATTAAATTACGTAGCATTGAAATAAAAATTTAACACCGATTTAGTCGTAGAAATATGTTGTTTATTCTTAGGGTTATCATAAATTTATAAAACCAATTTCGGACGCTCGCCGAATTTATGAAATTAAAAGTATACTAAAAGAAACAATAGGTTTGTACAAGAATTGAACAAGAAACTGATTCCTTGGCCGCATCAGAAGATTGCTCCTTGTTTTTTAAATCTTCAACGATTGAAACTTCGTGAAAATTTTTGGCGGCGTGCTATTCTGGTTTAATGTGAATCTCGACTTTTGTGTACGATTGAAAAGACAGTTTTGCAAATTACACACGTCACTTTATTTCTTCAATTGGGATCGCATTTGATAAAATCAAATCAAATACTTCTTTCATTTTCTCGGTAAACTAGCAGTTTATTTTGGCATTATTTCTACTGTCTGCAATTATGTCCAACTGTGAGAAATTTGCTAATTTTTAAATTATAAAAATTTAACTTGATAAGTAAGTAATAATTGCAATTACTTTAAAAGCTAATCTATTTTTTGAAGAAAAAATTTGTGTTTAACTGCATTACAAAAAATGTGAATAAAATTTATAAGGATGAGCAATAACTTTCGATATTATGTAAATCTGGCAGCGTGTATTCAATGCTTGGAATTGTATCGCTTTAACATCGATACCAATGTCCAAACGTCCATCTCTACTGGTTTTAAACTGGTTTACTATATATCAATGACCTACCTGATGTACTAGTAGACTTAAACATTCACATGTGCGCTGATGATGTTCAGCTTTTCTCCTCATGTAATATAGATGATATATGTGGATGCATTAGCAACATCAACGAGAATTTAGAGTACGTTAATGATTGGGCAAATATGAATGGTTTATCACTGAATCCTAAAAAATCGCAAATTATTGTAATTTACAAGAAGTCGTCAGATACCTCTGGTTTTCCCAATGTTGTCTTAAATGGCTCTATAATTAACTATGCTACTAAAGCAAAAAACCTTGGAATTACTTTTAACAAAACATTAACGTGGAATAGTCATATTTTTAACGTCATTGGAAAAACGTATGGTATGCTACATGCGCTGTGTACCCAGTATTTCACACCTCGCAGAATTAGACTACAACTTGCGAAATCCTGCTTTTAACTGTGTTTGTAAACGAAAGCTTATTGTCTTATTTAACAACATTACTCGTTAAGTTTTTGCGTTAAAACGAACTGTCTCTGTGTCTTGTTTTTCCAAACGTATTTACTCGATCTCATTTGAAAACATTCTAAAATCTCTCGCACTACTGTTTTTGCATAAAATTTATAATTATAAACAGCCTGCATACTTATACGACCGATTAACTGCTACGCGCTCTCATATACATATATTCGTCAATACATTCGTTATATTTAAATTCAATTTACTTATTTCTGAACGACAATTTTTTGTTAGTACAATTCGCCTTTGGAACTCGCTGCCGAACAATATTGTCCAAATAAGAAATGCAACGCAACTATTTGTGATTTTTCTGAATATATTTACTGTCAAAGGTTCCTGCTTTATTTTTATTTTGTTTTTTTTTTTCTAATTTGTTTCTCTAATTTATTGCACGCCAGCTGTGTTAAGACTGCGTCTCCACGGGCAATATTTCTGGCAACATTGCGAGGAAGGAAATATTGTTTGATATGGCAATGATTTCGATGGTGGGCAAAATATTGCCGCAATATATATTATTTGAAATGTCGTCAAAAGAAAAACACATTAATGTTATTAGAGCATTTTTTTATTGAATCTGCACTTAAATTCAATTCCTTTTCAATCGATTCCCAAGCAGAGTATTGCAAGTCTTTTCTTTTATGTAATTTACTGCTCATTTTCAACGTCAAAAATATTGCCCACAAAAGCAATATTCTATGCAAAGCAATTTATGGTCGCAATTTAGCGTAGAAATATTGCCCGTGGAGCGCAGTGTAAAATTTAGTTACTATAAAGTAAAATGAAAAGTACAGATAGACCCCAGTGAAAAAAAATTAAGAAGGAATGAAAATTCCGGACAAAATTCAGTTCCGGACAAAGTTGTAAATTCCGGACTGTCCGGGCGAATTCTGCAGCTGGTTATATAATTGGTAACTACGAAACTAGGCATATGACTACATCCAAAAAGTAAAATCGGCAACTAGTTTTGATTTGCTCAAAATGTTATTAGTTCAGTAACTAGTAGCGATAGGTTCTAGTACTCTGACTGGTTGAAAGCTAGTGCAAACAATTGTCTTCTTGTAGGACATTAACATTGTAAAAGAGACAGACAGTTGACAGCATGTAAATGGGGGTTGCCGTGGAACCAGTACTGGCTACTTTGCAACTAGTTGCTTTACTATTTGTAGAACTAGTCAGCTTCGCTGAAGGGATCAGCTGATTACTCACTCATGGATTTTTATTAGTAGTGTGCGTTCTCTGCCCAAATAAATATAAAGAGACACCACGATTTTTGTCGCACATTGCTGCTGAGTTGCCGCTTTATAGTACCTTTCTTTTGCAAAATATTCCTCTTTTATGGAAAATGCTTAATTGCTATGAAATCTAGTTTTAATATTAGTGATGAAATTGCTTAACATATGTTATTATTATTGAAAACTTAAAGAACAGATTAAATGTAAATAAATTAAGATTATTCACGGTTAAGCTCCTACATAAATCTTTAACCCTATTCACCCCACGTTATTTTATAACGTAAAGTCCCACGTAGTGACTTAGAGTCACTATGTAGAATTAACTCGACTATTCTCATTTCATTCAATTTTTTTTCTAAAATTTTTTAAAATCTGATAAATAAACAACAAGAATAATATAATTTGGAAAAATATAGGTATAATCTGTATTTATTACCGACTCTGCTGGGCGATTATGTCGACCGAATATTGGACGAAGCGCGCGATGCGTCTTAATTCTAGACGATACTTCTTCGTCGAATCGACGATTCGAATTTGGTTGTTTAATAAAGCGAAAAAACAATGAATTAATTAATTTTGTTTTTAAGTAATAAAAAGCAGTGAAAAAATTTAACAATTAATAATTTTGAATTGATACTTAATAAAGTTTTTAATAAAACACAATAATAAAACCAGCATTTTTTATATAGGGAGCATCGAGTTAAAAAAAGCGTCGTCAATTCGACGAAGATAAACCTTAGGGTTGAACGAAAGTCAAAATTTCTTGTCTGACCTTTACCGCCAAGAATGTGCGATCTTGTCGGTGCATGAATTGCCGACAATTCACTGAAAAATATTTTTCCTTAAAATTTAAGCCAGTTGCGATTAATTCACATAATTCGTCTACAAACTTTTCTAAGAAAATATTTGGGCATAGTTGCTTACTTTGGCCGCAGTAAGCACACACAGTCAAATACATTGTCGAAATGAGGGAACCACCACACCATCACTGATGAGGAACCGTAGCGTGTTCCGAAACGATCGTCTAACCTGCTAGTTCTATGATTTTTTGGTATTCCTCTGGCTTTATTATTTATTTAAAGCCTATAAATTTTAAACATTACGTTCGGTGTTTCATTTACATTAATCAAAATGGTAAAAGTTTGGAGATTTAAGCTTTTAGCTAGGGAAAGACCATTAATATTTATATTTAATTTAATTTCGCTATTAAATATTTCTTTTTTTTTATATGTTTTATTATTAGAGACTATGAAACTGAAGTTGTTAAGTTTTCATAGTTTTGACTTTACTTCATATACTTCAATGAGAATTTCAACATAATAAGTACAAAGAACAGTTGTGTTATTTTCATTCATCATTTCTGTTCAGTGAAAATACTTGTAAACAAAAACCTTGTAATTCTTTCTGGGTAACGGTTTCAAATATTAGACACTTGTACGAGGGTTGCTACGTTAGTTTTGAGATAGGACAAGTAAAAACTAATATTTATCATTGAAAAGGGCTTTATTGTTTTTCAAAATATTCTCCATGAAGTTCAAAACACTTTTGGATGCGTTTGAACCGATTTTCGAAGCATTTTTCCCACTCCGAATGGGGTAACTCCAAAACATGTGTTTTGAACGCATTAACCGCTTCTTCAGGCGACGAAAAACGTTGACTTCGCGATTTATTTTTGCTGTGAGGGAATAAAAAGAAGTCATTGGGTGCCAAATCAGGATTGTATGGCGAATGACCCATCAATTCGATGTTTTGAGTGCTCAAAAAGGCTCTCGTTTGAGCTGATGTGTGAGAGCTCGCATTGTCGTGGTGGAGAATCATTCGTATTTGGCAGCTGGTTTTCCTTATTTCTCTGAACACTTGTGGCAAACAAATGGTGGTGTACCATTCAGAATTGACTGGTAGCCACATGACCAGTTTTTCCGAAAAAACAGGCGACCTTTTTGCTTCGAAGTGCTTCGTGCGAGAACAACTTTTGTTGGATTTGGCTCACTTTGGAAGACCCAGTCGATTGTTGTTTAATTTCGGGCTCATATGCATATATGATTTGTCCTCTGTTACGATCTTATAGACGTATAGAATGTATGCGAGTGGAACTAATGCCCAAGCATGCTTTAATCTCACGATAAGTCACATGCCGATCTTGCAATATCAGTTCACGCACAACATTGATGTTTTCTGGCAGAACAACTGATTTTGGACGACCTTCACGAAATTCGTCCTGGAGCGAACTACGACCACGATTGAGTTCCGAAAACCAGCGAAACACGGTGGTTCGGAATGTTGCTACATCACCAAAAGTATAAGAGTGTTGATCGGCTGACTGTTGTTGAGTTAATCCACGTTGAAAATCATAAAAAAACATTGCACGAAAATGTTTATGATTTAAATTCATTTCTTGGCGAAATGAATTTTTCAGGTCCCTGAAACAACACAAATAGCATTCGTATGACAAAACGTTCTGAGTACGTTAACCATTAAAAACGTCAAAATTTACGATGCTGATGTCAGATTTGACATATCTACACTGGTGTTGCCATATCTCAAAACTTAAGTAGCAATCCTCGTATAGAATGTTGAAATGCTAGTAAGAACCATCACAAAGATCACTGATGAGGAATCGTGGCGGGTTCCGAAACGGCCGTATGATTTGCCTGCTCGTTATACATGGTTGCGACTTAGTCACTTTGTCACTTCGACAACTATTTCTTTTTTTTTTATCAAAAAGTCAGTCAGCGTATCTTTCAGTCTGTAGTGAATATATTCCCCTGTACCCATTTTCTCTACTGGTGCTACTTTGGGAATATAATTCAAAGTCCTTACATACCTTGGAATGCCACTTATATAATGGCCCAAAATTTCCAGAAGGCTATTAGCAGCATCGCTTTAAGCACTAAATTACTTAACGTTCATTAAATAAACAAGTCTCAGCTCACGTTTGCATCACAAAGTTCTCAAAGGAAAATAACTGAGCTTTCTTTTGAGCAAAAAACAAATTTAATTTTTGAAAAAAAAAAAATTCAAAAATATTTTTGATTTTGAAAAAATTGGTAAAATCTTGGAATTTTTAAATGAAACACTGTCGAAAACGTATTGAATTAAAATTTTTAAAATAGGTTTTAATTTACATACATGGATCCGACTTGGAGCTCTTATGTTTGAACAAAATAACAAAATTTTACCCCATTCAACTCGGCCATCTCGTTCAAATTCTGTTTTATTGGTCCTTTTATTGAAAAAGGGGGTATTAAACTGAATTTTTAAGAAAAAAGTAGGATATAGAGGAAAAGTGTAAGTAAAAAAATTGTTTTATTTCTTTGTGCGTAACAACTTTGTGTCCGACATTAAATTCTTATCTGTTAAGATAAACAAATTACTAAATCATAGCTCCTGAAGAACCAATTTTTCCGGCTTCAGATCCATAATATGGGAGAACCAGATCGATGGAGAAAAACTGAGTACGCAGTCGTGATCAGCGACCCCAAATGACTATAATTTTGTTGCACTGTGTAATCAAACTAAAAGCGATTATAAATGTAATAGTTGGCACTTTTTGGCATTTATTTCATACAAAAATATATCAAATGCAACTATTAAGTTTAAAATCTCTATTAGCTTAATTATTGGTAAAGCTGTAACGTAAAACAAAAATTTATGGTTTTTCCCAAAAAACACATCATTATCTGCTTTGCAACTAAATGGATTTTTTTCGAATTTAATAAGTTTTTGCTTAGAATGAAACTAGTTCTTTTTTGCATTTACAAACTAAACTTTATTATACATACATACATTAAAATCTAATGTTTTATGACTATTAAAAATTTACATTTCCCTTTACAGGTTAAGCAGAGACAATAAGTACACAAAGTGAGCCCTAGAAATTACCAAAAATGTTACAACTGAAAGGTAAATATTTTTAATTTCATAATATGCACAGATTTTAGAAATATAGCAGTTCTTATTGGTTTATTTACAAAACACTTCATTAAATTTTTGGTTGAATTTGCTATCGCCGTTGAATCATGCTCTTCTGATGAACTGATGGAATATCAGAATGAATATCAATTTTATTATATTCGGCTAAACTTCTTTCTTTTTAATTATTTAAAATTAATAGGCTTTATTATGGTTCATGCCAGAAGAATGCCAAAAAGTCATAGAACTAGCAGATCACACTATCGTTTCGGAATTCGCTACGGTTACTCATTAGTGATCTCTGTGTTAGTTCATTCATTTCAACAATCTATATAAGTGAATATATTGTAAAGTAAATGTGAATTACAAGACAATTATTTTCACTGAATAGTATTATTGAAAGGAACTACCACTACTGTTTTATATACTTTTTGCTATTCTTCTTTGACGCTTTTTATTACATATTTTTGACATCTTTCATTTGATCATTTTTCATGAGCTACCTCTCAGTTCAGTTCCATTCCGTGAAAAAATGAGCTATGCGGAATTTGTTCTTAATAGGATAAGGAAAAGGATTGCCCCTGGAACTTCGAAAAAAAAAATTCGGAAAAAAAGACTCAATCTATTTTTTTTTCAGCACCAAATACTATAAGTGGCATACAACAATATTTTTTTTTTTATCTATTTAATTCAAAAAGAAGTGAATATTAAATATTCAAAATTTCCTGCTCAAGAAATAAATGCTTTTTTTTCTTTAGAAATTTTTTTTAGAGGCGAATATTGACCTTTAATAATTAATCCCAGTTGTGGTTTAGCTTCTACTTTGTACAATTTTTTTTTTGAGTGAAAAAAAAAAAATTTTAATTTTTATGTGATTTTGTTTTTTTTTTTTTTTCAAATGAAGGGGCCGAGGTGCAACCTTTCCCCTTATCCGATTGAGCTCAAATTTCACAAAGATATATTTTTATGTATGGAACCAAACTGAAAGGTAGCACAAAAAAATCAAACAATCATTAAACCATATCTATATAACTTATCCCATATACGTATTTACACCCAAGGATAGGATCGAAATGCAAGCCTTGCTATCTATAGCAGGACTGACGAGAAGAGACCGGGACAGAAATGATACCATTCGAAAAATGTGCGATATCTAAGACGCCTACCATTTCATTCAACAAGGATGAAGAAAGGAGTGGAGACAACACGTCCAAAGAATGACAACCGTATTGCCACAATCGAAATAACAGGAAAACTACCGTCAACACGATTACCAGGCAGACCACCTAAACGACACACTGCTAAACAAAGAAGAAGAATACTTATTTATTTTTGAAATTAACTGTCCAGCGTTATCATATGAAGACAACGTTGGCCTAAAAAAGTTACCATTTTTTTTTTATTTTTATACACAGAGTTGAGCAATTTTGAATAACTAATAGCAACCAAAACAAAAAAACTCTTAGGATCATAAATTGGGCGCTAAAAGGTTAAGGTACTATTAAAAACTGCATATACATACATTAGCTTGCCTACGAGATATATGAAATGTGAAAAGTTCGATTTTTTTCTGCTCTTAGTGGATTTTCTGAAAGATTATAAGAGAAAAATAAGATTTAGAAAAAAAATATAGAGGTCTTTAGTGGAAAAAATAGCTTTAATAACTTGTAAAATATTGAATTTTGAGTAATTGATCTCAACACAATTTTTTTAACGACGAATCTTTATACAGTAGAATCCCGATAATTCGTTCCCCGTTAATTCGAAAATCTCAATAATTTGCAATAAACTGTTGGAAAAAATCGCTTTAATTCGCAAAAATTCCATACATTTTGGTCTCTATATTGTATTTTTTTTAGTACAAGGTTTGTTTAACCTCTTATAAATCGTAATTGATCATACAGTGCAACAAAAATTTTATGCGCGAGATTTTCTAACTATTTTATAGTAATTTGAGAGAACCCCTGTAGTTTTTAACAAGGAACTTTTTCTCCAAAAGCAATATAATAGTTTTCTCAACGGTTTTTGTTTTATTGGCCATTTATCGAAAAATTTACACCGCTGCTGAAGTGTCCAAATAAAGTTTTGAAAATATGATAGGACCTTGAGTGCAGCGTCTTAATTAGCATATGCATAGCAATTGAAATGTCTTTCAATCAAAATCTCTAGTAGAGAATCCTACTTCTTTGATCAAAATTTTCGGGAATACATAATGTGTAGTACGTACATATGTAAAAAGAGGTATTTTTGACAAGTATTAACTTTATTGACCGATATTTGAAGGGCTAACAATAAAATTCATTTGAAAATATTTTTAAGAATGAACTATTCTATTAAGAGTACCTGCCGCTCAAGTTTTCTTCTTCGTTTTCTGTCGCACACCAAACTCTCCTTCACGAACACAACAATTTTTAAATATTGCATAGAATTAACCCCAATTGTATGCATTCGTCAATTACTTTTCTATTTTTGAATTAAATTTATATTTTAATTTAAGGTACGTCCCAAATATATATATATTTAGCATTTTTATGATTATTGTTTTTAAAACAATACGATTTTTTGAAGTTCATGTGGGATAAAATTGTCCCATCCCTCCCAAAACTGCAAATACCATGTTCTCATTGAGCCGGAAAAATATTTTTTTCTAATATTGAATAAATTTGAATACGAAGAGAATCAAAATGATAAACGAAATATTTAGTAACAAAATAAAAGTGTACAGGAGAAAGCGTCAATTCTTATGTATATTATCCTTGCTGCCGCAGCTCTTCCTTCATTTGCTCATGTATTACCGTTTTTTCCCCCCTACGCAGCTTCTCCAACTTTTCTGCCTATACTTGGGCCATCAGCTCGTCTTCCCGCGCACTCCACAAATTTCTTTTTTATATTATCGTTTTTTTTTCATATTAATCAAGTTGTAAGCAAAGCAAAATATAAATGTCTGTATAGAAATGTCAGAGCAAATTCATTTCAATATTAATTTTAGTGAACACATTCAGAGTTGCATTAGATTTTTGCTCGGTACGAATGTGGTTTCGTTGAAACTACCTTACTTCCTTGGTTTCGTTTGACATATTTTATATGCCGAAATCAAGTATTTCAGTGCAGTTTCAGTAGAAACCACGGAAATGGTCGAAACCACGCAATTTCGACTCTGTGGGAACATAATATAAATCCTTTAGTTCAATTATTTCATTAAATTTCAAAATCCAATACAATATTCTCTACCCGTGAAACCAATACACTTTTTTTAACAAAATAATAATCAAATATAAAAAAAGGTAAACACTTTTAGTTTAAAATAACCTTGTGTTCAGTCCATATTTTGCAGTGCTGAAATAGCTCTGCGCATGAGAGGCATTTCATGTGAAGAGGACAACGTAGAAAAATGTGAAGTTTTGAAATTCGGCCTAATTGGACTTCTAGAAAATATGAATGTGGACACACAATTTTAGATCCCATTTTGAAATTTTAAGGGTATTATTTAAATACTTTAAGCTAAATTTTGAAAAATAAATTTTTTTTTAAGTGGTCAAAGTTATTAAAATTCTGATTTAAAACTTTTACTTTTGGTGGTTTGGTGCTTAAAAAAAATTAATTTCCGGTCTGATACCATAATTGAAAAGAACAGTAAATTTCCTATTTAAATTACTATGTTCAATATTTTATTGTAAATTTGCCTAAATGTAAAAATTACTTTTGAAAAATCCATTTTTCAATTACGGCAATTCTTTAAAAACCCCTAATTTGGCAAATAAACTTCATACAAAAAAAAATTGTGTGTCTACATTCATTTCTAGAAGTTCAATTAGGCCGAATTTTAACGAATTTCAGAACCTTACTTTTTTTTGTTGTCCGCTTCTTCACATGAAGTGCCTCATGTACTTATCGATGATGGTGAGATGGTGGCGAATTGCAGTCGGTAGGAAAATATCTTTTTCAAAACTAAAGATCATCAAAAACAATATGAAACAAAATCGCCTGACCAACCTGATGCTGGTTAGTTTCACGTGAAGCTTCTCTAGTTTAATAGTAAGCACAATTGTAAAAAACATACAAAAATTACTATCAGGCCTTATTTTTCCAAAACTTAAAATTTTTTTTTAGAAATTTTGAGTCGTCCCCAAAATTCTAGTTCGGCCCAGGTGCTACTCTAATTTAATTTCACTTACCGTAGAAATAAGCTGATTTTACACATACTATGTCCATCATCAATCTTTGCTTGTATGCCGAGGTGCTAATTTTTTGTGAACACAAGAATCCTCCATCTAAGCTCCATACCCCAAATTTCGGTAATTTTTTAAGTACAGCTTAGAACAATATTGCCTACAGGCTAAAGGAATGATAAAAGTATTATAGTGTGATTGAAAAAAGTTTGCTTATCAAAAAGTGTGGGGAGTCCTGTAACATCAAAACACTTTCCACCCCCTAATTCTTGGAAAAATGACATCAAAAAGTCAAATTTCATACATTTCTCAAATAGAGTTTGTAAAATTTTAAATCTTAAAAAAATGTTTACTTTGAATTTTACAAAATTAATTTAAGAAATATATGAAAATTATATGAAATTTGACTTTATGACGTGATTTTTCCAAGAATAAGAGGGTGGGGGTTTTTTGATGTTCTAGGAACCCCCATACTTTTAGATAAGCTTTTAGATACACTTTTTCTCAAATACACTATAATACTTTTATCATTCTTTTAGCCTGTAGTCAATATTGTTCTAAAAAATTTCCGAAATTCGGGGTATGAAGCTTAGATGGAGGACTCTTGTGTTCACAAAAACTATTAGACATAAATTAACAATGCCCTGGTACAGTCTTAATAAAGCCATTTTTATGACTTCATGTTCCGTTATCTTAAAAACCCGAGCTCAGAGACCACAAATTACTCAAAACTATATGTCAAAATGCCAGTCCGATAGAAAAAACTAAATTTTGTGGCACAGTGTTATTAACCCATTAATTGACCATGGTGAAAAAACTTGAAAGAGATTGCAATAGTAATTTATTTCTTTTTCTGTTTTATTTAGATGAGCAGAAATCATCAACAGAAATTAGAGTCAAAACGCCGAACAAAGAAATGGTAAGATAAATAAAATCCTTTAATAACAGATGAATTTCTAAAGATACTAATTAGTTACTGCTACTTATACTTATAGGTCGCGATGAAGCGGATTAAGAGTCATTTTTTAGAGTTTGGTAGTATTAAGAAAATAACCGGAAAGCCATATGATTCCAAATTTTTGATTGAGTTCTGTCACAAAATCGGTATCAAGTAAGTAATTACTTCCTACTTTTACACTTAATTTAAATTTTATTGTGATAAATAATAAACCGCAGAAATATAAATTGACATTAGATAAAAAATTTAAGAAATTAGGAGAAAAAAATAAGGTTCACTTAAAATAATAGGCAAATATCTTATTTCTTTATGACGGTCTTTAAGACCCATATAAGGAAAAAATTGTAATATAGTTTTTTGCATCCGACTTTTGTTAGAAGTCTCCGATAAAAAAAAATAACATATTGTTATGTATTAATGCTATGTATTAATGTTATATATTAATGTTATGGATTAGTGTTATATATTAGTGTTATGTATTGAATCTGTCAGTGTATTAAATTGTATATAAAAGATTGATATACCGAAGTTGCGGCCACCTTATGAAGTACTGTTAACCAATTAACATGTAGATTATAAAGCAAATAAACATATAGTATTAAATATTAAGAAAGAAACAAAGTGAGTTTCAATACAGATATTTCACATATCCTCGTCTTTGGTTTTAAATGACAGATGAAGCTAAATTAAATTATTTTCATTTGCACAAAGTGTTCGCCAAAAATGGATACTCAAGTTGAAATTCGAAAAATCATTGTGAAAGTTTTTCAACAAATTAAAAATCTTAAAAAACTTTAAAAAAACTTACTTAGAAATATTTAAAGTTTTTAGTGGCAGTTCAAGTGAATTGTAAGTAGGAAGGACAACTTCAAGCAAGGAAAATCCGATTTTAGGTTTTTAAATTCAAAAAAAATAAAATAAATAGAAGTAGAAACTTAGCACACAATAGGCATTTGATGTATCAAACTTTTGTTGATGCGATGGTGCAATATAGAAATTCTTAATCAGATTCAATTTACTAATGAAAAGGGTAGCCATTTCGCAAAATTATTCTTTTCAGAATAAACTATTTATAAATTAAGTTTGATTCTATAAGTATTATTTTTTTTGCAGTAAAGCTCTCAATGGCCAACATTCATTGAAATACTCGAACTATTCCCAAGAAGATGCACTAATTTTAATACTTGATGATGATATTTTGGGAAAGATTTTTAAAAAACTTCTTCCATATGATATGAAGAATTTTGCAAACACATGTAAACGCTTTAATAGAGTTTACCAGAATAATTTGAATTTTATACTGAAGGACTTGAAATTGTTAGACGAAATGAATAATACAGAAATATGTGCAGCTTTTATTGAGATGTTTGTTACAAATTATGACATTATTGAACAGACTGAAGGTCTGAACTTGATCCGAAGATATTTTTCGGAACTAGAGAAAATATGTATCACAGAGAAACCTGTAGTTCGACTTGGATTGTTAAAAAATTTAAAATGCTTAACGACGCTAAAATTGGTGGGATGCGGATTGAAGAATAGCGATATATCTCTAATGAAACAATTTTCAAAACTTGAAATACTTGATGTCAGTTATAATCACAAACTTACTGGTAGGTACTCTTTATATACTTATTTAGTCAATTCACAAGCTGTCTTATTTGCCGTCGTATCCTCTCATTTGTCATAAATTCTTTCATTTTTCATACAGAATTATACGACATTATGATTATGCGACAGAATATGGCTGCTTGGAAATTGGCCAATTGTAATTGAACAATAGTTTGAAAGCTATTGTGGGGATTTGAGTTAACTTGTCCAAAGGAAAGACTTTTTATGCATTAAATTGCATTTATTTTAAATAAATTCAAAATTTAGTGTACAATAAAAAGACAATGTGTTGTACATCAATGTTACCGTATATAAATATATATATATATGTATATATAAAAGGAGAACAATAGAAATGAATACATTATTTTTGGGTTTTAGTACACCCGATGCCTGCATCCAACTTAGTCCAACTCAATTAAGTTCATGTCATCAACAGTAATATCATTTTTAACTTAACACTATAAAGTTTTCTTCAAGCGATTTTTTTGGCTATTCGTAATAATTTTAATATCAATAAAAAAAAAAATTATGTGCAGTAGATTTAATTCATTTTTATTACCTATTCACTATGATCAGTGGCGATTCTAGGATTTGGGTATGGGAGAGGGGGGCTGATTTTACTAAATTAAAAGATAAATATCAGACTCACTTTCCACCAAAACCCAGACCTAGACCAAAAACTAGTGCAAGCATTTTACCAAATATAGGTCAAAAATTAAAGGATAACTGAAACAAAACTGAGACCAAAATTCATATCCTTTTTTCAGATCGAAGTTCAAACCAAGAAAAGACGCAAATTCAGATCAAAAATCTAGATCAAAATCTTGATTATGAATTTTCTGATGGATTTATACAGTACTGGCCAGATAAAAGTTACCACCTAGTACATATTAAAAATCGAGAAAAAATATGTATCAAAAGATTAAAATTTTTATTACAACCACTGTTTTTGTTAAGTTCTGAATTTTATTAATTGATAAAAATACCTTTAACTTCCATAAGATTGAATTACATAGATTTTTATAATTTTTAAAACAGAACTTCTAATTTTCAACATATGAGTGACATTAAATTAGTTAATCGTTCGAAAAATTCATTTGTTTTAGTTATTTATTACTTTTTTTATTGAATAATAATTATTTAACAATTTAATATTTGGTGTGCCCATTAATAACCGCAGTAATTCTGCGTGGCATCGATTCTATTAAGTTTCGGCAGTATTCGACCATTATTTCCTTATTCCAAGCTTTTGCTATTGCCGACTTCAGCTCAAATTTGTTTTTTGGATTCTCCTTTACCACACATTTTTTTAGAACTGCCCAACAGTTTTCAATAGGGTTCAGATCTGGGCTATTTCCTGGCCATTTCAATGTTTCTGTTCCAGCTTTCTCCAGATAATCTTTCACCTATAAAAAGAAAATTATAGAAAAGGTATTATTTTGTCATTTAATTGATAGAATACTGATTCTTGAATTTAAAAAATATCATACATACACATTTTGGCATGGCGCTGAGTCGTCTTGGAAAATTGGACTTATAACCACAGGGAATAAGGCATCAATAGATGGCTCCAAAAAATTCTTTATTATGTCAATGTACCGAAATGCGTTTAATGCCCCATTTATAAATGCCAAATGGCTACATCCGTAATAAGATATACCACCCTATACCATAAAACTTGGTGGAAATTTGCTCCTTGAAATTATAGTATTTGGGAGCAAATCCTCGTTCCTTCTCCTGCTAACGTTCTGGACCCCATCCGATTGGTTGATATTAATTTTGGATTCATCAGTAAAAATTACTCTCTTCCAGTCATTTGAGGTCCAGTTTTGGTGTTCTTTCGCGAAATTTAGCCGAGCTGCACGCATTTCAGCATTAAGGATCGGCTTTTTTTTCGGCCTCCTTGCTTTTAGACCCATTTCTAGCAGCCTTCTCCGCACAGTTCTTGCACTCATGTCTACTTTAAATTGTTCTTTCATCTCCATACTTAGCTCTACTGAAGAAGAAAACCGGCTCTTTAGGCTTAAGTTTTTTAAATTTCGATCCATTCGTCTCGTCGTCTTTTTATTTTTTAGTCCAGTTCCTGGAGTCCTTTTTAAAGTTTTCGTAGCGTCATATCGTTTATAAAATTCAAGTATAGCAACGTGAGTACAACCTATTCGCTGTGAAGAATATTTTTTTCCCCTCAAAGCCTAAATAACACTTTTTTGGTTGGTCGTTAATTTTTTCATTTTTTCTTGATTCACACTTTATCACACTTCAATATGAACTGAGACAAAAATTAAAAGTAAAGAGCAGTCAAAGTCATTTACCGTTATTAAGAACCGTTACGGCAACAGTACGCATACAAAAAAGCAAGAAATATCAAAAACAAAAAAAATGACGCTTTAATAAAAATTGTCTTCAATTTGTATGGGGTAACTTTTATCTGGCCAGTACTTATTGTTAAATTATCTATTTTGAGAAAACAATTTGAATGAAATTTTAATTTCCTTTGAGAAATAATTTTGATCAAACAATTTGATGCATCTCCATTTTTTGAGTCATTTTTGGTCGAAACAAAAAACCGAAAAAAAATTAAATTAAGATAACAGTTTATTTGGATAGCACTTTAAACAAATTTTTAAAATATATATTCATATCACACTTAGCATCGATATCTCTATTAATATCGGCCTGGTGGTGAGTTTACGATCTCACAACTCCATAACCAAGCACTTAATTTTTATGAAAAATGAAATACGTTCTTTAAGCCTGTTATACATTATTTAAAATGTAAATATATCTTAATTTCACCAAAAAACCAATACATTTCAAATTTCAACGAGATCTGTACACGCTTTCGGGTATCGGGCAACAACCGGTTGAAAAAAACAAAGACCTAATCGGACCAAAATTCCAACAAAAATGGACCAAAATGAGATCAAATTCAGGTCAAAACTCAGACCGAAGACCCAAAATTCAGGCTGAATCAAAACCAAAATCAGTTTTAAAATTCATTCCAAAATTTAAAAAAAAATTTAGACCACCACTCAGACCAATAGTTAGACAAAACTTTAGGCAAAGCGACACCAAATACCCAACGAAAGTAACCCAAAATTCAGACCAAAAACTAGTGGGAATATCTGATAAATATTTACATTCAAAAATTTTAACCTAAATTAAACAAAAACTAGTCCAAAATTCCAGACGAATTCAGGCCAAATTTTAAAACAAGACCCATTTAGGACCGAACTTCAGACCGAAATAGTATCAATATCAAACCAATTCAGACAAAAATATTGACCACAATTCAAACTAAGAGTTAGATTGAAAGTGAGGCTAAAAATACGCCAAATACAAATTAAAAGCAAACCAAAATTTAGACTAGAAATCAAACGCTGGTCTGCAAACGATGAAAAGCAAATGAAAATTTAGACCAAACATGGATCAAAACTCAAACCTAATTCAGATTAAAATTCAAACTAAAATAAAACAAAATTCTGACTTACAATCAAACCAGAATTCAGATCAAAAACGGGCAAAAACGGAAAAGTTAAACCAATTTCAGACTAAAAATTCAGTACAAAATTCAATCCAAAAACTAGACCATTATCAAGCTTTCTAAAAGTAATGAATGGATTTAACTCTTTCATACCCAATGTTGCGTATGTGCAACATTCACTTTTATGTGGCATGAATAAAATGTTTAACAGATATTATTATTAACGCTATTTGTATTCGGTTCTGTCAGGTATTCTTCAAGTTTGCCGAATATTTGCAATTTCTTGCTTAAGTAATTTTTTTTTAATGTTTTGTCTTGAAGTCCAGCAAAAAACCTAAGTGCAAAAATTTTTAGTAAAATCTTTTGCACTATTTTTTGAAAAATAATGCATTAAATTATTACTAACCGGAAATATTTTTTATCTGATATGTTTATAAATGATAGAGAATATGAAAATAAAAAAATTGGAGAAAAGGAGTTATCCAGTGGTTGTCTACAGTTTCATAGCTATGTTTTTTTAACCTTTAATAAAGGACAAACAAATCTTTGGTGTCATGGTTGTGGGAGACCTAAGTAACCATAATTTTACAACAAAAGGTTTCTCCCAAGCCCCATTGTAATTCTGGCGTCAAAGGGTTAATAACCAGTTGCACTGTAACGTGCTTCCTATTGGCACGCCCAGCATGGTGGCTTATCAGAATTGTTTCAAATATCCGACCCCATTTTAGCCCATTATGGACGAATCATCGAGATCGTTGAGATCCCACTGATCGTTTTTAGCCAATTGAGAAAATTTTAGAACATCTAGCTTATCAAGGGCGAAAAAGCAACGACCGGTACACTTGGAATATTTCAAACGGTAAAATCAATCAGATAGTCATTAGTATTGCATTTTGGTATTTTAGTAACACGAATATGATTGTTAAAAAAAGTAAAAAATATTTTAATAACTCTACGTAACATTTTAAAAAATTATTTTTTTAGACCCTTTTTAACATGTTAATATTAAGGTAAAAGCGCAGGTGTAAAATTCTAAAAAAAAAAAAAATTGCAAAAAAAATTGTGAAGCCAAGAGTTTAAGCTATCATTTGAATAACTACCGTAATGGGATACGCATAGTCTTATCTATTTTAAAAATGTTTGAAGTTGGCAGACGGCAGCCGAAAATGGGTTAATATTTATATTAAATTATTATTATTAAAATAAAATATGATATAAAATAATATTTTAAAACCTAAACGGCCGTGTGATTTGCCAGTTTCTATATTAGATTTTTAGATTAGATTAGATTTTATTAATATTATTAAACAATTGTCAATACATTGGTGCTTAAATATAATAATAACATGGAACGTGATAAGTACAAAGGAAATTGTTCAACAATATGTAACTGCATTCTATAGTTCAAAATGAATTAGAGTCGAATACAGATTTCTTAAGACTATGAGCTTAGAAATAATTTTTGGGTGGGGTCAGTAACAGTTTACAATTTAATATTTTTAGAATTTGATATCTTATCTTAAGTCGACATATTTATTTAATTATACGAAGCAGCGAGTCGATTTGGAAGTAGTTAAGTTTAAAGAGCCATGATTTCACCTTGTTAAGAAAAATATATTTTTTACGAATACAACGAATATTATAAGGAAGATTATAAAATAATTTTGGAGCTACATAGGAGTAAAAATGCAGAAAGTGTTGTCGGTTGTGCGGTGGTACCAATGCTATCTTAAGGTTGTTTATTCTTGAGTTATAATTTTTCGAATTCCTGTTTAATTGCTAAAAAATATTTTTAATACTTTGTAAAAATTGAAATGTTTAAATGGAAGGATCTCAAGATCTTTGAAGAGCTCAAAACTATGGCTTAGACGTCTTTTATTACAGATAAGACGAATAATGTGCTTCTGTGAAGATAACAGTGGGTTGTTGTGAGTACCGCCCCAACAAACCAACCCATATTCTAATTTTGAGTGGAAGATTCCGTAATAAATACAAGTTAATAATTTAATCGAGCAAAATTTCTTGAGAAGGTACATTTGTCTTGTGACTGCCATACTATAACGTTTTAGGGCATTAGTATGTTCCGACCAGCTCATTTTCCAGTCTAATATAAGACCTGGATATTTAAATGTCTCAACACACTCAATTTGAAAACGCTTTGAGGAGCAAGCAGATTTTTCATTGTAAATAATCGCGTCATTTGAGTTGATACATATATCTCTGCCATACACCAATCTAGCACAGTTTCCGTGATGAAAAATTAAATTGTCACAATTTACATCTTTTCCAGCTATATTGAAAAACATTACTTTTGTTTTGTCACTCGGGACTAACTTATGTGCAGCAAACCAATGTTTCAAGATACTTAAATCGTGGTGGATGTTTGCTGTGGGATCTAGTTCTGAATCAGCTGCGTACGTACAAGCCATATTGTCTGCAAAAGCTACCGTTTTGCTTGCGAATTTCAAAGAGAAAACACAATTTATATAGACTAAAAATAGTACAGGCCCTATCACTGACCCTTGGGGAATGCCTGAGTTTATTACTATAGTTGAACCAAACTTGCCATTTACTTTTACACTTTGCATTCTATTATTCAAATATGAAACAAATATGAAGAACATACAGACGTATTTCGGGAATTGTCAGGAATCTTATCATTAGCCACATTCGCAAAAAAAGTATTGAATGCATTTGTTTTATCAACCGGATCTAACAGAATTTTATCATCCATATATAAATTATGAAGATCTTCTCCATTCTTTCTTAACATCCCCCTTTACATTGTTAAACTCGTTGATGTAGTAATTATTTTTACAAATTGTAGTGTCCTTCAAAATTTCCTTGCACAGTAACTTATATTCAGTTTTAATTTGAACATTGTTAGGATTCTTTGAAGTTTTCTTGTGAAGTTTATTTTTACGTTAAATTTTTTTGAGCAATTCAAAATTCATCCATGGTTTTAACATTTTAATACTAAAATCTTTTCTATTTATAGTTTTGGTGCACTTATTTACATGCTCAGTCAAATTTTCTATGAAAATGTCGTAAGCTTTTGACACATCTGGTTCATTGTAAACTTTGTTCCAAAAATCTAATCTCAACCTATTATTTAATGCATTGAAATCGATTTTGGTGAAACATGGCTGGTTTAACTTTCTCAATTCAGAATTACAACTCGATATGTTATGAAAACACAGACATGTTAAGCAGTGATCAGTAATTTGAAGATCAGATACAGAACTACTAATAGAAGCCCCATTAGATGGCTTAAACCGAAGGAAGATGTGATCAATGCACGTTTCAGAAGAAGAAGTAATACGGGTTGGTTGGTTAATGCAGGATTCTAAGCCATAGGATGACAGTAAAATCAAATATCTATCTAGAAAACTTGAGTCTTGCAAAATGTTGAGGTTTATGTCACCCAATACGATTATATTTTCAGACTTATCGATAGATAGTAATCCATTGAGATCACTTAGAAACGCTTCATGAAGACTGCTTTCGTGAAATCTGTAGATGCATAAAAAAGTATATTCATGGTTATTTATTAAACAACTTACTTTTACCATGTCAGAACTAGTAAAACAAAACGCGTGAAACTCACAAATTAATTCCTTTTAAGTAAAAACTGAGATACTGATTATTACAATTAGCAAAGAAATATACACTGTTGTTGTGATGAATACATATATAGTTCTTTAAGCCTTTTTATACATTACTTCAAATTAAACTAAAACATGGAACCAGTAGTCAAGACTTTGAAAAATTAGATTTAATTTTCATAGCCTCCAAAAAAAAAAAAACCTAAAGTTTTTCGTTTGTTGAAAGTATATACTTTCCCTGCTGATGGCTTTTTTTTGGAAAAATCTAAATATTTGTGATTTATCAAAAATGACTGTTTAGTATAAGATTGTTGGGTTCTGGGGAGGGGGGGTCCCCTCCTCCCCCTTACGATTCTATTATAGGCAGTCCTACGAGGGAATTGATGGAAATCACGATACGAGGAATCATTCTGGAATTTCATTCTGACATCCCGACTGGCAATTCAACAATTCAAAATGTTGGCACCAGTCCGACTTTTGTTACTATTAGGAAACAGGAGGTGATTAACCTGACATTATCAAACAGTGTGATGACTGATCAAATCACCGGAAGGCGTCAGTCACCGATGAACCACAGTTACATTCGAGCTGGAATTGGCTCGTGAGGGTTGAAATCATCGAAAAACGGATTAGACACGATTCGGTAATCTGGTCAAAGAATGAATTCGCGTCGTTTCTGAACTCCGGACAATAGAGTCAATCAAGAAAGCCTCTAATTTATTAAGGCGAGTCTTTGTTGAAGGCTATAAGATTGTGTGCCCGGAACGTAGAAGCAGATAAGGTAAGGCGGTTCCTATATGGAACGCTGAGCTTTCGGTACTCAGAAAAAACTCCAAGAAGCTTCTAGATCGAGCTCTTAAATCTCGGTTGGAAGCCGACTTGACTGTCTACCGTCAGCTACACTACGGTGAAACCCTCTTTAAAATAAATGTGATAAAAACTATTAATATGTATAATGGCCACGCCTACCTCCCACATAAGTGAAATGTTTAAAAATTGATATCTAACGGAATAGTGTCACGAATACAACAGAACTCGGTATATTTAGTTAAGCTGATAAGTAAAGCGTTTCATGCACAAACCATTAAAATCAGATAATAGCCACCCCCAACCGCCGTTTAAATCAAAGAGGTATATTTAGTAGGTATATTTGGTAAGGTTTGAACTTGGCTTTCCAACTAGATTTTAACTAATTTTAAATGCTTATTTTTTTCTTTAAATAATTTGAAAAACTCCATTTTTTTGCTTTTATTTTTTTATATAGGAGCACATTTATCTAATCTGCAAACTATAAAGGAATTAAGTTTAGCTGGATGTAAACGTGTAACAGCAGATAATTTCATTGAAATTTTTTGGGGTCTTTTTAAACTGAAAGCATTGAATATAAAGGAATGCAAACTACTTTCAAATGAGGCACTTAATCAAATGAAGGAATACTGCTGTAATTTGGAAGATTTCGTTATAACAATAAGTCCGAAGGGAAAATATGAGAGTTTAGCATTTTTGCCTAAGCTCAAAAAACTGAAAGTTTACCTAAAAACTATTAACGAATACACAAGAAGTTTCGTACGAAATTTAATTAACACGAAGACTTTGGAATCCTTTGAACTATGGTTAAATTTTGAAGAGTTATCTTTACTACAGCAAATAGAAATAATTTTGGAAATATCGAATCTAACGCAGTTAAAACGTCTAATTTTTTCCCATCGGTCTGTTAATCAGATATTATATAGGAGTTTCTTTGAAGAATTACGTCATTTAACAAATTTGGAGTATATTGGTATTTGTGAAACAATCCGGGAAGACGATTTATTGGCTATATTGAAAGAGTGTACGAAATTAAACTACATAACATTAAAGAATCCCCACGAAAGTATTGACTCCTGTACTATTTTCAAAATGATTGATATATTGAAACATACGCTTGGCCGCAAAAGACCGGTTGTCTTCTCAGCTTACAATGCAAATATCGATTTGTTGATTTTAAAGGTTGTATTTTCTAACAGGAATATGTAAATTATTTATAAATATTTTATTTCAGGATCCCAGATATCTGGCTGCTAAATCAGTTCTAAGGTTGGTTGACTATATTAAGAGAAACCAATAATATTACTTTAATAATTCAATTTATTTTGTTGATACAGTGTCATTTTAGATGAAAGAGAGATGTCTACTGGACTTTTGGTCGAAAAATGTATGGTTACATATTGTTAATCACTTCACCGACAAAATTCCAAAGTTAAACTGACTTGCGAATGTCTGGAGCATATTTTATTAAAAGAACCAAGATATGATCAAAAACAATTCGACAGAGTTTGTACACGATTTTCTGATAATCATGAGCATCACTTGCATTTAAAAAAAATTAAAAAATTTTGATTGAAGATCATTTTATTTCCAGCAAGAATCGCCTTTTTAAGTTTAACATTTCCAAATCGTCTCATTCAATCGTCTTTGAGGTACCGTATTCACCGCAAAATGCTTTTTGAAATAAGTCCTCTACGGACAGGAATCAAATTTTTAGAATTTTTTTTCGATGAAGTATGAAATTTTTCAAAACACTTTTGGCACGAAAATTTAATTTTCGCGGGGCTGGTGTGTGATTAAAACAGAATATTAGCAGTATATTTTTTGCCGCATCCCCCTGCAGGGTTGACCACTTATAATTTGGAATTTGATTTTGGTGTAAATAAAAAACGAATAATTTTTTTTTTTAATGTGGTTTTTATTATTCAAAAGTAACATCTTTCCGGTTAATTGCGAAACACTATTCAATTCAAATTGTTTCCTCGGCTGGCCATACGGTCAACCAAATTTTTCGATTCCCGTACTTTATCCACCGACACTATTACTTACATCGATTAGTGTTAGGCTTAGTAATTTACAAGGCTGTAAAAGTGTCCAATTGAAGTTTTGACAAGATGGTAGGACCTTGAGCGTACCATCTGTGTCAAGCAACCATTCAACCATTCTGTGTCGAGCAATATTCATGGCATAAAAATAATAAATGGCTGAATTTAATATGGCCCCTTTCGCATTTTGACTGCGATTAGCGTACCAGACGTCGCGATGAATATTATCATGATACTCTGCGATATGATTTATGGCAAGCAGTAGCTTACCATTTACAACATATTTTTTTATTTTTAGGTGTCATTAGAAAGGTTTGGTATCATTTGATACTTACTCATATCGGTATTCGGCTTTTTACTTTTCTTTCACTTTCAAATGATACTTTGTTTAGATTTTGATTATAATATCGATACTTTTTGATTCTGTTCATGCTCAGAACATATACGCAACCAACTGAAGTTTCATTCGTTTGAATTGCGATCATACGTTCGTAACTCTTACGCGAAAATTTATTTATAAAAATTTATTTCGTTTTCTGCTTTATTTACTTAGATGAGGAAAAATGTTTTAAAGAAATTAAAGTCGAAACTCTGAACGAAGAAGTGGTAAGTTAAATCAAATTTTAAATAACATATGCATTTCTGAAGTATAGTAATTACTGAAACGTATTTATATGTATGTATATACTTATAGATCGAGAAAGAACGCATTAAGAAGTATTTTTCACAGTTTGGTAGTATTAAGAAAATTGGCGAATCATTTGAAAAGCCCCATAAGTACGGTACCAAATTTTTTATCAAGTTCCACCAGAAAATTCCTATCAAGTAAGTAATTACTTTATTTTTGCACTTACTTAATTTGGATTTTATATGATAAAAAATTTAAAAACAGCAGAATCAAATGAAAAAAGAAATGAACTTGGTAAAACCATGACCATATATGGGCATTCTCTGTTCAGTGACCACATCTTACGTATCTAAAATAGCGTTTTCTTTTCTCGATAAAATTTTGCATTTTTTCTGCATCGTGAGAGGGCTGTCAAATTTCGTGTTCTTTTCTGAAAAAGAGGCAGCCTTTTCAGGGTGTTCTTGTTGTGTTCTTTTCTAAAAAATGTTGCCTTCTGAGTGGGGAAAAATGTAACACTTGCACTCAAATAAATGACGGGGTGAGAATGTTACCCTGCAAATTAGTTGATTCTGACAGGGTAGCATTTTTATGTTCTTTTCTTGCACTAAAAATGCAACATTTTGGCAGGGTTGAGGGTAACATTAAAAAATTGTTGCCATGGTACGAGGCAAAAAAAATGCAACATTTCTTTAAAGATGAAAGAAAACGCTATAAGAGTATTTGAATTAAAACATCTTTTGTAAGAGCGAAAATTGTAGCTTGAAATGTCGTTTTTCAAATGATAGTATGATAGGACAATAGATTGAGTATTTTTTGGCCACAGAGATAAATTTGTATGCAAAATTTTTCTTAATATATTTCAAAATTGTTAAAAATTTCGATTTCATAAAAAGTGGCCCCAAGATGGACAAATTTTAGGCGGAATCATCTGGGTCACAGTTCGGACTTGTATGCCAGGGACTGGCAATTTTGGCCTACTTTACACTAGTGGCACGCAATACGATTATTGCTGGCATAGTTTTTAGATAGATGATACAAAAATCTTCATTTGGAGATGATAGATGTTTCTCTGTCGACTTTGATTTTCTTTCTAAACATTTTCGCCGCGTTGGCTGCTCTTTTTGTTTTGTTGTTTTTTGATCCACGAGGACTTTATCTTTTTTTCTTCACGATTGCGTTTTTTTCTTTTCAATTCCGCAATATGGTATACTTACTCTGGTGAAATGATAACTTTGCTTTTCATTGTATTTCGACCTGTGTTGCTTTTAGGAGTGGGTTTCCCTTTTTGCAATGGCACGATTACTGTTAACAAATCAAATAAGCTTTAACTAGCTGTAAACTAGTCGTTGTTTGAATGTCCATGCTATGTTTGCCCTCCCGATTAAAATACATTTCTTCGTTTTCTCTTGACCTTTGTAAATATACACTGGCGGTCACAAAAACCGCAGCACTTGCAATACTACTGCAATTTCTGTAATATTTTCTAACTTAGCCCAAGTTTCCCTTCCTTTGTAAAGGATATTCCCTTGTTTATGTTTTAAGAATGTATTTAAAGGGTATGTACCATTTTTTATTGCGCTTGTTTGACGAAAAGAAGAATTTTTGAAAAAGTGCCAAAAACAACTGCGAAGTATAAACAATTGTCGCTCCACCAAAACGTCGAAATTTTTGTTCTTAGGTATCAAGGAGTATTATAAAGTTAAATACCTGCGAAAAATCGAATGCCTAAATTCGACGGCTGTTGCACTGATCCAGAAAAAAAAACAATTTGTACCCGCTTAAAAGGACAAAAGGATCAAGAAGACTATGGAAGACAAATACGAGAGAAAATAGCATAACCTGACAGAGAACCATAAATTATCGATTCAAAAGTGCAATCACAATAAGGACTGAGCTAAAGAGCTATTACAACGTGAATATAAGTGTCGAAACCTTACGCAGAAAGAATCGAAAGTTCGGTCTCTATGGGAGACGATCAGACAAAAAGGCGTTGTTGACGAAATGGATGGAAACAAATCGCCTGCCATTGACTAAAAATTACAGCAATTTAACTCTGGCAGACTCGGGAAAAGTTATATGATCGGGCAAATTAAACTAAATTTTTTGTGCGCATTTAATCTTCGGAGCAATATAAGGATAACTGTGAAGCGAAAATAGTCAAATTCCCACAAAGTCATATATCTTGAATATCCGGGGTCACTCATGCTATATTAAAGGGGATGTGAACGCCCAAAAATATGGCTAAAATTTTATAGTGCGATTGCTGTAAGCTAATTGTGGAACGCTTTTGCTCATTAACGACGTTATTTTTTCCGGACGACTTCTGCGGCATATCCCGCGCCAAATTGGCAAGGTTTAGTTAGTAATTAATGCTTAATGTTTGATAACTTCAGAAATAGTAAAAAAGTTAGATTATTGATTCTTATTTGTTTGCAGATTCAAAATGTTTTCGATGATGTTAGAATTTACTGGCGGGAATGATAAAGTAGCTCGCGCGGTTTAAGTCCGATTGAGCACCTCTGTCATATAATGGAACGGAAAGTTGCTCAAAACATGCCGAAGAATAAAAAACACCTAGTTGGAATTTTGAAAAACGTTGGGTATTAAAAAAATAACGAATAATAACCTTAAAGTGCTTGTCGACTCTATGCCTTTCAAGATAAGGGCCATAAGAAAGGCTAAGAGGAGGGCAGCATCAAACTAAACAATTTTGCTTATGACTCTTTTATGAAACAAATTAATCTTAGTTTACACCTTCAAAAAATAACAAATATTTTTATTTTTACATACTTTTAATTAATACCCTCAAAAACGAGAAATTTCTTCCATATTTTTGTTTTAATTAAAAAGTACTAAAATTTGTGTGTATGTATGAAATTGAAACAAAATCAGGTTTAGGTCCCATTTTAAACGATTTTCTGGAAATTGGTGGGTGGTGCCGTTTTTGTGACCGCCAAGAATTTCGAAGGCCACGCCAAGCCGCAATATTGGTTGAATATAGGTGGACCTTGAGCCTCTGTCTAGGCTTATTGTTTCCAATACTATTCGGATGCCTGTAGATCTGTATAACTTTTTCAATTTTAATGTTTTTACTTCTTTGTTAGAAGAGATAGAGGATCTGACGCATCTCTCAATGCCCTTCGTTGCTGCAAAATTGTCAGTCGCTGGGTCAGTGATGGTGGAACACTTTGAAAATCAATTTATTTTAATTGAAAAAAACTTAATTTAATTTTAAAAACACAAAAAACGCACTGAAAAATTCAAAACGACACCGAGTTAGCAATCGTGCAAACTCAATCGTTGAGACGATAATATTTGACAACTTTTGACAATACGTGATTCACGTATAGCAAAACGACATCATGCGAACGATCCTACGTTTTTGTGATTATGTGAAGTAAAGGTATCGTCAAAACAATATCGTCAGATGATTATCGTCATACGTGATGAGATTTGAAAACTATAATAAAAAACTAAAACTTTTGCATGAAGAGATGAAAAGGCATATTTGTTTATCTGATGAAAATACAAAAAATAAATGGTTACAATCATGGGTTACTTTTAATTGCACAAAGGGAAAAGGCGGTCGGAGAGATATGATTTAAAAATTGCGAAAAGAAAACTAAATGGCAAAAATGTAGGATTCTGCGAGAAACGATATCTGTTTCCATGCTAGCGTATGCTAGTAAAATAGGATTAAACAAACAAGCTTTTAAAGGACACAACTCAAATGACTCCCATGTTGGGATAACCGCAGTTGTACCTCGAGATTAATGTGTTATATCGTTATTTGGTATACTCTTCGTCCCAGCGAAGTTTGTGCAGCGCCTTAATAGAAACCACGCCAATACAAAAATGCTACGTGTGCAGTGTCTCAAGAGAGGAATTTAATAGCATGGAATGAGATATTCCGTAGAGATGTCAAGATGGATACCTGCGATTCGGTCTTTCTATTCTACATGGATGGATACGATTTTTCGAGTGCTTACCTTCATGTTGCGTATAAATTTAAATTAAAAAGTAGCAATGCAAAATTTAAAGATGCAAACGAAATTGTTTTGGAAACGAAAGCCTAGATCCAAAGGCTGTGGCAACACCAATGATGGATATACCCCAAGGAGATTTTTCCAAGATGCAGAAATTACGTCAGCAATCATAAAAATTTATTTTAAAAAATATGCACTCAATTATGAGTGCAGTTTTTTGCGACCATGCAATTAATTCCAATATTGCATAAATATTCATGCAATGATAGTATGTTGACAATGATGATATTTATGCTGATGTTGATGTTGAGATTGAATTGATGTGAAGCTCATGAAAAATTTGTATATCAATGGATTTGATGATGAAAATGTAATACTGTATCAAAACTTATTTATTTTCTCTTATTTATAAAAATAATAGAAAACTGGAGATTCCATATTATTTGATCGACAAATTTTTTAATTTTACCTCAGTGTGCATCGGCTGGCCGACCATTGGCGTCGGTTCGGCCAAAAAAATCGTAATCGGTCGGACTCTAGATTAACATGATAAAAACTATACAAAAAAAAGAATAAATGCCACATGTTTACTCAGGGTGACAAAAGATTTTATACAACAAATACAAATTTTAATTTCTATAAGTAAGTTTGTATAGTTACATACGAATCCCGAAATATTTTCTTTCAATCCCAGGCTTGTTGGGACCAATTTTAGAGCAAATCGACGGATACTGGGATAGACATTCCTAAAACTGAAGCCACAACAGGCAGTTGATGTATTTAACTTTAGTTGATGAAACCAAACGCTGCAATACATAAATTTTGGACCAAATTATATAAATCATTTCGGAAAATTATTCATACCGAAATAAATTATTTTATAAATTAAATTCGATTTGATAAGTAAAAGTTTATTTATTTTTTGTACATATTCTTTGTATATATTGTTCTTTTTTTCCAATAGTGCTCTGCAGAGAAGGCATTCAATAAAATGCGGGATATACTCTCAAGAAGATGCACTAATCTTAATACTTGATGATGATATTTTGGGAAAGATTTTTAAAAAACTTCTTCCATATGATATGAAGAATTTTGCTAACACATGTAAACGCTTTAATAGAGTTTACCAGAATAATTTGAATTTTATACTGAAGGACTTGAAATTGTTAGACGAAATGAATAATCCAGAAATATGTGCAGCTTATATTGAGATGTTTGTTACAAATTATGACATTATTGAACAGACTGAAGGTCTGAACTTGATCCGAAGATATTTTTCGAAACTAGAGAAAATATGTATCACAGAGAAACCTGTAGTTCGACTTGGATTGTTAAAAAATTTAGAATGTTTAACGACGCTAAAATTGGTGAGATGCGGATTGAAGAATAGCGATATATCTCTAATGGAACAATTTTCAAAACTTGAAATACTTGATGTCAGTTATAATTATCAACTTACTGGTAGGTACTCTTTATGTATTTATTGTAATATCATTTTTAACTGAATACTATGAAGTTTTCTTCAAAAGATTTGTTTGTGTATTCCTGATTATTTTAATATAAAAAAAAACTATGTGCAGTCGATTTAATCTTGGAAGCAGTGATGTTAACTGTACAGTAATTACTGTATTTTACAGTAATTTGATGGAGTTTTAGGGTCTGTACAGCAATACAGTAATTTATTTAAATTATACAGTAATTTCAAATACATATATATTAATACATTTTTAGAATATTTAGGTCCTTTCGATTTTTTCTATACAAATTTAACAATATCGCAGGGCCCAGCCTCAGTAACTATGCAAGTTTTTTTACGCCTCAGTAATTTAGGGTTGAATATATCCAACCATCCCCTTCTTTTCGTTTTTTCCATCGTACAGTAATTTTGGGTAAAAACGGTAATTTTTATAGTAATTTTAAAATTTTAGTTAACATCACTGCTTAGAAGTCGAATTCATTTTCATTACCTATTCACTTTGATTGCAGGTTATACTGTTTTTATGAAGAGATTGGTTGTTAATTTAACCATGTCCACTTGTCATAACCTATAACTGGGTGACTATGCAAAATATGGATGTAACATCAACGTAATTCTAATCCAAGAACCATGGGTGTTCAAACAGACGCGTATTGTGGATTGGGAGGAATTAAGTGGGGTTCCGTTCTTTATTGTTTATTGTTCGCCCGCGGTCCCTCATTGTTATGTCGAAAGTGGTTGACTGCACGACGTGAAGACAATTCTGTGGCTTGGGGGGGGGGGGGGGGGGTTGGGGGTAGGAATGGTGGTGACTATTGTTCTATCGGCTTACCTTGATGGAAGTCGTACGATACGAAGAATCATTCTGGAATTTCATTCTGACATCCCGACTTGAAATTCAAAATGGTGGTACCAGCCCGATTAGTAGGAGACAGGAGGTGATTGATCTGACATTATCAAACAGTATAATTGCTGATCAAATTACCGGAGGGCGAGTTCTTAGAGATGACTGCCTTTCGAACCACAGTTACATTCGAGCTAGAATTGGTTAGTGAGGGTCGAAATCATCGAAAACCGGTTTAGACACGATTCGGTAATCTGGTCAAAGAATGAATTCTCGTCGTTTCTGAACTCCGGACAATAGAGTCAATCAAGAAAGCCTCTAATTTATTAAGGCGAGTCTTGGTTGAAGGCTATGAGATGGAGTGCCCGGAACGTAGAAGCAGATAGGGTAAGGCGGTTCCTTGATGGAACACTGAGCTTTCGAAACTCAGAAAAAACTCCAAGAAGCTTCTGGATCGAGCTCTTAAATCTCGGTTGGAAGCCGACTGGACTGTCTACCGTCAGCTACAAATTCATTACATAATATGCAGTCAATAAAGCATTCATTGGCACAATGAACTTTAATATAGATTTCACATATGAAGTCAATGTAGAGAGTACATTAATTACTTCATTGTACATTAAATTTAGTTTAACTTTAGTGAAAAAAAAAGTTGTTCGAAGTTATGTTCATAGAAAATTCATTATTACAATGAAAAAATACATTCTCACAATGAACAAAAATCTATTTATGTACATTTTTTTGGGTCAGTGGTATTTTCAAAGAAATACTAAAGCAAATTAATTCAGATTCGGTACACTACTGTGAAACCCTCTTTAAAATAAATGTGATTAAAACTACTAATATGTATAGTAACCACGCCTACCTCCCATACAAGTGAACTGTTTAAAAATTGATATCTAACGGAATGGTGTTACGAATACAACAGAATCGGGTATACTTACTTAGCTGGTACTACAACCGATAATTGGTCCTGAGCGCCTCAAGAAAGCTGCGGGAGTCGCCTCTGCTATGCGTTTACTCGAGTCATTTGGTAAGACCAAGATAAGTCAAGTCCCCTGTACCTGGTCCTTCCAACGGACATTAGGTCGTCCCCTTCTGGGCGTTACTTCCTAGCAGGAGCGGTTTCTTCCATACATCCAGTGAAGCCGTTGAGTTTTTATATGCTTGACTATGCGAGTGTCGGCATACAGCTGATGGGTTCATCTTCTTCGATCCACATATATTGGACCATAGATCTTAGAAAGTATCTTCCTCTCGAATGCTCCCAGCAGCCTCTCATCATTGGTTGTCATCATCCACGTCTCAGGCCATATATTAGGACGGGAAGGATGACGGACTTCTAGAGCATTATCTTAGTCCGTTGAGAGAGGGCTCTGCTCTTAATTGCCTAACGAACCCGTAGTAAAACCAGTTGTCAAGAATTTTTCTACGTTTGATCTCAAGGCTAAGGTTGTTGTTGTTGTTAATGATAGATCCCAGATGGCGACTTCCATTGTATAATTGTCAACAGTAACATTTCAGCCAAGACGCCATGACTCTTTGTTGGTTGTCACAAGGTATTTCGTTTTATCCTCGTTCACTACTAAGCCCACTCGCACCAACTTTGCAGCTCGAATTATTTTCATCAACAACAGATTGAAAGTGTAATGATAGGGAATCACATAATCTGAAACCTCGTTTAGTATTAAATGGCGAGAAGGGACCGGTTTTAGTTTTCACTGCGCTGGAGGTGCGGGTCAATGTCATTTTGGAAAGTTTAATGATCTTCGCAGAGATTACAAAACAAGACATTGCTGCGTACACGTGATCCGTAATTATGCTGTCGAATGCGACTTTATATTGGACGAATAGACGGTCGGTTTATTTCTCTCGAGTCTTTTCTAGGATTTCGCGTAGATTGAATACCTGGTGTATGGTTGACTTACTGAGTCTGGACCACACTTAGATAATACACTCGATAGAACCTTATAAACCTTATATGCGATATTAAGAAAACTTATTCCGCGATAGTTACTAACAATCTTAGGATCGCCTTTCTTGTAGATTGGGCAGAGGTCAATGTTGAATATTAGTCATCAGATTTACATCTTCGTCTTTGTAGAGGAAATTTGAAAAATTTTCGGACTTAATTCCTGTTACCAAACATCATCAATATCATCGTACACACCATGTTAGAAGTAAAACAAATGTTTCCCCAATTGTCAAAGTTCCTCTTACTTGTCAAAATGCATCTACCTTCTTAATTCTTCTGCCATGTTACACACATCTTTTCACATCTCTCTCTCTTCCGCCTCAAAAGACGTTTCTCCCCCTTTCTCAACACTTTCTATCGCTCCTCAACAGCTCGCATTGCAGCTGACTGGAGGGTTCTAGCTCTGTATACTACGTATTTTGTTTCAATAATCGATGTTTCATTGTCATTTTTTGTTTTAATATTTTGAAAAACTGAATTCTGCTTTTTCTTATATAGGAGCATATTTATCTGATCTACGGACTGTAAACGAATTAAGTCTGGCTGGATGCAAAGGTGTAGGAGCGCCTAATTTCGTTGAAATTTTTGAGAATCTTTCGAACCTGAAAGCATTGAATGTAATGGATTGCGACCTACTGTCAAATCATGCACTTAATAATATGAACCAATACTGCGAAAATTTAGAAGATATCGTCGTAACATGGGATCCGGACAAAATAAACATAGCATCTTTGCCTAAGCTTAAAAAACTGAAAGTTTACGTATACACTATTAACGCATTCACTAGTTTCATTCAAAGATTAATTAACACGAGAACTTTCGAATCCTTTGAAGTGAGGTTAAATTTTGAAGAGTATATTAACGCATTCACTAGTTTCATTCAAAGATTAATTAACACGAGAACTTTGGAATCCTTTGAAGTGAGGTTAAATTTTGAAGAGTTAGATTCCAAAAAGCAAAAAAGCTTAATTTTGAAAATAGCAAAACTAGCACAGTTAAAGCGTCTAATTTTTTTCGATCGTTCTACTAATCGAACATTATCTAGGAGTTTATTTAATGAATTTCATCAATTAACAAATTTGGAGTATATTGGTATCTGTGGAAAAATCTCGTCGATCGATGTATTGGTTTTATATCAAGGATGCTGTAAATTAAAGTGTTTAACCGTAAATAATCCTGACAAAAGTGTTAATACCTGGAGTATTTACAATATAATTGATTTATGGGAACATTTGCTTCAGCGGGAAAATCCGATCGTATTCTCAGCCTACAACTCAGGCATTGATCCTTCAATTTTAGAGGTTGGATTTTTTATTTGATATTTTTTCACTTAACTGGAATATGTAAATCACCTATATGAATTTTATTTCAGAAAAATCAGGACAGATCGTCTCTACTAACGTTTGTTGACTATATTTTGAATGTTATTGTTTTCCCGTAAGGGGTATCACCACTGTAGAGTTTTATAAAAATAGATTTTTTTAATTGACTTAAAAGATGACTTAAACTGTGTTTATATGGACTGTAAATGTAGGGGGATTTTGATTTAATTTTTAATTGTTAAAGTTAATGTAATTTTTGCTACACGTTTCCTCTCGAACCGGATTTTTTCACGTAGCGCACAATTGGATAGATCACTTTGAACTGTTTTGCCAATGTTCGAGTATTTCCAACGTAAAACTCAAACCGATTGCCGTAAAGACAGTTTTAGCGATTCAACTCAAGGGCGAAAGGTTAGGAAAGGATTGGCAAAAGAGCGGGAGATAAATTGGTAAATTGGTATACAACAAACCTGACCCCTCTCTGGACACACCCTATGGAGGTAACCACATTCCTCGGACTAGAACTGAGCGACAATACCAACGAATAAACAGTGTACTCGAAATAAAGATGGCATAAGTTGAAGTTGCTACAACAACAAAGACAGCAGCTTGATTTTAGCCCTTTACAGTGGTGATACCCCTTAATTCAAGGGAAATATCTTTTGAAACTATTAATTCTTTCAACTTAACTTTCTTATACAGTGTTATTTTAGATGAAAAAGAGACGTCTACTGAACTTGTTGTCCATAAAAGTATGGTTGAAGTTGATCACTTCACCGTTGAAGTTCCAATATTAAAACTAAATAACGATTGCATAGAGCATATTCTATCAAAACTTGCAAGAAGAGATCAAATACAATTTGGCATAGCTTGTAAACGCTTTTATAATATTTATATGGATAATTTGCATTTGCGTTTAAATGAAATTGTTTTAAATAAACGTACATGGATTGAAAAAAACCATACTCGAGTAAAATCGTTAGATTGTGGCAGTCGTGTGGACTTTCCGAATATATCCCAGTTCCCATTAGTAAATGATATTAAAATTTTAAGCAACACACAATTGGTTTTAAATTTATGCGTGAATAATATGCCAAATTTAAAAAAATTGTATCTGGATAGGTGTGAACTCGAAAACGAACACGTCTTGCAAATTGTGAAATTGACAGCGTTAGAAACTCTCATTCTCTTCCGGATTAACAATATTACAGGTATGTATGAGCAAAGAGTATGACTACAAAGAGGTCGCAATTCGCTCTTAGGCTTTTTGGAACGTAAAAAGCTAGAAATCATTTATCAATATTAAATTAATATTGATAAATGAAATAAAAAAATATAATATAAAATTCTACACCTCATATTATGAGGTGCATGCATTTATTGTATTGGATATTGATAAATGAAATAAAAATATAGAATATGAAAATCTACATTTCATATGAGGTACAATGTTAATTTTTTCACAAAATATTTGTGTGAAAGCAAAAAATATTGATCTTCTCATAATAAACAGCTTTGTCTCAGACATCAATGACGGAGAACTTCAAATTAATAAACTTACCCACTAAAATCCCATCGCAACACACACAAAACGATATTTACATTTTTCATTTTTATTCAAATTTCAGCATTTGAATTTGTATTTTAACGCGGTGTTGCCGATTTTCTCTGCTGCTGCTGCTGCTGCAAAAAAACAAAATTGAATTTGGTTTGAATTGAATATTTTTCATTTTGCCAGGTAAAATTATGTTCATTGTTTATGTTTGTGTTGGTGGTAATCGATGGGTGGTTTATTAGTTTGTCATCTTACATCATTGATGTCTGAGACAAAGTGGTTTATTATGAAAAGATAAATATTGTTTGCTTTTACACCAATCCTCCACCGTCTCGGCGTACCGCTATTTTGGGAGATTTTTGGAGTATATGTCTCCAAAACCAATTTTGGTGTTCAGACGCCCGCTTTACTTTTTTATTAGGAATATTTTTGTCGAAGGAAGTATGTTAGTATTGCAAGCCGTTCAGCCTGTATGAACAATTTTAAATAAATTTTTGCCAAAAATCGTCTAAAACAGAGGTACAGAGAGCAGGTGGAGGGTTGGTGTGTAGAGAAAAAATGTTTATCTTTTTGTAATACACAACTTTTCCTCAAATGCCAAAGTTGTAGGATCTTAAAATAATATACTTATCTACCAATATCAATTATAATTGCTATGATTTTTGCAAAAGAAATAAAATAAGAAAGTAAAGCAAAAATATATTCCGTCGCATGTGCAAATGTATCGTCGCCAGAGAATTGATTTGGCGTATGTTTGTAGAATTTATATGTATATATGTAAAATAAATACAAAAATGGTTTGTTTACATGTTATTGTATCAGCGATATATGAAATTTAACTTGTACAAAAGAATTAACATAGCACCTCATGTTAAAATCAGATTGTAACAGAAAACCGAAGCAAAGAATAAGAAGAAGAATCGTGTGGTTTTGTTGTTTTTGCGACAATTGACGAAGATAAGCCATTACAGCAATTTCAAAATAAACATTTTGTGAAAAAAAATTAACATTGCGCCTCATATGAAATGTAGATTTTCATATTATATATTTTTATTTCATTTATCAATATACAATATAAATAAATACATGCTCCTCATAATTAGCATTTTGAGAAAATTTAACATGCACCTCATATGAGTTGCTTGTTAAAAGCGTATGGCCACGGCAGAGACGTCGATAGATTTAACAGTGATAAGAAAAATTAGCATTTTGATAAGAATAAATCATGTTAAAAATATGAGATGCAATGGGAAATCGTATGGGCCAAAGCATTTAACATTTTTTTTTCATGTTAAAAATATGAGATGTAATGTAAGAAACTACATGAGTGTAGTTATTTTATATTTGAAAAATAATGTAAACAAAGAAATTGCAATTGTAAACAAAGAAAGCAAAATTAAAAAAAGTATGAAATTTAAAATTTTCAAACAAAAAATTTTAAATTAAAATCTATGCGCGTTTTTGGATTGCCTATTTTTCTCTCTCTAATGTAATAATACGCAAAGATAATAATAATTTTTTGTAAGTTTTCACTTATGAATTTATTGAATTTCATAAAATCAAAGCAGAAAAGTATATTCAAAAGTATCTAGTACATGCATGTGCATAACAAAAAAGAAATCAATCAAAATACATAAAATCAAACCAACACGTTTACATATTTGTATATAAAGAATATAGAAAATACTGCAAATGTTAAATGTTAATTGCCAAAAGAAATGTAAACTATTTGTTCTATCAAACACCGCCAACCCATCCATTCATACCTTTTTGTCCGATGGACCGGTTGCCAGCCGTTGCGTTCGCTTCATCGGTATGGCACCTCATAAATGGTTTCTAGCTTTTTACGTTCCAAAAACCTTAAGAGCGAATTGCGAACTCTTTGTAGTCTATACTCTTTGGTTAAAGTGAAAGTTGGTTAAAAAAATCTCTTTTATCACTGCGCGCACAAAAACAGAAAAGGAACGATATTTTTCAGAGCGCATTGCGAGAAAACGGTGCATTTTTTTGCAAATATTTTTTTACAGAGTGATGCAGAATTTTTCACCTGGTACTAAAAACTTGTATGTATTTTAAAATTTATTTTTTGGATTAATCTCCAAAAATGATCTATTTTACGCCAGTGTACGGCCCCATAGAAACAGAAAGAGTAGAATTTTTAAACAACATTGAAGCTTGAAGTATTATCTTTCCCTTGTCATACAAAATTTTTTCAATTCGTTAGTCTGTTTTATTAAATCGTTTGATATGCAATTATAAAAACAGTAATACGGAAAATTTTCCAGTTAATAGGTCGAAATTGACTCTCAAAAAGTATGGCATTCAAATTAATTATAAAATAAAATATTATTGTCAACTCCAACAAATCTATATTTATGTTTTGTTAGCATAAAACAGTTTTGGTAGAATTTTGGTAAAATTTTTAAGTTAGTTTGGTAGAAAATATTTTCAGGTCGTGGCAGCACTTTTAAGGATAGAAGACTGATATCTTAAAACATTTCAAGATAGTGACACCGCAAAGTTCTTTTCTACTTTTCCATTAAAAGTTCTACAAAACCTAATTGTAAAATATTTGTTGCATGAACATTAAGTTTACTTTTTTTTCTCATATTTATAGGAGAACATATGTGTGACTTAAAAAATTTAAAAGAACTTGAACTACGCGATTGTCGTGGTATTGAGTCTGAACATTTCGTTAATATTTACAAAAATCTCAAAGAGCTTAAGTCATTGAGCATAATTGATTGCCCTCAGCTTAAATATGATGAGTTCCAAAAAGCCGATAACTGCTTCCTGAAATTGGTACATCTAACTCTGACACTCACCAAAGATGTTGATTATTCATGGGTAACATGGCTACCTAAACTGAGAACTCTTACGATTACCGGTTCCGATAGTAGTAGTAACCAGCTGGAACACATTCTAAACGAACTACCTAAGACTTTGCAGTTAGAGGGTTTAAATGTAAAATTTATGCAACTACCAGAAAGCTTTGCCAATAAAATAGAGGAACGAAAACATTTGAAGAGCTGTGTGTTGGGTTGGATCGAGAACAATTACAGTAATTGGATCAAAGCATTGAGAACACTGGAGCACTTAGAAGAAATTGACTTGGGTCGCATGCGTGATGTTTCGGAAATTGAATTGCTGAATTTGCTGCGAGACTGCAAAAAATTGAAACGTATCTACTTAGGGCTTTGGACTCTAAAACAAACATTTTTCTTCAACGCAATCGCTATAATAATGGAACGGAACCAGAAGTTACTAATGGAACGGAACCAGATATGGGCTGAACCTCTGCTCATAAAGGTTCCTAAAGAACGCATCTCCGAAGAGATTTTAATAGTTGAGTTTTTACTGCTAAATTTTCCTTCAATGCCTACAAATATTTACACATATATACTTAAATGTTATTATTTTTTTAGGAACCAAAAATAATAGAAGCTGAACGCAATCACCTTATTATATTATCAGAGTGGCAGGATTGAACTTAGACCCTTTTTTAATTCTGAGGGGAGCCTGTATGCAGCAGAAACGATTGATGCAAATTTATTATTTCCAATAAATTAAGTACTACAATGAAACTAAGTGAATCATGCTTTGTAGAACCTAAAGCTAGAAAGATTACTGTTTTTATTAAACACAAAACAAAGAGGGCTTGCCTATTTTAACAAGATTGAACTTCACACAGTAATATTTACCGTTCATTCTTCAAAAGCTATCACAGATAAAATTTTTTTCGATCGGACGTTCTTTTTATTATTATGCATATTAGTTAAAATAGATATATGTATGCACTAGCGGATCCAAAGATTCCCTACGGGGGCTTAAATTTTCTTCCCTCTAAATTTTTTTTTTGGATTCATTACCAACTATCAAAAAGTATGAGAGTTTCAAATCACATGCTGCTTGCAGACGCCGATTATAAGGCCATAGCCAGAATTTTTTCGAGGGAGACTTACCATGGGGATTTATTTTTATAAAACTGTTGCCGATATTTAATTTTTCAAGTATTTTCACTGAACAGAAATGATGAATGAAACAATCACAACTGTTCTTTGTACTTATTTTTGTTGAAATTCTCATTGAAACTAAAAAGTGCACACGAAAAATTGCAACATAGTTTTTTACTTCCTACTTTTTTTTAGAAGTGTCCGATAAAAAAAACAATCTTTGGTTTTAATGGCAGATGAAGCCAAAATAAATTATTTTCATTTCCACAAAACTGTTTGCTAAAAATGGATACTCAAGCTGAAATTCGAAAAATCATTATGAAAGTTTTTCAACAAAATCCGAAATGGATTAAAATGAATTAATTGTTAAAACTGTTAAAATGTCCTGTCAAACTGTTAGCCGGGTTTTGAAGAACTTTAATGACAATCTAAACATTGAACGAAAGGTGGGATCTGCCAAAAAAAAAAAAGGTGGATCGGGAGACCTACATAGAGCTAAGTGTGTCAAAGACATTCTTCATAAAAAATCCAAATGCTTCAGGAAGAAAAGTAGCTCAAAAATGCAGTTGCTCTGAATCATTTGTCCATAAAATGAAACGGAAAGCTTTTTTCGTACAAAGTTCAGAAATTCCCAAATGGGAGTGCTACGAAAAACATTGACGTAAGAAATAAAACAAAAAAATTCCAGGCAAACTTTGTAACAAAATTTCAGTGTTGCATCATGTATGGCGGAGTTTTCGCAGATTCCACGCAACGACTTTTACGTAACGGATAAGCGGGGAAATGTGCCCGAAATGTGCAGAACCCAAAAAAATCCAAAAAATGCAGCTACAGTAAAAGATGAAAACCACCCTCTAGGACCAGATTGTGTTTTCTCGGTTTTTTTGGGGGGATGACAGTAATGAATTGTATACCAATCGATTCGTTGTGACGTAAATATGTCAACTAGATATGATAGAGGTAAAACTTTCCACGCCGCACCGGAATTTCCCAAGAAAACTCATTTATGTAAAATTTTGAATTTTTTTTTGATTTTCGTAAATATAAAACTTATGAGTTTTAAGCTATGATGCTATGATGCTATGATAATTGCCATTTGATGCTCTAAAACTACATAAAAAATAATCAAACGCCAAAAAGGATATTTTTTGAAAACTGGATTTTTTGAGTTTTTTAAACTTTGTGGTCGTTTGGGATCATATAATCGCTAATAAAAAATTCAAAAACCCGCCAACTTAATTTACGTTAAATTTCCTATCTATAATATGATTTCAAATTTTATTTTTAACTGATTTTTAATTTTATATTCACAAAAAACGAAAAAAATACTTTAATTGCACTCTGGAATCATTTTGTTATTTTTTATGTATTCTTGAAATCCAAGAGTTCCAATATGTACGTCCAGGCGCGGATACAAGGGGGACCAATCGTCATAAGCACGGTACTGCTGAGCAATATCATCGCATAGTGAATATTGTCACTGACTTTCTGGAACGCAAAATATATTGCTCTGCCATATTTTTGGACATCAACAAGTGTTCAACAGAGTTTAGCATCAATGGCTATTTAAAAATTTACTCCATTTTATTTGGTCTAAAAGTCCTATCTACATGAAAGATCATTCTATGTCAAAGTAAATTATGAAACATGGAAAATAAAGGTGAATACAGACAAGTCAGCAAATATTACGTTTTCATTAAGAAGAGCGGAATGTCCTCTGTAAAATCTGAATGGAATTACTATCCCCAAACGTAAAAGTGTTAAATATTTAAGACTACACCTTAATAAAAGATTAAATTGTAAAAAGCAATAAAAGCGAAAGTGTAGCCTACACCTTAACATAAAAACAAAACGCATGTACTGGTTATTGGGTCCGGAATCAGAGCTGAGTCTTGAGAACAAACTACTACTTTATAAAATGATATTAAAACCAGTTTGAACATACGGAGTTCAATTGTGGGGTATCACTAGTAATTCAAACTTAGAAATACTACAACGTTGTCAATCCAAAACACTGAGATTCTCAGCAAAAGCTCCCAGGTTTGTAACTAACAACGCATTGCACAAATACCTAAATATTCTAAAGGTAAAAGCTTTTGTATTCACTGGCTTTGTTTTATGTTATCACATTTGCTAGTACATTAAGAGTAATGTAGCTCAATATCGCTTTGGGAGGATATTTTTTATATTTTCCCCCAGCTTCTATTTTCATATCTTTTAAAGTGATAATGGACTACAAGGTTTAAAAATGCTATTTTTACATAATTATAAATTTTGAAAATGAAGAGCGTTTGTAAGGTAGCCTTCGGACAAGCATAAATCATTTTCAGGTCATAGCTGACAGCATTTTCGTTGTCTCTTTACCATAGTTTTAATGCTGTCAGATGTAGATTCAAAAAGGCACTAAACACTGCTCCCAAACAAATTCAAAATTGTTACAAATTTGTTAAAATTTTCGTATTCCATGTTATAATAATAGACATTTTTGTGTGATAAAAATTTGTTTTCCATGATAAGCACATTTTCCTCTGGCATGAAACGTGTAAGAATTAAAACAATACAAATTTTATATGGGTCCATCTCTGTGGCCTGGTGGATGAGTTGTTGACTGGAGTTCCAGCTGACAAGAACATGTTTTCTCCAAAATCCGTAACGTTCCAGTAAGTTTCCGCACGGCCATACCTTTGAAATTATTAGACATCGAAATAAAGTTTATGAATAAACAAAACAAAAGCCTACGTACGTAACGCTACAGCCCGCGATTTGGCTCGTATGGAGAATTTTTATTTTATTTATCCCCCCCCCCCCCCCCAAAAAAAAAAAGAAACCTGTATCCACTACTGACGTCACAACGAATCGATATAATTCATTACACCACAAATCTCGTCCTAGAGGGGGGTTTTTTTGTGGAATTTCTCACCTTTATTGGAGTAGGAGGACCAGTTGTCATCTGGAAATTTACATTATTGCCTACAAGGAAGCAATAACGTACGTGAGGAAAAATTAAACCTCTTAAAGCGAGGATTGGTTTCGCAGAAACGCACATTAAACACTGATCCACCACATAAAATGAAAAAATAACTAAAAATTAAGATGAACACCAATAAGCTGACCAAAATAAAATAATAGAGAAAATAATTGAACATCCAGAAGAAAACTCATAAGAAATTGTAGAATTTAACGACAAAAATTGTTGGGAGTGTGTTTGGGTTACTATTTAATGAAAATTATTGTTAACTGATTTGGGAATTTTAGCTGTAGTCGAATTCCCAAATCATGAATGAAATGATTGCATCAGTTTCGTTTCAGGTTTTCTATAATAAACTTAAAATATATACATTTAGAGATATGCATTTTGACAGATAACATTTTTGTTCAATTTTTTCTTTTTTTTGGAATCTAAAGTTATGCAAATCCTAATGCATAAATTGAATATCAGCGAAGTGTGCAAATATTATGAAATGGAAACGGATATATGTACCACATTTATTGGATGTAAAAAACGTACTTAGGTATATAGAAGCCGTCACACAATTATGAGATTAAAGTGAAGCAACTCTGACTTACCGTTACACAAGAAGAAACAATGAAAAGCAAAAAGGAAAAACATTTTGCAGGCATTAATTTAGCAAAGAACTCGACACGTTTTTGCCTCAGTGTCCAGTTTACCGAATAAAAATTTGTATTTGACATTTTGCTACTTTTATTCAGGAAAATAACTAGACACACATACCCATGCATATCTTCTTCCTCCCAAGTGGACACACACATTCACATAATACTTTTGAGGTTGTTGGAAAGCAAACAAAGTTTTTACTTTATGGTTTAGTTGTTACTACGTTTGTATATTAAGGTGCCTCAAGCCCCATTCAAAAAAAAAAGAAGAGATATTGCTAGCCACTCCTTAAAGTTAACCTTGGTTTATTTTATAATGATTCCCAAAATATTTCGCTTCTAGCTATAAGCTGTCGTGAGCTGGATGGTTTTGAAAAAATACTCTAGAAATCGTCATCACAAATGATAGGAATTAAAAAATGGTAATAAGGGTCTTCGTCAAAACGTGTAAAAGCCTTATAAACCTCGTAAACCACATAAAGCATGAGGGCTAAGTTAGGCCGTATTTAGAGGGCGGGTTTTGGGGGTTCTACATGCTCCAAGCTAAGACACTTGAAACGCTGATTTAAACAAATTTAAAAGCGGTGATTTTGACGTCAGTAACAAAGACCGTGGAGGATCATCGAAGAAATTCGAAGATGGGAGCTCTCTACTGAACGATGTCGACAACAACTGATCAAATTAAACCGACCATTAAAGGGAAAACGACCAGAATATGTCCAAGGACATAGTAAAGTCATTGTTCAACATGACAATGCACGGCCCCATGTTGCACATTGTGTTAAAAACTATTTGGAAAACATTAAATGGGACGTTTTATCCCACCCGCTTCATTTACCAGATTTGGCTCTCTCCGACTACTACTTGTTTCGTTTGCTGCAGCACGGACTTTCGGAACAGCACTTCAATTCGTACCAAGAAGTGAAAAATTGGCTTGATGGATGGTTGGCATCAAAAAATGAGAAGTGGTACTGCGACGTGGGACGGAATCCATAAATTGTACAAAAACTTGGTGAAAAGTCATAGCTAACGATGGCAAATACTTTTATTACTGAGTTTATTCATTTTGTTAATTAAATAAATGCCTTTTCTGAGCAAAACAAATCCGGATTTCATATTTATACACCTTTTACAAAATATCAAAATATATTATTCTTTCAATATCTCTATTCAGTGAAGATATTTGGAATCAAATCTGTAATTCTGTATTATGACTTCAAATATTAGTAGCTTATATAGGATATTGAAAGATTAAGAACTATCACTAAGATCACTGATGAGGAATTGTGGCGGATTCCGAAACGGCCGTCTGATTTGCCCGTCTCTACATACATTGCTGTTGTGATGACTAAATTTGTTCATTAACCTGTTTATATATAACTTCAAATAACGAAATTGACATGAACTTAAGTCATGACTTTGAAAATGAACCTCTACATTTAATTTTCATAGTCTCCTAAAAAACTATCATGAAAATATATTATTATTAGAGACCATGAAACTGAAATCTAGTCTGTAATTCTGGGTAACGTTTTCAAATATCAAACACTTATATAGAAAGGTAAAATGCTAGTAAGAACCATCATAAAGATCACTGATGAGGAATCGTGGCGGGTTTCGAAACGGCCGTATGATTTGCCTGCTCTTTATACATTGTTGCGACTTAGTCACTTTGTCACTGACAAAAAAATGACGTTTCATTAAGCCCGTTAACAAACATTGAAAAATATCAAAATAAAAACACTGTATATTTATTATTATAGGGTCATTTTTTATACAACAAATCATCTGTCAAGTTCTCTACATCGTCTGACGTTGAAGTTTAGTTTAACAATCGTGAGAAATAATTAAATTTGAACATGTAAGTAAATACGTAAAAAGTTTCTTCAAAATAATTAATCCAATGTAAGAATATTCCAAATATTTCAATTAAGGCAACGAAAACAAAGACATAATGATGCCCAACAAACACTTACATCGAATGCAGCTATAAGACGAAAGCAAATGGTTTACGGATTCGGAATGAAATGAACACATAATTCTGAACTATCCTAAATTATTTCTAATAATTTCAATGTCTTGCCTTTAAATCTCTTTTAATTAGTCTGTAAGAACTTAAACAAGAAAATAAATATCACTTAAAAGTACATACGCACTTAAACTCTGATGTTTACACATCAACGATCGCGAGTGCCACCACTCATTTGATTTTTTACCATTCGTAAAGCCATCTAGTGCTGGAAAATTCTCAAATAATATTGCCGAAAAATTTACCACTTTATTTAATTTTAAAACAGTATAAAATTACAATGAATCAACAATTATTTCTATAATTTTGAGACTTTGTCCTAGGACAAAAATTTCAAATAAAAAGTTCTTAACTTTACTAACATAGAAAAACTGTGAATGCGCGATTGTTCAGCAGAACATCCTTTTTAGAATACGAAGTAAAAACTTATGCAAGAATATTAACCAAAATCTTATGCCAAAAAATGTGTCGCTCAGTGTTATTGAAGAGTATTTACAATAAAGAGGTTAAAAAAAAATTGATTCATGTAGGAGTTATAAACATAATGGTTTCTTTTATTGAGTTTTCACCGCGATACTTGAGGAAAAGCATCTTAAATTAAAGAAGGAAGCTTCGATAGCCAATGAATCTGGCTGGTAAATTAAATGTTTTAAAAAAAAATTTGGTTGGCCAAATGCCGGCTGTTGAAACTTAAAAACACCATTTTTATCAAATAAATTTGAATTAAATTGTGAATTTTTAATAAATGTAGCCATCGGAAATTTTTTTCATCCTTCAGTTTATTTAGGTTCAGAAATAAAACCCTCCTTTCCCTCTTGAACCTGCTACTGATTGTATTTCATTTCTTTTATTTCAATATCAGTTTCATAAGCATTAATTATGGATAGTTCCTCCCCTTGATAACCTCCCCCGAATAAAATCTCTGGTTGGAGTGGCTGTATAGAGACACACTCAGGCCTGAACGACCCATTGTGACATTACATGGTTGGACCAACAGTTTAACGCCGGCATCAATTCGTTTAATACAAGAATCTGTGGCCCTTTTGCATATGAGGCTGTTTAGTTGTAGTGTAAATGAGTGGGTTTTTAGGGTTCACAAAAATAATTATTTATTTATTCATTTATAATTCAATTTTCATCTAATTTTATATAGTTTCTTAATTTTTTTAAGTAAATGTAGATTTTGTTACACGTTTATAGTTGGTTGGCACTTGTATTTAATTTCCGGATGTTGTGGATATGTTGCGCGGGTGTGCGGTTGCGTTTTTATGGGTGGATTTTAACTTTTCGTATTGTTTCTTATTTATTCCAAATTATCACTTGAATTTTTATGTTTTGTGTGTCACTTTGATTTATAAAGGATGGGTTTTTTCCGCGTACCGCACAATTGGATGGATCACTTTCATACTCATACCGCAACCCGATTGTCGCAGAGACAGTTTTAGCAGTTCAACTCAAGGGCGAAAGGTTAAGAAAGGAGTGACAAAGAAGCGAGAGATACATTGTTATTCTTGAATCGGTTCAAGTTGGGGCCATTGTCAAAACAATGTTGTCATGCCTAAGCAGAGGCATTCTATTACAAATTGAACGGATTTCTTGAAAAATATTGGTCAACATTTATTTGCTTCAAATTTTTTAAGCGTTTCTTATACAAAATAAGCCGACTTGTATTCTGCCATTTTTTTTGGTCAATATTTTAGAAAATATAGAGGGGTAAAGTTTACGTCACTCGTCGATTATACCCACTTCTATTCATAGCATCGAGTGAAATGAATAGATTATTTTAAAGTTATTGAAATGCTCTATATTTATATATTAATAAAATATAAAACTGTTTCAAAATAGTTTTTGTTATTAACAATTAAATAATTGAAATTCAATTTACTATTTGTTCGCGATGGAATAAAAAATTTTTAAAATTACCTCGGGAAATTTCCTACACCAAACATTTGTAGGTTTTTTCCGGCTGCAAAAAAATTTCAAGTGAAATGTGTTCATCCTCTCTTTTTCTCAGTTTCATTGTTTGTCAGCAAAACATTGATTATATAACATCACTCTAATAGCGTTTTCTTTTCTCGATAAAATGTTGCATTTTCCTGCACCGTGCGAGGGCTGTCAAATTTAGTGTTCTTTTCTGAAAAAAGGAAGCCTTTTCAGGGAGTTCTTGTTGTGTTCTTTTCTAAAAAATTTTGCCTTCTGAGCGGGGAAAAAAGTAACACTTTTGCACTCAATTAAATGACGGGGAGTTAATGTTGCCCAGAAAATTAGCTGATTCTGACAAAGTAGCATTTTTATGTTCTTTTCTTGCACTAAAAAGGCAACATTCTGGCAATGTTGTGAGCAACATTAAAAAATTATTGCCATTGCACGAGGCAAAAAAAATGCAACATTTTGTCAAGAAAAGAAAACGCTATAAGTCTAGTATAATTGCAAGATAGCACAAAATGCAAAAATTCGAGAACGTACATTAACGTAGAACTGCAGTATATAAGAAATGAAAAATAAATGTTTATACATAAACACAGAGAGAGTAATAGAGGCGTAGAATTGCATTGAACATATACATTGGTATCGTTGTAGGAAAAGTTTTTAAGTGTTGCAAAATGGATTGACGTGTATTTTGTTTTTGTTTCGTTGTACGGATTGGAAAGTTTTTAAATTTTTTCTATTCTTTTACCGTGCAAGGGCATATACTAGAGTTAGAAAATCACCCAAATAATTACTACTGAAGAATGTGAGACGCGGCACTAAGTTGCGGGAGCTAGAAAGTAAATACAATTAAAAAAAGACATTCGGCCATTACTTATTCAATAAATTACTTAAAACACACTTTCATCTTCCTGTGCGAGTACACTCGACATTTCTTGCATCTGAAAAATTTTGTCTTTTTTAATTCTTTATTTAATTCTTGGATTGATACTCTTGTTCTTTGTGGGTCATCCGTCAAAGATGAAGAAATCGTACTGGAGGACTCGGTATTTCCAGCATTTCCCTTCTATTAATAATATTGACACAATTACTTTAACAATTACATACTTATTTGTAAACAATTATTTGCGAAAGTAATGAAGTAGGAAATAAGAAAGCAAAGCATTACAATAATATAGTTTCAGAAACATACTATTAACTACATAATGCTTACATATTTACAAAAGCAAGAAATAACCATTGTGAGGGCTTCTTCCGTAACGGGTATTTTTAATTCCTCAAGCTTTTTCTTCGTAACTTTCCTTAACAACGATTTCCTCACGAATTTATGATTATCCACATTATGTGAATTGAAGCACACATCATGCCGGATATTTGGCTTACTCGATTGCTTCACTTTCCAGTGAAGTGCTTTCAGTCTCCAGTGACGTAATACAAAACGTATTGAATATTACAATCTAAATCAAATTGAAGAAAGATACTATGTTACTTACGTTTCAATTTCAAATATCCTTCAGAATAGACTCAACAAAAATAATATATTTGCCTATTTTTGCTAATTATGTAGGTAGTCTTATTGATCTCGCGTCTTCCGTTACTTCTGCCGTTACTAGTAATGTTTTAAGTAATCTAATCGAATCAATAATAGCCGAATGTTATATTTTCATTGTATTTACTTTCTAGCTCCCGCAACTTAGAGCCGCGTCTCGTTTAACGTTTTCTGTATATGCGCTGTGTCACATCACGCGTCTCGAAGCAAATACTTCAGTAGTAATTAATGTTTACCACAATGAAAAAATATGTTTACTTCAGGAAATTTTTCGAGGAATCCGATAGTTAGTATTTTTTTAAATTTTTTATTCCATGACAAACGAATAGTAAATTGGTTTTCAATTATTTAATTGTTAATAACAAATATTATTTTGGAACAATTTTTACAATTATTAATACATAAATATAGAGCTTTTCAATACCTTTTAAATGACTTATTCATTTCACTCGATGCGATGAATAGAAGAGGATTTATCGCGATTGGATTTTTCCAATCATAATCGGTGAGTGACGTAAATTTTACCCCTCTATTTTCGAAAATATTGACCGGAAAAAAATGATGGAATAAAAGCAAATAAAAAATATTGACCAATATTAGGCGTTCGATTTGTAATGATTAATGATGTAATGATCGATTTGTAAGAATGCTTCATGTGTGCTTTATTGCTCTATGCGATTTGAAATAGTTTACTTTTAATTTAGCTTGATTCGATTTTCGGATTTCTGTAATTTGTGAACTTTTATTCAGTGGAAAGCCTAACGAAAAGTTTTCCTATACTGAAATGCATTCTTAGAGCTTTTTTCAAAATAAACCAGCTCACGACAGCTTATCGCTAGAGTCAAAATATTTTGGGGACAGCATAAAACAAACCAAAGTTCATTTTCAATTTCAGAGGATGCAGGAACAACTTTTTTCCGTTAGGCATCTTAATGTATATGCGGCAGGTACACTCATTCCCACACCCACTTAGATTCAACTTGCTGACATTTCTATTTAATATACATATGCATGTATGTATGTATGAATGCATGTGTGGAAAGACTGCACGTAGTATCCGTAGAGTGATAGCAGGTTTTTGCTTAAAAAATTTGCGGCTGTGATGTAATAATGTAACTTGCCGCATCGCATCGTATCGTATCGTTTCGAACCTTTTGGGAGTTGCTTTATGCCATCAGCGAAAGGAGTTTTCTCTATTCTGCAGATTATTTTGACACTCAGTGTGTCGCTTTGGCAAAAGTGACAGGAAACTCGTTTGCTTCACTTTTCACTTCCGGTCGTTTTTAGGTTTCCATGTGGTGATGTTAACACAGTTTTTGTATGCGTATCAAGGCCGTATTTAGGGGGGGTAGCCGGTTTGAGGGTTCTGACCCCCCTCCCCGCCCGAAATGTGGAAACTTTATTCTAGTTTTCAGATTAATTGCCAATGGATGGAAAAAAAGTCAAAATAAAATCTATTTAACGATATTTTTTACTTCCATCGGTTTTTTTTATCTAAAAAGTCAAATATAAAAAATACATTTGAAATCTTAGTTACACTAAGGTTTGTTACATGAGGTTTGACTACGGATTCAAAAAGAGAAGGTGATACTGAGCACTCCTGCATTCATAGTTTTTCTGGGTCAGTAACTGTTTTTGATTTAAAATTTCGTCCTGAATCAGTTTGAAAAGTTTAAAAATTAATAAAAATAGAAAAAATTATCGGATCCTTGTAAAATAAGACTTGCTTGAACCCCATTTTTTCCTAAAACGTGATGATGGGAAGTGTTTGACCTCAGATTCGTGTTCAACGTGAAAAATTCTTTCGCAAAAACTCCATCTTATTAGCAAAACCCATCTTAAAATTAATTTTTTAACTCATTATTGCTCAGAGCACCACGACTAGAAAGATCTCTTTCAATGCTGTGACTTCACGAATTTAGGGAATATAAGCCAACCTCATCCGGGTTCCTTATCATTGATAATGGCTCAAATTCCCCATGATGATCATTTGAAAAAAATGAGCCTCTACTATTTTTGGTAATTTTTTTGAGGTTGGGTACATCATCAGTAGTGGGAAGTCAACGAGTTAATGAAATTATGTCACTCACGATAAAAAAATGCACTTGAATACACATTGAATAATATTTATTTGAAAAAATTTAGTTTGATTATGCTGGGAATTTTTTGTCACTTTTGGCCATTTTTTTGAAGATTAAAGATTAAAAAGATTGAAGATTAAAAAAAAATCGGAAAATTTTTCCTAAAATTTTAATTTTATAGGTTCCATCAAATGTATCATTGATTTAATTTATTGTATTTAAAAATCAGTTTGATAAAAATTATTTATGAATATTTTCTTCGAATGAAAAGCCCCCCCGAAAAAAATTTCTGGCTACAGCCCTGATGCGTATGTATGTGAAAAATACTTCATTTTCAAAGTAACCAAAACTTTACTTTTACTAAAAGCTCTAAAGCATGTCAAGTTACTTTTGGTTTAGAAAGGTTTATTTTTAGTTCGACAATTTTCATATTTCACATAACTTAAAAAAAACTTGCAAAGGGGCCGAGAATATGCCTATAGCGCTTCAAATACGCAATTTGCTGAGCTAACAAATTTGGGAATAGAGTTTGTTACAAATGCCGAACATAGACAATTCGCTTCATGAACGAAAAGCTCGTATATTTCCATTTCATAAATAAATTAATTTTAAAGTCGTCATGGTAAGCATAGCAGAAGCATTTCATGTACAATTTGGAAAAACGATTTTAAAAGTCGCCAATTTATGAATTTTAACATTAAGTAAGCCAAATCAAAAACACGCACGAGTTTCCCCTTGCCACACTCCTCAGTAGGATGGCTCTTATTTTTCAAATTTGATTTTTTTTTATTGTGCTACCCCTCAGTTTAGTTCCATTGCATAAAAAAAAACAGCTTTGTGAAATTTGGGCTCAATCGGATTAGGGGAAGAAAAAAAATTATTTTTTAAAAAAAATATTGTATGAATATTAAAAACATCCATTTTACAAATTTTATACAAAAGAGTGTGAGTGTTTGTTAATTTAATAATGTACATTTACACACACACATACATATGCATGTATGTTAAATTAAGTATCAGTTTATTGACAAGAATTTTGAAAAAATGTTATTAAGAGCTTTTATAAAATAAAGGCATTTATGCATACATAAATTAAAAAATGTGTACGCACATATAAATACTCTGGCGTGCAAAAGTGAATGCATGCTTAGCATATTTTTACTTGAAGTGCCATAAAATAATAAACGAAATTTTATGAAACTTTCAGCAGTTATTCTTTATTATATTAACAAAAACCAAAAGCGTATGGCAGCACTATTCACTGTTTTGCACGTTTTGAATAAGTGAAATCAAAGTAGGCTGTGCTTTTCTGAGCAATTCCAAATTTACCATTATATGTGGCTGGTAGCTTGTCATTTATTTTCAGTCTTGTTTTGTGCTATTGATTTTTATTGTTCGTTATCATTAATAGCACTTTTACACAATAAAATAAAGAAAAAATGAGGAAAATTGACATAGACACCGAAAATAGTGTATTAGCTATGACTCAAAGTGGACACACATCTAGAGTAATTGCTGATAAATTAAAAGTGAGTCAACACACCGTGATTACTGTACAAAAACGACAAAATGTAGCTCCTATGTCGAATAATAGAGGGCGTCCTAGATTATTAAAAGATTCAAACTCGCGATTAATGGTACGGGAGATGAAAAAAAAATGCTTTAAAATCCCCAAGAAAGCTGCTAGTGCTATAAATAAACACGTAAAAGAATTGACTGCTCGTAGAGCGCTTCACATAATCGGTTAAGTGACAGCGGTGAAAAAAAAAATAGCTCTGTCCAATAAAAATATAAAAGCACGTCTGAAATTCTGCAAGGAGCATGAGCATTGGACCATAGGGGATTGGAAACGAGATATTTGGTACTATGAGACAAAAATTAACCGTTTCCAATCTGATGGGTAGGAATATTTCTGGAGCAGACCTCATGAAGCTATTCCAAAGCATCATGTGAAACAAACTGTCAAACAAGGCGAAGTTTAATGGTTTGGGGTTTTTTCATAATGAAGAAAGGAGATTACCTCCAAATTCTTCAATCCCATTTATCCGATTTTGTGCCTATCCCGAAGATGAAGTCACTTTCCAACAAGACGGAGACCCTAAACACACAGCAAAGATTGTCCAAAGTTGGCTGCTTGGGCAAAAAATTTGAAATATTGAAATAACCTGCACAAAGTCCAGACATCAACCTAATTGTGGTCTATATTGAAAATGCTATTGGCACAACACAGTGGAGCGCCTACCAACATTGATGAGCTTTGGAACCGTGTAAAGCAGTGGTCGGCATTTCCTTACTCAGTACGCTCATCACACGCATTCTTACGCTCTTGCGTTGTTCAGACAGCACCGAAGCACATGCGGATCGGTTGTGTTGATTTTTTCGTAATGTTCACAGTTAGAAATTCTATATATGACTAAAAACTAACGCCAAAAAATAATTTATGATTTCAAATGCCTTTGATAACATTCAATAAATTGGTTTAAATAAATTCATTGGAAGCATAGTTTTTGTTTAAGTTTTTTATTTGTCATGTGTCGGCTTTTAGGTTTATTTTTATACAGTGTATGACAATTACTCTGCGCTCACCACCACAATCACATTTTCAATTTTGCCGACCACTGGTGTAAAGACAGAATGGTAAAATATTTCAAGTGAATTTAAAGAGAACTTGGTGGAAAGTTATCAAAAAAAGGGGTTGTGGATACCGTACTAAAATTAATACTTTCTAGCATTACCAGATGGAAACAAAGGAATTCATTAAAAAATAAAAAATTTCGTTAATTGCAATACCACAGTTGTTTAAAAATGTAACCTAAGGTTGTACATCAGACCACTTTGCAGAGTTATAAGTTTTAAAATCCAATCAACAAAATATATCTAAATCCTTTAGCAATCCAAGACTATAAATAATTTTTCATTATTGTACAAAAATTCGTTACTTCTTCAATAAATAAAAAACATTTGATTTAAGTTATGAAGAATATGATCCAAAATTATTTTAGCTTCAAAAATTGAGGTATCATGTCGTTGAATTTTTTTTCAATATTTAGTGGCAGAGTGCCCGACTCTTGCCTCTGGAGACCCGAATTCAATTCTCGGCTTGGGTATGTTTCTTATCCATTCATTTTTCTTTCTCTCTTCCTTTCTTTCTTTCATTACTTGGTGCTTTGGTATAATAGATCTTATAGGTCGCAGTGCCTGACTTTCGAGTGGTCCTTCCTTCAAATAATAATAATGCGTGGAATGTATAGGAACAAAAAATATAAGACAATTGTTGAAAACTGATTTTAAAAATTAGTTTGAGACTGCCTCCATACAAGAAATGAGAAACTTACAAGAAAAACGAGGACTTTTCCCGGACGTTAATATTTACCTGGATACAAACGGAAAACTATAGAGGACGTCCCCGGACGCTCTACAAAAAGAGAACGGACAACAACCTTAGTTAAAGGTCAATATTCACCTCTATTGTAAATTTGAATGTTCACCTCTTTTGGAATTAAATATCAAAAAAAAAAAAACGCAACTATTCCCTTATATCCCCTTACTCCCCTGATGCACTTCATCGAGTCAAGATTAAGAATAACTTAACAATTACCCTTAACTTAGCTTTATGGGTCTATTTGGGAGTCTGAGTGCTGAATCAGCGATTCTCATGCTTTCGGTGAAATAAACTGATGCAGCGAATCCCACGATAGCTGCGAGCTAATACACAGCTTTTCTCTATAGTTGTTGGGCGACCTTGAATCCCACGATATTCACATGTGTAAGTTAGCGTCTAATAATGATTGTTGTAGCTGCCGCAGTCATGCAAGCGGATACGCGTATATTCATGAGCTGACTCGCGCATTTTGAGCTGTGTTAACTCCTTCCCTTTTAAAAATCTACATCCCACTAAATTAAATAATTTCATCTATGGAAAAGCATGCGGTATCTGTTGTATTTATGTGTATTGGAGACAAATTAACAACTCTTTTGTTTTTACTTGATAACTTTTGAATAAAATAATAAAATAGATTATTTTTTGTTGCTGTAGTGATAATAAATGGTTAATACACAAAGCAGTATTGAAACTTTTTCAAAATTCTTGCCAAAAATTATTGTTTTTATGAATGAAACTGGAGCTAGCTTCTGAACGAAGACTTTATTGGTACACTGTATATGTACACATACATGTGGGATTGGGGGATTAGTAATGGACTGCGAAGAACACAACACTGACATTATTTAAAATTGCGGCTCGGACCTACAGAAATTTGAATAGGAAAGAAGCTACAGCGTGAAGTCGTTGGTACAGTTTAATTTGGTAAAAGAAGTCACTTGACATCGGATGGACGTTTTTATTTTAAAAGAAAAAAAATTTAAATATACAATTTTCTATTTCACGCATTAATGAATTGAATTAAAAATGAAATACTAAAATAAACTCAACGTGTTAATCATTCTACATACACACCATAAACATATCCAACAATAAGGGCTGTTCACACGGGCGCAAGCATGAGCGCCTGTCTGAAAGAGAGAGGTCTAAAAAATAGGTAGTTAGAAAAAGACAGGCGGGTTTCTATATCTTACTACCTATTTTTTCTGCCTCTCTTTCAGACAGGCATTCATGTTTGCGCCCGTGTGAAAAGCCACATATAGAGATATTGGGAAAGACAGGCCAGAAATGCGGCTTCTGAATTTGAAGAATGGGTTCGCATACGAGGGGTGGAAAAATTGTATACTAAAAACTGAAATTAAAAAAATTAACTTTACTAATCCATATAGACCATATTCAGAATACGCGGTTTGAGCCTGTCTTGCTCGTCCTCAGAACGTTTTTGAAAGTATCCATCACACACTTTCAAAAACTCTTCGTTGCAGTTTTTTTGAGGACCTTCTTTTTTTATTGTATCATGTTAGCTTCTTTGCTTCCACGATTTCTCATTTGGCTTTGCGTGCTGCTTGCGCTGGTAAGATTTACTTCTCCACCACTTGTGTTACCATCTAATAACAATGTAGGTTGAGTAAACAGTATTTGGCTTGAACAGGAAGTAGCCTTCTCTTTCAAAACTTCTATATTGAAAAAGCTGCTTCCACTTCCACTGCCACTTCTTTAACGCACCGATCTCGGAGGGAACTCCATAGACTCTGGCTCTGTTCCACTGTTAACCCTTTCGGAACTGTAGAAAGAACCGAGGAGACAGCGCAATACCGAATCCGAGTTCGTATTGTGTGACCTTCATTTCTTGTTACAATTTTTGATCAAAACAGACATTTCGTGCCTCTAAAGGTTTGAAATTTCATTGGTTACCGGTGACCCTGTGACCCTCATTGGGAATTTTTGACGAACTTTTTCTGTATATTTTTATTAGATATTTTTATTTAAAGATAGACAAAGTAACTTAATATTAATTTTTGAGTAAATAGTTTTTCTTACAACGCATTAAAAGTTTAATGTATTTGGATAAATTTTGCAAAAATTTTGAGCGATCGAAAGGTAATAAAAAAAGGCATAATTTTTTACTTTGATCCGGTAAAGTGCCATTACCAAAATAATATTTGCAAATTGTTTTAATTGAAATTAAAGAACCATCAATTCTCTTTCCAAACACCCTTTTTGATGTGTAAACATTTTAGCTCACGGTATGGACAAAATTTCAAATGTGTAAAATGTAAGAATAACTGTATCGTAAGATGTAAGATAACTGTAACGTCCAGCTCCCCTCTCGCTCACACTACTGCGCGGCTTGACTGTGCTACTTACTCTAAACAACAAAGAGAAGAGAAGAATAGAGGGAGAAATTAAAATACGAGCGGAGTTTGTTTGTTTATGTTTCGATCGATTTACTCACACATATATGTACATACGAAAACACAATGTGTGTGTGTTCATTTATTCGTGGCAGAATTATTTGTTGGTGTTAAACGTGTGGATATAGACTATAGCATACCAGCAGAGAAGTCGACGTAGTAAATATAGGCGTTTAATAGGTTTTGCATTCGGTTAGTTAGATTGGATTAAAATTAAAAATTTTTTAAAATATAAAAACAATACAAAATGATAAGTAATAAAGAATCTAGGTTTCAATAAATGTATAAACAAAATGTAGTGATAATGCTGGCAAACCACGGCATTATAAAAATTTTGCTTTGTGCATTAACCTTAGAAAGGCAACACTTGTTCATCTATGTAAATAGCAAATATGTTAAACAGAAAAAATCAAACTTTTTTATTATAAAATCAATTATTTACTTTAACAAAAAATACATTGTTTCTTATTTTTATTGAATGTAGTTAAGGCAAATCTCTTTGCGGTGCTTTTAAAAAGTAGTGGGGTGTCTGGTCACCCCTGTTGCCTTTCTAAGGTTAAATGCGGAAAGCACTTATCGTCGCCTGAGAATTGATTTGGCGTATGTGTGTACAAATTCATATTCCTATACGCCAAATCAATTCTCAGGCGACATTTTGTAAAATTTTCACATCTAATAAAATTTCAAATCGACAGGAAGAAAAACTTAAGAAGCGGAAAAAAAGATGCAATTACAGCTGCGTATATGCGAACATATCGTGCCCGATGCATTGAGTAAAAGAAAAATAATGCAACTACGATTTGGTGCAATTGCAAAATATTTTTGCGATATGGAATAAAAATTCGCATTTGCAATGATGTAAGACCATTTGCAATTTACAGCGAATTGGGACATTATATGTATATATATAAAAAATCCAATATATCCAATAAATTTTTAAGTTTGTAAAAGAATTGTTTTAGTTTGAATTATTTACCTAGCATATCAATTATACATCAAATCCCTATATATGGCTATACATATGTGAGCTTATGTATATGGAATTCAGTTGGCTTAACTGTTTACACATCAAATATCTTGCGTGCCTTGCACACATCCATTTTTTTTTGAGGCCCTAACTCACATTTTTAAAACTTTGTAAGAGCAAAAAACATTGGCAAACTTGGTTTGCTTGGTGGCGCAGTTAGTAAGCGCTTTGATCGATCGACAGCCACAATGAGAAGTTTCAGCCATAAGTTCGAGCCCGGAAAAATTTAATCGATAGGACAACTCAATATAATAAAGTAATAAATAATAAATAAAAAAAACAACAATGTACACCCCGTGCCATAAAAAAAGTATTACTGCTTAAATTTGATATTTTTGTAGTTTTTAGTAGTTTATCCTCATTTTATCAACAGTTAATTTAACTTTAAAAATTCTTTTTTTTTTACTCCATTTTGCTTTTTTAGTATTTAAAAATTAAAAAATGGTCTTCTTCTTTTTTGTTTTGTTTTCAATAAAACTTAATAGAAATAGGCTTGAAAATTTTTTCTTGTAAGTTGTATATTGTTCTACGGATTGAAACTTTGTCTTGGATTAACTGAAAACTTATAAGAATGCCTAGCATATACAATAAATATTACTCTGCACCAAATTCAAAGTCATGGAATCCGGACAGAGATCCCTTTATATAGGCTGAAAGTATGCCTATACAGTAACGAAATCCCTAGAGGGTTTTGTAAAGTTAGCTCGAACTTGCTAAGTTAGCAATTTATAATGTAATTTTTCGTAGAATATGTTAACTCATTATCTCCCTTTCTTATGGGTCTTTTCTGCTCTTTTTGGAGGAAGTCACTTTTTTGACCCCTTAAGATGATTGATAAAGGGTTAAAATATTCTAGAAATATGTTGTCCATAAAATTGTACCATAGGTCACTGAACACCAAAAATCTGTAAGCTTGATTTGAAAAATTGTATTTTGATGCTCACCACAAATTGCAGATTTTTTGTATACCCAAATTTTACGTACATTATGGGATAATCACGCATTTGAGTTTTGTTTTTTCAGGTCACCACTGGATTTTGGTACAGCAATTTTGCTTTAATCTTTTGAAAAGGTGTTAAGAGGAGAGTAAAAAGTCGTGGATGATTGGTTTATTTTTATATTTGTCTCAAAAGTATTAAAAAAGTCTTGCTTCGGGTCTACAAAGAAAATTTAATTAATCATCATAATATTATTAAGGGGGTATTCTACCCGAGATGGTGCGAAATATCGATGTTTTCAAATCGTTGTAATTGAAAAGCTTTTCAATATTTTTATTCCAAGTTTTTCGCAAGTTTTTCTACAGGTTTTGAACAATAATTTTCGTTTTTAATGTTAAAAATATCGTTGTTAATAATGGTTCATTGGACGCCTCGAACTTGAGCCTGCCGAAAATAGTTGCTCCATGGTGGACATTATATCTCCGGTTTAAATATTCTGAAACACAAAATGTAACCCATTTTGTAATCGTGAAATTTCCTGCTATCGCAAGGAATAAGAAAAAAAAATTTCTTCAATTTAAATCAGACGTTTGAAAAAAAATTATGATTTTTTGTCCTGTTTTGTTTACATTTTGCATTAAAAACATTAGTTAAACAAATGCTTTCGCCATAATCCTAGATAAGGCCATACCTATACATTTGTTTAGTAGCCTTGTAAAATTTCAAGTCAATTGGACTAGTGGTTTTTTGTGAATCGTGTCCACCGTCCCGAAAAAAATGGTTTCGAGAAAAACGAGTTTAAAGATTTACGAACATTGTACTTACAAATGATGTAACTTGCGGTTAATCTGCGATTCCATGACCATACATGGCCCCCTCTTCTTTCTCATAAAACTCGTTGTCTACATCAAAAATATTAAATAAAAAAAAATCGATTTTTCGGACCATCTCGGGTAGAATACCCCCTTTAAGTGTTGGTACTACAGGTAGTATGAGTAATATTTATCTTTCTGCAGTGGAATGGTGGAAAATTCCCATAAAAAAACGCAAATTTTTATATATTTTTTTCTCAATTTTTTACTCGAATCATAAGTTTTTATGACTTATGCAGCAAAAAATTACTTGGGTATTCACCTTCTTTGTGACTACATTTTTGCATCCATACATCTTCAATACAAATATACCATCATTTCTAGTGGGAATCATGAGAACAGGAGCACTACAACGTTCGGAAGCTAGTGTCATGGGTGATACTCAACTTTAATTTTGATAAATAAACAAGTCTCAGCCCACTTTTTGGCCACATAGTTCTCAAAGGTAAGGACCTGAGCTTTCTTTTGAATAAAAACAAAGCTCCTTTTTGAAATAAGTCAAAATATTTTTGATTTTGAAAAAACGGCCAATTTTTTTTTTCTTTTTTCAAAAGATTGAAGAAAAATCTGTCGAACACGTGTTGGTCAAAATTTTTCTAAATGCAGTAGGTGATTAGTTACGTGGATCCGAAACAGGGACAGTTTGACCAAAATGTCAAAATTATACCCCCTTCAACTCGCATGTATTTGACCGATCTCGTTCAAATTTAGGACTAAACTTTGTGCAGGCTTGAGCCCGTTCGATTTTAAAAGTGGGTTCACGTGTGATGAAATCCCCATACACATATATTCGTCTATAAATATATTTATTAAATCAGGTGGATGTTTTGCAAAATAAAACTCGATTTTTCAAGGGTTTTTAGTGGATCTTCAATATTTGATAACATTGCAGTGCACTATCTCGGTTTTAGATTCGTTCACTAATAGCGTTTTCTTTTCTTGACAAAATGTTGCATTTTTTTGCCTCGTGCAATGGCAACAATTTTTTAATGTTGCCCAAAACACTGCCAAAATGTTGCCTTTTTAGTGCAAGAAAAGAACATAAAAATTCTACTCTGTCAGAATCAGCTAATTTGCAGGGCAACATTCTCACCCCGTCATTTAATTGAGTGCAAAAGTGTTACATTTTTCCCCGCTCAGAAGGCAACATTTTTTAGAAAAGAACACAATACTCTTGGAAAGGGTTGCCTCTTTTTCAGAAAAGCACACGAAATTTGACAGCCCTCGCACGGTGCAGAAAAATGCAACATTTTATCGAGAAAAGAAAACGCTATAAGGTAAAACATTACTTTTTTACCCCGTTAAATAGCAATTTACTATAAAGAGTGAATAGGGCTACTGATTAGTTAGTTAGCTAAGATATAGTTTTAATGAAACTAAATAACAATTTTTACCTGAAATTCATGATTTTTGCAACTTTTAGCATGCCACTTTTATTTGTTACATTCATTAAATTTAAATGTTGAAATACAAATGGAAAATGTTTCATATGCACTGTACATAGTTGTATTTCTGGTATAATCTCATAATTGTAGCAATTTCCTTGATTGTGAAACAAATTCATTTATACAATAACAATTAATTTAGCCTAGGCATTATTGCAAATTAAATTTATGCATTTAATTGCAGTATATCCGCAATATTATTTTAATCACAAACTACATAGACGAGAAAGCAATTAACCCCACTCTACAATCTGCGTCTACCACATTCCGCGGCGATTCCTTGTAAAATCCTTGAAGTTTTAACGCCTCTGCCTATGTCAACATATTGTGCTAATTGCCGCTGAGCCAAACTGAATTGCTTTTGTTGTTGCTCTTTGGCAAAACTTGACTGGAATAACAATTTAATTAAATCATAACTTGAAAACAAGGTGAGCGAGCGCCAGTTTCACGTATTCGCAATGCGATTATGTGTTTCATTCGTTTTACCTCATTCTCCTTCTCCGCACGCCAGGAGGAGATTAGAGTTGACTTGAAGCGTTTGGCGTCGTTTTAAATGGGAATGAATGAAAATTACATTTGCTCTCTTTGAATTAAAATGCAGGACACAAAGGCGATTTTGGTGGCGGCATCATTCAACAGTGTCGTAGGAATGGCTTCAGATTGAAACATTTTATGAGCGTAAAGCTGTAAATTCATTTGGGATACACCACTGGTTGACTATTCATTATAGAATTTATGACTGCATATAAACCAATGTACAATTTACTAAACTAGCGCAACTTCCCAGGAAACTTGGGTGTGCTCGGTAACGAAAAGGCTTTTTAATTGGTCAACCAGGTCTCTACGATAAATCAGATGGGCCTGGAACTAAAACCAGCAAACTTTCTTCTCAGTTTGGGTGAAAGGATCTGCGCATCTGCTCTGTGTTCTGTGCTTTATATTCTTTTTCCTGAACTTTATACGTTCGGGTTAAAGCCATTTTTAAATCTTTTACATCCTCTGGACTTTCGCCCTAATTTTTTTCCGCTATCTGGTAAAGTACATTGGAACAGTGCTGTGGAAAACCCATGACCCTCTTCCTTACCTACAACTATGATTTTGTTTAACATATTGTGAAGTCTAAAATGGGGGAATTTAAACTATTGACCACACCGAGCCTGAAAGTAATTCTTATGAGAAAAAAGTCACGACAAAATCTGCGAATGAGGGGTTGTTCTGGATGGCTCGAGAAAACGCATCTTTAGTCAATTTCGCATTTATACTATTATAAATTCTATAATAATCTTAAAAATACAAGATTTTATTCCACAAAGATATGATATTTGAAACTAAATAAAATATAGGTATGTACAAAAACTTTGAAATAATAAACAGGTCTTGCTGATAATTCAATAACAACTTTATATAACCGCTCTTCATAAGATGGATCTCCGATCATATTTATATCGTAGTAGTTTTACAAAACCGATTATTTTCTAACGTTAATGTAATATTAATTTGGTTCCTTTTGTTATACAATGCATACACAGTGACTCACAAGAGCTATCGAATAAGAGAATATTTTTGGGACACGGTAAATAGCCAAGAGTGGCGTTATATCAAAAAGTAAGTTTCTTTCATCCAGATGAGCACAATTGGAAACAAAACTTTTGAAATCAGATATTTTTAGGTTCCAAAAGGGTCTTGAAAGTCCCGAAATTTCGACCATAAATTCAATTTTTTTATTTTAATTTTGCTGAATTTCTAAAAACAAGCTTTGAACCTCTTGCAATACCTGTAAATATTCTAAAATTCTAATGGCATAATGTTTGTAGAGTTTTAACTTGCCAGGTGTTAAAATTACCACAATGCGAGAAAGGAGTGTACATTTAGCACAGTGCTTCGCAATAGACGATAGAATTTGCTGTTGTAAAGATATTCCGCAGCTGTTTGCTGTGATGAAACAACCGTTTGTTCCTGACGTATGGAAATCATTTGTTGACGGCTCTAAAACTAGCATAATGGTAGTGATATTACACAGTGCAAATGTGAATCCATGCATCCCTATGGGTTTCGCAATTGAATTGAAAGATCATTCAAAAACATTCAAAAATAAGTTAAAATTTAATCAAAAATACCCTATCACAGCGGCCGTTATCCATATTCTTTATTTCCAGTTGATATTTCGTTCCCATCTGTTGATGAAATAGTTGTTTTAGCCCTGCTAACATCCGAGAATGTTTCCTTTAACAATCGGCTCCGGGTAACCTTCTAGAATTAAAATGTAACCGAACAGGTTGTGTGTACTATTCGAAAACCGGTTATTTTAGTACGGTTATTGAAGATGTTCGAATAATTGAAATCTACATTTTTTTTGGAATGTTCAACACACACAGGGGCTCTACAAATACGAACAAATTACATGAAAGAACCTGCACAAACAAAAAAATCAGAAAAAAGAGCATGGAAGTTCGGAAGTTGTCGGTCATCGACGCTACAAATGATTTCAACCGAACGATTATGATGAAAAATTTCACAGAATCGTGCCGAAATCGATTTTAATCACTTCTAAACATCTGAAGCTGTTCGGTTTAACCTGCAAATGTCATAGGTTTTGGGGACCTTATCGATTATTGGAGGGTTAATACCTTACAAACGATAGCTCTGTTTGATTTCTTTGCAAACAAACTTTGCGTAATTTAATAATAGGAAGTACGCTGAAACAATTTTCAAAAGTTTATTTGAAGAAACTCAACATCTAACCGTGTTGCCACAGTTTTTTTCGGAAAACGTCCAAAATAAATTTTTAAAGCATCATTGACCGTTAAAATCGTCATTTTAAGTAACAAAACAAAAACTATATAATAAAAAAAAATATAATAATTTATTTAATTTTTTGGCTTTTGTTGCCAGTTTTCACTTTATCTTTTATAGATAGTTGAAAAAGAACACCGCTTTACCTTAAGAGTAAGTTGCATATTTTGCAAAAACCTGCTCCATCTGGTTCTTTTATTTTTTGCAGTCATGTTTTCAGCTTTGGATCCTTTAGCCAGGAATCACAAAAGCGGCGAACACGTTTTTAACCCTGGAAGGACATGCTTCATCGAATCGAGGACGCATGTTTACGTTTTACAGTTTTTCTTTCTAAATTCTGTTCGTATTGGGCTGGTTTTTCATATAGCGCCAGTCGTGGGCAAGCTGTTGCTGTGTGCAGAAGTTCAACTGAATATACATTAGGAAAGTACGATTTTTTTTAAATGTGCGTCGTCGAAACGACGAAGCATGACCTTTGTGTAACTTTTGCAATTTGAGATGGTGTTTCTTATGTTATAGTTTTTGTTGTTGGAATGCGAAATGAGCACGATAAAGTAATTGAATGATCCGGAAACTGAAAAATTTATTGTTGATGAGTGACGAAGACCACCAACTGGACAGGGGAGGTTGAAAATGAAAGTTTGGAAGATGCAAGTTTTTCAATGGAGGCATCCGATTTAGACTAAAACGATGTGCCTCTATGTAGAGCAGGGCTGTCGTTTTGAAATTTTTTTGTAAAGAGAAATTCTTAAAAAATCGAAGTGATTTTTAAAAAAGTGAAGTGTTTTTTGAAGCGCAATAAGAAAATGATATATTTTCAAAATTTATCTGGTTTTATGTGCTTAGTTTGCGAAAAAAAACTTCGGGTTGAGCGCTACTATGTGGCAGACAAAATAAGGCTCCGACAAAACTTTTTGAATGAGGATACATAATTTGTTTTAAGGAATTTTTCACGCCAAAAACAAAATGGCAGAATTCTTCGAAACTGTCGCTTTTTTGCATAAAATCATTTGGAAATAAAATCCTCCACTCACTCTCTAAATCGTATACCTCTTCATTTTCAACCAAATTCTAATAAATTATATGACAGTTCGTCATCAGTGTTGCTACCTAGGTATTTAAATAAACACAATATGTCTCAAAATGTACTAAAGGATGTATGCTAAATGGTATCTTTTTACTTTTTATAGGGAATATGAATTCAAACACCGATCTGGCTACAGTCGGAGCATATTACAGAGATGAGCATATTTAGATTTTTTTTGATCGATTTTAGTTTTTCATTGAAACTGGAAAACCGAAGTGTTTTTATGAAAGAGGAAGTGACGAAGTGTCAGGCTTGACAGTGAAGTGAAAAAGTTCAATTGAAGTGACAGCGACAGCACTGATGTAGAGGTATATCATTATTAAAGACAAAATATTTTCGTTAATCACATCTATTATGCACCGAAAACAACCATAAAATGTGTGTACAAAAAGCAAAATCATGGGAAAAATATTGTGTATCAAGTTCGAGCACTGCCAAATCATCCGCAAAAATATTACTGAATATTTTGGAATATTAAATATGACTTTTTTATGTCAATTGCGCTCACAACATGTTTAAAAAAAACAAAAGCCCCAATCACACTTGTTTTCTAAACAAAATCTGTCTTTGTCGAAAGCCAATTAATTGATGGGCTTACAAATACCAACTTTGACTACGTCGGTGCAAAACATACAGCGTTTTGTAAAACAAGCCCAATGAACTAAAGCTGTAAAAATTTAATTTATAAATAAATATTATTAACAAAAAATGTCTGTTGTTGTTTTTCTATATGCTAAATTAACCAAATAATGGAAAACAATCAACTTTAAAAGTTGTTGATGTATAGGTCATGTGTATGACCACTTTCAATAATGCCGTCGTCGTTTTGACGAAGTATGACCTTTACGTATAAAAAATAAGCATGTACTTCCAGAGTTAAGCACCTACAAATATAAAGCAATAAATTAGTCACAAAATTCTATATTACCTACTATTTCTTCTTCAACTGCTAATTCCGTATCTTTTACCAAGTCTACTACTTACTTACTTAGTTGGTTCTCTACAACCGATGATCGGTCTTGGCCGTCTCTATAAAGCCTCGCCAGTCGCTTCTGCAATGCGCGCGCCGGCGCCAGTTAGTAAGGCCAAGTGCAGACAGGTCCCCCTGTTCCTGGTCTTTCCAACGGAGATTAGGTCTTCCCCTTCTGCGCGTTCCACCTCCGTGGCTCGAATAAAATACCCTTCTAGCCGGAGCACTTTCATCCATTCGCTCAACATGACCCAGCCAGCGAAGCCGCTGGAGTTTTATGCGCTATACTACGTCAATGTCGGCGTACAGCTCATACAGCTCATGGTTCCATCTTATACGATACACGTCGTCCACGCACACAGGACCATAGATCTTGCGAAGTATCTTTCTCTCGAACGCTCCCAACAGCCTCTCATCGTTGGTGGTAAATGTCCATGTCTCAGCGCTATACATTAGGACGGGAAGGATGAGTGACTTGAAGAGCGTTATTTTCGTACGTCGAGAGAGGGCCCTACTTCTCAATTGCCTACTGAGCCCGTAGTAACACCTGTAGGCAAGAGTTATTCTTCGCTTGATCTCAAGGCTGACATTATTGTTGGTGTTGATGCTGGATCCAAGATAAACGAAATCCTTGACGACTTCGAATTTGTAATTGTCAACAGTGGCATTTTGTCCAAGACGCCGTGACTCTTTGTTTGTTGACACAAGGTATTTCGTCTTGTCCTCGTTCACCACTAGACCCATTCGACGAGACTCCCTCTCCAAGTTGGAGAATGCTGCACTGACTGCTCGCGCGTTGATGCCAATGATGTCAATATCATCAGCATATGCTAGCAGCATGACACTCTTGTAAAAGATAGTGGCCGAGATGTCGATGTTCGCAGTTCGAATTATCATGTCTACTACAGTGTTGATATTTTCGGTGTAATCGTAACTTTTTCTACCCTTTTTCATCTTCGAGGTACTTTCGGCTCTACCGAAGCATTTTAGGTACAATTTGGAATTTTTACACTTGTGAAAAAAAATCAGACTGTATGTGTTCTTACTGTGCAAGAAAACGCCGAGTGCAGGAGCTTCGGATTTAGGTTTACAGTACGTTTTGTTTTTGTGTACTTATGTATGTTCTTTTATAAAATAAGTAATGTGAGGTGCCCAATTTATTTTGTTTGTTGGTTTATTTTGTGAAGTTTGCTTATTTTTTATGTACATTTTACATAATTATATATGTAATATTTTCTACCAAAATAAAACAGAAAAAATTTTCATGTATTTAATTACTACTAAATTTCTGCATCCAATTATTGGATTTTTAAAACTTAACAAATTGAGAATTCATAATTTTTGATACAATTGTCGCGGTTTTAGCTACGCTTCAGTTTTATTTCATGCAAATGAAGAAATGAATATTATTACGTCAAAATACAGAAAATATAATAAAAATTCTGGCAACGCTGCATCTAACTTAACCGACGACATGGGCTGCGACATTGAATTTAATTATTCAGAATCTCTGGTAGATGAATTGAGCCAAAAAATAAAATCAATTCAAACTCCGTCTAATCGACACAGTTTTAAAAAAATATGAATTCTTCACAGGGAAACTTTTTGTATTTTAACAAAATTAATAGACGTACTGAAAAACTTGACTTCATATATTGTGCCTTCCTAACTAACTGCAAACATATTAAAGTGATCACCAGGGAGAGGAAAAAAGGTAACGTAAAATTTTCTGTTTATAGTTAGCATTGACTTTGAAATTTCAAATTTCGTATTTTTCACTATGTCGCTTATGAAAAAGAAAAGGTGATTTTCGGGAATTTGTTTAAGGGAATATGGGGATCGTTTTATATTCATTTCATTAAGTGCACTTCCAACATTATTTCCATAAATTTTTATTAAAAAATATTGAATAGTTTTCAAGATATGGGCGTTGCCATAGAGCCCGAAAAAAATTTCCCCCTCCATGGTCGCGTCGATTTTTCAAGAAGGGATTTTTTGAAACAAAATTTTAGTTTTTAATAATCTATATGAGTATAATTCTCGTAGCACGAATCGCTTTTTTTTTTATTTTCCACAAAATGGCTTGAAAATTTTCTTATTTTCTCATGTTTTTTACTCTTTTTTTTTTGTTTCAAAATAGCTTAAAAAATAGTAAAATTCAAAAATTTGAAAATCGGCTACGCTTAACGACAGCCACTGCAAAGACGAACAAGTTGAATCAAATTAATGAACATTGGTTAATATTTGATCGAGTTATCGACGCGACCAGTTCGAAAAAAGTCGTTTCGAGAAAAACGCGTTTTAAGTTTTCAGTCCATTAAGTTTTCAGTCTACTTACTATCACTAAAATGGCTGTAACTCATTTCAAATTTGATAACTTTTGGCTAACCTACTAGTCAAGCTCTTTAAATTGATATATAATATGATAGTGTAGCACTTCTAGATCTTCTGGAATAAGATGGTAGTTACTAGTGTTGGCTAAACATCGATACTATCGATTGCCTTGGCACTATTAGTCTATCGATAGTTTGTAAAAACAATCGTTCAAACTGTCGCTTGCTACATAGATGAAACTTCTGGTACTTTATATTAATAATAAACCAACTATTTTATCACGTGATGGTAACTCTTAAACAATTTTTCTTCTCTTTTTTTCTGTGCACTTTAAAATAACATGTAACGACAGCTTAAGAACTATTGAGTTTGGAATGAAAATATGAATTGTCAATAGAATCCGATGTTTGATTAAAAATAATTGCAACCAAGTATCTTTCCGCTCTTCCATCTAGTGTTGCAAGTGAGCAACTCTTTAGTTCTGCAGGCAAGCATAATGAAGATAGGAGATGCCAAATACTTGGTACAAATGCTGACAAATTATTATTTTTGCACTATAATATAAAGTTATATAACTTTGATTATTAACAGTAATAATTTTAGTTTTTGTGCTCAATGAATTATGGCTTTATAAGTGGCTCTGAATTTTTTTGATTGATTTAAAATGTGATACTATTACAAAAATAAAAAAAAAATATTTTAATTAAAATAATATACAAAAATATTTATTTCAAATTAGACCAAATTTATCATTTAAAAAGGAAAAAATATTGTTTAGTTTTTACCTGAGGAAAACTCAGATTCTATTCGAATGTTCGGTTCATCTTCGGCAGAAAAATTGATGTTCGGTCGAACTCTATGTTGTATACACTGACTTCAGTAAGGCTTTTGACTCATAAATTATGATGAAAAGTGAACATTAAATACGATATTAAAACGAAGTGCATACAACTAACTAAAAATTCCTAAAATATTTACAGCACTTAATAAAATATTGCTATTTTCAAACAACTTAATTAAAAAGTACCATAAAAACAGTGGAAGTACCAATTACCTCAGTTAACTCTCCATTAAAATAAATCCAAATAGCTTTAGTCTTCAACCAAAATTCCAAATTAATTATGTAGAATCACTTAAAGGTAACGAACGCATCAGCCAGCATTTTCATCTCATTTCGATGCTGTGTCTCTATATCTCATCTCACCTCCTCTTCAATCGCCTTCCATAGCATCTACATTCTGCTTCGCCTTCGTTCGTTTGATTGCCAATTAAATTCTCGTTAATTAAAAATTATGCTCACTCCTCCAAAAGATAATAAGTTTCCAATATTAACCCATACTGAAAGGAGATACAGTGCGGCAGCAATAACATTTGCACTGCGCAACCATCCATCCGTTCACCGCATAAAGCGCATGGACCATAGAGCTGTAAAGCTACGTAACACACGGGACGAAAAGTGGTTTTGTTGTCGCGGCGGTGGAAATTAAGATTGGTAACAATGCTCCTAACTACGTACATACATAGATATAAAAAAATGTATGTAGGTATATTAGGGTGGCCCTTAGCTATAGGAAATTTTTCAAAAGTAAAAATGTTGCTACTCCCTTTCACTAATCTGGTTCCAATCAAAAAAAAAAAGCCGGGCTGGGCAAAACTTCAGCTCCATTGGACAATTACTAGGTGGCCCTCAAACGCCTTGAAGTTGAAACATAGTATACACAACTAATAACTAAGTTCAAAAGCGGTATAGTCTTCCCTATCTTAATCATTTTCTTGTTTCTTTTTATGTTTAAGTGAATCAAAAGAATACAAATAAATCTACTTCTATGTTAGTACTCATTAAACCAAAAAAAACCGAAAAGACTCTTTTGACACATACAGTGGGTTGTCAAATTATTAGACTGATGGAACCTTTTGCTGATTCTATACCTTCCACGCATCGGGGCACACCCTCAATACTTTTTTTTTGCTATGGATTTGGGTTGGGTTGTCAATTTTCCAAATAGTGGTGAAATCTTAAGATATCCATGACATCCATAAAATCAGAAAAAAATTTTGCAAATTTGCATTGATTTAAATTTCGTTTGAATTATTGGGAACTGTAGTACGAAAGAGTTCTTCTATATGCAAATGCATACACAATTTTTCCCAAACTTTTTTAATTGATGTAAAAAATAGAATTCATAAAGATGGTGAATCCTAAGTGTTACAATATTTACTGTTTAATTTACTTAAAAAAAAAGAAAAGAAAATGTATGCGGTTGCATTATATATGTAATATCCCAACGGGGAAAAAAGCACTCCAAAAGGCCTTTCGGAGTGTTGGCAAGTCAGCTGTAGGTGCTTCCTCTCCGTATGATACACCATTACATTTTTAACATTGCATGTCATTGCAAAAAAGCATTCCCTTTTACGCTCCTTATGTAGTGCTTCGAAAGACCTCTCCTTTGCGTCAGGAGTTCGTTCGCGTTTGTCTACTACCTTGCTCTACTTTTCTTCTTCTTCTTTTCGAAATGCTTCAAAAGACCTCCCACGAAATCTTTGCGTCAGCAGTTTTGTTATTTTAAATTACGATGATCTTGTCGTCGTTTCAATCGGAAACGACTACTTTTCGACAGTAAGTGCTCGTTAGCAAAACAAAAACAACAAGTGCTGACCTTATACTCCTCAGGCGAGCTGCTGACAATCGGCCCGGTGGGATGTGACAGCCATATCAAAATTGTTTATTTGTGTTGGTATATGTGCATATTTGTGAACTAAACAAACAAACAATTGTCAAATCGATCCAGGGGCGAAATGAGACTGGAAGAATATGGTCCGAAACAAATTGAACTATTTTTATATACATAAATATCTGGTGCCTTCTATTTGTAAATAGTCCTCAGAGGTGAAGAGCGCTGAGCAAATAAAAATATTCCTTTACATTTTTTTTCGGTTAATTCACAAATTGCTGCCCATTTTTGTCGCATTTCGGTAATCTTTGGCAACCTGTTTAATTATTTTTTATCACAGTGATAAACATACTTCCGCATGCAAAATAAATTTATTAACCTAATTTTTGTTTTGCACAAGAAACAGCTATCTACGAACCATTTTCTCTTTTAATTTATTAAATTTAATAATTTATTATCCGCCTTGAGGCGGTTTAACTTTAAGCGCTTATTTATCACTTATGCAGTACACAAACATCCACAATTTTTATTGAATATTCTATAATAATGTTGAATCTTACCAGAATTTTTTTATTACTCATTTTTCACTTTAATTTAAACAAAAATTAACTGCAAAAAAAAAACACTTTTGAACCAAATAATTTTCATGGGCACAATGCCTGACTCTTCAATTTAAAATAACCACAACTTTTGAACTGCTGTTGCTAGAACAAAGCACACGGTGCGCCTGAACTGGATTTAAATCAAAGGTTCTTGCACTTGAAACTTTCTTCTTGATTTTGAATCATTAGTGTTCCTTGATCATAAAAATGTAAAAACTAAAAAAAAACCCGGGGAGGGCTTTTTGAGAAAAGTGACTTTGAATGTTTCTGTATTCGAAATGTATAGAGGTTCTCTAGAAGACGATAGTGATTTGTCAAAATATGGAATAAATGACTTATATAATACTGATATGTATGTTACATTGTCAATTAACTAGTTGAAAGAGCAGTAATGCCAAAATTCATTTCTATCGAAATTACTCCATTGATCCTCAGTGAAACGCTACCAACTAACAGAAGAAAGCAAATATTTTGGTTGGAATCATGTCGCACAGTAGTGCGTATCCATGCACTCGGTGTTATGTAAAGAAAGGTGGGCTTCACGTCTGTGGCCAACTAAGATCCACTTTGAGAATTGGCGTACTGCAGGAGCCTCAAAAGAGCATGCAAAAGATTATTTTAATTACAACCATCCCCCGCTAATTACAACTGCTGAAGGACAAATCACTCCTGGAAATCGTCCCACCACCAGAATTGCATCTAATGCTTGGTGTAGTTAATAAAGTTTTACACATATGTTGAAAGAGTTTGAGACTAAATCTCTGGCCTGGCGGTCCCACCTTCAAGGGAAATTCATGTAAAAAACTGCTGGAAAACACATAGGGACATTCTACGTAGCAAGGAAAATCTAGACTTGATGAAATTCATGAAAGTTTTTGATGGCTTCAAGAAAGTTTTACAGTAGGGTTGACCATAAAACCGTTTACCAAATTTTTCCGTCATTTCGGATTTTTGATATATGAAAATATGATGATATGAAAAAAAATGGATGTGTGCAAGGCACGCAAGATATTTGATGTGTAAACAGTTAAGCTAACTGAATGTCACATACATAAGCTCACATATGTATAGCCATTTATAGGGATTTGATGTATAATCTATATGCTTAGGTAAATAATTCAAATTAAAAGAATTCTTTTATAAACTTCAAAATTTATTAGATATCATTATCCTTTATATACATTTATGTAATAGCCCAATTTACTATAAATTGCAAATGGCCTTGCATCAATGCAAATGCAAATTTTTGTTCCATATCGTACGTATTTGTTGTTGTGATAACAGAAATATTTTGCATTTGCACCAAATCGTGAATAGGGCTGATATGTTGTAGTTGAATCATTTTCCTTTTACTCAATGCATCGGGCACGATATGCTCGCATATACGCAACTGCAATTGCATCTTTTTTTCCGCGCTTTAAGTTTTTCTTCCTGTCGATTTGAAATTTTATTAGATTTTAAAATTTTACATAACGTTGTATAGGTATATGAATTTGTACACACATACGCCAAATCAATTCTCAGGCGACGATAATTGCTTTCCGCATTTAACCTTAGAAAAGCAACAGGAGTGACCAGTCACCCCACTACTTTTTAAAAGCACCGCAAAGAGATTTTAGATTTGCCTTAACTGCATTTAATAAAAATAAGAAACAATGTATTTTCTTTAAAGTAAATAAGTGATTTTATAATAAATAAGTTTGATTTTTTCTGTTTAACATTTTTGCTATTTACATAGATAAAAAAAGTGTTGCCTTTCTAATGTTAATGTACAAAGCAAAATTTTTATAATGCCGTGATTTGCTATCTTTATCACTATCTTTTTTTTCACATTTATTGAAACCTAGATTCCTTATTACTTATCATTTTGTATTGTTTTTATATTTTAAAAAATATTTAATTTTAATCCAATCTAACTAACCGAATGCAAAACCTATCAAACGGCTATGTTTGCTACGGCTACGGCTGTGTTGTCACTGCTTGTATAGTATAGTCGATCTCCATACGTTTAACACCAACAAATAATTCTGCCACGAATAAATATACACACACATTTTGTTTTCGTATGCACATATATGTGTGAGTAAATAGATCGAAACATAAACAAACAAACTCCTCTCGTATTTCAATTTCTCCCTCTCTTCTTCTCTTTGTTGTTTAGAGTAGCTCAGTCATGCCGCGTAGTAGTGCGAGCGAGAAGGGAACTGGACGTTACAGTTATCTTACATCTTACGATACAGTTATTTTTACATTTTACACATTTGAAATTTTGCCCATACCGTGAGCTAAAATGTTTACACATCAAAAAAAATTTTTTTCCACATTTACCATCTTTAAGGGAGTCAAAAACATATATATTCAACCCATAAACTTAATTTTTTATAAATCCCGTGTATTTTATTTTATCTGCAAATTTGTATTTAATTTGGAAGAATAACTACTGATTTATGGTCAATAACATTCAGACATTATTTATCTGAATGCTCTCGAAATTCGAACAATTTCCAGCAGAAAAAACTGCTCAAATTCAAAGACCCCAGTTTTAATAGGTTGACTTTATTTTTATTTATCCGATGAGTAAGTTTTTATATGGGTAAATCCAATGTTACTTGCGTTTCACCATTCGGTGTAAAATTATTTTTTTTCACCAATAATCATCCACTATTTTAAAAAACGGGTGACACAGTCGTATGTGTCTTATGCTCTTGTACATGAATCAGCATAAACATATTTTCAACTTTTAATGTGCTCTGAGGAAATAACTCATATTAGTCCCGTTACTTACGTTTCCGCACAAAACAACTATTTTGAGTACTCGATTTAGATATGTGAAATTCTGAGAATTAGTTAATAAAAATTAAAGAAGAAAATTTTTTCCAAATAGATTTATTTATCGACAGTAGAAGTTCCTAAAAAATTTGACTGTTCTGCTTGAATTAGAATATTATTTTAATACATATTTGATTTGCCTAGCGTTACTTACGTTTCAAGTTGTGTATCACTGGTCTACAAATGAAAATTTTTAGGAATGAGCTAGATAAAAGGGAGTCACTGAGTTCGAATCCGTGGTCTAATACACTGTACTACATCGGGATTTTTTTTTATGGAGCACACAACCTTGAAATAATCTAACATTTAAAAAAGTGAAATACGTTTGTTTAACGAAGGAAATTTAGATTTTTAAAACCATTTTTGATTATTTATTTGTTTGTTTTAAGTTCTTAGCGTAGCACAGTGTATGTCGAATTCAGCGACCACCTTTTGGCTCAAGTACACTTGACTTGCCCTACTAATTTTATTTGCGTAGTATTTAGGGATTATTAAATGAAGGTTTGAATTAAACAATAAAATGCAATTATTTAGTATATTTTATCAAAAAAAAAAAATAGTTTAATTCGTTGCAAAGTAAAGTAAAGCAGCTTGTGTTTTGATAGAGCAATAATTATTTGAAAGAAATAGTGAAAGTAATAAATGCTATGTGGTAAATAATCAAATCTTTAAATATATTGCTAAAAAATAAAGTTTTAATTCATTCTTGAGCAAAGAAGTTATAATTTTTTAAAAGAATTTAGATTAATGAAGACTATTTTTCTCCCGATATACCTTATCGCATTCTATATTTAACTTTATTTTATTTATACAAAAAAAAAAAAAAAAAAAATTATGTTACTTACGTTTCTTTTTTAAATTAGAATTTTTTCTACAAATACTAGAATTTTTGAATCCAAAATGGAGTAGATCAATAAAACTTTAATCTTTAAAAGAAAATCCAAGATGTGGTTTTATTTGATAAACTACTTTTGGAGTTAAACAACTTTTTGCATATTTTGCGTTACTTACGTTTCACACTTAAAAAAATTTTAAATTTATTTTTTGCACCGAAACCAAATATTTAACACACTAAAATTTATGCACCCTTTGAATCTTTTTTCCGCTTTTTTTTACTAGTAAACTGCGCTAGCTAGTAGCTACACAAATTAAATTGTCTCCCCGCTTTGAAATTGGCAGAATTCTCAAACAATTCTATGATTCCAAACTTTGTTTACAAAATCAAATAAAATTATGGAGTATCCTTGATTTTATTTTTTAAAATCGAATTTATTCATTAAATATGATTTATTGTTTTTCAAGATAACATATTTTTAACCTTTTATTTTGATATTTTTACTTTTGGTTTCACTTTTCTGGGATTTACCCATATGCAAATTTTAGCGCTACTAAACCAAAGCCAATATTGTTCATTTTTATTTACAATATTTTTTATTAAAAACTTTATTAACTTATTTCACAAAGTGTTGATAGGGAGCAACCAAATGTTACTGTTTTAATAACTATGAATTCCTAATAAAATAGTAGCAAAAAAGTACTAAAGCTATACAAAAACGTACTAGTGACCAACGATCAAATGACCGTATAACCACGGTTGCCACTAACTCATTTTATTTTGTACCAATATTTACCAAAAATGTACCAAATGGGGAAAAAATGTACCAATATAATAAGCAACATTAAATGGTATTTATTAAGGATGTAGACTGGTGTTCGAGTTTCAAAAAATCGAGTATTTTTTTTAAATGTATTTCGAAAGTACAATATATTGAAAGTAAACTTTATCTCTCGTTAAAACTTTAAAAACGTTTTTCTCGAAAGAAGGTTTTTTTTGACCGGCCCAGGGGTCTAACAGAATTCTATCGAACTGATTGGGCTGAACTTTTAATATATGATTTTACACGCCAATAGCTCTAGCAGGTAGTAGAATTGTTTATTTTTAATCATTTTTTACAACGATTTTCAACAGAAAACAACGCGATTTTGTTGGTTTTTAATCCAAATGTTTAAACCCGGGCCAGCCCCACACTTTTTGTTTAGGTATCCACTTTGGAAGTAAAAAAAAGATCGTAAAATAAACTCCAAAAATTTTTTTTTGTACAATTAAACATATACAAAAAAATTAAATAATTATATTTTATTTCGTTATAATAAAAAATTCCCGAAATAACTTTAAAAATTAGGCGGAACACCAGACTAACAAGTAACACATTAATTAAAATATATTTTGTATTTTAAAAATAGTCTTAGGCCGACTAGATATAATGAGACTCTTACCGTCCGACACACAATTCTTTTGAAAGCATTATATATTATGTATATTTAAATTTTTCCTTTTTCAACAAAAAATATTTTGAAAATAAGTTTACAATTCTTAATTATTATAAAAGCCAACTTCGCCCACAGAATGTACCAGATTTTAAAAACATGTACCAATGTACCAAGCACAGAAAAATGGAAAAAATGTACCAGTTTTGGTAGAATTGTACCAAAATGGCAACCGTGCGTATAACATACTTTGAGCACAGAGTTGAAAAATCAAAGAGAGAGTGTAAAAAGTGACGTGACCGTCGAGCATTTGATCGTCTACATAACATCGCCCTAAGTTTGCTTTTACCATGATAATTTAATTTGTTTATTTTTATTTGTAGAAATACTTCAAACAACCGTTTGTAGATGTTCACATCGGCGCAAGCATGAACGTCTGTCTGAAAGAGAGATGTAGAAAAAGTAGGTAGTTGGAAAAAGACAGGCGAGTTTCTATCTCTTTTTACTGCTGTTAACTTATATAATATTTATTATGTTTAGATGCAAATCATTAGAAAATTTATATTAGGAGGAAAACTAATCAACAGATTATAGCTTGTTAAAAATATTTTATTATAATGAAAAGTTTTCAATATACAGTATATTTACATACATGGCCGCCAATATTTTCAATACTGTACTGCAATATTTTGAATAGCCATATTAAATAATTCTGCAGTAGCATTAAAAAATATATTATTTATTGCTGTAAAATATTATAATATAATCCATAATTTTAAATATTGTGTAGTAATATTTCAGTTTTTTAAATAAATGTTTTCTAAAAGTATCGATTATCCGATACTGAACCTTTTTTCCGATACCAAGTAAAATACTTATGGTATGGCATCGAGTAAAAAAAGTACTTTATTCGAATGAAAAATATCGAGTATTTATTTGTATCGAATCATCACTACACATACGTGGTCATGATCAAGCTTCCTCGCCGCCAGTCATCCTCTGCAGTAATTTTATTTATAAGTAAGTTTAAAAATTTGATTAAAATAATTTTGTATTTTATTGTAAACTACAAAGAAAACCTCTCTGGAGTGCAATGGTGTTGTTCAAACAGGTCAAAAATAAAAAGGAATCCCCTCTTCGTTTATTCTTGGAAAATTTAGGAGTAGAATTGGGAAAGCTGGGACACTGGTGTGCAGTGCGACACAAATGGGGCATTCTAAATCTTGTGCAGGAGTAAAAAAAAACAGCGCACAATAGATGCTCAACTCCAGTCTGTTGTGTCGGTACCGTTCCCAGCCACATTTGCATTGGAGGAGACGTTATCGTCAAATCCCAAAAAATTTAGAGGAATTTAAATTGGAAAAAAAAAATTTTTTTTTTTAATTTTATTTTATAAATTTTTCGTAACAAGAAAAACATTTAACATTAATCAACTGATTAAAAAAAAAAAATAAAACTATAGAATATGCATTTTTAAAAATGCTTAATAGAATTAAAATAAATGCACTTTTCATCAAATCAAGGAACTCGCAATGTGAACGCCGTAAAGAGGACGGATTACAATTTCTACTAAGTAAATAAAAATACTAATGGCACTGAACTACCGCAAACTTCACAACTATTGAGGAGATATGTGGGTAGCGGTTTTCACCGGAGCTTTCAGAGCGAATCAAATCCCCGAAATTGACAATATCGATCCATACTTTAATCCTTATACTTCCGATTCGTTTCATAGCCCCGAAATTCAAAATTTTGTAAAAAACGAAATTAATTTTCCATTGGTTTTTTATTCGAGGTGGTGGCTCAAATAGTTCAAGAGATATGAACAAAGCAATATTTCAACGAAGCATAAAATTATAAACTAATATCTTTTTTATTTTTCAAACCGAATTTATTTTTTTTTAGTTTGATTAGGAATGATAAAAACTGTTAATCATTACAGCTACCACTAATAAGAATAATAGATAACAGTTAGTTGTTCGATAAAATATTAGTTATAAAATTATATTAATTGAAATTCTTCAAACTCGTTTGAAAATTAAAGACGTCACGCTACAATGCGATTATAATCGTTGGGAATAAAGCTGTGGAGCTACTGTGTTCATTTAATTGCCATTACCTTATCGAACTTCGTTTTCAAATACGATTCAGTTTTGTTGTCTTGAATCGTTCTTTCAAGTACATGATAAGCATACGTTGAAATTGGTGCAGACACATACAGAATTCGTTCCCCCTTTATCGAAAGCCAAAACACACTTTTTTGGCCTAAGCGGTTCGAATGTCGGTCGAAAAAAAAATTGTGAACAATATATTGTTGTTCGAATAAAACGTACGTTTCTGATAAGTTCATTAATATTAAGCGACGTTGTTTTGAAATTTTTGAACCATTTCCATCGACAGATACATAATCTCTTTTACTGGCGCGCACTCGACCATTTTCCTCCACGATCTTTTTAGTAAGTTTCGTTAAGCTAATTCATATGCTGAATTCTCGTTCGATTTTTCTCGCTGACCATGGCATTGGGAGTACGGAGAGAATTTTCAGCTTCGAATCTTTATCCGTTTCTTCGGAAAATTTGTTTTTCAATTGCCACAACATTTCCTTTCCGGCTGAACATCTTCACACGTGGCTGAATCATCGGCATATGAACTCGGTGATATTTCGAAAATTTTCATCGCGACATTATCAGTAACTTTTTAAACGTGTTGCTGCAATACGAAGTAGAATTGTGTGTTTTGCATAAACGTATTCCTATGTACGGAAGAATTTTATTGAATTCTTTAATGAACCATTTTCGGTCGATATATTCAGCCGAATCGCCTGATATCTCTGATGTTCAAACTCGAACAATAAAAATCATATATAAAAATAAAAAACCTATAAAAATCATATTTTCTGTTCACATCAGTTACAGGATCGATATCCATTCCTTCTACATCGACTTGTACATTTTGCTGTGGTGAAATTTGTTGTAAATTATAGTGGTTTGTTTTCCTTTTAATTTCGATACGGCATGTGTTACAATTTCAAATCAGTATAAAGCAACACAACATTCCACGCAATCGTAATAAGTGTTTGCTTCAAGGATCGCAACTGTCTTAAATTGGCTTTTGCTCTTTGTCTTTGCCAGACACCTTCATTTTATCATTTTTCTTTCCAAAATTAACACAACATACAACAATAGATAAAATGCCCCGACACAATTATGCTCGAAATGTCATGCGAACTTATTAGGGTAGTCCAAAAAAATAGCAAATCCATTGATCGTCGTCTTCTTCTGGAATTATCTTCTAAATGTCGAAAAAATACCGCACATAAATCTTTTGTCATTTTCATTCAGATTTAGGGGTCGTCCAACCTTCTTTTACACTTTTATTGTAGTTTCCTCCTTCTGCTCGTGATGGCATAAACAAGAACAGAAATCATACTTTCTCAATCATTTTCGCTGTATTTTTTTCCGGGAAACACGATCATTATCACCATCATTAGTTTTTATAAATATTTATTTCCCAAGAAGTATATTCTTCTTCTGGAAGATAATTCCAGAAGAAGAAGACGATCCATCAATTCTTCAGTTTTTGGACCATCCTAGTACTTATACAACAAGTGGAAACTAACTACCCAGTGAACCATGCAGCGAATGTTGTGCAAACGTTAGCCTAAATTATCGCAAGCGGGCTCAGAAACTAGGGTTTTGCGATCAAAAATACGAACATGGCGTGAACATTTGCAAAATGTCAGCAAGCGTGCTCTCAAACGATAATTTTGCGAGCATAAATATAGCAAATAAAAAAGAATAGGCAAGAGAGACGACAAACAGTTACGCCATTTCAGGTGCATGGTTGAAGGAAGAAATTGCCAGGTGTACACCGACCAAAAACCATTAATTTACGCTTTCACTCAACGACTCGATAAAGCGTCTGACCGCCAAGCGAGACAATTCGATTTTATAGCTCAACTCACTACGGACATCCGTCACGTGCAATGCGAGGATAATGTAGCAGCTGACTTGATGTCACGCATTCAGTCAATCGACCGTACACCTATTGACTACGACAAGTTAGCTGAAGACCAAGAAAATGACGAAGAGCTACAATCGTTTATATCAGGTAACACTACTCATTCACTTAAGCTCAAGCAATTTGCTCTTCCTTCTAGTTTGCGTAAAGTTCACTGTGACTGCTCAACTGGAAGTGTACGGCCATTCGTTACGAAGAAATTCAGATTACAAGCATTACATTCAGTCCACGACCTATCACACCCCGGTACGAGAGCTACAGCGCGCCTCATGTCAGAACGCTTTGTCTGGCCTACAATTCAACGAGATAGCAGAAATTTTGCACGCAGTTGCATCCAGTGCCAGCGAAACAAAGTCATCCGCCACAACAAAGCCGCATTGCAACGTCGCGATACACCCACTCAAAGGTTCGCACATCTTCACATTGATATTGTAGGCCCATTTCCCTTATCTGACGGAAAACGCTACTGCCTTACAGTTATTGATCGGTTCACACATATTACGGCGCCCACAGTAGCGAAGGCCTTGCTCAATGAGTGGATTTCCCGCTTCGGCATACCAGCCACCATCACATCGGATCTCGGTAGGCAGTTTGAAAGCACCCTGTTTCGCCAATTATTGCAACGCCTCGGTGTTAACCATCTCCGCACGACGCCATACCACCCTCTAGCTAATGGGATGGTTGAGAGATGGCATCGCACACTCAAATCGGCTATTTTGTGTCAGAGCGCTGATAGGTGGACGGTGTATTTACCACTAATACTATTGGGTCTACGCTGCACCTTTAAGGATGACCTAATGGCAACACCGGCAGAGTTTGTTTATGGTGAAAACCTTCGATTACCTTCCGAATTGTTTGTCGACTATAAACCTACGACCAGTGAACACGAGATGCTCGCCGAATTAAGGCACGTGATGAAGGATCTACGACCCGTTGACGCCTCATGGCATACGACACCGAAAGTTTTCATCCACCCTGAGCTGCAATCTTGCGATCAAGTTTTCGTGAGAGATGATTCGGTACGGCCATCGCTTTCAGCACCATACAAGGGTCCTTACAAAGTTCTGCACCGAACTCCAAAGTACTACGTCATCAAAACTACCAACAACAAAACTAAAGTATCCGTCAATAGACTCAAACCCGCCTTTATTGCAACCCTTCCTGGTTTCTAAGAGGGGAGTATTGTGGCGTACCATCATTTTAATTATTATAAATTCAACATACGCTTTCCAGCACCGAAATTTATGTTATATTATTTTTAAGCTTTACAGCACTGAACTTTATATTTCTTGATCTTCGATCATTCCGTTTTTGTAATTTGTAACGGAGCAACGTCTCCGCTTAGTTTGATAATAAATAAACTAAATATATCGATGTTGGCGCAAATGGACGAACAAACGTTAGCGGAGTGTTGAGGAACTCGTCGTTACAAACAATATTCGATAACGCTGATATTCAGTTTCCTCCTGACAAAATAATAGGAAACAGCCGGTTATTACCATACGTTGTTATTGGTAATAGTGCTTTAGCCCTTGGAAAGCATTTATTAAAACCATTTTCGCATTTTACAAATGTAAATGAAAGAAAAATTTACAATAGAAGGCTTTCCATGGCAAGGCAAGCAGTCGAGCGGTCATTTGGGATTCTGTCCGCACGATTTTGCATATTCCAAAAGCCAATAAATTTGCGAAATATTTCAAACATTGGATTTATAACGAAAACGTGATGTGTCCAAACAATTTTCTAATGGATAATACTCCACAGTACGCAGACGTGGAAAACTTTGATTGCCCAATCACTGTGCAAATCAGTGGCGAAACAACACATCAATCCACACAGGACGACTTTCGCAAAGAATTTATGAATTATTTTAACGTAGAAGGAAAACTGGAATGGATGGAAGTACAAAAATAATAACTGCGTACTTACCGAAGACCAGTCATCCACGCTATCAAATGTGTCGTCTAGACATTCCCATTAATAAAAATATTTTAAAATAAAAATGTGAGCATTGTGTTTAATTTTTCCCAAAACTTACAGATGGGCCGCATTCAAAATTTGAAGTGGTCTTCCGAATTTTGAGAGATGGCCGCAAAAAATCTAAAAGCTCGAAACACCACAAACGAGGAACTCTCACTTCATCCGTTCCTGCCCCACTGCGTTTGCTCGCACTTATTTCACGCAATTCTTTCCTGTACTGTCCTCGTATGCTTGAGATTTTGTGCTTAACATCGGCGAGAGTCAAACCATTTACATTTTCTTTTAAATTATTAAAAAAAATGTAAAAGGCTTTCTTTCGCTTATCATGGTCTTGGTAGCACACACTCCGTACATTCCACAGGCTATCAGCTGTTCCGTATTTTCGCGGCTCCACTGTGCTGGTATTCTAAATTAATAATTATAATTTATCAATTATATTATAATAATTCATTATATCCATAGTAACACTTTAATTACCTTAATTAGCTTTAAATAAAATTTTGCAAAATTTTCTGTGCAAACGGGAATTTTAAAAATTACAAGTGTTGCTATTAAGCAGTTTTATTTCCTTTTTGCATACATGTTTGCCAAAAGTATACTATTTTGCTCCTAAAAACAATTATTCTGATAATTTCTCAAAGTTAACACTGGTTTGACATCAACAGCCAAATCATTTGGTGATCGTGCCGATCAAATTTTACTCTCTAGCTATCTCTTTCAATTTTTCACTTTACAATGCACTAACGATATCTTTTGCGAGTGTCGTAAACGAGACTTTTGCTGCCACAAACTGATCGACATATGATTTATTCTCGTATCGTTCTCCAATCCTGTAGCGATTATTTTGTACGCTAAAGTTTCGCAAACGATATCGTTTACTATGATATGGTCCACTAGGTAACTGCTATCTATTATTCTTATTAGTACTAACTGTAATGATTAACGGTTTTTATCATTTCTAATCACACCAAAAAAAAAAAATTCTATTTATTTGCAAAATGTTAACTTTTAATTTAAATTAGAAGCTCACAGAGAAAGGCAGCAATAGCAACAATGGCCTTCAGCTGTCCAGGTAAATTCTGTAAATGGTTTTACTTAGTTTTTTTTTTTTTTTTTTTGTAGTTTTTATTGTTGGGATGTGATCCGACTGCTTGGTGGTGGCAAGCAGCCGTTATTTCGTCGAACTTTTTCTTGAAATTTTCACCAGACATTCTTAACCCTCTCAGGATTTTCATACACATATGTGTACGTGAATTTCAAAAGTTTTCCTGACTTTGATTTAAATGCCAACCAAACAATTTTGGTATTGACGCCTTTGTTGTTTTTCTCTATCGTTTGGCACCTATTTTGTTACAATTACAGCATAACCGTCGAAATCATTATGACCTTTATGCGACAACCTCACGTTTTTTGTTTGTGTTCTCTTTTTTTCTCTTGTGTCGTCGATTCCAAAAAATTATTAAAAATACTAAATAATAAAAAGATGTGTAAAAAAATTTGTATGTAGATAGAACCTTCCTTAGTCGACACAGACATATTTTGTGTAAGTTGGAGTATTTTAAAGTTCCCTCAACGTTTTTTCGTCCACATATGGTATGTGTGCATCGCGCACGGCTAAATCTGGACAGGTAAAAATTCGCGAATATACTTTTTTGTCTATTTGGGGGCTCCTAAACACGAAAATCAACATCCCGATTTTTTCTTACCACAGGAAGTACACTTCCTGCTGAGAGGGTTAAGACCTCAAGCTTAAAGAAAACACAAAAATTTAAAAATCGTTTTTTGGCCATTATGAGTTTATATTCCCCCTTTAGCACTTTCAATACAAACTATAAAAAAATTCCAGGATTTTAATGCTTTTGATAAAATGTCACCAAAGCTCTCTTTAGCGAATTTGATTTTTATCGACTCACACTATAAAAACAAAATGTAAATGAAAATAATTGTGGGTTATACCAATAAATCCATACGCATACTTGAGCTGCGATTTCTTGCGTAAAAACTTCATTAAAACTGTCAATGAAATATTCAATTTATACGAGTATGTATGTATGTACGTGCTTGCAATTAATTTATATTAAGGTATCACTCGGTAACACTTTCATGAAACACTTACATACTTATTCTTAATTTCAATGTATTCAAGTGAAAATTAATTGATAAATGCGCTGGTGGTATTCACTTGAAATGTCCGCTGCAGTCGGCACAAAAGTTTATTGACATTAATTTATGTCAATTTTAATTTAACAAGAGAGGGACAAGCAAATATACATACATTTGTATATAAAATGAGGTCGCGATAGCGATGGTGACAGTGATGCTGTTGTTGAACAAGGAAATCATTTAGAAGTGTCAGTTTAGGCTGACGACGATATCAAATAAACCATTTGTAATTTAATTGACAGTTTATTGCGTAAAGACATAATAACAGAGAGGGAAAGAGAGAGAGAGAGAGATAGGTTGTTGGCATTATTGGAATAATTTTTCGTTGCACTGATTTATATTGCATAACGCGAAAAAGAAGCACTGAACGCCATTTGTGCTTATAATGACATAATGACAATTTACGACAAAATGGCATTTGAAAATGTCATAATAAATTATCAGTATGATTCATCAAAGTTTTATATATACATAGATAAGTATGTAGTAAAGTTTTATATAGGATAATAATGAGGTTGTTGAAGTGTAAACCAGGATCTAAAAATACCACCTTGATCAAAAGGTTCCCGGAATAACCACCGTGTGGCGCTCCCATCGTTCCGATTTCAGTTGTTTTTTTTTGTTGGTACATCTGTTGTTGATATTCCCTCTAAATCTTAGCGTTATAGCTTGACATTTGCAAAAGTTACATAGCCAAGAGTACATATATCTCTGTGTGTGTTGGCGATTTTTTACAATTTTATTAAATAGTATTGTATTAAATTTTGCGTAAAAACGGATTTAATGGTGCGCGAACGTTGGAAATGTTGGAAAAGTGTTTCGGCAACGATTCTCTAAAGATAACGGTCGTTTACCAGTGGCATGAGCGGTTCAAAAATGGTCGTGAGTCAATCGAAGATGATGAACGTAGTGGCAGACCATCGACATCGAAAACCGACGAAAACGTAAAAGAAATTTTGGTCAATAACCGCAAATTAAACATCTGAGAGTATTATTTGGGCGTTATGAGGCGTTTGCATGAAGCAATTCGCCGAAAGAAACCAGAATTGTGGATGGAAAACTCGTGGATTTTGCACCATGATAACGACTCGTAGCACAGTGCCATCATTATTCATAAATCCCTGTGACTTTCTTCTGTTCCATCGAGTTAAAAAACCATTACGGGGAACTCGTTTCAGCAGCCGAGAGGAAGTAAAGGAAAAATCGCAGGAAGCACTGATGGACATACCGAAAACGGAATATAAAAAATGTTTCGAGAATTGGATCAAGCGCTGGCATAAGTGTGTTGCAGTCGATGGGGATTACTTTGAAGGAGATAATATAGATTTAGATGAATAAACTTGTATTTTTAATTTTCTGAATAAATTCCGGGAACTTTTTGATCAAGGTGGTACATTTTATCTGGCATCTACGTAATGCAGGAGCGTACGCCGCAAAAAGTTTCGGGGGAGGCCAGGAGGTTTTCTGAAATTTTTTTTTTTTTATTATCTTTATTTTTTTTTATTTTTATTTTTACAACATCCTAATACAGCAAGATTAAAAAATATCTTATAATTTATAGTATTAGTCAAAGTGTCTTAAAATTAATATAACAGAATTATATAATTGACAAAACAGAATATTTAAAAAAAAAAAAGTTTGACTTAATTTAAAATTATTAAGAAAAGTGTTTTAAATTATTAAGAAAAATGTTTTAAAAAACCAATTTTGAATTGCGAAGCGTTGCTTATTATTTGTAAATGACTAGGAAGGGAGTTCCAAAGACGCATAGTGTAAATAAAATATTGACGTTCAGATGTTAATTTCGAGTGTTTAAATATAATTAAATTATTAGATCGCTGTGAGTGCGTAAAACAAAGTCTTTCATATAAATAATTAGGCTCCTTAGTGAAAATAATCTTATGCAAAAAAATTAGATTTTTGTACTTTAGAAAATTGTTAAGGGAGACGTGATCTGCTCATTGTAATCCATAGATGTACCTGGCAATGTTATTGTAAAGGACATTCAATTTTCTATTGCTCACAGCGTCACTATTAGCATATATTTCGCAACCGTACAACAAAGTTGGGACCAGATAAATTTTCTTTGGAGTGAAATATTGTGTTATCCAAAGAGAACGAAGCATTCCATATACTTTTCCTATTGTACTACAAATGTGAGTATTCCATGTAAGGGTTTTATTAAATGTGATTCCAAGGTTTTTTGCCGAATCTACATAGTCAATTTCAGTGCTATTCAATTTAACTTTTGAGATGTTAATGGTGTTTATCGGTTTCCTAGCAATTACTAGACATTTAGTTTTATTTGGGTTAAGGCACAGACCATTTAATGACGCCCAATCCTGTACACGCTTCAAGTCTTCATTTAGATGCTGAACGCAAGTATTAATTTCCTCCAGTTTGCAGGATGTGTATAATTGCACATCATCTGCATATATGTGAGCCTTACAATTTTTCAAGATGTGTGGTAGATCATTCACGTACGTAACAAATAACAAAGGACCCAGAATGGAACCCTGTGGCACTCCCTTAGTAACGGGAAGAAGACTAGATAGTTTGTTTTCAATGCATACTGCTTGAAATCTATCTGTGAGATAGGACTTGATTAATTTGATAGCTGTAGAGGAAAAGTTGAATAAATGTGAGAGTTTTGAACATAAAATTGTGTGATCCACGGTATCAAAAGCCTTAGAGTGGTCGAGAAGGGCAAGAAAAGTTACCATTTTATTATCAATCTCTATACGGATATCTTCACATACATTGATGAGTGCGGTAATGCAACTTCTTTTTGAGCGAAAGCCTGATTGCCTTTCTGTGATTAAAGAATTATCTAAAAGATATTTGTTCATTTGCTTATGCATTATGGATTCATGAACTTTAGACAAAAATGGCATGATAGCAATCGGACGGTATTCATTTGAAGATTTTGGAATGGGGATAATTTTAGAACGTTTCCAAGTTTGTGGAAAAACAGATGTCATTAAAACAGTGTTAAGAATGTGTGTTATATATGGTAATAGTTGAGGAAGTAATGATTTTAAGAACACCGGGCGTATTTTATCAAGACCTATAGCATTAGATTTTATAGTCAAGAAGGATTTTATAGTAAATTCAGATTCCGTCATAGGTAAACTTTTTAAATCGTGACTAATATTTCCTTGCGACGTCGGTAGATTGAGAAACTTTTTGTTCATTTACGTCAAGATTCAGGTTAGCAGGGGTCTTGTTACAACCGATACCAATATTACGTATTTGTTTCCATGTTTGCTTACTACCTACAGCTTCTGTAAACCTTGTGTCATAAAAATTTTTTTTAGAGGTTTTAATTTCTTTTGTAACCAATTTTCTGAGTTGCCTATACTTTTCATGCAAGCTTGAAGTTTTGTACCTCTTCCAGCGACTAAAAGCTTCATCTCGTTCGGATATTAAATTTTGTATTTTGATAGAAAACCAAGGCTGTTTGTTCCGTCTTACTATACCCTTTTTTCTGGTACATATTTGTCAAATAAGTATTTTAAGGTGCTGTCTAAAAAAAGTATTTGTTCAGTTACGGTAGTCATAATTCGTATATAGTTCCAATTTATAACCTGAATCTCATTATAAAGCATAGCATAGCCAATGTTTCTAAAATCTCTGTAATAAAATATGTTGTCTGTTAATGTAATCTGAAAGTTATAAATTAAAAATATTAAATCATGTTTTGAAAAAACGGGCAAAGAAAGTTGGTCATATAGCAAGGTTTTTGAATTGTCATCCACAAAAAATATATCTAAAAGAGTGTTCTTAGTATTTGTGTAATGAGTTGGGACAACACTATTTGTGGGATAAAGCGCTATAGCCTGCATACTATTTAACAAGTTATTTTCAGTCAAAATGTTACTGTTGTAGTCACCAGCTAAAACTAAGTTTGTATAAGTCAGACAAAGATTTTCAATTTCTTCTATAAGTGGCAAAATATCAATACCACGATTAGGTTTGTATATGCATTGCACTAACATTTTGTTACTTTCATTTATAATTACAATGAACAGGTATTCTATAGGACTATTTGCAACAGATTTACATTTAAACTTACACAAAATACCATCTCTAACAAATATAGCTACACCTGCTGCATGACTCTCTCTATCAGCCCGAAACATTTTAAAACCATCTACTTTCAACACATCATCTTTCATACAGGGCAAAAACCATGTTTCCGATACACATATTACATCCCCTTTTGAATCTTGAAAAATAAACCTAAACTCGACAATTTTTTTCGTTAGGCTTTGAGCATTCAAATGACAGATTTTTAAACCTTTTTTTTGTTTAGTTAAAATTTTAGTTAAAAGAGCAATCTTTGGAACTACCACCTGTTTTATGTGGCAATATCATTGAAATTAAAAGTTAAAAAACAAGCCCTAGCAACGCATGCAGTAAAAAAATTAAATGATAATGATATGTGTTTGAAATACTTAAGAATAACAAAAACTAGTAAAATATTAACATGACATAACATAATATAAACAAGTAGTAAAAAATAGTTAACATAAAGCATAAATATTACGATATTAGGCCCTTCTTCGTGTTAATCTTTCTCACGGTTCTCATTAGGTTGCTGATTGCTGCTGGTTTCATGATTATGGGTGGTGAATTCGTTATTGGTGTTGTAGGTGTTATGGTGGTCGTTTTGCCGACTATCATGAAAAAACCCATAGATTCTAACAAGAATGGAACTCACCATTTGATCCAACGCCTGCACTGAATCCACGCATTCAGCTATGTCGGTTTGTGAGCGTTTAACAAAAACAAGACCAAGACAAACATAAACAACTGAATACAGTTGTTTATGTTTTTTATGTTGTATAGCTGCTCGCAAAATGTAGTGATTTGTTTTTGTTAAGCTTTCATTCATGTAAATTGGAGCATCAGATTTGATTCCAACGTGGTGAAGTCGAAGCAAGTCATTATTTGCGCGGTTTAAATTTATGTTTTTCTTAGGTCGGTTCCCGTACATATTTTAGTCCATTTGCGGGGAATTCCCTGATTTGCGGGTAATTTTACATACTACGGGGTATCGGGGAATGAGCTGTTTCTTGCGGGGAATTTGAAAACGTTCAGCTTTTAGTTATTAAACTCATTAGAGTATTTTTTGTCAAATTTTATGTAATGGAAATCGTTTAATTTTTGCAATATTTCATATTTTAGGTCTTAAAATCTTCATCTTTTCTTAAGTGGGCCCTGTACATTCTTGGTTTGAAGAAATCGATTTTTAAAACAGTGTGTAATTTGAAAGTCTTTCATTACAAAAGTATTTTGTAAAAATTTCAGAGAGAAACTCAGAGTGCTTTCGTAGATATAGACAATTATAACGCCGAGTGTTAGTCAGGAAAAACAGTCGCCTTCCCTTTCGGTCATTCAGAAAGGTTTAGCTATGCCTTGGTCCAGCACCTCTTGATTAATAACTCTCAATCCTTGCTGACTAATTTGTAAACTTACAAACTACGGTCAGCAATCATAAAGAAGATGAAGTATATTTTAAATGTTAAAAACCGATAGTCAAATCTTTGAAACCGTTTTTTTTTTTCAAAACAACGTTTTTGCCATTTTTCATTTGAGCCAAAGAAAGTCCATGATTTTTCTTTTGAGAACTTTGATGTCCGAAAGTGGGCTGGGACTTGTTTATCTATCAAAATCAACGTCTAGTAACTCAAAACACCCCATCTCGTTCAAATTTGGTGTGGTAACTACTACCCAATATGATTAAACTTTGTGCAAGTTGGAGCCCGATAGATTTTGAGAGTAGGTTTCCTTAAGATGAAATCACTCATGTGTCGAAAGAACTCCGAAGTCAGAAAGAACATTTCTATTAACCTACCAGTCCTATAAAAAATGCTTAAGTTTTGGACCGAGATAGTGCAGGGCCGTTTAAAATAATAGTCACCGAGATCAATTTTAAGCCAACGTATAGGTATTTTTCGTTTTTATAAAATGTTTATATGGAAAGTGCGTATCGTGCTGTTGTAATATAAAATTTGATCGAAAATCGGGGAATTTCTCTAGGGTATTGGGGAGACAGAAAAAATTAGTTGACATCCCTGGTTCCCGTACACAAAAATAAAGTAAATGAAAGAGGCAATGAGAGAGTAAATTATTTCCTCTCCCTGTCAGAAGTTTAAAGTTTTTACCCTAGAAATTTCTGCTGGCAAAAAGTTGAAAAGTATCAAAATGTTTAAGAATGACAAATTATCAGCTGACGACAATAAAAAACTACAAAATATAAAATAATGAAATTAATTATTGTGAGAAACAAATAAATATACAAAATAGTAATTGGCAAAATAATTTCCAAGGGGTTTTTGAATGTTTTTTTGATTCAAATTACTTTAAACTTTTCTTTTGTTTTTGTTTGCAGTGTTGATTGATAAAGTGAAACTATTTACGTAGATTTTTTTTCTGCAATCATGGTAATCTTTTTTTCAAGTATTTAGGCTTCCGCGCGGTGACAAAAGTGCTCGTAACTTTTTTTGAAATTGAGAATAGTCGTTTTTTTCTTTTGAAGGATTTTTCGTCTTAGATTTGGGAATTTAAGTGTCTAAGTGTCAACTAGAGAAATTGTTTAAATTTCAAAAAATTAAGAAAAACATCATTTTTTTTTATAAAAATAATAGCGCAAATTGTAAATCTTTTTCTTTAACAAACATTTTGATGTCTCATTGCCGATTTCTGATCAACCGTTTACGAGAAATCAATTTGATAAGAAAATCTTGTGAAAAATTTCAATTGTTAATAACTTTTAAACTTGATAAATTTTTTCGATAAAATTAAGTGACTGTATAATTTGTTGGTAAACAAATAAAAAAATATTTATTCTGATAAAAAATTATTATTTTGATTTTTTCTTATAATTTTTGGCACACTTGAGAAACCTTCACCCTGCTTCTAAAATTACCGACACACTATCGTACGTCTCCTTCCTGTCAGTACTGTAGGCAATTGGAACCACTGGCTTTTTATTAACTTTATGTAGGAATAATACTTTTAGACTAGTTTTAGATGAAAAGTCGCCAATCTTTGGTACCATAACTTGTCCATACATTCCATTAATTTTTCGTTGCAATAAGCGAATGAATTCGTGGCGTTTGTGGTGAAAAATGGTTAAGATGTGAGTTGTCCTTTCCTATAGCTAGTAACATTTACTCCATGAGCTAAATTGTTTCCACACTTCAAGGAGCCAGCGAATTTTTCAGATGAGACTGCTTGAGTTCTGTTACCATTTTATTTAATAGTTCTTTTGAAATTGGAATTTGAACCGATGATGATGGAGGCAGTGGTGATGATGATGGATTGTTCATTGATTCCACGCCTAGTTGGTCTATAAACTCTGTTTTGGTTGTAGCTGCATAAAACTTAGGGCGCGTTGGAATTGTAACGTCATCAGAATGTGGAAGAGGAAATTACACACTATCCATAGTTTTACTTATATTGCAAACTCTTCTTCTTTTTATGATTAATTCTATTTACACTTTCCTTGCGCATACATAGCAGTTATCCGAAACATGCTTTCCAGGATTAACCCATATCATTGGAACTCCAAGAGGCAACATTATACTTTTCCCATTCCACCACTGAATTAAATACGTAGCATAACATACATTTCTTATTATTTGGCGCTTACTAAACGTTATGCCTGGTTTTCACTATGTCAAATTCAGTCAAATTTGCCAACATGTTGGCAAATTTTATATAGGAAATTCTCTCTTTCTCTCTTTTTGTCAGGGAATATTACATAGTGAAAACCATGCGTGATAAATGTTATTTTGTGAAAAATACTGATGGTATGCCTATTCAAGTTTCGAGTGAGAATTCAGTTCTTGTGAAACTGTTGCCAATGCAATTTTTCCATTTACACTCGCGCTAAAAAAGCCTATTTTCAGGTTTGATAAAATATTCTTATTCTTTTATTTATTATTAAACCAATTTCTTTTTTTTTGCTTAAGTTTATTAAAATTATGTTATTAAAAACATTTCTTTAGGTTTTTCAAAAGTTTAAACAAAAAATGACTCAAAGCATGTATTCCATTCAAGGACAATATACGCTACCAAAATGCTTATATGTTAAAGTCAAATTCACAAATTTGATAATAAAAAAAAAAGTTTGTAATGAGTGAAAATTATGTTTTTTAATATGTTACATGTTACTTATGTACTTAATGAAAAACATATAACAAAAGAGAACCAAACTACTCGTTGGTGTTTGTTTTGTTATTTGTGTATGCAGATAACTCGATAGAGAATTCTGAGAGATGCCGTTACTCATGTCTTCTCTCTTTCTCTTATTTATTATTTACTCCCGATAAGCAATGATTTTTTCAACGATGAATGCAATGCTTTGTTCAAAGAGCGAATTTTAAAAAACTTCCGATGCTGATATTTTGGGATTGGCCTGAACGATTTTAAATCTCATAATTTTTGGCTAACCTACTCGTCAAGCTCTTTAAATTGATATATAATATGATATGTAGCACTTCTGGATCTTCTGGAATAAAATGGTAGTTACACTAATTAATGTATAGATCAGTGATGGGACTGAAAATTTTTTAACGGTGATAGATATGGATACAAAATTGTTCTAGATTGTGGAAAAATGTGCTAAATTTTAAATTAAGCAAAATGTATCTATTTTATTTTTTAATTTTATTCAATAAATCGCTGCGTTTTATTGCCAGCTAGTTTAACATATGCGAATAAAACGACCAAGTTGTGAAGTCTCTTCAGCCCACTTATGGTAGTTCACAATAGAATTTGATGTAGTTAAACAACTTGTTATGTATACATAGCAGCTATAATTATACGTGGTATCTCTGCGGCTTTATTGCTGTTTTCTCATACAATTATCGCTGCTAGTTATACATAAGTAAAAGTAAGTAGTGAATAAAACGCAGCTAATGACAAAAACGATACTAATTTAACATAATAAAATAGGCATTCACAATAGTTTTGCAACTGCAAGGTTGCAAATTGACGTAATGAAAATAAATAAAAAATAAGATTAAAAAAGAAAATGTGCTGAATTTGGAACCATCGGTGCTAAAAGTGTTAGTAATCAAAGTTTTTTGAAAAATGTGTTAGATCTAGCACAATTGTGCAAAAGTCCCATCACTGGTATAGATAAATAAATAGAATGGCTTTTAGTAACGAGTATACCCCCTTTTGCCGTAGTGGCACTTCCTACCCGAGAAGACATGCTATCATAAAGATTTTTTTATTGAATCTTCGGAAATCTCGTTGTATCAAGTGGATACAATTGCTTCCTTCAGTTTGGGAATAATTAAGGACTTATTTTGACGAATTTTCCGTTTAATAATTGCCCAAACATTTTCAATTGGATTCATGTCTGGGCTGTTTCCGGGCCATGGTAACGACGGTATCCCTAAAACTTTTATATATTCCGCTACCTATGAAAAGAAAAATAAGTAATAACACAAAATTTGTAAAAATAATTTCTAAAAAGATGTTCATTCAACAGGGGTAATTGCCGATTTGAGTTGATGACATGGTGCAGAATCGTCTTAGATATTACTTGGATTTGTGCTCGAAGAATATATCCATAGAAAGTAATAAGCATCTCTTTATTATGTCTATGTAGACTGAATAGTTCACAGAACCTCACAGAAGAATAGTTTCTCCAACATCACCGCTGGTAATTGCACCGCAGACCATAATGTGTGGTCTGTGCTTTACAGTACTTTGAGTGCATTCATCACTGTATCTTTCGTTTGGTCTGCAGCGCACCATGACTCCTGAATCTGGACCAACAAGATTTATTTTACTTTCGTTAGAGAATATTCATTAGAGGACCAATTTCTCTTTTCCCTGCATCAATTTAAACGAGTTAAACGCATCTTTGCTGTTAACAGTGGCTTTTTTGCAGCTCTTCGTGCATCCAGATCATTTTCGTTTAATTTATTTCTCAACTTTGTTTACTTTATGCATCTCTCTCAACTCTGAAGAGATTTCTGGTGAAGTTTTTTTTTAGATATTTTAAACTTATACCCACTATACCTCTGTTCTCATGTCCATTTATTTTTCTTGGACGTCCACTGCTAGATAGGCGTGTCAGACCCCCGGTTTCCAAAAATTTCTTCCAGAATTTTCTTACTGAAGATTCGTGACAGCCCATTTTTTTCGATATCGAAAGATTTTCTATGTTTTGCCTTTTATATCCAATAATTTAATTTTTTTTGCTATTGTGTTAATACCATAAATTATTTTTTGAACTCATCGCTATAAAGCTCATATGTAAATCAGAAATTGAATTACGCAGTCAGAAAATCAACAAACAAACTCGAAAAATAACAGTAAACAGTAGTAAATGAAAATCAACGAAAAAATTTTAGGTCGTTTTTTTTTTTTTGAACGCGAGTGTTCATAGTAAAAGCTATTAATTTTTTTCTCACATTCACTATTCGTTTCCGCGCGCACTGAACAATAAAATTAATTCAAAATAATTTTGAATTTCAATAATTTTATATAAAAATCAAAAGAATTCGGCATAGCATACTTTTTTATTTTACTATTATCTACTTCTACTATGTACTACATTGACCCACTAAATTTTTATTATATTTTATACTCAGTGTGTCGGAAAATTGTTAGCGCTAATGGGTTAATATATTAGTACGTTATTATTTTACAGCCCATAAATCATCTGTGCATGAAATTTCATTGTAATTGACAGATAGGAAGTAACTGAAAAATGATTGTAAGATTTGAATGGAAAAATCAGAAAATTTAAGTTACACAAAAATGTTGGGGCCCATGGGTTAAAATATTAATATTTTTATTATTAGTAATTGCAAAGATCGAGAAATCATTCGAGGAAAAAAAGTACTGCCTAGCAGTTTTCCTTGACGTCTCCCAAGTCTTTTACAGAGTGTGACATGAAGTCCTTATATACAAAATTAGCAAACTGCTACCCAAAAATTATTTTCAACTGCTAGAATGGTATCTATATGGATGAAGATTCAGTGTTTCAAAGGAGGAGGCTTGCCCGAGCTTGTTGCGCTAGGCCCGTAATGTAATTTACAGCTGATAGTTATACCAACAACTACAGAAATATTAATTGGTATCGACACGGTTGCAATGGCATCAAATGAATCGCTAAATGAAGCAGTTAAATATTTGCAACAAGCTTTGGATAAGATCAGTCAATGAACGGGAGATTTGAAAATACAACTGAATGAGTCCAAATCCGTCTATGTTACCTACACATTCATCTCAACGGTGCTTGAATACCTTATGCTGAGTCAGCAAGATATCTAGGGTTGCATCTAGATTCAAAACTAAACTGGAAACACCACGTTAAACTAAAAAGCTACATATTTCCAATTAAACCAAAAAGAAATATACTGGTTAATAGGAAAACACCCCAAACTCAGCCTATACTATAAACGGATGATCTATTTATCAATATTCAAGTCAATTTGAACGATGGGGATATACTAAACCATCAAAAAGGCTAGTCATACAACGTTGCCAAAATAAATTTTCTACGTGTAATAACTGACGCATATCGATAAATCACAAATGAAAAACTGCATAATGAACTAAACATCAACTGGATTGAACAGATCATTCAAGAATACGCTGTGAAACATAAAAGAAGACTACTTCAATATACCAACATCGAAGCTATTCAACTTTTAGATACTAAACTAATTAAGACGCCTCAAAAGATTATGTAAAACCACATGATTTAATCTACTGAAACTCAAGAGTCTAAGTTGGGATGCAGAATAGGTTAGGTGAAGTGGCTGTCCGTGCCAATCGAAATAAATCCTTAGAATATTCTGATTCTACGGGGACTTTACTATAGAAATTTTATCGCCAATAGTTGTGGTGAAAGTTTTTGTAAATTTGTAGCGTAGTGTAATTAGAAAAAAAAAAATTGTCAATAGGAGCCATTTTAAGACCTTATTGAGTCCGTATGCAAAGCTACCTATTCAATTTTTGCCATGATAATGTATAGAAGTATATAAAATTTCATGATCATAATATATACCAAGTTATACCCATTTGTATAGGAGTAGGCGTGGTAATAGTCCGATCTTTATAATTTTTCACGATTACGAATGACCCCATGAACAAATGAGCCAAATTTCACAATTTGGGCAAGCTACAAAAGGACTTAGTCCCGCAGTGCAGTGCAACAGATTTTATCGGGCCTCAACGAAACTTGTCTCATATGGAAGTATTAGTTATAGGTAGTAAAACTCTAGCTGAGTTTTGGTCCACCTCATTACTTTTTTTTATAGTGTGCTGAAATTTCGGATATTTACGTCAAGTAAAGTAGTGAGTAAAAATTTTATAGCCCATAACTTGTCAATCCGTTTTTAAAAAAACCTGAACCCAGCCCGAACTCATCGAGCGTTCGGTCGGACACTAAATATCACTTTTTAAAGGTATGATAAGGAAAAATTGTGAAACCTTAAAAAAGCAAAATGCTAAGGGAGATAGTTAAAATAATCCTTAGAAATTGTAAACAAATCTTCTGGCTTTGTCCGACGTTGAAAAATAATCCATTTTGAAAATGGGTAACAAACACAATACCCACTCAAAAAAAGAAAACTAAAAATTACGTAAGAGCAATCGGGGACTTTCGCGGCCATTTTGAAACCTAAAGATATTATATGATGTCAAAAAGTTTTTTTCCCTCGTGTTCGATGAGATGAGTAGATCCATTTTCGATTTGATGCCATTGTTCGATATTTATCGTGTCTCAAAAATGTTCCTTGAACGTAAACAGTCTTTTGAGTCACTGTGTGTGTGAGCGTGTTTAATACTTTGCAAATGGATTAGTACATAGACAAAGGGAATAATGCAAATAATGAATGATATGCACAAGACAATAATAATTTCGCATCTACTTCACCTCTTTCACTCACTCAATTGGCAAAAGCAAACAGCAATACAAAGTGTTGGTGTCACAAAAACTGCTTGTGAAAATAATTACAAAAACAATGTAAACAAAAACAAAACATAGCAACAACAAAAGCCTAAAGATATCGAGCGTTGAAAAACAAGGACAAGGAGAAGAAGAATAGGAATGGAGAAAAGTTGCAGCCAGAGGCATTCTCGGCTATGTACCAACAGCAATTGCAGCAAAGTATCAAGTTCGAAGGAATTTATAAGGATGTAGTACAAAAGTAGCTAGGAACAATGGCGGGATTGACAATACATCGAAGCTTTTGTCATCAGTGTTACTCGACTCTGACGATGGCGACGACGATGACAACGTGACGGTGAGTAAGCACATGAAAGTATTTAACAGTGAGCCAGTAAGCAATTTAAAAAGTCATCAGCATGCTTGTTGTTGTTGCTGATATATTTGTTGTTATAAACATACTTGAGACGCGACTGGCTTAACTGCCTATCGTAGGGCATCTATGAAAGCTGCCCAACAACAAAAATGTCACTTCTGCAACTATAGCACCAGCAGTGCTTGATGCATTCATAGGATGCACATAGAAAACACACACACACACACACACATACAAGCACAAGAAGGATATGTACGTGCAACGTTTATTTTAAAATTTCAGCAGAAAAAAAACTGTCTATATTTATTTTGAGTAGCAGATACACAGTAAAGGTCTAATTATAGAAACTTATCGTAACGTAACTTAGCTTAGCATCGCATAGCAAAACTTAACGCTGATTATAAAAACATAGCACAGCAGCCAAGCCAAAAAAATTTCCCCTGTAGAATATATCAGATATAGGAAAATAATTTTAAAATAATAAATAATTCAATTTAATAAATAAAACAATCATTTAATATTTAAATACTTGTTTTTAATCTCCATAAAAACTAAAAAAACAGAAAACAGCTTATTTTGTGAAATGTCACTTAACGTAACAGCAAAGAAATCTAAATTTAGCAGACTTTTATGTTACGTTGAGTCTTGTTAAATTTCTATAATCAGATAGATACAAAGTGTGTGAAAGAGAATTCTATGTGACAGTTCTCTATGCTTTGTTAAGTTACATTAAGTTTCTATAATTAGAGCTTAAGCCGGAGCGGAAAACAGAAACACTTCCGAATCGAATCGTGCGGAAAGTTGCCGCTCTTCAATACGAACTCAGGGAAAGAACAAATTTTGAAATTGAACAATATCTTTCGTTCCCGCAACGCATTCAAAGTTTACGAATTTGAACAGATAAACGAAAAATCGTAGGAAATGCAAGAGATGACCGATCGAGTTAATTTTTTGAAGTGAAACTTCTTTAGCGAGGTAAATCGAAAATTGGGGGAAAATGTACCAATATAATAAAAACCATTAATAGTTATTTATTAAGGATGCAGTCTGGTGTTCGAGTTTCTAAAAATCGATTATTGTTTTAAATGTATTTCGAAAGTACAATATATTGAAAGTATTCTGTAAAAATTTCAGACCAAAACTCAAAATATTAACGAAGTTATAGCTCATAGTCGAGAGCGCCTGTTGTGAAAACTTTATCTGTTGTTAAAACTTAAAAAGCGTTTTTCTCGAAACAACGTTGTTTTGACCAGCTCAGGGGTCTGAGAGAATTTTATAGAGCCGATTGGGCTGAACTTTTAATTACACGCCAATGGCAGGTAGTAGAACTATTCATTTTTAATCATTATTTCCTATTTTCTACAACGATTTTCAACAAAAAACAACGCGATTTAAAAAAAAAAATTTGGAAGTCCGCCATTTTGTTATTTTTTAATCCAAATGTTTAAATCTACTACCTGCTAGAATGACAAGCCTACAGAACAATAATCTATTTAAATGTTTTGTTTAAGAAGACTTCAAGTACTAGTTATGTATAACTAACAGCGATAATTTATGGGAAAACAACAACAAAGCGGCAGAGATAACACATATAATTATAGCTGTTATGTATACTTAACAAGTTGTTTAACTACATCAAATTCCTAATTCCATTGTGAACTACTAATAGCAAAACAAGAAGAATGTCTGGCGGTGAAAATAAGTTAAAATTATCGTTAAATATTCTTATACAGAGTAAAAACTAAAAACAATGCTTGCGATTGACCGCAATGAGTGGGGTCCATTTAAATGTTTCAGCTCTAGCTGCTGAGCAGTTTCATTGTGAATAACATTATAACGAAGAAGATACTTAACAACTTGGTCGTTTTATTCGCACATGTTAAAGTGGCTAATCTAATCTAACACAGTAATTGAAATATATTTTGTGTTTTAAAATTAGTTTTTGGCCGACTAGATATAATGAGACTCTTGACTTCCGACACATAATTCTTTTGAAAGCATTATACAGTCAAACCTGCTAGTTGGGACACCCCTTGGGACCAAGCAAAAACGGTCCGATTACGAGGTGGTCCGATTTTAAAGGTTTTATTTTTTAGAGAAAAAATGGAAGACGAGATATGTATGTAAGCACATGAATCATTTTTCTTATGTAAGCACTTATACATGTGACTCAAAAAAAGGAAAATATTTTTGGTATACGATAAATAGCCAAGAATGGCATCAAATCGAAAAATGACAGCGCAGAAAAGTTTTTACTCATCTGAACTAATACAAGGGGAAAACAAGTTTCGAAATCAGATAATATCTTTAGTTTCCAAAAGGGTTTCGAATATTCCGAAATTTTTTTGCTTTGTGTTGTAATATCGTCCGGAGATTGGAATATATTTTTGAGTGCAATGGTAAACAAGTTAAAAGCTAGTGATTCAATGCCAGTAAATGATGCACACGATTTTATGCAAAATTATTATTTTGGAAAAATTCTTTGAATTTGACTTTCCCTTATTTTAAAGATTTCCTACCATTTCCTATGAGATAAACACTTCTCCTCGGCGGCATTAATCAATTCAATTTTTTTTTCAAAAAAACATTTTGGTCCGATTAAAATGGTTCTGTGGCACTAAAAATGTTTTCAAAAGCGCGGTCCATGACCCAATTGGAAGGTGACACAAATAGCAAGGGGAATTTCTTCTGAATCCAAAAAAAAAATTAATAGTGCGGTTCGATTCGGAGGTGTCCCAATTAGCAAGTTTGACTGTATATTGTGTATGTGTATTTAAATTTTACCTTTTTCAACAAAAAATATTTTGAACATAAGTTTACAATTCTTAATTATTATAAAAGCTAACTTTGCCCACAGAATGTACCAGATTTTAAAAACATGTACCAATGTACCAAACACAGAAAAATAGAAAAAAATGTACCAGTTTTGGTAGAATTAATAAGATCCCACCTCAATTCTCTAGGAAAAAATGATAAGGACAGAGAAGAAGTCGATGCATTTGATTCTTGTGTGGAGTAAACGCATCGACTCAATAGGGGGAACGCAAGAACTTTTTGCGACGAACATTTTTAAAAATGGCTGCTTACGACATGCTCTATTTTCGAAAGAAACATTTCTAAAAGAGTTCCAGAATGTTTTTAAAATTATTTTTCGATTATTCTTGAATTGTTCCAATTGTTCTCAATGTTTTTAAAAATTATTTTTATTATTCTTAAAAATATTTATGATTAAACCCTTATTTACCAAGACCCGAAGACTATGAAAAATCTAAAAATCTTTTTTCGATGAAATTGTAGTTATTATAGCTTCTAATAGAAAAGCATGAAGTTGAAAAATTTTCAAGGACTTGCAGAGATATTAGTATACTATAATTCGTATATATCTTCACATAAAGTTATATAAGAATCATAGTATATTTTAATGTAACTCCGGCCTAAAATCATACAAATATTTTGCTTAAAGATTTTATTGGCCGATAATGGTACTTTTCAGTACCGTTGGTCGACAAAGGGTTAAAATAAGCGATCTGATTTGCAGTATTTAGTTCTTTTATATCAATTTCGGAGCACATTTTTGTCATTTTTTTGAAGAAAAGGCGTTCCATCTCACCCGCATCTCTCCCCGAATTGTGAACTTTTTTTAATTTGAAAATTGAAAAAATGACAAAACACCGAAACTGCACCGCGTACTTATAAAGAACGGTTCGAACAAAAGTTTGGTGCATTATATGCAATTCCCTTTAAATTTGTCATGATTTAATTCTCTCCCGGAATTACCTCCATTCTCTCCATTGAGTATCATATTGCAAACAATTTTAGTAATGATTTCAATAATGTTGTCGACATTTTTGCCGAAACAAAAGTTTGCAAGAAACCATTCAAATTTTATTCATTTACATTTATTTTAAAACGCTAGAAGCGTGAATAAAATTTTTTGTTCATTATATTTTTCAATAGTTTCTTTATTTCGGTTTGATTAATTCAGTATGTATAAATAAGGTTCAGTTGAGGGCCCCCTTTAAACTTTTGGTCCTGGACCCCTGCTTCGTTGTTATTCCGCTGGATATGATTTAATATGAGTACTCATAAGCAACACACCATTGCGTAAACTAAAGACGGCGCTCGAAGACATGCAAAATCAGCTTTTTTCACACGGTGGAGCTTGTTGCGAGACCGTCATCATTCGCTAGATGTCAAAAAAAAAAAAAAAAATCACGATGGCTCGAGCATTCGCTGCTACAGTTACACTAAATCAAATTTTCTATTCTATTTCCTTTGGTTTTTGTAATAGCGTTTCATTTACTTTGTTTTTTAATAGCTTATTTTTATAAATTTTGCCTTTTTTTTTTCGAACGAATCCCAACGGACCCACTTACCCGCCCATCCGCACGAGGGGCACATGCGCATGACGTACGGATTTGGTGACCGATTCAGATGCATTCCGGAATGCCCTGATAAAGCGCTGATTGGGGAGAATAAATCTCTATTTGGTCTTCTTTACAGCTACAGATTATTAGTAATCATCAGCTGTTTAACGATTAAGAAAATTTAATACATTTAATTTTATATACTGGAGAGAGTCGGAAATGTCAAAAATGTCGTGCAGAGAATTGAAATTATTACACATACAACGAAAAGGGTTATTTTGGGCATAGTTTGTTCTACAAGCATCAAGTTTAATAGGAATTGGATATCTAGAACAGCGATTTGGAACATTAATTTTGATTTCATTGAGTAAAAATTGAGAATCAATATAACCATTTAATAATTTAGTCACAAACATCACATTTAGCATAACTCTTCTGCTCCGAAGAGTTGGCAAGCTTATAAGTTTTAACCGTTGTTCATAAGGCGGGAGGTGCTGTGATGGACTCCAGTGTAACGAACGTAGAGCAAACAAGAGGAACTGTTTTTGCACAGATTCCAACTTATCAGCATAACAGTTGTACTGAGGGCTCCACACAGCAGAACCATACTCCAGAACTGGTCTTACAAGTACAGTGTAAAATGATTTCGTGACATATGGATCGTTAAATTCTTTAGACCATCTTTTAACAAAACCAAGGATGCCCTTAGCCTTATTAATAGTTGAGTTGATATGTAAATTAAAAGTTAATGTGGTGTCCATTGTGACACCTAGGTCAACGAACGAAAAACCTGTTCCAACTCGTGATCATCTAATCCATACCTAGAAAAAATAGGTTGCCTTCTAGAAAGAACCATGAACTTACATTTTTTTAGGTTTAAAGACATTAAATTACAGTGGCACCAATTATTTAATGCCAAAAGATCAGATCGCAGTAAATTTTGACCTTCTATTTCGTTGTAAGACTTAAACAATTTCACATCATCAGCGAACATTAATATTTTAGAGTGCTTGATAACAGATGGAAGATCGTTAATAAACAACAAAAACAAAATAGGACCCAGATGGCTTCCTTGTGGAACACCAGATGGTATTTTGATACTTTTAGATACGGCATTTTTAAAAATTACTATTTGCTCCCTATCTCTCAAGTACGAGTCTATCCATTGTAATAATAAAAGAGGAAAGCCATAAAAGTCAAGTTTTTTAATTAGTAAATCGTGGTTCACTTTGTCAAAAGCTTTACTAAAGTCCGTATAAATTGCGTCAGTCTGTTGGCAATTAGAAAATCCACTTATGACATTGGTCGATAACTCAAGAAGATTAGTAACGGTTGATCTCCCCTTTACAAAGCCATGCTGAGATGAAGAAATTAACGATTTCACTGAATGGGTTACTTGCGATGTTATAATTGCTTCTAACGGTTTGGGTATTGCACTTAGTTTAGCAATACCACGGTAATTTTCAACGTTAGATTTCGTACCATTTTTATGTAAGGGAATTATAAATGAACGCTTCTTAATCCAACGTTTCGTCATCCATTATACAACATGAATATTTTTGTATGAAATTTGATTTTAATTTCCGAGCCCTAATTTTAGCGTCTAAATTTTTTGCAGCATTCCTGTCTGGAAATTTTTGGACTTTGTATGTTTTCAAACCTGTAAAGCTTTAACTTTTCGCACCAAATAACCGGGCAGCTTTTCTACCAGATGTTTTTGGAGATCTTTTCAATATGCTTTCTATTTTCTTGGCTTTCCCAATATCATGTGGTCCTAGTTTTCTTCCCGAACCAGGTTTCCTATCGATGGTCAAATTATCCTGAAACTGTTTAACAACATTGGAAACAGTTTGACGCAGACCTTCAATTCTTTGGCTAATTTTTTGTAGGACCAATTTGGATTTTTTTGAAATTTGCATATTTTAATAATTTTAAGACGTACTTCTTTTTCTTCACTCATTTTGATCAAACTCACAATAAATCAACATGTTTGTCATTAGAAATAACAACTGACATATTTTTCAAAGATAACTAGATCAAAGAAATTTTTAAATTTTACGCCCAAAAAAAAATTATTAGGTTAACCGTGTGCTAAGATTTTTTCAATCTCACTCCTTATAATGAGAAAAAATAACTTAGGAGCGGCTGGAAAATTTTATGTTTAATCAAAATAAAGTCGAAATAAAAAAGAAAAAATTTTGAAAAATTAAAATATTTTTGTAGTGAATTTTTCGGCAGTGCATTTTTTAACTTGAGACAATCATCTAATGTTTCGTCGGTGCTACTCATGTTGAAACTAAAAAATAAATTCTAACAATACAATCTTGCATGGCCAAAATAACAGAATTAATTTTTTTATAGTTTCCCAAAAGATGAAGCAGTGCGGCAAAGGTGGCTAAAACGCCTTTGGCTTGAGGACGAGAATATGTAAAAATTTGTTGCGATCATTTTCATTTCGAAGGATATAAATAAAATAAAAATATTGGACTTGCAGCCAAATATTTAAAAAAGAAGCAGTTTCTTCCCTAAAAGTGCTAAATGGAAGACATCAATGCTTTCATACAGCTGCAAAACCGAATATAAGAATTTTCATTTCAATATTAGATATATTCACGATCTGGTGCAAACAGTCTTGCATCATTGCAAATGCAAATTTGTATTACAAATCACTTATATTTGTTGTTGTGATAGGACAATTATCTTGCATTTGCAACGATGCAACACCATTTGCACTAGACCACAAAAAGACAACAAATCAATACTCAAACGAAATAACTTATGCGCGGTTTTGAAGTTTCAACGACAAAGTACATTTTTTCTGCAAAATTTGAAAATTTGGAAAAAATGTGCATGGAAAACCATATGAAAATATGTACATTGTATATCAATGCAGCTGTGAAGCAAACTGATGTGTTAATGTTCATGCACATAACTGAGTAATATTCGAATTTCAATAGATGATCAGCCAATTCAATACGAACAAGAGGCACACTTACATGTTCATAAGATGTGTACTAAGTTTCTAAAAGAGCAAAAACTGGCAAGTGCGAATAAACACCGCTTCTTTGAGCCGCACTACATCTCAGAAATTAGTTATAAAATTTGTCAAACATTTTAACATTTTAAACATTTAAAAGAAAAGAAAACTGACAAAGGATCTTCAAGACAAAAAAGTGTTATTTACGAAAACGAGCTACATGTCTAGAAGAACTGATAGTACACTTGCGCGAAAAAGGATTGATAAACGCCGACGCAGGAGAGATAATGGTAAAGAGTATATTATATTTTAACACTTGAGTAAAAACAAATACAAAAATTTAACGTTTAACATAGGATCTCATTCCCGATAATATCAAAGTAATGCTTTTCAGAAGACTAAAAGCTCAAAGCGGTACATTAAAGAAATTAGAAACTTTGGGGTTACTTGCTTTTACTCCCCTGGATTCACACAGCAAGCTCTACTTGCAAAAGCTTATAAACCGATCATAGTAAACCTGGTTTTGGATGAGATGGCAATACGAGAACAAAAAATATACTACAATCGGCATGGGATTTGAACGCGGTTGCCAACCGTCCCGTTTACCCCGGGGCTGTTGCGTTTTTTAAGGCTTTGTAATGACCTACTGACTGCATGGCAACGTCGCGCACTCAGCTATTAATTGCAATACTATTTTTTTCTTCTCTTACTATTTTTTTTCGTGTGTAAACATTTCGTGGTATTACATTGGATTACAAAATATCAAACTTAAAATATAACACGCACCAAAAAATGTTTTCTAAGCTAATTCAAGGTCGCTGACTACAAAAATCACTTTCCTTTTTTTCAGTTGGTAAGTTTTTGAGATAAGACACTACAAAGTTTTTTTGTTTTACAGTTCTACTTACGGATAAATATCTCGCAAACTATAGTTTCAATCGAGCCGAGCTATACAGGGTGACAATTGTAAAGTGACGCAAGTTTAATACTCTGCAGCAAGCTTTGCCATTTACCGTTACTTTAATTTAAAAAGCAAATTCATTCATCATTGGCTTTGCTTTTAATTTCATTTGAATTTTTGTTATTACATTTTGAAATTTCCATAAAAATGGACAAGGAAAATATTCGTCGTGAAATTATGAAATTTCATTTGGCAAATTATAGTAGCCATCAAATTGCAAAAGCTTTAAATTTGTCAAGTCGTACGGTAGACCGAGCTATTATTCGATATAATGAAACTGGGGGTTTTGGAGATAGAGACCGGGGAAAATTTTCAACAGTTGCCACTACTGGTTTAACAGAAAAAATTCGTAAAGGAATCAAGCGAAATCCAAGACGCTCAATAAGAAAAATCGCTAAGGAAGTGGGTGTAAACCGTGAAACAGTGCGAATCATTGCAAAATCAAAGCTTAATCTTAAGCCGTACAAGCTCCGAAAAGCTCAAGATCTGACACAAAAAAAAAGATTTGCGACTGCAAAGATGCAAGGCGTTGCTACGCTCCTCCGTGTTAAAAAATGTTGAAAATATCTTGTTTACAGATGAAAAAATTTTCACGGTTGAACATCATTTCAATGCGCAAAATGACCGAATGTGGCTAACATCATCATCGCAACAAAATAGGACTGTTGGCCGAGTTCAAAAGCCAGCTTCCGTTATGGTATGGGCTGGAGTTTCCGCTAATGCCAGAACCCCTCTAATATTCGTTGAAGAGGTTGTTAAAATTGACCAGGTTCATGTTTCTTCTTATGTGTTAGAATTCTTAGGAAACTCTTTCGATAGTTTCATCAATTTGAGACTACTTATGTATTTTTACAAAACAATTAAGTTTAATACTCCGATATATTTAGCTGAAAATTTTAAGTTTGTACACTCTAGGCGAACTCACTCGCTACTATGTCCGCCTTATGCAACCCTTATTATGCAACGATCTTTTAGTGTAGTGTCTTTTAGGATAACCAGACTTTGGAATACATTGGTACCTTATGACGAGCGTAAGTTTTCAAACTCCATTAATAAATTTAAAAACATTATTAAGAACTATATTTAATCTCCAATTCAAATTTGTTTTTTAACAATTTGCAGGACTGCTGGCCATCGAAATGTTGTTTTTTACAGTTTACTTTTCATATTCGTGCTGGGAGGGATTTATTAATAGTGGTCCATTAATTTAAAATTGTTTTTTTTTTTTCTTTTCTTTATTCTCTAATGCCATATTAATGTATATTTACATATCTTTACAACCGTTTTGGCCAATGAAGGCTTGTAGGTTGATAATAATAAATGAAATGAAACACCCAAAAAAAAAAAAAAAAAAATCCAATGGACTACTCTATTTGGAGTATTTTAGAGAGTAAGGCTTGTGCATCTCAACACCACAGTCTGGAGTCGCTGACAAATTCATTAGAGAAAGCCTGGACTGAAATTGATCAGGAAGTCCTGCGGCGAACAGTCCTACGATTTCCGGATCGATTGAAGGCATGTGTGCAGGCTAAAGGAGGTTATATTAAATGAGGTGGGGTTCAAATGAATGCTTATATATTGAGCAATGTTAACACTTAATTGTACTTAATGGAAGTACGTCCTTTTGAAAATAACTGCTGAAATGTGTGCGTCACTTTACGATTGTCACCCTGTATACATATAGAACACACGAAATTGAATTATTACACATGAAAAGTTTAAGTGGTTCGTCATCAGGGCCGTAGCCAGGATTTTTTTTCGGGGGGACTTGCCATTACTGATTATGAGCCCGACCTCAAAATAATTACCAAAAATACTAAAAAAAAGTCAGAGGCTCATTTTTTTCAAATGATTATCAGTGGGAGTTCGTGAGCCATGATAAGGAATCCGGATGAGGTTGGCTTATATTCCCAAAATTCGTGCAGTTACTGCATTGAAAAAGGTCTTCCGAATCGGGGTGCTCTGAGCAATAATGGGTTAAAGAATTAATTACATTTTAAGAACTTTGGAGCTGATCCACTACTACTGCCGTACATGGGCTTTGCGAATAAAATGGTTCCTAGTGCTTGTGAATGAATTTTTTATACTGAACACGAAACTGAGATCAGGAATTTCCCATCACTCCACGTTTTAGAAAAAATGGGATGGAAAACCACCCTAAAATAGAATTTTTGGCCGTTTTTAAAAATTGGAGAGCTGAACACTGGCGTACTACAAACTTCGAAATCCAGAAATTATAGGCTGAATCATGTCCTTCCAAATGGGCCCTAAACCCGAAACTGTAAATCAAACAGTTACTGACCTAGAAAAACTATAAATGCAAAATTGCTCAGTATCACCTTCTCTTTTTGTATCCAAAGTCAAACCTCAGGTCAAAGAAAACAAATCGGATCTGGTCGCATAGTGTAACTATGATTTCAAGTTTATTTTTTTATATTTGAGTTTTTAGAAAGAAACCGATGGAAGTAAAAAATATTTAAAAACTGTTCAATAGATTTTATTTTGACTTTTTTCTCATCCACTGGCAATTAATAAAAAATAGAAGAAAGTTTCCACATTTCGGGGGGAGGGAGGGTCAGATCCCCCAAAAAGTCCCCCTAAATACGGCCTTGTTCGTCATTTTCAACAGCAGAATGAATTTTGAGAAAAATTTCGAATTGTTGGTCCATACACATTAGAGTGGTTCTTAGGCATATGGGAGAAATTTTGTATATATTGTTTTTACTCTACGCCCCCTAATTTTGTTCCTTTATGTGAAAAATGTAAACTGTGGAAGTTTTAGGTAAAAATATTTAAATTTAAACGTGGTCGGTGGTAATGTGGTCGTGTCGTCGCCAAAATAATCGTCTCCATAAGAATATGTGTTTTTTTTATAATTTGACTGATGTAGTCGTGTATGTTTGCTTAAAATTTTTGTAATGGAATGGCCTATCGATTAAAATAATAAACTTGAGATTTTGTGATTACTACGGCTTGTGTGAAAGTTACCCAAAAATTACACCAAAATTTAAGTTTCAGCACCTATATCTCAGCAATTTATCGAAAAAAGCTTGACTAAATTTATAATGATAGCTCGGCTCAGCTAAAACTATAGTTGACAAGAAATAAGCAAAACTGTATTTCTAAAGAAAAAAAATAAATGGGATTTTCGCATTCGTGTTTCAGCGACTTTTTAAAAGTTGTTGACAGAAGCATTACATGATTCAAAAAATTGTGGCGCCCATATATGTATGTAGAGTTTTGGTTTTTAAAAGATTTTATTATTATATTTAGTTTGTTAACGTTTTATCATTTGTATTTAATTTTATTATTAGAATTAATATTATAAGAATTTTTAGTTCTAATTTGAACATTTTAAAACTGCAGAGTTGACCAATACAGTACTTTGGCAAGTTTAAGTAGCTACTGATTATAAAATATTTCTTTTGTAATTTAGGTTCCAAATTTTTTGTTTTTTTTTTTTGTCAATGAAAAATTTTATCTGATTGTAGGTACCAAATGCATCTTGTAGTTTGAAAAAGTCGAAAAAGGTACAATTGTAACTTTTCCATCACTGGATGGAAATTAAAGAGTAACTTTTAAGTGAAACCACTTTTGGTTGTTTGAACCCTCTAAGTATATAATTTTAATGCTCAGTGCTTTTTGCTTAAATTTAACTTTAAATATTTTCAGAACATGCGGCAATTAATAAGCCCAATTAATAATTTCTACATAAACGACTCGTTTGCTCCTAAAATAAAATAACAATTTAACATTCATGCTTACGAATTATAAAAAAATAAATAATAACAAGTACGAGAACAAGAGCAATATCAACAACAGCGATGACACTTAAATACATGCATACGAGTGAAAACATATATACATACATACTATATACACACTTAAACACAGTTATATATAATATAAAATAACAGAAATCATAGTTAAGGTAAAATTCAATATACTTCCACTTTTCTGAGCAACTAATGCGCTTCTTTTGAAAGAGAACATGAAAATTGCTGTCTAGATTCTAGAATTGCCAACTTTACGCAGCAACATCTTAGGTTCTTCTGACTACGGACAATGAACATAAGTCTTCCATTTGATGACAATCAGGTTTTTCGGTTCTGCTCCGGGAGGAAAAGCAAAACCAAAAATCCAATTTTCACTCAAGCCAAAAACTGATTCACGAATTTCGTTTACATTTCACGCACTAACAATTCATCTTCCCCAGCTGTTGATTTTCGAGGTCTATGCTTGCGAAATTGAACGCCATCCTTCTTGACGCATTTAAAGTTTTAGCAATTCCACTCACTAAAAAAATTTATTATACAAATATATTGATATACTAGAGGAAAAATTACCTTATACATCAAAAAATAAAAATAGCACAAAAAAGGATGCTAGCTGCTTATATGCACCGTTTCTTTTTCACTTTATTTCAAAATATCTCGCAGCTGATCAAGTAACGGTAATTTTCAACAATTTTTGACATTTGTATTTAAGTTAGACCAATTTGTATTGTATATCGTATATTTTATTTATTCGGACTTTTTGGTCGTTGATTTTTTTGAAACAATTAAAGAAGAACTTCAATTTTCATTTTCTCCTACGCGTTTCGGCCTTTTTAAGACCATCCTCAGGGAGTCTGTTTATTATGAAATATAATAAAATAACAAATGAAACATAAAAACAAAATTATAAATTATAAACAAAAACATATACATATACAGGTTTGCAACAATCTTACATTATTTTCACACTAAAACTTATTAGTTAAATTTTGACATTTATTTGCCAACAGATTTATAAAAAAAAGGTGTAACAATTGAAATTTCCTACTTTTGCCCAGAAAATATAAAATACGATGATTGCCCACATGGTTGCCAAATAGTTGAAGGCCACTGTGTAAGGACTGCGCACGAAAAAATTTTAACATAGTTTTTTGAAAAACTTCAGTGATAATCAAAACATTGATCGAAAGGTGGGCTCTGGCAGAAAATATGGATCAGGAAACATACACACATCCAAACGTACCAAGAACATTTTTCATTAAAAACCCTAATGCAGTTGCTTTAAACCATTTGTCCGCAAAGTGAAAAGGGAAGCTGGACGTAAATCGTATGTAGTTCAGAAAGTCCCAGATCGGAATGCTACTAAAAACATTGACGCAAGAAATAGAACAACAAAATTTCGGGCAAACTTTAGCTATATTTTATCTTCCAGGTGCGAATAAAACGACCAAGTTGTTAAGTCGCTTTTTCGTTATAATGTTATTCACAATGAAACTGCTCAGCGGCTAGAGCTGAAACATTTTTAAGGATCTCAGTTATTGCGGTCAATCGCAGGCATTGTTTTTAGTTTTTACTCTTTATAAGAATATTTAACTATGATTTTAACTTATTTTCACCGCCAGACATTTCAAATATTTTCCTTTTCTATTTTTTGCCAAACTGGCGTGCTTCTTGTTTCGCTATTAGCAGTTCACAATAGAATTTGATGTAGTTGAACAACTTGTTAAATATACATAACAGCTATAATTATACGTGTTATCTCTGCCGCTTTGTTGTTGTTTTCCCCTACAATTATCGCTGCTAGTTATACATAACTAGAAGCAAGTGGCGAATAAAACGCAGCTTTTGTAAGAAAATTTCAGTTTTGCATCATGAATGACGGACCTTATGTATTGGTGAACTTTTCGAAGCTTACCAGGTAACGACTTTTACGTAGTGGATCAGTACAAAGTGTAGAACCCTGCAGCATAAAGTATCCAACTTCCTTTAGACTGATCTGGCATCATGCCACTATGGAAAAAATTGATGGAGTGGTGCACCAACAACTGTACCAGAGCTGCGGCTAATGGAACATTATTGGGCTCTAACACGAAAGGTGTATCAAAGGGGAGCTTCCAAAAACATCAATGAAAGCACGATAAGGGCCTTGATGGAGAGAATTCCTGAAAAAGTTCTAAAATTCCTTAAAAACAAAACAAAGAAATACAACTTTTTTTTTTTCTTTTTCGTAAAGAATTTTCATAAAGTGAAGTAAAATAAGTTGCTGTAACAATAGTATAGGGTCCGATTCATCCTGTCTTTGAAACTCATGGCTTCAAAAGCTTCTGCATGAGATGGTACTTGAAATACATTCCCGCTTTCTTTTCCTTTTTCCCTCTTCGTACCATTCAACTTATCAATGATGTCTTCATTAGTTAATATTTGGAAACCTGAGTCATTACCAGGGAGCGGATTATGAGGAATTCTCCTTTTTCTCTGTGAAATGCTTGAAAAAATGTGCGACTTTGTTAACCTTGCTTCCTTTAACTCCATTTTTTAGGTTTAAAAAATTAATTTTTTATGTAATAATGCCTTTAACTATGCGAACTAAGATTTCCTTTAAATAAATGATAAGTACTTAAAATATAAATTTCCACATATCGATAGATGTAAAACTTCGTTTTAAAAAGAATTTGTATGCATTTTTTTAAATTGTATTCGGCTTCCAGACTTTATTTTGTTTTTTAGTGCTTTTTCTGCCTTTTTGCAATTTTATTTTGTCTTTTTCTTAGTTTTTAGGTCCACAAAAGTCGTTCCCTGGTCATTACTATCGCAGTTCAACCACTTTTTGATATTTTCTTCGTCGCACCCTTTACCAATAATAGGCTGCTGTGCCCTTTTACTTTGAAAGTGACGTTACGAATTCAAAATTTGGTGAAATAAGAAGAAGGGTTATGAGTCCGAATAATCGGAATTTTACTGTACCGATAGTTGAAATCGCTCACTTTTTTAATCTTAAAAATTCATTTTATATCAACAATGAGCGATTTGAAAAAGATACGCAGTGATGTGGGCCAATGTGTGTATTTTTTTTTGTATATATGTATAATTCAATTCCCTACTTGAGAATTGAACCCGTTGAGCTGGTTATCCCGTCAAGCATTTTTATGCACTAAGTCACCGAAATCATTTTATTAGAACTTCCCATCTGGAAAACGAACCCGAGGCAGCTGGAACTCCAGTCTAGCACTCATTCACCAGGCCACCGAGGTGACTTTGATGTGAATGTCAGCCATGCTGGGTATTTGTGTGTAGATGGGTTAGTTTAAGTGTGTAGATGGGATTGTATGAGGGTGTAGATGCATGCGCCAACGCCACAATCGGGTCAAACGATGATTGCTCAGTGGAGCAAGTAGCGCTTGTGTTCTCTTCTTGTGTCGGATGCAGTTTACTATTATATTAATGTGCCTGTATGTGTTTATGTAGGAGCAAATACAAATGCATGTATGTATGAAATGACGATTGTGCGTCCCGCCTGAGGCAAGGCAAACGGAAGCAGACGCACAACACAGGGATTAATGAACTCGTACCATATGCGACGGATGTTTGGAAAACAAATACAACAAAATTTTGTAGGAGAGAAAACGAAGTGAAAACGAAGGATGTACGAGAACAAGAAAAGGAAGAATAAGTGCATGTAATATGGTGCTTAAATAACTGACAACAAAAACAACAATGAGAACAGTGGCAGCGGCAACATGTGTGAAGTTTGTTTGCAATGCGCGATATTAATGACATCACTTATCCTGGAATCAGCATCACTCCAAACACCAGCACCAACGGTATCAACAACGTCAACAACATATGTGTGTATGTATGTTCATACTCATACATATTTACGAACTGCAATGCAATGCGATGTTTATTTTCCATTTACGAGATAAATGCTTACATATGGGCATGTGTATGTATAAGATATTAAATGCAATATATATTAATGAAAATGTTTAAATGTGGTGGTAATAGCTATAACAATAAAATCAATTCAAGTTATCAATTGACTGCTCATCAGTTAAGAGTCCCGCCATGAATTACATACTTATATACACATAAGAATGGTTCAATAGATCGAGTGGACATGTGCAATACACATTGTGCCTACCGTCAGAAACCATTTTCTGCAATGACAAATGGATAACTGCAATACAAATACAATTTACTACATTTGTATGCACATTTGATGTTACAGCTGTCTTTTGTGAAGAGCAATGCAAATATACCAGATCTGTATTTTTATCATATATTTATTAACATTTCAAGAATCATTTTTAAATTATTCGCATTAAAATATGCACTTTCATCTCTGGAACGACACCCCTGGCCGATGACTGCCATGATTTATGCTCTTCTGCTCATCTAAAATGGTAGACCTGTGGCTACACCCGGAACCAGTGCTGTCGAAGGTACTCCGATCGAAGTATTCGTACTCCGCTCAAATCTCAATGCTCCTGTCCTCAATCGGAAAAAATCCTCCTATTTCATTTTCTTGAATTTTTGGGTTGTAGGCAAAATAAAGCAAATCAATCTAAATGTGTTCTGTTGGGTTATTTTCGTTTCTAAATTTTTCGTTACACAGAGACCTACTTGTTGTCATTCCTTATGTTTCAAACAGAATTTTCAAACAGTATTTGTGGAAAAAGTGAATTTTCTAAACGTAAAAAAAGTGTAGTTATTGAAGCCATACTAAAAGGTTAATAACATTCGTACCACAGTTTTTGCTCTATTTTAATGTTCCGAAGAAATTTTGAACATATCTTGCATAGTGAAAAAAATGTTACATCAGAGAGCTCATTTTAATGCTTGTTTATGTTCGGAATTGCTATTGAACTTTTATAATAAGCGAACACGGGCAGTGGAAAAAAAAGAAAACGTCGTCTTCAGATGAAGTTGCTGATTTCTGATTATGTATGAAGAATTTACCAGCCAAACTCACTAGCACAAATTCCGTGGAATGCAACAAGTGTCAACAACCATTTCATTTAAAGTGTGCCAACATAACGCGAAGTTATTTCACGTGCCGAAATTGCGACTCTCATGCCGATCTTTCTGACTAAAATTAATGAAATTTCGTATCTTTTTCTCTTCTTCATGGCTGAGGCCTTTATGGTAAATATATTAACAATAATACTTAGCCCAAAACATTACATATGTATGCAACGGTATCAGCGATGCCAACTTGCGGGGAATTCCTCGATTTGCGGGGAATTTTACTTGGTGCGGGGAATCGGGGAATGAGCTGTTTTTGCGAGGAATTTGAAGTCGTTCAGCTTTTTTTTTTTTTTTTTTTGTCAAATTTTATGTAATTTAAAACGTTTAACTTATGAAATATTTCATATTTTGGATCTTAAAATCATCATCTTTTCTTAAGCAGGTCCTGCAATTTATTGGTTTGGAGAAATCGTTTTTTCAGAAAGTGTGCTATTTGAAAATATTATATTTCGAAAGTATTTTGTAAAAATTTCAGAAAACGCAAAATGCTTTCGTAGATATAGACGATTATAGCGGCGAGTGTCAGTCAGGCCAAAACAGTCACGCGGCTCTCCGATTTCCCTTTAGGCCGTTCAGAAAGGCTTAGCTATGCCTTCGTTCAGAACCTCTTGATTAACTCTTAATCATTGCTGACTAATCTGTAAACTTTCAAATTACGATCAGACATCATAGAGAAGATGAATTATATTTGATATGTTAAAAACCGATAGTTTTTCTCAAAACAAAGTTTTTGTCATTTTTTATTTGATTCAAAAAAAATCCCATGTCTTCTTCTTTGAGAATTTTGATGACTAAAAGTGGACTGAAGCTTATATGTTAAGAATTCTGGAGTCAGAAAGTACGTTTCTATTAATCTACCAGTCCCATAAAAATTTGTAAAATTTCGGACCGAGAAAGTTCAGGGTCACCTTAAAATAACACTCACTGAAGTCAATTTCCTTTTTGTAAAATGTTTATATGGAAGTACGTTATAATATGAAATTATACCAATGCGGGGAATTCGGTCGAAAATCGGGGAATTTCTCGAAGGTTATCGGGGAGAGAGAAAAAATTAGTTGGCATCCCTGAGGGGTATATAGCTTTCTGTTATATTTTTTTTAGTAAAAAATTTTGGACATAAAAACTAAAGCCGTCTAAACCTGCAAGCCTTTCCCCTACTTATTTGAAATCTTTTAAGACATTTTGAAAAATTCCTCCCCTGTAAAGCAAAATCTTCCGCTTGAAAGGAAAAATTCCCTCTCTTAAAACTTTCAAAACGACAGCACTGCCCGAAACCAGAATTAAGGCAAAATATTCAACTTTAAGTTTTGGGTAGAGTCTTAAAAATAATTGATTTTCAAGGTTTAAATGGAAATATTTGATTCTCGTTTAATTTTTTTTTTTTTATACTATTTTAAATTTTGAAAAAACTGTGACAGAAATCACAATGCTTGCGTTCAGAAAACGACATGTGCTCGGCAACATGTTGAGCTGAAGTATCAGAAAAATAATACGTTCAATGAAATGAGAAATTGTATAGAATTTAGGAAAAATTTTCCTCAGTTTGAGGAATAATTTTCCATAAATTGAAGTAAATTTACTACCTTTTAGAAAAAAAAAATCTTCAATTTATGGAATATTTTCTACAATGTTGTTTTAATTAAAAGGCATAGAAATCATGTTTTTCTACTTGTATTCAATTATTATTTTATTTTTAATAAGTATTAAGGTTTACATTCATACATATTTTTACATACACTACAGGCGTCGTCGCCTTGAAACGGTCAAAAGATCCTTATGGCCATCAACAAATTATAAATTGAAGTTTATTGAAATTTATTTCTTTCGAATATATTTTGTTTTGTTTTTTTTTTTTACAATATACATAATTTTTTTTTCACAAATTATATCAACAGCCACAAGCACAACCGCTTCGCTTGAAAATTCAAAAGAAAAACAGAGCGTACGCGATTGTCTGCTAAGGCCAAAAGAGTAAAGCTAGTTTTTTGTGTATACCAAAATTTTGTATGGAGAACATTTTTGGTATATTCGTCTCTTTCTTACATTTTCTATGCACAAAGAATATGTAAGTTTAATGATGCCACCTTATTTTATTCTAAATAAGGTAATTTGCCGCTTTATGGTATTTTGATACTTTTGTTTTGAATTTTTATATGCTGATGTGACTAAATTTGGAAGAAACAGGTTTATGGAAACGTCCATTGTTCCATGAACATTTATGTTAACAAGTAACAAAGTAATTCGTAAAAGCTATTAAGTTAAAATTTTATGCAGCGACGCGTTGTTTTAGAAAAAATTATACATGTACACCCAGAGAAATACCTCGTTTGAAGAAAAACGGCTATCAAATTGAGGAAAAATGGGAATGATTTGGCGCCATAGAAACGGTTTCCACATTTAGATATACAAAATTTCTTTAAATTGAGGAAATATTTTTTCTTTATTTTAGAGAAAAATTTCTTTGAAAGAAGGAAGTTTTCTATAAATTAAAGAAATATGTCTTCAATTTGTAGAAATTCCGGTTTTCAAATAAATAATATTTTATTTCAATATGAGAAATTGTATATAATTTAGGTAAACTTTTCCTCAGTTTGAGGAATATTTTTCCATAACTTGAACTAAATTTACTAACTTTTTACAAAAAAAAAAATCCTCAATTTATGGAATATTTTCTACAATGTTGTTTTAATTAAAAGGCATAGAAATCATGTTTTTCTACATGTATTCATTTATTATTTTATTTTTAATAAGTATTAAGGTTTACATTCATACATATTTTTACATACACTACAGGCGTCGTCGCCTTGAAAGATCCTTATGGCCATCAACAAATTATAAATTGGAGTTTATTGAAATTTATATCTTTTCAATATATTTTTTTTTTCACAATATATATATATTTTTTTCGTTAATTCTATCAACAGCCAAAACACAACCACTTCGCTTGTAATAGAGACGCCGACTAAAAAATTCAAAAGAAAAGGAAAGCGTACGCAATAGTCTGCTAAGGTCAAAAGAGTAAAGCTAGTTTTTTGTGTATACCAAAATTTTGTATGGAGAACATTTTTGGTATATTCGTCTCTTTCTTACATTTTCTATGCAACTAAATTTGTAAAAATGAAGAAATAACTTACTTCAAATTGAACACCATGGTTGCATGAAAGGAACACTAAGGAAACTTTTTCTTTGTTTTAGAGATGGGTATTTTTCTGGGTGTACTTCAAACTAATTTTTAAAATATATGTTCATATCACACATTCCAATTTTATGAAAATTGACATATTTCCTAATTGGGCCAAATAAACAAATACATTTCAAAATTTCAAAGAAATTCGGGTGCCGGGCAAAAACCAGTTAAGTAAACAAATTTTTTTGGCCCATCACACCAAACGATCTCGTTAAAAACGTAAAAGAAGTGGTGTGGCAATAATAATGGAATGGAATATCGCCTTCTCTAACAATTACATAGGTAGTAAATCTGCGGACTACCTCAAACGTAAAAACAGAACAATCAAAGGGAGAAAATAGAATACAGAAACTGCAATGTACATACAGATTTTATATAACGACTTCATATTATTTTTATTTAAGTATTTGTGTAAATAATTCTATATGTTTGTCGATTGGATACGCACTTTGATAAATTTTATATTTAAAAACACGCAACTTTATTTTATATTTAAAATTACATTTAAGTGGACTGTATATATGTGATGTGTCTTACAAAGTTAATATCGCAATGCCGGAAATGGCTGTTGTTTTCTTTTTTACATGTTACAGAGTTGTATTTTCATAGTATGTTTTACTATTATTGACATTAGGTTACAGTGTTGCATTTTGGTTTATTATAAGTTGATTATTTAGATAGAATTGTACATTGTAGTATTTCAAATAAATTAACTTAGAATAAGAAATGGAAATCAAATCGTAAACATCTCGGCCCCCTTTGAAAGCATCCGCTTTCAAACATCTAAGAACAATGGACAAAGTTTAACGATTGGACGTTTGTACGTTCCCTTTGATGTTTTAACAGAGACCACTCTTACAAGCCCGTCCTTGCCTGGGTGAGTATCAACTACCCTTCCAATTGACCATTGTGTCGGTGGGAGAAGTTCATCTTTTATTATCACGACGTCATTGCATTCCAAATTCTGGAGTTTTTGTGACCATTTTGGACGTTGTTGCAGCTGAGTAATGTACTCTGTCGACCACCTTTTCCAAAAGTGTTGAACTAAATTTTGCAAATATTGCCAACGTTTCAAGTAATTTATTTTTGTTGTAGTACGACGTTCATCGGGCACGAATGACATTGGACGAAAAATTAAAAAATGTGAAGGTGTTAGGGGGTCTGCATCCCCTTCAAATTTCAAGCACAGTGGCCGTGAATTGAGGCAGCTCTCGATCTGACACAGTGCGGTAGAAATTTCTTCATATGTTGCTGAGGCGTCCGCCAAAACTCGTTTAGGTGGTATTTCATTGATTTAACTCCGGCCTCCCACATTCCACCAAAGTGTGGACCCGAAGGTGGAGAAAAGTGCCATTGAATGTTTTGATCTACCATTTCTCGTGTGATTTGTTCTTGTGTTGCAGACTTGTTTACAAATTGAATGATTTCACGCAATTGCTGGTTACATCCAACAAAATTCGTTCCATTGTCGGAGTAGATGTGATGTGGTTTGCCTCGTCTTGAAACAAATCTACGAAGCGTAGCGATAAATGCCGCAGTTGAAAGGTCTGTAACCAACTCCAAATGTATAGCCTTTGTAACCAGGCACACAAATACTGCAATCCAGCATTTGTAGAGCTTACTTCCACGACCCTTCCACGACCGTACTTGTATTGGGCCGGCAAAGTCTACACCGGTGTTGATGAAGGTGGAGCCAGTCTCAAGGCGATGACGTGGTATGTTACCCATTTTTTGTTGAAACGGCTTACCCCGAAATCGCATGCATCTCACACATTTATAGATACATCGCTTTATTAGATGAATTACACCTGGAACCCAGTACTTTAATCCTAGCAGATATTGAAGCTGGCGGCTCCCAGCATGTAAAAATCGCAAGTGGTACTCTCTCACAATGAGTTCAGTCAAATGGTTATCCTTGTGTAGAATCAGTGGATGCTTCTGTTCATAACTAATGTCGGCGTTGTCGATTCGACCACCAACTCGTAGTAGACCATTGCAATCGACAAATGGTGCAAGCGATGCTAGCTTATGGTTTAATGAAAGTTGTTTATCAGATGATAAATCTTGCATTTCAGCCGCAAATGTGCTTAGTTGCGCAATTTTAACTAGCCCATTGTGAGCTATCTGGAGTTCACTTACTGTAAGGAAGCCGGTACTTCTATCAGCTTTAGTTGTTTTGCTATTTTTCATAAACCTTAATATCCAAGCAGTAATTCTAAGCAAATGATTGTAATCTGAATATCGTTCAATGTAGCCAACTTTTGGAATCATAGCGACATAAACAATTTCCTTGCGCACTTCCAATCGATGTTATCTGGTGGAGTCAACTTCTGCTGCTTGATTTCATTATGATTCTTCAAAATGTCTGGCCCATGCCACCATAACTGATTATTGATGAGTGCTAAAGGTGGAATACCTCTCGTTGCTAGATCTGCAGGATTATGTTGTGATCGGATATGTCGCCATTGGTGTGCAGGGATAACGTTGATTATGTATGACGTCCTGTTAGCGATAAAAGACTTCCAGCGTCGTGGATGGTCTGCAATCCAGGCCAAAACTACCGTGGAATCCGACCAACCAAAGACCTTAACATTTCTAAAGTTGAATACATGTAAAAGCTTCACCATTAGCTTTACCATTAGATGTGCCGCACACAATTCCAGGCGTGGTAGTGTGATTTGCTTAACAGGTGCAACTCTCGTTTTAGCGGCAATGAGATTTGTGGATACTGATTTATCTATGCGCTGAACTTTTAAGTAGATTGCAGCCGAATATGCGAGCTCTGATGAATCAGCAAACCCGTGTAGTTCAACATCTTCTTCGTCTGCAAACTGTATCCATCTTGGAATTTGCAAATCCAAAATGTGATTTATATCGTTGCGCAGGTCACGCCATTGCATCACCATATCCTCTGGCAATGCTTGATCCCAATCAACACCTCTCAACCACAATTTTTGCATAAAAATCTTCATGCTAACGACGACTGGTGCCAACCACCCAATCGGATCGAAAACCTTGGATGTATCAGACAGAACTGTACGTTTTGTAACAATTTGTGGCATGGGAGTAAGTGCAACGCTATATTTAAAACAATCGTTGCTTGTGTTCCATAACAACCCCAAAGTTTTCACAGTTTGAGTATCATAGATTATGGTTTCTGTAGATAATTCTCTGTCTTGAGTCTCAATGTCGGCAATAAACTCTGGCGAGTTCGATGACCACTTTCGCAGATGGAAACCAGAGTTAAAGGATGTTGCATAAATCGGTTTTAAGCTTGATTGCTTTCTTTGCACTTGTTGCGCATGACATGAAGTCATCCACGTAGAAACAATTTTCGATGGCGTTCGCTACGCCAGGGTTCAGCTCAGCATTGTCAATCGCAACCTGCCGCAACGTTCTTGTGGCCAGGAAAGGGGCACTTGCAGTCCCATATGTAATGGTTTTCAAATTGTATTCGTTGATTTGCTCATCATCGCCATCTCTCCATAGGATGCGTTGATAAGATCGATCGTCAGGAAGTATGAGTGCCTGACGGTACTCAATAAAACCGACTTTGTATTTACGAAATTGTATCAAAATTGTGAACAGATCTTTCTGAATTGTGGGACCTACCAGTAGATGGTCATTGAGCGACGATCCATCATCTGACTTACACGACGCGTCGAACACGACGCGTAGCTTGGTTGTAGTGCTACTTGGCTTTAACACGGCGTGATGCGGCATATAATATGTTTTGTGCATTAGAGATCCGTCTGCTAACTCCATGTGATTTAATTCTAAAAATTCATGTATAAATGTTGTGTAATCTTTCTTAAGATGCGGCATTTTGGAAAACTTTGATTCCAAGCTCCGAAATCTTTTCAACGCAACTGATCTTGAATCCCCCAACTCAACTGGTGCACTTTTGAACGGAAGTCTGACGATGTATCGTCCACTGACATCTCTTAGGACATGCTGCTGATAATGTGCTTCTGCTTGCTCCTCCTCAGGAGTTAAGCGGTTTGTTGTTTCGTGGAGCTCTTCAATCTCCCAGAATTTGTGTAATTGATCAGCCAAGTCGACAGACGAATGTGCTACGACTATTCGATCCTCAGGACAATCTACCACATTACCAACGATTACCCAGCCGAATATTGTTTGAATTGCACTTGGAGAACCACTTGGATGTACTATCTTGTCGTGTAATACGCATTCACTAAATACGTCTGCACCCAAAATGATATCAATATGTCCAGGGACATTGTATTGTGGATCTGCCAGCTTCAAATTTTTGAAGTAATTTAATTTGTCATTGTTGACCTCGTGTCCTGGAAGATTTTGTGTCAAGCGATCCAAGCAAAATGCTTCCGTTGTGATGACCTTCTCATAAGGCAATGTTTTGAATTGTAAATGAACTTTACCCCTTGTGTAACTTCCAGCGCCCGTTCCGACACCATGAAGCAATGTTTTGTTGTATGAACGTTTAAGTTCTAGCCGTTGTGCGCACGACTCTGCAATGAGCGTGACTTGTGCACCTGAATCAAGCAGCACTCGACATGGTTGAAAGCCTTTTCGACCATCTTGTATTAGAACTACTGCTGTCGGTAGTAGCGTTAACGTTTTGTTGAATTGATGTGTAGCATTGACACTAATCGACGAAGTTTGCTGTTGCAACCCTTGTGGTTGGCTTTTGTTTACATTTCGATGGAGTAACGAATTGTGTTTTTCATTGCATATTCTACACGATGAACGTGTGCATTGCGCTGCACGGTGATTTTCTTGAAGACAGTTGAAACATTTGTTGTTGTCACGAACCATTTTTATTCGACCTTCAATATTTAACACCTTGAACTTGTCGCAGTGAAACAGAGCGTGATGCTTTGAGCATGCGGGGCACGATTGCATGACTGAAGTGTATGCGTTAGATTGGTTTCGAGGCTTGTTTGAATTATTTTGCGCTTCTGATGCCTTTGTTGAGGATTTTAATAAACTTCCAGTACTCCTTTGAGCACTTTCTAACTCAAAAAGTCGTTCTTCCAAAAATTTAAGAAACTGCGAGAATGTAGCTATTTGGTCAGATTTTCTTTCTCTGTACCACAGTGTAAGGGTTTCAGCATCTATCTTTTTCTCAATGTGAAACAATAAAACAGCATCCCAATGGTTTACGGGTTCTTCTAATGCTTTCAACGCGTTAATACTTTCGTTTGTGTTATTGTATATTCTTTTGAGTTCAGCCACGGATGACGACTTCATCGACGGTTGATCAAAAAATAATTCCAGGTAAGCTTTCTTAACACTGTCGGACTTATTATATTTTTTGTTGAGTAAATCCCAGGCAATTTTATAATTGTCGTTTGTGGGTTTTAAATGTTTGACCAGAGACAACGCGTCTCCTTTGAGTCTTGTTTGTAAGTATTCGAGCCTTTCCACGTCTGAAAGATTAGACCTTGTGTGGATCATGGCCTCGAATAGGTCACGAAAACGAATCCACTCGATATATGTTCCATCAAACTCTGGAATTTGAATATGCGGAAGCCGTATATCATGTTTTTGTGTTTCAGTACGATCATTAGTTTGGTTAAGAGGTGATGACGCTACGTCGAACCGAGTGTTACTCGACATTCTTTCGATGAGTACACCCATTGTGGTCTGGTGCTCCATGAGAGTCTGCATAGCACTAGTCATGTCTGTGGTTGGATTTTCAATCACCGTGCGATCACCTTCATCCTCTCGTAAACGACTGGCATATATTGACTTAGCTGCAAAATATTTTTCCTCAATATCACTTCGATAGGCTTCCTCAGATCCTACTTCATCGGCGGACTGTGTAAGAGCGTCAATGTTATTTTGAATATCTTCATACTGAGTGAATAACTCATCAAGTCTATTAACACGCACTTTAATTTCATCTGAAGATGCGTTTCGGTTTAAGCAAAAGGTGTGAATACGAGTTATTGAACCCTTTATGACCTGACGTTTAAGTTTTAGATTTTCCATTTTTACAATGTATGAAATTTAATATTTTAACTTTATGATTGTTTGTTATAAACTACAATTAAAATTTTGTATGTTTGTAAGAAAATATTATTATATAACATATGAATATATTTTGTTGTATCAATGAAATGAAATGTATATTGTATTAACGTAAATTGATTTTAAATGTTTTTAAATGATCGATATTAATATATAATTCAATATAGTGTTTATATGACTGAAAGTAAGAAAAAAAAAAAAAGAATGAATGGAAACGTATGAAATAGTTAAAAAAAATAATATTTGTTCGAATGTAATATGACAAACTGTTTGTCTTAAATTTTCATACTGGGTAGCTTACAATTACAATTAAGTGTGGACTTAACCCTTCGTCAACAGTTTGAGGATCACTATACTTTAGCAAAGACAACTACCGTTCAAATAATTGAAATTGTACTCAATTTTAGCTCACATACTAAAATATAAATTTGACACCAAGATGTCGCGTATGTATATTAATACTACAAATACACAACTGTAACTGGTGTATGTATGTATACCCACGCGCACGTTGAGGTTAAGTTTGATGAATGCTGATGCTGCACAATCCCTCGTGGAAGGTGCTCCGCTGACCAAATGATGAAAGTTGAATACTAATGATGAATTCTTCCCACACGGAAGGTGCTCCGCTGAGCAAATGATAAATGTTGAATTGAAATGATGAATCCTTCCCACACAGAAGGTGCTCCGCTGAGCAAATGATGAATCTTGAATACAACTGACGAGTTCTTCCCACACGGAAGGTGCTCGTTGAGCGCTGTGATGGACGTTGAATGTTGGTTGACAATTTTAATCCAAGTCCATCCGGCTCGAAGGACCAAATTATGTTTGTCGATTGGATACGCACTTTGATATTTAAAAACACGCAACTTTATTTTATATTTAAAATTACATTTAAGTGGACTGTATATATGTGATGTGTCTTACAAAGTTAATATCGCAATGCCGGAAATGGCTGTTGTTTTCTTTTTTACATGTTACAGAGTTGTATTTTCATAGTATGTTTTACTATTATTGACATTAGGTTACAGTGTTGCATTTTGGTTTATTATAAGTTGATTATTTAGATAGAATTGTACATTGTAGTATTTCAAATAAATTAACTTAGAATAAGAAATGGAAATCAAATCGTAAACACTATATAAGAGAGTTTCACTTCTTATCTCTGGTAAAATCTATATATATAAAATAGAGCTCTGTTAAATGTTTAGTCCTAATAGGTTTCTATATTTCGCAACGGATTGTCATGAAATTTAGTATGTAATTGCTTTGGACATTTGTCGGGTTAAGTCGATATTTATTTTAAGTTAATTTCAAATAGTTTCTTTAATATAGAACATTATTTGGACCAAAGTCAGCTTTTTTATAAAATTTAGCTACTTAATGCAAAATGCTGCTTAAACTATAAGAAGTACATAGAAATTATGGATAGAAAGAATATAGATCTTATCGTTTGCTAAAATAAAGTCAGTGGTGGCATATTATTATTTATTATTTAGGGAAGCCCAACCAGGCAGGCACTGCGACCTAAAAGATCTTTTGTGCCATTCCCCATTTTATGACAAAAGACGTTCAGCTGACCTATTAAAAGTCAAGACATCTTTTGTAGAAGAAGATTTTATTTGATTAGCCGTCAGAAAAGGAACACCAAAAATTCTTCCTCTGAGCCGAGCCAAGGCCGGACATTCACACAGAATGTGAGGTGTCGACTCGTCATCTTCCAGACACAGACGACACTCTGTCTCATTAGACAGACCTATTTTGTTTAGGTGATATCTGAGCCCATAGTGTCCAGACATGTAGCCCACCAGTAGCCTAAGGTCAGATTTGAGATAAGAGATGGGCTTATTTTGGGCAAGCGGAACGATAAGCGCTTTTGCCTGTCTTAAACCTGGGATAGAGTTCCAATACTCTAGCCATTTTGCCTTAGACCACTCCTCAACGATAGATTTCGTAGAGGTCCAGCCGACTCCGCAGAACGGATCGGGGCCAATGTGCTTGGTAGATGAACCTTGTCTAGCCAGTTCATCGGCGGCTTCATTACCAACAATGTCCCGGGTACCCAAAGTGGCCGGGTACCCAACAAAGCTTCACTTTGTTACGGGTAGACAGGCGCTGGAGACTCTCAAAACACTCTTTCACCAGTTTAGAGGCAGTGGTGGCATATATCTAAAGTTAATAGTTTATCTGTAAAATGCATTTTTATTTTAAAAATTTGTTCCCCTTACATTTGTTATTGTAAATATTTAAGTTTTTCCTAGAATCAAAGCCAAAGATTTTTTTACTTCGCTGACTGTGATTTCCACCACACAAACACAAAGCAGAAAAGAATGCATATGAGCTTTGCGTTTGAAATTCTTTTTCATTTGCGTGAATGTAACTACATATTACTAATTTGATCACGGTATTTCATAGTGGTGTGTGGATGATGATGAGTTGGTTAGAAGGGAGGGTATAGTAGTGGATGTAGGAAAGAGTTGTGGAATAGTGAGTTCGAATCCCACTTGAAGCGGGACCAAATAATTTTTTAAATAGAATATTTTTTTTATCAGTGTGGTGGAAAAAAATAAATATACAACAAAAAACAAATAACGACAAAGGTGAATAAAACATGCAAACAACCAAAAGGCATTATTATATATTACTAATGTGAGCACGCTATTTTGTAAGGGTTTGTGGCTTAGTGAGTTTAAAAAGAGAGTATAGTTGTGGTTGTGCAAAGAAACTGTGAGTTTTATTTTTTGGTGTCATGAGTTCGAATCCCACTACAGGTGAACCCACCAAGTGATTCTTTTTTTATACAAATAATTAATTTTTTTTATACTATTATACAAAACTGTAACTTGATTTCATGGACATATGCCCATCAATAACTCAGATAATTTTCGGTTATATCTCCACAATCAGAGATTTGGTACAAGGATGTTAATTGGCAATGTAATGCCGCAGGAAAAAGGTCTGGGAAATTGAAAAAAGGGGACATGGCATCTCCTATATAATCTGAGTTTTAGCTATGGAATATCTCAGTGACACGTCTCTAAAAAACGTTATTTGTCAATGGCATTCTATGAAAAAATATGGATAGACGTGGCCTTTTCCGTTCAACTCTAATTCTTTTATATATATTTCTTGAAAACTATTTTTGGAATGATTATATGATTTGTCAATGGAATTTGGTGGGTAAAATATGGGTAGACTTGAGTTAGTGGCTGTTCCACCTCGGTTTATAAGGTATATTTACTAAATTATTTGTGGTTAGAGAGCTTTGATTGCCAATGGAAAATGCTAGAAAAAAAATGAATGGAATAAATAAAATATGCGTGACACCTCCTATGCAAAGAAAATGTTTGAAACTGTATACCTGGGAAACCATTGCAAAGAACAATTGGCAGCTTGTGTGTAAAGGCGGATGGTTAGTAGTAGTTGTTGGGCAGAATGTGGAAGCGTTTTGGTATACAACGTAAATTTTTTTAACATCAACTATTTTTATTTGATAGTTTTAATACGCTTTGGTTCTGAGATACGCATATAGTGGCATTTTGACACTAAGGGACTCATACGTTTTTTCTGTTGACAGCTCAGCAAAATTAATACAGCACTTTTTGCTACGAAATAACACAAAATAATGACAAAATAAATTACAGATATCCAAGATATTCACGTTGAAAGTCTAAAATAGTGTCAAATTGGCACTAGGGACAGATAAAGGTTAAACATTCTAAAAGCGGGACAACTTAAGCTATTGCTGCTGCTTTCTTTTTCTAACTACGTACTGAACATCTTTTCCAAGTACGCCATTCGCATCCTTGCATACATACGTATAAAAAAGTGTAAAGCTCATTTTGCATTTTGTTTAAATAGATGTTTTGATGAAAAAAAATCTGAAGCGACCCTCAATTACCCTAATTGACCTGGTCGCGTCTCTGTTCATTTTTGGCTGTTGAACAGTGTAGTTCAATAAAATAAAAAAATAACAATTTATACTGGAAAACATTGAAATAATTAAAGCGTACCAGTAGGATATTTATCTGTACGTAAAAATTACGTAGCGTAGGTTTTAACGTAATACAAAAGAGCGTTGTGGTTCCAGGGTTAATCTCCGGTTTCGGAAAAAAAAACTTCTGCTATTTTGTGGCCGAGAAAGCTTTTTCAGATTGAATAGCCGAAGAACCGAAGTTGAATATTCAGACAGACACCAGTTTCAGCAGCACAACCCCATAGTTGGCAGCCATATCCCCATACATGCTTTAAGACTTTTTTATAAATAAGTAATATGTAAGCCATGAAAGTTTACTTAATTTAATGTCTTGTATCGGTCTTTTTTTCTTGATATGTTTTTTCCAGCGGAGTTTTGCGTACAAGTTCATTCCCAAATAACTTTTTTTTATTAGAAAGTTTTGGAATTATCGACAAGTATCGTTAATCGCTACAATTATCGTAGCGATTAACAAGTTAACGATTTCGTTGCTTGTCAATAATATAGATAATTATCGAGCAAAATAAAATTTTGCGGAATTGAGAAAAAATGGATTGAATCTTTTTTTTCCGAAGGGAGCAAACTAAGGTGTAGCTCATGAAGAATTATCAAACATTTAAAAACAGTGGCACAGAACGGTATGTAGATATAAGTGATATCAGTTCTGCTGATAGTGAAAGTGGAGATAATAAATGCGATTTGTGCGAAGAACTAGCTAAATGGACCACCTAATTTGCAACAAGCTTTGTCGCAATGAATGCACTTATATTATTATTGCAGAAATGCAAAATCAAAGTACCGAAACCGTTTTAAAAAAGCCTAGTTTTGTTTTGAGAGAAAAGTTGGAGAAGGCAAGTATATTCGGTATGAACTAAAAAACGTTTAACAAGTTTGGCCAATATATGGCAGTGTTGTGCAGTTATGTTTTCCTTATTGGCTTATATGAAGGCACTTCAAAACCAAATTGCCCAAATGATTTTTTGCAAGAATCTTTATGCAAGAGGGGCTAATTTTTGCTAATAACTTTAATATATTACTGTGCGCAGTTTTGTAATGGATGCACCGGCAAGGTCCTCTATTTTAGGAACTAAGGGTTGTAATGGTTACTTTTCTTGTGGGCGATGTACGCAAAAAGGGCAAGTAGTGAAACATTGGCTTATTTATTTTAAATTACAACAAGAAATTGGGGGTCAGACAATACTAATCCGGGTTCGACTTTGTGCTATCTCTTCTGGTTTCCTTACGGTCCCGAAAGCGTTAAAAAGTGCTTGCAAGTGTATTATGCCTACCGAAAATTGCAAAGTAACCATTCTTACGACAAAATCGTCGGACTAGACCGGAAGACTTTGAGCTGGCTAACAGCGCTGACTACAGGTCACGGTCCCTTCAGGTATCACCTCAAGAAGATGAAACTTGTTGAGGATGATACCTGTAGGTTGTATCTGGAGGAGCTGAAACGGCGGCGCACTTACTGTGCCAATGCCCAGCGTTGGCAAGCAGACGGTTGGCAATCTTGGGTCATCGATACGTTGATGAATCTTAGATTGGCCACCTGGCCAAAAAGGATATGCTCGCGTTGACGCAGGATGCCGATACTCGGAGCATGCTCGTTTACGAGTGATTAGACTAGAGGTATCAGGCGGTAGGGGACGAAATGGGACCATTCTCGGTCTGATTCGGCTAATCCCCGAACTAATAATAAAATGCTTACGACAAATGAAGTTTTTAATCGAACAATAAAAACGAATATGTTTGAACAAAACGCTGTGAACGATTCACAGAGCGAGAAAATTATTTTTTTTTTGTAAAAAATAGATAGGCGGAAGTGCCTATTTAATCCACTTGTTCTTGCAGTTGTTTAGCGCTGAAAGAACTGCACTAAACCATCGCTACACCGCAAGGGTCAAACAGGACAGAGAGATTCAGGAGGTGGTTTTAGTACGTAGGTACTCCAGTGTGAATCGTGCATGCTGTACAGCACGGGGCTGCCAATCTCTATGAAGATTTCCCCTACCTTGTCGTATACAAAAAAAAAAAACACCCCTAGGATAGAATGTATGTGCTTTTTGAGCTTTTAAATGCTTGCAGTTAAGCACTTGTTTAGCACTATTGTAGTGCTTCAATTTACCGCTGGGTATAATAATTTCATTTGATTTGATTTTATGTCGTTTAATTGGTGAAAGTGTTGATTAATTACTCCAGTAACATGCATGAATTTAATTTTCTCTGTAAAAAAACAAAGTTGAAGATTTTTTTTTTGTTCTCTACTTGATGTATTTGCGTAACGAGAACATCGGAAGTGGTTTGTAAAATATTGTGTACATAGTCGTTGCTTTTGTAGTAGGCGTTAAAACTGTGATACAATGACATTTTAATTAAATTTCATGTTTATTTTTACAAGTGCAATATAAAAATGCATTTTAAAAAAGTTTAATTAAGTTGTAATCAATAAGTCTGTGCGTGTTTCCGCCGGAAGCAAAATTGAAGTTTATATAAATTTTACAACAAATTCAAAGTCATGGAATCCGAACAGGGATCTGTTTGGATAAGTTACAAGGAGCGAAAAAAAGTAACGAAATCCTCCGTGGAGAAAATTTTAAGCACTTTTAAAATGTTATTAAATCCAAGTTTACAAATTTTTGTTGTTCAGCGACTTATAGTAGTATTTTTTAACCCTCTATAAACCCTCGTAATGGGTCAAATAGATGATATCATTCGAAAAGGGCAAAAAGACCCATAAGGGAGGATACTAACGGGTTAATACATTTGAGGTAAATGGTCTGCGAAAAATTCTATTATAAATTACTAAACACACAAACAATCTCATATGCAAACTTAACAAGTTGTGTCATGACTTATTATATGTATTTAATTTGTTAGATTTTTGAAACTTTAGGCCCAAACCCTAGAACATGATTGGAATCTATAATAATAATTACACTGTTCAACAGCAAAAATGAGCAGAGACGGGATAAGTGTACTTAGGGTAATGGGGGGTCGCTGTTTTGCTCTGTTAAGTCACAATTTTTAAAATTGAAAAAAAAAATTAAAAACGCAGTTCATATTTTTATCAAAACATCCATTTTTACAAAATAAAATTTTTCGATTTTTTTTATTTTTAACTTTAAAAATTTAAAAAAATGTTTTTTTCTTAATTAATTTATTTTTTCGTAATTTTTTTAATCCTCGTTATCATCGTTCACTTTTATCTCGTTGTTAGCTTAGCCCAGTAATGCCTAGCGGTGCCATATGGCACTTTGCCTCTGAGCCGTTCCTGAGCCAGTTAAAAAAAAAAAATTGTTCCTCAAGTTACTTTCTTGATCTATCTACTTTGTGTTCTTGAACAATTAAATCCTAAAAATTTGTTTGTGTATACCTACAAATAAATTTATATATTGTTGTTTCCTTTTCGACACGTTCACGTATTCATTTTTGAACACATTGTAGATAAATATAAAATATAAAATAAAAAACTTAAATACCTATGAACATAGTTTTTGACAAGAGAAGGATTTAATTTTCAATTTTAGATCTTATTCATAATTTATCCGAAGATGTTTTATTTTAAGTTCATACACGCTGGATTCCATTTTTGCACACATCGCGATTCTCAAATCACTTATCGGAAACAAATAGTTTGTGCAAAAATAAAACCGGTGACAACCTACTCCAAGCTTGCCTCGAAATTTCTGTGGCAATAAGGAATAAGCTAAACTCAAAAGTCGACTAAAAACCTGTTGCGTATTTTTCATTATGAAACCTAGAATATTGAAAGTTTTTACATAATTATTGGAGTTTAATTAATAAAAAACTATGGAGACTGCTAAATTGCAAAAACTTTTGAAAAACTTTCAACATTTTAGGATTTATAATAAAAAATACGCAGCAGGTTTTTATTCGACTTTTGAGTTTAGCTGTTATTCCTTATTGCCACATATTTAACAACAAAATCTAAATTAGATAGATTGAATTAACGCAAAGAGTATAGACTACAAAGAGGTCGCAATTCGCTCTTAGGCTTTTTGGAACGTAAAAAGCTAGAAACCATTTATGAGGTGCCATACCGATGAAGCGAACGCAACGGTTGGCAATCGGTCCATCGGACAAAAAGGTATGAATGGATGGGTTGGCGGTGTTTGATAGAACAAATAGTTTACATTTCTTTTAACATTTAACATTTCCAGTATTTTCTATATTCTTTATATACAAATATGTAAACGTTTTGGCTTGATTTTATGTATTTTGATTGATTTCTTTTTTGTTATGCACATGCATGTACATGTACTAGATACTTTTGAACATACTTTTCTGCTTTGATTTTATGAAATTCAATAAATTCATAAATGAAAACTTACAAAAAATTATTATTATCTTTGCGTATTCTTACATGGGAGAAAAAAAAAAAAAAAAAAAAGGCAGTCCAAAAACTTGCATAGATTTTAATTTAAAATTTTTTGTTTGAAAATTTTAAATTTCATACTTTTTTTAATTTTTCATTCCTTGTTTACAATTGCAATTTCTTTGTTTACATTATTTTTCAAATACTAAAATAACTACACTCATGTTGTTTCTCACATGACATGTCATATTTTTAATCTATACTCTTTGTCTGTACTCTTTGTTTGCCATTACTATATTTACATGTTCCCCGTCGCAGTTGATTCCAAATAAATCGTCAAGCTGTATTTCGCGCTCGGCAAATAAATCCAATATTTTATTTGTTTTTGCTTCAGCTGATTTTTCCTCAAGTATTGTGTAGCCTAAATACTGTGAATTTGGCCCTTTCGAAATTACCATATAAGGCTGTGATTTGCCGTTGATATGATTTATTAAATTGGGTGGTTACAGTCATAGTGAAATTAATAAAGTGAAATAAATAGAAGTGACGCCCTCTTTTCTGTTTACTGACGCCTGCCAAATTTGAAAATTATTCTCTTACTTCTCCCGAAATATTTGAATTTCAGAAGTAAATACAAAAAAGTATTAACCCATTGGTACCAGCACAGTATATAATAAATAAAATAGAAAAATTTGAAAAGCCAGAAAAATTGTTAGACGTTGATAAACAAGATCTTCGAATGCGTTTGTAACAACTATGTGCATAATGTGCACCAAGGATTTATCCCAAAACTTAAAGTTTTTTTTGTTATGTATGCCATTCAAGTAAGAAATCTGCTTCTCCGAAATTTAAATAAAATTCTTTTGAAATCGGTAAAACTATTTAGAATATAAAGAGGACATTTTTGAAGAAGATAATTTTAAAAGTATTGTATTTTGTTCATTTAAGTACTTTATAGAACCACACTCTACAAAATATTTTGAGATCTTTTATTTCAGAAATAAACAAACGAAAGGTTTATTGGTTTTTGATATTTTTATTTCATTTATTTATTTCTGTACAGCTAACGAAAATGGGTTAAGAGAGTTTTCTCTCATAAACAAAATTATTTGTCAAAATCTATTGAGCGAATACTTGTCATAATTGTCAAATCTCAGAAGACCTGAGAATATTTCAGATTACTTTCTGCTATCTGGCATACTGTATACTGTGGTTACAGTGTATGTTTCATCTGTTCCACCTCAAAAATCATGAAAATTTGCGACACAGTTATTCAACATTCTGAACAAAAAAAATAATGAATGAATTCTCAGTGTTGTCTTTGCTTAAAAGGTTTTTTATTTATTTATATTTAATTTATTTTTGTGAAGGTACTTGCATTTAATATTCAAACATTTATATGTGAGTGGTCTATGGTTTTTACAATGAGTCTGCAATAGAAATTAGTTTCTTGGACGTACCGCCATATGAACGTATTTTAAGGTATATTCATAAGCATGCCAATTATACCAGACAATACCTCTTTCACCCTGATACATGTCATTTAAGGTCCTATAAAAAAATTTAAATTAAAAGTGTTTTATTCTACAGTGCAACAGTAAATATCATATGGCAAATGGATGGTCAATTATTTTGGTTTTTGTTTCACAATGAACCTAATTATGTGCTTAAGTGTGCTTTCAAGCAGAAGGCTGCCACTCCAACCTAGGTGGTTTTGACCTTTAGTGAGCCCAACTACTTTTCAATGAGGAATATTTTTCTCGAAGAGATTAGTATGGTTATAAATCGTATAATGGCTTCAAATCATGAAATGAAACATCGAAGAGTTAAAATAAAAAAGGTTTTCAATATATATGACCCGAATATACCAAAATGATTGATTGTGGACCTCCTTAACGAGAGTCCCCGATGTGATAAAGAAATTCTGATCGCTGGATCAGAATTAGCGACCCTTAAAAAGTTATTCATTCGCCATTTGATTATGTAAAGTGCCAGTTACTTACCTGTAAATACAATCATCATACCACCATGCACCCTTATACTTTTCTGCACAATTATTTTGACTGTCATCGTTATCACTATCTTTCGTGGTGAATTTCGTTCCTGTATAAAGAGCTAACGCTCCACCTACATTTCCAATAAATTTATTCGATATATCCAAGGCGTATTTATCATTTTCGTTGCCAATTGCAAATCGCTCGTATTTTGCAAAAAATTTTTCTCCTTTGGAATCTTCTAAATATATCCATAATTCATGCTGTTGTGCTTGTGTCATGGCATGCAATTTCTCCAATCCAATGAAGAAATTGGAATTTAAGTTACCGAAGCCACGTTTATACTCTTCCCAACCACGGAAGAAATCAGTGGAATTGTCTTGACGACGTTGAATAACGGTCCAAGCAGTGCCATTTTCGGGATCCTGCAAACAATATGCAGGGAATGGGTTCAAGTTTGAGCCTGGCAAGTATAAATTATGTATCTCATTGTTATCATTGCCAAGACACATCATAGTTTCCGCACAACTTTTTCTGTTTTCGCAATTTTCATAACTTATATGTTGTTGATTCTCAAATAATTGTTTCATTTCCTTACGAAGTGTGTCCCCAAGTGATGTCAATTGTTTTTCTATTCTAAAATTATAATTAAATAATTGTACAAATTAAATATATTTGCTAAATATTTTGTCATTAAGCTGGGATTCGTCCAAAGTAACAGCTCAGAAAAGTTTATAGTCTTTTTTTAGGCCCCGCATGGCTATTGATCAATTTTGAGAATAACTGTATGTATGTTTCAATATTTCTTATTTTCATAGTTTTGGGGGAAAATAGACCTAACAACAATATTGTAGCCCGGTAAAAAGAGAACATTTTTAGCATTGAAAATTAAACGAATTGTCTCACTGTTTGAAATAAACGATAGAAACCCTACATTGTTATGCCTAGACTAAATTAAAATTCCACATCCTGTGTTAATTTTTTGCTGACACAATGCTCTGCAATATTATAAATCTATTTGCTTTGCTCAAAACACCAACACGAAATTCCTTGTGATTTATGATTTAAGCGAATTTTATATATGAACTCTATTGCAGACTTTTACCTTGAAAAATTTGACCTAAAGTAGCGAAACCCCTTTTGATAGTATTATTAATGGAGCCTAGTGCTATTGGGGGAGATTTGGATTGATATTTCTGATGTTATTCGAGTAATTCCGAATGAAATTGATCTCATCAAACTAAGAACTTTGCTCATATATTTTAAAATTTAACAGATCCCTTGCGAAAAACGTGAACGCAATGTAGACATATTTCAAATCAGGTTATGCCAACTTCTACCACTACTTTGCCCTGTCAGTCCTTGGGCAGCAGTTATGTCAACTGATTTTAAGTTTTATCACTGAAAGGAGGATACTCACCGTAGATCCATTATTGAAGTAATATTGTCATATAATTCTTCCTTCTGTTGATTCATAATTGAAGTTTGGCTCTCAATTCTAAAAAAAAAAACATTAGAAGATTATTATTTTACTTTGGAGAAATTAATGACTTTTCTTTGCAAAATTTATTATTACCAGAAAGAGGAAAAAAGCAATTCAAAGAGCTTATCCACATATGCACTAAAACGCGGACTGGAACGTTACGTTCGTATGCATTTTTTGCGCATTTTTCTTCATGCCGCTCTTATAACTAATGAAATCTTATATTTATATGTAACAGAAATTAAACCCCAATCACTATATTTATTATTCATAAAGTTTATTTCGATCACTGATATTTTCGGAGAATAAACCTGTGAAAACGTGCTGAAACGTTACGCATTTTAGCCATTATTTTGAAGGTTGTCATACATAATACGATCGACCTGTCCTTCTGACAAATCATTTCAACCCTGTAGTAAAATTTCGAAGTAGTTCTTTTATTCGATTTAAAACTGTTTCTAAAATGACTAGATTTGGACTAGTAGTAAAGTAAAGCAGTGGATGTGAGTTGAAAAGAAACAATATTCTATGACGTTTGGCGCGCAAACACGTGTTTCTTAAAATTGTGAAAAAAGTGAAAGAAAGTTCTGGTAAGAACTATTAATACATTAACCTAAAATTAAATAAAAATTGAATTAAAATGAGCAAAAGGCACATTAGGAGGCTTATTAACCCTGGAAGTACAAGCTTATTTTTTGTACGTAAAGATCATGCTTCGTCGAAACGACGACGGCGTTATTCAAAGTGATAGTTTTTTAGGAGACTATGAAAATTAAATCTAGAGGTTAATTTTCAAAGTCATGACTTAAGTTCATGTCAATTTCGTTATTTGAAGTTATATATAAACAGGTTAATGAGCAAATGTAATCATCACAACAACAATGTATATAGAGACGGGCAAATCAGACGGCCGTTTCGGAATCCGCCACAAAGTGGTCATACACATGATCTATACACCTATAACTTTGAAAGTTGATTGTTTCCCACTATTTGGTTAGTTTATTATATAGAAAAACAACAATCGATATATTTTTTAAATAACATTTATTCATAAATTAAATGTTTACCAACACTTACTTAAAAAGAATAATTGTAAAACGTAAACATGCGTCGTCGATTCGACGAAGCATCTACTTCCAGGGTTAAAAGAAAAAAGAAGAACATGTGCATAGTTTAAGTGGTGTGAGTGAAAATGTATATTGTGAAGAGGCACAGCAGAAATTTATAGAAGCAGAGGCACAGGCAGAGATTGAGGCAGAAACAGAGACAGTTTATTTTAATATTAGCGTTTCAAGTGATGCAGGAAAATCTTTTAGAGAAAAGTTATTGCAATTGTATCTGAAAAATAGGTCCTCTCGCAAATGTTTCGAGGAACTCTTTGTTATTTTGCGTGAAGAAAATTTAGACGTACCGCGTAGTGCTGAAATCATGTTGATTAAAAGTAAAAACGAGAAGGCCATCAAAAAAGTCGTGTCACCGTGCGTTTATTGTCATATTGGAATAAGGAAGTAATTAAATAAAATATCTCATATTTTGCTTAATTATGATTCAGTACTCGTAGACATAAAAATAGATGGCTTCCTTTATTTAGTGACTCTAGCGCTCAATCATGGCCAATTTTGATACTAAAAGTGAACATAAAAAACATTTTTGTTTTTCTAGTCGGAATTTATTAATAGAACGTAAAGAAAGTGGGCTTAAATCAATTAAAAATAAGAGATTAACTTATTATTTCCATGATTGACTTTTCACAACCAAAAACCCTGATAATTATTGTTGGATAAGCTTTGGCACTGCAATAGAAATACAGGGATTTGTAAATGAAGACAAGGTCGGTAAAAAGCTATTAAACTTAAAAAGCTTTTTCAATCAGTCTTTGGACTCACTGGCATTGAGTTTAACTATAACTTCTTAACGGATGAAGCAATTTTGATAAGCTATTGTTATTAAAAAAAAAAAAACTTTGGCCCTGTAAAACTTTGGGAATTTTATAGCATTTTTAATTTTTGCCAATTTCTTCCAAATTTGGCAGTTCACACATCAAATTAATTACTAAAAATTGACTTAAATTCAATTGTTAGGCTTCAAATGAACAATGATGACAGAAGAATTTCAAAAAGTTCATAAAATTAGCAGATCAGACGATCGTTTCGGAACCAGTTACGGTTCCTCATCAGTAATCAGTAATCTTTGTGAGAATTTCCTCAATTGAACAATCTATATAAATGAAAATACTGTAAAGTAAATGAGAATTGCAAAGACAGTTATTTTCACCGTAAGTAATAGTTTTATTGAAAGGAACTACCACTACCGTTCTATGTACTTTTTGCCATTCTTCTTTGACACTTGCTTCTGACATCTAATATAAACCGTGTTTGTTTTTCGTATGAAAACATTTTTGTTGAAATAATTTGGAAATTAGTTTTTCTCTATGTTTTGTAGTTTCTGTGATACGAAGACTTGAAGCTCAAAAAAGTAGATTTTGCAAATATTTGCAACTTTGGGATTTTTATCTCAGAAACTACAGAAAGAAGAGAAAGACAATTTTCCGAAGCTTTACAAGGACACTATTTACAATTTTTTTCTAAAAAATCCAAGTTTACCAAAACTAGTTCAGTGTTGACCAGTGTTATTTGATACTTAATTTTTTGTTTTTAGATTTACATATTTTTTATTTGTTTTTGATTATTTTGTACGAGTAATGGCATATAAGGCGAAGCTATACTCCAAACTTTGTAGAGCGGACGCAACATTTGGTGAAAATGTAATTTCACAATATAAGTTATTACGCTAATACAGATTAAACCAGGACGAATTCAAAGCTCTTTATCATTTTAGACAAGCAACCACGCATGAACTGCGAAAATTGCTTCAAATTGGAAGAAAAAGTGGGCAAGTTACAAGGTAAGGATATATTCTATTTAAATTATATCTACATACATATTAACAATTTTTTTTGTGGTTTACAGAAAGCATTGAAAATTTAAACGCACTTGTAGCATCCAAATTTGAGATACTTGAAAGTAAGATTTGAAAATTGTTTTTCATTATGCCTATAAAATGTTAGCTACAAAATTTTGTTTTTTTTTTTAATAAGGCGATAATGGCGGCACTGGCAGAGCAGAATGTATTAACGAAGAGGTTAGTTCACCAGGAAACTGCATCGACGCATTGCAGCCTTTTCTCCATTGAAAAAACGACGACGCAAATTTTTACAATGTACTTTTAGGTAAACATAAGATATGGTAATCTATATTTATAATGTGAATATGTATTTATTTAACATTTACAGACTCCATTTCATGTTTGCCCCCCGCAAAAACCCAGGGGTGCAGCTTCGACGAGCACACAAACAAACACAATAGTCTTTTGGGCAGAGGTATTTATTTATAAAGATGCTGCTGCAAATAACCTATTTATAGAGTTAGTTAAATTTATGATAAATCTTCTTTCGCTGCATTGGTCAAAATGAAGGATTTATGTTGAGCCATTTTTTTTAACCACTTTCTCAGGCATTTAGCTGTTTTTTGACTGTTTTGAAAAATATTTTAGCTATTTTTACTCAACAAAAAACGGCAACACTGGACACAACAGCCCCTGGAGGGCTCGGCCGAGCTTTTCCCATCCATTCATGTTGTGTGTGTTATATTTATAAACGAATGGAAGGGACCTAGAGTTTTATGTCGAATCCGAACTGAAAAGCTTTTCATAGGCATTTTTCACTCTTGGAGACTTACCATTGCTAGCCAAGAGGTGGTGAACTGCATCAACGAAGAACAATATTATTTAATTATTTTTACAATATTAACCCTAGTGGCACTATCTTCGTCGAATTGACGACGACTTTTTTAACTCGATGCCAATTGCTTGCTATATAAAAAAATTCTGGTTTTATTATTGTGTTTTATTGAACACTTTATTATTTATTCAAAATTATTGTTTCATTTTTTAGTGCTTTTTATTACTTAGCCCTTTCATGCTTGATGTTGTCTATTGACAAGATTCACTTTAATGTGGCATAAAATAAGTATTTAACAATTTTTACTAGTAATAATATATCGAGCCATTACCGCCAAATTGACGTAAGCGACAAAATTTTGATTTTAGTTTTTTTATCGCAGTCGATAATTTTTAATCTCATGCACCATCTCCCAAAATTTCAGAGCATTGATAAGTACCGTTGCAAAGTTTAAGAGAAAACAATTTTGACGTATGTAAGTGCAAACATACACTTCGTTCAGATTTTTTCGGGTAGCGAAGTGTCGCTTACATCAAAAATAACTGCTAAGCCTTTATAAGTTTTTTGCATGATGAGCTATTTGCCGTTTTTGCACCGCTCATAGCAAACAGCTGGAAATTTGGGCCGTATAACTAGGGAACCCATTGAGATAGGCCTATTTATTTTACGATTTTTCTATGAAACCTAAAGTACTGTAATATTTGAATAAAATCGAAGCAGTTTTTCTTTAAACTAATATGAACAGATGCTAAACACCTCATATGAAAATGATGTAAGTGCCAAAAACACCAGTTAAGTTATAGTTAGATAAATTAAACTAGGTGTATTGGGTATCTCTGAGAAAATAATACTTATAGACTGAAATTCAAGTCAACACCTATGTTGAAAGCATAGATAATTTAAAGAATCTTTTTCCTGTAAAATGTACTTTATGCCGTTTACATCAATTTGGCGATTAGGCTAGATATTGCTTGTTATTTTGTTGCTGTTGTTTGCTGGGGCTGAAAGAAACAGACTCCCGAAGCTACCCTGTACAGACAGTATGATATAAATTCCACGATTAAGGCGTTGCTCTTTATATGACAATTTATTCAAAATTTTATCAACTAAGTATAAAGACTTTGCAAATGCTTGAAATTAAAGCATGATGGAATGGTTTAAGATTCATTACTTAAGACACCTGAAGAAGACCTCCATAATTAATTAGGGCCAAAATTCATGCAGTGGTCACTAGATGTTCGCGAAAAAAAGGGCAAATAAATATTTTTTTTGTTCATCAAAAAAATGGTTTGTAAAATATGTACTAATTAATTATTTTTAATCTCCGAATTTTAGTTTATTTTTATCACATATCTAAGTACGTACTTAAATACCACCTTGATCAAAAAGTTCCCAGAATAACCACCGTGTAGCGCTCCCATCGTTCCAATTTGAGTTCTGCTTTTTTTTTTGTTAAGTTGGTACATCTGTTGTTGATATTCCCTCTAAATCTTAGCGTCATAGTTTGACATTTGCAAAAGTTACGTAGCCAAGAGTACATCTATCTCTGTGTGCGTTGGCGATTTTTTACAATTTTATTAAATTGTATTGTATTAAATTTTGCGTAAAAAAATGATTTAATGGTGCGCGAACGTTGGAAGTGTTGGAAAAGTGTTTCGGCAACGATTCTCTAAAGAAAACTGTCGTTTACCAGTGGCACGAGCGGTTCAAAAATGGTCGTGAGTTAATCGAAGATGACCATCGACATCGAAAACCGACGAAAACTGATAAAGAAAAGAAATATTGGTCAATAACCGCAAATTAACCAATTAACCATCAGAGAGTATTATTAAGGCGTTATGAGGCGTTTGCATGAAGCAATTCGCCGAAAGAAACCAGAATTGTGGACGGAAAACTCGTGGATTTTGCACCGTGATAACGACCCGTCGCACAGTGCCATCATTATTCGTAATTTTTTGACCGAAAATTCAACAAATACCATCCAACAGTCACCGAATTCACCTGATTTGGCTCACTGTTACTTCTTTCTGTTCAATCGAGTTAAAAAACCATTGCGGCGAACGCGTTTCAGCAACCGAGAGGAAGTAATGGAAAAACCGCAGGAAGCACTGATGAACATACCGAAAACCGAATGTAAAAAATGTTTCGAGGATTGGATCAAGCGCTGTCATAAGTGTGTTGCAGTCGATGGGGATTACTTTGAAGAGGACAATATAGATTTAGATGAAAACGGCCGTCTGATTTGCCCGCCTCTGTATACACTGTTGTTGTGATGACTACACATATACGTTCTCTAAGCCTGTTACACATTATTTAATGAAGCACATACATGGAACAGTAGTCAAGACTTTGAAAAATTAACAACTTGATTTAATTTTCATAGTCTACAAAAAACTGAATAAACTTGTATTTTTAATTTTCTGAATAGCTTGCTATCATGACAGCGAAATTGATGTAAATGCCAAAAACTCCAGCTTTGGTACAGTTAGGAAAATAAAAGTAATCACATTGCGTATCTAAGACCAAATAAAGCGAATAGACTAAAATACACATTAATACCTTTGTTAAATGCAAAGATAACTAAAAAAAAATGTCTCCTGTAAAATTTACTTTTTGTCGCTTACATCAATTTGGCGGTTATGGCTCGATATACTGAATAGTTGTGTTAAGCATTCTTCATGTTTTCTGGTTGCCAAGCATTTGAAATTTCGTGCTTATGCCATTTTCTGTCCTTGAAGTTAAGTCAAAAACCTAAGTGCAATAATTGTTCGTAAATTCTTTTCCATTATAATTATAAAGCGCGGTTCACGCAAAATTGGCACACAGGAAAGTTGCTGTATCTTTTTAACCAGAACACTCAGAATAACAAATAATGCATTAAATGATAAGTTTAATATTGTGTTTTAATACTATAATATTAAAAGATTTAAATTTCTTTGTTGTGCAAAAAGTTCCGGGTATTATTTTTAATGGACCCCATCAATCTTTGAACATCCACTCTGGATACTTTTGCGGCTATTTGGTTCCATTTTAGTAACATTGAATTCACATTTTAACAATACCTGCATTTTTCTTCAACTTATATTTTGTAATAGCCCAGTATTTTTCGATCGGTCGAAGCTGGGGGCAATTGGGTGGATTCATATATTTGGGCACTACATCTACTTTATTTGTCTGATACCAATCCATGGTTTTCTTAGAGTAGTGGCAACTGGCTAAATCAGGCCAAAGCTTCACTGGCGAATGGTGGTGACGAACAAATGGCAATAGTCGGTTCGAAAGGCACTCTTTGATGTAAATATCAGACGTCATAGAAGAGGATGTCACAAATGCCCTGGATTTGAGACCACAGCTGCAAATAGCCTGCCACACCATTGCTTTCTTTGCAAATTTATCCATTTTTATGTACTTGAATTTTGAGGGTACATTACCACGATTCGTTGCCATATAAAATTTTTGACCTGGAAGCTGTTTAAGATCAAATTTTACGTATGATTAGTCATCCACAATAATACATCCATTGAATTTGGTCAAAACATTATTATAAAGAAGACGAGCACGTTTTTTAGCCAGCAAATTCTGTTTGTCTGTTCTAAAGCACGATAGCACTTTAGCCCAGCTTTTATGCGTATTCGTCTAGCAGTACTTTTGCTGGTATTGAATTTTTTGGCACGATCGCTATCCGATAGTCTGGGATTGCTTTTGATGGACCTCAAGATCTTTGCCATTAATTTTAGGTTGGTGGTTCCCGTTTTGTTCACAACTTTTTTAGCTCTTTCAACACTACGAGTTTATTTATATCGTTGTATAACTCTACATATCGTTCTTTTAGAGATATTTTACACTTTCGCAATTGTTAACCAGACCACGACGGATTTTCAATAAATTTGTTCACAATCAATTTTCTATTTGCAGCTTCCATTGTGCACACAATCACCAACTTGCGATCAATTAATATGAAAAATTTGTCAACTAACGGTAACGGTATTGTTAACAAATCCCAGTAAAAAATTTGTTGTTCTTATGACTAGGGGCGATGTGGTGACCACAACAAAGCGTGCCAATTTGGCGTGAACCGCGCTTTAATAGCATTAAAGCAGATGGTAAACAAATGAAACAATAATGGGGGAAAAAAGTCGAAAAGCTAAATAAAAATTGTATAAACTGTGAGCGAAGTAAATCAGCTGTGAGTTGCACAGCGTTATTACGCAAGTAATTTTTCATTCAAATTTTTAGTTTAGTTTATTTACGAGCCCGCAAATGTACGTAATTTGTGCGTTTTGCGAGGTGTTTGTGCGTTTGAAAGAATGACCTAAATAAATTTTCCATTACGCCTTGTGCGTCAGCACATTTTTTCTTGTCAGATAACATATACGTAACTCTATTTAAAAACAAGCTTGGCTTGTGGAAAAAGAATCTGGTACAAACAGCTGTGAAGAAATAGAAATTGATTCGGTTTCGACATTAATTATGATAAATAAAACATATTAGTTTATGTTTTGCTAGTTTCAAAAAAGGGAAGGTTTGTCTAAAAAATATGTAAAATGATTAATTCCTCACAACTAGAGGTCAATTATAAATTACTTAAAAGTTTTACCTTTAATGAATATGTAATGATTATAAAAATGTCAGATGGGTAAATTTGTTTCGATTTTTTTTCTTTATTTCCATGCTTGTTACCTTTCAGCTAATTTCAAGTTATTATCCTGGATTTGCTGCAGTTGTTCTTTCTGCAGTAGTACTGATTCCTGTAATCTGTCATAAGAAATATTTTCTTAATATATATTCTTTTATTTTAGTTAAAATAATTTTTACCTTTGATCTTGTTGTGCTTTTATATCCGGCAAAATATCACTTCTGACTGTCTCAGAATTTGGTAGATCAACGATGAATGTTTTAACGACTTCTTCATTATTAAACAAAAATCGAAATTTCGCTCTCATAGAATTATTTGATTTTTCTTTGGAAGTCTCTGCTGTATTTGCGGGAATGGGATATAGCACTAACAATCCGACGATCAATATAACCGGCATTATGGTGAAAGTTTTCAGGCTAGTCATAGCTCTTTTTTTTCTTTCTTATTGCTGATGAATTGAAAGTATTCACTTTTCTAAATTTCTTTTTAATAACTGTAAATAAATATAATAAAATTATATTAAATACATTTCTTTACACATCTTGTTTTCTAATCTGGAAATTATATAATTATAGGTACCTGTAAATGAATTCAAAAAATAAAGCAAAGTTAGGCCGTTCTCTCACTGGATGTAACGCAAAACTTTTCGTAGCAGGAGTCGCTAAATAATTAATTAGAATTTTCTCAAACCATAGAAATTTATACAGTATGGCAATTTGTATAAATTCTTATGGGTCAACGAAATCTATTACAAACTGGAAATATGCACAGAGTGTACATATGTAAAATGTACTATAGTAGAATAAATTCCAGAGTGGTATTTATCCAATCTCAGATAGAGGCAAATACCACAGGGGTATTCTGAATGAATTCAATACGAAATACCATAGTGGTATTTACAATCAAAAGAGAAAAGAAATAGAGGAATAATTTAATTATAACAAAATAGTAAATATAATTATATAATGGTTGCGAGGCAACAATCCTGGTGGTGGTGGTAATGGCGACTAGTGACGGGAATACTAATCGAACCACATAAAAGGATCTTCAACAGCTCTCTTTTTTTTCTGAACTCTACTGACAAATCAAAAATCATATTGCTTGCTCAGCACTCGTACTTCATACTTTGATTGTTATGCCTTGAGCACAATGGTGTCGGACGACGAAAAACTGTCCGTCGGATACCAACTGTCAAAATTAAAGCTTATTGAAACACAAGAAATGGTACAGAATTGCATCGGGCGGGTTTCCTACCATCGGATATTCTTCGATTATAATTTATTTTGAATTTTCTCCGTCGTACTGTGGTCCCGATGACGAATCTTGTTGAACAAAAGTCTAAAATTATTGTGATTATTAAAATTATTGTGATTATTAAAATCACAATAATTTTTAAAATTATTTTAAAAATTATTTAAAATAAAATTTATACCACCACTGTAATCAATGACAAATATTTGTACAGCTAGGTAATATTAACGGATTTACAAATAAATAATAGTGGTCCTCACAAAACTCGCAAATGCCTCGTATACCTCGCAAGTTTGCATTGCGTATATCAGCTGTTTTCATTATCCATTCAAAAAAAGTTTGCGAGGTGCTCGCAAATTTGTAAGCCAATTTCAGTGTGCAAACCTCGTATATAGTGGAGTATTGCCAACATTAAAAAAATCGTATGCAGTTAATTTTGAATTTTCAACACTTTTGCGGAACAGCTGATTTACACTCTCAAAACCTGCATAGTGTATTCATGAAACGGTGTATACAAAATTGCGCATATACGAGTATGTAAGTTTGCGAACTTTCATGAGGACCACTAATCTGTTTTACACTAGAGCAAGTGTAGACAAGTTTTGTTCAACCTTTTGTTTTTCTTTAAACGTTGAAATAAAAATTATGGCTATAAATGGCACAGGTGTATGTAAGTATTAATATATGTGTATGCAGTGGCGGGAAGCAGACGTTGTCAACAAACGAAAAACTTTAGGATGTAAAGTTGAATTTTGCACTGAATTTCGTTCTGATATTTGGTTTGACTTTTCCGAATATTTATCAGATATTTTCACAAGGTTTTGGTCTGAATTTTGCATTCCTTTCATTCAATATTCGGCGTCCGTTTGGCCTAAAGGTTTGTCTAACTATTAGTCTAAATTTTGGGTTTTTGGTCCTTTTTTTGTTCTGAATTTGGCCTTATTTTGATCGATTATTATTGAAATTGTGGTCCGATTTGTGGTCCGAATATTGTTTTTTTTGTTTAACCCTGGAAGTACCTGCATATTTTTTCTACGTAAAGATCATGCTTCGCTTCATGACGGCGTTGTTGAAAGTGGGCATACACATAATCTATACACCTATAACTTTGAAAGTTGATTGTTACCCATTATTTGATTAATTTATCGTATACTAAAACAACATTGGACATTTTTTTAAATAACATTACTAAAGAAGAAAAACTGTAAAACATTAACATTCGTCGTCGATTCGACGAAGCATGTCCTTCCAGGGTTAATCAAGGTTTTAGTCTGAATTTGGTCTCATTTTAATCTAGATTTTCAATCTGAATTTGGTCGTTTTCTTGGTTTGAACTTCTATCTGAGAAAAAGTGTTTGAATTTTACTTTGAAATTCGATCGAAATTTCTTCTTATATTTCTATCCTATTTTATTTTGAATTTTGGTCTCCGTTTTTGTTCGTTATTTTTAATTTTTGGTTTGTATTTTTTGATAAAACTTTTGCCTAGTGCAAATTTTAAAGTTTGTTTTGAAATATTTTTCTAAAGTTTCTAGTCTCCCAAAAACAAATGCCGTATATTTGTGTCGTAAAATTAACAGAACGGTTTATGTTTTATAACCTACTTTTACCAACATAATTTTAAATTTAATTTCTGGTACTAGAATATATATTGTATATAATATTGTGCCAAAATGCATTACCTACGTCTACCAAAAATTGTCAACGAATTACAAATTACACGACAACAAATTTCCGACATTAAGTTGGAGATATCTGAGCTTTCGCCAAATATTATGCAAGAAGATCGTGAAATTCTCCTAAAACACGATCTAGCTCTCACAATGATCGATGGAAAAATTTGTAGCACGGTCTTGAATTAATCAGCTCAAAACTGTCACGTGTTTGGGGCGACCCCATTGAAAGTGAACGACCTTAGCCTCGTCCGGTAAGAAGCTACAAATGAAACAGCTTCAACGCTAGGCTTATCAAGCCTCCATGCCTGGATAAAATGTTTTGAGTGTATTTTACAAATGCCTATCGTTTAGATTTCAAATGCTGACAAGTGCAAAAAGTAAATAAATCTAAATTTGACATCAGAAAAAACTTATTCAAGATCGCTTTCGAAGTTGGATGGGACTTTGGTCGACACACCGAAACCAGGTTTTGGTACAACCAATGATGGTAACTTGGTACGAAGATTTTCTGAAGAAGGTGGCGTAGGAAGGTATGCCCCCCTTATGGTCTGAAGCAATTTTTTGCTTGTACACTACCGTTGAAAAGTTTCCAGACAGTCCTTAAAACTGAGTTTTTGAGTTAATAATTTCTTCTAAACGTTTCCAATTTCTGTTTTTCGTAAACATCATTCGACCTAATGGTACGTGAACTAGGTTGACACAATATCATGTATATAATGATCGATTTATCAATGTGTTGTTATTGGGTGCATCAATCTATTAATTTATTGTTCATGTTCCCAACATACTAGTAAATGACAAGTGCCGTTTTTTTTCATTCATTCGCGATATATTATTTGATTTTAAGCTGCAATTTCGTTTTCTTCATCCATAGCAAGACATAATTGTAAGTAACTTTTTCAAAATCATTTACTGCAATATTTTTGTGACAAACATATATGCAAATGTACTTTTTTTCAAAGAGAAATGGGACGAGGACCTAGTCTAAGTGTCGAAAGACGTGCAGCAGTCAACGCATTGTATAATGATGGTCGCAGCGTGTGGTATATAGCAAAAAAGCTATAAATTCCGAAATCGACAGTGAGCGATACTATAAGTCGCTTCAAATGAACTGGCTGCAACAAGGACAAGGCTCGCTCTGGAAGGCCTAAAATTACTTCCAAATCTGAAGATCCGTCTATTGTTCTAATGTCGAAGAGAAATAGGAGATTAAAGGCACCAGAAATTCAATAAAAGCCATACGCGTCAGATATCAGTTACTACTGTTAAAGATCGTTGGCACGAAGCCTGCCTTTGAAGTAGAGTTTCCACTAAAAAACCATTACTTCGGCGTGGAAACAAAGCAAAGAGACTTCAGTGGGCTTAAAGTCACAAGAACTGGAGCATCGAAGACTGGAAAAGAATTTTTGGACAGACTAATCGAAGCTCGATTAGTCTGTCCAAACGAAGAAAACACACCTTCAGAATAAATGCACCCAGATTGTATAACTCCTACAATCAAACACGGCTGTGGATCAGTGATGGTATGAAAAAGTTTCAGCTACTCTGACGTAGGAGATCTCCACAGAATCGAAGGAATACTTGAGCAAAAAGGGTATCACTCAATACTGAGCAAGCATTGTATTCCTTCTAGCAAACGATTGATCGGCCGTGGGTTCACTTTGCATACTTCAAAGTTATGTTTTGATGAGACTAAGGTCAAATTTGTGATTTCTGTAAGTTTTTCCAGTTTTAACTGTAAGTTGAATAAATATTGTAAGTTTTTCTCCACCATAAGTTGTGTTGAATTCAAATAATTCGAACTTGTACTCCTGTCCGGAAACTTTTCGACGGTAGTGTATATTCATTTAATACAATCCAATGTGATCCTTCCTTATGCAATATTTTGGATAGATAAGCTTTGAATAGGAATTGGGCGTAAAGGGTGAATGACCACACCCATTTTGGCACAATAAGTGGTCAGTAGTGTTATATCCACCAAGTTTCAAGAAATTTTGAAAATTTCTAAAGTTTTGTCCAGCTAGATTTGTCACCGAAAAATGTTTATTATTCGCACTAGTCTACCAATTTTGGTGTTTACTTTCATTTAATAATTTACTCGCACCTACTCACCAAAAAAAAAGATTTCACTTCAAAAATGATTTTATTGTAAACACGAAATGGCAGCCGATTTCCACCGACCGTCACAATTGTGTTTACCCGAATGAATTTTCCGACGATAATGGATCAGCTGTTCGGATAGTTTTCCGTCTCCGACGCAACTGTGCTCAAAGCATTAAGCTTAGTTTCCCTCCAGAACGACCCTTCTTCTATTATTCTGCCATGGCATAAACACAAGTTTTAATAAAACAAAAAAAAGGCGCGCAATATTTCTAAAATTTTTGTTTTTTGAAATGCTTACAACTTTCAATACTTCTCAGTTAGTTTTCGTTCTTCTTTAAAAGTTTTAAGGATTTTCACTTTGATTGATTGACTTAAGAATATTCTCGGTAATTCGGTAATATAAATTTTTCAAATAAATTTTTCGTTATACTACTGACTGGATTGAGTTGAAATTACGTTTTGAGAATGCTCAAGACAGGTATTTATATGTTTTTATATGGAATATTTGGAATAAATTAGCAAATTCGCATGCATTTGAGTAAATGTTAATGTAAACAAATTCATATTAAAAAGAAACTGTGTCCCAAGCCGCGATCAATATTCATGAGCCCAATGCAAATTTTTAGCGTTCACTTCTTTGGTATACAAACTTCATTTGCATCACTTAAAAAACGCATTTTCAATTTAACTTTATTTGCTGTTGCATACAAATTGACAGTGCAGAATGGTTGCATTTGTAGGGGAGAAAGCGAAACAGAGCGGAACAATTAGAATAGTGATTGAAATTTTGAGAATAAGTTTTTTTTCTACAAAAAATTGGCATGGTCACACCAAATTTTTTTTTTTATAAAAAACTCTAAAATTTAAGGCAAATGCTAGGTAAAATTGTAATTTTATTTCAGATTTCAAAAATATTAATGAATTAACAAATGTTACGTAAACATTTGGAATATTTATTCAAATTGTTTTTGAAAATATAAAAAAAACAGATATCGCTAGCTTAAATTGAAATGGTGTTAAATCAATTTTTTGAATTTTAAAGGGGAGGCAAAAAACTTTCCAAAATTTGTTACGGTTAATACTGCTAAAATACAAAAGTGTATCAATGTCTAAAAAGTAATAACGAACAAGCACATAATTTTTATGCATACGATGTATTTTCAATTTCTCATAAAAATATTAAAAAGAAATTAATTCCATTTTTGATATACAAGAATTAAACCCGTTTATTAAAATAATGAAAATGAGGAGGGGGAACCTACTGTATGTAAATCCAAGTAAAATTCAAATGGAAGAGCAAAAAATACAGAAAAAGGTAATTGGTAAAAACTATGATTTTATAAAAACCACACCACAAGTGATAAGTCGATTTAAAGAAAAACGAATGACTTCCTCAGTTTTTGTTTAATAACTCATCCACTGTTTGCTGTTGCCAATTAACAAATTCCATGAACAAACTATACCTACCAAAATAATAGCATTTGATCAGATCGAACTGTCGAAAAAATCTTGCAAAAAAACCCGATAAATGACGAAAAATAACACTAGACAAATTCAGGTAAAATATGAAGGAAAAAGAAATTTAAAGTAGAAATCCGTCTTTGAATTTTGCTGATTTCAGTCGGGTTCGTAGCTTAAAACATTATTTTGAGTTTACAAAATTATTTGATTTATTTTGCCATTCCGGTTAATTTTACCAACTACTGTCTGGAAACACGACTAAAAAAGTGTGAAGCTCCCATTAACGCAATATAAATTTCAAACGCAATATAAATTTCAAACGCAAAAGTTGGAGAGACTAACAGAAATTTAAGGTGCATTATGGTTCTAGGGTTAAATGAAAGTAAACGAAATAATTTTGTTAGCTCAAAGTCATAGTGTACATCAGTGTTGATATTTCAATTTTTTTGAAAGGGCCTAAATTATGTAAAAATTGTATCTTTTTGAGTCCGATTGCACCTGAAAGAGGCATTTCCCGATTTCATTTAACACTACGCATTTTATGTAAATGTTTTTAAAGCATATTTATAGCGTTTTGACGTAACAATATGATTTCTTCATATACATGAAATAAAAATAATCCGGTGGTTAAAACCGCGAGCTTTCTTTTACTATGGGCTCATTACCGATCTCTAAGGCATCTCAAAGAGGAAAAGAGTTTCAGAATTTTGCACAAAGGTAGTATAATCAAAATTATATCACTGAAAACTAAGTGGAATGCTGATATAGTCTTTAATCCTCCAAAAGACGTACCACTACCTGAAGAGAAAAGCTGGAAAGGTAAAGTTTTCATCAACTCACAATGTCCCACAAAAATTTCTCAAATGGTATTAAAATATGTTTGTAATGATAAAGCAAATATTTTCTAATGATCTCCACTAAGCCCTGACTCGTCATCAAACGGTATTGAAAGGGCAGATTGAAAAAGCATTTTTAGGAACACGCTCTCTACGTATTATGGAAGAAAGGAAAATGGTGAATAATGGTTTATGGCAAAAAACTCAAGAATGGTGTAAAAATCTTGTTTTCAATATAGAAGACCAATTAACTAAAATTTTTAAAGAAAAAGGTGGCCATTTTGGATGTTGAAGCTTTTGACAATTTAATTTTATACCATCGTACTGTTACTCAGTAATATTAACCCTTTATTGCATGACATATCATATATGATATGCTTATTTAATTTCATGATAATTTTGTTTTGTGAAAATAATTTCTAATTCTTTCTTCTATTTTGTGTACATTCTCTATTTTGGTTCACCTTTTTTGCATTCAACTGTCAGATATCCCATTACATTGATAGTTACGGTTGAAAGTTTGCAAAACATCGCGTATATTAGCTTTCATAGCCCTGTGAACGTTTAAGTTTTTTGTGAAAATTTAATTATAAAAACATGTTAAATACATTATTTGGATTACTTTAGCTCGGATTTATTACAATTTAATGAATAATATAACATTGCAATCTCAATATATTGATGTAAAAACTTTATTCAAAATCTATAGAAATTTCTCGATAGCTAGAAAACAAGTAAATAATTTCCAAAATTCTTATCATTTTCGTGATAAGGGCTAAACTATTTTTTTTCTTAAAAAGAAAAAAATCATGCATTAAAGGGTTAAAATTTAATAGAAAATCAGAACTGAATCTCATCCTTCATAATATTATTGATATTTCAACAAGATTTCGCGTGGCTTAAAAATGATGTAAAACTAAATATAAATTTATCTATTATTGCGAAGATATTTGATGCTAAAGTTTTTTTTTCCATTTTGAGTAGTTGTAAAAACGCTGAAATGTTAGTAAAATCTGTAGTACAAAATGTATTATTAGTCCAGTCGGTAGATCCACCAAAAGTTCATAATAATTTTTATCTGAGATTTTTCTTCAGTAATTGTTAGTAGGGGTATGATAGATGGGAAAACCACAAAAATCAGTTCTGGGGTTACAGAGCAACCCCACCAAAAAACCTCCCCTTTGGTGAAAAAAAGCCTTTTTTAATAATAACTGGTTAATCGTTGGAGATATCAAAAAATGGCTACAAAAAGAAAGCTTGAGTGATTTCCTAAAAATAATGTATATAGTAATTTTTTCGTATATGTCATAGTTTTCGTGATATTCAATATTTAAGAAATTGTAAATTTTGTACTTTAGATGTACTGTGGATGCGTGCGCATCTTTGTTTATGTGAACTTTTGCGCGCAACATTCTCTGTCATTTTCATTGATTACGGATAATTATTAGTATACATGTAAACATAGCAATATAGTATAGTTGACTGTTGGTTTTTGATACTTTAACTATTTGCAGGCCTAATAAAAATAACTGGTTCCACTATGTGTTATAAATGTATTGTTTTTTATTTCAAGACATTATTTCTGAAAATGCTGAAAAAGTTAGAAATAAAAACATTCGAATTTTGCAATTTTATCAGCATATTGAAATTAGCTAATTTTTGGCTAATTTCTTATTGCATAAACAATTGAAGAAAGCCGTTGCCCATCTGGAGACGGTCCTGCCTACTAGAGGGTTAATATAACAAAGAATGAAGGATGGATATTTGCGCACTGAAACATTTCTCATTAACTGAAATATTTGACGCTTTAAATGATCTCGTAAACTCAAATAAAACTGGATTGAATAAAATTTTTAACCCAAAATACGAAAGGGCTTTTCATCATTTCAGAAATAAATTTCATTTATATTTATAACAGTTTGCGTATAATTGTCTCACCCGTTACAATGGAATAACCCATATTTATTATCGTACCTTCATATACTTATCCCTAAGTTTTTCCATATTGCAGTGCAATTGAGGCATTTCTAGGCTTACCAAGGAAGTGGACAGTCTGGATTGCTAGCTGGTACTTGTGTACGATTGTCCTGTCCCAAGAAACCGTAACGCGATTGCCAACTTCTCAGCTGGCCTTACAGCTTCTCTCACAATTGTGTTTTGCCCCCTGAATGTCACTTTTCACAAGACTTAACAATAAATCAAATTTCTCTGTATCCATCTGCAAATAATTGTCATGGCACACCATGTCGCCCACCTCAAGTTCTTTCGCCAAAAACCCAAATGATCCGTTTTGATCACGGGTTCTCCTCCAGCTCTTCAACCACATTTTTCTTTTGTTGGGCTTTGGCAAAACCAAAAGAGCCTTATCGAATTCTAGCATACCAAAAACACCATCTTTATCATCAGTTTCGTAGCTGGAATCACCTATAGCCATTACAACGCAATCCAAAATACGTTCACACATTTCAATATTGTCACTCATTGTTTAAATGTTTTTAGTATTACTTTAAATTTTATTTTGAATTATTGAGATAACAATAAATACAAAAAAAGTAAGTTTTCCAAATTAACAAAAATCTTAAAAATAAAAACAATCTGAAGGCAAGATTGTCAAAACAACGTTTGCCTGCTTTCAAGCTTCGTATATACAAGAACGGCCATAAGAAAAGAGAATAACATACTATCATTTAACTATTGGCTTAAATGGCTGCTCTTGCACAACAAATTGCGTACTTACAGCTGCTATGTGCTTTTTTGTGCTAGCGTGACCAGTTAAACCACTCAATTTACAAACGATATTACAGTACTCAACAATGGACAATGGCTTAGTGTCGTCTTTCATATTTTCACCTATTCATTCTTTGAATTTTGGATTTTTCAACCACTCCTTTCGAAATTGTTTTTGCGTTATTGTGCTTAGAATAATTTTGGGACACATACTGCTGGGCATACATAGTCAGCATTTACACGATGAGACTTGGCTCAGGAAACTCTCAGAAGTGAGGGGAAGAGTTGAATGGATGGAAAAGACCGCGGACACCAATTCATGAAACCTCAAAAGCCAATGTCAAAAAGTTTCATGAGACGAGTCTCATCGTGTAAACGCTGACATAGATGTAGCATAGCAATGTTGCCATTTTACGCATTTATTAAAAATAATGAACATACGGTTGCATTTACTTTATGCTGTACACTCAAAAAAAAAACAATGGATGCGTGCAAGGCACGCAAGATATTTGATGTGTAAACAGTTAAGCCAACTGAATGTCATATACATAACCTCACATATGTATAGCCATTTATAGGGATTTGATGTATAATCTATATGCTTAGGTAAATAATTCAAATTAAAACAATTCTTTTACAAACTTAAAAGTTTATTAGATATCATTATCTTTTATATATAATAGCCCAATACACTATAAATTGCAAATGGTCTTGCATCATTGCAAATGCAAATTTTTATTCCATATCGCATATATTTGTTGTTGTGATAGCAGAAATATTTTGCATTTGCACCAAATCGTGAATAGGGCTGATATGTTGTAGTTCCATTTCTTTTTTTTCACTCAATGCATCGGGCACTATATGCTCGCATATACGCAGCTGCAATTGCATCCTTTTTTCCGCGCTTTAAGTTTTTCTTCCTGTCGGTTTGAAATTTTATTAGATGTGAAAATTTTACATAACGTCGCCTGAGAATTGATATTATAAGTATATGAATTTGTACACACATACGTCAAATCAATCCTCAGGCGACGATAAGTGCTTTCCGCATTTAACCTTAGAAAGGCAACAGAGGTGACCAGTCACCCCTCTACTTCTTAAAAGCACCGCGCAGAGAGCTGCCTTAACTGCATTCAATAAAAATAAAAAACAATATATTTATTTTGAAGTAAATAAATTTTATAATAAATAAGTTTGATTTTTTCTGTTTAACATTTTTGCTATTTACATAGATAAAAAAAATGTTGCCTTTCTAAGGTTAATTTTTTTTATTTTATTTATATTTATTTAGAAAGAAAAATAATATTAGTACATAAGATAAACATCTTTTCGTACAGTAGTCAAATTAAATAAAGAGTAATTAATTTAAATAAACTTAACTCTATTTCATGATAAACTTATAACTAAACATAGAATGATATGAAATATATGTACTTAAGTATTTGGTTTTTTTATTTTTTTACTTTTTTATTGTCTTTAACGGCTGGAGTAATATTGAAAAATTGAATGCTTAAAATTGCTTCTGTTGGTTATATGATGCAAGTAATTAGGCAGTGAGTTCCACAGCCTAATAGTGTTAGTGAAAAAAAGCCTTGACGAATTTAAATATTTGAATTTAGGAATAATTAAACAACTTATGCGTTTGGACTGGCTAAATTGCAATTTATCAAACAGATATTTTGGAGTCTCAGTCACCATAAGCTTGTGCAAATAAATGCAGTTTCTAGCTTCAAGATATTCCATTAAATTGCAACCTAATAATTGTTTTCTCCAGGTTGATATGTGGTCAAATTTTTTAAGGCCGTAAACATAACGAGTAGCATTATTAAGAACAACTTCTAGCTTATACATTGACCGAGAGTCCAACTTGCTATACACGAGTTCAGCATAGGTAATTATTGGAAGAATTAATTGTATTACTAGTCTTTTCCTAGTGTCAACAGGTAAATAATCAGCAGTCATTCTAAGATTACGTAAGGTTAAGAAAACCTTTTTTACAACACTATTTATATGATCAACACAACTCAAAGACGAATTTATGTGGATTCCAAGATTAACAATTTTACTAACATAATCTAAAACAGACACACCAACATATAATGGCGGGTAAACGATACTAAGTAACGGCCTTTTAGAAATCGGTAAAACAAAGGATTTGCTTGGGTTCAAGGTTAGGCCATTGTTACTACTCCATTTCCTAAGAGCCTCTAAGTCCAGGTTAATCCTAGAGCACAGATCATTAATACTTTCCATAGGACTAGACAAATAAACTTGGATGTCGTCAGCATAAGCGTGTACTGTAGAGTTTTTGCACACAGAAAAAATATCGTTTATAAAAATACTGAAAAGGAGCGGACCGAGAATTGATCCCTGAGGAACACCAGACCTTATAGATATATATCGAGAAAATGCATCGCCAACTTTAACTCTTTGTATTCTATCTTGCAAGTAGCTATTCATAAATGTTACAGCATTGTTATCGAAACCATATAGTGTTTTTAGCTTTTCACATAGCAGCGAGTGATTAACGTTGTTAAATGCTTTTGAAAAGTCCAATAAGCACAGTAAAGTTACATGATCGTTATCGTAAGGTATCCTTATATCATCCATAACTTTCATTAAAGCTGTAGAGCAACTATGTGCAGGCCTAAAACCAGACTGAAATGGTGACAAAAGATTGTTTTCATGGAGATATTTGGAAATCTGCTCAGCCATAATATTTTCGCAAACTTTTGACAACGATGAGAGGATGCTTAACGGGATGATAGTTGCTATCTTCCATGCTTTAGGGAAACAAGATGTGGCGAAGCAATGATTAATAATGTGAGTGAGAGGACTGAGAATGAACTCCAAAATAAGTTTAATGAATTTCATTGGCAAGCCATCTTCACCCATTGCATTTGAACTAATTTTCATGACACATCTAGCAACATCACACTCATCAACTACAGAAAAACAAAAAGAACTATTTAACACAAAGGGCTCCGAAGGACAATATGATGTATTATCTACATCTTCTACATTAGACACAAGAGATTCAACAAATACATTAGGGTCAATATTACATTCAGAGTTACCTTTCTCGCGTACACCAAGCTTTCTTAAATTGCTCCAAAGTACTTTTGGCGGAAGTGCAGTATCTAAGTTTGCACCAAAATACCTCCTCTTAGCCAATCTAATAGTAGAAGTTGCAAAATTCCTTGCTGTTTTGTAAGCGATCCAGTTAGCGTTCGTTAAATTCCTTTTCCATATGCTATGAAGTTTATTTTTCTTTTTAATTGCACGGTGAACATGAATATTAAACCACGGACAGGAATTATTTTTGGCATTCACAGTACGGACAGGAACATGAACATTAAAAAGGTTAGTAATTACGTCAATGAGGATATTCAGCTTTCCATCAACAGATGGTACAAACCAGCAATCATTCCAATGTGTTAAAGATAGATCTAGCCATAAAGCGTTGAGATCAATTGATTTAAGGTCGAAAAACGTAAAAGAAGTTGGGGGTGAAAACTGACTGAGAGTCACATTTAGTGTACAAAAAATTAAATCGTGGTCAGAAATGAAAGATATTTGGTCAAAAAATAAAGCAGATGATACGTCAGGTACAATAAAATAATCTAACAAGCTAGGACAAGCATTATTGCAAAAACGAGTAGGAGAGACAGTGTTCACGATAGATAAACCAATATTAGACACGAGATCATACAATTTGGCGGTGATGCTTTCAGATGACAGTAAATTAACATTAAAATCACCACAAATTACATAGTGATCGTAATCAATTATCAAATTAGACATCACAGAAAAAAACGGGTAAAGGCTGTAACATTTATTTGGATTATAAACACAAGAAACTAAAATTTTTGTAAACTTATCAGAAACAACCACATTCAGAAATTCTACTTGATGATCATTAGATCTACTTACACACTTAACATTCAAATAAGATTTACAACATATCGCGACACCACCACCTCTACTAGACATTCTATCATTTCTGATTAACCTATAATTAGGTATATCATAATGAGAGTCTTTAATGTCGCACTTAAACCATGTCTCAGAAACGCATATAATATAAACAGGACTGTTTTCAAACACATATTTAACATAGTCCAATTTCGCCCCATGCAAACTTCTTGCGTTAAAATGCACGATTTTTAACCCGCAATCGTGTTTGCAGAAAATATTTATCAAGGCCTTATGATTTTCACTAACACCAGCATAATTATAATTTGAACTTTACATAGAAGTATTTAACAGAAGCAATCTTAAGCATATTTGTAAAATAACATAAAGATACAGCAAACATATACACAATCATACAGCCCACAAAAGAAAAACAACCAAATACCTTTACAAAAGCATTATATATAAAAATAAACTTAAATATAAAGGGAGATACATCAGAAAAACTTAAAAATATAATTAAAGACATATTTTTGTTAAATAATAAATAGTAAATGAATATAAAATAAAATAAAATTAAATATAAAATTGCCATAGCAGAACACATTAAACACATCAACAGTTAGACGGAGAGGCAATACGATCAACGCTCAATTTATCTCTAACCCTCAGTGCTTCACTCTTCAGATGTCGTCTTACAAAAACACTTCCACGAAATGAGTACACAGATGATAATTGTTTTTGCCTTTTCAATGGCAGAGCAAAGTTCATAATTTCACGGTTTCTTTTAGTCAAACATTCGTGGGCAAAGATTTTATCATCGGCATTAATTCCCATATCACGCAGAGTAAGACTACGCTTGTTATTTTTGCAGAAATCAGCGATAGCTTTGAAAAATTGAGAGCGCTGATTAGCTGCATTTAGTTTTATTATAACGGGCGCAGCTTTGTTTTTGTTATTGTTGCGCACCCGAAAACTACTGCACACAGATGAAGCTTCAAATTTAATTGTCTGACACAAAATAGATATAGCTGCTGTCAAGTCTTGGTTATTACGCTCAGGTAGCCCATACAAGATGCAATCTGATGCAACAGCGTTATTTTCATAGTCATCAACTTGTTGACTAAGGGCAAGCACTTGATCTTGAAGTACCTCTACCTCAACGCATTTAGCTTCAGCAGCAACAACTCGATCCTCAATTTTACGAATGCTCATTTTCAGGTTTGCTAGCTCACCTGTCATTTCGCTCATTCTTTGCATCATCCGCTCTTCAGTCTCTCTCATTCGCAACTTTGCCTCCAGTCGCTCAAACAAACCAGTGGTCGAAGGACTCTCGGTTCCTCTTTGAGTTCTTGTTGTTCTTGTAGTTGCCATGCTTGTTATCGATTTCAAACAAAATTCCAAGTAAAACAATTTTTACAAAAATTATAGTAAAACTATTTTAACTTTTGATGGCTTTCAATAAGGTAGATGTTTAAAAGCTTGTAGTGCAAAAAATTTTCTATTATTACTTAATAATTATTACAAAAAGCGCGATTTTATTGCCACTGTACAAAAACACATCTATTCGCTCATAACGTTAAATCCAAAAAAATAGTACAAAGTAAAATTTTTATAATGCCGTGGTTTGCTATCATTATCACTAAATTTTGTTTTTACATTTATTGAAACCTAGATTCCTTATTACTTATCATTTTGTATTGTTTTTGTATTTTAAAAAATATTTAATTTTAATGCAATCTAACTAACCGAATGCAAAACCTATCAAACGCCTGTGTTTGCTACGGCGACTTCTCTGCTTGTATGGTATAGACGATCTCCACACGTTTAACACCAACAAATAATTCTGCCACGAATAAATGTACACACACATTTTGTTTTCGTATGCACATATATGTGTGAGTAAATTATCAAAACATAAACAAACAAACTTCGCTCGTATTTTAATTTCTCCCTCTCTTCTTCTCTTCTCTCTTCTCTTTGTTGTTTAGAGTAGCACAGTCATGTCGCGCAGTAGTGTGAGCGAGAAGGGAACTGGACGTTACAGTTATCTTACATCTTACGATACAGTTATTGTTACATTTTACACATTTGAAATTTTGCCCATACCGTGAGCTAAAATGTTTACACATGAAAAAGTACATGAAACAGCTGTAAAAATAACATTTTTTATTTACAATATTCAGCCAACATGAAAAAATATAAAAATTGACATTACGAAATGTAATTTTAACATTACTGAATTGAACGTGAAAAATCTATAAGTAATGAGAAAACAATGTAATTTTGACATTAAAAATGTAAAAGAAATACATTTTTTGAATGTAATCTTGATTTTTAAAATGTCAAAAGGATATGACAAATGTAACATTAAAGCAAAATTAATGTAAAATTGATATGATAATAATGTAGAATTGATATGACAATAATTTTAAATTAACATGATAACAATATATAACTGATATTACGAAATTTAAATTTGATAACGTAAAATTGACAATTTAAAATGGTTAACAAAACTCAATAAAGAAATCTTTTTTATTTTATATATTTTTATTTTAGTAATAATAATTAATAATATAATTTACATACAAACGCAAATAATTCCATTCATAAAAAAGATTTTTAAATTACGCTACAGGCGGTGGGTGTGGAATCCCTTTCTAAGAATTAAGTTTGGCGTATTTAACGAATAATATTCTCAACAACGCAGAACGAAATGGTCGCGGAGAAATTAATTCCTATTAATAAAAGAAGTTCACTATTTGCACTTTCTATATTTAATTCACTTCTAATACTTTTTAAATAGTTTTATTTGTATTAATATTTTATTTTTATTTAATTTTTTCACATTTTTATTTTATTGTGCGCCACCGCAACCACAAGCACTCGAAAAACTATTTGACAATTAAAAAGTGTTACCAGTTTAAATCTTTTATGTTATACTTATGCAAAAAGTATTGCCAGTCTTAATTTTTAATACCATGCCAGCCTGTTTACATTTTGAATGTAAAATTTGCACAGGATAATATCAATTTTACATGAAAAATGTATTACGTAATGAGAACATTTTTAATGTAATTTTATAACATTAAAATTTGACATGACAATGTAAAACGGAATATTATCATTATGATTTTAACGATTTTAACGTAAATCCAACACAAAACATGTCATTTTACATTGAAAATAACATTACAAAAATATCAATTTTACATTAAACTTTTTTTTGAGGGTAGATTTAAAAATAACTGTTTGAAAAACATAGTTTTGAGATAATCGCGTCTAAGGGGTTATACGCAGTTAGGAGGCCGAAAAAAGCGATTTTCCGAGAATTTTTTCTGAAAAAGCATTTATTTTATTGGATTGATATAAAACCTTACTTACATACTGTTTAACTTTATAAATTTTTCAAAAAAAACTGTACTTTCTTAAAGCTCCTGTAGATTATCTCTGGATGGAGCAGGATATCTCTGGATAATCTCAAATGGAAAAACAAAAAAGTTTTAATTAATGTAAAGTATTATCTAGTAATTGATGGAAAGAAAAACCAAAATATCTATTTTAAAGAAAATAGCGGCTTAGAAAGTTTTAGCCTTAAATTATTAATAATATATGTAAAATGAAAAATATTAATCCAAAAAATAGGTACTTTGTTCAATTACTAAAAAATATATTTTTAAGGTCTGTGTAAAAATTTGAAACTGATCGCTTGAGCCGAGTTGAAAACACAATTTTAAGAAAAACGCGATCAAAGTTTTAAAAGCTATTTGCACACATTAGGGCTGTTCCCAATTACGGGCAAATAACCCGTAGATTTGCATTTGCTCGACTGTTTCAAATTTGCAACACTAAAATCCCATTGCTTACATTCGTGCATGAGCAACACTGATTTATCAATCAATCAGCTGTCACATTTTAACAAAACAATTCTGCAAAACAAATTGTTTTAAATTACTTTTATGGATATTAGCGAAAACGACCATAAATATTATTTTCGATTCGCCTTGTTTTTTTTTTATCCCAAAACAGCTGTAGATTTTATTTGGAAATTTTTATTTTTATTTTTATTCATGCCTCTAAAAATGGTCTGTAAACATTTTTAAGGGTTTTTTTACACTCATATATGTGATGTAATATAATTTTTAGATAGTTTATACACTGGATCAAAAAATTTTTCATACAGAATGTACATACGTACATTGGGCACATACCGCATGTACTGCTGTATGTAGAATTTTTTGAATGCAGAATATATTTTATTTATACGTACAATTCTTTGATTCAGTGTAAATATGGTAAGCCAAGAAAAAAATCGAAAAAAAGTTTGTTGAGTAACAAAACACTTTAAGCGGGAGTAAATAATAAATTAGAGAATAAATATTTAATGAATTATCTGCAAATATTAAATTTTTTTTTTTTATTTATAAACAAATAATCATCCTCTATAAAACTGCATACCTAATTTTTATTTTAGATTCTTAGTGGCTGAAAGAGAGAGGTAGAAAAAATAGATAGTAAGAAAGAAATAGAAACAAGCTATAAAGCATTACTATTACTCAATTTTCGAATTTTTGTATTCTAAGACTTCATTTTTGAAACTGATCTACTATATGTCGAAAGAAGCTTACTACTGAAAAGTTGACTTAAAGTATTCCTAGTATTCTTCAGGTTAAAATTTCTCGAAATTAAAAATCATCGAAAAACATTTTTAAAACAAAGCCACTGAATCCGAATCGGAATGCAGAACTTTTCTATTACGCCAGAGTTGTGATAAAGTCTTCCCTTACTTTCCAAAAATTTTCTGAAAGAAAATAGTTTGAGTTTTCCATAAAATGTAAAAACTGAGCCATGAGCTCACTTTGTTACACCCTGATGTTTACAATTCATATGTGCATGTATTTATGAATGCATTTTGAAGTATTCTCAGAAGCAATTCGTATAACAAATGTTTCATATGAAAAGTCGTGAATATTTATAAATTTTTTAAACAAATTTAACCTGCAGATATATTTGCATAACACACCAGACCGTTCATTTTTCAGTTTCTGATTAACCCATTAATGTCACTACCCAGATCCCATGGAACGAATGTACTGACATTTTCAGCACTTGTTAGTATAAATACAAAACTACAAATTTTCAGAAAAATATCTTATGGCTTGTGGGCGTGTTAATGTTTACGTATGATATAGCATATTTTGCAGTTATAAACGCAAAAAAAAAAAAAACAGTTAAAGTAATTAACCTTACTAAAATTACCCTTATATTCATTTGTAGCTTAGGCCCAATTTCACAGTGATTATTTAAATTGCAATTGATACTTAATTTCTGAAATTCATTTTCATAGTTCGAAGTCAATTTCAATTTAAATTTAAATGTCCAATATTGGAAATTTAAATGAATCACATGCAACCATGCAATTTAAAACGAAAAAAGTATATAAAAAATTTAGATAATAATTGAAGAAAAGGGGACCCGCGTTATTTTTGAACAAACCGAGGAGAAGATTGATATCTTCTGCAGAAAAGGTTTTCATCCTTGGCGTCAAATTATCCATTTTAAGGTTTTTGTTAATACTGTTTCAAGCTCAGCCAAGGAATCTATTCGACTTTTGTTTGCAGTGATATCCCGATTTACATACGTGCATCGATACAAAAATATTCGCCGAACCAAAATTTCTTTTAAATTGAGAGGGGAAAACTCCATAAGCGAAATATTCTTGAGAAAAATGTTTGGAACATCAATCGGGTAGCTTGAGATATGGTGCCATTTTATGAAGATGGAAATCAGATGGGAATAATATAAATCCAAATATTACTGTATTTGCATTGACGTAATGCATAGAGAAGTAGCAGTGCTGTCACTCATATTAAATATTTAAAATAATTTAAACCGCAAAAAGTTAAACCACATTTAATTTTGAATTTACATCTAACATAAATTCAATTTCAATGTATTTTTTGAAATTGGGCCTTAGACTTTAAATTTGAACTTAAATAACACATCTTGTTTAACTTTGCATCTCGTTTTTTCGAAACACTGCAACAACACTGCTCGAAAAAATGTAATCAAAATAAATTTTAATGGAATTATGATGTAAGCTTTCTATTGTGTCGCTTATGGCATTAACAGCCCAAACAAATACGTGAACTAGGAATTTTGAGAAATTTATAAAAAACACTTCATTTGTGTGTTATATTTGGTATAATGTTCAATCAGACAAAGTATCTATACATTTATTAGTGTAACTACAATTTTATTCCAGAAGATCCAGAAGTGCTACAATATCATATTCTATATCAATTTAAAGAGTAGGTTAGCCAAAAATTATCTGATTTAAAATCGGTTTAGCCAATTCCAAAATATTAGCGTCGGAAGTTTCTTAAACGCCCAATACGTCCGATTTCAATTAAAAACACTACCTGTATTTGTGATTCCGAACAACGTTTGTTCTACGTGTTTTCAAATAAATTAGTTTAAAGTGCAGTTATTTTAATTTACATGGTTGACCTGTGTAGTAACCTTTGGCGATTATCTGGAGAATAAATTAAAATACATTCGCAATAATTTTTAAAAACAGTAATTTGGTGTTATCCTATACCGTCTGACACAAATTTGTCCACACGGCAATATATTTATTACACAAAATTCGAAAATAAAAACACATTTTTTCAGTTAGTTGTTTAAAATTTTAGCGAAACATGCTTTTCGAGCTAAAAATAACTGTAACTGTACGACAGCTGTCATTTTTCCATTCTTATATATACGTATCGATAAAGAAAACTTTAGACAGTTTATTTTAAATGGCGAACGTAAAATTGCGGCACAGGCAGGAGCGGAAGTGGTTGGTCACTACAGTGACCAGTGAGTATTTAAGGGTTAAAATTCACTCATTGAACAAGCATTGCATTCATCGTTGTAAACATCATTGCTTAAGCGGGAGTAAATAACAAATCAGAGAGAGAAGACACGAGTAACAAAACAAACACCAACGAGTAGTTTGGTTCTCTTTTGATATTTGTTATTTCATAAAGAGATTTTTTGAGCAAAAAATAGCCCCAGTTACTGGGGCCTTACCGACCAGGTTTTTCTATTCTTTAAACTTTAAATTACAATTACAATACTGCAATGAAAAACAAAAAATAAAGATACTATGTAATTTTCATGAGATATAGGAATGGGAATGTTTCTCTATGAATTTTTGTACACTGAAAGTCTCCGGAATTTTGTGTATGTATTCTTGTTCGAATGTTATAATAAAAAAGCTTTGCAATTCACCAGCTTTGGCATGTAAAACTAGCTATGCATTCAAATTAAACCGCTCGGTGATCTAATGCCAGCCACCTAGACCCTCATCTGTGGGGTTACGGGTTGGATTCCAGGCTAGAGTATGATTTCTTATTTATTTATTTTTTCATAATTAACTCATTAAGTTCTAATGATGCGTATACGCACAACAAAGAAGTATAAAATAAAAATTCTCCATATGAGCCAAATCGAGGGCTGGAGCGTTACGTACGTTGTTTTTTTTTTTTTTTTGTTTATTCATAAACTTTATTTCGATGTCTAAAATTTCAAAGGTATGGCCGTGTGAAAACGGACTGGAACGTTATGCATTTTGGGGGAATACCTGTTCTTGTAGCAAATCATTTCACAATTTCTATGATCTATTTCCAAGGCAAAGGATCGTGGAAAATATTAACAATATTCAGTTTTCGGTTTTAGATCGGCTTATAATGGGTCGAGTATTAATAGAATTTTAGAATTACTCCTACCCTGTATTCAGATTTTCTATTTCCCATCTGGTATTTTCTTTATATCGACCCGAAACCTATAATTTTTTTTTTTTTTCTTTTTTTTTTAAGAATTCAATTCTCTACCTGAGAATCGAACCCCTTGAACTGGTACTCAAATCAAGCATTTAAGAACTAAATCACCGAAGTGATCCATTTTATTAGAACCAATCATTTGGACTTTTTTTTTATGAATTTAACCCCATCTGAGAATCGAGCCGACGCAGTTGGCTCGATTCCCAGATGGGGAAGCAAGCACTCATCCCAGGCCACAGAGGTGACCTGGACTCATATAAAATTTGTATTGTTTTAATTCTTACACGTTTCATGCCAGGAGAAAATGTGCTTATCATGGAAAACAAACACAATTTAAGTTCTATCACACAAAAATCTCTGTTATTATAACATGGCATATGAAAATTGTAAACAAAGGGCATAACCGGGTTTCCATGTCAGAAAGGCCACCAAACAGAATCAAGTTTCTCAAGGACCCTTTTGAAGCACTTGGTTTAAGAATGATTTGGCTAAATTTTAAGACTTTAAACATGCGATTTTTTCATACTAAAAATGGGTTTACTATTCTGATTTTTCTTATGTAAAAAAGTCTCTTCCGAATACTCATACTCCATTTTTTGCAAGGTGTGGACGGGGGTCAAAAAAATTAAAAACCGAAATTGGCATTTCATATGAAATGCCATAAGGCCATGAAAAAAAATCAATTATAGCTATTAACTATCAACAATCTGCTATTTTCGCAGATTTTTTTTTGAAATTTTATTTGCAAAAATTTTTTTTTATAAAAACTCAAAAAATTTTTTTTTCCACCCTATTCGAGTTATGGTACATCACATTCATTACGCAGTAGAACAAATTTTCAACTTTTATCTTATGTGTGAGATTTTTCAACGGTTTTTTAGTAATTTAAGGAATGGAATCGTTTGGTGTTGGATTGAACCAAGGGTCAACAATTTTTTTTTTACAATCAATTAAATAATTTTATATTTTATAATTTTGCCTAATGCAATTACAACAACAAACAATTCCATTATTTACTTACGTAGTGTGAGTGACTTGGTTCTAATGTAAAAAATTCGGTTTCTTCATTATTCTGGAAAAAGTATACCTAGTAGGTTATTTCAATGTTCAAGGCCACACTATAATTTTTAACAGGGAACATTTTTGTTTTATCGGCTATTTATTGAAAAAAGGGAGTTAAAACCCCATTTTCAATAAGTGAGTGCTTAAAAATTGGTTATCTCTTTGCGTTTAACAACTTTACTTTAGACATCAAATTCGAATCTGTTGAAATAAAGGAATTTCTTAATAGACACTGAAGACCCCACTTTACCGGCTTTAATGTCCATATTGTGAACTAGAGGTGATGGAGAAAAACTGAGTACCCAGTCGAGATTAGCGATCCTAAAATACTATAAAACCGTTAAAAAATCTCGCAAATAAGTTGAAAATTCGTTGTTCTGCGAAAATAGCAGATAGTGGATAGTTAATAGCTGTAATTGATTTTTTTCATGGCTTTATGGCATCTCAATGAAATGCCAATTTCGGTATTTAATTTTTTTGACCCTCGTCCACACCTTGCAAAAATCTGAAAAAAAATGGAGTGTGAGTACTCGGAAGAGACTTATTTACATTAGAAAAATCAGAGTAGTAAACCCATTTTTAGTATGAAAAAATCGCATGTAAAAAATTTCGTGATTTTTTTCATCGCGAATTTCGAGTTAGAAAATTCGCGAAAAAATTCCAAATGTGTCTCCACTATGAATTTTTTCAGAAACGCGAAAAACGAAATTTACAAAATCCGCCATTACTCATTAAAAATTACATATAATGGTCCAAAAAATTAAGCCAAATCATTCTTAAATCAAGTTCTTCAAAAGGATTCATGAGAAACTTGATTCGGTTTGGGGGCATTTCTGACATGGAAACCCGGCTATGCCCTTTGTAAATATAAATTTGTGTGGGAGCAGTGTTTAGTGCGTTTTTGAGTCTACATCTGACAGCGTTAAAACTGTGATGAAGAGACAAAAAAAATGCTGTCAGCTATGATCTGAAAATGATATATGCTTGGCCGAGGCTACCTTACAAAAGCTCTTCATTTCCAAAATTTATAATTATGTACCAGAAGCAGGAGAGCTATAATGGTTCGATCTAATATAGCTAATATATCTATACATAAAATAAAGAAAAATCGAATGTAATAATACTATTAAAACTTCAAAAGATATGCAAATAGAAGATGGGAGAAAATATAAAAAATATCCTCCTAAAGCTACATTACTCTTAATGTATTAGCAAATGTGATAATAAAAAACAAAGCCAGTAAATACAAAAGCTTTTACCTTTAGTATATTTAGGTCTTTATGCAATGCGTTGTTAGTTACAAACCTGGGAGCTTTTGCTAAGAATCTCAGTGTTTTGGATTGACAACGTTGTAGTATTTCTAAGTTTGAATTACTAGTGATACCCCACAATTGAACTCCGTATGTCCAAACTGGTTTTAATATCGTTTTATAAAATAGTAGTTTGTTCTCAAGACTCAGTTCTGATTCCGGACCCAATAATCAGTACATACGTTTTGTTTTTATGTTAAGGTGTAGTCTCTTCTCTTTTGTGTGCTCTTCCCAATTTAATACTTTATCAAGGTGTAGTCTTAAATATTTAACACTGTTACGATTGGGGATAGTAATTCCATTCAGATTTTACGAAGGACATTCCCCTCTTCTGAATGAAAACGTGATATTTGCTGACTTGTCTGTATTTACCTTAATTTTCCAACGAAGTAACCATTGTTAAATGTCGTCGAACTGTTTCTGAACTAGACTTGCAGCTTCTGTAGGAGATTAATTTGACACTAAAATGGCAGAATCGTCTGGATAAGTAGCAATAGTAACACCATCAGTTTCAAGCAAGCAGCAGGTAAAAATTCATTAAAGACCAGGATCCAGAACATTGCCCTGTGGTACCCCGGTTTTTATTTGGCATATGGCTGATGTTTCATCATTTACTTTGACATAGAATGATCTTTCATGTAGATAGGACTTTTAGACCAAATAAATAGAGTAAATTTTTAAATTTGCATAATAGCCATTGATGCTAAACTCTGTCGAACGCTTGTTGAATGTCCAAAAATATGGCAGAGCAATATTTTTTGCGTTCCAGAAAGTCAGTGACAATATTCAATATGCGATGATATTGCTCAGCAGTACCGTGTTTATGACGATTGGTGATCCGGAACTATATTCTTATTTTCTAGTTATATTAGCAATCTACTCAAGAGTATTCTTTCAAATATTTTCGAGAATATTACCAGCAAACTTATAGGTCTATATGAAGACACTAAGTTTTCAGGTTTATTTGGTATCATTTTTATTTCAGCACATTTTCATTGAGAAGGAAAGTGGTTTAATGAGCAAGATTATTCCTTATTCTTATAATTGAAAGTAAATCGTAATAACTAAAAACAACAATAACTAATTATGTTCACCTTTTTGCCTGTTTAAGTTATTAAATTTTTAAGTGTTTGAAAATCTTTTGGGGGATGGGGGGGTTTTCTACATGCCCACCTTGTATCCGCGCCTGTAGGAGAAAGCGTCAATGAGCCGTTCCTGAACCAGGTTCAAAAACAATTTTTTCTCAAGTTACTTTCTTGATCTATCTACTTTGTTTCCGCTCGTCCTTAATGGGTTAATTTCAGTGAAAACATTCAAGGTTGCATTAGATTTTTGCTCGGTTTCGAATGAGGCTTCGTTTGAAATATTTGTATATGCTGAAACTGCTAAATGGGAACATAGTATTAAACAAATTTAACGACGCAATTGTTGAGCCTGTGTTTGCCCAGGGTTAAAGTTAAAATGAATAACAGCATTAATTTCGTTTATCTAAGTATAAAAAATATCTAAGGTTAGCGGTTTAGTGCGGGGACTGATTTCTAATTTCTTCAGATTCTGATTACACTGGTTAACAAAATTTTAACTTTTTTTTGTCACATGAAAAATTACATAAAATTTTGAATGTATTAGGGCCACCAAAAAATGAAAAAAATTTACTCATTAAAACATATATTTTCGTAAAAAGTAAAAAAATTACCTACATTTAGAGAAATTTTATTGATTAGTGTACAATAAATACTTATTTTCGTGAATATTTGGCTTTTGGTAGGTCCCTTCTAAGTCTCCAACAATTATCTGCTTTCCTGGACTCCATTTCCCTTGATAACGCTTCTCCATTAAGGAAATGTCCTGATGGAACCTCTCACCTAGTTCATCACTCACAGCACCCAAATTTGCGGGAAAGAAATCCAAATGAGAGTCCAGCATATGTATTTTTCAGGATATATTACACACCAAAGCTTTATATGACATTATAAGTTATTGAGTCACTATCTTCAGATACCTTATCGTGCTGCTTTAGGACCAATTCCGGACCAGAATCCTGACTTTCTGATCGATTTGGAGGCTTTGGCACAGTCAGTTCGGTACTATGTAGGATGGGTCTGTTGAAAGAAGACAAGTTTAGATACTGGATAGTGTTTTTGGACTTGGCTGTAGTACCTTTGGTTTGAGTCAATCAAAAATAACAATCACTTACATGATCCTTTGGTTCCGTCCAAATCATTGGTATAGCAAATGACAAATGTCTAAGTTCTTGTTTAGCCCAACCTAATAGGACTCTGACACACGTTACACAACATTTATGTGGAAACCAGAACTTATCTTGATGCCTCACAGGAAATCCAAAATAGTCTAAATAGCACTGTTCAATCAATGATGTGAAACTTCGACGCTGAGATGTAAAAGTTAATTCTCCACAAACATAACAAAATCTGTCGGGGTTGTTAGAACACTTTCGTGTCATATTTACGATTTAACTAAAGTAAATAGCACGTAAGTTAGTTGAATGCAATAGTTATACAGTCACCAAAATGAAGTTATTCAAACAAAGAAACGCATATGAGGTCAGAAATGAATATGTAGCTGTCACTAAAAAACTGGATGTGATTGAAACAAAATTAATATCTATACATTTATTAGTGTAAACTACAATTTTATTCCAGAAGATCGAGAAGTGCTATACTATCATATTGGTTGCATTCAGAAGACACACCGGAGGCTCAACATGTTGAGATTAAGTTCGCTTCTGCTACATATATACATTTTGTGTCTTCTGAATGGCATGATGGATCATTTGCCAAGTTTTTGAGAAACAGCTGTTTTATTTTTTGAGAAACAAAAAAAGTGAAAAAATTTTAATTTTATCAAAGACAAAAATAATGAAAGATATCTATTATTAAATGCACTCGCCAATTGTATATTGAATTCAAACTGTATCTTCGGCAGCCACCATGTATTCTTACATATATTTTTTTAACTATAAGCCAGAAACCTGAGCCGTGCGGCTTACAGTCAACTTCGCGCCGCCGCTTTGTTTTTACTTGCTACCGGCAGTGATTTATCGGCTAAGCCGTACTCACAGTACAAATGAACGACAAACTTCATAATATGAATTGAATAACATAAAACAGAAAAATTTCCTTACAATAGGATTGTTTAAAATATTATATTCGAGTATTTTTATATCAGCCGCCGAAACAAAAGAAAATATCGGCTACCAGCCGCCGCCTAAAAATCGCCAAACCGCCGATAAATAAAAATAGACGGTGCAGATTTTTTGAGACAACATGTTGGCCCGAAAGAGCAGAAATGTAATATGATGGAAAAAATGGCGGCGAAATGCCAAAAGCTCCACGGAGCAGAAATTCACAACAACCCATTCAGAAGACACTCACGCCACAGTTGCGCAACAGCTGTGCCTTCTGATGCACACATTATATATCAATTTAAAGAGCTTGACGAGTTATCTAATTAATTATCTGCATATACAAATAACAAAACTAACATCAACGAGTAGTTTGGTTCTATTTTGATATTTGGTTTTCATAAATAGATTTCTTCCGCAAAAAACTAGCCCCAGTGACTGGGGCCTTACCGACTAGTATATTTTTAATGAGGGTACACTAACATAAACAAAAATCATCACAAAGTTCGTATGACAACAACAGTGTTTGCCAGTGTTATTTCCAAGTCAGTTCCTGCTGGTACGTGAAAACCAATATTTTACTTTTCTGTAAATATTTTTAACGACGGTTTTTAAATGCCAACCACTGCAAAAAAATTCCTATTGAGAATTAATACTGTGCCTATCTTGCTGATCCAGTGGATGTTCTTCATAGACGTCCAACAATCAAAAAGGTTTTTTTTTTTAAATTATTTATACCCTTGCAATCATCTGCTGCTGTGGAAAGGCTGTTTTCAATTGCTAAACTAATTAATGCCCTTCGCTATGGATCACTTTCGAACAACAATCTCGAAAAATTGCTTCTGCTGAAAGTCAACAACACGCTATAAAAATTTATAAAATTCTGTTATTTTTTATTCAACAACCAGGCCTGTATAATTTCTATTTTTTATCTTGTATGTGAATTCAAAATTTCTTAGTTATGTGTGCACATGAACTATGTTAGCGCTTCAAATACAAATATAGGTACAATTTTTGTGTCTAATGAAAGTAATTTAATATTTTTTGTAGTATCCTTCAATAAATGACAGCAGTATGTAAAAGTGAGGTCTCAATTGACTTCAAGACTTCTACCAAATTTTAATCCATGACTGCGACTACAATTATGTGAAGTTATGGCTTTATTGTGACTTATTTATAGTGAAGTCACAGTTGACTGTTCCAAATGACGTCAAAAAGACTTCTTGACTTCATTTATAAAGTCATAACTCTCAAATAGAATGGAAGACTGCAGTGGCAATAACTTCAATGATTGAGGAAACAAAACGATACTTGTCTATAACTATCGTTAAGGAGTAATATTGGAATGAATCGAAAACGTTTGCTGTTTCCGATAAATATCGGTATCAACAAAAACAAATGTATCTTGATGCGACACTGCCACCAAATTTTTTTTCTTTTTTTTTGTGTTTTGCCTGATTGTGTTTAAGTTAACAAGGCGTTCGGTTTATAGAACACATGAGATGAAACACTGAGATCCGATGTCGACGTCTCTGTTCTCCTGTATGTAACCGATCTCCACATCTTTATATGAACAAGTCCAATTCCAACGTCGATTTCAGTTCCTACTCATCCGCTCTATGCTTAATGTCGCTGCTATCACTTTGCATTTTGATTTATAACATCGTCCGACAAAATGTAATTTTTTTGCGAACATCTAAAATAATTGAATAAAACGATTAAAAGCATAGTGATTCCATTTTTACGCAAAATTATATAACCAATTTTCTGAGGATGTGTATTTTTGCCAAAAAGAATATTTGTACCCGGGTATGAGACACCTAAAAAACCCACTAAAAATTGGGAAATCTGAAGTAAAAACCCCATAACTACAATATTTATAAATATAAATTTATTTATTTTGTAGGCCTTCAGGTTCTACGATGAAAAGAAATGGCAGTTTTTATTCATCATCTCCCTCTTAGTTATCCATCCAAATCGCTATAGCAAGTTAAACAGGCCGCTTGCATCTAATGCATTGAAAAAATCCAAAAAAGTTTTCGCGATCGATTTTCATACACGATGTTTGAAGCTGATACAAGCAATAAGTCTAGTCACTCCGGTGTTACCACAAAAACTGGCTCATGTCAAAAGAAAAGTTTGAGAAAAGTAGTCAGATCGGCAATACCTGGTGCTGTTTCATACACGGATGCACTCCTCTACATATTTTAATAGGTAATATAAATATTACAGAAAAATTCCTACCTACGCCACTGGTTATCATCCATGCTCGCGTTATTGTTCAGCTTCTCCCCATTTTCTGTTAACGATTTGACCATAAATAATGGAAATGTTATAAAGTTACCGTGCGTAGTGTTCAATGCTTCGTTGATGCTACATTTTTTTTTCGGTATGTACCCTGCAGTGAAACAGTGAACTATTTCTATGGTTAGAATAAATTCACTAGTTCGGTAGTTAGAGCATAATTGAATGCAAAGATTCACCAGTTGAAACAGAATGATTTTCTTTGTTGTTGTTTCTTGAACTGGTGCATATTATGGAGATAATTACATTTATAGATTCGACAGTTGGAAGTGTTAAAAAAATTTTTTGGTGCTTGTCGATTGTTTTCGTGTTGTGTTTCGGGAATTGGAGCATATTATGCAGGCTACACACTATACAACCTGTTGTACAACTCGTTGGATGATGAGTTGAACAGCTTTTTCATACACACTTCCCAACACGTTGCACAATGCGATGTACAATTTCATTATTCCTTTGTTCTTCGTGTTGCAAACAACCTAGTGGAAAATGTATGAATTGAATGGAATTAGAAGGCAATTCAATATTATGGAGAAATTCTAGTGAGTCGAAATACCATAAGCTGGGCTCACAAATTTTATCCGCCCCAGGAATACTTTTTCTTCCATCTTTTCATCTTTTTTCTTTAACCCATTAAGTCCGAGAGCGAACCCATTGAAATTTGTTGATGGAAATTGGTGTGGTGGGTCCTAAGAGCCTCAGAAAGAGCCACAAAAGAAAACTTGGTCGGTCCGGCCGATTCAACGTTTTCGGCCGTAGCGTATACGCATCACGCGTCCGAAAGCAGCATAAGAAATACGTGCGTTTACGATACACTCGTCCAAAAACTCTAATAGATTTCTAAGAAAATAAGAGGAAAAAGAAGAGGTTGTTGAAATAATCCTTTTGATTTTGGATCTATATCTTCTATCCATTTGATTCCATCGTCTTTCTTTCTCTTTTTGGCCTGAGAACTTGTTGGTGCTGCAGATTTCCTTGATAGTTTGCCTGCTCTAGCTGTAAGTAAACTTACTCTTGGAGGTCTTGGTGGTGTTTTCTGGACTTGACTCACACCGAATGGTGTGGCGGCTACTGGAGATAATGAAGCTATTTTTTTAGCGGAGCTTCAATGTCCATTGTTACTTCATTCAATGCTGGTGCTGGTGTATTAGAATCCATTAAATCAGTTTGAATATTGTTAAACGGATTTTGCAAAATATCACCTTTTTTTGTAGGACTCCACAACATTTCCAGCTCTTCGTCAGAAGCAGTCGGTGTATTTGACCTACCACCTCGGACCAAGCCTAATAAGGCTGGCTCAATACAGTACGAGGCAGATTTATCAAAGTACCGCCATCATCTTCGTCAGCATCGTCTTCACCAGACTTTAATCCAGTTGTTGCTGGTGGTTCGACATACAGAGTCTCAATAACTTCATTATCTTCATCATCGATTCATCATTGTAGAAATGGTCCAAAATATACTCAAGTTCCTTTTGTGATAAATGAAAAATTAAGTAAAAGTGCAAAATAAAAGACTCAAAAGGAAGAAAAAGAAATTTATATGAAATGATTAAATAATAGTGAGGAAGAAATAGTAAAAAAAAAAAATGTATAATCACAGATAAAGAAGGGTTCACAAGGGAGGGTGATTTAATTATCATCGCATATATTTCATTTATTTTTTATTTCATTTATTATTATCAACCTACAAGCCTTCATTGGCCAAAACGGTTGTAAAGATATGTAAATATACATTAATATGGCATTAGAGAAAAAAGAAAAGAAAAAAAAAACAATTTTAAATTAATGGACCACTATTAATAAATCCCTCCCAGCACGAATATGAAAAGTAAACTGTAAAAAACAACATTTCGATGGCCAGCAGTCCTGCAAATTGTTAAAAAACAAATTTGAATTGGAGATTAAATATAGTTCTTAATAATGTTTTTAAATTTATTAATGGAGTTTGAAAACTTACGCTCGTCATAAGGTACCAATGTATTCCAAAGTCTGGTTATCCTAAAAGACACTACACTAAAAGATCGTTGCATAATAAGGGTTGCATAAGGCGGACATAGTAGCGAGTGAGTTCGCCTAGAGTGTACAAACTTAAAATTTTCAGCTAAATATATCGGAGTATTAAACTTAATTGTTTTGTAAAAATACATAAGTAGTCTCAAATTGATGAAACTATCGAAAGAGTTTCCTAAGAATTCTAACACATAAGAAGAAACATGATCACTAATGCTTAGGCTATATATAAATCGCATTACTCGGTTGAAACTCCGCCTAAGCTTGGTAAGAATTTGTTGCGAAGTTCTACTTTTGATTATTATTTGATTAATGTCTATTATTTATCGATATTTTACTTTTTTGAACTTTTTATTTCGAAATTAATATTATTTATTGTCTGTATATTAAGACACTATACTAAAGAACTATTACAGAAACTAGTTATTGAGGGACTACTGAAAAAAATAGATTTTAACTAACTAGTTATTGAAGCACTAGCGAAAAACTAGTCCTCAGGTAATGCATAAGATGCCCAATCGACACCTCCTATGACAACACCATGTTAAATTCGCTAGTTGTGTCAAAGCAAAAATGTGGAACCAGTCACTGTCCCTTAAGAACTATTGAGTTAGCTGGTTCGGAACTAGAACTTTTCACTGCAGGGTACACACATCTGCAGAAACATACAATATGCATGTGTGTGCATTAAGGCATGTATGTATGTATGTATGAGCTTCCCTTTGTTGTAACTGTATATATTTCATGTTTGATTTTTTATCTGAAAACAAAAATATCTATGAAAACATCCTTTCAGTTTTAACCATGTTTTTCATCCTGCTTATATGTATATATATACATATGTAAAGGGTAATTTTTAGCCGTTTCGTTTTCAATTTTCCAAAAAAAAAAAAAAAAACACCAAAAGTATAAAAGTATATTTATTTTTTAAATATTATTTCATGTAAATGTTTGCTGGATGCATTGGCTGCTCTTGCATTCGTGTTGGTTGTTTATCAGACTAAATGTGGCAATTTTGCTTATTAACATACCCATTCAACCAGAAATGAACTTTGTCACTGAACACAATTTTTCCTTAACAAACGGATCCTTCTCAAGTTTTCCTAAACCCCACTCACCGAAAATTCGATGGTGTGTCTGGTCGCTCGGCTTCAGTTCTTGAACGACCTGTATTTTATACGCTATTAAAGCCAAGATCCTTGCGTAAAATTTTCCATGTATTGCTACGAACGGCGACGGATGAAAAAATCAGGGGATTCATCAACACTGGCGGCTGTGGTAGCAATATTTTCCTATGTACGCACTCTACGCGAAAAACATTTCTCAGAAAGCACAAATTTTGATAATAACATTCAATCATTTGTATGCCTTATTCGTTTCCACAATGAAATGGCAATGCTAACTGAGCATGTTTGACTTTGAAACATGTCACGAATCACAAGGGAACTGTCAAAAATTCTACTCAGAAAAACCAAATATCAATAGAATTTATTGCATATTGCCAAGTGTGTTAGGACGCCTTACAAAAAAAGCCGGTGCTACCAATTCCTGGAAAGGAACCTATGTATAATTTATGAAGGCTCACAAATTCTGCTCTAAGAATAAATTCTCGTGATCTGAATTGTTTAAAAAACAACTACTGGGCTACATTTGGCCAAATAAGTGGTCACAAGTTCACGAAACTTTATTAAAATTTTAAATAAAAAACGTTTAATAAACTTTCAATTATTTAGGATGAGTTAGTAACAATTTTTGCTTTGTATGCGACTTGAAGCACCTTAATGTATTTACCCATGCTCCCTGTTTGCTGGTTGTGAACAAAAAAAAATTTTGTTGATTTTAGTGTTGCTTCTTTGATTTTTTTTCTCCCTAATTTAGGTTAAGAATCCTTTGTATTCCACGGTCAGTAACTCTAGTTAAAGTAAAACAATTTTAATTAGTTCAAGTAAAAAAAATCCATTTTTGACCACTTTATGCGGAGAGTTAAAATGGTTCGTGAGCATTTTTTTGAAGTTCGTAAATTGTTATTAATTGAAAATTGATGTATACATAAACAAATGACCTTAAAATATGTAGTAATGTATGCCACTTGCAGTTTGCTGCAAATTAGCAGGACACATCTCCAAACATAAATTGATGATGATTTATGTGGCAATAATATGCAGCAAGTTTTGCAAATATCAACTCAACACGTTCGCGTAGACTCAAAAGTGTAGCGAAGTACAAAAAGAGACATCGTAATCGTAACATTTAAATTTTGAAAATAAAAATGTTTTTCCAAGTTTTAAGAACATCACATTTTGCTAATTATACTCAAGTAATACTCTAGCATTCATTTCGATCCTCAGTTCAATTCAGTTATGGATTATGTAAATGCTATACAGGATTGGATACCCAAAATGAGGATTATAGATTTGAATGTTATAGCTATCATGTTATATTGCAACACCATGAAAGTGAATGCAACAGCATTCACGTTCGCGAACAAAGTGGCAAAATATTGGAGTATGCTTCAAACGCCAATCTTCTATAGATAAATGTATGGTATGAATGTAGCATAGTAATGCTACATTTTATACTTTGATACTTGAAATATGACAACCTCAACAATATGGTGGGTGTTTACATTGTCGCATGCATGACTGTCATGGGCATGACCGTCATGTATACTTTTGTCCAATTGTGCTGGTTTTTTCCTACCAAAATGGAACGATAGAATTGAAATTTTTACATTTTTGCTTAATTTTTTCTTTGTGAATTTTTCTTAATATTGCAGTCTACATTTTTCGAAATTCAATAATGTACTTTCAAAATTCACAAAGTAAAAAATAAACACCAAGAGGTACAAAAGAAATATGGTCATCTACATCGAGCTCACACCCGAAAATTGTGGCTTGAGCCGACAGTTGTTCCGAAATCATAAGAGCCAATCTCGCTTGTAGTAGCCGTCATAAACGTCAATCCCCAAAACCAGCTCCACCTTTCTCGATCTGCAGCACTCTGGGTCAACTAAATGGACCAAGACTCGAGGATCCAAAGACCGATTAGGTGTGTTCTCAGTCACACTTCGTTTCAATTTTGCGTTGATCAATATTTTCGCATTCGATCCAAACCAGCTCTGCACGCTGAAACACGCGACCGTCTCGTTTCTAAGCCTCGTAGAAGATATGTTGAATCGTGTTACATGTTAACGACCGATCAATGATCGATCTTGGACACCCCGGATTCAACATCGCACGTACTGTATGCACCCGTTCGGCAGCTACCATTTTTACCAACGCGGTGAGGGCCAACTGCACAATTTGCTGCACCTCAGGTCGTCAAATAATCTCTCTTGCGTTGAAACCACCAGGAAAACTAAAGTTTTCTGGTCGCCAGCTTCGATTAATTGTACGAGTCACGTACAACCTCGTAGCGGAGTGAAGTGGCGGCCGGAATGAATCCGAAATCATGTTTTCGTAGGCGGGAGTGAGAGGATCGGAAGTCCGCACTTTGTCCTTCCTGACCACCGCAGACTCCGAATTAAGGGTAATTCGGGGTCGCTGAATCCAACCCTGTACACAGATTTTCTCTATCACGTCTGGGATCCACGGTATGTGGGCCAAAACCCATAATTTTGGTATGCGCGGGACCAATCAAAATTTTTATTTTTTTTTACCTTGTACATGCTTCATAGCTAAGAGAAAGCTGTTTATTATGGAAGGAAGGAAAAAAAATTACTTAGAAAGCAACCCTCCCCCAACTCCCCTTACCCACCCTTTTGGGTGTTATGTGAAGCCTCTATTCCATATATGACTATACCGGGTAAACGAACGAGAAAAATCTCAAATTTCACTGAATGCACCAGACCGCAACACAAATTTTTTTCCTTGTACCTGGGTTTATTTTATTGCCATTTTATTTGAAAAAATATTTAAATAAACGCCTAAAATTGCCGAAAAAACATATGTTGTCTTCTTGAGTCAAAAACATTACTAATATTTGTAAACCTATGTATTAGTTTCAAGTCTTATTCTAACGGCATTTTGATTAATTCAACAAAAAAAAATTTTGCGAAACATTTTTGGAGATAAATTACTTTGATGAGGTGAAACTAAAGGCTATACGTCTTATGTACCGATGTAAAAATGAGTATGTGTATGTAATTTGTTCTTTATTTAAACTTTATAAAAAAACAAAAAAAAATCCGTACAATTCATTATCTTAAATCTATAGATATCAATAAGTTTAAAGAACATACGACTTTAACATATTAGGTCCGTTCCCGTACTTTTTGAGTAAAGTCTGGTAAACTGAGAGTAAACGAAAAATGCTCTCTCTGATACACAAAAATGCACAAAAGTACGGGAACGCACAAAACCACTTTTCTTGCATGAAACAAAACGTCAAACTTTAACGACAGTTAAATTCAAAAACAAAGTTTCTGTGATATTTAATAAAATAAAAATTGTTAAATCTTACAAGAAAATAAATAAATAATGAAAAAATTAAACATTGTAGAGATTTGTTTTGTTTTAATTGTTACTTTATTTAAAAAAAACAATAAAAATATAATTATAAAGTTTAAGTAGGAACTGTACGGACGCCAGCGATACGATCACCGCAACAACGCATTGAAACAAGCCATTATATGTCAATGTATTCATATGAATATTACTGCGTATGACCGTTCACTGCCGCTCGCAAACAAGGAATGAATTCAAATTATGCGAGTCATTCCATTTAAGTAAATTGTAAAAGAACATTGAGTGAGACAGATATATGTAAAATTACGAATAGGATTCAAATTAGGAATAAATGTACATTTCAAAAGAAATCGAATCTATTACAATTCATATAGGTACACTACGAATAAAAAGGAATAAAACAAAAGAATAATAATAAAATAATATGCGGCTGCTACAACATAAATTATTCGCCTGCCTACTTTTGTAGAATCTTCGGGTTCACAATCACAATATTCAGAAATGGCACAAGTTGAACAGACAATTGCATCATTAACTTGTGGAGAATGTAGTTAAAAATTAACAAATATACTATTAATTAATTTTCAAATGTCTTTTAAACATTTTTAATTTAAATAACAGTTATTTTTCTAAAAAATTCTTAACTTATTTATTAATTTCAAATTTTCAATATATTTTCACAAAAGCAAAACAGCTGATTGTTTGACACTTAACATTTTTACCCGAAGAAAAATTGCGGGCTATTTCGTGCAAGAAGAAGAAGACAATTACTCTCTTATCTCTGCTCTCATTTAGCAAGTTTTTTGAGTACGGGAACGTTTTCTGGGCTGTTTTGGGCGAACGCGTTCACCCGCGTTGTAGTACGGGAACGGAGCTATTATGTTGTCAGTCGGAAGATTGATTTTTCTTTTTTGTTTTACTTTTTCTTATATTTAATTGTAATTAAATTTTTTAATTAAGTGCTTTCTGTATTCTAGACTTTTTGTGATAACGATAATTATTTAGTATTTGCCAATTAACAAATCTTCCATTTAATAAGCTAATAATTTCATCTTAATGTAATGTTTTACCTAGTAAATTATGGTATATCGTATTTCTTTTATTATGGGGCGTGTGCCTAGGAAATGTATATTTTCTTCTTCATTTCGATTACATAATGAGCAATGTTTCGACATATTATCGTTAAACCTGTTGCCATTCAGTTCAATTAGATCGCTGCGTGCTTTGAATATCCACATTATGTCCCTTTGTTTATTTTCATCTATCAAATAAAGCTGCCCTACAGTGGGGTTCAATTTTTTGTAAAATCTGTTACTTCACTTTTTCTTATCCCTTCAGTGTAATGTTTCTCTCTCAGAGTTTCAAGCATCTTTATTCTTTTCTCATTCTACTTTCTTTTATTACTGTTTACGTCAGTCCACCTTATATTATGCTCTCTTCCAATGTTGTTAATCTCCTTCACCCATAGAAGTTCACGCTGTAACAGTTTTTTTGTCAATTGGTGTGGCAGTCTGTTTCCATCATATTCAGTTTTCATTACATACCTTAAGTGTAGATCAAGTGCGTAAATATGCCCTTTTACTGCTCCTGTTTCTACCATCAATATGTATGTAGGTATGAAGCTAGGCAGTTTAAGTATTTTTTTAATAAAATTTATCCACCTCTTCAAATTATGTTAACCCCCAAACTTGCGCCCCATAGCTTTGTATACCTCTGCATACTGCCAGAAATAATTTCCACTTTGACTTTATCGATACATTTTGCCTCGTTAAAAAAGTATTCCACGTCATGTTTATACAATTCTTCCCAGATATGTTTCGTACTTCAATTTGTTTCTTGAACACCATTTTAGATGTTAATGTAACACCAAGATAGCAATATTCGCTCACAATATTTATTAGATTTCCATTGAAATCATAATTTCCGATTTATTTAAGTTGACTTCAACTTTCCACAATTTACAGTAGTCCTCCAATTTATAAATCATTTGCTGCAGCCCCTCTCCACACTATCAGCTAGTATGACGATATCATCGGCATATAACAATAATCTTACATTTATTTCCTCTATGTACACACCCACCATTCAGACAATCATGCATATCATTTAAGTACAGAGCAAACAATAATGGAGATAGCAAGCATCCTTGTTTTACTCCTGATAGTGTTTCAAACTCGTCTGAAAGTTCACCTCCTGTCCATACTACTGATCTAAAGTTACCAGGGCCGGAAACAGGATTTTTTTTCGGGGGGGAGGGGGCGGGGGTTTCATTCGAAGAAAATTGACACTGACTGGCCATTACTGATGATGAGCCCGACCTCCAAACAATTACCAAAAATACTAAAAATAGTCAGAGGCTTATTTTTTTTCAAATGATTATCAGTGGGAATTCGGGCCATGATAAGGAATCCGGATGAGGTTGGCTCATATTCCCGAAATTCGTGCAGTTACTGCATTGAAAGAGGTCTTCCGAGTCGGGGTGCTCTGAGCAATAATGGGTTAAAGAATTAATTACATTTTAAGATTGTTTCCTAAAACTTTGGAGCTGATCCACTACTACTGCCGTACATGGGCTTTGCGAATAAAATGGTTCCTAGTGTTTGTGAATGAATTTTTTATACTGAACACGAATCTGAGATCAAAAATTTCCCATCACTCCACGTTTTAGAAAAAATGGGATGGAAAACCACCCTAAAATAGAATTTTTGGCCATTTTTAAAAATTGGAGAGCTGAACACTGGCGTACTACAAACTTCGAAATCCAGAAATTATAGGCTGAATCATGCCCTTCCAAATGGGCCCTAAACCCGAAACTGTAAATCAAACAGTTACTGACCTAGAAAAACTATAAATGCAAAATTGCAAAATTGACTTTGTATCCAAAGTCAAACCTCAGGTCAAAGAAAACAAATCGGATCTGGTCGCATAGTGTAACTAAGATTTCAAGTTTTTTTTTGTATATTTGACTTTTTAGAAAAAAACCGATGAAAGTACAAAATATTTGCAAACTGTTCAATAGATTTTATTTTGACTTTTTTTTTCATCCACTGGCAATTAATAGAGAGGGGTCAGAACCCCCAAACTCCCCCCTCCCTAAATACGGCCTTGAAAGTTACTATATATACTTTCTATAAACTTCACTAGTTTCATCAATACGCCCATTGTGTACAATTTATATATTAGTGCACCCCGGAAAACTTTATCAAAAGCGGCCTTGAAGTCCTTGAAAAATGCATACGTTTTTTTGTTTTCGCTGAAATTCCAATGTACTATGGACGCCAAATTATAAATATTGTCTGCTGCTGAGTAGTTTTTTCTGAATCCAGTTTGAAATTCATTTAAAATATTATGGTTATCTACCCAATCACCAAGACGTTCATTTAATATTCCTATCATCACCTTTGCTTTGCAATTCGTAAACGAAATGCCTCGGTAGTTTTTTGGTAACGTATTGTCGCCTTTTTTAAATATTGAAAAGATTATACTTGTCATGAAACTATCATCTACATTTCCACTCTCAAGCAATATATTAAATGAATTTGCCATTTCTTCCAAGAACTCGTCCGGTGCATTTTTTATAAATTCGTAAGTAACTCTATCCACTCCTAGCGCTTTATTAACCTTTGTTTTTGATAGCACTTTTTATCTCCGCCACCATATCTTTATCCATTTCAATATATATTTTGCCAGAGCATTGGAGCGTATTGCACATTTAGCGAATTTTGCTGGGGATTCAAAAGTTTACAAAAATACATTTTGAGTTCTGCTGACGAAACACCTAAAAATGAGTATAACATTTTTTAGTTTATTAAGTACACGCCAATGTTCAATGAACCACAATGTTCATAATTGAATATAGAATATAATTAAATTAAAAAAAAAAAATTTGGTGCTATAGAAAGGTATTAACATTTACATTTTTATTTCAATTAATTTTTTTACGTATAATTTACATTAGTGATTTAAGGTTTTCTTATGTTTTTAACTACTTCTATTGCATTGCGGCATATCAGTAGAAGGCTCGCACATGTTCAGTAGAATGCCCTTTCCATAATGTGTAGGCTTTCCTGCCCGTGCTGTAACGTTTTTTCTCATCTCCTATTGAAGCATCCATTATCCTCAAGGGACTGCCGTTTATTGCTTCAATGACGTTGCATGTGGATATCTAACTCTTATTGGCTCTTACTTGTATTTTAGGTTTTGCCAGTTGTTCACCAAGTTGATGAAGAAAGATCCTACGCCGGTTTGTAGAAGCCTTCAGGTGTGGGTTGTTCTCAGCGTAAATAATGTACGCAGCAAAGGCAGCCACATCCAGAATATTGTAAAAGAATGCCAAAGGACATCTATTTGTTCTCCGCTTTGTTAAATATCCTGCCAGGCATTTATCCATGTTATCAATGTCACTCTTGGTTTTGTTGTAATCTAATATCATGAGTGGCTTCTTCTTTAGACTTTCTACTTAAATTTCTTTATATTGGTTTTTTTCGCTTTGTTTTTTTTTTCTTTGGAACGTAGGAACACATGGTAATATTGTTGCTGAAACCAAATATGGTGGATTCCACTGCACGTCCATTTGGATTAGCAAATTGTGGCACAATTTTCGTCTTTTATTCACTGTGCCCAACATCGATAAATTACTGGTGAAAAAATTGTGGCACACAATGTACCCAAACAAACCTGTTTGCATACATTCAAAGATGGGCATGGATGTTTTAAGCAATATCTCCATCGCTTTAAACACGAGGACGATCCGTTTTGCCCTAACTGCCCCTACGAAATTGAAGACGCTCGACATGTCATTTTACACTGTCCCCGCTTCACTAAGGAGAGAGCTGAAATCACTGAAGCATTCGGCGAAGCCCCAACAACAACGAACATGGTGCCCCATATGTGCGATACACCTCAGAAGTGGCAATCTGTTCAAGCAGCAGCAGCCAAAGTGATGAAAACGCTTCGATTAATTGAGCGTCACAGATATATGCAGCGTGGACGGTAACAAACTTGACCGACCAAAATAATTACTGACGATTGAGCAGAAATGCTCAGACGGCCTCCCGACGAAATACCTAACGGTGGTTCCGGGAGGAGCTTTCCGTCGGACGAGAGGAGATGTTTGAAAAAAAAAAAAAAAAAAAACATTCAAAGATCACCACATTAAGTGTGATCTCATTATTAAAATACTATAATTCTCAAATCTTTTTTCACATACTTAAAAAGAATATAACAATAAAAGTTAGGCAGTTTAAAAGGATTCACATTTTTGTCCCAACGCCATGCCATTTCCCATACAAAATGTATGTGCATACCCGGGTATGCTGCTGTTGACATACGTATAATTTTTCTGCTGTTGACATAAAGGTTAAGTTTTAAACTAACGCGTATTTTTAAAAAAGTTTGAATTGTACCTCTTCGCTATCAATAAATCTTTCCATTGATATATAACGCTATAACAAATTTTGAGTTTCTGTAATTATGGGTGATTAGAAAAAGCCTTACTCAATACAATCGAACGGTTAACTAAAATTAAATTAACAATATCAAAAGTAGGTACTTTAAGTACATTTTTGGTACTTCTATCTGCTTTTTCGATAGTCATAAATTTGAAAATGAAATGTGCTACGACTTCTTGGGATAATTTGTTTAGCACCGAATACCAAAAAGTCTCTATTGTGACTTATCACGATTTTGTGACTAAGCAACTATAAAATTCATAGAGTACCTGTGGAAGTCAGCAAAATATTGCATTATATGCTTAAAAGACCCTTTGGAGTTTCCATCCCTCAATTGTCATTACGATATTTGTAATTGATTAAAGAAATTATTCAAACGAGTTATGCAACACTGATTATGCAGCATCCAGACACATTTCGAGCGAGCAGGAGTAATAAGGATTTACTTACCTGCCGTACTCTGTTACAATAATGCAGCAAATACAAACTCGTACACTGTATAAACCTTTCATGAATAACAAAATATGTAACAAAGCTACGTTAAAGTGTGGAGGGGGTGGCTGGGGAGGTGGAACTAGTTTTTCTCAGTTAGATCCTTTTTGCTTCTAATGCAAAAAACACACTTGAAGAAAAACGATGCATTCGACGGGAAATAAGATGTAAAGTACTTTACACACATACATATATCCATATGGGTTTGTTTGTTCGAGAGGAAGGGGAGGAAGAGGTGTTTATACATGTAAATACGAGTGGGCACTTTGCATTTATATATAATATGACAGATAAGATGAACCAGAAGAAGCAGCAGAATAAGTATGAACACTGCAAATAGAAGAAGATGTCTGTCTTCACATTTTCCCTTCTCTTCATTCTTCTTGATCTTTTTTATGCGCATACGTTCTTTTTGATATGAGAGTTGACGTATTATTTAACGTGTGATTTACGATTTGCATTTCATTTGCATGTTATGTGAATAGATGGAAGTGAGTCAGAGATTTAAAGCAAAGTATATGAGTTTTATAAACTCGCTTTTTGTTCAATGACTCCAGCCTTAATAATACTTTTGAGGACGAAATTTTTGCAATAAAATAATAAATAAAAATAAAATCTAACATTATCGGGAATAAACTATAAAAATACAGAATGTTTATATCCCCTACACACAGCTACGTCCAATCAAATAGCAGTGACAGATGAAAAATGTTTCTTATCACACAAACCATATTTTTTAGTGATATATTTATGTAATGTTTAAATATGAATAACAACTTGAAGTCTTTTATACTTGAAACAAAAATTATTTGTATCTTAAATACTTAGCAGTGCTTATTTAGTAGAAAAATAAATTTTTTGGAAACAAATTTTATGTTTCGTACTAAGTAATCTTAAAATTGATTAAGTCATATCAGTATTTTATTTTTGATGTGTAAACATTTTAGCTCACGGTATGGGCAAAATTTCAAATGTGTAAAATGTAACAATAACTGTATCGTAAGATGTAAGATAACTGTAACGTCCAGTTCCCTTCTCGCTCACACTACTGCGCGACATGACTGTGCTACTCTAATCAACAAAGAGAAGAGAAGAAGAGAGGGAGAAATTAAAATACGAGCGGAGTTTGTTTGTTTATGTTTCGATCAATTTACTCACACATATATGTACATACGAAAACAAAATGTGTGTGTACATTTATTCGTGGCAGAATTATTTGTTGGTATTAAAAGTATGAAGATCGACTGTACAAGCAGAGAAGTCGCCGTAGCAAACACAGGCGTTTGATAGGTTTTACATTCGGATAGTTAGATTGGATTAAAATTAAATATCTTTTAAAATATAAAAATAATACGAAATGATAAGTAATAAAGAATCTAGGTTTTAATAAATGCATAAACAAAATGTAGTGATAATGATAGCAAACCACGGCATTATAAAAATTTTGCTTTGTGCATTAATCTTAGAAAGGCAACACTTTTTTATCTCTGTAAATAGCAAATATGTTAAACAGAAAAAATCAAACTCATTTATTATAAAATCACTTATTTATTTCAATGAAAATACATTGTTTCTTATTTTTATTAAATGCAGCTAAGGCAAATCTCTTTGCGGTGCTTTTAAAAAGTAGTGGGGTGACTAGTTATCCCTGTTGCCTTCCTAAGGTTGAATGTGGAAGCACTTATCGTCGCCTGAGGATTGATTTCACGTATGTGTGTACAAATTCATATACCTATACGCCAAATCAATTCTCAGGCGACGTTATGTAAAATTTTCACATCTAATAAAATTTCAAATCGACAGGAAGAAAAACTTAAAGCGCGAAAAAAAGAATGCGATTGCAGCTGCGTATATGCGAGCATATAGATCCCGATGCATTGAGTAAAAGAAAAATAATGCAACTACAACATATCAGCCCTATTCACGATTTGGTGCAATTGCAAAATATTTATGCTATCACAACAACAAATATATGTGATATGGAATAAAAATTTGCATTTGCAATGATGCAAGACCATTTGCAATTTATGGTGAATTGGGTTATTATATATATAAAAGATAATGATATCTAATAAGTTTTTAAGTTTATAAAATAATTGTTTTAATTTGAATTACCTAAGCATATAAATTATACATTAAATCCCTATATATGGCTATACATATGTGAGCTTATGTATATGACATTCAGTTTACACATCAAATATCTTGCGTGCCTTGCACACATCCATTTTTTTTAAAACCTTTGAGGTACAAAATATTTATGTTACAAATATAAAAGACTTCAAATTGTTATTCATATTTAAACATTATGTAAATACTTACATTCTGTCAAATAAGTACCCGGAAATTCTCATTTTAAATTTTCCCTCTGAGAATATTTCAAAAAATTTTTTTTCCCAGGTTGGCACAACTGTCAACCACTATTCTGTAAATTTTTATTGCTATGTGTCATTTAGTTTGGTTACGGCGTCATTAAGAACAAGTCAACCTTTTGTGTGCGTTGCGATTTTTACTATGGATAAAAATATCGAACAAAGAGTTTGTGTGAAATTTTGTGTTTCAAACGAAATTCGAATTCGAAAATCGTCATATTTTGGTTGATGTTTTGGGTATGCGGAAAGTCTCAGCGCGATTGGTGCCAAAAGATCTGAATTTTCTTCAAAAAGTGAATCGCAGTAAGGTGGCTGAAGACATGCTTGAACGCGTAAATTCCGATCCAACGTTCATCGAACGCATCATAACTGGTGACGAGACATGGGTTTTCGAGTACGACATGCAAACAAGTCAACAATCATCGGAATGGCGCGCCAAAAATGAGCCGAAACCGAAATCGCAACGCACACAAAAGGTTGACTTGTTCTTAATGACGCCGTAACCAAACTAAATGACACATAGCAATAAAAATTCACAGAATAGTGGTTGACAGTTGTGCCAACCTGGGAAAAACAAATTTTTGAAATATTCTCAGAGGGAAAATTTAAAATGAGAATTTCCGGGTACTTATTTGACAGAATGTATATCACAAAAAAATATTGTTTTGCGCGATATGAAACACTTTTCATCCATCACTGCTATTTAATTGACCGTAGCTGTAGTTGTAAATGAAAATATCTCGATGCTTTTAACAGTAGGTGGGAGTGCCCGAATTGTCGATTTATACAACAGTTATTCTACAGGGTGACAATCGTAAAGTGACGCACACATTTCAGCAGTTGTTTTCAAAAGGACGTACTTCCATTAAGTACAATTAAGTGTTAACATTGCTGAATATATAAGCATTCATTTGAACCCCACCTCATTCAATAAAACCTCCTTTAGCCTGCACACATGCCTTCAATCGATCCGGAAATCGTAGGACTGTTCGCCGCAGGACTTCCTGATCAATTTCAGTCCAGGCTTTCTCTAATGAATTTGTCAGCCACTCCAGACTGTGGTGTTGAGATGCACAAGCCTTACTCTCTAAAATACTCCAAGTAGAGTAGTCCATTGGATTCAAGTCTGGGGAGTATGGTGGCCATTCTTGAGATGTTATGAATCCAGAAAAATTTTCTTTTATCCATGTTTGCGTTAATTTTGCCATGTGGGAAGGTGCAGAATTTTGCTGGAAAGTCCAGTTTTCATTTCCAAATGTATCTTGGGCCCAGGGAAGAACATGTTCATTTAAAATGCTCCGATAAACAACCTGGTCAATTTTAACACCCTCTTCAACAAATATTAGAGGGGTTCTGGCATTAGCGGAAACTCCAGCCCATACCATAACGGAAGCTGGCTTTTGAACTCGGCCAACAGTCCTATTTTGCTGCGATGATGATGTTAGCCACATTCGGTCATTTTGCGCATTGAAATGTTGTTCAACCGTGAAAATTTTTTCATCTGTAAACAAGATATTTTCAACATTTTTTAACACGGAGGAGCGTAGCAACGCCTTGCATCTTTGCAGTCGCAAATCTTTCTTTTTTTGTGTCAGATCTTGAGCTTTTCGGAGCTTGTACGGCTTAAGATTAAGCTTTGATTTTGCAATGATTGGCACTGTTTCACGGTTTACTCCCACTTACTTAGCGATTTTTCTCATTGAGCGCCTTGGATTTCGCTTGATTCCTTTACGAATTTTTTCTGTTAAACCAGTAGTGGCAACTGTTGAAAATTTTCCCCGGTCTCTATCTCCAAAACCCCCAGTTTCATTATATCGAATAATAGCTCGGTCTACCGTACGACTTGAAAAATTTAAAGCCTTTGCAATTTGACGGCTACTATAATTTGCCAAATGAAATTTCATAATTTCACGACGAATATTTTCCTTGTCCATTTTTATGGAAACTTCAAAATGTAATAACAAAAATTCAAATGAAATTAAAAGCAAAGCCAATGATGAATGAATTTGCTTTTTAAATTAAAGTAACGGTAAATGGCAAAGCTTGCTGCAGAGTATTAAACTTACGTCACTTTACAATTGTCACCCTGTAGAGGCGATTTCAATCGGTTGCACCAAATTTGGTGGTTTTCTTCTTGACATTTATGGCTCCTACACAATTTGGAAGGAAAAGGTTAAGAATATTAAAATCCGAAAATTTATTTATAACGGGCACACTAATATTCATACTTACTTACTTTGCCTAACTATGGGCGTTAAAAACAATCGTTGGTCGATCCAAACGAATATACTTTATCCACAGAGTGTGTAGGGTATAAAAAGGGAATTGAACAAAATTTTGATATACCTAAGAAAATTTGCTATTTAAATAAATTATGCTGATAAGAAAAAACAATATTTTCGTAAACATTGCTGGATGTGACCTCGCCAGATGATTGGACAAACGAACAGACATACAGACAAATCTAAGTACATACAAAAATGTTTGCAACAACGTAGCAAAAGTATTTATCAACGCCAGAGGACGATGGAAATTGATTACGGTTCGCTGCAATTTCAACATCAGGTTGCCAGGATGATGAAGCAGATGAATGGATTGGAAAGCTCATGTCGATGAATGCTCATGTCGATAGCGCACACGCAAACTCTATGTGTATGGGTATGTGTTCTAGGTTCTCATGTTGCAAGTGAATGCTGGCATTTTCTTTTCTTTTTTTCAGTTAAAATGCATACGAGATACAATTTCATGGCACATAAAAAATCATTACAGTCAAAAATTCGTAACTTTATGCTGACTTTAGACGCAAGTATGCTCGCCTGTGTTTGATTCATTTATGCATTGGTATGTACTTATTAGGTTGGAGCGAAAGTATTCCAATCGAAAAACTGGAAGCCTCATGCAGTAAAGTTGTTTACAAAACTTGTACTCCGGATCTTTGGGAACGAAATTACTAAAAACTGGGATCAAGTAATAGAAATCTTTAGCATTAAAAGTATTGCAAATAAGCCATCCCATAATGTTTTAATTTTTTTTTTTTTGGAATAGATAAAAGAAATATTCAAGAATACAGCTCTCAAACACGTTTTACGTCCATTGTACTATATCCTGTGTTCCCTTTTGCTATTCTTTAAATCTACCAGATTTATTAATAAATCTTAGCAGATCCTGCGGTGTTAGAGAGCTCAGGTGCTCGTCTCCCAACACTGCAGTACCAAATATGCTTACTCTGATTTGACAGAAAGCAGGGCAGACACTAAGAAAGTGGTCCGCCGTCTCTACACATTCTTCCTCCAAGCAACAGGAAGCACAGAAGGCACTAGCTCCCAGGCAAATCATATGCAAATGTTTGGCCCAAGAGGAATGACCTGTATATAAACCCACCAGCTGCCTGCAGCTCTTTCTGTTAAGTGATAACAGAAAGTCTGTTAGACGCTTCGAGATAACAGGTAACATGGCCTCTGTCTGTCTAAAGCCCCTCAGTTCCTCCCATTTACGATTGTGAGTCAAGTCGACCCACTCATTAATGGTGGTCTTGATGGCTGTAGACGACAAAGAGAGAAGAGGTTCTGGGACCAGGAAACCAGTTTCCGAACCCTTTCTGGCCAGAATGTCAGCAGATTCATTTCCTGAAATTCCTGAGTGTCCAGGAACCCATGTCAACAGCAGGCTATTGTGCTTTCCAACACAATCAAGCCTGGGTTTACAATGCATAACCAGTTTAGACGTGGTTAGAGGATTAAGCAAGGATTTAAACGCAACCTGACTGTCACTAAATACTCAGATACTCCTTTCTCTCCAAACATTATCAATAACATGGTTCATTGCCTTGATGATTGCAAATATTTCTGCTTGAAAAACAGAAGCATACAACCCAAGAGAGAAGTGAAGGTGCACTCCATCATTTTCAATGAAGACCCCAGAACCCGAACCGAATTCTGTTCTGAAGCCGTCAGTGAAAATATGCTTACAATCAACTCCCGGCCCAGGTCCCGGCAAAAACAAAGTTTGGGCCTCTGGAATTTGTATTGTATAGCACTATTTTAAAACTGGAGTTGTTGGCATTGTATCGGATGGCATTGATAGAACTGTTAGTATCTTCAACAATGTCACCAATATCCCAGCAAGTGTCATACTAATATCCATTGCGTTTAAGCCTACAGATGGCTTTGACAGCCTCTCCTTTAGCAAAAATATCAAGGGATGGTAAATTGAGCAATGCATCCAAGGATGGGCCAGGTGTTGTAGGAAAAGCTCCCGTACAACAAATGGCCACAGTCCTTTGAAATCTGGCAAGAGCTTTCGTAACGCTGTCAACATTAAGTCTACTCCACCATACTGTGGATGCAAAGGTGATGATGGGTCTGATCATAGCCTTATAAAGCCATGTTTTGATTACTTCAACCTCTCCTTATGCCTCAAAACACTTTATTTTGTTTCCTCTTTCTGTTTTGGATGTTTCATTCTATTATAATATTTAATCAGGGCTGCCATTAAAAAATAAGTACTAAGTTAGAAAATACATACAAAATAGAGATGAATTTTACGTAACACGAGTGAACACGCATGTAACATAATTTCTACTTGAGCGTGCGTGAGCGTGATTCAGTTTTCATAATTTTAAAGTGAAAACGCATGAGTATAAGTTACTTTCGACCATGACGTTATTATAATTCACAATTTTTTAAATACTGAATTTTGGTGGCGAAACCCCCGAATACTCAGTGAAAATGTGGACCAAATTTTATTTTTAAATAAAAACGTGTAAATACTTAGTTTAAAAGCGTATTATATCCGCTCACTTTATTTTCTTACGTTTTTTTTTAAGCAAAATCGGCTACATAAAGACATGAGTGATAATTATAAAAATTTTGGTCAATAACCGCAAATTAACCATCAGAGAGATAGCGGAGGACTTGAACATTGCCTATAAATCCGTCCAAGACATTTTGGTTAATGATTTGGGTTTCCGTCATGTAGCAGCAAAGTTGGTGCCAAAAGACCTCAATTTCAAGCAAAAAAGAGACCTTGTTGACGTCGCAAAAGACATGATTTGCGAGGCTGAATCCGATTCCACATTCATCAAAAGGATCATTACTGGAGACGAGACGTGGGTTTATAAGTACGACACGCAATCTAGACATCGGGCAAGTGAATGGCGTACACCAAATGAGCCGAGACCAAAAAAACCACGTCGTTTTCAGTCAAAAAAGAAGGCAATGCTCACGGTTTTCATGGATTATAACGGTGTAGTGCATCATGAATTTTGGCCCGAAGGGGACAATATAGATTTAGATGAATAAACTTGTTTCAGACATCAAATTCGTAACCTTTAAGACTAACAAATTTTTTAATAGCCCCTGAAGTTCCCATTTTTCCGACTTCAGGTTCATACTAGAGGTGATAAAGAAAAACTGGGTACGCAGTCGTGATCTGCTATATTTCGCGCATAAAATTTTTGTTGCACTGTGTTATTGAGTAACTTTTAAAATAAAATCGTCTTTTTAAAATTAAGTCTCACAAAAAGTGCCAAAATACGAATTTTTTATTATGTATATGGATGTATGGTTTTTAGGAAAATTATTTTTTTTTTTTGTAGTTTGGTATTTTTTAGTGTTTTTTTGGTAGACTTTTGGTATTAAACTGTCTCCGAGAAACGGTCACCCTGTGCACTAATCATTCATATTATTTACATGAGTAGTTTCACTCTCACTTTTCAAAAGTGTCAACATTCTTCTCAGCTAATAATAATAACATTTTAATACAAACCTTCATCATTTTTCTTACTATGGCTCCCTAATAACTACCAACATACAGCCTTCACGACAAAACTTTCTTTGCTATGGTTCCCACACATGCTGTTTCAAACATTTCCTTTGCTAGGGAGGTGTCACGCATATTTTATTTATTCCATTTGTGACGACACAAATTTGAAATTCAAAATATGGCCGCACAATATATTTACGGCTGAGGCCTAGACACCACCACTGTACAGCAACACCGCCACTGTACACCAGCATGAATAAGAAAAAAAGGAGAAGTCACGTAGGCCAAAGAACCAACAACAACAACAAAATAAATTACGGGTAATGCTGCCAGCAGCGCACACACAAGTAACGGGATCATCGTATGATGGTAGACAGCCTGCTGGGATCGCAATTCAAAATCTGATCATAAGATTGAGAACAGCCAATCGCAGAAAAGAAACAAATAGCGCGTCATTTTCCAATACTACAAGGAAGAAGAAGAATTGGCTATAAAGAGCGTGCACAACAGCAGTACAGTCTCTCTTTGTGTGGATGGCCGTCGACGAGTAAGCGGCTGTCAATGCCAACAGGAGTTTGTGGATAGCAGCCAACGACCCAAGACTTAGAGTGTCAGCAGCGGATAGCAGACAGTGTGTGCAGGTGAGTTATTTGATGTACCAACGACTATAGGACAAGAAAAACCCAGCAGGGCAAATCCCCCCCTTTGACGGATAACCCTAGCGACCCAGATACGAACATTTTTTAGGAAGTCCCGGGACTCGCATATGATTGACGTGTACGTTACGACCTTCATGTGCGAGCCGACCTGGACTGCGGGATAAAAACGTCAAGCCTCACTTCTATGATTGACGTGTACGTAGCGACCTTCATAGCAGCGAGCCGACTTGGTCCCGTCGAACAGAAAACGCCAGGTCTTATATTTATGATGGACGTGTATGCAACGACCTTCATAATTATAAGCCGACTTGGTCTTGTACGCAATAAAACACCAGGTCTTACATCCACGCGTGGATGTAAGCAGACTTGGCTCTTGGTTATCTAAGCATTGTATATCATCAGCATAAAGCGCGGTTCACGCACAATTGGCACGCAGGAAAGTTGCTGTATCTTTTTAACCAGAACACTCAGAATAACAAATAATGCATTAAATGATAAGTTTAATATTGTGTTTTAATACTATAATATTAAAGATTTAAAGTTCTTTGTTGTGCAAAAAGTTCCGGGTATTCCTTTTAATGGACCCCATCAACCTTTGAACATCCGATCTGGATACTTTTGCGGCTATTTGGTTCCATTTTAGTAACATTGAATTCACATTTTTGACAATACCTGCATTTTTCTTCAACTTATATTTTGTAATAGCCCAGTATTTTTCGATCGGTCGAAGCTGGGGGCAATTGGGTGGATTCATATATTTGGGCACTACATCTACTTTATTTGTCTGATACCAATCCATGGTTTTCTTAGAGTAGTGGCAACTGGCTAAATCAGGCCAAAACTTCACTGGCGAATGGTGGTGACGAACAAATGGCAATAGTCGTTTCGAAAGACACTCTTTGATGTAAATATCAGACGTCATAGAAGAGGATGTCAGAAATGCCCTGGATTTGAGACCACAGCTGCAAATAACCTGCCACACCATTGCTTTCTTTGCAAGTTTATCCATTTTTATGTACTTGAATTTTGAGGGTACATTACCACGATTCGTTGCATTTAAAATTTTTGACCTGGAAGCTGTTTAAGATCAAATTTTACGTATGATTCGTCATCCACAATAATGCATCCATTGAATTTGGTCAAAACATTATTATAAAGAAGACGAGCACGTTTTTTGGCCAGCAAATTCTGTTTGTCTGTTCTATTTGGATATTTTATAGCACGATAGCACTTTAGCCCAGCTTTTATGCGTATTCGTCTAGCAGTACTTTTGCAGGTATTGAATTTTTTGGCACGATCGCTATCCGATAATCCGGGATTGCTTTTGATGGACCTCAAGATCTTTGCCTTTAATTTTAGGTTGGTGGTTCCCGTTTTGTTCACAACTTTTTTAGCTCTTTCAACACTAAGAGTTTCTTTATATCGTTTTATAACTCTACATATCGTTCTTTTAGAGATATTTAACACTTTCGCAGTTGTTAACCAGACCACGACGGATTTTCAATAAATTTGTTCACAATCAAATTTCTATTTGCAGCTTCCATTGTGCACACAATCATCAACTTGCGATCAATTAATATGAAAAATTTATTAACTAACGGTAACGGTATTGTTAACAAATCCCAGTAAAATTGTTGTTCTTATGACTAGGGGCGACGTGGTGACCACAACAAAGCGTGCCAATTTGGCGTGAACTGCGCTTTAGTGCTAAAATAAGTGAATTTGTGATTTTAAGATTATTTACTGAATAATTAAATGAATTATAAAAATATTAAGTGGTGTCTTTGTGTTCAGCGAAACTAGGGTCTCCTGCACAAAAATAAAAAATTGTAACAAAAGGAACCTCTGAGCCCGCTGAGTTCTACCCCGACCAAAGAGAGAAGTTCCGTTACACATAAATTTTTTTCTAGCATTTTCCACTGGCAATCAAAGTTCTCGTACCAACATAAAAACGGTAAAACCCGAGGTGTTACAGCCACTAATTCAAGCCTACCCATATTTTACCCACCGAATTCTATTGGCAAATTGTGGCTTGGGCTTTGTCAACCAATATCTGTAAATAGTTCTAGAGATATATATAGAAGCATTAGAGTTGTAAGGAAAGGGCCACGCCTATCCATATTTTTTCACAGAATCCCAATGACAAATAATATTTTTTAGAGACGTGCCACAAATGAATACTGAGATATTCCATATTTAAAACTCAGATTATATAGAAGGTGCCAAGCCTCCTTTTCAATTTCATTGTCCTTTTTCCTGCGGTATAACAGTGTCAATTAACATCCTTCTACCAAATCTCTGGTTGCGGAGATATACCCAAAAATCATCTGAGTTATATGGGAGGTACCACGTCCACTTATTGATTAAAATAATAACTTATGTTACGCAGAGAAAAATTATATCTCAAATCGTTTCAGTATTTTTGAAAAAACTTGTTGACATAAGAAATCAAGATACAGTTTTATATAATAGTATAAAAAACACTCGGTCCACTAGTATTTAAATTCGAATACATGACACCAAAGCTCCACAATTTCTTTACAGAACCACAATTTTACCTTTCCTTTTAACTCACTCAACCACATTAATAGTACACTAGTCGGTAAGGCCCCAGTAAGTGGGGCTATTTTTTGCTCAAAAAATCTCTTTATGAAATAACAAATATCAAAAGAGAACCAAACTACTCGTTGGTGTTTGTTTTATTACTCATGTCCTCTCTCTCTCTCATTTGGCATTTACTCCCGCTTAAGCAATGATGATTACCAGTGTGGCCAACTCAGCGCTTTTCCCGTTGATTTTAGTGCTTTTTGAAAATTAAAACGCGGAAAAAAAGTGATTTAGCGCTCAGCGCCTTTTATCAAGTTCTTTAAATTGATATATAATATGATATCGTAGCACTTCTGGATCTTCTGGAATAAATTTGTAGTTACACTAATAAATGTATAGATAAAATTGTAGTTACACTAATAAATGTATAGATATATGAAAACAAAAAAAAATTATTTGGCCGACTGCAAGTGGGATTTGAACCCACTCTACGCCACAACTCCTTCCTACTCCACTACTTTACCCTCCCTTCCAACCAACTCATCCATACACTACTATGAAACAATGCGATCAAATTTGTAATATGAAGTTACATTCATGCAATTGAAAAAGCATATGAAACGCATAGCTTCCGCCCATTCTATTCTGCTTTGTGTTTGCGTGAATCGCAGGGAACGAGTTAGAGTTATGTATGGTTACGGATCAAGCATATAAAAAGAAACAAATATATCTATCTTAGTACCCTTTTCCACACGGCAAGTTTTCTTGTCGGCAAGTCGAGTTTGTAGGCAAGAGAGGAAAAATGAGAGGAGACGAGTACAGACTTGCTCGTACCGGCAAGTTTTCTTTTGTGCTGTTCGTTCTTTGATATTTCTCTTTATTCTTATTTGTCATTTGAAGTTGGATGCGCATTGATTTTGGTTTCTTATTGCAAAAAATAAACAGTTTTCATTTAAAATTTCATTGCCCAAGAAATCTTGCTGTGTGGAAAAGCGAGTGGCAAGTTCAAAAGAGAATTGGAAAATTGTCGACAATAAAACTTGCCGTGTTGAAAAGGGGACTTAGGGTGTATGTGAAACGGTAACTTTTCACTCGAATAAAATAGTGGTGGAAAATTTCCTATGGTGAGAAAAATATTTAATTTTGCTGTGCGAAATGGAGATAAAATTTTTTTAATTGTTTAAATTGTTTTATTAATTGCAATAATTACCCAATAAGAAAAATACAAACATATATATGATTGAATAAAATAAATATAACAAAAATTTCATTACTTCGTTTACATCCTGGTTTTGCTGGAATCCACATTTTTCCTGTCCATAGCGCCATAGCTATCCTTTTTTCTATATTTAATATTTGTTTTATAAGCAATAGTTATTAAAATTTGCATTATATTTATTTTTGAAATTTTTAGTAAAATGCAACTGTGTATGTTAACATACCAAATGCTTATTTTGTTGTTCTAAACATTTCATCCTGAATTGTCAAAATTTATAGTAGCCCTTCAGCTGGTGAAAATTTCGGAAGTTCATATCCACCTCAATAGTGTCAATATTTTCTTTCGAACTGTCAAAATTTTCTTTTCCGAGTAAAAAGTTACCGTTTCACACACACCCTTCAATAGCAAATGGTCGTGCTATGCTTGTCCCCTTGCGTGTTCCATGCCTTGAACAGATGAACAAAAATTTGAAATGGAAAAATTTCGATAAAATGTAAAATATTTGTTAAAAACTTGTATTTAGTATTTACAAAATACTAAATTTTCATAAAATAAATCTGTTTCGTTTTACTTTCTTAATGGAAACAACTCCATAACCGCCACCAGCTGCAGCAAAAATTAATTTCTTTATCAAAAACAGTCAACAAAAGACGCAAAAAGCAAACATCAAACACTTCAGCATAATAAACTCGATGTATAAACAAGCTGAGCCTCTTCCGTGTGGTCCGTCCGTCGTCCATGTTTTTGTCATTGTTCCATCGCCCACAATTATTATGATTTTTCACTTACCAACAACAACGGACCGAGCATTCTGCTCTCGCCTTTAAAACTAAAGTGAAATGATGCGATAAATAAATGTGATAATATTCAACCTAAACTATGGTAGCAAACAAATGGGGCACACTCAAAAGCAACATGGCTTGCCCGAAGACGGCGGGACTGCAGAGAAGCAAAGGAAATCAGTATACAACACAAAGACGAAGCTTGGATGATAAAAAAGTGGCATAATTTTCAAAAGCTCAGGTGTTTGCTGAAAATATTAGATTCTAGTTGAAAGATGCAATGTTGGTTAAGAAAAATTGAGCATATATAACATTTACATATATACAAATATAAAGTGATGGAGGAGCTTATAGCCATCGGTTTTAATGTAGGCACACACCTATATAGGAATGTATGTGTGTCGTATATATGCACACATGCATACATATATATATGCAAGGACAGCACATATTTCTATTCTACTATTATTATTATTCAACACAAGGACATATTGACAGTTTTTTAAAAAAATGTAATATGGACAATATTGAACATTCATGCGCACTAGGGAAATGAATCCTGGGATTCAATATAAAAGTGGTCTCGAAAATCACGGGCTTGAAAACGCAAAATCTCGGGATTTTCGGAATACATATCAACAGTAATCCAAAAGCATATGAATTTTACTTTTTGGTGAAATCTTTTGCCGTGCTCATCGCTAAACATGCTTAAATTTTGAGGGGAGAAATCCAAAAAAAAATGCAATAATGTAATTTTACGGACATATTGGTAAGCAATTTTTCACAGACTTTAACAAAACTTTTCCAAGAACGTTTCTCTATTGTGGTCATCTAGGGTCAAAACGTCTCATCCGTGAACGGAATGACATTCGTATGAAATAAAATTACGTGATACGTTTTACGAACGGTCAAAATGAGATTATGGCATGCGAATGAGCACGGAACGTATTTTTTTAAAATTGCACTAGAATATGGTATTCTTCTTGTTCTTGTTGTAAGTCACAATAGATAAACAAAAGTCATGTTTTATACTAAAATACAAAATAAAGAAAAGAAAATGATGGGCACAGTTTTTTTTATTTTACTTAAGAACTTCTGAGGAAAGTGACAATGATGAGAAGATTTTCAAGCAATTAAGAGATCGTAGTAATTCATTGTCCAGCACAGCTTAAGTCCAATATAAAACTTCACTTGAAATTGCAATTTATAATACTTGTATTTTCAGATTTATTAAAAGGTTCGTTGGAACAAAGAAACATTTAGTTATTTCCACTCTAATGTGAGTTTCAAATGCCATCTATCAACAGTAATTGGTCCTGTGCTACAATCAGCAAGTGGTGGGTGCCAGCATTCGGTTGGTAGCGACTACTTGCTTGGAATGTGCCAAAGCTCAGTTTCGAAACTAACGCCTAAGCAAGCGGCAGACAATTTGGCAAGTTGCATAGGTGAGATAAGGAACCGTTCACATATTACGTAACTCAAATTTTGTATGGAGAACATATTTGGTATATTCGTCTCTTACATTTTCTATGCACAAAGAATATGTAAGTTTAATGATGCCACCTTATTTTATTCTAAATAAGGTAATTTGTCCCTTTTTGGTATTTTGATACTTTTGTTTCGTAGCCAAATGGTGCTTGAATTTTTATATGCTGATATGCGACTAAATTTTGGAAGAAACAGCAACAACGTTCATTGTTCCATGCACATTTGTGTTAACAATAGACAAAGTAATTCGTAAAGCTGTTGAGACAGTTGAGGAAATTTTTACTTTGTTTTAGAGATGGGTATTTTTCTGGGTGTACTTTTATAGTTTGACCTATTTACTTGCTATCTTTCAAATAAAATTAATTATTTAATTATATTCTTACTCAGTTTATTCAGTTATATTACAAAAAAAAAAATAATTTAAAAAATAAAAAGCTAAAAAATAAAGAGAATCCATTCAAAAAGAAAAAAAAATTACTGATTTCGCTACTTAACATCTACTACAGCTACTTTTCAAAATCATATTTTAACCGATCTTAGATTATTTGGTCTGTAGATATAAGAGATAACTTCTTTTAGAGAAATTTACATTAACATATTTCTGAATAATTTTGGTTGATTTGCTCGTTGCAATAGTGAATAACGTAGAAAAGGGACAAACAGGAGTCCAGCACACTAACTAGCGTTAAGTCAAATTTAAAAAGAGTTTATGTAAGTAGGCAATATAAAAAAATATATGACAAAATTTTCTGTATTTCTACCAAAGATTCTGGAAAAAGTAAATATCTTACCCTAGGACGAGCCAGAGTTAATTCTGCTAACATATATTTAAATAAATACACATTTAGTAAAATCTCTTTTTATTAAACTAATTTTTTTGCAACTTAAAAATTACACCGCAAAAAGTGTCCGAACTTAGGGCAATACTTGTATTGCAGTTTCTCTAATTCCGGACACCATAATTTCTTATTCCAAATAAAAACAAAACATAAATTTCAATTAGCTTTTGCATTGTGTAAATACTCTGGAAAAAAGTAAGATATTTACCATAAAAATTCCTGTTTCTTTTTTAAAACTAAAAAACTAAAAACACAAATTTAAGGATTTTACCTTAAAAAAACGTCAAATATGAATTTGTTCCACAAATTGTTTCCAGAAACTAAGCACATAAATGAAGCCTTTTTGGGTTAATGGCGATTTAAACACAAGAAACGCAGCTACACAGAATTCTTATGTACGTTTTCGAAAAGATATTCGCTAAAATTTAAAGTGTCCGGACTTAGGAAGTATGCGAAGATAGGGCACTTTACGTTATTATAGTATATTTTATTTCTGTGGGTAGGTGGGTATTTCCTTTTAATAACCATTAACCGTTATATATGACTTTTATGTCTTTAGTGACCCCTAGTGAAATTTTCTGGCAAATAATTTTGTGGAATATTTTAATCCTTAAGCGTCTCTTTTAAAAGGACTTTTCAGGTTTTCATCAAAAAAAGGTTCAAATTGTCCCATAAAAAGAGGAACTAAAGGGTTAAAACGTTCCTCAGAAATGACCCTCGTAAAATTCTACCATACAACTTCGCCGATAAATTTTTCTCAGACATCAATTTACAACACTTTTTGTACTTAGTATTCAGCTCCCTTCGACTAAAATAAGAAAACTTTGACCCACTGTAAAAAAAACTGAGACGTGCTGGACTATAAGTTTTTTTTACAAAAATTGTCTATATGACATACCCTTTCAGGATTATAGGGTGGCTATTCTGTTGCAGCCAAAAAGTTTGAATTTGTTTGGACTGTGTTATTGTTGCGCAGTGTAATTTATTAATTCCTTAAAAAATGTGCAAGGAAAACTGCATTTCTTTTTTTGTTAGACAACTACTTAATCACTAGCAGAGAAAAACAAATAAGCGCAACTAAAAGAGGTTTTGAAAATCCCTATCAATTGAAATTGAAGCCGCTTGCTTTACGTAGAGGTTAGAGCCTGTCTCGTTTTCAAAAATCTAAAAGCTACCAGCCGTGACTGAAACTGACACTTAAGGATTCAAAGGTCAATTTAACCCTTTCAACAATAGCGCCATGCTAAAGTTACCAGTTCGTTTCACATAAAACAGTGGGACTTGGGACCGATTTTTTAATTTAAGAACCAATCACGTGACAAGTTCTGGAACCAGTTTCCTTTCCCGTAGGGTATATAAGTAGCTACCTCAATCATGTGTCGGAAATATGAAAACTTCTCACTTTATTAGCGGGAAATTGCTGCCAGTGAAGTGAGTCAAAGTAGTAACTTTATGCATACATACCTAAACAAAATTGATTACAAAAGCAACTAAGACGTGACTAATGAAAAGCGTTTTTGCTGTTGTTCAATGTTACAAATTCTATTTGGTTGTTTTGTTGTTGTTTGGTCTCCACAGCCGCCGTCAGCAACCAACGTCAACCAGGAAGTGTAAAAATGATGGTCTTCTATACATACATATGTAGTTGTTATTTGTTGATGCACTCATACACACATACAGACATATGTATATACTAGCTTGAATTTCGATATGAAGTTGATATGTCAGACTAAAGGACCAAATATTGTTTAGTGTCGTCGAGTGACGCCTCTCTTCCCATCTCTCTCTTCTTCTTTTCCCCACTTCTCTTTCCCTCTTTTCCCCACTTGTGGAGCATTTTGCATGAGTGTATTAATGTTAGCTAGCAATGGTGATTGCTATCGCTTTGAAATTGAATTTCTAAGTAGGCAATTTGTTTCCTGAAACGAGAATAATTCGCTCTTCTCTCTTCGCTCTCACACAAATACACGCACACAATTGGACTGAATCCTTTGGGTGTTTGTGTGTCTGTGGATTTGTGTGTGTTTAGAGTCGTGCGTTTTGTAAACATATAAAAGTCTAGTTGTGGCGAACCGGAAGCACAAAAGTATCGCTCCCCACAATCAGCTTTCGTCCTTGCTTCATCGTCGCTGGAGTGAAGTGAGGAAATTTACATAAATATTACGTCACTTTGAGTGAATGTGTAAATGTTTAAGGAGGATATGTCTGCGAGCTCATACATACATATGCGGATTCACTAACGGATCCATATACTGCGGGGTAGGGGGATTTTAGATTTTATATTTCTTTTAAAAGTTTTTTGATTGAGAAGCAAGGAACATAGTGTATGAGATATTTATCGGGAAGGGGGAGTTTTATTCTCCTTCTCCCCTCTTTGGATTCGTTAGTGTGGACTTTCATATAAAGAGTCTTGCATATGTATGAACGTAACTACTACTAAGTGGAAATGGAGATCTAGTTATGTAACAACATGAGCATGGATAAATACATCACAGCCAGGCTAACCATAATCTGATGCTGCACAGCAGATGAAAATTAAGAAAATATAAAAGATTATTTTACGAGTGGCTTCTGTAGATGTGAGAGAAAAAACATAAAAGTTACACTTTTGCTTATTAGCTTCTCGTATAAACTTTATGCATTGCAATAAATATAAAATTCATTTGTCTTAATCAAGATTTACTCTGATGCCAATACAACCGCGAAACTCCCATCCTTACACAACAGAAAACTAACTGACACAAATTTATGCAAATTTTCGACTCCACCATCTCAGTGGCTTAGACATTGAAGAAGCTTTAGTTTCATTTAATAAAACTGTTAGAGAAGCAGCTTGGGCTTCAACCCCGCAGCAAATGTCAAATTGCAAAATGGCGGAAGTTTATCCGTCTATTAGAGAAAAACTTATTGGGAAACGTGCACTAAGAAAATGATACCACTAGGCACCCTTGCCTGAACAAAGTAATTAAAGATCATAATCCAGCGCCAATGAACATACTTTTTGTTACACCGTCAATGGTGTGTGGGGTGTGCGACACTCGAGTAACAATAAATCCTTAAAATAAAACTAGGTTTGGTTTTCAAGTCTTCTTTAAAGTAATTGGTGAATTTTTATCGAGCTCAAGGCCAAGCAAAAATAAAGTTTTTTATACAAACGTTATTTTTATTTTTAAAAAACTTTTATATTTGTTTGTCAATATTTCGACTTCAATTAGAAGCCATCTTCAGGACACTATAGAGATAAAATTGAATTACTTTAACTTAAAACAAACATATAATATTTAAGAAAACAAATAATTAGTCACAACTTACATTAAACGTTACATATATCTTACAAGGTTCAAATACATATGTACATACATAAATTTGTAACATTAAGATATTATTTAACGAACATCTTTCTTTCTTTTCTTTCTTCTTGTCACCAAATGTCTGTAGCTGTGAGCGCAATTGTCAGTATCAGTTTTAAAATTCATTCTCTCATCATTTGATGTATTGGTAATATGTAGCCGTTAGGCCGTTAAATATCCAAGAAATATGTCTTCTTTAAAGTTTTTTATAAATATTCTCTTCATCATAAATATATTTTGTTGAAACAAAAAGATAGGATCAACAAAATTAACTTACAATCACTGAACAGTTCGGGTGTAATACACCCATGTTCATTAACATAGGGTTAAAGAAGCTTTCCACAACACAACAAGGACCTCGAAGATTACCTTTCAAGTCTTACAGCATGGGATTATTCACTCTGGAAGGCTACTAAAAAATTTAATCAGCCAACTGCAATTAAAAAAGAAACTGGTAAATGGGCAAAAACAATAAAGAGAAAGCAAATGCAATTGCAAAACATCTTGCAAAGATTTTACTCCCTTCTCTAGGCAAATAGATCAAGCCAATAAAGGCTTTTCTTGAATTCCCTCGGCAAATGGAGTTACTTATAAAATTGATATAAAAAAAAGAAGTCCAAAGTATAATAAAGAAAAACCTGAAACCCAATAAAGCGCCTGGCTACTTTACCCAAGGCTATGTTTAAGGCTATGACGAACCTCCCTGGTTTCTTTTCTTTTGTTAGGATATAGGTATTCAGTGTGTAAGCAGGGTGCGTAAATAACAACAATATTTGTATTATTCACTGTTCGCTGTTTACACAACACCAGTGAGGCTGAAGCACACTCTATCTATAACTTGGTGTCATGTCTCACTCTCAAGATCCAGTAAATACCTCAAGAGAAATCAAACGTGTTGTCGTTTCGCTCATATTATCTACCAACAACAAAGTCTTAGCCTTTCGTGCTGACGCAACCGTAAGGACTTTTATATATAAACTAGCGAAGAAGTAGCCTGTGCTATAGCCTTAGTCTGAGTCTGAGTTTCAGTTGTAAAATTTCGCATATTATCCTAATCCTGAAAACAGCAAAATCTATGGAATAGGTAATATCCTACCGCCCAACCAACTTACTTCCAGTGACATGGAAACTTTTGAAATACTTTTGCTAAGAAGATTAAAACCAATAATAAATAACCAAAATCTAATCCCGAATCACCTATCTTGCTTTCGTGAAAAACATGGCACGCTGGATTAAATTCATCCTATCTACAACGCGATAAGAGTTGTTGTGCAGCTTATCTCGACATTTCTCGTTTGTTTACTTTTTTCGCCCTCAAAAGTGTAAACAAGTGTAGTCTTTTTCCAAAGTGAATTATGTTTATTTAACTTTAAAAAAAAATGAGAAAATGTTTAATTTGTGGCAAGATAAATGGTTCGGGCCATATTTTATTGTTCCGCAAGATGAACGCAGACGACAGCAGTGGACTGAAATGTGTCGTATTGATCTGAAGCCAAAAGGCCATATAGCGGTGATCACTTTTTGCCATCGGACTTGATAGTGGGTACGAAAATAGTGAAATTAATGCCCAGCGCAGTTCCTTCAATTGGAATCGTTTCACAAATAACGTAAGTGTAATAAAAAAAAACTAGTTGGTAAGGCCCCAGTAACTGGGGCTATTTTTTGCGGAAGAAATCTCTTTAAGAAAAATAAATATCAAAAGAGAACCAAACTACTCCCGCTAAATTTAGTGCTTTTTGAAAATTAAAATGCGGAACAAAAGTGATTCAGCGGTCAGCGGGTTTTTTAACGCGTTCATTCAATTTAAAAGACATTAAATGCTCCGCTATATTATCCATTTCCTAAATAATCCTAACAACATTTTTTATCGAAACAATGAGCAATGAACTTATTTCAAACCAAAGTTCGTAACCGTAAGTCACTCAATTCAAAAAATTCTTCACTTCATATAAAAAATGGATTAAAACACGAAAATTCATTTTTTGAAAACTACAAAATAACTGTTGACGTAAATAAACAGCACTAGTGTTTATAATGCTTCTGAATTCAGACTAAAGAGTGTGTTATGGCCAGAAGAAGCTGATAGTAATGATAGAAAATATACAAAACAATTAGTTAAAAATGTCTCACTTATTTTTTAATAATTTAGTACGCACTCACTGATCGAAATGGTTGGTGAAGAATCTTCTGCTACAATGGATACTACAACAAATGGTTCTATAGACGATGGATGTCACTATTGTAAGGAGTAAGTCTGAAATAATGCTTGCATTTCATTGTATGTTAACTTTAAAATAATTATAATATTTCATTATTCTAGAACCGGCATAGTGCAGTCAGATGAACCCACTAAAGTGGCATACATAAATTGCCACACACAAACAGAGTAAGTTTATTAATTAAAACTTTCACTATATTTGTAAAACACTTTATTTTCTTAACAGTACCGATTTTATGATATCCATGGTGGATGTAGGAAATTACAAACTAAAATATGAGATAAGGAAGCTGAGGCAAGAGAACGCAAAATTGAAAAAAGAAGTTATGGATGCAAATGCTGTCATAGCTTCAGTGAGCTCCATTTCCACAGACGGCCAACTTAGAAATTTGCAAAATTCGGGTAAGTTTATTAATCAAATAATAACTTATATTCATATTTAAGTGCATTACAGTTCTATTACAGAAAAGAACGTAAAGTGGCGTTGGGAAGACATTTCCAACGCTATATGTTTACACGCGGCAGGACCTTTTGCCAAGGACCAAGGCTTTTTGCTGCCTCATGTATCTACATTACAACGATGGGTTCATCAAATTAATGTCGATGAAGGAGTGCTTAGAGTTTCTCTGAACTTCATGGGAGGCGCAGATCTCTTAGAAGAAGACAAGCTATGTGTCTTGTCTTTCGATGAGATAAAAGTCGCTGAAGTGTATGAGTACGACACATCAAGAGATTGTGTAAGGAAACCTGCGAAATACGTCCAGATTGTAATGGCACTAGGTTTACGGAAATCGTGGAAGCAGCCTGTGTTCTTCGATTACGATTGCAAACCGGACAAAGTCATGATACACGACATTATATTGCAAATCCATAATGGTGGCCACACGGTAGTTGCTATGGTGAGCGATATGGGTCCTACTAAGAGGAAACTGTGGAGAAGTCTGGAGGCAACAATTGGTGAATAAATTCCAAATAATTGTTCCTCAAAGGTAATTTAAGACAAGTTAATTTTAAATGTTTCAGATCAGCCGTGGTTCCAAAGCCCAGTTACTGAAGCTCATTCGAAATCATTTTCTTGATACGGACTTGCTGTGGAAAAACCAAATATTAACCAGCAGGACCATTGCTGAATTGCCGTAGCTCGTCTCGAAGTCAGATGTGTCGATATCGTTTAATTTGACTGAGAAACACCTGTCGGTGAAAGGAGCAGGTATTTAGAATACGCTATTATAATTTTTATAATTTGAAACTAAATTATTTCATACATTTTTAGGTAAACAAAAAGTGAAGTTAGCTTCTCAGCTGTTCTTAAACAACACGGCGAAAGCAATATGGCGTTGTTGTTCACACGGCATGCAGCTGTATGAACCACTGGAGACAGCTGAATTCATTCAATTAGTGAACGATTGGTTTGACGTGATGTATTCTACATTAAAGAACTTCAATTTGCCAGGAAAGGTTTTTAAGAATGGGTTTGTGGTAAGGTAATAATTTTATTCTTTTAGAAACCTTTTGGTCTAGAACTTCTACTGCAACAAGACGTATTATCGCGGATGAATGACTTCATGTCAAGTCCAACAATACCAGGAAAGAAAAGCCTAGAGCATTTTTAAATGCGGCTTTAGCACAGCTTCATGAATACCTGGCGCAAAAGCATGGGATGGAATACATTGTGACGAACAGGCTAAACCAAGATATACTTGAGCAGTTTTTTGGTGCTATTCGAAGCAAAGGAGGTTTGAACGACCATCCAACTCCCATGGACTTCAAGTTTAGAATGCTGAAGTATGTTTTGAGTAACTATGTCTTCTCTCTGTTAGCCACAAAGTGCATTGTAATAGAACCGAAAAGAATAGTAAACTTTCTGTACTTAATGATCTGAGCTTCCTAGTACGTTTGATTGCAGGGCACAAAACACGTGGTCTTAAAGATGAACTCCAATCATTATTTTCTCTCCCCTACCAAAACTTTCTAAGACTTCTTAAAGAAGCTTAGAAGTTTGGATGGCGCCCTTAAATTTTTTTTTTCTCTCAATAAAAAAGTAAAGTAAGTACCTTTAATTAGGTTATGAAATGTTAAATCCTCTTAGTTTTAACTAGTTACAGTAAGGTTAAATTTAAAATAAGAACAAACCCGTAATTTTACCTAGAAATAATTTTTTAATAAATAAAAAATAATTTGCCCCGATTTTGAAAACATCAACACGCTGCTTTTTACAAAATCTGGCAAAAAACTCTCAAATTCTTTTTCTTTAACTCTTTACTACATGTGCATAACAGCAACAGGTATAGTCAGCGATAGTATTGAAATTCTTAGAGCGGGTGGCTATTGCCACTGATAGACGAGACTGCATAACCAAAGGATAAACAGGACACAGAAATTCAGGAGGTGGTTTTAGAACTTAGGTACACTGGAGTGTGACTCGTGCTTGCTGTACAGCACGGGGCTCTCAGCATCTATGAAGATTTCCCCTACCTTGTCGTATACAAAAAAAAAAAAAAAAAACGCGCATAACCACACACATGCGCATAGCCAAATACAATCAATGTATACAACCGAAAGGCTGCAATTTGCTACAATTTATTCACAAGGTAAATGCATCGAGTACCGGAACTTTCTATGAAATTAAATTTAATTTTATGAACAGATCACGTGAACACGTAATGGACGAGGTGCATTCGGCTAAAATAATGGGTTGCCATCTACAATCCATAACATTAAACTTGAAAATTAACAAAAATATCCACATAGACAACGACTATAAGCACGATGTGCGTTTATCCTTTAATATATTGTTGTATTGTGAAAATGAATGCTCCACGTCAGCATTTTATATATATGAGACATTCTCTGTCAATAGGAGATCCCCCATGTCCAAAATTGGATATGGTATTTTATGGCATGTTTGGGCTCACATGAAAGCTTATTATCTCTAGTTTCGAATGCAACAAGGTCTTTTTGGATTTGGCATAATGGCGGACCAATATGGCGGCTGCAAGTCTACCACCTCTCCTTGAAAGAATAGTTTTATCAAGCGTACGTTTACCCAAGTCATCACAAAAGAATAGATAAAGCCTTTTTCATTTATTGATGTGTAAACATTTTAGCTCACGGTATGGGCAAATTTTCAAATGTGTAAAATGTAACTGTAACGTCCAGTTCCTCTCTCGCTCACACTACTGCGCGGCATGACTGTGCTACTCTAACCAACAAAGAGAAGAGAAGACGAGAGGGAGAAATTAAAATACGAGCGGAGTTTGTTTGTTTATGTTTTGATAATTTACTCACATATATGTACATACGAAAACAAAATGTGTGTGTACTTTTATTCGTGGCAGAATTATTTGTTGGTGTTAAACGTGTGGAGATCGACTATATCATACAAGCAGAGAAGTCGCCGTAGCAAACACAGGCGTTTGATAGGTTTTGAATTCGGTTAGTTAGATTGGATTAAAATTAAATATTTTTTTAAATATAAAAACAATACAAAATGATAAGTAGTAAAAAATCTAGTTTTTAATAAATGTATAAACAAAATGTAGTAATAATGATGGCAAACCACGGCATTATAAAAATTTTGCTTTGTACATTAACCTTAGAAAGGCAACACTTTTTTTATCTATGTAAATAGCAAGCAAAAATGTTGAACAGAAAAAATCAAACTTATTTATTATAAAATCACTTATTTACTTCAAAGAAAATACAATGTTTCTTATTTTTATTAAATGCAGTTAAGGCAAATCTCTTTGCGGTGCTTTTAAAAAGTAGTGGGGTTACTGGTCACCCTGTGGCTTTTCTAAGGTTAAATGCGGAAAGCACTTATCGTCGCCTGAGAATTGATTTGGCGTATGTGTGTACAAATTCATATACCTATACGACGTTACGTAAAATTTTCAAATCTAATAAAATTTCAAATCGACAGGAAGAAAAACTTAAAGCGCGGAAAAAAGGATGGAATTGCAGCTTGCATTGAGTAAAAGAAAAACAATGCAACTACAACATATCAGCCGTATTCACGATTTGGTGCAAATGCAATAATATTATTTTTTGCGGAAAATGTTACGTGTTATGATGATGAATTCACATTTTCTGAAATATCGCCAGTTACCCGAAACCGTAAGCATACATTCTGTCAAATAAGTACCCGGAAATTCTCATTTTAAATTTTCCCTCTGAGAATATTTCAAAAAAAAATTTTTCCCAGGTTGGCACAACTGTCAACCACTATTCTGTAAATTTTTATTGCTATGTGTCATTTAGTTTGGTTACGGCGTCATTAAGAACAAGTCAACCTTTTGTGTGCGTTGCGATTTTTACTATGGATAAAAATATCAAACAAAGAGATTGTGTGAAATTTTGTGTTTCAAACGAAATTTATTGTGCCAAAACGTTGGAAATGTTGAAAAAAACATTTCGTGATTCAACCATGTCGAAAACTCAAGTTTACGATTGGTATAAATCGTTCAAAGAGGGGCGAGAAGAAGTGAACGATTTGCCACGTTCAGGACGGCCTTCGCCTCTTCAACTGAAGAAAACGTCGACAAAATAAAGGAAATGGTGCTCGAAAATCGTCATTATAGTTTGCGAGAGATAACCCAAGAAATGAACATGTCTCATGAGACCGCTCGTCATATTTTGGTTGATGTTTTGGGTATGCGGAAAGTCTCAGCGCGATTGGTGCCAAAAGATCTGAATTTTCTTCAAAAAGTGAATCGCAGTAAGGTGGCTGAAGACATGCTTGAACGCGTAAATTCCGATCCAACGTTCATCGAACGCATCATAACTGGTGACGAGACATGGGTTTTCGAGTACGACATGCAAACAAGTCAACAATCATCGGAATGGCGCGCCAAAAATGAGCCGAAACCGAATTCGCAACGCACACAAAAGGTTGACTTGTTCTTAATGACGCCGTAACCAAACTAAATGACACATAGCAATAAAAATTCACAGAATAGTGGTTGACAGTTGTGCCAACCTGGGAAAAAAATTTTTTTGAAATATTTTCAGAGGGAAAATTTAAAATGAGAATTTCCGGGTACATAATGTATGACATAATGTATGTTTTGTAACGCCGCTACAACATTAACAATTTGTGACACCTTTGAGGGTTTATAATGAAGCTCACGAGCCCCCAGAAGACACCTGAATTTTATAATGTGCAAATTGTTTTTTCAACAATGTTTCTTGCAGTTAAGAGAATCACGGCACCTTAACCTAATTTATTTGAAAACTCGTAAAACAAACGCTGTCCGGAATCACAAATGCTACCTATAAATAGGTTTTAAATTGAAATAGGGTGTATTGATCGTTTAAGGTTTAATATCGATTGTAAATGAAGCCTGAATTATAATAGCAGTGTCAGCCGAAATTTTTTCGGTGAGCCCACAAATTTTATGTCGAAAGCCATTATCGCACTTGCCATGAAAATTACGATTCAATTAAAAATTATGAGTAGATTCGTTATAAATTTTATAGAAGCAAAACTTTTTTGAAAAAATGGTTGGTAATGACTAGAGATGAAAATGACAAATGTGATATAATGAAAAAATATCTTTCAAAATTTTTATTTTTTATTAACTAAAAACAAAAAGTTGAATATTCTACTTTTTAATTAAAAAAAAATAGATAAAAATATAAATTCAAAAAGGTGTAATTAAATTTGAATGGTTTAAGGCACACACACTCACATAAGTATACGTACGATTTTCTTTAAATTCGATTTTCTAACGTAATAATTCAAATTTAAAATTTTTTTTTAAACTAAGAAGAGCCAAAAACAGAACCATATCTAAATGAGTAAAACGGTAAATAAAGAAAAAGTGTTCTCCAAATTGTTTCAAAATGTAAGAAAAGATATTAAAAATTAAAGTTAAAAAATTCGAATGGCCTCCATTCGCTTTATCGGCCTCTGATAGACGAGACGGCATAGACAAGATTTGGTTTCTTTCAGTTTTGTGAGATTTCACTTCCTTCTTTTCACATACTAGACGAATAGGAATTGTTTTGTTTGTTGTTGTTATCAGTGTAAAAAAGCAAAATAACAAAGCTACATTCAAGAAATTTACACATTTAATTATTCCGTAAAAAAATCGAAAAATTGTATCGTATGTAGTATACATATGTGAGTGTGTCTACTTCAGGTTCCAATTCATCTGAGCTTCTGGAAAGTATTAATAGAGAGAAATAATAAAGAGAAACAAAATACTTAGTTGTTCCGTTATCCAAGAAGCGTTCGCTCATCCTTATAGTAAGTAAATTATTTGAAAAAAAAAACAACATATTTTGTGCAAACAAAATAAAACGAAGAGTTGCATTCGAGAAAAACACAACAACAATGATGACAAATTTGCGCATATATGCGTTCAAGGCGTATTTAACAGGGTGAAGTTATCTCTGAGAACTCTCTCATTTCATTTGAAAAGTCAGATTTTGTAGTGTCAAAATTGTGCAAAATGTAAATAAACAAAAAAGTAGTGCCAAAATTCAAATTTTAAATATTCACAACGGAAGCTGTTTTTGACACTATAACTTTTACTCTCTGAAATGACTTCACCCTGTTAAATACGCCTGTATGCGTGTGTTATTACGAAATTGACCGAAAAAGACTGAATATTACCGGTCATTTTCAGTAAAATACCATCGTGACCGGTAACTTTCGGTCTTTTTACATCTCTATTCACAACACATAAAAATATATCAGGAAAACATTATTTTGTAATATGATTGTTTGTAAATGCAACTCTGTACATATTAGTAGGGGAAGCATATTTAGGTTTTGAAAAGAATCAAAAATGGTTAGATGTGCCGGGAAAAACAATAAATTATTATTAAATAAAACGATTCAATAAATGAGAAAAGCAATTCAAATTTTTAGCGGAATAATTTTTACAATGAATGGTTTTGAAAATGGTTAGAAATTTCAGATGCTTAACACAATCTGCGGTTTTTCGAGTCCTATACTTTTTACGCATTTCAAGAGTCGAGTTACGTAGCCACTTTTTGCGCGTTCTACTCTTTTTAAGGGGTTATATACGTTTTGGTACGGGAAACTTAGGGCATGTTTGTGATTTTTTTTTTACTATTTGAAACTAGCATAACAGGTATACATAGTACATAACTTACGAAAAAAAAGAGATATGAAAAAATATTGAAAATTGTAGAAGTTGTAGCTCTTGTCCTGATGCGCGTTTTTTCTGCAGAGTCTGGCGGTGACCACGATTGAATGCCAACAACTCAACTGTAATCAAAAAGGCAAAAAATTTACCGTTGTACACAACGGTACAGCGCCGAGTACTTGAACGAAAAATGTTGAAAAAAAAACCTTTTTCTCATACGGAAACCATGATGCAAAAAAAAGAGTCGATTTTTTGAGTCTCAAAAATGTATTTAAAAAAAATTATTAGTTAAGACAAATACTGCACATGAAAAAATGATCGTTCAAGTACTCCGTATTGTAACTAGGAAAAAAAATTAGATGGATTGGTCAAGTAGTTTTTGAGATATCGCGGTCACCGCAAATGCATTTTTCAAAAAACATCATACGGAGAAAATCACGTTTAAAGTTTTGAGTGCACTTTATTTATGAACAGTAGCGCGCTACGAATCGAGTTGCTACTTACGATATACTGCTCGGATTGACTTGAAATTGAATTGGAATTGAACATATACTCTTGAAAGTATGTTTGTTCGAAATAAGTCATAAAAATTTTTTCGATCTTTTGACTCATGAAAACGTATATAACCCCTTAATACTAGTTGATTTATTTGGTGAAACATTTACGAAAATTATTTATTCAATTATTTTGGCATTTTTCCGCAAAATTATTTTGGGGAGAAATCAACATTTATGACACCAAAAAGAATTGAAAAGTTGAAAGCTGCGTTAACTATTTGGTACTTCGCTTTTTACGCATCAGCGCATTTCGTCGTGTAATTAGCTTCATACAAATATGCATTGATTCATCATTGTTGACAGATGTGCAGAAAGCATTGATACAACTCCATGAAATTTAATTTTTTCGTAACTCTGAACTTTTACTAAAAATATTTACTATTTGTGAAAAATTCAACTCTTCCAAAATAACTGTAAAATTTTGTTGGTTACAATCAGTTCAATAAATGAATGAATAAATCAATTGGTTTTTCATTGTTTTATAATTTAATTTTCAAAAGCAATAATTAAATTAATTCTGAAAAACTAAAAACGGAAAAGAACTCAATCAGAATGGACGTAAGGATAAAGTTCAACAAATATCGAATCATATTCGTCAAAGTGTAAAACAAAAAGTGAATTTTACAGAAGGGTAATACTTCGTGAAGAGTAACCCCAAAAATTGAAGCTATTTTAAATGTTAATATCAATGCTCTAAAAGAAAAGCTTTGTGCAAAAAAGTTTTTAATTATTACATGAGAGCAAAAGTTATGAAGGTTGTTGTTGTGCCATGTAAGCCAAAACCCGCCAAAATTTTCTTTGGTAAATGTTGGTCACATTGGTCGCGTTCTGAAGACGACTTCTAATCAGCTGCATGTTGGGCTGAAGTACCAGAAAAATAATAAGCTTATTTAAATGGCGACCGCTTAATATAATTTTTGTTGATCATAAAGTGTTCAATTTGCGTTCGTAAGACACTCAGGTAGCAATGGCGGAGCAGAAACGTATTCTGAACACGACCATTGCTAAAAATTAATTTATTACTAAATTTGTATTTTTTAATGTTTTAATTATATTATATAAAAACTTTTTAATATTTTGTGAAGTATTCCAATTAATTTGAGCAAAAATGGGTCATTTATATTTAGCCACTCACGAGTAAATGTATATTAATTAAAAAAAAAACATCTACTTTTAAAAACTTCAATTATTTACACGAAACTAGAAAATTAATATTTTACAAAACTGTGTAAATGTTTTACATATGTTGTGAAACCAAATATATATGTTATTATGAAACCGGTTTGTGAAAAGCCTGCTGTGTTTTCAAATTTTAATTAAGTAATTTTTTAGGAGAAAAAAAAATTAAATACAGTTTCAATTTTCAAAAACATAAAAGACTTTTCCCACATCGGTTTCATAATAGCATATATACCTATATATTTGGTTTTTTAACATATGTAAAACATTTACACAGTTATGTCGCCCACTGTACTCTCGGAACAATGATATTATCATTAAAAATAACTACTTCGACTTTTTAGTGCTACACTTCGACCAGGACAATATTTGTTGTAGTTTCATTATATTATATAGGTAATTAAACATCCCCAATTGATTTTCTCGAGAATCGCTAACATTGCTAAAGATTAGTCTTGTGGAAAGGCGCTCTCAGTGCCAAAGTTTAATTTTTGATAAAAGCAAAAGATTTTAGTAGAAAGGGGCATACAATAAATTGGCGGCCTTGGTTCGATATAATTTTTAAATAAATTTGCTAAAAAAAAAAGTTTTATTTCAGCAGAAAACAGTTGCATCGAAGTCCACCGAGGTTACTATTCTCATGCATTCATCATCATTTGTTAATTTCTGAGACACATGTGAAGTCAACCCTGACACTGACAAGATGACGCATGAAATAAATACAATTCTGATGAAACAAGAAACAGACAGAAAATGACAACGGACAATCGACAGAAGAATGTGTAAGACCCGACACGAACAGATTAACAATTTGTACTTTATTCATTTTTATACTCAATAAACATCAATTCAAGTGTTTTCTCATGGGTATTTCCGTACTAAATTTAAATCGCCGTACAATTTGTTTCCCGATTTATTTTTTTTTTATTTATTTTATGTGTTAAAGTTTTCGATTGAAAAAATTGACTCGTTTTCAGTGGCACCTTGACACCTTATAAACTATTTGATACAGAAAAAAATGCAAAAGTCTGTTTTTTTTTTTTTTTTAAATTAAAAAAGAATTACATTTTTTGTTTGTTTTTTGGGCTGCGGCTACCTTTGGTTCACTCTGAAAAATTTACACAATCAAAAGAAAAAATTTTCAGAAATTCAATTTGAACAAACTTTTGTAAAATTTATAAATTAAGAAATGATAAAATAAAAATTAATTCTTAATTAAGCAAAACATAAAGAAAAAAAACAAACTTTCACAAACAATGCATTTTTTCTAAATCGAAACTGTAGACCATTGAAAACGAGTCGAGCACTACACGCATTTTCAAATTTTACAGGAGATATTTTGAGTACTGTTTCCAGAATTTGCAATTTAAACTCAAAGAACAGATCGTAAGTTTTCGGTGTTTATCTTCAAAATTTTCAGTGCAAATGAAAATAGGCGCGCTTTATCATATTCTTTAGCAAATTAAGGTAGCGATATACAGTATTCCCCCGCTTATAAGCACCCTCAAAAATGCACGAAGGTGGGTGCTTATAATCGGGTAATGCTTATATGCAAACCCCGCAATGACACTGAGATCATACATATGTGTGCATAAAAGTGGTCCTTAATTTTTAAGTTGGGAATACTTTTCCATACGCCCACTAACTTTGTTCCTTTATGCTAATAATGTAAGCTGTAAAAGTTCCAGACAAAAATATTTATATTTAAACGTGCCTCCTCGGCTTCAAAAAATGTAATATGCTGCTTATTTATTTAAATTATTATTTTTATTATTATATACAGTGTACCACTAAAGTCTTCGTACAGCAGCTAGTTCTAGTTTCATTCATAAAAAACAATAAAGTTTTGCAAGAATTTTGAAAAAGTTTTAATACTGCTTTGTTTAATAAACATTTATTATCACTACAGCAACAAAAAATAGTCCATTTTATTATTTCATTCAAAAGTTATCAAGTAAATCCAAAAAAAAGTCGTTAATTTACCTCCAATAAAGTCTTCGTACGCTTAGGAGGCGCTGCAATTACAACTGATTGTACGGAAATGTTTAATTTTTTTGTCATCAAATTTCATTGTCATTTAAATTGTGAAGCAATCGTGACATATTAAAAGATCAGTGTAAAAACGAAATACGAAACATTTAGTGAAAAAATATTGAAAAATGCCCGGTAAATACTTGTCGGTTGAAGAGCGTAAGATTATACTAAATTTGCACGTGAAAGAGCAAAAATCATACGCGGAAATAGCCAAGCTAGTGGCCCGCAGCCGTTCAACTATTCAATCTGTAATCGGGCGCTTTAAATACGAAGGCCGCGTAGAAAATAAGCCCAAATCTGGACGGCCTGCAATTCTCACACATGGAGATCGGCTGAGAATTAAGCGTATGATTGCCACTGATCCTTTCATTAGTTCACAAAAAATTAGTGCAGAACTCTTTAAATCCAACAAAAGAGAAATCCCTCCTGAAACTGTTAGAAAAGCCGTGGTTGAGGCCGGGTTTAAGTCTCGCACACCTCGAAGAAAGCCGTTAGTGAATACAGTAAATCGCAAAAAACGTTTGGACTTCGCTATGCAATATCAAAATGCATCTCTCGAGTTCTGGCGCAACGTTATATTCTCTGATGAGTCTAAATATAATATTTTTGGGTCCGATGGCAGACTTAGAGTATGGAGAAGACCAGGAGAAGCTTACAACTTACAATACTATAAAAACTGTAAACCACTGCGGTGGCGGAGTTATGGTATGGGGCTGTATGGTTGCCAGTGGCGTGGAAAACCTAAAATAATTGAAGGTACAATGGATCATCGTGCATATATCGATATTCTGAAGAGAAATTTGAAGGCAAGCGCTGAAAAATTGAGCGTATCTAAAGAGTTTTATTTTCAGCAAGATAATGACCCGAAGCACATGGCTCATAACATTAGGATGCACTTGGCGTATAATACTCCACATTTGCTGAAAACACCGCCACAGAGTCCTGACCTCAATCACATTGAATATGCTTGGCTTGAGAAAAAGATCAAGACTCATCACATCAGCTCAAAACCTCAGCTAAAATTGGTTCTTCAGGAGGAATGGTCGAAAATCGAGAAAAGCTAAGCACAAAAGCTTGTGGAATCAATGCCAGACCGCCTTAAAGCCGTTACTAAAAATAAGGGCTACCCAACGAAATATTAAAGCAACATTTTCTATAGTTTTAAGGATTTCCCATTAATTAGCTGTTAAGTGTAGGAAGACTTTATTGGAGGTAAATCAGTGAATTTTTTTTGTTTTTAGTTTATAACTTTTTTAAGAAATAATAATGTTTGATAAACAAAGCTGTATTAAAACTTTTTCAAAATTCTGGCAAAACTTTAATGTTTTTTTATGAATGAAACTAGAACTAGCTGCTGTACGAAGACTTTAGTGGTACACTGTGTAACGAAGCTCTAGCCTGGGTATCACTCGCCGAGTCCAGGGTTCGAGGCTACAGAAATTTATTTGTTACAGGGACCGGACCGGAAGTACCTTCAATTTACGGACACTACACAACACTCACTTGGGGATCTTGCCCTTCTATTTTTTTTAATTTCACTTTTTATTTTACCTCAAGGCGTGGCCTTGTGGTTCCTCCTAGTGCGTGGCACTATGGAGCACCTACTTACAATCTATCGTATGGTGCGCTGCACCTTAAATTCCGCTGGACGATGGCGTGGCCTATCCCTCGAATCTCCTCTAGTGCGTGGCACAGAGGAGCGTCGATCTGAAACCGGCAAATGGACCCTTTAGCGCGTAGCACTAAAAGGTGATGAACAAAAAAAAGAATACACACTCACTTCGTTTTCTACTTTATCTTTTGTTTATTTATTTATTTACTTTTTAAAATATTACTTTTTTTTATTTTATTTAACTTTAATTTATGTATTTGTCTTTTATAAACACTGTGGGGTGGACGGCGTGGCCTATCCCGATGATCCTCCTGGTGCGTGGCACCAAGGAGCGTCGATGTGTAAAAAAAATGGCTTTCCCAGTCACTTTCCTTCACTGTTCCGTCGCGAGACACTCACCTGAATATACGTCTGCTTGTTGCCGCTGTTGATCGCCGAAAAAAGAAGAGTTTTCTTCGTTCGCCGCCATCTGCTTGGGGTTTCGTTGTTTTTTTCCTTCGTTGAGTTTGAAAACATGGCGTCATTCAGCTGGATGAGTGTGTTCACCACTCGACTATTAATTTATGCAATTGAAGGGTTGCATTTTCGTTTTAATGTACAATTCTTCTTAGATTTAGCAATTTTTAAATTATTTAATAAAACAAACTGTCCCTTCATGGGCAAATAATAAAAAAACTTAACAATTAAAGAATAACCAAAAATAAACAATTCATGATATGAAAAATATATAATAAAATAAACAATTAATGGTAATAAAAAGAAAATAATAAAGTAAAATAAACAATTCTTGAATATATAAAAATAAAATATAAATGTAACTCCACTGGTGAGACGCAAACGAGGGGGTGGACCGCCTTGCGTCCTCACAACTGTATATGGGTTTCTCCATCTATTATACCACCACTAACAATTACTGAAAAAAAAATCTCAGATAAGAATTATTATGAACTTTTGGTGGATTTTTTTACTCTACCGACTGGATTTTTTGATAACACGAGAGTGTTTTTCACATATAAACTTTGAGTCCGAGGAGGCACGTCTAAATTTAAATATTTTTGACTGAAACTTTCACAGTTTACATTTTTCACATAAAGGAACAAAATTAGGAGGCGAAGAGTAAAAACAATATATAAAAAGTTTCCCCCATATGCCTAAGAACCACTCTAGAGTGCATACTATATGTAACCATAACTACTCAAGTGCATATGTATTTAATCAAAATTTGATATTTTCATTTAGATATCCGTTTTATTCTTTAAATCGGTTATTTTGGACCTGATATTGCTTATCGTGCTCAAGTTGTAATAATATTGTTCAATATCTTCTATTTCTTTCATAAATTTATTTTTGGGCATTAACGCTTTGCGGAGAATACTAATAGAGTGAAAAACTTGGCATTTCGACTTCCGAAATTCTACACTGTAAAAATACATACATTTTGTACATATAGAGCATTCGAAAAATACTTAAAGAAAATCCCTTCCTTTTAATGCATTTGACGATGGGTTCAGGCTTTACCATCCACCAAGCACGATTGATCATAGCAACGCCATTAAAAGGTTAATTGATTTTTTAAAATCATCGATAGAATTTCCTCTTTCAACAGCTGGTAGCTACTTTCGTATTATGCTTTTTCTCCCCCGGGATAATAGAGCCAGTAATAAAAATTTTAGCAGCCGACACAGAGTTAACTGAAGCTCAAAAATGTTTCATACTTGCATTTAACGAAATCAAGGTCAGGAGAGCCTACTGCTACGACAGATTTTCAGAAACATTTCCACAGATTTCCACATTTAATTAAGCTTCAGCGGAACCATTTCCTTGACCATAGTTTTATTATCGATGGAAAGCATAAAGAAATTGCTATCTTACACAAGTAGCGGCTTTTCGATAACTCATAAAATCAGTGTGAAACATTGGACAGTTACCGGGTCTGACCGTCAAAAAGTAAAACTGGCAGCAAAATTGTTTTCCCACACAACTGCACAATCCATAATAAGAGCACCAAGTTTGGGGTTATTGGATGACCAAAACAGGAACTAGTGTCATCGTCTATTTAAAATTGTAAGTCATCTAAAGAGATTTTGTGGGTATATATCGCACCTTTACTAAATAGAGCCACAACTTAAACTTGAAAAAGGGCTTTCGGAACCAACAGCAGAAGTTATAGAGCACATGAGATCTCTTCAAAGTATTTCTGATGTAATAAACGGGGACTATTTAAATATATGCTTCAATTATTTGGAACATTTTAGCGCAGCTTCAGAAGTCGCGACAAAAAATTAAAGGACTATTTTTTCGTGCGAGAATGTACTTCAGAATAAGAACATTAAAGACACCAACAGCGCAAAACGACGAAAATTAAATAAAACTACAAATAAATTAACTATTACTTGCAACTCAACACTTGTTTTCTTTTACAGTGTACTGACGTATTTTTTTAATCAGCTGATTGAAAAAAATAATTCGGCCAATTCGCGCCTGAGATGGTGATGACGTAGTTGTTGATTAGCATAATTTTTTGAACGCGGAAAGCGTAATCTTGTATATGTGATTTGTGGTTTTTACTAGCATTTCAACATTCTATATAGGTGTCTAATATTTGAAAGGTTTTTGTTATTAGACACTTACATATATCGAAATGCTAGTAAGAGCCATCACAAAGATCACTGATGAGGAATCATAAAGGATTCAGAAACTGCCGTATAATTTCCCTGCTCTGTATACACTGTTCCAACTTAGTCACTTCGATGAAAAGGAAGTTTCATTAAGCCTGATATACCGCACTTAATATTTTTTTACATTTTATATTTTTAAATAAATCCATTCAAAAAATTTCTACATTTGAAAAAATATATAAAAATAAAATAAATCTTGTACACCATTCAGCACTTTTTTGCTTCGAAAAAAAAACAAGAACAACAGAATGCTAGACAGTTGACAGGATAAATTTTTTTCAGGATAAACTTTAGCTAGATACAAAAAATAAACTAAATGAATATAAAAGCAAAAAAAGAAGAAAAAAAACATAATTTAAATGCGTAATAAAAATATAAAATTATCACAGCCATAGCATTAGATACTGAACATATACTCATACATACTTAACATCCCCCCCTTCCCTGCTTAGCGCTTAACTGTCATTTTGACATGACACTAGCGTAACCGCATTTGACTTGTCATTGTGTTAGTTTGCGTAATGCTGCGAACACGCAAACAAGGAAACAAACAAGCGAAGAATATGCGAGCGTAAATTTCATGTTTCACACCAAAACGGAATTGTATGTAAAAAATATTAAAGGATTGAGTTCAAAGTTTAACATAAATTTCACACAGATGTGTACAGTCATTGACTGTGCACTAAGGTGGCTCTAAAATTTTTGTTTTCTCTTTTCGAACAGCTGTAGTCAATCTAGTCTTTGTAATTAACTGGCCCTTAACCTTGTGACTGTCCTTCTTTTTGTCCAAAGCATTAAAAAATTTAAGAAAGAACATGTTAGAACCCGTTTTTTGTCTGAAAATTCAGGAATGCTCTTTTGAAACAATATTCTTCTATTTCAAATAATAAATTATAAAAAATTACATAATTTTATATAATTTTTTTTGTTCTAAAGTGCACCCTCTAACTGTCTTTACGGACATTTTTGTCCACATTTCTTTCTTCATACATTTTGTATGGGAATCGCTATTTTTATTTTTGTGTTCTTATATGTCTTGTCTGCTTTTTTTTTTTAATCGTCTAAATTTTGTTTTAATATCATGCTTATAGTTTTATTCCGATAAAAAAAAAATGTATTGCTTCTATCAACTTTTCATAATGAAGGGGAGATCGTTGAAACAATTAAAAAACCCAATGTTATACTTGAATATAACCGTACAAATCAGGTGTAGATACACTAGACCATTTGATCAGACTGTATCCCTGCAAAAGAAAAACTTTGCTCTGGTTACTGGTATTATTTTGCAATCTTATTGACATTCGCATATATAGTTTTTCAAATGAACGACGGATGCAACAAAGTATGTATCTCCTCACCGATTTCAATAACAAGTTTAATTATTTATTTTAAACTAATAAATCAAATCGAAAACACTTCCTTTTTGAATTGGCTAAAGAATTGGCAGACAAACGGCAACCCTGTAAAGTCGTCTGTGAAAAAGCCATAGAAATGCTGGGTTATCAGAATATTTTCATTCGTCAAGTAAATCGAGTGAATGAGACTAAACGTATAGCACTTTGCGCACACTGTCCATGTGGAAATCAGTCAAAAATTGGTAACTTTTGTTCGATTTGTAATATAGCTGTTTGCAAACAACATTTTTCAATCATGTATGATAATTTAAATTTTTTTTTTGTACAGAGACACACTCAGGGCCCATTGTGATACCACATGGTTGGATCTACAATTTAACGCCGGTGACGACCGACAGTGTGCCAATTCGTTTTCACTTGGTAGTTCTGTCATTGTCTACCAAGATGCGTTCTTGTACACTTTCTTATAATTCTCATACACTTCATATCGATAATGAATATAGGAAAGTTGTAAGAATTAACCACCAGACCAAGACGGGAATCGAACCCGAACCTCCCGGGTAAAAGTCTAGAGCACTAAACACTAGACTATTGAGGTCGTCATGCTTCAGAATAGTATTGGGAGTATGAATGTATAAACTCGAAATTGTGACTAACTTCATATCTATCATACGCGCCATTTTTTTGACATTGACAGCTATTCTATCTCGAAGAGCGCCAAAAATACTATAAGAATTGATCTGTAAAATAATTTTCATAATTTTACAAAAGTTTTTTACTATAGTTGAAAATGTCGAATTTCGTGCCAACAAAACAACATTTGCGGGAAGTTTTAATTTGCTTCTTCCATTTAAAGAAAAACGCAGCTGAAGCACATCGTTTACTCACTGAAGCTTATCCTATTTTTATAGACGTTAGAATGTGTCAGGTGTGGTATGCCCGTTTCAAAAGCGGTGATTTCGATGTTGAAGACAGGGAACGTTCAGGCGGCCCGAAAAAGTTCGAAGATGAAGAATTGAAGGCATTACTCGAAGAAGATTCACGAAGTTATTCTTCAGCACGACAATGCTCGGCAAGGCAAGTAAAAACATACTTGGAAACGCTGAAATGGGAAGTGCTACCCCACCCGAATATTCTCCAGACATTGCTCCTTCTGATTACCACTTATTCCGATCGATGACACATGACCATTCTTTCGAAGAACTCAAAAAATGGGTCGATTCGTGGATAGCTTCAAAAGATGAGGAGTTCTTTCGACGCGGAATCCGTATGCTACCGGAAAGATGGGAAAAGGTTGTGGCTAACGATGGACAATACTTTAAAGAATAAATTTATAATCACTTTTTCACAATAAATGTCCAAATTACGAAAAAATACGAGTTTATACATTCATACTCCCAATACCTATTCATTTTTTTTGTACAGATTTTTCAATAAATATTTCTTCACACGCAAATGCGAATAGAATCTATTTTTATTTTACATCTCAAAAAGTATTCCAAAATATCATTTTTTACAACTTTTCATTTCTTTTAGTGGAAATGGAAAGGAATTTGGAAAAAATATTGAAAACTCGTAATTTTACATACATTTTGCATAGAGGACAAAAAAAGTCCATAGAGACAGTTTACGTTACTTTCAACCCAGGACAGTCACAAGGTAAATTCATCATAAAACCACTAAATCAAATTCCATTTGTTGTCATTTTTTTTATTAATACAAAGACATACATACAAAAGGAAAATTGGACTTTTTTAAGAACATGAATAAAAAATGTTAATTTTGAACATATAAATCATACAAATGTAAAACCAGGAACTGTTTGTTTGATTAAGTCGAAATAACAATAAAAAATATATCAAATTATTCTGGACTAGAAGAGTTGTTATTTTACATTTCAGTATAAAACAGTCTTTATAACTAAAACTATATTCTATGCATATTTTTCACATGAGTGAATTTTTCAAAAATTGGAATTCTGTATAATTCATATCAAAATTAAGTTTTTAAATTAAAGTTGCTTTAAGTGTTTAATATTATTTATAATGGAATATAATCTTTAAGCTGATGTATTTGAGGCAAGAAGGCAAAAACTAAACTCGCCAATTTTTAAAATATTTTTAAAAGTTATAGTTTTGGTCATAGTAGCTATAGTTCAGAAAAGTTGCCTCCTGTTCAGTCAAAAAAAAAAATCAAAATCCATGCATCTTCCGGTCGCGCATCTCCCTTGAAATCTATGAAAAATTATAAAATTTAAGTCTTTTCGCCAATTCTGAAAAATTTTTACAAATTTTTTTGTATAAATAATGTAGATAAATACGTCAGGGTGGCTCTTATTTTTTAAGTTGGATTTTTTTTGTGCTACCCCTCAGTTTAGTTCCATTACAGAAAAAATTAGCTTTGAGAAATTTAAGCTTAATCTGATAAGGGGAAGGATTGCCCCTCAGCCCCTACATTTAAAAAGAAAAGTAATATTTTGCGGAATTGAAAAAAATAGATTGAACCTTTTTTCCGAATTTTTTTATTTTGATGTTCTAGGGGCAACCCTTTCCCTTATCCGATTGAACACAAATTCCGCATAGCTCATTTTCTCATAGAACGGAACTAAACTGAGAGAAAAATTATCGAAAATTTTAAAAAGTGCCGAGATCGAGTCGATTTTTTTCGACTAATCGGATTTTTCAAAATAAGTGTTTTTAAATATAACATGTTATATTATATGGATAAATGACCATAAAACTGTTAAAAATCTGCCGATTTTTATGATTTAAAAACTGGGTGCAACACATATTGCATGTTGTAGGCCCAGGCCAATGAAACAAAATGCAAACTTGGAGTTTTAAATACACCAGCAAAATCTGGACTTAGGACCATAAAACCGATATTCGCCTATAACTTCAACAGTGCTTACTTGATTTTCAATTTTTATGTCATTTGAAAGAAAATATATAGGTGATTTGATTGGAATTAGAATACTTCAATAAAAACTGGCGGAGTAATTGTTCTAAGTATCTCATATACTCTAATTTTTTACCGTTTTTTTTTACTGTTCTCATCGATTTAAGAATATTTTTTACTCAACATGTTACCTACTCCTACTATTTTGTATGAATAAATTAAAATTGCATTTAATTCCACGTTTAACGAGATATCACTCTTTAACCCTTCTGTTGGCATCACTTTTGTTTGTCACACGGCTACCACCACGGTCCAGCCAGACCGTCATACATTTATACTGCGTTTATTTGAATTTTCAATGTAACTGTACGAAAACACTACATATTATGTAAGAATAATGTAAGGGAGTGTTCCCGGGTATAAGACGGGTTTTGTTTTTGAGCCATAAATTTTCACTGGTTAAACCAAATCGGATGTTTTATATACTGTCGGAAAGGTAATGAAAATACACAATTTTCATCAGAAAAAAGTATAGTGATTCCATTGACACGCATAATATTATGACCAATTTTCTGACGATGTGTATTTTCGCCAAACAAAAATTTGTACCCGGGAATGAGACACCTACAAAAATCCACTAAAAATTGGAAAATATGAAGTAAAAACCCCATAAATATTTATAAACATAAAACTATTTTATTTTGCAGGCCTTTAGTGGGTAAGATAAAAAGAAATGACAGTTTTTATTCATCATCTCTCTCTTAGTCATCGTCTTCTAAATCCAAATCGTTATCGCAATGTTTGCACACTTTAAATGAACAGGCTGATTGCATGAGATTCATTTCATGGACGATTTTATTTTTTGGGGTTGACATGGCTAAAAATACAACAAAATTGGATCAAAACACTAGTTAAGTGGTGGTGTCTCATACCTGGTGATATGCCATTTTGAGAATAACAAAAACGAATTATTTCCAACCATATATTGGCATAATCCAAAATTGGATAGCAAAATATACGAAAAAGACTAAATGCTAATGCATTACACTCACCTTTTTCAATTCATTCACTCGAAAATATATCACTTTCAAAAAACTCAAAAAAAGTTTTCGTGATCGATTTTCACATACGATGTTTGCAGCTGATACAAGCAATACATCTATTCACTTCGGTGTTATCACAAAAACTAGCTCATGTCAAAAGAAAAGTTTGACTGTAGTCAGATCGGCAATATTGATATTGCATGATGTAAAAAATCGACTGTCTCATACCTGGTGCTGTCTCATACCCGGGTACACTCCCCTACTTATATATACATTTATTGAAAAAAATATGCTTTTGATTTTTACAAAATTTCACGTTTTGAAACAGCAATGAAGAAAATGATCTAACAATATATATAAAAGTGAAAATCTGTTTGTATGTCCGGTTATACTTCCTGAATGATATAAAAGTATATGCAATACTGCTTTATATCTCTGACCTTACTATTGGCTTGGTAAAACTTTGTAATTACAAGTGGGCGGGATACCTCCCATACAAACCTTATGCTTTTTTTAACATATCATTTAAAGTACAGTACTGCAGTTTACTGCGTCCTGCGTGCAAGGACGCTGGCTTTCAATACCAGCCTACAGTAAAAATGTTGATGGGGCTAGAAAAAGGGATGTGGCACCTACCATATAACCTGAATATATATTATGGGATATCTCAAGCACCATTTTTTGTCTGGAAATATTATTTGCCGATACCGAGCTTATACTGAAGTTTCAGATCTGAATTTGTGTTAAAAAGGGCGTGGTACGTCTCATGCAATCTTTAAGCCATTTTGAGTATATCTCCGAAACCACATATATTATAGTACTGAGATTTTGTGCAGTTGGTTGACAACGCCATACTCCAGAAAACACGTGTGTGAAATTTAAAAAGACGGAATGGCACAAAGTTTTGGGTGATATTTTTTGGGTAAGTGGGCACGGCAGCTCTCATACAAACGGTGTATTTGAGGAACCAAAGTAAGAAGATGATAAAAGATTTCTTTTCTATAATAACACTAGTTTCCAGCCAAATTTCTTGATAATTTACTTAAATGTGCCAAAACTATTTATCCAATCGAATCAAAATGTATAAACGTGAGATGAAAAATTTTAATATCTTTAATTTCATACAATTTTTGTTCAAATCAAGTTCCTAGTTTCCAACATATATTTGAAATTATGTGGACAAACCTTTTTTTCTCCGATAAAAAAAATTTAACTGGTGATATCTCCAAAACCACACCATAGAATTAAAAATAGAGTTGATTTTCGGACTCAGCGATCAATTTTACATAGGAATTGTATATTGGTGTTCATTGCCCAGAAAAAAAAATTATTTTTAAACTAGTGTAATTTGTGGTTTCTAATTTTCAATTACAATTCCAATGGTCGTTTGTGTAATGGTGTGTGTTGATTTGAAACTTTTGTTTTCATGGTAAAATAAGTTTTATTTCAAAAAGAAAGGATGATAATGTTTATATACATACAAACAACAAGTACTAATGACGAAGTAAAGCAAAAATATCGGAAAAACTATGAGAAAATGCATACGGTCTGCAGTACTTCACTCTAGCACTTTTTTCTTTTGCATACTAAAAATTAAAAGAAAGAAATTTTCGATAGGCTGAAAGAAAATACGAAGTAAAAAATAGTAGCTAGCACCCTGGAACTTTTTTTTTATTAAAAAAATAGACATTTTTTTAAATAGGGTTGGCTTAGCTTTTACCGTAAGCTTTATAACATTCAAAACATTTTTAATGTTTTTATTAGTAAATTATAATTGGAACAACCGTATTGACTTATTTAAGATTTATGTAGGAGCTTAAAAATGCAATAACCGTGAATAATCTTAATTTGTTTACATTTTATCTGTTCTTTAAGTTATCAATAATAATAATTTATTTTAAGTAATTTCATCACTAATTACAAATTAAGATTTCATAACAATCAAGCATTTTTCATAAAAAAGGAATATTTAAAAAAAGGTACTAAAAACGCGGCAACTCAGCAGCACTGAATCGTGGTGTTATTTGGGCAGAGAGAACAGCGTGGGGTTTTTATGTGGGCAGAGAACGCACTCATTAATAAAAATCCAAGTGTGAGTAATCAGCTGATGAAAGACTTTCAGTTCTCTGTATTCTCTGTTCGCAATCTCGACATTACATAATCTCTTGGAAGATGAAAAAGTCTGTCTCTATGGTCTTAATTCACTTTTAAGGAAAACACGTGTACTTGAGATACTTTATAAATTATTTATTATGTATTTACTATAGTGCGCGCAAATTATTTATTTTAAGAATTCGAGATAAGTATTAGAAAAATTCAAGTGGAAGTTTAACCGGTCAAGCTAAAGTCGTTCGATCGAATGGTTTCGGAACATCGTCGCACTGAACTTTGACAGATCGCTCATTTACTAAAAGACTGTCATAAGTCAAAAAACACGATTTTTGAGTTAATGATACAGAATTATTCAAATTAATATCTTACATACTCAGCGCGTGAGAACTATAAGATTTCTTCTTTTTTCTGCAAAGTGGGAGTCAATTGAAAACTTTAAATGCGTTTTCTGCAAAATCGCGTTTTTTGAGTTATGACAGTCTTTTAGAAAATGAGCGAGATTGTAAAGTTACCATAGGTAAGTACTTAATAGCAACTTAAAGATTAGTATTTTACAGGATAAGTATTTAGGTATTGGGTTCAGGGCAAGTATAAATTCATCATTTAGTTTTAGATAATTTGGATACAATATTAGGTAAGTAAAGTTAAGTTTGATAATTCATAGAATTTCTTTAATAATAATTCATGTTTAAATATATAAATAAATTCAAGATAAAAAATGCAAAATATAATAGAAATCGCATTGGCTAAGCGAGCTTAGCCAAAAGAAGATAGTTAATCTATTTCCGCTTTTATTTTTTATGGAAGTTTTGACAGTTTTTCCCCACTGTGCCGAGTTATATCAAGATCTTATGTGAAAAAGTTTAACGTAAAGGCTTGTTATGGTGTGTGCTGCAGTGCGACGGGATTAGTGTATTTCATGTCACGTAAACCAATTAGGCAGAAAATTCATTCGAAGCGATAGTTTTAAGGACTTGGTTGTAGCATAGATAAATTTATGTTGTATAAGAAAATCATATCTAAAATTCACCTGAAAATGTCGCGCTCAATTGAAACAAAAAGTGGTCAAAATGTACACCAGAATGAAATGTGTTCGAGATTGAACCAAGTTCATAGCAGTTATGTACATATTACTTGATGAACTTATGGAATGAATTCAAATTTTTCCAATCTTTTTATGCCAAAGCATTCTTCAAGATCAAATAGTTCACGAATTTTAATAACAAAAGTTTAATTGCACAAATTCGTTTATATTTTTATTTCCTTTTAACTAGATATTTGCAGTTCTCCTTGTAGGGACAGACTTTATTAGAAAGCATAAAATTCGAATTTTATACTTGAGTGCAACTCAAAAGCTTTCAAAAAAAGTTTGTAATTTGCAATATTTTTTATTTCTCCTTTTAGAGTTTTTCTTTCTTTCCATGTCAGATTTGAGAGAAAAGTTAAATATGCCAATAATAAAGTTATTTTCTGTGTCTAGAGTTTGGATTTTCTACATGTTCACAATAACAAAAAATTCTTCTTCTTCTCAGCCAAATTTCGTGAGCCCAAGATTTATTTGTATTCATGGTAAATACATACATACATATTTTGGTAAGTTTTACTTACTTACTTGTGAAGGCGAGCATGCAATAAAGACCATGCTTGTGTGGGCGTATGTGTAGAACATATGTATTACCCGGAATATGGGTAAATTTTTTAATTAAATTGAAAATTTTTGGGTAAATATTATGGAATGTCATGAACACTTTATAAAAATCAATGAATGTTGGTCCTTGCCGTGTGAGCAAGTTGAAAGTGAAGTGCAACTTCAAAAAATTGAAAAAAAAATATAAACCAATTATTTATTGAAATAAATCGAAATGACTATTGAAAAGAAAGGTATTAGCTTCATTTTTAAATAATTTTAATGCTCTTAACGCTGTTGTGTACTTTTTATAAAATTCATGTTGTGTCAATACCATTATTAGTGTTTTCTTCTACATATAATTAAATTTCAGCTAGAGTTTTAGTTGTTTCCCACCTGATCACACAATTGAGATTCTTAATATTAGTCAACGTATTAAGATTCTTATCTGTTAATATCAGCTGCCCGTTTTTGCCCGTGTCTTATAGACCAAAGCAAGCTCGTTGTTTTTATAAATAGTCGCTATTTGAATTATTAATTTTCATATTTTGTGAAATTCAATCTTATTCAAATCTTGTTATATTTAAACAACAACCACTGTGCAATGGGACACTCAGGTGTGTCCCTAGACAACCACTGCAACATAACCTAACCTAGTGGAAGATACATTGTATTTCTAACTTTTACCAAATAAAATATTTTGTGCTGCACAGTTATTAGTCTCATTTCTGATTTATTCCTTTTTTGATAAGCAAATATTTGAGCATTAAATGGAACTATTAAAGGTATGCGCACTCATTTGCGAATTTACCCGTCCGAATTCTCACCATTTTCGATGCGTCAAAGAAGCTCATTTCGAAAACGAAGAGGGCGCACACTGTTGCGATTTCTTCGCAACAGATGACTTCCATTTTATTCATTTGTGTGACAAATTAAAAACAACAAGGAAAAGTCCTCGTCTGTTGAAGAGCTGGCGCCACTTTTTCTTGCTTTGGAAGATGAAGATAAGGGGATTCTTAAAGTATTGAATTGAAAGTGGCTATAATTATATAAATTTTTTACGGCAGCACGAAAAAAATTAATGAAGTGTTTCGACGGGATTTTGGATTTAATTGCTCCTAACGTTCAGAAAGCCTACGCATATTCACTAAAATGTATTGGGTCAGAAGAGCATGCCCATGCATTAAGGTAAAAAATTAAGCAAATGTGTAGTTCAAGATATAAAAAACAGATATTCAGCCCTGTTCTAAAGATTCCCAATATGAAATTCCAGGGAAAATTTGTTCCTTTGCTATATTTTTCTATAGGAATATGGGAAAAATAAGCAAATTTCATTTTGGGAATATTTAGAATAGGGCTGATTTATTTCTTAACATTGTTATCACGGTTGCCACTTAATCATTTTATTTTGTACCAATATTTACAAAAAAATGTACCAAATGGGTGGAAAATGTACCAATATAATAAAAAACATTAAATGTTATTTATTAAGGATGTAGTCTGGTGTTCGAGTTTCAAAAAATCAATTATTTTTTAAATGTATTTCGAACGTACAATATATTGAAAGTATACTGTAAAAACTCAAAATATTAACGAAGTTATAGCTCAAAGTCGAGAGCGCCTGTTGTTAAAACTTAAAAAGTGTTTTTCTCAAAACAACGTTTTTTTGACCGGCTCAGGAACAGCACTGATTGGGCTGAATTTTTAATATGTTATTTTACACGCCAATGGCTCTCGTAGGTAGTAGAATTATTCATTTTTAATCATTATTTCCTATTTTTTACAACGATTTTCCACAAAAAACAACGCGATTTAAAAAAAAAAAAAATTTGGAAGTCTGCCATTTTGTTATTTTTTAATCCAAATGTTTAAATCTACTACCTGCAAGAATGACAAATCTACAGAACAATAATCTAGCTAAATTTTTTATTTTAGAAGACTTCAAGTACTGTAATCACCCGAGCCAGCCACACACCTTTTTTTAGTTGCCCACTTTGGACGTAAAAAACACTACAGTTTAAGATGTCAATAATAACATTTAAAAAAAATGAAATTCCCTAATAAATAACCTTAAAAATTAGGCCGGAACACCAGACTATATCCTTAATAAAAAGTAACACACTCGATATATATATTTTGTATTTTAAAAATAGTTTTTAGCCGACTAGATTTAATGAGACTCTTAACGTCCGACACACAATTCTTTTGAAAGCATTATATATTATACATATTTAAATTTAATCTTTTTCAACAAAAAATATTTTGAACATAAGTTTACAATTCTTAATTATTATAAAAGCTAACTTTGCCTACAGAATGTACCAAATTTTAAAAACATGTACCAATGTACCAAACGCAGAAAAATAGAAAAAAATGTACCAGTTTTGGTAGAATTGTGCCAAAGTTGCAACCGTGATTGTTATAAACATACATATTAGAGACCTGCACAAGTGAGTGCAGCATTGTACGAGTACACGTATAAATACGCATTTGACGAATACAACGATGTCTTCATGTACTCGCATAATCAGTGTGGCCAACTCAGTGCTTTTCCCGCTAAATTTAGTGCTTTTTGAAAATTAAAACGCGGAAAAAAAGTTATTTTGTGGTCATCGTGTTTCTTAACGCGTTTTATCAATTTAAAAGACACTAAATGCTCCGCTAAATAATCCATTTCCTGAATAATCCTAACAACATTTTTTATCGAAACAATGCGCAATGAACTTATTCAAAACCAAAGTTCGTAACAGTAAGTCACTCAATTCAATAAATTCTTAACTTCATATAAAATATGGATTAAAACCCGAAAATTCATTTTGTAAAAACTACAAAATACCTGATGGCGTAAATAATGCTTCTGAATTCTGACTAAAGAGTGTGTTATGGCCAGAAGAAGCTGATAGTAATGAAAAGAATATAGACTTCGACGTCGATATGTGATTTAAAAATATTCATGTATATAAAATTATTACTCGGCACATTTTTTGTGATCAAAGTGTATAAAATACTCTTTTACCATTATCTTATTTTAGTTTTTCTTGATATTGTATTAATTAGAAATGCTGTGAATTAAAAAACTTTAAAAATACATGTATTTAGGTTATTTTCTTATTAATACGAAAATTCGTAATAGCAAGGGACCAGCAATTTTTTCGATTTAACCCTTTCTCCTCCAAGTTTTTCCTCAAAATCTGGCTGAGTTTCTTCAACTTTTTATGCAAATATTAAAATAAATTTTAAAAAATAATATGTCCAGGACTCTTAATCCTTACAGTTATCTTTAAGTTTTCCAATGGGGCATAGTGTCTGCTATATCCTTTGTAACCAGAAATTATAGCAAATCCAATTTACGGTGATGACACTGCATGTATACCATCCACTCATTGACTGCACGCATCCGTATTTTAAAGAAAACTCAAATAAAATGGAAACCATATCTCATTGTTGGGATATAAAATCCCAGGGTTAACGAAGTTAAAATAAGAAAAATACGAATTAACGGTTTTGTAATTTAAGAAGGCTCTTCTCGCGTATCGTGTCAAAAACACAAAAAATTCCATAACAAAAGTGAACGTAGCCATCTACAATGATTGGTTTTTTTTTCGAATCATAGTTCCATAGAAATTTGCTTTGCATTACGAATTATAAGAGGATGTCTACAACCAATTTCAATTTAGCGAGGGGATCAAAATGTGTAGAATTTTTGCGAATGAAGGCAATTTTTTCAAAGGACCAGCAGTTTGTTATGAATTATTGAGATTTTCGAATTAACGGGGTACGAATTATTGCGATTGTATTGTATATAAAAAAATGTGTGTTTAACACTTTTATAAGGAAAAATTTAGCGCTCTTTTAAAGAAAATACGCGTTTTTTCATCATTTTAGCGGATTTTCAAAAACAAAAGTTGGCCTCACTGCGCATAATCGTCTACGCATTTACGAGTAGTAATCGGCAGTGTGGCCAACTTTTGTTTTTCAAAATCCGCTAAAATGAAGAATAAAACGCTTATTTTTTTTAAAAAATCGCTAAATTTTTTCTCTAGTAAAGTGTCATACAAAAAATAATGGAAAAAAGTATTTTATATACTTTGATTACAAAAAAATATACAGAGTAATAATTTATAACTATAAGTACATATTTATACATAAATATTTTTAAGTCTCATATCGATGTCGAAGTTTATATTCTCTTCATTACTATCAGCTTCTTCTGGCCATAACACACTCTTTACAGGGTGACATTTGTAAAGTGACGCAAGTTTAATACTCTGCAGCAAGCTTTGCCATTTACCGTTACTTTAATTTAAAAAGCAAAATCATTCATCATTGGCTTTGCTTTTAATTTCATTTGAATTTTTGTTACAACATTTTGAAATTTCCATAAAAATGGACAAGGAAAATATTCGTCGTGAAATTATGAAATTTCATTTGGCAAATTATAGTAGCCGTCAAATTGCAAAGGCTTTAAATTTGTCAAGTCGTACGGTAGACCGAGCTATTCGATATAATGAAACTGGGGGTTTTGGAGATAGAGACCGGGGAAAATTTTCAACAGTTGCCACTACTGGTTTAACAGAAAAAATTCGTAAAGGAATCAAGCGAAATCCAAGGCGCTCAATGAGAAAAATCGCTAAGTAAGTGGGAGTAAACCGTGAAACAGTGCGAATCATTGCAAAATCAAAGCTTAATCTTAAGCCGTACAAGCTCCGAAAAGCTCAAGATCTGACACAAAAAAAGAAAGATTTGCGACTGCAAAGATGCAAGGCGTTGCTACGCTCCTCCGTGTTAAAAAATGTTGAAAATATCTTGTTTACAGATGAAAAAATTTTCACGGTTGAACAACATTTCAATGCGTAAAATGACCGAATGTGGCTAACATCATCATCGCAGCAAAATAGGACTGTTGGCCGAGTTCAAAAGCCAGCTTCCGTTATGGTATGGGCTGGAGTTTCCGCTAATGCCAGAACCCCTCTAATATTTGTTGAAGAGGGTGTTAAAATTGACCAGGTTGTTTATCGGAGCATTTTAAATGAACATGTTCTTCCCTGGGCCCAAGATATATTTGGAAATGAAAACTGGACTTTCCAGTAAGATTCTGCACCTTCCCACATGGCAAAATTGACGCAAACATGGATAAAAGAAAATTTTTCTGGATTCATAACATCTCAAGAATGGCCACCATACTCCCCAGACTTGAATCCAATGGACTACTCTACTTGGAGTATTTTAGAGAGTAAGGCTTGTGCATCTCAACACCACAGTCTGGAGTCGCTGACAAATTTATTAGAGAAAGCCTGGACTGAAATTGATCAGGAAGTCCTGCGGCGAACAGTTTCCGGATCGATTGAAGGCATGTGTACAGGCTAAAGGTTATATTGAATGAGGTGGGGTTCAAATGAATGCTTATATATTCAGCAATGTTAACACTTAATTGTACTTAATGGAAGTACGTCCTTTTGAAAATAACTGCTGAAATGTGTGCGTCACTTTACGATTGTCACCCTGTATAGTCTGAATTCAAAAGCATTAAACACACTAGTGCATTAAACACAAGTTATGAATAATTTTTAGTAAAGTTAATAGAAAATTAAATTTCTATCTTATGTTTTCAAAACATAAGCTTATCCAAGCTCATTAACTAATTTAATAAACTATCTCATCATTTAATAATTAATGGATTAATTATATAGTATAAGAAATACGCAACAGTTAAAATTTGACCTGTTTTCACTAAATGGATTTCGTGTTTTAATCCATTTTTTTTATATGAACTAAAGAATTTATTTAATTGATTTGGTTTTAAATAAGTTCATTGCTCATTGTTGCGGTAAAAAAATTTGTTAGGATTATTCAGGAAAGAGATTATTTAGCGGAGCATTTACTGTCTTTTACATTAAAAAAAACGCTAGCGGTCACCTTTTTCCGCGTTTCGAATTTCAAAAAGTACTAAATTTAGCGGGAAAAGCGCTGAGTTGGCCACGCTGGAAATCGGCATCGTAGTTTCGTATGGTTGTTAATCGGCATCGTCATAGGAAATTTTCAAACTTATACAAACGAAGTGTTTTTTTTTTTTTCATTTGCATTGAAAGTTAGTTAAGCAGTTGGTCCAAATAGATTCCATACAAATTCTTAACTGAAGAAAATGAACAGATTTTTCATATGCATTTAAGAATTATTTTCTTTTGCAAATTGTTTTTTTAATTGAAGAAAAAAAAAAATATTATTGATCTTAACCCTCTAGTTCCCAAGCCCGCCTCTAGACGGCCTTCACCAAAAGGGATAGAATTGCCATCAAAACAATTTGCTTCTGTTGCTACATTTTAATATATCGTTTGGGGAATTTCCCAAGCTTTAAAAAAATGCATCTGTTATGAGCTATGATGCATATTACAGAAGTTAGCGACAGTGAAAGTCAAAAATTTGTGAAAAATAGGAAAATTAATTATTATTATTCCCGTCTATTATCCAGATAAACTAGCTATGGATAGCTGAGAATTTGAATTTTTATTTAAAATATTTAATTACTTAAAACAAATTGATCAAAATCTCATTTAACAATTTAGGCGCTCAAACTTTCCCACTTCATAAAACCACGCCCATTAGTTTCTTTTGGATTTTTAAATCAGTTTATGATTTTTACGCCAATATTAATCAATTCCGAGTTTTTTTATCAATCAAAAATTTGGGAACTAGAGGGTTAATGCAAACACTAAAATAAGAAATAATTTATTTATTCACAAAAGTTAAATCGATTTGAAAAAAGTACATTTTATTAATTTTAATGTGAATGCAAAAATAGTCAAATAATTAATTTATTGATGAAATTTAATTTAAATAAAAACAATTGTACTATTTTTGCACTATTTTTCAATTTGATATTTTCCTACACACAATATAGAGCACGCAAGCATCTGTATGCAAAATTGAATTGGAAGTTACGGTACTCCTCATCTCAGGGTGCGATATGATCTGAGTGCCATTGCGCGTAAACATTAATATGCAACCATTCCAAAAGTAAATGTTATTTTCTTACTATGAATCTTTAGCTCTACCATTTGCACTATATCGTGAATAGGACTAATGTTTTCGTTCTTAAGAAAATATTGTTTTTTTTTTGTAAATTATATTTTTAAATAGCTTTTTCATGGCAATATTGGGCATACATCCTCGGTTTTATGCAATTAGTGTACATAACTGGGGATTGTATATAGGCGTTCTTCTGGGTTCTTATTAAGCGAGATTTCATATAAGCAGGGAACGGAAAACAGGCATAATAAAATTTTCTATCTATAGTTAGCATTGATTTTGAAATTTCAAATTTTCGTATTTTGACTATGTCGCTTATGAGAAAGAAAAAAATACAAAATATAAAAATATTTGAAAAATCAATTAATACTATAGATATAGATAGAATGTTATTTTGCCATTTTTTCCGCTCCCTGCATATAAGCATTCCCCAACAGTACACGAAACTGGGTGCTTATAAGCGGAGAATACTATAATAAAGAATTTCGCTCAAATTTTTTTTTTTTTTTTTTGTTTCCTTGCAAATTTATTCTTGAATTTTTCTTTTCCTCTTGCTGCTCGAGGCCCCCAGAGCTGAGGCGAAATTGTTAATTGTTGTGGAAATGCATTTTCTTTACCATTCCGGTTTATTTTTCTCTTTAATTGCATTTGTAATAACAATTATGCTCAAATGCGCTACCACGGTCGACTTTTTATATATTTTGCGAATTTAGTTTTGTAATTCGTTCAGCTGTTTTGCCACAAAAAATTTCTTGCCGTGTAGAAACAAATATAACAAAAACTTGTGTAACAGTATAATTGTGGAGTACTGGGTAGTTTTAAGCTTAGCTGTAAGTATTAACGATATTGCATTAGATTTTGCAGAGATTATGAAATAAATAGTTATGTTACAAGCTTCGTACAAAGAACATTACAATTAACAAATTTGACAGTCTTAACGACGTTTGTCTTAAGGCAATGTCGTCTTGTCTAGATGCAGCTTAACCTAGGAAAACTGTGGATTGCTTTGTAACATTTCCTCTCTCTCTCTTTCAGAAGTCATAACTCATGCCAGCTAAATGTGTCACACAGTATTGTTTGCAAATTTATTCTCGAAGTGGTGATTGAGGGAGCCAATATTCAATCCAAGTTTAATAAACAATTTTCATTTCGTAAAATTTAAATATATTTACGTGAAAATGATTAATTTTAAGTTACATATTTACAATACGAAAATGATTAATTAATTTGAGTTTGGTTTGGAGCTTCATTTTGTTTTTGTGGTTTTTCAGATGGTAAAAATGGAAACTGAACCGACTGAGTTGAGTTGATGTTACGGCGGCTGGGTGGAGAGATGGGGCTTTCGGTTTGCTTAAATTTGGAAATGTCACTTTGATTCAGTCTACAAAATTGATAAATGAAGTGTAACACAAAGTGCCTCAGTATGTAAATAGCTTCAAAAACGTTTTTCAATTATGCAAATTGTATTTGTTGTACTTTTATTCAAAAATGTTTGTTTTAATATATACTTTTTCTTCAAAATACACACTAATACATAATATATATACATATAAAATAAACAAAATGGTGCGTAAGCATTTCAAGACTTTCCATGATTTTTTACTGAAAAATTATCGAAGCGGTTGAAAATACATGGTATAAAACCATGGAGACAGAGAAGGGAGAACGCGGCTAAAAGGAAAGTAACGCAAACAGACCTTGAACTAATTGTCTCAAAGTAGAAGAAGAAAAGGGCAGGAGCATCATACTACAGCCAGTCGCCTTCAAAAGAGTATCGAGTATCCTTTCAGCCAGCCAAGCACCCACACTTAAATTTACTGAAATTTGAAAAGTTTTTTCTCCCTTCCAATTAGTACAATTTACACTTAAATCAATTAAGGATCTGTTGCTGCCATCTTCTCGAATAAAGAGCCCTCACATTCCGCATCGAAAAGTTTTCTCGCTTGTATGTTGTGTAAGCGAACCATTAATTTCGAACTCAAAATTTGGCAACAAACAAACAAACAAACAACAAGGGACTAAATAAGAAACTCAATTCCTTTTCAATTTCGGTGTATGCATGTATGCGTATGTGCGGCAAAAGAAATTTACAAAGACGGCGAATTGACTTGTTGCGTAAAAGTTCACAGGACAAACTGCTGGTATGCGAGGTTTTAATTATTATTCGCACTTTCGACGACGGAAATTGATTTTGAAATCAATTTCAAGTTAACAAATTAAAGAAGAAATTTTTATTGTTTTTCATATTTTTTCAAAAAATTAACAAATACAATTTTCGTATGAATATACTTATGCATGTACATTTTGAAGCATACTTTGAGGCCTCGCGCTGCTGTACTATTAGCGTCAGCAGGCGTGATTTGCTATTTGTTGCTGACCTGGGGAAAATGACAGCGCCAGGCGAAATAAATGATGCTGAATCGTTTTATGGCCAAAGAATTAACTGTTCATGTTGATGCCAATTGATATATTTTGGAGTCCCCATAGGGTGAATGAAAATAGTTTGTTGTTTTCATTTTGTTACTCTCATGCTGATTTATGTGATTTTACAATAGAATTATGCACTTTATATGTGAAACTATGTGAGATAAAGAGAAACATCGGACATATATGCAGGCATACATACAATTATACCTATACATACATATGCAACGTATAGTCCCAACGGGAAAGGAAGCGGTCCAAAAGCGCTTCTTTACTTATTTTGGAGCGCACCTCTGCCATCAGTAAGAGTACAACTCATATACTTTTACATTGCATGTTATAGGAAGTAAACGCTAACATCAAGCTTCCTGGAAGCGCTATACATTGCTGTTTGGTGAGAATTACCAAGTACTAAAATCATTCATTTTATTTTTCTATTCAATTGAATGCTTCTCCTAACCTTCCTTGGAAGCGCTTTTTCGCTTACTTGAAAACGTTTTCGGGAAACTTAACATCAGCGCTTCCAATTTTTCTCCTACTAAGTTCATTGAGAGCACAAGGAGAGCGTTGGGGTAGGACCTATGTACGTATGCACATTAGTGTGGAGCGACAATACATGGAGAAAAAAAGTCATCGAATCGAGTTTGAATACCTGCACAAAGTTGCATTTGGCTAAATTATATGTAAATATATTTTTGTTTATTTCTTTTTTTATATATATCTTTTAGCCCTCTTATTATACATTATACAGAATGTTACAAAAATCAAAATCGTATTATATTTTAGTGTATAGCAGTCCGATTCTAAGTTTTTCCTAGCTAAAGCTTTATCTCCATCGCTAATAAGTAAACAAAATTTATTCGTAAAATTTTTTAGAGATTAAATGAAATTGGCACTACTTTGGCTACAGAAATGTCAAAAAGAGTTGACAAAACATTTCGATACAAAATTTTGAAATAAAAAAGAACATAAAAAGGGGAAAAATTAAAAGAATTAGTTCCAATTTTCGCACAAATATCTCTTGGAAGAAAAATGAGAAATAACTTGACAAAGGAACGTAAATATTTATGACCGTCAACTTACTTCCTTGATATGTTAGAGGACAGATTTATTGAGCCCTTACGCGTAGTTCCTATTTTTACCATGGAAGTTTGTACCGCCAAATTTATAAGTCCCAAAACATTCGCAAAGAAATTACATGTTTTTGGCAAATCACCCAGGGACTTCGTATGCATTTTCATTACAAACTTTTGTATCCTAATTATACTAGTTTACAGTCATTTTGTGCTAAGGACTCCTGAAATTTTTTTTTTGTTTTTTCCGAAGGTAGTTAAACTGTTTTGATCATATCTCGATAGAAAAACCATCAATATGATTGTAAAAGGTATCTGATTATTAATTTACCAATAAATATTGTAAACATTCATTTCCAATCAATTAATTAATTAGTTAATCAAAATATGAAACAAAAAACTTTTTTTTGGACCAAAATTAAAATCGATAACTCACTCAAAAAATAAGGAAGTTTAGAAATAGTAAAAATATGTCCGATTTCTTAATTTTACATAGAATATGCACATTTAGGTAGAGAACGTGGTATTTATCAATAAATTCTATGGATAAATACCGGAGCTATGACCAATTACATATGTACCAAGATCAAAATTCTACTTTTTCTCTATATTTTTATTTTTCCTCATTTATAACATATATTATTGTTTTCTTTCATCTGTCAGTTTTGACAGTAGTATATGAAAGAGTGTATATTAGAGTGGGTCGAAGAAAAAAGTTTGAAAAGTCCACCCCCTATTTGAAAGCTTATGTGGAGAGAAAATTTTTTGGACCATCCTAAAAGTAGCCATCATAACTTTGGTATTTGATGTCCGATATTCATAAATAATATATTGTTGTAAAGGTCTTGACACGTGCAATAGTTCCTTCTTAGATGTTATTCGTCTCCGAAGTCATATTTCTCTAAAGAAGTCTGTTACTCAAAGTTCTACCCCCCTAAATGCATTTTTATTTTTCACCAAATTAAAGCCCTTAAAAAACATTAAACAAGTTGTAGCTACTTAGATAGTGGAAAATAGGCCAAGAACTGGACCACCACAGAAATTTACTCGACGAAATGTAACCCTACCCAAAAGAAAGTGGGCAAAAATCCAAGAATAAGTGCGCCAAAGTTAGCCGGTAGTATTACTGCAGTATCAGGGAAACATGTTCACCCTAAAACTGTACAAAGAACTTTTCGGAAAAGAAGCCTCTTATTACTGAAAAATAGGCAGCTTCATCTGGATTTCGCAAGCAAGTACAAGGATATGGTTAAAAATGTTTGGAGAAGAGTCCTATTTACAGATGAATCTAAATTCAATATTTTTGACAGCGATAGCCGTGCAGAAATTTTGCCCAACTCCGGCAGAGCACTTCAAACCAAAATCCGCTAAAATGAAGAATAAAATGCGTATTTTCTTTAAAAAAGCGTTAAATTTTTTTTCCTTATAAAGGTGCGAGAAAACTCAATACATTTAAACTTTTTCACTAATACAGGCACACATCTGATACTTCCAGTTTCATAGATTTTTCGAAGATATTTTATATTGAAAAAACGCGCTGAGCGCTAAATCACTTTTATTTCAACGTTTTAATTTTCAAAAATCCCTAACATCAGCGGGAAAAGCGCTGAGTTGGCCACACTGAACAAAACCTACACCAACGAGTAGTTTGGTTTTCTTTTGATATTTGTTTTTTCATAAAGAGATTTCTTGAACAAAAAAAAAAAAAATAGCTCCAGTTACCGACTAGTTTTATATTATCGGGCTTATTCAATTTTGCATGTGCGGTGGAATGATAGGCAAGTGACTGAGAAATTTCTCCCATACAACTTTAGTTTTTTTCGGTTTTGTAAGTTACAGTTTTTTTTTTAAAAACAATTTTTCTTTATGTCTTACAGTTTGTATTCTCCAAAGAAAATCCGGTATTTTATGGTATTTTTAATTTGGAAAAATATTTTGACAATTTCTTCCAAATTTGGCAGTTCACACTTCAAATTAATTAGTAAAAATTGAATTAAATTCAGTTGTTAGGCTTTAAATGAAGAATGAAGCCAGAAGATTTTCAAAAAGTTCATAGAACTGGCAGATCAGACGATCGTTTGTGACAGTCCCCTCATTTCAACAATCTATATAAGTGAAAATACTGTAAAGTAAATGAAAATTACAAAGACAGTTATTTTATTGAAAGGAACTACCGTTCTATACCATATACTTTTGGCCTTTCTTCTTTGGCACTTGTGTTACTTATTGGTCAGATTTTCTGACATCTGTTTTTCGTATGAAAAAATTTTTTGTTGAAAAAAAAATTTTTATATACTCAGAAACAGGCCTTCTTCTTCTTTTTTAGTATTTTTAATTTGAAAAAATTTTTTACAAACCGGTATGTTTAAAAATTTGATTTTAACAATATCTCTAAAGCAAATATTTAGGAGATATATTTTCTAGCGAGAAAATATGGAAAGAAACCCCTTATTTTCACGTTGGACCAATGCAGACAAAACCAATTCATAGAAACCTGCTACTGAAGCAGTTTCAACCTCTGGTTTGAACACATTAATTATTTAAATTCATATGTTCTACTCATTTCTTTCATTTTTGGATGGCTATTACGAAAAATTGCTGGTTACAGAACAATCGCATTCTATGGGAGAAGGTTGTTCTTTACTGTATAGAGGCTTCTGTTGGAAGAATTGCAGAGGTACCATAATACCAGCTCTTTCAGCTGTATTGTTAATGAATGGCCAAATTTTCTTGTTTTATTAGTAAAAAAAACTGACTTAATACCTATGATTTCAATAAATTCGAGGCGAATGCCTTATAAAAACAATAAGATACTCTTCCTTCTAAAATCAAGAAAACTTTCTTCTTGAAGAAAAACTATAGATATATCTTTTTACTTTTGTTCTATTTTATTAGGGAGTTTTGGCTCTGTTCAGGAACTTTCTCTGGTCGGAATATTTCTAAATAAAGGAACCATGCAATTATGGGAGAATGTACACATAGAAGGACGAAAAAAAAGCAATTTTTAAAAAAAAATTTAGGGAATTTTGAGAATATGTTTAATTTTTTTTGTTAAAAAATATTCAATATTGGCCTAGTATTTGTGTACTCTTTCATCCGTAAGCGACAAAAAGTCTTTAACGTAGGGGAATTTGAAAATATTTTTATTTCACAAAATGCCGGGCATTTGAAGTTAGCGTAGTGGTTTTTAGGCAACCATTTTTAGTATTTTGCTGATAAAAAATAACTAAGCAACTAAAAAAAATCCTATGACAAAAAAATGAAAAAAACTTCAAGTCAAACAGTTCAGTTTTTGTCGAGATATTTTGGTCACCGCTTTAAAAAACATGGTTTCGAGAAAAACCCTTGATCTGCCTGCTCGGGGGCGGCAAGCAGCCGTTATTTCTTCGAATTTTTTTTTTTATTTTTTACTAGACATTCTTGTCTATATTCCCCTTTGAATTTGGTAAAGGCATAAAACTTGCCACAATGTCAAAAGCACTAGTGTCAAAACTGATTGAGCACGGGGTCTGTAATAACTTCAGGCGATGGATTACTAGTTTTCTTAGTAACCGTTCTATCCGTGTTTTAATATACGGTATTGCATTGCTGGAGTGTCGCAGGGTCGATAAGTCTTCTGTCCATCCCTTTGCATTGTCTTCATCAATGACCTTCTGCCGATTCCTTTGCATTGTCTTCATCAATGACCTTCTGTCATTGACAAATAATCCTATCTACCCGTTTGCGGATGACACCTATATAAAATGCCCTAACTAAGAGATTGAGAAAAAAAGGTATGCTATGAATGAATCACTCAATAATGGTCTCCAATCAATCTCTGAATGGGTTTTACAAACAGAGTTGAATTCAACGCGCGTAAGACCCAATGTTGCCTGTTATCTCACAAACGAGTTTCCCAACTCCATGGAACATCGTAAAAACCTGGCCTGCGTGACTCTATTCCATCGCTATTTTTATCACGGATTCCACGTGAACACGGTTTCCAACGCATCACGCACAATGCTCTGCATTTATAGGGGCAATACCCCTGTATTTTACTATATCATTAACTGATGTTCTGGTACAATTTTTTAAAAATTACGTTCCGTAAGCATTCGTATGCCATAATCCCATTCAGACCGTTCGTATGACGTATCACGTATAGTTGTTTCGTACGAATTCCATTCCGTTCACGGGCCAGACGATTTAACCCCAGGTTTACCCGGCTAGTTCCAACAAGTTAACGTTGCGGTCACTAGCTGATTCAAAGGGGACTTTAATGTTTGAAAAATAGAAAATGAAAATGTACTTGACTAAAAAAAAAAAACAGTGAAGCAAAAATGCAATTACTTTTTTTTTTTAAGTAAATTGTCAAAGATTTGTGTTTTCGTTTTCATTTGTCACTTTGTCATGATAAAAACTCGAAACGAAATTAAACTTTTGTAAATATTTTGCTTTATTTATTTTAAACTTTACTAAAAATAACAAATTCCAAAATGTTTTTTATTTCTTTTTTGTGTTTCATGTAAACAAATTCGCAAATCAATTAGCGACTAAAGTTTATTTTTTATTGAGAGCACACAATAATAATAACAACAACAACTTTGCTGGAATGTGAAATTCAATGCGCTTTTAGTTTCAATTTCATCAACAACAATTTCTGTTCAATTGCACCTTCAATTACTGTGCAAAGTTAATCTGTTGTCCTATTGCTGCTTTTCTAACTGTAACTGTTGCCACCCAGTATCGCCATCAATTGCTGCTGCTGCAGTTATTTAGTGAGTTGGTGGGCGGTGGTAGGTGCAGTAGAGTGTGCAATGGATGAATGTGACTGACGCTTCTGTGAGTATTTGTTTGCAGCTTGCTTCTGCTGCTGTAACAAATTCAATTTTTTATGATCCACATCGAATGTTTTCGATTTCACTTTAGAACTAAACAAATAAAAAATATTTCCACAACGCACTATGGGGCAAAGGAGCGTTTACTATCTACAAATTATAACTTTCTTGTAGTAAATGTTAAAAGCCAGAATAGTCACTTAGGTTAGGGCAGGTTAAAATTGCTTCCTGCAAGTGCCAGCACACTTTGGTCACCAAGGCAACATTTTTGGTATTTATTTATTCATCCTACAAACATTTTTTTACAGACTATATTCAATATTAGAGATTGACTTTTTTCAACGAAGTGATTTGCAACTACGAGAAAAAGAAAATGCTGGTAAACCTCGAAACCGCTTCACTTGACGATTCCTACCGAATTAAAATTGGCGTTCAAAAGTTTGACGAAATGACTGTGAGCGCTTTGGTCACATCTCGTACATTGTTGTTTCGGTGTGCTAGACCCTTCCTCTTCCGCGTTAGGTCGTCCAGCAGCTTATTGGCATCCTCCAACTCGCATGCATCGTCATCGTTTTCTGATGTGCGGAAAATTTTCATCATAGCTACATCGCTATATTGCCTCTTTGCACTCGTCGACGGTATTTCTGCTGACATTGACAGCTTGGCGCAGGGCTGTCGTTTTGAAAATTTTCTGTGAAGTGAAATTGAAAAAATCGAAGTGATTTTTAAAAAAGTGAAATGTTTTTTGAAGCGTAAGTAATAAGAAAATGACATATTTTCAAAATTTATCTGGTTTTATGCGCTTAGTTTGCGAAAAAAAAACTTTTGGTGGAGCGCTACTGTGTGGCAGACATTCATTTCTTCATTTTCAACCAAATTAATAAATTATATGACAGTTCGTCATCAGTGTTGCTACATAGGTAGCAAAAGATCTAAAAATGTACTAAAGTACGTATGCTAAATAGTATCTCTTGACTTTTTATAGGGAATATAAATTCAAACACAACGATCTGGCTACAGTCGGAGCATATTACAGAGATGAGCATATTTAGAAGTGTTTTTATGTAAAAGGAAGTGACGAAGTGTCGGGCTTGAAAGTGAAGTGAAAAAGTTCAATTGAAGTGACAGCGACAGCACTGGCTTGGCGTATTTGGTGTTACGTGAAGCCAGACCGATTCCGTTTCGCCGCCTTGCTTGTTGATGGTTCTGGATGTGTGGACTGGTATTTGACGTACTCGTCGACCACAGCCTGGTATTTTGCTTTATCGGCCTGATCGAACTCGTGTACCGATCCAGCCGCTTCATTTTTGGCAATTTTGACAAATCGGTACATTGTGGTACCGATTCTTCCTGATCAGTGCTTCCGATTTGGGCCTATTTGTTTTCAGTTTTGGGGTTGGCTGGCTTACAATACGTTTGTCTGCCGCCACCAAATAGGTTGTACTGGTGTACTGCTGCTGCTTCCACCAGTATTTGTTGTTGTTGGAAACGCTGTAGACTGCCTGCTACCAGCGGTTCGTCTTCTGAGCTTGTACAGAGCTCCCCAACTATCCGAATTTTTTTTTTGTTAGTCGTCATGTCATCCAGTTCGTACGGCCGCCTGCACCGCCTGATCTTACACCAGGTACGGCTGTGCACTCGGACAAGTCCGAGTACTCGACGGCCAATGAGTAAAAAGGGTAAAGAGAAAGGTTCACCATGCCAGCGTCCCATGCCATGATAAGGTCGCCGTTACTCTCCGAGGTGGCCCGGTGTCGGAGAGGCTCCGTGCAATGACAGCCTAAGTTTTAACTCATTTTTTCTACTCAACATACGCGAGACTGACGTACTGGCTTCACATACATATTCAAATACAAATCCGGGTTAATCCCCTGGCTGCCAAACTCACCCAATAGGCACGGGTCGCATAACACCCTGGGTTAGGGGTACTTTTTATAAGGGACTGAGCTCCCTCCACCTAGTCCATCTTAGCCTACTGCATATCAGACATCTGATGTACTCTATTAGCAGTAACAGTTTACACCAGTCATCTGATGTGCACTAGTTACCAGCCGTCACAACGTGGAGGTGATAGACAGTGTGGCCAACTCAACGATTTTCCCACTAAATTTAGTGCTTTTTAAAAATTAAAACGCGGAAAAAAGTGGCTTAGCAGTCAGCAGGTTTTTTAGCGCGTTTTTTTCAATTTAATTGCTCCGCTAAATAATCCATTTCCTGAATAATCCTAGCAACATTTTTTATCGAAAAAATGAGCAATGAACCAAAGTCACTCAATTCAAAAAATTCTTTACTTCATATAAAAAATGGATGAAAACACGAAAATTTATTTTTTGAAAACTACAAAATACCTGACGACGTACATAAACAGCACTAGTGTTTATAATGCTTCTGAATTCAGACTAAAGAGTGTGTTATGGAAAGAATATAGACTTCGACATCGATATGAGATACTTATAAATTTTTACTCTGTATATTTTTTTGTGATCAAAGTCTATAAAATACTATTTTATCTTATAATCATAATTTAGACATGCTGTGAATTAAAAACTTTAAAAATCCATGTATTTAATTAATTTTCTTTTTAATACGTTTGTAAATAAATTTGTGTTTAATACTTTTCTAAGAAAAAAATTTAGCGCTTTTTTAAAGGAAATACGCGTTTTTTCCTTCACTTTAGCGGATTTTGAAAAACAAAAGTTGGCCACACTGGTGATAGACCAGATTTCCATCAGAAACTCAATTACGGCACTTACCTAAGTACATGTTAGTCCCCTTAACTAATAGCACAACGGCCATTCCACAGCTTTAAGAGCTTATGTTTTCTGATGTCAGCAAGTGCTTGAAGCTCATGGAATTTAGTAAGAGGCTTAGAGCTATGGCAGAAATAGTTACTACATCCAAAGAGTATAGATTACAAAGAGGTCACAATTCGCTCTTAAGCTTTTTGGAACGTAAAAAGCTAGAAACCATTTATAAGGTGCCATACCGATGAAGCGAACGCAACGGTACATAAATCAGCATAAACATATTTTCAACTTTTAATGTGCTCTGAGGAAATAACTCATATTAGTGCCGTTACTTACGTTTCCGCACAAAACAACTATTTTGAGTACTCGTCTTAGATATGTGAAATTCTGCAAATTGGTCAATGAAAAATAAAGAAGAAAATTGTTTCCAAATAGATTTATTTATCGACAGTAGAAGTTCATAAGAAATTTGACTGTTTTGCTTAAATTAGTATATTTTTTAATGCAGATTTGATTTGCCTAGCGTTACTTACGTTTCAAGTTGTGTATCACTGGTCTATTAATGCAAAATTTTTAGGAATAAACTAGATAAAAGCGGGTCACTGAGTTCGAATCCGTGGTCTAATACACTGTACTACATCGGGATTATTGATTATGGAGCACACAACCTTGGAATAATCTAACATATAAAAAAGTAAAAGTGAAATTCGTATGCTTAACAAAAGAAATTTAGATTTTTAAAACAATTTTTTATTATTTTTTTTGTTTGTTTTAAGTTCCTAGCGTAGCACAGTATATGTCGAATTCAGCGACCGCCTTTTAGCTCAAGTACACTTGACTTGTCCTACTAATTTTTCCAAATAGATTTATTTATCGACAGTAGAAGTTCATAAGAAATTTGACTGTTTTGCTTAAATTAGTATATTTTTTAATGCAGATTTGATTTGCCTAGCGTTACTTACGTTTCAAGTTGTGTATCACTGGTCTATTAATGCAAAATTTTTAGGAATAAACTAGATAAAAGCGGGTCACTGAGTTCGAATCCGTGGTCTAATACACTGTACTACATCGGGATTATTGATTATGGAGCACACAACCTTGGAATAATCTAACATATAAAAAAGTAAAAGTGAAATTCGTATGCTTAACAAAAGAAATTTAGATTTTTAAAACAATTTTTTATTATTTTTTTTGTTTGTTTTAAGTTCCTAGCGTAGCACAGTATATGTCGAATTCAGCGACCGCCTTTTAGCTCAAGTACACTTGACTTGTCCTACTAATTTTATTTGCGTAGTATTTAGGGATTATTAAATGAGGGTTTGAATTAAACAATAAAATGCAATCATTTAATATATTTTATTAAAAAAAAAAGTTGAAATCGTTGCAAAGTAAAGTAAAACAGCTTGTGTTTTGATAGAGCAATAATTATTTGAAAGAAATAGTGAAAGTAATAAATGCTATGTGGTAAATAATCAAATCTTTAAATATAATGCTAAAAAATAAAATTTTAATTGATTCTTGAGCAAAGAACTTATAATTTTTTAAGAGCATTTAATGAAGACTATTTTTCTCCCGATATACCATATCGCATTCTATATTTTATTTTATTTTTTCTCTGTAACGCCTCACACGATGCTTTGTAGTAAGTTTTTAGTCATTTGTGGACAATTTTTGTTGCTTCATTTCTATTTCAGCTACCACATACAAAAAAACAAAAATAAAAAAAAAATAAAAATTATGCTTACGTTTCACTTTTAAATTCGAATTTTTTCTACAAATACTAGAATTTTTTAATCCAAAATGGAGTAGATCAATCTAACTTCAATCTTTAAAAGGAAATCTAAAATTTGGTTTTATTTTATAAACTACTTTTGAAGTTAAACAACTTTTTGGATATTTTGCGTTACTTACGTTTCACACTTAAAAAAATCTTTAAATGTATTTTTTGCACCAAAACCAAATATTTAACACACTAAAATTTATGCACCCTTTGAATCTTTTTCTCGCTTTTTTACTAGTAAACTGCGATTCCGCTACACAAATTTAATTGTTTTCCCACTTTGAAATTGGCAGCATTTTCAAACTATTCTATGATTCCAAACTTTGTTTACAAAAGCAAAAAAAATTATGGGGTTTCATTGATTTTATTTTTTTAAATCGAATTTATTCATTAAATATGGTTTATTGTCTTTCATGTTAACGTATTTTTGACCTTTTATTTTGATATTTTTATTTTTACTTTTGGTTTCACTTTTCTGGGATTTACCCAAATGCAAATTTTTATTGCATATCGCACATATTTGTTGTTGTGATAGCAGAAATATTTTGCATTTTCAATGATGTAAGATCATTTGCACCAAATCTTGAATATGGCTATGATGTTGCCCGAGCATACTTCTAATAGAACCACAGCCTAAAGAGTGAATATAGCCAGTCTTGCCAGATGGACTTGGACGATAGTCGCTGACAAATGAAACTTTAACCGTCGAAAATCGCCCGCTAACAATTCAAAATCACCTCAAAGTAGTCAAACTTTTTTAACTAATAAATTCTTAAATTTTGGACCGTTTTTTAACAAAAAAATACCTTTTATTATACAGTTGAAGTAAAATTTATTTGACTGCGTTTTGAAGAGAAGCGGAAATGACCGCAATAAAACGGAAATACGCAGTGGAAAGGGCAAGATTTTGTTTTTTTCACCATTTTTATATCAACTCGTTTTTACAATCTAACTAAACTTCCCAATGAGCTAGAGACTTGAAACTTTAAACATAGTTCCGAACTAGATTTAATTTACATTTACAAATTTTCAGGAAAATCTGTATGGGGTTAGGAATCTGTATGGGGATATAACTCTCTATGGGGCTAGGAGATATTATTTTATACTTTTTAGTCCGTTTTAAAAACGTGGTATATTAAACATATTTTTTTTATTTAAATTATTTTTTGAGATAAAATGCCACCCTAAATCAGCTAGTGTATGAGTGATAATCTTGTGCAATTTAATATAAATCAAGTGTTTTCAATTAAAAGGGATAATAATTAAGTGTAAATTTATTGTTAAAAGACACCGACATAATATCTGAAATGACCATCGAATTAAAAATGCAATTAAAATTTAACATTCAATCAACGCGAAACTTTTCAATTTATTTAATTGCATTGTAATAAAAAATCCTTAGTAACTATGCAGATATTTATTCACACACAAATAAAAACCGTAATGACGTGTGAATTAAGTTCATGCATCATTTTATTCATTGCAAATGCCAATCATTATAGCCAAACAAGATGTAGAATAAAAATGTAAAATAAAATTCACTATAACAAAGAAACTTCAACGCTGAAACTCGAAAACTGAACCCATTAATTGTGACTATTGCTGGCAAACGTCCCGTTTTCACCTGGACATCCCGGATTTTTCGTTAACTTATAAATTTGCCGGATTTTAATATCCACTCACAAAAGGAGTATATATTTGGTTATTTTTTAACTACTTACTTTTTAATGGATGCCCTAAAATCTAATCTAAAAATCTAAAACAGGAAGAGGAAACGATCAAAAAGTACAACGTTTGTTGTTTTTGTTTTGTGTGAATTAGATATTTTTAAAATATAATTTATAAACTGTACACAAAAAATTAAATATGTCCCGGGGAAAAAAAATGCAAGTCCCGCTTATTCCTTTAGTTATAACAATTTGTCCCGGGATGAAATTAAATTAAAATGGCAACCCTATTTATGACTGAATTCAGTTACAGCTTTTGCGCAACAACGAAATGATAGTAAAAGCAAATCTAAAGCCTGAAACAGAATGTGAAGCATGAAGTACGCAGCTGAAGCACAAAATGTAGCGCACCAAACCATGAAGCGCGGCAAAGAAAAATGTGAACAGAATGTGCACCTCTGAAGCTCATGTTTATTGTAGTTGGAAACACACACATTCATATTTTTCTCCACATTTTTGCAATCAAAGTGCTTTAACTCTTCGGAGGGCGCGTTCTGAAAAGTTACGCGAAGGGCGCGCCGCGGAAATTTAGCCGCAAGGTGAATTTTATCGACTGCAATTTTTCTTATTTATAGCAAACAAATCATTAATATACTTAAAACAACTGATTGCTTTTTAGTGATATTGAAATATATTTAAAACATTTATCGTTTTGACATTGAAAAAATTTCATCAAGCTACCCTTGAATTCTTTTGTTACACGATTTTTTATATCAAAAAATTGTTTAACTAATAAATGAAATAAAAATTAAACACCGAGCGTTTAATTTACTCGTAAAAATATGTAGTCTATTTTGCCACTGGTTATATAACTGGTAATTACGAAACTAGGCATATGAATACATCCAAAAAGTGAAATCGGCAACTAATTCTGTTTTGATCAAAATGTTATTAGTTCAGTAACTAGTAGCGATAGGTAGGTTTTAGTACTCTGACTGGTTGAAAGGTAGTGCAGTAGGAGACAATTGTCTTCTCGTAGGACATTAACATTGTAAAAGAGGCAGTTGCCATCATGTAAATGGGGGTTGCGGTGGAACCAGTACTGACTACGTTGCAACTAGTTGCTTTACTATTTATAGAACTAGTAAGCGTCACTGAAGAGTTATTATTAGATATTATTTAATAATAAAGTATTTTGAGAGATAGTTTATTAACAAATTCAACATCAAATCATTTTGCTTTTTCATCGCATCCGTTACGCCTGCGATGGCAGACATTATTTCGTGGTGGGTTTTGTCACAAATTTTCCTAACTTCTTTCACTGAACTCTTGCTGGAGGGCTTGTGGTTCTTGGAGGAACTTTTGCAGACCACAAAGCCTGCCAGTGAAAGAACACCATCTTCTTCCTCCAATACAAATCCCGAAAAAAATTATCCATTGCATATTTCTATTGGCTGAAAAATAAAATGTATACTTTTTAAGGCCAAATTTAAATTTATTCAATATGTTAATGTTTACCTCAATATCGTCCAAACCAATTTCTGGAGAAGTCCCATCTCCCTCCACCATATCTTTGGAAAATACCTCCGTGTCCAACACTTCCATTTCTTTTGGCCCTTCTGTGGCCAGCAAATTCCCCGTTCTATTTTGGAATGCACTCTGTAACAATAAATATACAAGACGTGTGCTTTGCATAAAAAGGTACAACTTCTACTGTAGTGTATCCATAAGATCACCTTCCATTACACTACCTAGTCGGTACTATTGGTTCCACTACCGATAAAACCTTCGCTGGTAGTGGAAATAAAACTCTACTGGCACTAAAAGTAGTGAAGACTCACTTTTTTCCTTTGGCCTGACTTTGTAAAAGTCCCTCTCAATGCACTTAGCTCGTTTGCCACCGACTCGCAAATCTCACTGGATTTTGCGCCCATCTTTCCTGTCAAATTGACCCACCCCCACACTTTTATGCTGTTTCATCAGCTCCAAAATGTAACATTTTCGAATTGACAAAGTTCTCAGCAGTGTTGCCGTATTTTTTTTTTGGTAAAAACTTTAATATATCAACAAAAAAAAACTGTATGTGAGGAATGCATGACATAATGAATTCGGTCATGAAAAAATCATAAAAAAAAAGATGAATTGAAATGTAAGGGAACATGGAATGCACAGACTTCTTCTCTCATAACTTTGCTTCAGTTTTTGCACAATCGAAAATAGTAAAGAGAAAAGATATCTTACCAAATAATGCAGCTTGAAATGTATGAAAGACCGCAGCAATGAGCAACGAAATAACAGAATTTTTCCTCAAAAATATGCTTCTTTCTAACCAATTTTTTACTTTTGACGAGACGTCGCGCGTTTGTGCAATTTTTTGTTTTTTTCAAACTTAAGTACAGTAATTTAGTCGTTTTGTGAAAGTTGAACAGTCAACACGACTTCTATTTTCTACGTACTCAAAGGCATGCAGGCGTTTAAAAGCTTAAAAAATTTAAATGCTGCTTTATTGGGTACGTATACTTTTTTGGGCATCACCTCATTAAATATCAATTTTACAAATATATTTTTTGTTTATATTGGGTCATATAAAAAGTATTTTCGGTTTTTGTCACAAGATGGGGTTAATGGCCATACATCTGGTACCGCTGATCCGATTCTGTGCATTTGAAAGTTGAAATTTCAGGACAAATTTTTTGCCAAGACAGTTTTGTAGTTCAGCATTCATGTAAAAAGTTACATTGATTTTAAAACGTGTGAAATTTTTTAATTTTACTATAAAAAAGGTAAAAACGCTGCAAAAACATTCCGAAAAATTGGTGCGGTTTACGCTGAGAATGCTTTAATAGAAGGTACCATCCAACTTTGGTTTGCTCGATTCCGTTCTGGAAATTTCGATGCCAAAGATCCAACTCGCTCAGATCTGCCAGTCACTGAAAAAGTCTATAAAATTTTGAAACTGGTGGAGCAAAACCGCAAGCTCTCAGGAGATAGCGGAAGCACTAAACATCAACCACATGACAGTTTGGAATCATTTAAAAAAGACTGACTACTCAAAGAAGCTCAATGTTTGGGTGCCACATGAATTAACACAAAGAAATTCGATTGACCAAATTGCCATCAGTGAAACGCTGCTTAAACGCAACGAAATCGAACCATTTTTGAATCAAATCATTACGGGCGATGACAAATGGATTAACCACGGGAATTTAATTTAAAAAATCATTGTCAAAGGCCGGTGACCCTCCACAAACGACTTCATAGCCTAGATTGGCAAACAAGGGTATGTTGAGTGTTTGGTGGGATTGGAAGGGAATTGTCTATTATAAGCTGCACAACCTGGCCAAACAGTCAATTCTGACGAAGCAAGTAAGAAAAAGCGACCAGAATTGGCCAACAAAGAAGGTCTTGTGTTTAGTGTCCGACCGAATATTCGGTTTCGGTCAAAAATAAGGTTTCGGCTAAGTTTCGGTTTCGGCAAAAAATATGGCCGAATATTTGGCCAAAACCGAAACTTGATAAATTTTACTTTAAATTGCATTTCAGTACGCAAAGGACTGTTTTTATTTTTAGCATATAATAAAGTTATTCAATTTTGAATATTAAAATAAAAATGTGAATTTCATTTTACCTACACCACAAAATGTATTTTTTTAGTGCCTTTAATATGTATTTTCTTTATTGTTAAAATAATATTTTTTTTATTTTATATATACATATATATGTATGTATATTAGGGCGTACCAATTTGTAAGGATGAATTTTTTTCGGAGTACCAACAGAAGAGTTCCATATTCTATGACACAAAAATGGAGCTTACCCCCCGTAAAATTCGTAGAAGTTAAAGTAACTATCGATTTTTATTCAAACAACTACAGTACGTAGTACTGAAAATTCTTCGAATTTTACTGGGGGTAGGATACATTTTCGTCCGAAAAAGTCGGTTTTGGTCGGACACTACTTGTGTTCCACCAAGATAATGCCAAGCCATTCACATCTTTCATGACCCGCCAAAAATTGACTACGTTTGGCTGGGAAGTTTTGATGCACCCACCGTAAAGCCCGGACATTACACCGTCTGACTACCATTTGTTTCGGTCTCTGCAAAACTGGATTGAAAAAAATTGGCCGACAGAAGAGCCGCCGAAAATCACTTGGCCAAGTTTTTCGCCGATAAACCACAGAAGTTTTACACCGATGGAATTATGAAGCTACCGGAAAAAATGCAAAAGATCATAGATAATAATGGCCAATATGTACTTGATTAAAATTGATTTGTAATACAGAAAAAAATTTTTTTTTTTTAGTATTTCTGTTCAGTGAAGATATTTGGAATCGAATCTGCAATTCTGGGTTACGATTTCTTATATATTAGTAGCTTATATGGGATATTGAAAAATTAAGAACTATCACTAAGATCACTGATGACGAATCGGGGCGGATTCCGAAACGGCTGTCTGATTTGCCCGTCTCTGTATACACTGTTGTTGAGATGACTACATATATACGTTCCTTAAGCCTGTTATACATTACCTAAAATTAACTAAAAACATGGAACAGTGGTCAAGACTTAAAAAAAAACTTGATACAAATAAATATTTAATGCTAAAGGATAAATTAATTTTCTTCCAATGTTTGATACATGATATTAGCAGCGAAAAAATTGCATAAAATTATATTGAAAATTATTTTTTGCATTCCCAAGAATTCGTAGGACATCGCCGTGTTAAAAATCATGTATTTTGGAAGTTATAGCCTATAGGAGATATGCATCCCAACGTGCATTCCTATACATTCCACTTTCCTTCTGGAATATATATATAAGCTACTTATTTATTTCAGTGTAAAGTCCCCATTTGGTGCTAACTTATTTCACGTAATTAAAATTTGAATATTTGGATAATTTCATTTCAAAAGAGATTTCGATGTCTTTTCCTACGGTGCTTACCATTGAGTGAAATTATTACTATCGATAACAAATATAGCTCACTAAAAGCTATAGAGATAAATGTATCCAGCACTATTGAGTATTGGTCTGAAATCTCAAATATGAAACACGGAAGATAAGCCACTTTACCCTTTGTTAACAAAACTTGTGTGAAACATTTTTTCTTAACCTCATTCTACATCTAGTGTAGAACAAGTTTTTTCCCAAATTAACATGAACAAAAGTGCTTTTAGAAATAGGCTGTCACCTACTATTATGGTATCAACTTTATTTGTTAAACATTTATTTAAAGAAAAAAACTTATTCCAAAAAAACAAAATTGGGGAGAAAAAATTGGAAAGTGGGGGAATGGGACAAAAAAGAGTTGGCAGCCCTGATGTGATCGCACATTTACAGTTATTGGAATGTTCTGATAGATACACAAAATTACTTGAACTTCTTTCAAATATTTCATGACTATTATATTTAATTGATCGCGGTGGCAAAGTGTAAAGTGTTTTATTTAAAAGTGGTGAAAATGTTGCGCAATTCTAAGCGCAGGCAGTTGCAGGAATGCATTGTTGCAAATTATTTCGATTTCCGGAGAAGTACCCCGAACTTTTTAAAGTGTGGTGCAAGAATTTAGAAATTTCGTATAACAATATAAAAAGCACATCTCGCTTATGCAGCCGTCTATTCGACAAGTCATGCATCGGGATGAAAAAGTTAAAAATTGGCACTGTACCAACTGAGCAACTAGGTGAGTTTTACATTTATGCATTGTGAGGACGCAAGTCGGCCCACCCCTCGTTTGCGTCTCACCAGTGGAGTTCTATTAATATTTTATTTTTATAGATATTGAATTGTTTATTTTTGGTTATTGTCTAATTGTTAAGTTTTTTTATTATTTGCCCATGAAGGGACAGTTTGTGTTATTAAATAACCTAAAAATTGCTAAATCTAAGTATTGTACATTAAAACGAAAATGCAACCCTTCAATTGCATAAATTAATAGTCGAGTGGTGAACACACTCATCTAGCTGAATGACGCCATGTTTCGAACTCAACGAAGGGAAAAAACAACGAAACTACAAGCAGATGGCAGCGAACGGAAAAAACTCTTTCTCTTTCGGCGATCAACAGCGGCAGCAAGCAGACGTATATTGAGGTGAGTGTCTCGCGACGGAACAGTGACTGGGAAAGCTTTTTTTTACACATCGACGCTCCTTGGTGCCACGCATCAGGAGGATCATCGGGATAGGCCACGCCGTCCACCCCACAGTGTTTATAGAAAACAAATCCATAAAATTAAAGTTAAATAAAAATAAAAAAAATAAAAAAAAAGTAATATTTTAAAAAATGAATTAATAAATAAACCAAATATAAAAAAAAAGTGAAAACGAAGTGAGTGTGTGTTCTTTTTTTTTGTTCATCACCTTTTAGTGCTACGCACTAAAGGGTCCATTTGCCGGTTTCAGATCGACGCTCCTTTGTGCCACGCACTGGGAGAGATTCGAGGGATAGGCCACGCCATCGTCCAGCAGAATTTAAGGTGCAACGCACCATACGATAGTTTGTAAGTAGGTGCTCCATAGTGCCACGCACTGGGAGGAACCACAAGGCCACGCCTTGAGGAAAAATAAAAAGTGAAATTCAGAAAAATAGAGGGGCAAGATCCCCAAGTGAGTGTTGTGTAGTGTCCGTAAATTGAAAATAGTTCACCCCGGTCCCTGTAACAAATAAATTTCTGTAGCCTCGAACCCTGGACTCGGCGAGTGATACCCAGGCTAGAGCTTCGTTACAGTGGCGCCCGAGCAGGGACCGCGTGGTCGACAAGAAATAGTTACAGCTACCAACTTAAAAAAAAAAAAAGGAAACACACTACCAACCAAAAAAAAATAAAAAAAATTTAAATTTTTTTTTGTGAAACACTACCAACAAAAAAAAAAAAAAAATAATATAAAATTTAATTTTTTTTTTGTTGTGAAACATTACGAACAAAAAAAAAAAAAATTTTTCTCGAGCTCCGGACAGTAACACATATTTGTTAATTAATTTTATATTCAGTTCCCAAAATTTTCGTGGCGAGCAAACGCATTAGCCCCTTTAATTACAGGTCTATTGTGGAGACAACCACCATGGGAGGAAACGGAGGACCGGACACGCTGACAACATCATGGGTCTACTACCTCAAGTCAGCTGAACTCACTGCATATGCACACGAACTGGGTGTGGGGTTAAATGGAACCGTGGAGGAACGGCGCAAACAGTTTTCACAATTTATCAGTGGTGGCAACCACACCGAAGGGAAACTGGCCCATTTACAAGAACTACAGAAAAAGCATACGAAGAGGAAAACAACGTCCCGGACGCCAAGTGAGACCCGCAATGGAGCTGACTCACTCAGGGTCCCTGGTGAAACCCACAATGACAGCTCCCTCGAAGTTGATACCAAGAGCCCTACAAGACGAAACTGCTACCCGCTGATAATTCCAAGTCTCGGACAGGAAGCTGCAGTAAGTATTCAAGACCCCGTTTCGGTTGCCCATGGCACCGAAAAGGTCATGGAACAAATACAGAAGTGGTCCGCTAGGTATGACGGAGGTAAGGACTCATTATTTTTTATTGAACGCGTTGAGGAATTGGCAGAGGCGTATGGCATACACCTTGATTCGCTCCCAAGAACCATGCCAGAGTTATTGCAAGACAAGGCCCTGGTCTGGTATAGGAACAACAACGCACATTGGTCTACGTGGGATTCGTTTAAACGTGACTTTAAATCTTTCTTTTTACCCCCTAGGTATTTCGATACAGTGGATGACGAGATCCGGAAGCGGTACCAGCGACCTCAAGAGAGCTTCAAGGACTATGTCCTCGCATTACAAACTCTGATGCGCCACGCATCCTACACGGAAGAACAAAAGCTAGAAAGGATTTACCGAAACTGCCACGCAGACTATCAATGGTATATCCTGCGCAAGGACTACCAGACGCTTGCCGACTTGCTCACACTCGCCGGAGATCTTGAAAGCATCCGCGAACGAGAAACACCACAAGTGGCTACGCCACCTGGATCTACACTTGTGTCTACGACACCAGCGCAACATCGCTTCTTGGAGCCCCACCCAGCAGGATGTGTTAACCCCAGAACGGTATGCCACCGCTGTGGACAAGAGGGTCATCAAAAACAAACATGTACCAACCAGGTGAAACTATATTGCTGGGACTGCGGTCGAATCAATATTCGTACGAAAGAATGTTGCCGCAGACAGGGAAACGACGACGAGGCTCGCTCGCGAGGGACAGCGAGGCCTCCAATTGCTCCCCCTCGTCCAAACTAAAACCACTACAGCACGATGACAAGAGAATCTTCGCCAATATCGTGATTGGCGGAGAACACGTGGCGGCGACTATCGATTCGGGTGCGACCCGAAGTTTTGTCAGCGCAGAATTCATGACACGATTAAGAGAGCGGTGTACGTGGATCCCCTACCGGGGTGATGTCACCTTAGCAGATGGTACGGTGTGTCCTTTCGAGCACGCCGTACAATTAAAAGTACAGTTGGGTAGTAATGAAAACACAGTGCGGTTTCTTCTCCTACCCGAGGCCACGGAAGACGTAATCCTGGGCCTTGACTATCTGATCCTGACCGGAGCGAAACTTAGCCTCGGCGGCGATACTTTGGATGTAGGGAAACCAGTAAGTGACAAGCCCAATAGATGTATGGTGGTTACGGAACAGGAGTTGGTCGATTCCGAGGTTGTCCACGACACCCTGACACCAGGTGGCCACATATCGACCACAGCTACGGGGGTAAGCGCCGCAAGAATGGGGTTGTCTACGATACCCTGGCCAACATAACTGGCACCAAGGACGGCCATGCCGCCTTAATCACTCATCACATCGACGACACCCACCGGGGTAAACACCGCAGCTATGGGATTGTCCACGACAACCTGGCCAACGCAACTCGCATTAAGGACGGCCATGCCGCCTTAATCACTCATCACATCGACGACACCCACCGGGGTAAACACCGCAGCCATGGGGTTGTCCGCGACAACCTTGCCAACGCAACTCACACCAAAGGTAGCCATGCCACATTGGTCACTCATCATTACGGTGACTCCCACCGGAGAAAATGCGGCGACACTGGGATCGTCAACGACTCCCTAGCTAACGCCACCCGCGCTTGGGCCAACCACGTCACCCTAGTCTCACATCACAAGAACGACATCCACCAAGCGGAAGACCGCAACCCTGGGGCTGTCCATGACACCCTAGGTAGAGACACCAGCTCACTCCCGGTTATTGGCTGCGAGGAGGACCAGCAGCGGGTAAAGGAATTCCTGGGACAGGAACTTCCGCGCTTCAAGGAACTACAAGGAATGATCCTGGCTACACCAACTATTCTAGTCCATAAGAGTCAAGAAAAAAGGCGAACGACGGCCCCATTGGGAATAACACCCCAGGCCAGAGAGACGGAACAACCAACAACATCCCATGCCGCCCGGGAGCATAAGGCCCAGCGCCGTATTGATAGCTCTCGCACCGACCCTGATCGCAGACGACTACAACAGCCGGCACAGCAACTACAGCCGCTTACGCCCAACGGCTTTCACACCAGCCCTGACACCATGTGGCAACAACAGCCTCTGTCAGCGGGCCACCGAGGCGAATCTTCAGCATCGCGCCCAGCGCCGCGTGCTCCTGATAGCTCTCGCACCAGTCTTGACCGCAGGTGGTCACACCAGCCTTTGTCAGCAGGCCACCGAAGCGCATTCTCAGTTCCACGTTCACAGCAGCGCGCACCTAACAGCCTTGACCGCAGTCAACGACAACCATCGGTACAGCGACCACAGCCGCGTGCACCAGACAACTCGCGTGTAGGCTCTGACACCAACAACCTCGATGCAGAGACAATGCGGGAGATCCACGCCATCATGAGGGCAAGCCAAGGCCCTGGCCGACGTCGGGCCTTCCTAGAATACGTCCGCGGCCACCGCATCAGTTTCCGCGTCACGGCCGAAGGCGTGGTGCGATGGAAGCTCGCGCCTTACCGAGGTGAGGGGGGTGTGTGAGGACGCAAGTCGGTCCACCCCCTCGTTTGCGTCTCCCCAGTGGAGTTACCTTTATATTTTATTTTTTATATATTCCATTATTGTTTATTTTACTTCATTATTTTCTTTTCTTACCATTAATTGTTTATTTTATTATATATTGAATTGTTTATTTTGGTTATTGTCTAATTGTTAAGTTTTTTATTATTTGCCCATGAAGGGACAGTTTGTATTATTAAATAACCTAAAAATTGCTAAATCTAAGTATTGTACATTAAAACGAAAATGCAACCCTTCAATTGCATAAATTAATAGTCGAGTGGTGAACACACTCATCTAGCTGAATGACGCCATGTTTCGAACTCAACGAAGGAAAAAAAACAACGAAACTACAAGCAGATGGCGGCGAACGGAAAAAACTCTTTCTTTTTCGGCGATCAACAGCGGCAGCAAGCAGACGTATATTGAGGTGAGTGTCTCGCGACGGAACAGTGACTGGGAAAGCTTTTTTTTTACACATCGACGCTCCTTGGTGCCACGCATCAGGAGGATCATCGGGATAGGCCACGCCGTCCACCCCACAGTGTTTATAGAAAACAAATCCATAAAATTAAAGTTAAATAAAAAAATAAAAAATAAAAAAAAGTAATATTTTAAAAAATGAATTAATAAATAAACCAAATATAAAAAAAAGTGAAAACGAAGTGAGTGTGTGTTCCTTTTTTTTGTTCATCACCTTTTAGTGCTACGCACTAAAGGGTCCATTTGCCGGTTTCAGATCGACGCTCCTTTGTGCCACGCACTAGGAGAGATTCGAGTGATAGGCCACGCCATCGTCCAGCAGAATTTAAGGTGCAACGCACCATACGATAGTTTGTAAGTAGGTGCTCCATAGTGCCACGCACTGGGAGGAACCACAAGGCCACGCCTTGAGGAAAAATAAAAAGTGAAATTCAGAAAAATAGAGGGGTAAGATCCCCAAGTGAGTGTTGTGTAGTGTCCGTAAATTGAAAATAGTTCACCCCGGTCCCTGTAACAAATAAATTTCTGTAGCCTCGAACCCTGGACTCGGCGAGTGATACCCAGGCTAGAGCTTCGTTACAGCATATATCGATGTCTTAATTTGCTAAGGCCCTAGCATCAAATTTTTCAATATCAAGTTTTTGATGGATTATAATAAAGCGTGCCCACTTTCGTCTATGCCAAAAATTTTAGAGACCCGAACCGAAAACTTAAGATCTTTTCTTTTAGTTTAAATTAAAAATTCACGAAGCAGTACTCTAAATAATAAAAAGCTTTTTGTTTCTCCTGTAAAATCTAAAAAATGCGTGTTATCGACTTAAGAAGTTTTTCGGCTTCGTTTAAAAAGCTCATTTGATCTGCCCCACCAGAAAATGGACGTTTTAGAGACGATTCATCACAAACGGTACTACTATTAAATATATTGAATAGTTTATCGAAAAATAAAATAAAAGCCGCAGTATTTGGAAATGTGGATGCATTAACGACCCCAGAACTATACATGGCAAGCATGCCAGAAGCTACTGTATTTGACAACACGTGAGCAGCAAATCGCACACTCATGCGGTTAAAAGACGACAGTTCAAAGTGAGCAGAAGTAAGTTTAGGTGCACAACGTATGGAGGCTTTGCTATCAGCCTCATAAAAGTAAACGATATCCTTCCAACTTACCCGTGAGTTTTGAAATATAACAACGTTTTTATTATTTTCTAAGCAATTCTGGCTACTTTTTAGAAGATGAGGAGAATCATGGAAAAACATGATTTCCTGGCCGTTTACGACGAAAAAAGGTTGTTCTTCGCATACTCCCAGCATTATAGCGAAGTTTACGAAATTTGAACCCTGGTCACACACAAATTGACAGAGGAAAAGGCCTATATTTTGGAGCTGTTGAACCATCTCGAAAATATATTTTTTTAAAATGTTGCCTTTACAAGACCCTTGGACAAGAAAATAGGCTAATGGTTGGGACAAAGACTGCCCACCAATGCCTTGAACCATAACAGTCAATACACTATTGACCGTTATGGAAGTACGCTTTTCATCACCGTAGTCTTCCAAACCTATTATCTTGTTAAGGTGCCTATCATATTGTAAATGGGCCATCAGAGACATTTCATCGCAAGACATAGAGACGAACCACTGCTCATGAGTGAAACCCCGACTTCTGAACTCCAAAGCCTTTATTCTGCTATTACTGCAGCCTGGAGACCGGGGCCAGCTACAAACAAAATCGTACAATGTTTTCTCCTCTGGCCAATTCAGGGAATGCTTAAGATATCTATAAGCTTGGGGAGACAAAAAAAAAAACCTAAACCCTGCGGGCTACTATTTTTGAGACAAATAGCGACATGACAAGGCAATTTGCTGCAAATTTCTTCTAGAAAATCGTCTTTACTCTTCACTAATTCCTTCTGTTCTCCAACCACCTTTTTATATACTTCTAGCTCATTTTTCACATCAACTAGCTCTTGCCTTGCTCTTTTCAACTCACTACGTTCGTCATTTAGTTCTTTTTTTAAACTCTTAATCTCCTCTCGAATTTTTCACTTTCTACCAGTATCTGCACTAAGGGCCTTTTCAGTTTGAACTTTTTTAGCCACCTTAACATCATTAACCGTACTAGTGCAACTCGCGAATACATTATCAGCATCTAATTCTGGCAGAAAACTAGGAGAAAATGACACATTGGCATCGCCAGAAAATGAGGGAAGAATCGACCTTTGTATTTGTATTTTAATATATTTCGTTCGCTCGGTTTGTTTTTGCAATAAAATTTTAAGAATATTGAAATATTTATTCCTATAAAATTTAATTTTTTTTTATTTCCAATTTTAAGAATAGTCCTTGTGACCATAGTTTTTGTGACCAAATTACCCAGAAATATTGTTTCCTTTTACTGTAGCAACATGTATATCTGATGTTATAAAAAAGTCATGCCCCTACAATTTTGACTAATGGAGTTTTGAAAACTGTAGATATTTAGTTCCTTCTTTGTGCTGCTTTCACACGTAAGTATAACAAAAGAAACCGATACAGAATTGTATTTTGTTCACGAAAAAATAATTACATAGATGAGAGCTAATTTTTGCCTTAAAAAAAACAGTAACTTAATTATAGACAGCAAACGCAAGGAGTCTCATTTCCGTAGTGGCTCAAGGACTTCATTCCTCCTTTACATGATAAACGGCGAAGTCTTCGTGGTTGCACGCACCTTTTTGTATTTTGAGTGTGAATGTATACATTTCGCAATGAAATTTAAAGCACAGCCACAATAATATGAACTAACAAGAACAATTCCTGGCCTAAAAAGGAATGATCCAAAGACAACAAAGGAAACAAAGACGAGGAATAAGAACCAGAGAAGCGTCTAAAGTGGAAGTTAATTTATGGCGGTTAATTTTTCATTCCGTTGAAAAGAGGAGTGTATGAGTATGTGTGCTTGTGTGTGTGCTTTTAGTTTTGTTGTATTAGTGCTTTTGGCGGCCGTTTACAAAATTGTTGTCTTTTGTATGTCTGTAGGACCGAATCTTTTCTTGATGTGCACAAGGCATGAAGCGGAAATTTATGAATGCGAAATGCTTTTTCTATGTTGTTTCACTTTTATTTCTACTGTTTTTTAGTTTTATTTTCGCTAAAATGAATTCAAACATATCGTCGTCGTTCTGGAAGAAATCACTAAGTCCATTTTTTAATTTCAGAGATGAAGTTAGTTAATGCAGTGCATAATGCTCTACGAACATTGACAATACTTAAAAAGTTAACAGATTGATACACACCTTAGTATGCGTTTAAACTGCATCATCAAAAATCGAATTTATTATGTTATTCGAATTCTAGAAGCTAATTAATACGGATTCAATTAAAAAAATTAATTTGGACTTAGTGATTTCTGCTTGAACGACGACGATATGCACATTAAACTGGCCTTCGCTGTATGACCGATTTTAAAATTACTCCGAAACCCGCTCCCCGGGGCTTTTTGAGGTTACTGGAAAAACTAATCTTATCAATCAAAAATGGAGTTTTCGGCCCTAAGAAACTTTTTCTGGATTTGTTTTTCCAGTAGCCTCACAAATACGCCCGGCGAGCGGAATTCGGAATAACTTTTCAAATAAGGGCCAGTCTTATGTACATGTATATCGTGCATAATATGTATTAAAATGTACATATATGTACATATGTATGTAAAACTTATTTAAAGTTCAATGCTATGGGAAAATGTTGTGTATCAACCTAAATTTCTCTCATTTAGCTTTTTGAGAACTTTCATTCACATATTTGCATATTACATATGTGTATTCCAAATACAAACAAAATACATACAGCTGTTGTCAACTAATTATAAACACTTCTGCCTTCATTATTTTTCCCATTTTTTTGAGAAGTTGTGTACAGGGTGACAATCGTAAAGTGACGCACACATTTAAGCAGTTATTTTCAAAAGGAAGTACTTCCATTAAGTACAATTAAGTGTTAACATTGCTGAATATATAAGCATTCATTTGAACCCCACCTCATTCAATATAACCTCCTTAAGCCTGCACACATGCCTTCAAACGATCCGGAAATCGTAGGACTGTTCGCCGCAGGACTTCCTGATCAATTTCAGTCCAGGCTTCCTCTAATGAATTTGTCAGCGACTCCAGACTGTGGTGTTGAGATGCACAAGCCTTACTCTCTAAAATACTCCAAATAGAGTAGTCCATTGGATTCAAGTCTGGAGAGTATGGTGGCCATTCTTGAGATGTTATGAATCTAGAAAAATTGTCTTTTATCCATGTTTTCGTTAATTTTGCCATGTGGGAAGGTGCAGAATCTTGCTGGAAAGTCCAGTTTTCATTTCCAAATGTATCTTGGGCCCAGGGAAGAACATGTTCATTTAAAATGCTCCGATAAACAACCTGGTCAATTTTAACACCCTCTTCAACGAATATTAGAGGGGTTCTGGCATTAGCGGAAACTCCAGCCCATACCATAACGGAAGCTGGCTTTTGAACTCGGCCAACAGTCCTATTTTGTTGCAATGATGATGTTAGCCACATTAGGTCATTTTGCGCATTGAAATGTTGTTCAACCGTGAAAATTTTTTCATCTGTAAACAAGATATTTTCAACATTTTTTAACACGGAGGAGCGTAGCAACGCCTTGCATCTTTGCAGTCGCAAATCTTTCTTTTTTTGTGTCAGATCTTGAGCTTTTCGGAGCTTGTACGGCTTAAGATTAAGCTTTGATTTTGCAATGATTCGCACTGTTTCACGGTTTACTCCCACTTCCTTAGCGATTTTTCTCATTGAGCGCCTTGGATTTCGCTTGATTCGTTTACGAATTTTTTCTGTTAAACCAGAAGTGGCAACTGTTGAAAATTTTCCCCGGTCTCTATCTCCAAAACCCCCAGTTTCATTATATCGAATAATAGCTCGGTCTACCGTACGACTTGACAAATTTAAAGCCTTTGCAATTTGACGGCTACTATAATTTGCCAAATGAAATTTCATAATTTCACGACGAATATTTTCCTTGTCCATTTTTATGGAAATTTCAAAATGTAATAACAAAAATTCAAATGAAATTAAAAGCAAAGCCAATGATGAATGAATTTGCTTTTTAAATTAAAGTAACGGTAAATGGCAAAGCTTGCTGCAGAGTATTAAACTTGCGTCACTTTACAATTGTCACCCTGTAGGGTGTCTAGGCTGCAATTTTGTTCCAGAAATAACATGTAAAACGTTACCATTTTCGACCGAGTTGCATGATAAAAATTATTTGGGTAATGAGGACATAACTTTTTTTTGCACCAACGTTCCCAAAATTTTTAGTTAGGATTTTCTTACCATATACACAGGCGGTCATGAAAGCCGCACCACTCATCAATTTCAAAAAAATCGTTTAAAATGGGATCTAAACCTGATTTTGTTTTAGTGAATGCAATTTTTTTTTTCGGGAACAAAATGAATTAAAGTGCGAAGGAAACGTCACGTTCTTGAGGGTATTAATTAAGAGTATGTAAAAATAATAATATTTGTTATTTTTTGATGGTGCAAACTAGGAATTATTTGTTGCATATTAGAGTTACAAGCAAAATTGTTTAGTTTGATGGTGTACCTCTTTATTATGGCAGTTATCTGGAATGGCATGGAGTCGACAAGCACTTTAAGGATATCATTCGTTATTTTTTGAATACAAAACTTTTTTCAGAACTTAAACAAGGGGTTTTTTATTCTTTAGAATATTTTGAGAAATTTTCCGTTTCATTATACGACAGAGTTGCTCCATCGGATTTAAATCCAACGAACTACCTGATCATTCCAGCCAGTAAATTCTAACATCATCGAAAACCTTTTGAATCTGCAAACAAATAAGAATCAATAATCAAACTTTTTTACTATTTCTAAAGTTATCAAACATTAGGTATTAATTAATAACTAAACCTTGCCAATTTGGAGCGGTGATATGCCACAGAATTCGTTCGGATAAGTAACGTCATTAATGAGCGAAAGCGTACCACAATTGGCTTACAGAAATTGCTCCATAAAATTTTACACATGTTTTGGGCGTTCACAGTCCCTTCAATATAGTATAAGGGACCCAGGATATAGTAGGAGAAACCCATCCAAACTATCTGACTTTGTGGGAATTTGACTATTTTCACTATACACCGAAGATTAAATGCTCATAGCAAATTGAGTTTGATTTGTCCGATCATATAACTTTTCTCGAGTCTTTCAGAGTCCAATTGTTGTAGTTTTTAGTCCATGCCAGGCGATTTGTTTCTATCAATTTCGTCAACAACGACCTTTTGGCTGATCGTCTTCCATACAGACCGTCCTTTCGTTTCTTTCTACGTAAGGTTTCTCTTTAGCTCAGACATTATTGAGACTGCACTTTTGACTAGACCATTTATGCTTATCCTTCAGGTTATGCCATTTTTCTCGTATTTCTCTTCCATAGTCTTGTTGATCCTTTTGTCCTTTCAAGCGGATACAAATTGCCTTTTTTCTGGAGCAGTGTAAAAGTGATCGATTGTAAGCATCAGATTTCTTCAGGTATTTAACTTTATGACACTCCTTGATACCTAAGAACAAAAACTTCGACGTTTTTGGTGGAGCGACAATTGTTTACATATACTTTGCAGTTGTTTTTGGTACTATTTCAAAGATTTTAGCCAAACAAGCGCAATAAAAAATAGTATATTCCGCTTAAATACATTTTAAAAACATAAATAAGGGAATCTCCTTTACAAAGAAAGGGAAATTTGAGCTAAGTTAGGAAATATTACCGAAATTGCAGCAGTGTTGCAAGTGGTGCGGTTCATGACCGCCAATGTATGAGTACCTACTTTCAAAATGTATACATATCATACGGATCAGAGATTGAGTGCTGGACTGTATAATAAGAGTGTCCAAATAAAATAACTTTTTTTGATAGTAAAAGAAGATAAAGCCAAGAGCTGCACTCCAGACATTAGAAAAGCTTCAAGCGTCAGGAATATCGTACCAGAACATTTCAGAATAAATTAAATGTTCCAAAAAAATGAGCGCTCCATGAAAGAAATGCGCACGTAAAACCAGAATTTACAATGAAGAACAAAATTAAGAGTATTCCAGAAAAAGACCCGAGGAAAAGTTCTTTAGACATTCAACATGAACTCTACTCGGATTACAGTGTTTCCATATCAGGCTAGGCTTCACGGAAGAATAGCATACAAGAAACCAATTGCTTACGTCTAAATAGAAAAAACAGCTCGTAGAGTTTGCGCAAGCGTTTGCGAATTAGGCAGAAACCCAATAGAAATTCGTACTCTGAAGTGATGAATCTAAGATAAATCGTATTGGATCTGACTTCCGATAAAATTTAACAAATTTTCTAAATAAGCTTGCTTGAATTTAAAAAATTTGAATTGATATAGTTCTTGATGTTTACTTAAAAATGCAATAACCAAATAATATGTTACAATAATTTTTTTTAAGTGGCTGTCGAAAGGCACACTGTGATACCACATGGTTGGACCTATAGTTTAACGCCGATTCCGAACGGCGCGGTAGCAAACTTGCCATAGTTTTGTGGTTTTCCCATTGCCTACCAAGAGGTGTACTTGTACACTTTCTTACAACTTCATATCGATAGTGAATATAAGAAGGTTATGAGAATAAACCAACAGGCCAATACGGTAATCTGAAGTTATATATAAACAGGCTTAATGAACAAATGTAGTCAAAACAACAACAGTGTATAAAGAGACGGGAAAATCAGATGATCGTTTCGGAATCCGCCACAATTCCTCATCAATACGGTAATCGAACCCGCAAACTCCCGGGTGAAACTCTAATACACCAGACGTACTGATTTGATAAGTACATGTCCTGATTTTTTTTAAATACTGATTTTTTTAAATCTCAAAATCAGTACAAAAATGTACTGATTTTTGTTTTTTGTACTGATTTTTTCAAATTCTTAAGCTTAAAGGTGTTAAAATCGTTTTTGCACACAGTCTCACCCTGTTTGTTTCTTTTTCTGATTGTTCACAAAATAAAAGGCATACGCGTTGCTGCTATCGAGAAGAAAAAAGCAATATGCAAATAAAAGAAGAAAAGTCGATTAACGTAAGTTTTTAAATGAGTGAAATGAATTTGCCATTAAATGAATTTGATTATTTGAAGTTATATATAAACAGGCTTAATGAACAAATGTAGTCATCACAACAACAATGTATATAGAGACGGGCAAATCAGACGGCCGTTTCGGAATCCGCCACAATTCCTCATCAGTGATCTTAGTGATAGTTCTTAATCTTTCAATATCCTATATAAGCTACTAATATTTGAAATCATAACTCAGAATTACGGATTTGATTCCAAATATCTTCACTGAATAGAGATATTGAAAGAAACTACCACTACCGTTCTATACACTTATGTTGTTGTTTTTTCCCCATTGTAGCTAGTCTGCATAACAGTTCGTTATTTGAAAGTCTAGTACATGGGAGAGTGTGTGTGTTTGTGAGAAAATGATTCTAGGTGTCATTTTTTCTGAACGGTCCCCATTCGATCAATGAATTTGATTATTGTCCTCAGCTCTCACACAAAAAAAAAAAAAAAAAAAAAAACTATGGAAACTGATACGTAATCAGCATTGTCTACTGACGAAGGAAAAAAAAACGTAAAATGAACACATAAAATCTGAGAAAAAGTTTCACCGGACATTTATATCACTATATTACATTGAAATTACTAGGTAATAAAAGCATAAAAACTGTACTGATTTTCACTGCTTTCCAACGTAGAGTTTACTAATTTCGCGGTTCAAAAATCTGGCTACCCTAAGTACACTTCCCAATAGACTATCGAGGTCGTCTGCTACAGCACATACTATTCAGAAACAAAGTGGATTTTATTGATAAAACATTTTTAAATGCTCATATACTGTAAGTGTTTTTAATTAGTTGACAACAGCTGTATATTTATATGTATTCGTACCGACACCAACTAAAACACATGTGCTAAATTTCACTTCCGTTCAGTTTTAACTATTTCATACCCAATGTTGCTTATATGCAACATTCACTTTTATGTGGCATAAATAAAATGTTTAACAGATATTACTATTAACGCTATTTGTATTCGGTTCTGTTAGGTATTCTTCACGTTTGCTAATTGCCGAATATTTGAAATTTCTTGCTTAAATATTTTTTTTTTAATGTTTTGTCTTTGAAGTCCAGCAAAAAACCTAAGTGCAAAAATTTTTAGTAAAATCTTTTGCAGTATTTTTTGAAAAATAATGCATTAAATTATTACTAACCGGAAATTTTTTTTATCAGATATGTTTGTAAAAGATAAGAGAATATGAAAATCAAAAAATTGGAGAAAAGGAGTTATCCAGTGGTTGTCTACAGCTTCATAGCTATGTTTTTTTTAACCTTTAATAAAGGACAAGCAAATCAATGTAGAAGCAAGAAATTTGATGTCATGATTGTGGAAGATCTAAGTAACCATAATTTCACAACAAAAGGTTTCTCTCAAGCCCCATTAAAATTCGGATGTCAAAGGGTTAAATTGCATTTTCTGCATTTCCTCTAAATTTATCTTCCGCAATTTACACGTTTGATGAATTCTAAATTCTACTAGACAACCAATATCACAGAGAAACTTTTCTCCTTTTTTAACACTTAGTGTTCACGCGAACAAGTATACATATGCGGATGCTAGGGGGGTTAGCTGGTTGCAACCCCCCGCTCCTATACATTTTGATTGTTAGTCAGGAAAAAAAATTTAAAAAGGACGAAAATGAATTCCCTCCTTAGGAAATGCCTCCTGGATCCGCTAATGTACAAATGTGTGTATGTTTTGCACAAATGTGTATATCCCCTTGTGTATTGCGCGCGTATGCCTCTGAAAGAGATGCTTGTTTTTCTTTCTTTATAAAGTTTGTCAAATAAATTTTGTCTTGTTTCGAAATTTTACCGGACATGAAAGCAGTTGAAAAGCATCTATTATCGATTTTCTTGTTTCCTTGTGATTGACAGATGTGTGTCACTTCAAAAATAAAATTTAGTTTCTCTACAATAACACGGCATAATCAGACAATATAAAAAATTATAGACAGATTTTTTTATTGAGATCGGTAACGGAGAATTTCTGCGTATTTCTCTGTTAGGAGATTTCCTACTAGATTTGATGGAATATTTTTGGTTTTTAGCAGTAATTCTTCAGTGGAAAAACTTAGTAGTTTTTAATATCCTCTTTTCTGGTTTTTAATATGTTTAGTGAATTTAATAGTTAGATAGGATAGGTTAGGATTCAATAGTACCTACTTGTGTAAAAAATATAGTGTATTAACTGTGAACACTTGCAATAATTAACATGGTGTGCCACAAGTTTTCTTATAGCGGCAAGAATTTCTTTAGCGTGACTTAGGGATCCGCAAATTAAGGTAGCGAAGTTTACTTTTTAAAAACTTTCTAACTTTCCAAATAGTAGTGGGTAGGTACAAAAAATTTTAACAGAGTGGAGTCATTTGAGAGACCTCCCTCTTATTTTTCGAACTGCCAAAATTTGGTACTGTCAAGTGCAAAATGTAAATAAACAAAAGCTATTGTGTGAAATCATTTGTGTGGAATAAAATCATTTTCTTTTGTGTAATAATAGTTTTCTTTAAATTTTGTAATTTTTTATGATGTTTTGCGTAATTTATGGTAGGTGCTGCAGAAACGCATTTTCCATTCCTGTGGATGATAAAAAGTGCCGACGATGGAGCCAAAGCAGCGGGGTGGTTTTAAAACACCCATCATTTATTTGCGAAGAACATTCTATCAAAAGTTAGTTGAAACAATAATTATAATTCTTTATTTATAAAATAAATTTTTTTTCTTTCATTTGACTTTTTCGAACTTTTTTACTTGTTTATTTCGAATTTAGTAATATTTTATTAAAAACCCATTTACCTCGTAATAAACTTGCGTTTATTTCAATTTTTGCATATAACAGACTGCTTCAGGTATTGTAATACTAGTCCTAAAACTAGTTATTAAGGCACTAGCGAAAGAACTAGGACAGGAAGTAGTCATTAAGGGACTAGCGAAAACACTAGATATTAACGAACTAATGAAAGAACTACCCTGCAGTGAAAAGTTCTAGTTCCGAACTAGCGAATTCAATAGTTCTTAAGGGACAGTGACTGGTTCCACATCTATCTACTTTGATTTGCTACTACTACATTAGCATGGGACTTTCGCTAGTCCTTCAATAACTAGTTCTTGCACTAGTTCGTTAATATCTAGTTTTTTCACTAGTTCTTGAATAACTAGTTTCAGCATTAGTTCTTAAATACCTTAACCACTAATAAATAAAATGCGAATTTATTAAATGGCGGTTTTTCTTAATAAAATAATATCAACTCAGAAAAAAAATACAATAGATCCAATTATAAAAAGATGAATTATTAAATGTCATTATTGATATTTGAATTTGAATAAGTTACGAATATATGTATAAAATTTGATTTTCTGCGCACTTCCTTCAGGTTATCTTCAGGCGAGTTAGTTTGGTTACCAAGACTTTTTGCTCAGTGAGTGTTTCCATTTATGTTTTGTTTTATGCATAAGTCATTTCTGAAAAAGAATAATAAATAAATTAATAAATTTATAAATCCAAAAATAAGTAAATTAATAAATAAATGACAAATAAATACTTACATTGAGACTTCAAATTTGTGCCATCGGTTACAATCATACGCTGCACTTCAAGATAGGTCGATTGTTTTTATTCACGAACTTTTTGTTCAACATTTTATTAATAATTACACCTTCAGCAAATTACAAATCTTTTTTAATTTGTTTTATACAATAACACTTTTTTCACAAATTCACTTAACTTCTTGCGTCCGGCTTGCTCAAAAATTACACACCTACAAGAAAAATTAGTTGAAGACAATAGCTGTTAAAATAGCAGTAAATGACGAAGAACAATTACGAAGCAAAGTTTTTTTGTTTTTGTAAAACGACACAGCATACCGATCATTTAAGACTTCGAACTGGCGAATCTATAGATGAACTTGTCACCATAATATGCACTAGGTTCGAGAAAAAAAGAAAATCGTTTTGTTTCAACTAGATTTTTGTTTCACAGAACTAGATCTTTTTGTATCTATTTCGCTGTTTCACTGCAGGGTAGTTATTGAAGGAAGCGAAAACACTAGTCCTCAGGTAATGCACAAGGTGGCAGTCGACACCTCCTATGACAACGCCATGTTAAATTCGCTAGTTGTAGCAAAGTAAAGTAGATAAATTTGGAACCAGTCATTGTCCCTTGAGAACTAGCGAATTCGATAGTTCGGAACTAGAACTTTTCACTGCAGGGCTGCTACAGCGATTTCTTTGCTTATATGTTCACACGATTAACACCAAAAAATAATTCTGCAACTAATAAATGTACATACATATTTTTTTTTCGGTAAGTGCTCTCTCTTACACATATAAACTCCGGTCGAATTTTAGTTTTCGTCTCTCTTTTTCTCTCCTCTCTTCTCTTAGTGCCTGGTTATATTGGTGCTCGGTGTTCGACGAACACAAAACATTTTCTCCCGTGCTCGGTCGAGGTGGTTACATTCAGCTCGTTGCAGAGTTGCTTTTTGTCAAAATATACTCGTTTGTTTAATACTATTTGTATGTAATAGTACTGTTTTGTAAAATTACTCATTGCCACCCTGAATACTCGGCGTGCTCGGTGTACAATACACCAAGCATATCGTCTTCGGTGTGGGAGTGAGTAAAGAATCTCTCTTTGTGTTCGGCGCAACAACAATTTTATGGTGTTCACCGAGCATACTCACAATATAACCACAGCCTTAGTTGTTTAGAGTAGCACAGTTATACCGTGCAGTAGTCTGAGCGAGAGGACAGGACATTACAGTTATTTACATTTCACACATTTTTGAAATTTACCCATTCCGTGAGCTAAGTTGTTTACACATCAAAAATGTAACGGTTGTTTACTTGTACAAGGATTACTCTCACCAAAAAAGTAATCTATTTTAAATAATATCATCAAAATTAACTTTTGGCCAGCTTTTTGGAGGAAATACCCCATGCAACGGTTGTATCAATAATATATGAAAAAATAAATAAAAATACAAAATTTTTGGTTGCATATTGTAAAAAAAAAAGAATTAAAATGTGCGTTGCATGGATTAAGGATACATACAATTGAACAATTTATAGCCTTTCTGCAAGAAAACGAAAACATTTATAATTGTGCGCGTAAGGACTATATCGTCGTCGTTCAAGCAGAAAACACTAAGTCCAAATTAATTTTTTTAATTGGATCCGTTTTAATTAGCTTCTATAATTCGAATGACATAATAAGTTCGATTTTTGATAATGCAGTTTAAACGCATACTAAGGTGTGTATCAATCTGTTAACTTTTTAAGTTTTGTCAATGTTCGTAGAGCATTATGCACTGCATTAACTAACTTCATCTCGCAAATTAAAAAAATGGACTTAGTGAATTCTGCCAGAACGACGACGATACATAAAAAGAGCAGACGCATGCGAGGAGCTGTGAATTAGTGAAAAGAATTACATTGGAAGCGGTAAAACTAAAAATAAGGAATTTGCGCACGCAATATGTTCGGGAGTATAGAGCGATAGAGAATTCTTATCGAATTTTTATCTATGATTATTTTCATACCTCGTAAATAAGGCTGACTTCGAAAATGCATTAATGCCAAGCATCTATATTGTAAGTTACGGGGCTAAAATGTGAAAGAAATTAACAAAAAATATAAAATATTTAAATATTTTTTTTTGTTGGAATAGCAAAAGAAGTATTCAAGAATTGTAACATGACTTTACCCATTAATGCATCCCTGATCAAAATTCGATTTATAAATTACTTTTTTTTTTTGTTTGTTTGTTGGCAGTGCGTGTTGGCAAATTTTGATTGGCTAAAAACCAAAACGCGACGCTTCTTAATCAGCGATGAAAAAGTAGGTACAATTGTACCCTTTTCCGACTTTTTCGAACTACAAGGTACATTAGGTACAATTGGCTCATTTTAGATACAATTTCTCATTGGCCAAAATAAATTTAACCCTTAATTACTGTACTTTTTTGCTTAACTTTAAGGTTCACAGCTCTGATATTGCTGTTTATAAAGAAAAAATCCAATAAATCATAAGAAGATTATTGAAATTTAGCAAAAATTTAAAAATTATTTTTGCATTATGTATGTTTTCTTTTAAATACAGAAATAACAGAGCTCTGAGCTTTGGCTGCACATTTTTGAAAAATCAAAAATTATGATAAAAATTCCGAAACTTTCATGACCAATATGATCAGATTTAAAAATTTGTTTCCCCCTTGTATTCATCTAAAACTACAAACTTTTCCCATCCCTTAGTTTCGGATTTGTTGTGTCCTAAAAAGTAACTTTTTATGATCAAATGAACCAATGAAATATACTATTTAGGTACATTCATGCTCATTTAAGTACAACTTTTTTGGTAAATTAGATTCTGAATCTAGAAGCTTGCTTTTAGATTTCAAAGGTTGGCAAAGAATAGAAAAAAAAAATAGCGTCAGAAAATTAGAAGGCAGTTCGGGAATGGTATTGAAGGCGAGTAGACGTGCTCAGATAGTTGCTCGGATTTTTTCTTTTTAATTATAACAATTTATAAAATAAAAATAAAACAGTTGTGTTCTTTTTATTAAATGACAATTTAAAAATCTAAAAAAGAGGAAAAAAACATATACTGTAAACTAAATTAATAACTAATATTTCTTATAAGTAAATAAGTTTTGAACGCGAAAATAATTTTTAGGTCGCGTGTAACAATATATGAGAAAAAAAAGAAGAAAAATGTTCAGTCCAAAATGTCTCGAAAATAAGTTCGAGCGTGAGAAAAAAAAAAGAAACATTTGAAATAAAATATATATATACGATATGAGGACAAAATATGTATAAAAAAAAGGAAAAAATATAAGTAAATATTGCTGTACAATTTTTAGTCATATACAATTTATAAATGAGCAATATAAAGATTTCCTAATGTTAAAAATGAATAAAACAAAACTTCCTAAAAACATTGTAACTAAACTTTAACAACATTGTAACTAAAATTTAACAACATTGTAACTAAAACTTTATCAACACTGAAACTATCAATTTTAACAACATCGTAACCAACAAATTCGCTAACAATTTTAACAACACCGTAACCAACAAATTTCAAATTTATTTACTTTTTTGAACTTTTTACTTGTTTATTTCGAAATTAATATTATTTTATTAAAAACCCATTTACCTCATAATAAACTTGCGTTTTTTCAATGTTTGTATATAACAGACTGCATCAGGTATTGAATACAGGTGCTACTAGTGCAACTCGCGAACACATTATCAGCATCTAATTCTGGCAGAAAACTAGGAAAAAATGACATATTGGCATCGCCAGAAAATGAAGGAAGAAGCGACTTTTTTGATGGAACAGAATTTTCTACCCCAGAATTTGGTGTAGCATCTAAATAGCTTCCCCACAATCTGGGTTGGTTATTGTATTTTCTAACCCAGAAAACTGCACTGAACTCAAATCGTTACAATTTAAAAATAAATTCTGGTCTGGGACCGCATCTCTTTTCAACTTCCTTTTCAACCGCATTTCTTTGGAAAAGTGACGATAGCACGCGTAAATGTATTTTGTTCTTTTCGTCTGTAATAATGAAATGAAAATTTAAATTAGTTTTTAACCAATTTTTTATATTCAATTTATACAATATATTAATATTTATTAATTTAAATTAGTTATATTTTTCTCAATTACGTAATTTGTTATAAGTGTCTGATCACACGGGCGCATTCAGGCGTTCATGCTTGCGCCCGTGTTTAAATGAGAGAGGTAGAAAAAATAGGTAGTAAGAAAAATATAGAAGCTCGCCTATCTACGACAGAGAGTGGGGTTGTAATTTTTACAACCAACTCTTCTTTGGTGTCAGGGGCTGTGAACCCTACCGCCTACAGAAGCCGTCGTACTGGGGCCACGACTTTCTCGTAGGATGAGACGCAAATGGAAAAAATTAGGTCGATAAACAGACGTAAGGAGGGCCGCTACTCTGGTTGAAGACCGAATTATTGCCAATGTTTCAAAGAGGGTACGCTCTGCTGAGGTTACAACAACCGATGCAGGGGTTCCTCAGAGAAACCAAGCCGCTTCCTTCAGGCGCGCACAGGTAAAGAAGACGAAGACCGATACTGCTAGCGCTGCCATCTCTTGTAGTGTGGGCGCCCAGATGGGAGGCTTTAATTCTTTCCAAACCTATCTGTGGACTTACAGTAACCCAGATAAATTTGCAACATTCCAAGGCTGCTACTGTACTCCTATGTAAACACCTTGTTGTATACATTCCCTCACATAACAACAACACAAGAACCTTGGGTCCATAAAGGACGCATCTGTGGACTTAGTGAGCTAAAAAGGGTGCACGATTCTATATGATGAGAGTTTTAATAGACCTAGAACCTGTCTTATAGCATCTCCTCATCTTACAATCACCAAACTTGGTCAGTTTTTTGGCCAAGATGTGGTGGCTGCTAAGGTGAGTTTTCAGGACAATCGATAATGGAAACATTTTGCGATTACTTCTGCCTACTTTCCACTCTATCTTTGTAACAGTACAACTTGGCAAGGAACTTGGTATAAAAACTTGATGTACCTTACTACAGAGCATAAAGATAATGTACAAAATTAAACACATTATTAAACAACTTTTTGTAAAAACTTAAATTTTCTAAAAAAAGGTCGAAAAAATGTATTTTTGGATTTTGAGTAGTAATTGTTTCCTACTCAAAAAAGTTATTAATTACAAATGTAACAATAAAATAAAGGTCTCTGAATTTTCTATGTAACAAAGCTAATTTTATTTCTCTACGCTTAGTATTATTGAAGTTATGATACATAATTTGGTGACAAATATTGTTCCTAAGTGATTTTCTTAAACACCCTGTATCTCAGTGGATGTTGAAAATACGCCCTATATCCAATAATAGATTTATTTATAATAATACTTAGTATAATTTGCATAATCGAAAATGTGTTCGTAAATTTGGTTTGAAATTTGCACATATTTTTTAAAACAGCAATAGCAATATTTATGATTTTTTCATGCTCCAGAACAATGTTTACTTGATAATTGTTATAAACAAATACTTATAAATAAACAAATTACCGTTATTTAGCGATCGAAAATTTTTTTTATGAACTATCACTAAAAAAAAAGAGTAGTCCTGAAAATTCCCATAAATTTGGTTGAGCGAATCCCGAAATACATCAAATTGAAAAAAAACTTCTAAAATTGTTAATTTCAATAAGTTGTAAAAAAAAAAATTTTATGAGCTAAAAATTTGGGAATCGTATTTTCTTATAGAAACTTACTGATTTCCATATTTACATTAAAATGTGAGAAAAAATAATTTCCAATGATTGATTTCGAGTATGTCTAGCTCGATGATAGTTTTTGCGAAAAACTCAATGGGGCTTGTCACGAAATTGGAGTTAGTAACATATTATTTGATGAGTTAAAAAACATTGAGCCATTCACTGTTGTGACAACTGTAACCCACATATTCTGCTATCTCTTTTTATTAGGATCAGAATATATTTTATTTTGAAATTTTTTAATCGCGAAATAAGCACTCCTAAAATAAATTTTTGTGTGTTGCACATCTATAGTTTTCAAAATTCCTTTCAACATAAGTGTATATGGCCACGTTCGTTATTGTTCAATTTTCTCTTTTTATCAATAATTTGTATTTGCATTCTCTTTTAATAAGTTTTTACGTGAACAAAATTTTACCCTCTTTTGTTTTGACCATTTTCGTCTCTCTGTTCTACCCTTTTCAAAGAAAGTTTTGCGTGTACAAAATTTTACCCTATTTTATGTTCACGTTTGTTTCTCTGTGCTGCCAATTACAAAATTTTCCTATTTTTTTTTGTGTGTTTAACACTTAAAGTTTCCGATATTCTCTCCAAAAAGTCGTTAAAATGAAACAATTGATTGCTTTCTAGTGATATTTAAATATATTTTAAGCATTTATTTTTAAATGTTTATTCATCATCGTTTTAACTTTGAAAAAATTTCATTAAGTTACACTTGAATTTTTTGTTACACGAGAGGGCGCGCCGCGGCAAATAAGCCGCAAAAGCGAGATACCAATTTTCAAACACAAATAGCAACTAAACGATGTAATGCAGAAACCAACGGCTAATTGTAAACCACGCTGCATCTCAAAACTTACAAAGTCATTTGAGTGACAGCGGTCGGATACTATGATTTGTATTTTAAAAACAAAAATTGAACAATTTGCGACTAATTTGCCGCGGCGCGCCCTCCGAAGGGTTAATGTGTTTATACTTCGAGCAAAGACAATAATAAAATGACAAAAAATGCCAAAAAATAAAACCAATTTTTGATTTAACTGTTCTTATTGCAATTGTTTTTGTCTCTCTGTATCATGATATAACGGTTTTTTTTTTTTTGCAATTGTTTTTCTTTGTCTGTATCAGGGCTGTCGCTTTGATATTTTTTGGTGAAATTTTTAAAAAATTGAAGTGTTTCGAAGTGATTTTTAAAAAAAAGTGAAGTGTTTTTTGAAGTGTAATGAGAAAACGACATGTTTCAAAAATTTATCTGGTTTTATGTGCTTAGTTTGCGAAAAAAAAAACTTTTCGGCGGTAGCGCTACTATGAGGCAAACACAATAATGCTTCAACAAAATTTTTGAAATGAGAGTACATACTCTCGATGCCAGTCCTTTTGCATAAAATTATTTAGAAATAAAAGCCCCCCCCTTCTACCTCTTCTTTTTCCACCAAATTCTAATCAGTTAAATGACAGTCCATAATTGTTGCCAAATAGGTATTTAAATAAGCACAAAAGATCGCAAAATGTACTATAACATGTGTCTTACTTTTTATAGGGAATATAAATTCCAACATACCGATCGACACACTCAATGATGCCCTTCTAAATTAAGGAGAAATGTAAAAAATTAATTCAACGAAATAGTTGATAGAGATGAACATATTTAGATTTTTTTATATCGATTTTAGCTTTTCATTGAAACTGAAAAACCGAAGTGTTTTTATGAAAGAAGAAGTGACGAAGTGTCGGGCTTGAAGAGGAAAAACTTCATTTGAAGTGTCAGCAACAGCACTGGTCTGTATGATGATACATTTGTATTCTGTTTTTAAAACATTTTATTCTGCTGAAACACTCTGATTTTGCTTGTTGTTCGTTAAACTGAGTACAGCAAAATTTCTTTTGTTCGTTATTTAAGATTCTCAATGGAAAAAATTTGCTTGTTCGCTACTTGCGGCTTTCGTAGAAATGAATGTTCGTTAAATCGGAAAACCACTGTATTTTTATTTTGATACTTTGTATATAATGTCAGCATGCTAAATTATTTTTAATCTTATTTATTTTGTACTTTAAACAAAATTGTTTTTGTAATGGGTGATATAGGCCTACAGGGGAACCGAACACCCAGAAAAATATTCGGTAACGCGCGATTTTGTATATCTCAAAGGTGGTGTGGAAAGGGCAAACTTGTGTGAAAAACGATATGAGTTTATTTTCTTGTAATACTATGAATTATATTATTTGAGCTATTTGATTTTTTATTACAAATAAATGAAATGTGTACAAAACGAATTCAGTTAATTTTTTTATTATTTCTATGTAATACATTATTTGACTTATTAAATTTTGTATTACCAATGAATAAATAAATAAATGCCCAACATTTTTCAAACAAAAAAAAAAAACATTTTTTTTTTTTAGAAAACGTACAAAATTTAACTTTTATTAAAAAACTCTAAAAAGAATTTGTATGTACCATTTTTTTAATGAGAATGCAACACTGAATTAGACATTCATATTCACCTATTATTTCAAAATTTGTCTTTTATCACAGTCAAATATACTTTGCATCTGAGCAACAATTTAGGTGAAAAATTTAAATGAACAATTTAGAAAAATGGCTGGCTTTATTCATCAAATTTATTTTTTTTATTTACTTTCTGTTCTCTGTATTCTCTGGCTAATTGGCTATATTAAGCATATGTGTTGTAAATCCTCGCTCTATGGCTGTGCATCGGAATATGAAGTGTTCGGCACAATTAATTCGTCAGCAACAATTTCAACCCTCTCCGAATACCTTTGCTGCAAATCGGAAATAGTGTGTTTGCTGATAATTTGCTGTATTTCAGCCATCGTAGTTGATGCGAGGCAGGTTTTTCAGTTGCAATCCAATGTTTTTTCCAAAAACAGTAAACATGTCATCTGCTTCAGGCGGTGGAGATGGATTCCGAACAGCAAACTTAACGATTACGTCTATAGCCTCATCCAATTTTTGTGTACCATCTCCAAGCCTCTCTATTTGTTTGTATTTATAACTTTTTTTTGGAGGAAAGCCCTCCCCTTGATTGGTTGGTGTTTCCACTTCGGCATTCGTCATTATTTCATGTTGGCAAGAAGAGAGGCTACTTCCTGGATTACTTGTGATTATTTCATTCTCTTGCGCAAAGCTCACGCTGCTACTACTGGTCTGTAAACTAATAAAAAAAAATTAGTAAATTATTTATGACAAAAAAAATATAAAAACCTCTTCGAAATTTTAACATCTTTTCCTTAAAGCTATTGCACCGTCTAGGTAGCTGAACTTATTAAAATAGAAAAGGTTTGATTCGTATATGTCTCCAAATGAACCACTTTTTTTGAATCTTCAACTTTTTTCTTTTCCGCGACATAAGCGAAGTGAAGGTACTTCAATTTCTTTTTTGCTTCATCTGCCGTGCTGTTAAATTTTTTTCATTTTAAATAGATAAACGTCAAAATCGAGTGAAACTTCAAATTTATTCAAATGTCTTAACGGAATGTTGGATTTTTTTGTTATGACATTAACATAAGGTTTCTCGACTAGACATTTTGATGGTAAGACAAAAACATTAACATGAATTATAGCTAGTCGAGACGCTATGTAAGTATGCAGAGCTGTTTCGGTGTTTTATCATACATATATATCCGAATTAAAAAAAATGTTGACGATTCGGGGAGAGATGGAATCTTCTTATTTTATCCCCATAAAATGAGAAAAATATGCTCTGAAATTGATAGATAACTAAATACTGCAAATCAGATCGTTTATTTTAACCCTTTATCGACCGTCAAACGTAGTCAAGTTTTGGCGGGTCATCAAAGATGTGAATGGCCTGGCATTATCTTGGTGGAACACAAGAGCTTCTCTGTTGGCCAATTCTGATCGCTCTTTCTTGACTGCTTCGTTCAAATTGTGAGCAGTAGAGATCAGAATTGACTGTTTGGCAAGGTTGTAGCAGCTCATAATAGGCAATTCCTTTCCAATCCCACCAAACACTTAACATTAATTTGTTTGCCAATCTAGGCTTTGAAGTCGTTTGTTTAGGGTCACCTCGTATTTAATCCATTTTTCATCGCCAGTAATGATTTGTTTCAAAAATAGTTCGATTTCGTTGCGTTTCAGCAGCGTTTCACTGATGGTAATTTGGTCAATCAAATTTCTTTGTGTTAAATGATTCCAAACTGTCATGTAGTTGATGTTTAGTGCCTCCGCTATCTCCTGAGACCTTGCGTATCGATCCTTTTTTTTTTTTTTTGTCTTCGACGAATCTCACGCCCACCTCCCGCCCAGCCGACAGAGGGGCGCTCCCAACTACGAATGGGTTACCGTAGTAGAGTGACCCGGATCACATAACAGAAGAGCGTACGGTAGCAAAAACGCGAGGGGAAAGAGCTCCACTAAGTACAAAATGGCTGGATAGTGGAGAGAATTAATTCTTAATTTCAGAAAGAATTTTATGTTTAATCGAAGTTAGCGAATCAGGAAAATTTATTAAGTGATAAACATTATTGAAATCAATACAGGCATTATTAAAAGGTAAACATTTTTAAGTTTTCAAACGTAATAAAGTATAGTTTCTTGTAGAGTGCGTAGGTATATTGATATTTAACCTGCTTAAAAGATAAGTTCTATTTATATTGTCCTGAAAAAGTTTAAGTATGAATGTTGAATTGAAGATAGTTCTACGCGATTTTAAAGACGGTAATGCAATTAGTTTCAAACGATTTTCATACGATGGCAGGTTTAAATTCGGGTTCCAAGGTAAACCACGTAAACAGAAAAGTAGAAATTGTTTTTGGACCGATTCTACGGCATCTTTATGGCACTTATAATATGGACACCAAACTATTGAGGCATACTCTAATATTGGGCATACTAACGAAACAAATAATAGTTTGGTACTGAAAAATATTAGGTAAATCGTTAATGAAGAGTAAGAAAAGAATGGGACCAAGGTGGCTCCCCTGAGGGACGCCCGAACTAACAGGAATGCTATTAGAATTACAACCTTTGAACAAAACACTCTGTGTTCGATTTGCAAGGTAAGAAGAAATCAATTTAAGTAAACGTGGCGGAAAACCAATATTACGTAATTTAAGCAAGAGCAAATTATGATTTACTACGTCAAAAGCCTTACTAAAGTCGGTGTATACAACATCAGTTTGAAATCCATTGGCAAAGCCTTCAATCAACTACAACTACTAACCTTCTACAAGGTTAGTAGTTGTCGATTTGAATGGATAATGATCGCTTTGATAGGGCATTTTTGAATATGTTGACATAAAAAATCGCAAATAGTTTGTTCATTATCTGATTCACATTCATTAAAAGACATCCTCAAATACCGAAAAGGATTGAGGGTCCTGTTTCAGCGAATCTTTAACTTTACTTAAATATCCATTATAACAAGCTTTGCACTCCAGTTGATACCTGTAGCGGAGATTAGTATATTTAGAAAAATCAGTCAGATTATTTAATTTCTTTTACCTTTTGTAATAATGAGCCTTTCGGTTTCTTAGTTTACGAAGATCATTATTAATCCAATTAGGAAATTTAGGTTTATTTAGATTACATTTGGGGACAGAAAGACTAAAGCCCTCATAAAGATAACACTGTACAACGGCCAAAAAAGCTCAAGAGTTTTGAAAGTAGATCTTATATAATTCGAGTACGCTTTTGTTTTTCTCTATCACGTCTAATTTCTTTTTTTATAACGGTTTAAAAAAAATCAAATATGTACAAAAACACTGCACAATGGAATTGACCAAAAGGAAAAGCTCTAGAGTTTTGAAAGTGGATCTTATATAATTCTGAACATAATGGCGTTTTCAGTTTTTCTTTGTATCGTCTAATTATTTTGTAACGGGTTAAAAAAAAGGAAGAAGAATATTTTTTATAATTAAAGTTAAATTTAAAAATAGTTATATCATCGCGTTTAAGATTAGTTTCGGATGTTAAGTAGTCCAATACATCTTCTTCAGTTGTACCAGCAGCAAAACGAGACACGAACAAGGTCTTCCTAGGCTGAATAACGACTAGCTTATTACATTTCTTAGAAAACCTTCTTTAGGTGGAGGGGAAGGTGTAGGTGATAGTTTTGAATTGCTAGTAGTTGGAGTATCAGCATTTGGGGTATTTAAAGCAATCGGAGTATTTAGAACGGTCGGTGAAGAGTCAGTGACGACAATCGCAGGAGCAGACGCCGAAGATGGTGTTGAAGCCTCGTCCGCATATACCTGTACGTGTTTTGAAGCACTTGCTCTGCTCGCGTTAATCGAGTGGAACTAATAGGTTCATCAAGACACTTGTACTTATTGAAAAAGCTTAAATTTTGATGTCCGAGGGGACAATTCTTTCCCGATTTCCGAAAAGCCCAACTTGGTTTGGTTGAAAATTTTATAAAGATTGATATCAATCGACCTACATTTCAAGCATGACCAATGAAGGCCCTTATTATCATGATTTAAATCAAAGGTCCTACCAGAAATCCGGCACATTTTAAATGAGTTAGCACATCACATAACCAGCAAGTCACAAAAGTTCGGATTCACCCTTAATGGTGCAATTAGGATATGTGCCGATCATAATGGAATTTAATGTTTTTTGGTCAGATCAAAACTTAAAAGATTTGTAATAAAAGTCAAAAGTTAAAGAATTAAAGTCAAAATTTTAAGTTTAAAGTCAACAAATTTTAAATGTAAGCGAAAAAATAAAAATTAACTCAAAGAGGACGATATAAATAGCACCCACTGTAATTGTAGAAGATTAAATAGTAAGGATAGGTTACAGTTTAAAAAGCACTAAAAATAGCGGAGAGTAAACAAAATAGCTAAAGCGGTAAATATCAATATACTTAAAAGAGAAACGAATTTTGAGTAAAATAACAAAATTCGGTTCTCACTGCAGAAGTGAAGTAAATATATATATGTATGAAACACAAAATATGCACATATACAAACAGGGCCGTAGCCAGAAATTTTTTTCGGGGGGGGGGGGGGGTTTTATTCGAAGAAAATATTCATAAATAATTTTTATCAAACTGATTTTTAAATACAATAAATTAAATCAATGATACATTTGATGGACCCTATAAAATTAAAATTTTAGGAAAAATTTTCCGATTTTTTTTAATCTTAACCTCAAAAAAATGGCCATAAGTGACAGAAAATTCACAGAATGATCAAATTAAATTTTTTCAAATAAATATTATTCAGTGTCCATTCTAATGCATTTTCTTTTATCGTGACCGACAAATTTTCGTTAACTCATTGACTTCCCACAACTGATGATGTACCCAACCTCAAACAAATTACCAAAAATAGTAGAGGCTCATTTTTTTCAAATGATCATCATTGGGAATTTGAGCCATTATCAATGATAAGGAACCCGGATGAGGATGGCTTATATTCCCTAAATTCGTGAAGTCACAGCATTGAAAGAGATCTTTCTAGTCGTGGTGCTCTGAGCAATAATGCTTTAAAAAATTAATTTTAATATGAGTTTTGCTAATAAAATGCAGTTTTTGCGAAAGAATTTTTCACGTTGAACACGAATCTGAGGTCAAAAACTTCCCATCACGCCACGTTTAAGGAAACAAAAGGTTCAAGCAAGACTTATTTTACAAGGATACGATAATTTTTTCTATTTTTATTAATTTTTAAACTTTTCAAACTGATTCAGGACGAAACCTTAAATCAAAAACAGTTACTGACCCAGAAAAACTATGAATGCAGGAGTGCTCAGTATCACCTTCTCTTTTTGAATCCGTAGTCAAACCTCATGTCGAAGAAAACAAATCGGATTTGATTAATTTTTTATATTTGACTTTTTAGAAAAAAAAAAACCGATGGAAATAAAAAATATCTTCAAATAGACTTTATTTTGACTTTTTTTCCATCCATTGGCAATTAATCTCAAAAATTAGAATAAAGTTTCGACATTTCGGGGGGAGGTCAGAACCCCCAAAACCCTCCCCCTAAATACGGCCTTGTATACAAAATAAAAATTATTAATAATGCCCAAAAATACAATAATTAAAGAAACAAAAATTATAGCACTTAGCTGGATAGATGTAGAATCCAATATAGACACTTTTTAAATAAATTAAAGCAAAGTAAAGAGCTCAAAAGAGACACGTCCGATGTATTCGAAAGTTAACAGTTTCTCCACCAGTTGTAAAATTTCATCGGCTTTTTCAGTGGCTGGCCTGCCAGAGCGAGTGCATATTTTACATCGAGATTTCCAGAACTGAATCGAGCAAACCAAAGTTGGACGGCACGTTTTGTTAAAGCATCCTCACCGCAGACCGTAAATAGTAAAAAAGCATCACGTAGCGTATTTTTTCAAAAATTTCACTCATTTTCAAACGAATATGGGTATTCACACTTTGATGCAAAAGTGCGAAATTGCGAAAGTGCGACTTAAAGCACTAAGATGTGATCGTTCAATGCAAATATTGGAGATGTGAAATAGTTTAACTGTCAAAATATTACAATCTCATTGAAAAATATTGAAAATATTTTGGATTCTTCTTACGAATTTAAAGGTAGAAAGGTGTCCAACTTCCGCAATACGCACTTTCGCAACGTCGCAAGGGCATGTTGCATCAACCCGTGAATACCCATAATGTAACTTTTTACACGAATGACAAACTACAAAACTGTCTTGGCAAAAAATGTAAAGAGTTTCTCCCACAATAAATGCAACTCGCAACGAAAATAGAGCAAGTTGCGTGCAGCCATTTTTTACAATTGTTGCATCCATCGCACCAAGTTCTTGCATTTTCTCTCTTACACGTGAACACTCCACACAAAATTATATTACGTCGACTTCTTCTTTTGCCTTATCGGAATTGAGGCGGAATTTCATAAATTTTCTATAAAAATAAGAAAAACTGTCATGAAATCAACTTTTTAAATTAAAAAAAAAAATATGTTCACATGAAACTTGATTGTTTATAAAATATTACAATAAAAAAACACGTCGCACAGTGTAACATCACCATACAATCGGTGGCCAAAAATAGAAAAAACTGTTATAGAGCAATAACATTTTGAACATAGGGCTATTTTGGTTTTAAAAACACATGGTCCAAAAATTAACTTAATCCGACCACGACCACGCCCACCTCCTATATAAACAGAAGAATTAAAAAGCTACATCTTCGAACATATGTGAAATATAGTGATATAAATTTTTTGGCTATAAAAACATGAAAACATAAGGCAAGCAATTTTCGGGTACACGATTTCAAGTATTACCCGTAATATTCGGGAACCCGTTGACCGAAATGCCCGGGTACCCGAGAGAACGGGTATTACCCCCATTTTCGGGTACCCGGGCATTTGTATGTGCGGGTATTACCCGACGGGTATCAAGAGCACTAGTACTATATATACTAATTCAATTTTTGAAGAATTTCCTTGAAAAGCACCGAAGATATTAGCGACAACATATTGCAGGTCACAATCAGACTCATAATTTTGCGTACATTCTGGAAGCCGCAATTTTCATCTGAAATCAAAGGAGGTACGAATGCAATCATAAAAATAGAAAATTGAATTTTTTACAGGGGTCAAAACAAAAAAGCATGATTTTTTGCCATTTTTTACAACTTTTTTTGCAAAAAAAAATTATTTTAAAAAATGATAATATTCCTATTTTAGGTTCATATAGAGCGCAATACTATGAAGAAAGTAACTGCCAATTTTCAAAACGATTAGTTGAAAACTATTCAAACTGTCGTGTACGCAAATTCAAAAAAAGTCGTTTTGAGAAAAACGCGTTTAAAAACCTGGCGCGCTCGGGGTCTGAAGGAGAGTTACTCACTTTAATGGCTTATAACATTTAAAATTTTGGGAACATATTTCTCAATAGTTTTACTAACAATTTATGAAATAAAAAAAATTGATTTTTTGAATCGTCTAACCCTATTTCCCCCTTAACCAAAGCTTGTAACTTAACTTCATCTGAGACTTCTGAAGTAACAATTGGATATGGAAGCAATTCATTTGTTTTGCTTTCTTCAGTCTGTTGTAGCTTGGAAAGCAATTAGGGTAGATTGAATCCACAGCTGATCGTAAAACGTAGTATTTTTCCACCGATAAATCTAAATCATAGAACAAAGCCAGTGCTTTGTTAGTTGAGATCGACTTGTCGTTCGTATTATTTTTATTTTCCGTTTGTACTTTTATTGCAGCACTTGTTATTTCCTCATGCTGATATGCTCTAAGTAAGTTTCCCATCCATCGACGTTTTGTTTTCTCAGATGCATCTTCATACCGAACTTGATTCATACTGCCGCTTGTGACAGATTTCTATGGAACCAGCAATTAATATATTAAGGAACTAAAAAAAAAGAATCTTGCGTCATCCAAATCCGATTGAAAATTTGGTTCGCGACAAGCATGATGCTTTCCCTCAAATCTCACTTTCATCCTTCCAACTTTACTACACTTTTCAGAAATTTTACGAATAACATGTTTCAGGTCTTTTCCTATGGTATCGCTTTTATTTGATATTCCTATATGATTTGTGACAAATTTTCAACAGCAGCAAGCCTCTTTGTGTACTTGAGGCTACTGTTGCTTAGCCAAACGTAGAAAATTTCTCTTATTTTTTATTGAAGGTGTTACTATAAAAAGTTAAATAAAACAAAAAAAATGCAGATAGAAGCAGGTAAAATTTTTAATTATCATTCTACACACTAGCGTTAATATTTTTGTATGAATAACAAAAAGGGGTTCTTGGGTATTTTTTTTTACTTTACTAAACTTTTTAGTTAAAATTTATTTTTATATATTTACCAACTCACTTTCAAAGTAACGGTATTCATCATGTGTTTCTGATATATGAACAAAAAAGGGATGCTAGATTTATGAAATCTTAGGCTTTTAGAAAATGCCAAACTTGCCCCATTTTCATAATTTAAGAATTAAGCAAAGCTCAACTAACTAAGCAGATAAAAATGAAATAATAGCAAATAAAATTCCGAGTTTAACAGCGTCGTGTGGCCGTATTAACCAAAATTTTAAAAAAATTATTTTTGTATTGTCTTTGTCAACAATTTTACTTTAAAATTGCATTATTACTTTTATAAACTTATGACTTAATTTTTTATCGATTTTGGCAGCACTCGTCACACTGTGCGTCGCGTTCATTCAACTATGATTTTTCTTAGTGTAATACCGAAGAAAACAATTATTTTGTAAGGCCGCGACTTTTCCATCTCAACCTGAAAAAAGGTTCCTTTCTCCCATTTGTAAGAGGAAATGAAAAATTCAACAAAAATCAAAAGAGCATTCCCACATGTCCTACAACTTGTGGTCAACAGGCTTCAAAGGGCCCTATGAAATATGGCCCCAAACTCAAAAGTGAAAAATAGTCCCAAAAGTGGGGCCATTTTTCAATATGCAATATTACCCCAACATACAAATTGAAATATGGCCCAAACAAAAATGAAAAAAGGCCCCAACATTTTTCTTCTCAAATATTATTTAAAATTAACAAAAACATTAATTGTATCATCTATCTTACATTTACAAAAAGGACAATTGTTGCTTTCCATATTACTAGCAAGTGAAGTGGCCTACAATTTAAAGACGAAAGAGGAACAAATTTTCAAGAGGAAATTATGACAACAATTTTTTTCAGAAAACAAAAGCGATTTACCACTTTTTTTTTGCGAATAAATTTTCTTTATTCATTATTATACAGTACTGTTCAGATAAAAGTTACCAGCATATAAAACTATGAATTATTTCTATTAGGTTTAGTTTTTTCAAATTCGTAAGCACTTATTCTTCATTTTCGGTTTAAAACTCTTTTTTTTAAAGCGATCTTAGTATGCATTGCAAATCTTGTCATCGTTTCGTTTTTTAATTTTGTTGTAATTTACGTTTAAGTGTGGTCAACATGTGTGACGTTGAGGAAAGAAAATTATTCATCGAGGGAGATTGCACGACGGATAGGATGTAGCCACGTCACTATCCTTAAGTTACATAAAAAATTTGATGCCACGAAGACAACGAAAAGGTCCCCAGGGACTGGAATAAAGAATAAGAAAACCACGAGCAGAATGGATGAATTTAAAAAATTTTAAGCCTTAAGTCTCGATTTTTGTCTTCAGGAGTTGAGCTCTGAGATGAGAGAAAAATTTGGAGTAAACATTAGTGCTTGTACAGTACGTAGAAGATTGGTGGATGCGGGCTTACGAGCAAGGAAGCCAAGAAAAAAAAAACAATTTTGAACACAAAAATGCGTGTTGCTGGGCTGGATTTTGCTAAGCAATATGCAAATTGGTCTCAAAATTATTGGAGAAGATTAATTTTTACGGATGAGTCAAAAATAAACCTCAACCAATCTGATGGTGTCATGTACGTTCGCAGGAGAATGCACGAAGATTTGGACCCCAAGATCATGATATCTCGGAGCAGATTTCCACCGAGTTTTATGGTTTGGGGTGGCATTTCATATTACGGCTGTAGCGACCTGGCATATATTAACGGTACTCTTAATGCTCAAGGGTACATCGATATCACAAAAGAACTTTTGGAGCCAGCAATTGACGCCTTGTTTCCAGTAATGATCAATCCAATATTCCAAGACGATTCTGCGCCATGCCATAGAGCGAAAATTATTTTTTAATAACAATTAAATTTACACCAATTAAAATTTTTTTGTATGGTAGGTAAAAGAATATCTGCAGAAAGCTGGTATAAAAACGTTATCATGGCCTCGAAATAGTCCCGATCTAAGCCCCATTGAAAACTGTTGGGCATCCCTGAAAAGACATGTGGTTAAAAAGAACCCAAAAAATAAAATGGAGTTGAAGTCGGCAATAACCGAGGCTTGGAATGTATAAATTAAGCTGGACTACTACCAAAAGTTAATAAACTCCATGCCAGACAGAATTTTAGCCGTTATGAAAGCCCGAAGTGGTAATTACTATAATATAATACTAATTTACTTGTTTTTGGTTATATTATGGCATGTAAAACAATGCTTGAAATAAAAAAATATATTTTGTGTAAAAAACTCAATTTAATGCTTTTATGTTCATCATACGCCCCAATTGGAAATTCGGTTAAGTTCTCTAAAACGGAAACAGTTACTGGAAACGCTAATTTTTCAACTAGAATGTAAATTTTTATGAACAATAACAGTTTAAATTTAAAAAACTTTTGGGCCTTTTTGCAAAATGAAAGATCACCCCAAACAAAAAAAGGAAAAATGGCCCCAAAACAATTGGAACTGGTACCAAATTTTCGTGTTGTTGTAAATAATAGAATATTTTGCGGTGATTTTTCTCTTTTGATTTTGGGGCTGTTTTCAGCATTCAAGCTGCATCCCTAAGTGATTAAATGATAACAAACTTAGTACGAGAAAAGTTTTGGCTCTCACAACGCTTACTTGAACGAGCGATCGAGAAAAATTCGATTTCCAAATTTGCGATTGACAGAAGGAAACTTTAAATTTTGTCCCTATATGAATCGACACTCGCAAACCAAAATTTGTAATAGTTGATTAACAGCTTCAAGAGATAGCGCAAGTGTTCCATCTCTCCCGGAATTACCCTACATAAATATATTATTTATTTATTTAAATATGTATTTTTTTAAATACATATATTTTATTAGATAGTATCAACCGATATATCGGCCATACCTAGTGTGGCATAAAAGCTAATAAAGCAGTTTAATTTTGATAATTTGTCCCGGGATTAGATAAAATATAGATGGCAACCCTATTCGTATGACATGGGGATTTCAATCTGTCATATGAGTGAGTGTCTTGAAACCGACGTCAAGCCAAAGCTGCTGAATGACGGACCAATGTTGTAAGATCAGTCTGCCATCAAAATTTCTGTTGATACTCTCTATACTTATCTACACAAACACGACGTAGTACACGTATATAACACATGAGAGGAAAGCAGCTGTATGCAATCAAGCTCTCTCACTAAATCACATGAGATAAAACTGTGAGATGTCGACTCTCTGCATGATTGTATGTAGCCGATCCCCATATGGCCTCATAACTACGCTTCTTATTAGTTTCATTTGAGTGCAACAATGCGATTTCCTTTGCAAAATTTTCGATTTACCCTCGCTAAAGAAGTTTCACTTCAAAAATCTGTGTTTTAGGAAAATCTGAAAATAAGCATGTCTCGGTTACACGCTTGCATAAATTTCATGGGATGCATTTTGTGTATTGCGTATAACTATAAAGCATGGCGGGTAAATAAAGATACAAAGTAGAGAAAAGTATAAACTAAAAGTGATATTCAGGAAAAAATTCAAAGGATTGTGGGCCTTAATATTAACATTAATATAGAATTAATCCACCTTTTTCGAATAATATTAAACACAATAAATTGTAGCGCACAGATACACTTAAAAAAAGATTGATATTTTTGTAATGTTATTTTCAATGTAAAAACAAAACTGTTAGTTTTACGGCAAAAAATATCAGATTGATCTGTTTTGTGTTGTATATCATATTGACAATAATTCGACTGTAAAATCAAATTACATTGTAATGTCAAATTATAATGTTAAAATTACATTAAAAATGTTCTCATTACTTAATACGTTTTTCATGTAAAATTGATATTATTCTATGTAAATTTAACATTAAAAATGTAAACAGGATAGTATAGCATTAAAAATTAAGACTGGTAATACTTTTTGAATAAATATAACATAAAAATTTAAACTGACAACACTTTTTAATTCTGAAATAGCTTTGCGTTTCGTATGGTGAGAGTAAACGTATCTATTAATTTGCAGTCACAATAAGAGTTTAAATAAAAATAGTGTGAAAAAAAATTTGTGAGAAAGTGTTCAAATAATAATAAAAGAGAATAAAATGAACTAAAACGTGTTTTAAAAATTTTACTTTTTCGGAACTATTTACGTTTATATATTATTATTTATAATTATTATTACCGAAATAAAATTATATGAAATGCAAAAAACTTCTTTATTGTGTTTTATTTAACATTTCAAGTTTTCAATTCTACGTTAAATTTATATTAAATTTACTTTTTGCAATATCAGTTACACATTGTTGTCATCCCAATTCAACATTATTGTCATATCAATATTACATTAAAATAATGTATTTCTTTTACATTTTTAATGTTAAAATTGCATTATTTTCGCATCATTTATACATTTTTCAGTAATGTTATAATTACATTTTGTAATGTTAATTTTGATATTTTTTAATGTTAGCTGAATATTGTAAACAAAAAATGTTATTTTTACAGCTGTTTCATGTACTTTTGTTTTTGAGTGTAGATACTGATTTTGAACAATATTATAGTATGCAGTATTGGAAACTGAGGAATTGTATATAAAATTGTATAATTGGTACAATATGTCCACAAAATACTTCTGCATGGTAGCAAAATTATTTCATTCGCTGCCTTGTAAATAGGAATGCTCACTGAAGAAGCACAGGAAGCTCGAATGAAGGGCTATCGGCAATATTGTCCAAGCCATTTCTGAAAGGACGATTTGGAAGCCATTCCCGAAAAATGCGATAGTTCCAAACAAAAAAGAAGCGAATTGGCAGTACATTATGATGTACAAAAAATTTACTAATTCAGCAAGGATCTGAAATACTTTTCAAAACAGCATTATATTTTTAACTGAAGATATTAGAGATGAGCTTAGCAGTTACTTTTTGGTCACCAGCGACTTGGTGACAGCGACCAAGGTCGCTGATTAAGTAAGAAAGGATAGCCGAATCAGATATGACATACAAATTTTTATTAATATTATTATTATCTTCTAATGCAAAAACTAATAAAAAGAAAACAAAAGATAAATTTATAATAAAATATGAAAGAAAAACAAATGCATAAACTTACTTTCTTCTTTCAAGTATAAAAAATTGTTGAAAATTAAAGATTCACTAGGAAAAGCTTGAAATATTGAAAGTGACCGCAGCTCTCAGTCACCACTAACATACAGTGGTCGCTAGTAGCTACTACAGTGACTTAGAGGTCGCTTGTATAAAGTCACCGGTATCTATATATATATTTCATCCCTAGAAGATATCCAGTTTATCCAATACTTATATTGTCTCAGTGGACAATTTACAATTTTTTGGTGCATTATAAAAAAAATCAAAAACTTTACTAAAATTGTTCATTTTTGGACCAAAATTTTGAAGTGTATATTTGCTCTGCATAATAAATTGGAAATTAGGAGTTTTTTAAAAATGCACCAAAATATTACGCAAGGATAGAAATCGGAACCGTTTCATTTTTCGAAACCGCAACCATTATATTCATCTGAAAAAGAACGAAACAGAACCGATTCAAACACTTGAACCGAGGAGAGAGGATGGGCATCGAAATTATTCCTAAACAAATGTGCTTAATGTATTTAATCGGAAGGTCTGCCGAAAAACAGAAATCAGCAACAACAACCATGAATAATTTTTTCCAACATATACGTTTCAAATATGGCGAACAAACATGCACAACACTGAAACACTACAGTAAATTAAATAAACGATTAACTAAATTAAAATAACAACTTAAATTTTTGCTAGAATGCAGAAGAAACGAACTCTTACCAAAACATTTGACAAATTCTACCAAAAATGTCACGATAAATACAACATCATATAGAATACAACGACAAGTGGAAAGAGCCAAACAATTCTTCCTCAAGAAAATGCTGAACATTGAGATTGCACAAACCAATATGACCATCAAAACAACAAGAAACTACATATACCACACAGAACTTGAAATGAAAAACACTCTTAACAACAAAGAACACATTACCTACATTTCTAAACAATATTTTGCTTCAGTAAAACTAGCAAAAAGTATTGAAAAGATACAGTTGTGAAAAATGAAAGAGTTAAAAAAGATAACTATTGGCAAGCTTGGAATATATAAGAATGATAGTTGGTTTGTCAATAAAACAAGCATAGAATTCCCCGAAGACGTTGGATGGTTACTTTCGCTTGGAAGAAAATTTACGCTTCCTACAACCAAAAACACATTCACACCAATATACATATAATAGCTGGGGCCGGGCTCTAGGCCACCATGGGGGTCGCAGGTGGCGGATAGCGAAATGACCTAAAGATATTTAGGCTAGCTGCGAATAAGTCATGAGATAAATAAGCAGTCCCCGACCATGAGCGACACACTTGTTGGGCGCGGTATAAAAGCCAGCATGACCCGAAGATGAGTGTGTGACAGAGGCGATCAGACACCGCCTCTCTAAACAAAGTGTCCCCCCTACTTTGCACAGGCATGGTAGGAAGAAATAAACCCAGGAAACGTCAGCCTCATACGAGCAGTTGTCTTGGTCAGCGTCTGTCTCCAGATTAGGGGCGGCTGCAACAAAACCTGGCAGTAGGTATAAACTGCATTAAGACCGAGCCCAGTAAGGTCTTAATCACGGCGTACTATAAACACCATATATGATATAGAAGATCTTGGGCTGACGATTGTGGTATTCTGCGACCTCAATATACGAGAGTGAAATCTTGTAGAAATGGCTTTCAGGCTAATGCCACAATCGCCTCCGTCCCCCTAAAACCATGGCAGGCCTCGAAATACGATTGAAGTTAGTCACCATTAAGTTGGTGGTGTAGGTCGAGATGTAATTTTCCTCGTCAACACCGATCTGGCACTGAACACAGGACCCCATAAGGGCTTGTGTCAACCCTTGCATGGCCTCCCTGCACTGCATAGACAACCATGGGATCTAAAAGTGACTATACATAACTAACAGAGATAACGACTTCGAGTTGGGACCCAATTAAAATGAATAATGTAACAATAAACAAAATAACAGAAAAAAACACAGAAAATCCAAAAAAAAAAACAACAGAAGACAACGCAGTAGTGATAAATCCATTCAAAAGAAGCGGTATCCCCCGGTCTCCAAACCGGATGGCCACCAACGATATCGCACAGAATTCCGGTGAAAAGGCATCACGAACAGGAGACGGTACTGTGAAGTATATATCGTTTCTCAAACTGAGCGAACAGATAAGGAGTCTGGTAGAAATGATGGAGGATGGGAAAAGGCGTTCCGTCCACCAACCGATGCGGGATGCTATCGATAGTATCAGAGCGTTCTACGAACTGTGCGCCATTGAGCAGAAAGATGACGAAGCCAAAAAGGTAATAAGAAAGAATAATTTCTCCCAAACATCACCATGGCTCAAGCACAGAGAAGAACAGAAAAGGAGGCAACCAAGTGACGTGGAGACACCTTCTCCAAAACGCACGCAGTCCCACAAGCGGGAGAGGATTCAACCTAAACAGGGACCAAGAATCGAGACCCCCAAAGCAACGATACCAGCAAGAGCTGAAATAATAACGAAGGCTCAGACAACATCAGAAGGCTATATAGCGCAGGAGACAGTGAAATCGAAGCAAAAGAAGGGTTGGACAAAGGTGAACTCTAGGAAGAAGAAAAGGGATAGAAGTACAAGGCCCAAACCAGATGCCATAATTATTGCGGCCACCGAAGGTACCACATATGCCGACATTTTGAGAAAAATTAAGAGTGATGATGCACTGAAGTCATTGGGCGAAAGTGTGACATCCATGCGCAGGACTGCGAAAAATGAGCTGCTGCTGCAACTTAAGCGTGCGCCGGAACAGAGCGCGGTGAAATTCCAAGCTGATGTGGAGGGAGTGCTAGGAGAGGCGGCCAAAGTCTCAGCGAAAACTCACTCTATCACGATCCAGTTGAGAGATCTCGATGAGATTACGACCCCAGGAGAGATTTGTGACGCAATACATGACCAATGTGGCATCCAGCGTCCGGACGTAGGATCGATCCGCGGCATAAGAATGGGGCAGCAAGGTACGCAAACAGCTTATATCAGTCTGCCAGTGGTGGACGCCACAAAGGTTTTAAAAATGCAGCGTATACGAATAGGTTGGGTATCTTGCCGAATACGTGATTGTGTCTCGCCGACACAATGTTACAAGCGTTGGGGCTATAATCATGTGGCGCATAACTGTAAAGAGGAAGTTGACCGCCGAAACCAGTGTAGGAAATGCGGTCAAGAAGGTCATCACGCTGCAAATTGTAAAAATGCACTCAAATGCGTTCTATGCGAAGGTAACCATGCAGCTGGCAGTTCCACCTGTCCCGAACACCAAAAGGCGGTAAAGAAAGTGGGACGATGAAAGTCGTTCAGCTTAATCTAAACCACTGTATCGCAGCACAAGATCTCTTGCAGCAAACGATTATCGAGCTACACTTTGATCTTGCTCTTATATGCGAACAACATCATAATAGTAGTAGCTGTGATTGGAAAACGGACGCATCCAGCAAAACTGCAATATGGACCACAACTGGCAAAGCATACCAGAGTAGTGCAGTAATTGCACATACGGGCTTTACATGGGCTAAGGTGGAAGGTGTGTATTTTTTCTCCTGCTACGCTCCTCCAAGTTGGGAGTTGGGCCAATTCGAGCAAATGGTCATGGAAATGGTCTCTGAGGCTAGAATGAGACACCCAACAATCATATCCGGTGATTTTAATGCCTGGTCAACAGCATGGGGCAGCAGAAACACAAACCCTAGGGGTAGAGTTCTCATGGAGTGTATGGCTACACTGGACGTTGTACTCCTAAACGACGGGCAGCACACATTCGAGGCTGGCGATAGGCGGTCCGCCATAGACCTGACATTCGCACACAGCACTATCGCGCATCACATCAAGTGGAGTGTTGCCAACTTCTATACGCACAGTGATCACCGAGCCATCGTCATTGAACTTAAAACAGCAAAGCGGCATCCTATAACCATGGCACAGACAAGGGGTTGGAAGCATCGACTTTTCGATGAAGACATTTTTCTGCTAGTGTAGGAGGAGGGCGACATGACTGACAACGAAACCTATATTACGGCAGAAGAAATTACTAGGCGTCTTCGTAAGGCATGCGATGCTGCTATGCCCAGAAGAACTCAAAGGCCAAATAGAAAGTCAGTATATTGGTGGAATGAAGAAATCGTCGAGTGCAGGAGGTGCTGCAGTCGAGCGCGCAGGAGAATGCAACGTGCGCGAAACCGCCCAATCTTTGATGAGCTGCACACTGAGTATAAGATGGCCCGTAGTCGGCTAAAAAATGTGATCCGAGCAAGTAAGGATGCTTGCTTCAAAAACCTGCGGGAAAATGCCGACATCGATCCATGGGGTAAAGCATACAAGGTTGTCATGAGCAGGGTTAGGGGTCCCAGACCAGCACAACCATCAGATCCGGTACTCCTGGGAAATGTGATTACCACACTGTTCCCACCATCTGGAGAGAGTCCAGATTACCAGCCCACGGAAATAGGCGAAGTACCGGCCGTAACCATAGAAGAAGTTCGTCAAACGCGGAAAAAAATGGGAGACAACAAAACACCAGCGTTAGATGGTATACCCAATATTGCTCTTAAAGCAGCAATCCGAGCGGAACCAATAACTTTCGCAAAACTATTTACAACGTGCCTCAAAAAGGGCGCATTTCCTGCAGTATGGAAACGTCAAAGGCTTGTCCTGTTACTCAAACCAGGCAAGCAACCAGACCATCCTTCTGCGTACCGACCACTGTGCATGCTCGATTCCCTGGGAAAGATGCTTGAGCGGATAATCGTCAACCGCTTACAAGAAACTCTTGAAAGCAATGAGGGCCTATCTGTTGCGCAATTCGGGTTCCGGCGAGGAAAATCGACTGTCGACGCTGTGAAAACGGTTATGGATATAGCACGCGATGCAACAAGTGGAATAAGATGGAGGTGGGGCGACAAGAAGTACTGCGCGGTAGTAACCCTTGACGTCAAGAACGCCTTCAACACAGCAAGCTGGCCGAGGATTATAGATCACTCACAAATATGCATACACCTACATACTTAGTGAAAATCATTGCAAATTACTTTAAACACAGAGTGCTGCTGTACGACACAGATGACGGTGTGAGGCAGTACAGTGTATCTCGAGGCGTTCCACAGGGTTCGGTGCTAGGACCTACATTATGGAATTCAATGTATGACGGAGTACTGAGGGTTAGCCTTCCTGCAGGCACCAAGCTGGTGGGCTATGCGGACTACATTGCACTGGTAGTAGTCGCAAAAACAACCGACAAAATCCAGGAGCTATGTAATGAAGCAACATCTGAGGTCATGAGGTGGCTGAACAGCGCAGATCTGCAGCTAGCAGCCGAAAAAACAGAAGCTGTCCTTTTGAGCACTCGAAAAGTGCGTGAGGTCTTCACGTTCAAAGTTGGTGACCATGAAATTATCTCCCAGCCGCATATCAGATACCTTGGAGTACGTATCGACACTCGAATGTCCTTTAAGGATCATCTGACTGCTGTGAATGATAAAGCTGCAAAAGTAAATGGAGCCCTATCACGTATTATGACGAATATAGGTGGACCACGCGCAAGTAAACGGAAGTTGCTGGCAGCAGTGACAGCTTCCATCGTTCTCTACGCTGCTCCGATTTGGGTTGATGCAACGTATAAGGCCACGTACATGTCGGGCATCCGGGCGACATATCGTCTGAGTGCACTTCGAGTGGCCAGCGGCTTTCGTACAGTGTCTGATGACGCGATATTGGTTATTGCGGGTATGCTACCAATAGATTTATTGGCGCGCGAACTCCAGCGCATGTACACAATGGGTCCAGGAGCATCGAAAATAGATGAGAGAAGATGCAGTATGCATGAATGGCAGCAAAAGTGGGAAAGATCTGAGAAGGGGAGATGGACGTTTTCCTTGATTCCTTTTCTCGATAGATGGGTAGACCGCAAGCATGGAGAAGTCGACTTCTATCTGACGCAGCTACTGAGTGGGCATGGATGTTTTAAGCAATATCTCCATCGCTTTAAACACGAGGACGATCCGTTTTGCCCTAACTGCCCCTACGAAATTGAAGACGCTCGACATGTCATTTTACACTGTCCCCGCTTCACTAAGGAGAGAGCTGAAATCACTGAAGCATTCGGCGAAGCCCCAACAACAACGAACATGGTGCCCCATATGTGCGATACACCTCAGAAGTGGCAATCTGTTCAAGCAGCAGCAGCCAAAGTGATGAAAACGCTTCGATTAATTGAGCGTCACAGATATATGCAACGTGGACGGTAACAAACTTGACCGACCAAAATAATTACTGACGATTGAGCAGAAATGCTCAGACGGCCTCCCGACGAAATACCTAACGGTGGTTCCGGGAGGAGCTTTCCGTCGGACGAGAGGAGATGTTTGGCGGATGAAAGTCCCGCACTGACTTTTGGCTTTTAATGCTTTTACTCCTCGTTAAAAAAAAAAAAAAAAAAAAAAAAAAAAAAAAAAAAAAACATATAATAGCTGACATGGAACAATTTATACAATCCATAGATGATGACAAGATAAAAGAAACTACAAGAAACCAACTAAGCAACAGAATTATACAGTACAAAAGAAACATAGAACATACATAAAACCACAACATTTCTTAAACAGTACGAAAATTAAATAATTATTACCGATGCTGATAAAGGCAACAAAACAGTGGTAATCTACAAAAAGGACTACACAAACAAAATGAACAAGCTACTTGAAGACAAAAACACATACAAAACAATAAGAGTAGATCCAACACCCAAATTACAGAAGAAAAACAAAAACATTGTAGACAACCTTCACAAACATAACATCATAAACACAAGAGAAAAACATCTATTAACCTGTACAGCGGCGGCAACACCAAGATTATACGGACTACCAAAAATACACAAACCAGATCTATCCTTACGCCCAATTTCATCATCTCTGAACTTACCGTGCTACAAACTTTCCAAACATATTGGGGAAATTTTGAACGGTCTTAAATCGAAGACCTTAAAAACTCTTTTGAACTTAAAGAAAGGTTGGCTAGCATTTGTTTGGAAAAAGATGATATTTTGGTGTCATTTGATGTTGTCTCTTTGTTTATCAACATATCAACGTATTTGGCTACAAGAATCATTATGAATCAGTGGAAAAAGATTGAAGATGTCACAAAAATACCGAAAAACAAATTCTTGACTATTCTAGATTTCTGCTTAAAAGACAACAACTATTTCATGTATGACAATAAACTTTACCATCAAACGTTTGGTATGCCAATTGCTCTCTCACTATTTGCTGACATAATCATGAACAATTTATTAGACAAAACTTTTGTGGATTTAAAACAGAAAAATATTGACATTAAATTTATGGTAAAATACGTAGACTACATACTAGCATCATCAAACTTAAAGACGCGGAAACAATTTTGGACACACTAAACAGCTATCACCCTAAGCTGCAATTCACGATGGAAAAAGAACAAGACCAGAGTATTCCCTTCCTAGATACAAAAATACATAAGAAGGAAAGCCAATTAATACTTAATTGATATTCAAAACCTACTGCTTCTGAACGAATGATTAACTACTTCTCTGCACAACCACATAAGTACAAAGTCAACACAGCAAAAAATCTCATTCACAAAATTTTAACTCTAAGCGACAAACAATTTCAAAAAACCAACATTGACAAAATACACGGAATTTTAGAAACAAATGACTACCCACAAAAATTAACTCACAACCTAATGCAAGCAAAACTACGAGAAATGGACCTAGTAACAAGATCGCAGAAACAAAAAAAACGAAAATCAAAGCTTCTTTAGCGTCACATACATCTCGAAATTAACAGGCAACTTCAACAAAGACATCAAAGCAAAAAAAGAAAATATAGTACTGGCGTACAAATCAAATGCCACTCTAGCAACAATTTTCACTAGAGTAAAAACACCGCTGGAAAAACAACAACAAAACAACGTTGTATACGAAATTGAATGTAAAGGCAACGAAACTGAAACTTGCAGTAAAATTTATATAGGAATAACAACACGTGCATTAGGAGTACGACTAGCGGAACACGCAGCCGACATAAGAAAGAAGAGAGTGACAACAGCACTAGCACCAGTATTGTCGCTGTCACTTCAATTGAAGTTTTTCACTTCACTTTCAAGCCTGACACTTCGTCACTTCCTCTTTTATAAAAACACTTCGGTTTCCCAGTTTCAATGAAAGACTAAAATCGATAAAAAAAATTCTGAATATGCTCATCTCTGTAATATTCTCCGACTGTAGCCAGATCGGTGTGTTTGAATTTGTATCCCCTATAAAAAGTAAAAAGATACCATTTAGCATACATCCTTTAGTATATTCTGAGACCTTTTGTGTTTATTTAAACCCATGTAGCAACCAGACTGGGGATTTAGTGAATAAATTTCGCTCTCCACTACTTTAAGTGCCAATGGGAGTAAGGCTCCATTACCACTACCACTAAACGTTTAGTGGTAGTTAATTTTTATTTCCATTACCACTAAAGGTTAAGTGGTAGTTAATTTTTATTTCCGCTACAACTAAAGGTTTAGTGGTAGATAGTTTTTATTTCCACTACCACTAAAGATTTAGTGGTAGTGAAAACTATAGTGCAGTGAAAATTTAGTGATTAAATCCCCAGTCTGGTAGCAACACTGATGACACACTATCATATAATTTATTAGAATTTGGTTGAAAATGAAGAGGTAGACGATCTAGAAGGCGAGTGGAGGATTTTATTTCTAAATGATTTTATGCAAAAACGCAACAGTTTCGAAGAATTCTGCCATTTTGTTTTTGGCTTGAAAAATTCCCTAAAACAAATTATGTACTCTCATTCAAAAAGTTTTGTCCGAGCCTTATTGTGTCTGCCACACGGTAGCGCTCCACCAAAAGTTTTTTTTTTCTCAAACTAAACACATAAAACCAGATAAATTGTGAAAATATGTCAATTTCTTATTACGCATCAAAAAACACTTCACTTTTTTGAATATCACTTTGATTTTTTAAGAATTTCACTTCACAACAAAATTTTAAAACGACAGCCCTGACTAGCACAACACATGAGTACGAATGGACACAAAGTTAATTTAGAGAACGCGAGAATAATAGACAGAGAAAGGAGAGAACGAACCGATACACACTTGAAAGTCTACGAATACAGCAGAAGAGGGACGAAGCAATGAATATGAAAGAAGACACAGACGACATCAGCGCTTTATATGCTTTATGCTTAAAATATACGAAATTTTCAAACTTGACGGTCGTAACAACCAAAAATCGCAGTGATACTAGTTCTAAGTTTCTTTAAGATTTTGTTTTAAAAAAACGATTTTCTAGTCCTTTCAGTAAGTGTGTTATGAATGTTTAAAAATTAATTACTACTAGTCGGTAAGGCCCCAGTAACTGGGGCTATTTTTTTGCTCCAGAAATCTCTTTATGAAAAAACAAATATCAATAGAGAACCAAACTACTCGTTGGTGTTTGTTTTGTTATTTGTGTATGCAGATAATTCGTTAGATAATTCTGAGAAATGCCGTTACTCATCTCTTCTCTCTCTCTCTTATTTGTTATTTACTCCCGCTTAAGCAATGATTTTTAAAACGATGAATGCAATGCTTTGTTCAATGAGTGAATTTTAAAGAACTTCCGACGCTAATATTTTGGAATAGGCTTATCCGATTTTAAATCTGATAATTTTTGGCTAACCTACTAGTCAAGCTCTTTGATATATAATTTGATGGTGTAGCACTTCTGGATCTTCTGGAATAAAAATGAAGTGACACTAATAAATGTATAGATGTTTTTGTTGAAAAATAAAATAGGCGCCCCTGATGATGCTTAAAAATTAAGCGAAACGTTGGGTAAACAGATGGAATAAGAGTTTTTATTTGCATCAATAACCAATTGACTAAATAAGCCTAAAACCATTACAGAAATTAAGATACAGAAAATAGTCAAAAATACGATTAAATGAATTTTAGAGTCTTTTTTTTATTTATTTATTGGCATTTTTAATTTCTTTGATTTACAGTGTACCACTAAAGTCTTCGTACAGCAGCTAGTTCTAGTTTAATTTATAAAAAACAATAAAGTTTTGCAAGAATTTTGAAAAAGTTTTAATACAGCTTTGTTTATTAAACATTTATTATCACTACAGTAACAAAAAATAATCCATTTTATTATTTCTTAAAAAAGTTATAAACTAAAAACAAAAAAAATTCACTAATTTACCTCCAATAAAGTCTTCGTACACTTAACAACTAATTAATGGGAAATCCTTAAAAACTATAGAAAATGTTGTTTAAATATTTGGTTGGGTATCCCTTATTTTTAATAACGGCTTTAAGGCGATCTGGCATTGATTCCACAAGCTTTTGTGCATAGCTTTGCTCGATTTTCGACCATTCCTCCCGAAAAACCAATTTTAGCTGAGGTTTTGAACTGATGTGATGAGTCCTGATCTTTTTCTCAAGCATATTCCACATATGCTCAATGGGGTTGAGATCAGGACTCTGTGGCGGTGTTTTCAGCAAATGTGGAGTATTATACGCCAAGTGCATCCTAATGTTATGAGCCATATGCTTAGGGTCATTATCTTGCTGAAAATAAAACTCTTTAGATACGCCCAATCTTTCAGCGCTTGCCTTCAAATTTCTCTTCGAAGAGCGAAATGCGACCTCTTTACAATTTATCCTCTTTGGCAGAACATCAGGATCGGCATCGGTTCAGCAAAAAAAATTGTAATCGGTCGCACTCTATGTGTAGAATCATTAAATTTCTGCAGTGAAGAGTTAAGCAAATGTGATATCTTTGGTCATTTAACAAAACGACTTCTTTCTAAATCGTCAACTTTTCAGGAGAGCGAAAAAACTCTTGAAATACCTCGCTAAAGTTTTTATACAGAAAATGAAAGAAATGTTGTAGTCAGATTTTATGTATACACAAATATCTGACAAACATTTTGCGATATAAAAAGATAAGTTGTTTTGTCATATTGATTTTTAACAAAAAAAAAAAAAAAATGGCTTATATCACACAAGTTGTTTTGTCAAAATTATTTTGATTAAAAAATAAAATTGTCTTAGTCACTTATGTCAAGAGAAGTTGTTTTGTTAAACTAAAATGTAAAACAAAAATCGAAAGAAGTTGATTTGAGAAAAAATATTTCGGTTTTATTAAAAAAAATTTCGACTTTTACAATACCATAGCCAAATAATTAATAAAAATTAATATTTTTCGCTATATAAATAAAAAATATTTTTTAAGTTAGATTAGGTTAGAGTGGCTGTCGAAAGACACACTTAGGCCTGAACGGCCCATTGTGATACCACATGGTTGGACCTACAGGTTATCGCCAATCCCGAACGGCGGTGTGTCAATTTTTTATCGGCTTGGTAGTTTTGCCATTACCAACCAACGTAATAATAATAATCTTATAATTCTCATACACTTCATATTGATAGTGAATATAAGAAGGTTATGAGAATTGACCACCAGCAGGGGACGGGAATTGGACCCGAACCTCCCGGATAAAAGTCTAGTGCACTACTTACTAGACTATCGAGGACGTCTCATCCAAACATAGAATTTCATTTTTACTTAAATTTAAGAAGGAAATAGTGGAAACTTATCGTTTTTAAGTTTCTTCTTCGTCCAGATCCGGTATTGATTTCAACCGCATGTTCTCTTTTGGCTCTAATGTGTTGATAAAAACTATGTAAATGTATACTGATCGCTGACAGCATGTTCAAGAAATACCATTTTTCGTTTTGTGTATGAATGAATTTTTCTTCTTTTTTTTAAATTTTGGCATGGAGTGTGCCACACTCAAGATACGTGTGACCCACAAAAAGAAATTTATAATCAATGCTTGCATGATCTTCCAAAACTTTTTCAAAATGACGTGCCGAAGTTTGCAATTGCTTCATTCCATAAGAAACATTGAGCTCCATCATACACCGTGAAATGGAAGATCCACAATCAGAATCACCGTTATTGGTTTTATGAAAAACGTCTTCATCATTTTCAAAGTTTTAGAGGCTATTAACCGAACAGATGGCCTTGTTACTTATTTTCGTGTGTTTCTTTTGAATTAGTGTTATAATCAGTAATCAGAAGTTGTTTTAAAACCGATCCATCCTCATGAACGAAATTCTGGACACTATTCTTATTTTCATCGTTTGCAACATATCCTTCAGCCAAAGATGCTTCTATTTTCTTCTTTTTTTATTGCCGTACGCAAAGACATATTAATGCCTTCTTTTTTCACTTCTTTGATCATAATCACTAGTTTTTGACCTCACTGCATTTGTACGAAAGCTTAATTACTGGATTTTATTCTACTGTTGAACAACAAAACAGCTTCTTTTCCCCCTTTTTCTCTATTCCTTTTAAAAAAAGCACTTGTGTTACGATAAGATTTAACTATTTTTTAATTTTCGTTTTTACAAAAGGACTTGTATCGACACAAGATGTTTTGTCGTAATGAACGTTCGCGATCAAATGATTGCAAAATCAGCATATCTGGGACAAGAAGTCAGTTTTGCCAGCTTTGCTTTTGACGAAACGACTTCTTTCGAAAGAAGCTATTTTGTCAAATGGGAATTGGTAAAAATGTGCTAAAAGTAAGTAGAGACATGTTGTTTTGTCAAGCGGTTTTTGTTCGAGTTTTTGAAAATTTTTGTATTCTCTGAGAGAAGTTGTCAAATGCAATTGCAGAAAATAACTGAAAGAAGCCGATTTGAGACTGCTATATCTTTTGTTCCAAAAATCCTAGGTGTGAAAAATGTTTTCAACCCATAGAAGATTGCTTGTTATTTAGTAATTAGTCTCTTCTATGATTGTCAAACTTATAGCCGGAATGAAACCGAAACCCGAATGAATGTTGAAGAACGGAATAGAAACCAAAACTGAAACACCGGTTTCATTCCTTGATTTTACGTATACACCAAGTTTTTCCTCACCTTTGTTGTAAAATGCTCACTGAGTAAGAGCGGAAAATTTCTATAATTTGCCAACTTTTTACATGATTGTTTTCGAAAGAATTCAGCGTGATCTTATAGCCTCTTGAATTTTCCATTTGTTTAAGAAGTGGGGAAGGCGAGTTATATAGGAGGTGGGTATGGCAGTTAACTGATAATCATCTATTCTTTGACTTAAAGTGGCTCATGCCAAAATTTGTTGAGCTCAGACGCCTCCTTATATGAGATAGTGGTCGTGGCTGTTGCCCACGACCACTTTGTGTTGAAGCTATAAGCCATCATTTGTATAGAGTCAAGCCACGTTTATTGCCGACATTTGTTTTTCGGATGCCACTGAGCTGCCGCGCTACAATCTTTTGACGAAGGTATAACATTTAATCGCTTGGAATAACTGTATTCCTTTCTGAATCGTGAGTTGGCCAAAAAAAAATCGCGATTTTTTCTGTCGTGGTCGGTTTTTAGTTTTTTTCACCGCTACACTGGTTTACTGGCGTTGGAAAAAGTATTTGATTTAACCTATCGGTTTTTTGCAGCCTCTTTTTTGCAGGAGAGGTAGAGTGGTCGATTCAAACGTTTCGTATAAAAAAGTGTAACCTGGGAGCGGTTTCTAAGTTAAAGGACCAGTTTTGTGACAGCTTTCAGAACCGGTCCCATTTCCCGTAAGGAAGTGCACAAAAAACAAATGAATTGTCCTTTTTTGTACCACATTTGATGATTTGATGATGGGTTGATTTGAACTAGTCAAGGGACATCTCATTTAGCGGCAATTTACTCATAGGGAATGTAGGTAAGTATATCGATTATTCTCATATAAATACAGGCATTTAATTCATTTTAATTAAGACAATTTGACTTTCTTATTAATATGGTTGAAACATAAAATTTCTATTCGCCATAAGCAATGATAAATTTCAAAACGCTCGCAAATTTAAGGCAATGCACAATATGAAAAAAGTAAGAAACAAATGCGTATTCGTATTTAAGCAATCTTAAACACGAAACAATAATGCTTTAAAGAACCTCACACAAAACCACAAACACGCACCATTTGGGACGCTATTTCTAGGCCATTAACTTAGAACAATAGCGCGGGCACACATTAACAGCGGAGAGGGAAGGAAAACGTTTGCCTGCATGCATGCGGAAAAACTTTGTAAAGTGTGAAAAAGCCAACGAAAATTTTTAATTTAATTGAAAGTTTCTCATCACTTAATGACTGACGATGATGATGGAAATGTGGCAGACATTTAAGTCATCATACACAAAGCAAAAGCGCAAACAAAGATGTTGGCGATGCCGATGATGATGATGGAGTGTCTGAAGTCAATGTGCGTGATATTGCGACTTTGTGAAATTTTAAACTTTTCCAAAACAATAATTTTAATACTCGAATTTTTTTTTGTTCTATTGATTTCTTTATGTAACACATCCAAATATACATACATTCATACACAATAATATTTACATTGCGACAATTTATCTAAATTTTACTATAATCACCCATAAATCATTCAAACCATTTCACAAATTGTCAATCTGTGCATCTTACATCATCTTTCGTTCGTTCGTTCGCTCGTTCGTTTCCGTTTCTGTAATCACATCATTTTACATCATATTTCATTTTGCTGACGCGCCAACTGTTACTCTCACTCTAAATAATGTTACGTTTCCAACTCAACATTCCGAGCTTCTTTCCTTGCTACTTTCTCTATAAATTTCTTTCTTTTTCCATCTTTTTGTGTTGTTGGTATTTCTCTGTATTTCCCCCATTCAAGTGATAGTAGCAACAAACCATTTACGGAAAAAGATGAAATTTAAGTGTTTGATGTACTCAACGTCTCATATTAGTACTCAACCAGCACCGGCATCAATGCGTGTGTACATGTGTATGTAAGGCTGTGTGTGCATGTGTATAATGCACATGAACGTCCTTGTGTTCCTTTAGTTCCTGGTGTATTTTTTGTACTCCCGTAGTTTATATCCAAATTGTTTGAAGAGAATGAACAGAAAACCACCACATACATGCCTCCCTCACCTCAACGATTGAACAAGCATTACACCATAGCGCTCTACTCTTGTTCTGTTCGTCCTGTCAGGATATGTGCGTCGTTTTCTTACACGTGAAGCTTTTTAAGTTATGTGTTCTTGACTTTTTATCTGTTATGCTCTACATTTTTATGAATAAATGGAACACACTTTCTTACAGTGATTTCATCACTATTTAACAATTTTTCCTTTAAATCTGAAGTAGGTACTATTTATATGTGATTAAGTATGCATGCACAGTATACCGCCAAACCATTAGAAACAGCACAAATTTCCTCTAATTTTGTTTGTAAATGCAGTGAGTTTTAACAGTTTTAAAAAGATGTCAAACTTTTTTTTTCGGGAACTGTTTTCTTGTGACAATTTGGGACCGATTAGTCAAGTAATAATGGAGAAGCTTAACCTTAACCCCCTTCTATCTACCAAAAACCAAACCTATGTCTTTTGAAGAATTATGGTATAAATTAGTGCTAAAGCGCGGTTAACGCAAAATTGGCACGCAGGAAAGTTGCTGTATCTTTTTAACCAGAACACTCAGAATAACAAATAATGCATTAAATGATAAGTTTAATATTGTGTTTTAATACTATAACATTAAAAGATTTAAATTTCTTTGTTGTGCAAAAAGATACGGGTATTCCTTTTAATGGACCCCATCAACCTTTGAACATCCGATCTGGATACTTTTGCGGCTATTTGGTTCCATTTTAGTAACATTGAATTCACATTTTTGACAATACCAGCATTTTTCTTCAACTTATATTTTGTAATAGCCCAGTATTTTTCGATCGGTCGAAGATGGGCGCAATTGGGTGGATTCATATATTTGGGCACTACATCTACTTTATTTGTCTGATACCAATCCATGGTTTTCTTAGAGTAGTGGAAACTGGCTAAATCAGGCCAAAACTTCACTAGCGAATGGTTGTGACGAACAAATGGCAATAGTCGTTTCGAAAGGCACTCTTTGATGTAAATATCAGACGTCATAGAAGAGGATGTCACAAATGCCCTGGATTTGAGACCACAGCTGCAAATAGCCTGCCACACCATGGCTTTCTTTGCAAATTTATCCATTTTTATGTACTTGAATTTTGAGGGTACATTACCACGATTCGTTGCCATATAAAATTTTGGACCTGGAAGCTGTTTAAGATCAAATTTTACGTATGATTCGTCATCCACAATAATGCATCCATTGAATTTGGTCAAAACATTAATATAAAGAAGACTAGCACGTTTTTTGGCCAGCAAATTCTGTTTGACTGTTCTATTTGGATATTTTATAGCACGATAAAACTTTAGCCCAGCTTTTATGCGTATTCGTCTAGCAGTACTTTTGCTGGTATTGAATTTTTTGGCACGATCGCTGTCCGATAGTCCGGGATTGCTTTTGATGGACCTCAAGATCTTTGCCTTTAATTTTAGGTTGGTAGTTCCTGTTTTGTTCACAACTTTTTTAGCTCTTTCAACACTAAGAGTTTCTTTACATCGTTTTATAACTCTACATACCGTTCTTTTGGAGATATTTAACACTTTCGCAATCTTTGAACCAGACCACGGCGGATTTTCAATAAATTTGTTCACAATCAATTTTCTATTTGCAGCTTCCATCGTGCACACAATCACCAACTTGCGATCAATTAACATGAAAAATTTATCAACTAACGGTACGGTATTGTTAACAAATCCCAGTAAAAAATTTGTTGTTCGTATGACTAGGGGCGACGTTCTATAAACTTTTTGATATTCTTCTGACATAATTGTTCATTCAAAGCCTAATAATTTTAATAATTGTAAAATCTTCTCCTTTTTTTCAAATGTTGCCTTTTTTGTTTATGACCTATGAGGTCACTTTCTCTTTATTCCGCATGTATTTGTGCAAGGCAAATGAATATTTTACCTTATAACTAAGAAGAAATTGTTTATTTTCCTTATTTTTTTGCAATAAAATTATTATCGATGACATGCCACACCCTAACAACAAAAGTAACACAACTCAAAGCAAAATTTTCAGGAAATGGTAAAAAAAAGTTTTTACTTACTTATACCATCTTGATCAAAAAGTTCCCGGAATAACCACCGTGTAGCGCTACCATCGTTTCGATTTGAGTTCTGTTTTTTTTTTGTTAAGTTGGTACATCTGTTGTTGATATTCCCTCTAAATCTTAGCGTCATAGCTTGACATTTGCAAAAGTTACGTAGCCAAGAGTACATCTATTTCTGTGTGTGTCGGCGATTTTTTACAATTTTATTTAATTGTATTGTATTAAATTTTGGGTAAAAAACGGATTTAATGGTGCACGAAAGTTGGAAATGTTGGAAAAGTGTTTCGGCAACGATTCTCTAAAGAAAACGGTCGTATACCAGTGGCGCGAGCGGTTCAAAAGTGGCCGCGAGTCAATCGAAGATGATGAACGCAGTGGCAGACCATCGACAACGAAAACCAACGAAAACGTTGATAAAGTAAAAGAAATTTTGGTCAATAACCGCAAATTAACCATCAGAGAGATAGCAGAGGGCTTGAACATTGCCTATGGATCCGTCCAAGACATTTTGGTTAATGGTTTGGGTTTCCGTCGTGTAGCAGCAAAGTTGGTGCCAAAAGACCTCAATTTCATGCAAAAAAGAGACCGTGATTACGCCGCAAAAGACATGATTTGCGAGGCTGAATCCGATCCCACGATCATCAAAAGGATCATTACTGGAGACGAGACGTGGGTTTATGAGTACGACACGCAATCCAGACATCAGGCAAGTGAATGGCATTCACCAAATGAGCCGAGACCAAAAAAAACCACGTCGTTTTCAATCAAAAAAGAAGGCAATGCTCACGGTTTTCATGGATTATAACGGAGTAATTATTCGTAATTTTTTGACGAAAAATGTAACAAATAGCATCCAACAGCCACGGAACTCACCTGATTTGGCTACCTGCGACTTCTTTTTGTTCAATCGAGTTAAAAAAAACATTACGGAGAACGCGTTTCAGCAGCCGAGAGGAAGTAATGGAAAAATCGCAGGAAGCACTGATGGACAAACCGAATATAAAAAATGTTTCGAGGATTGGATCAAGCGCTGGCATAAGTGTGTTGCAGTCGATGGGGATTACTTTGAAGGGGACAATATAGATTTAAATGAATAAACTTGTATTTTTAATTTTCTGAATAAATTCGGGGAACTTTTTGATCAAGGGGTATGTGTTTATTTTATGGAAAATAATATGCCATTGTATTATTCACGAAACATACAATTGACCAAACAGACTTAATTTGCCTAATATAGGGAAAAATCTTAAAAAACTGTAAGATTTACAAAAAAACAGATTTCATTTTTGAAATCAAGACACTATTATTTATTAAGAAACGAAACTTCATTAAGTTCTGACAACTCCTTCTATTTTTGTTCCACGCTTGTATGGAAATGGAGCACTGTGCGTAGTTCCAACCGCAGCCTCGACCATTTTATTTTATTTATTTATTTAAGATCAAACATTAGTGCAATTAAAATCTTTTATAGCACAAACAACAAAGGAACCATTCCCGGGTACGATTCCCGGCTAGAGTATTTCTTTTCTATTTTTTTCCTTTCTCGGAGCGGAATTTCACGAACTCTTAATAATTTAATAACAAGCATTTTCTTTAAAAACACTTATAGTCAAAAAAAGATGAGTATGCTTTAAATTAAAACCAATCAAAGCAGGCAAATCGACTTAAATAGTTAGGTTCGCTGGTGTGTAATCTTATGGACCTTCCGGATATAAATTTATATGCAATACATGCTAAAGGTTCATTTCAAAGGGCATGGTTCAGGCTTTAAGGCTCAATTATGCATAAGTAAAGCAACGTAGCGTAACGGAACGTAAAAATCTATCGACGATAGAACTCTATTTTGCGTTACGATTTCGGTAATAACTTGCACTCACTGCTCATATCGCAGATATTTATATGACAGTTGGCAACGTTACGTTACGTTCCATTACTTGTGTATAATTGAGCCTTTAATTTCTGATATTAACGAAGCTTGTAACACGTCAGGGTTCAGCTCCACAATTTTTAAAAATGGCCAAAAACACTGTTACGTGATGTAAAGTTTTGGACCACAGATTCGTGTTCAGCATAGAAAATTCATTTAGAAACATTAGAAACCATGTTAATCGCACAAAAAAACTTGAAATTTGCGTGGCAGTGTAATCAATCTGGCGAAGCACGCAGTTTTTCTAAGCATTTTTTTCATTGAGATCCGGAAAAATTCCATCTAAGAAAAATAATATCGAAGGAGATCATAGGAAAACCATTGAGGTTCCTCTGCATATAAAATTATTTCCCGGAAATTGTTTGAGGATTAATTTTGACATCCTTTAAAAATTAAAGTTTTGCATTTACAGCAAATTTTTTATTTCAAATTCTGACCTTTTTTGTTTTCTAATAAAACTTCATTTAAATACTTATGCTTTAGTTAAAAATTGTTCAAGTCTTTAAGAACATAAGAGGCAAGCAAACTGCTACGAGAAGCATCCTTCATGAGGCATATAGCCATGCATACACTCACACATATGCTAGATTATTAATATCAGAACAATTCGTGCGGTTAGTGGCAGAGAGAACGGAGGTGGGTGGAATTATGTTAGCCTGCAGCGTATTTCATCAAGTAAATATGTCAGCACAATTCACAGGAATTTGTTATAAGAAGCAATAAAATATGTGCATATGTAAAAGATGTAACAATTTTGTTTTTATTGCTATTGTATGTAGTTATACTTTAAGGACTCGAGCATCATCACAAAAAAGACAGCGTGAAATCTTTAAGCGCAAACCAATCGCTCACTACTGCACTAGTTTCCGATGTCAGTCATTTGAATTTGAATTTAACAAATAAATTCAGATGGGTAACTTTGAATGTAAATATGTGTGTATGTACACTAGGGTGGACCTTATATACATGTATAATATCTTGAAAAAATTATAACTATGTAATTAAAGTTTTTTCGAGAGGGAAGGAAGGCGGGTGACACCTATTTAGTTCCTTTCGCCCTACAAATCATATACGTAATATTTGAGTCTGCGCTGGCAAGAAGAAGATGTGGCACATTTGAGTTGAAAAAGAGGAATGTTTGGACCTGTAGAATCCGGAATTTTTTTAAACACACTACGCAATATAGTTTCGTAGATGTGAGGCCACAAGTTTCGTTATTATACAGTTTTTGGAAGTACAATTTTAAATTGTTCAAGTTGAATTTATTTCTCATTGAAGACGCAAGAGAAATAAATCCGTTGTACGGAATGGAAAGTTTTACAATTTGTGCTATCGTGTTACCGTGCAAGGGCATATACTAGACTTAGAGAATCAACCTATTGTTATTTCTGTATGCTTAACTCGAAATTTTTCTTCTTTTTTTTTTGAGAAAATCACAATTATAGTTATCATGACCCTCCACTCCCTAAAACCCTATAAAGTCAAATAAAATTGCCGCGAGGAAAAAATAACAGTAGTGCGTTCTGTAACTCTTCTCGATCGCAGTTCTCCACGTACTCATTTACTTTTAGTTAAATATCATTTGCATCAATGATAAATTTTTGCTGTTAAGGAAATTATATTTGCATTTTTTGATTCTTGCATTTATGGAATTGACTAAAAGTGCTAAAAAGGATGCTGTGGCTTAACAATGCAAGGCTGCGCATAGCCTAATGTGGAACGCACGAATTGTGTACTCCTCTCCTCATCAAATGGGTAAGTTCCGTCAGCAGTTGCTTGGCAGCGCCTCTGCTGAAGCGGAATAGCTCCACAACTCTCGCTTTCGAAATATGGAGAGGATCGAATAAATCTGATAGTTTCTATTGGTGTGACACGTTGCTCTCATATGGGACTATTTACTTAAATCCTAAGACTAATTCAATTCAATTACTTTTCCTTTTGTTTATATTTATTAACGTAATAATATGCAAGCAAATGTAGGTAATAAAGATATTTGCAAATAGAACAACAAGCAAAGGTTGCAAATAAAGAAATTTTATTGAAGAAAATTACATTTATTTGTGTGTACACATGTGACATTTGATTCAATTTTATATATTCATTTTCTATTTCTATTCTATTCTTGCACCCCGATTTTTCAACCACTGGCTGAAAATAAGTTAAAATTGCTCAAATTGATTTAATTTTTTAAATTTGTTTTTCAAATGTTTTTTTTTTTTTTTAAATAAATAGTAAAAACAAAAACTGACGCAATTTGTACTCTGGGGGTTCCAAATCGTCTAATATGGAGAATTGAATATCTTGAAAACAAGAGCTAACATAGAAAAACGTCCAGCACCATTGAATTAGGCGTACTCGAATTAGGCTTACCACCTGGGTGGTTGAAATGAATTTTACTTATGTGTTTAAAAAAATCATTTATTTAATAAATACAACTAACATGAATTTTAAGCCTGAGAAACTCATGGGGAATGATCGAAACTGCGTAATTTCGGCTCAGAGGGAACATAGTATAAAACCAATTAAACTGTCAGAAAGCCGATTTTCTCTATTGTTGATACGTTGGTCACCTGGTACCTCCATGTAAAATGCCTCGTAAAATGCCAAGATTTGCACACTTTGCAAGTTTCGATGTTTTTCTTAAGGTCCTTAATATACTTTATTGCTTCATCGTTTTTGTAGGAAATATTATACTCATTTAAAAGTTAACAATTTCAAAAGAGTAAATAAAACATAAAAACGCTACGCGTTACTTAACTATTATAATTCATTCTCATTGAGATCAATGCTTTCTTCATATATATTCCATAAAATAAATAAAATTATTAGTATTAAAATTACAGCAGTTGCTTTTTTCATATCTAATTAGTCCTTAGGTTAAAGTATAAAAATATGCAAATATACAGTGATTCACAAAATTGACCAAAAAAGCTTTTTTAGGACACGACAAAACGGAGGCTAAAAGTGATGTGTGCTTCGACATCGAGGGGCAGAGGAACTAGTATGGGAGAGTAAATGCTACTTCTTTCGTGAATAGATATGTGTGTGAATATTTTGGTTTCGTCTCTTTAGAGTATGTGAACGCGAATGCATAAGAAAACATCGTGCTTAGTTATACTTTACTAAAGTTTTTTGGATTGATTTCATAAAACTAGTAATTGGTTTACCAGGTAAGCAATGGCTTTTTCAATTACCTTTGTTTTGTGGAACTCTTAAATTACAGTATTAAATACATATGTATTATTCCTGCTTGGATGTTACTTTAAGAGATCGAAAAAGAGAGCAGCAGCTGGCGCACTAGTGCCTGCTGATCAAGGATAACAGCAACATTTTTTACGTTTTCCAGCCTTAATTTCAAAGTTCCAACTTTAGTTTTTTTATAGCATTTAACCGATTAAGGGGTGATGGCCGAAAAAAAATGAAAATTTTTTATTACATTTTCCAAATTTCATAGAAATCTGAGCACTAGAACCAAAGTTACAACTGCCAACAGCGCGCTACCTCCAACTACCTCCGACATGGTGCCGAAAGTTTAAACGCGATTATCTCAAAACTTTTTTTTCCAAAAAGTGCGGTTGCGGTGAGCACAGTTTTTCAAGAACCGTCATTCCGATCAGACTGAATTTTGGCAGGCTTATTTATAACAATAATAACCTCTGAGTGAAGGACGGGTTTTTAATTTCAAGCAAAACTTTTTTTTTCTTGCTGCAAAAATCGAAAGCTCAGACGTTCAAAAATCAAACTTTTTGGAAAAACGATCACCATTTTTGTAAAAAAAATTAATTCTTCAAAACCTTCGTTCACTCAGAGCGTGAAGGTACAAACCACAGTTTTTTTGTGTTCCTTCCTTATCATGCTCCCCTTGAGAGATGTCGGGAAAATTGTGTGTTTGGCACAATGGCTGTAGTGACTCCAGTTATATAAATAGACGTTTAGTTAAAAAAAAAAAAAATTGTTTGGTTTTTCCAAAAAAAAAAAAATAAATAAAAAGGCCCATTTTTCCCGAGCACAAGTGTATATAACCCCTTAAGCTAATCTCGGTACTCATTGGATCGAATACAGCAAAGTTTTTTTTTCTTCCTTAATGATATCTAATTTAAGTTGACTGCAGAAAGAAGTATTTATAAATACTTTAGTGTTGAAATTGCAATTTTTTCAACCTTTATTGCAGAATATTTTTTTTTGTATTCTACCTGACTTCATTTTTTCATTTAACAATATTACCGCGATTGCACTGAACTTAAATCCTTCGAAAGTACCCATTTAAATTCACCCTCCAGGTGAAATACATTTTGTCTTAAAATGGCATGGTGGAGAACGAGAAAGTGCATCATCGTTTACGTAAAATTTCACTTTTATTCATGCAATTTTTTGCTTGTGCTTTTGTTCTTACACATTTATAAATTGCCCTACAATGCTTTTCGGTAAACATTTACTTTTTCTCCTTCTAGGATTATGTCAGGATAAATCGCGACCAGCAGCACACACCGCGCAGTTAGGGATGGGACTTGCTTGACACAGGGCGGCATATTCACCCACACCCCACGCTATGTATGCACATAATCAAAAATGCGACACTTAAGCATTTTCATTCAATTTTCTGCTGCACCTCACCGCACCGCCACCGCAAAAACTACTTAAGATTCAACAAAGTCGAGTCGATTTTTAAGATGATAATGAAAAAGAATAAGAAGCAGAAAAAATCTCCGTCAAGTCTTTAAAAGATAAAAGTCCATCAATTTCACTTGTCATTGTGTGGTGTGGAAAAAAAGTTCAGATTCAGACGTGTAAAAGTGCGAAGATTTCAACATCAGTGAGAGTGTATCTGATAAATTGAAAATTATATTTTATGAAGTGATTTAGAAGATAATGTGAGGGATAGAGTTTTCATGCTTTTTACTACTTTTTGTCAGCGATTAGGAAAAGAGTTCATGAAGATAAAAGTAATTTCATTTCTTCTCAACATGTGCAACATAATTTTTTAATTATTTTTGGAATTGACGTGGGACATACATACATCCTATTGCTATTCAAATGATCGATGATTTTGCTATACAGGAAAGAAGATTTCTATTGAATTGATGAACGTGCGCAAGAGAAATATCTGATCGTGCCAAGGTTCAGAGAAAGAAATGTCTTAGTTGGCATTTCCTGGAGAACATTGAATGGTATATAAAGAACCTGGGTGCTAAGCCATGGCTTTTCCTTCAAATAAACAACAAAAATAAAACTGCTTTATATATTTTGAAGCATTTACGTAATACTACCCTACATCTAGTTAAGGGTATTTATGGCTAGGTGCAACTACTAAATATGTAGTTGCAAACTATTCAAATTCTTAAAATACAAAATAAGAAGGCCTCCACTCTGCAACGTGCAATATTTACACGTTTAGACTTTTCATTAATTACCATTTCTGACTTTTAAAATTGGATACAACTTCCGTTTCATTCGCAAATGTTAAAATGTAAATGTGGCACAGCGATTTCTCTTGCAGGATAACAACACAGAACTACATACAAAGGTTGCCAGTACAAACTGGACCGCAAAGGGAAATGCATTTACTACGAGTTTATGTGAATGTATACTTGGTTGATGTGTGTGTTCATGTACAATAGCCTGGAAGCATTTAGACAGCCGCTCCCCAAAGTATACTTTTGAAAATTTCAAAATTAAAGTGTGTTATGCAAAGTACTGCGTTGCGTGTCTTGCAGTCGTTTGTGTTATAATGAAAAATCCTTTGAATGTTTTTCTTGTTGTGGGCGGTACGAGCAATTAAATTTTTAGTAAGAATTTAGCTGAAAATTGTTGGAAATTTTCTACTTATTACCAAAAATCTACAGAATATATTGAAGAAAAACTCATTTTGGATGTGTACATACAAACACATATTTACCTACATACTACATATGTATGTATTTTAAATATATTATAGAGTTTTTCCAGGTCAGTGTTGCCAGAAGAGGGGGTTTCCCCCGTTTTCCGGGAATTTTTTACCCAAAAGGGAAAACGGGGAAAACCAATCTTAAAAACGGAGAAAATTAGATAAGCAGTGCGAAAATTCCATTCTGTTACAAAGTCAACAATTTTACAATTATCTGAGTCAACCTGAGAATTTATTTGATTTAAAGTTAGCTGTAAGTATGGTTACCACTTTGATACAATTCTACCAAAACTGGTAATTTTTTTTCTATTTTTCTGCGTTTGGTACATTGGTACTTATTTTTAAAATTTGGTACATTCTGTGGGTTAGTTAGCTTTTACATATAGCAATTAAGGATTGCAAACATATTTTCAATATACTTTGTGAGGTCATTTTCCAAGAATAAGGGGGTGTAGGGTGTTTTGACATTCTGGGACCCTCATACTTTTTGATAAGCAAACTTTTTCCCAAATACACTATAATACTTTATCATTCATTTAACCTGATGGCAATATTGTTCTAAGCTGTACTTAAAAAACTCCCAAAATTTGGGGTATGGATCTTAGATGTAGATTCTTGTCTTTACAAAAAATTTGCTTCTTTTTCTACTCAACAACTTTTCTATAGACCCCAAAAAGGATAAACCATAAATTAAGAATGTCCTAGAACAGTCTTAAAAAAACCATTTTCATGATTTCATGTGCCGTTATCTCGAAAACCTGACGTGATAGAGTAAAATTTTTAGATTTGAACTCAGCGACCCCAAATTGAACGAAAATCTAGGAAAAAAGGAATTTCAATTTTACTAAAAAAAAAAGCAAAACGAAAAAAAAATAATTTTTAGATACTTAATATCGCAAAAATGGATGGATTTAAGGCTTTGTCCTGTTCTGAGACCCTAGTTTGTATTCAAAAATAAACATTTTTTTTTCTCACATATCCACATCCGGTTTCTACTCCAAATGCCAGTTTTTGAATAAACTTTCTATTTTGGCCAAAGAAGACCTATTAGGAGAATATATATGCCTTTGCAGTGTTAGGACAAAACTTTTCTTTCACCTTTTCGTATAATAGATTCTCAGACGTATAATCGAGAAATGCACAGTTATTTCCTAAAAACGCAGAAAACGCCAATGCATGAGCACAAAAACCGACCAAATTGAACGGGCTGTACTGAGGTTATACAAGGTTTTTATTGTTATGTCAAGTAATTTTCAGCTATTATAGTCGTTACTCTGGTTCCAAATATGACCCCATATATTGTTGGACAGTGTTATAGAAATATTTAGAATAAACATTTTTAAACAGTTTCTGTTTGTATTGGGTTTGGCCAGAGGAACCATCACAGCCCCATTTACTTTATAAAAATAAATGTTCGAATTAAATATTGTAAAGATACAGAATCCAACCAATTACTTTTCTTAGATAAAAACGCTTCCTTTTTCGGTGAGGCCTACGCTCATTAAACGACGGAATAATGTTCTTTTGAATACATATCACTAATGAAAATTAATAATTTTCTTTTAAAATCGTTGATAGTGCCTCAACTATCGGGGGACGGATCAATATACGGAAGTAGTAGTTTACCTTTCGAACGCTTAAAAGTTGTAATTTCAACAAGTCACCGATTGAGTTGCCACGGCCTAAAACAATTTGTAATCAAATTTTTCTAAAAATGTAAACAATTTGAAAAAAAAGTAAACAAACATATATACAGTGGCTCACAGTGTAAATGGTCCACCTGTGACCAAACATCTCGAACTGCAAAAAATCTAGGAAACTAATAAAAATACCAAAAAAGTGAGGTGAATTCTATAAGTTCATTTTATGGAAATAATAAATACAAAAAAAAAACTTATTAATTCAATTTAATTTTTCATAAAAATAAACATTTACCAAAATAGGAGAAAAATTCATCTCACAGTGAAAATGGTCCACTCTTGCAGAGCTGCGAAAAGTAACGGAACTTTTTCAAAATCTTCTATAGTTTTGATCTGTTTACTTTTATTTACATTCTTATTTTGAAACGAACAAGTGCTAGATCAATTCATTCAATTTTTTAGCTCTTAATTTCAAGATGGGCCGCCATACTACGATTGAGTTGCGAAATTTAATTATTGAGCACTATGCAGATGGAAAAACTCAGAGAGAAAAAGCAAAAATTTGTTAAGAAAGGCCATCAGTCGAAAACATCATTCACCGGTTCAATAATGAAAATCGAGTTATAAATACGCCGAAAATTAGTTCAAAAAACTGTTCAGCGAACGTCAAGAGAGGTGGATTGTCAAACAAATCAAAATTAATCCAAGGCTGAGTGCACCGAAACTACGGGATATGGTTGAGAAACACTTCAAAATAAACTGTAAAGCCCGGACCATTCGGAGAGTCCTTCGAAAGGATGGACTAAATGGCAGAATTGCACGCAAGAAACCTTTTATTAGCCTAAAGAATAAAAAAACACGATTGCAGTTTGCTCACAGCTACGTTGGAAAAGATTTTTCAATCTGGAAGGAGATGAGAGCAAATACAATATTCTGGGGTGCTTGTTCGGTTGCTGGTGTTGATAAATTCCATTGCTTTGAAGGTATTATGGACAAATTTCAATTTTTACATATTTTGCAAAATAATCTCTTACAAAAAAACTCGGCATAAAAGACACGTATAATTTTTACCAAGACAATGACCCAAAAGCATACGGCTGGAATTGTAAAAGAATGGCTGCTGCAACGATGCTCCAGAGTAATCAAAACGCCCCCCCCCAATCACCAGATTTAAATATAATTGAAAATGTGTGGCGGAAACTGGAGATCGAAATAAGGAAACATGAGATTTCAAGCAAAGATTAAAGCCATATTTGGAGGAATGGGATAAAATAAGTCCGGATTATACAAAAAAGCTAGTGGAATCTATTCCAAATCAATTAAAGTCAGTTATTCGCCAACAAAATATTAGGAATAGATTTTTCTATACTTTATTTAATATTTTCTCAAGTGGACCATTTTCACTGTGACATGAATTTTTCTCCTATTTTGTTAAATGTTTATTTTTATGAAAAATGTAATTGAATTAATATTTTTTTTTGTATTTATTATTTGAATAAAATGAACTTATGGAATTCACCTCCCTTTTTTTGTATATATATTATTTTCCTAGATTTTTTGTAGTTTGAGATGTTTGGTCACAGGTGGACCATTTTCACTGTGAGCCACTGTAGTAGTAATAAGACAGGGAATGCTTATAATTTTACCCGTGGTTCAATCCCATGCGGAGCTTACTAATTTTTTTTTAAACCAGTTTAATAATTTTTTTAAACTTTCTTGGATCCACATGGTAGTCTAATGTAATTACAACAACAAACGATTCCATTGTTTACTTATGTAGTGTTAATGGCTTGGTTCTAATGCAAAAATTCTGTATTTGCATTATTCTGGGAAATATGTACTTAGTAGGTCATTCTAACAAGACAACTTAACAAGACACATTTTCTCCAAAAACAGTGTAACAGTTTTCTCAACGGTGTTTTTTTATCTGCCATTTATGGAAAAAATTCCATTTTCAAGAGGAAGGGTAAGAGTTGAAGGAAAAGTGTATATTGTTTATCTCTTTGTGATTAACAACTTTGCATCAGACATAAAATTCGTATCTGCTGAAATAAAAAAATTTCTTAATAGCCCTGAAGATCCCATTTTTCCGAATAAAGGTCATTGTGGGAGAACTAGATGTGATGGAGAAAAACTGTGTACGTAGTCGTGATCAGCGAAAATTACCAAATTACTATAAAACCTTTGGAAAATCTCTCGAAAATTTGGTTGAAAATTTGTGGCCCTATGTAATTTTGGTACTATTTACATTTTTCATTCTATAACTTGCAGGGATGACACCAAGTATGCATGAACTGCATGAACATAATTAGTTCTATCCATTCTTATCGAATGAAAAAATCGAAATAAAGGGCGTAATAAAAAATTATGCCAATATATCAAAATTTTCCTGCAAAATTTTGTTCAAATTGAATTAAAAAAAAAAATAAATAAACAGAATGAGAAAAAAGTACACGTGTGCACAACCGTAGAAAAAGTGAGCAAATTTGCTTACAAATAAGCAAAACGGCAACCCTGGTCACCGATATAACGTACGTAATATTCAATAGTCAAATGTGTCGGTTCACAAATGGAAATTAATTTCTGGCGATTTTAAGTTTTACTGTTTGTAACGTTAAAAAATATTCGATGATATAAATGTTTCAACTCTTATATATTATTTGAAAAATGAGGGCAGTGCCACCAAAAAATGAGTGGAAAAATACTACAATGCTGTGGTATCAATAAATAATTGTTAATAACTATTGTTATAAATACTCAAAATTTTACACATCGATAAATGGCGGTTTTCCTTTTGCCGACTTTTATTCACTTTTTTTGCGATAACTTCGTTTTTAATGAACACCTGAGCTACAAATCGATTTTGAATGTAAGCGTGGGTGACTGCCAAAAGTCTCGGTGAACTTAAAGAATATTTTGTTGCTATAAATTTATTGTTCAATTAATTACTCGTAAACTGAACCGTAAGATTAGAAACGGAAATTGTCCTTTAATCTCTATTATACACTACTATAATAATATTATAATACTTTATAACTATTCCTACAAAGTTTTATAGAAAATTAACTTTTAAAGTAATGAAGCGAACGGGTTTGAATTGAACAACTACAAAAATATAAAACTCACATGCGCAACTTAGTGCACTCGGTGGAAGTGAAACTTCTTTGGTAGGTTTGCGACTGGGAATATGTAAGTGCAATGACAGCAGACTGGGACAGATAATTGTATGTATGCACATGGCATTTAAATAGTTAATATGAGTCGGTACATATCCAAAGTGCCAAGGCCATAGACGAAAATTTTACAGATTTTTAATGCAATACACACTGACCGTACAAATAAATAGTTTGAACAAAAGAATGAGCCTAATTAATGTTAATTAAATTAAAAAACCTATTTAATTTAACTAATTTTTCAAAAGTGACTAAGTCCCATCGTAAGTGTAAATCAAAATTGCTTAAGTCCCTTTCAGCCAATCGCATTCTTTCCTTGTTCTGCTACTGCATTGTAATAAATTTAGGTAGATGCATTTTTTCAAAAAGTAGCCATTTTGTATTTTTGACAAGTAAGAGGAACATTTTAGAGGAGCATATTTTTAAATGAATAGAAAAGAGTGAGTTAATAGAAGATTATTAATACTACTTTTATTACTTAGTACTAAATTATAAATTTTATTTATAATAAAAAACGTATAAATAATGTTATTAAAATTAGTTTTCTTTATTAGGAAATACCTTGAACATGTTAAGAGTCAAAAAATAATATAAAAAGCAACAACTATTTCTCCCTATGTTCATGCAATACTATACAAATTATTTTCTTATAAATTCTCACCTAAAAATTTAACCATGAAAGTACAACTCTGTTGAAAAAACACATGTTCTCCTAATTGTCAAAGTTCATTTTACTTGTCAAAATGCATCTACCTTCTTAATTCTTCTGCCATGGTAGAGAGTGTGGATTTTCACGCTCACCAGCTTGATTGCTACCGAAAATTTTGTTGAGATTGATTTTGCACTGTTTTCTTTTTAATGTAAACAAAAAGGTAGATTCAAATATATTTATATTGTTTATGTTTTGCATTGCGCTATAAAAGCAACAGATGACTTTGCTATTGATATATTCGTATTTATGTTTAGCTTAGTGCTATCAACAGATGGCGTTTCTATTGAAAAACTACGTTAATAATAGATAAGAAATAGTTTTTGATGTGCAACACTTACTTGTATTAAACAAGTCATAACGCCCTGTAAATTTGTTATCTTTTTGTCCACTAAATATTTGAGAAAACGTTTTTTTTTTTTGACGTTATTTTCATAATAGTAGTACATTCGAATATATTTATATTGTTTATGTTTTGTATTGCGCTATAAAAGCAACAGATGACATTGCTATTGATATATACGTATTTATGTTCTTCATAGTGCCAACAGATGGCGATGCTATAGAAAACTACTATAATAAAAGATAATAAATAGTTTTTGATATGCAATACTTACTTGTATTAAACAAGTCATAACGCCCTGTAAATTTTTTATCTTTTTGTCGCACTAAATATTTGCGAAAACGTTTTGCTTTTGTTGTTCTTTTCATTATAGTAGTAGATTCAAATATATTTGAATTGTTTATGTTTTTCATAGTCAACAGATGGCGTTATTATTGTATCGAGTCATTTCTTTCTCACTCATTGCAGATCTGTCATTTATGTTCTATTGTGAAAACAAATATTCTTCTTTGTACACAAATAACGCACACACGTATTCTAAAAAATAATCACTAAAAAAATTGTTTTCAGTAAATTAATGCTTAATATACCAAACCAATTTGAGGGATTTTCAACATTTTTCATTTGTACATCTCTTTTGTTTTTCACTTCGCTATTTAATAACCCCAAATGGAAGCATTGTGGTTGTGAAATTGAATAGTTTCCGTCCCCTTTCTTCTTCTTATTTTAACGGCTTCCGTCCCCACTTTCTGTTTCCTGTTCAGTTTACCCCTCAAAACGCCGCCAAAGAAGTTTCACTTTAAAAAGTAGGGCTTCAAAAAAATTGTTTTAACATAAAATTATGTTAAATTCCTGTATTATAGTAAAAATTGACTATTAAATTATTAAATAAAATTGAAATGTAAGGTGAGCAACGATGTTAAAAAAAAACGTTTATGATGTGCTGTTCTACCATTTTGCACTGTGCTCCAGTCCGATGGAAAAAACCCAATTTTGTGATTCATATTATATGTTATATAAACATATAATATGAATTATTATTATTCATTGTGTTGCTTACGTTTTCTACTTTTAATTACTGTTTTATATAATAAACTGAGAAAAAGTTTTTAACAAAATCATTTATTCTATACAAAAAAAATTGTTACTTTTTTTTACCATTTGACAAATTTTTTTTGTAAATATTAGTACAAAATATAATAAAAAAGTGGCAACCGTGGTTGTCAGCTCAAAACAAAGTACACTACAGGCGGAATGTTTGGAAACCTCTACAAAAAATTAATTTTGTCATATTTATCGCGTCTAAGTTTCGAAATCAAACATTAAATTAAACTAAAATTAATTTTACAACACTCGTTTAAAAAGGTTTTAAAGTTTAGCACATAATATCATATTTGCATTCAATGATTTAAAGGCATTTAAAATGGATTTAAACACGTTTTCGTATATGTGTGGCTGATTTCATCATACTCTTCAAAAATATCCTTTTTGAGTACATTTTTATTTAAATTAACATGTTTCAGTTCAGCTGGAAATGTAATTTTTCTCTCTTGTCATAATTTATTTTAAATTTGTTTCGAATTTTTACAAAACTTGTAAATATTGTATTTTGTCCACATCCTTATCAACGAAATGCAGTTTAAAAATTACAGATTCAACTTATCCATCAAAACTATAACGTCATCGTCACAGAGTAAATCATGCGATGCCCTCAAACTGTCGAGAAAAGAGCTAACAAACATTTTTGTAGCTAAAAAAAGAAGCTAGTTTTACTTTCTTTTTTAAATACTCTTCAATGTTTTATTTGTACTATACATTATACGTACACATTCTTATACAAGTATATAAAAGAAACATTTTATTTTTAGTAACAATAAATTCAGTTATCCAATTTAGCAAACATAACAAAAAGAAAATTCAAGCACTTGAAGTATGTGCACGAAAAAAACTGGACGCACGAAAATTGGCATACCTGAGTCAATTGTAACGGTAAATTCAAAATGCAAATCCACACTTTATTGTCGATGCAATTTGCAACATTCGTTTTGAACAAAATAGATTAGTGTAAATTTTGTCAGCAATGAAGAAACAATGGAAATCGTGAAATGTCTCATAACGACATCGCCAAAGAACTGAAGTGGTCGATTTGGCTTTGACTTTTGTACTTAAAAGGTACAATGGCTCCTTAAATTTTAAATGAAAAGCCGGCAGTGGAAGGAAACAAGGATTTGAATCACAGATCAACTTTTGACTTTCGATAAGGGTGTCGACAGAAAAGGTGGAAATGCCACCTTCGTATGTACAAAAAGTACGCAAAGAAGCTGGATTACGTGCATTCAAAGTGAATGCAGCATCAAAACGCGATGACAACCAGCTCTCTCTCGGTAATTGACTCGTTCCGAAATTTCCTGACTACGCATTTCACCATTTTTGCATGAATTCGATCTCTTAATTTTCGATCTTCATATTTTCCCTTTTTCCTGTAATTTTTCATTTCGGCTGCTTTTCTCTTCTTGTGTCCGTGTTATTTCTGCACCTGCTTCAGATTTTCGATATAATTTCTTTTGTTTTGAGCCTTGCTTGGTGCTTTCTGTAAATTTCCAAATAAAATTTCGAAAATTTTTGTTAATTAAATAGATTGGAACGTGGAACTCATATTTATAGGCTCAATACTCCACCCTTGAGGTTATAGGTTTTAAATTTTTTATGGATTCTAAAATAGGACTAAAAATACTCAAAAGAATTCTAATTTTATCGATTGATACGATAGTAGATTATTCGCAAAAAAAGTAGACTGTAACGTTACAGGCAATTTTGCGGCACATTTCAAGGTCATCAAAAACAATAACAGTTATAAAAACCTTTAAATATTTTGACTGAATTTACTTTAATTAGGTATAATATATTTGAAAAAGCCAAATGTTGTGAAGAAAAACGATATATAATGCATTTTTCTTACTTTTTTGTTGAACTCTGTATTTTTATAAATTTTCAATTGATTTGAGATATTAACGAACTGAGCGCGAAAGTCAGACAAGATATTTTTCTGTTGGTTTAACAGTTATACTGCTCGATAATATACAACACATATGAACTAAAAACTAGCACAATTGAACGGTATTTAGCAAAAAAAAAAATTTGTCGTGGTCTCGTATTAAAAATTCTCGGCCATATGTACAGAGATCATAATGTCGCCTGATTTTTTCGATATACTATGTTTTATTTCTCTTGTTTTTCTTTACTATGGTCAATTTCTTATTTATATACAAACTCTCTTTTCAAAGCCACTCATTTACATACATTTGTACTCTAAATTCGCTCAGTTGTAAGATTCGAAGAACCCAGTTGAACCAAAGCGTGCAATCGATTACTCCCTATTGCTCCAGAGCTCTTGCATTTTGTACTCCTTTTTAACATTGCATGTCCTAGGGTATGGAGTACTCGTTTTAGCCTCCAAAATAGTTGCTGAAAAATTGTCCAAAATGCCAGTAAGTACGCAAACACTTGCGAGCCAAGGTTCGAATCCCACAAAATTCTTTTTTTTAATTATTTTTAAAGTTCAAATTCAACCAAATTAAAATTTTTTTTGCTTTTTAATTATAATGTTTATATTCATTTTTCTTCATTCTGTTTTATTGTTTTTTTAATTATGTACTATTATCGTTTTATAATTTTATTATTTTCTTGAGCTCCTTTTTTCCAGGCTCGAACCTGTGGCCGAAAAATTCGCATTGCAAATACTAAACAACGGGCTTACCAACTGAATCACACAAGCAATTTTATTTTCGTTGAATTTGGTTTCTTTTACTCTTGCAATGTTTCCAGTACAAAATAAACAAAATAAAAACACCAGTTGCACAGAACTTTTTGGTTTATATCATTGCCAGCCGAATGACAAACTGTAAATAAAATGTTAAACTTTGTGACTATAAGTAATTTCAACTTTTAGAGATGGGTTAAAATATATCACACTATGCATAAAAAAATATGCAAAAGTTGCGACTTATTCTAAATAAAAATAAAAGCAAAAAAAAAACACAATGGATGTGTGCAAGGCACACAAGATATTTGATGTGTAAACAGTTAAGCCAACTGAATGCCATAAACATAAGCTCACATATGTATAGCCATATATAGGGATTTAATGTATAATCTATATGCTTAGGTAATTAATTCAAATTAAAACAATTCTTTTATAAACTTAAAAATTTATTGGATATCATTATCTTTTATATATAATAGCCCAATTCATCATTGCAAATGCAATTTTTTATTCCATATCGCAAAAATAGTTTGCAATTGCACCAAATCGTAGTTGCATTATTTTTCTTTTACTCAATGCATAGGGCACGATATGTTCGCATATACGCAGCTGTAATTGCATTTTTTTCCGCGCTTCAAGTTTTTCTTCCTGTCGATTTGAAATTTTATTAGATGTGAAAAGTTTACATAACGTCGCCTGAGAATTGATTTGGCGTATAGGTATATGAATTTGTACACACATACGCCAAACCAATTCTCAGGCGACGATAAGTGTTGCCTGCATTTAACTTTAGAAAGGCAACAGGGGTGACCAGTCTTTTTAAAAGCACCGCAAAGAGATTTGCCTTAACTGCATTTAATAAAAATAAGAAACAATGTATTTTTTTTTGGAAGTAAATAAGCGATTTTATAATAAATAAGTTTGATTTTTTCTGTTTAACATTTTTGCTATTTACATAGATGAACAAGTGATGCCTTTCTAAGGTTAATGCACAAAGCAAAATTTTTATAATGCCGTGGTTTGCTGTCATTATCACTACATTTATTGAAACCTAGATTCCTTAATACTTATCTTTTGTATTGTTTTTCATATTTTAAAAAATATTTATTATTATTATTATTATTATTATTATTAATTTATTAACTTAGAATTATAAATTATAAGCTAATATAAAAGTAGCAATGGCGACTAAGGCCTTCAGCACTTAAAAAAAAAATATTTAATTTTAATCCAATCTACCTAACCAAATGCAAAACCTATCAAACGCCTGTGTTGCTACGGCGACTTCTCTGCTCGTTTGGTATAGTCGATCTCCACACGTTTAACATCAACAAATAATTCTGCCACGAATAAATGTACACACACAATTTGTTTTCGTATGTACATATATGTGTGAGTAAATTGATCGAAACATAAACAAACAAACTCTGCTCGTATTTCATTTTCTCCCTCTCTTCTCTTTGTTGTTTAGAGTAGCACAGTCATGCCGCGCAGTAATGTGAGCGAGAGGGGAACTGGACGTTACAGTTATCTTACACTTACGTTACAGTTATTCTTACATTTTACACATTTGAAATTTTGCCCATACCATGAGCTAAAATGTTTACACATCAAAAAAAAAGAAAAAAGAGAAGTGAATAAAAAATAGTAACATTATTCGATAAAATATAAACTAATTGCAACAAAACGGTGAAAGTAGTTTTTCACAAATAAAAGCGGACGGACATTTCAACCACAGCCACAATACTACAAATTATAATTTAAAGATAATATTTTAATTTTTATTTATTTTTGTTTACAATATTGTGCTTGTGCTAGAGGACTTAAATGCATGTTCGCGTTTTTCTTCAATATTCAACCTAAATTAAAATGATTTTTTGAATTTTGCGTGACTTAAAGTAAATTTTATTGCGGTTGACCATATAAGCTGCTCTTTTTGTATTTTTTTTATATAATAAATTTTGTGGATTTTCATTCCAATCCCTGAAATATGACTGCTTTCGCGAAATGTTATTGAGCAGCTGATGCCCTTTGAGTCTGCTTTCAGCGACACTATGGATAACCATACAGTGTTTACGCTGGAAGTTCAAAGAGAAAATTTAAAGTTCTATGGGGGCAAGTCAGGCTGACTTATGAGAAATTGCTAGATTTCACAACTGGAAGTCTTGAAGAAGCAGAAAATGCCACAACCGTAGCGAAAGATAAATATTGCTCCTGCTATCAAGCATATGTTTGTTGCGCCGCGCTTATGAACGAATTTACGTAAAATTTTTCTGATCAAGGTCCTATAAAGCGCGGTTCACGGAAAATTGGCACGCAGGAAAGTTGCTGTATCTTTTTAACCAGAACACTCAGAATAACAAATAATGCATTAAATGATAAGTTTAATATTGTGTTTAATACTATAATATTAAAGATTTAAATTTCTTTGTTGTGCAAAAAGTTCCGGGTATTCCTTTTAATGGACCCCATCAACCTTTGAACATCCGCTCTGGATACTTTTGCGGCTATTTGGTTCCATTTTAGTAACATTGAATTCACATTTTTGACAATATCTGCATTTTTCTTCAACTTATATTTTGTAATAGCCCAGTATTTTTCGATCGGTCGAAGCTGGGGGCAATTGGGTGGATTCATATATTTGGGCACTACATCTACTTTATTTGTCTGATACCAATCCATGGTTTTCTTAGAGTAGTGGAAACTGGCTAAATCAGGCCAAAACTTCACTGGCGAATGGTGGTGACGAACAAATGGCAATAGTCGTTTCGAAAGGCACTCTTTGATGTAAATATCAGATGTCATAGAAGAGGATGTCACAAATGCCCTGGATTTGAGACTTCAGCTGCAAATAACCTGCCACACCATTGCTTTCTTTGTAAATTTATCCATTTTTATGTACTTGAATTTTGAGGGTACATTACCACGATTCATTGCCATATAAAATTTTTGACCTGGAAGCTGTTTAAGATCAAATTTTACGTATGATTCGTCATCCACAATAATACATCCATTGAATTTGGTCAAAACATTATTATAAAGAAAACAAGCACGTTTTTTGGCCAGCAAATTCTGTTTGACTGTTCTATTTGGATATTTTATAGCACGATAAAACTTTAGCCCAGCTTTTATGCGTATTCGTCTAGCAGTACTTTTGCTGGTATTGAATTTTTTGGCACGATCGCTATCCGATAGTCCAGGATTGCTTTTGATGGACCTCAAGATCTTTGCCTTTAATTTTAGGTTAGTAGTTCCCGTTTTGTTCACAACTTTTTTAGCTCTTTCAACACTAAGAGTTTCTTTACATCGTTTTATAACTCTACATACCGTTCTTTTGGAGATATTTAACACTTTCGCAATCTTTGAACCAGACCACGGCGGATTTTCAATAAATTTGTTCACAATCAATTTTCTATTTGCAGCTTCCATCGTGCACACAATCACCAACTTGCGATCAATTAACATGAACATTTATCAACTAACGGTAACGGTATTGTAAACAAATCTCAGTAAAAAATTTGTTGTTCTTATGACTAGGGGCGACGTGGTGACCACAACAAAGCGTGCCAATTTGGCATGAACCGCGCTTTAGGTTCACGTAGATTGTCAGATGGAACGCCATCATCTGAGCCGACTCCATCCGTTCCAATGCATAACATGTCTCTTCCGCCTTGCGATACGGAACTATTTCATGGAGATTATTTATCTTGGCCTTCCTTTAAGGACTTGTTTACGCCGATTTATGTTAACAATTCACGCTTGTCCCCGGTTGACAAGCTATTCCACCTGAATCAAAAGGTGCGCGGTGAGGCTCGCGAAATTGTTCGGAAATCCCCATTAACTAAAAACCTTAACAGATCGGTATAAAAATAACGACACCCAATAATATTACCATATGATTTTCTAGACTGTCAGATTCACTCATCTGATTTTACTACGTGGCGAAAATCAATTAGTATTGCGCCTGTTAAGAAATGAAATATTAAATTCCTAGAGCGAAAATTCTTGTAAAGGCCACAATTTACAATTGCAAAATTTATGTAATTCATAGAAAGAAACAGCAAACACAAATTATGGCAGCATTACCACCAGAACGGACATCGATTTCGAGACCTTTTACAACAACAGGGTAAATTTCACAGGCCCCTTTGATATGAAAAACTATACTGGGCGAGCTTGTCTTATAAATAAGGGATATGTCTGGGTTTTTGTGTCCTTTGCGACTAAAGCAGTACATCTTGAAGCGACGAGTGATTTATCAACGCGATCGATCTTAGATGCTTTCTCTCGCTTTGTTTCACCAAGAAGTTGCCCTAGCTTCAAGTGAGTTAAAGAAAGATTTCTGTGCGTTTTTGAAATCGGGAAAAAATTTGGTGCCAAGCCAACCACACTACTCCAGTGTAGAATGGCATTTTAATATTGGTGGTGCACAACATATGGGTGGTCCGTGGGAAGCAGGGGTTAAAAATTTTAAACTAAATTTTCGAAAGGTTGCCGGAGTTGTGAAATTCACCTTTGAAGAGTTTTCAACATTGCTTTCTCGAATTGAGGCTTGTCTCAACTCCGATTTCGGAAAATCCAGACGATATTGTTCCCTTAATCCCGAGTTATTTTATCGCTGGTTCCCCCCTAATGTCCATTTCGGAACCCGAACTTGATCAAAACCCGATTTCAATTTTAATAGATGGTAGATAATTTAAGCCATTAATCAACAGTTTTGCCAAAGATGGAAATCTGAGTATTTGAAAGAGCTTCATAAAGTTACAAATGGAAGTATCCCCAGAAAGATATCGAAGTAAATGAAGTGGTAGTCGTTAGAGAAGACAATTTACCACCTAATGAGTGGCGATTAGCGCAAGTGACAAAAGTTTATTCATGCGCCATAAGCGCAGCGCATCTCGTGCAGCAAAGGTCGCGGCGAATGCTGAGTGTCGCTTATGCAAGGGTAAGCATCCCATACGCGATTGCCCACAGTTTAGAGCAATGGATCTGGCGGTACGTCTTCGGACCGTTTTAGTACATAAATATTGCCCTAATTGCCTTTCATCACAACACGACAGGTGCACCAATGAATGGCGGAGCCGCATTTGCAAACAGGTCCACCATATGATGGTTCAATTCGGACGCTTCGGGATCTAGATCTCCCAGGTCTGAATCGCGTTCTCAGAATCAAAGAATCGACTTCGACCCGGGCCCCGCCCGTTTGAGCGTAGACGATTCGATGATGAGTCTCGGCTTCGTTCGTGGACAAAAATAAAAAAATTCAAGGAAAAGAAACCCAAAATATTTGGTATCATTTCAATGGGAATTGTCCAAATAAGAGAAAACAATAACATTTTCAACACTTAAATCATTTTTGTGGGTGCTGTAGCACTTCAAACTCGAACATTTTTCGTGCTAAAATTATCATCTGCATAATTTGCATTCGTTAGTAGTTGCTGAAAAAATCGCCAAAAATACATTTCTAGTTGGAATATAACTAATTAACTTTTTTTTAAAAGAGAAAAGACAAAACAAAAATATGTTTTTTATTTCATTGAGAAATAATAAAAACAAATATGTTATATATCATTAAACAGAACATTTTTTTTCTGCCCAATATATAAAATTTTATCATTTTTAAAAGTAAAAAACGATTCCTTCGTATTCTTTTAAAACTAAATACAGTGTCGTTTAATATCAACTTTTAACTATTGGGAAAACGTAAAATCTTCTCTGCTTATTTTTTTTTATTACCTTTTTTGTTAATGCCTATGAGGCCATTTTCTCCTTATTCCGCATGTATTTATATAACGCAAATTAACATTTTACCTTTTAACTAAGAAGAAACTGTTTATTTGAATTTTTCTTCTTATTTTTTTTTCGTTTGTAACAAAATTATCATCGATAAGTGCAATGTTAATATCAATGATTGCAATCATTTTGATGACATGCCACACCCTAACAACAAAAGTGATACAACTCAAAATTTAAAATTTTTTAGGATACGGTAAAAATATATTTATACTTATATGTATATGCACTAAATTATAAATTTTCAATTTTGAGTTGTGTTACTTTTGTTAGGATGCAATGTTTTCAGAATGACTAACTATTTCATACACTTGCAATTTTCGTTTTCTATCTTCTTCGCTTTCCCGTTACATTTTCGGTAAACATAAGTAAATTATATATTTAAGAGTGTTTTAAACTAACAAGTGCAAACTAGTTGTGAATATATTTTAGTAAAAAAAATGTCATTGAAAATAACTTATTTGACTTAGTCGATTTGTGGTTGTGTACAGTTGTTAAAGAAAGAATTCCAGCTTTATACTCTTTTGTAACTGCTAAAATTGGAGACACATATTTTGACGAACATTCACTAAGATTTAATACTCAGATGAGCCATAATTGAAAACAGTGTCAGTATAAAAAAGAAAGATTAGAAGTTTATTTTTTTACTTGGTTGCAGCGGTCAGTCTTTTTAATTGAAGACATTACATACATGTCTAATGTTTGCCAAAGAGTTAAGTAGAGTGTTTTTAATGATAAAGTGTGTATATAATAAGAATTCTAGCAACCCAGTACTAGCATAAGAAAACGAAGCAGACCTGAGGTTGAGTTTCTTCAAGCTTCAGAAAAAACAAAGAGGCGAAAAGCTCAGAATATTTTAAAGCAACACACTGCAGATGAAATTAGTTATACAGCTGAAAAATTAAAAAAAAACAGTTGATAGCGAAAACACACAAAAAACAAAAGATTGCTTGGAACCATGGAAAGCTTTGGCTTTATATTTAGACTTAGATCTTTCTGAAGACAGATATAGAGTTTTACGTAAAGTTGTGAACAGTATTCATAAAAACTGTTTTCCAAGTTTATATGTTTTTTTGCGCAAATTGATAAAATTGTTAATACCGCCTATTAAAGTGACAGAAATCTCTGCTGAAGTAGATATAAAAGCTCTAGTGCGTAGAACTGCAAATGGCATATTAGACCTTTTGTTCGAATGGAAAGCCATCAGGAGAATTATTTCTTACAATTGAAAATTATATATATTTAAAATTGAGCTCTTATACGGAACTTTTTTAAATTAATGATAATTTTTAATGGGCTACCCCTCAGTTTAGTCCTTGAAAAAATGAGCTATATGGAATTTGTGCTCAAGCGGATAAGGGAAAGGGTTGCTCTTAGAGCTTTAAAATCAAAAAAAAAAAATTGGAAAAAATATCCAATCATTATTTTTCAATTACGCAAAATATTACTTTTGTAAGGCAAGATTTGTACACACGGGGCACAGCAAATTATTCGATTGAACTCAAATTTCGCAAAGCTAATTTTTTTATGTAATGGAACTAAGGGGTAGTACTAAAAAAGGATCAAACTTGACCCACAATGTGTATGTATGTACATGTTTACGTATTTATTTCCTTAGTATGTTTTGAATATACTCCTATTTTTTATTAAATATCTAATATTTTTGAGTTATATATATATATATATATATATACATCTATATACATGTAGTCAAACCCAAAAAAAAAACTTTAAACGCGTTTTTCTCGAAACGAGTTTTTTTTACATGGCGGACAGTTAATCTCGGAAACTACTAGACCGATTTTAAAAAGTCTTGGTGCGTTGTGTTTGTATTAGTGTTTTACACAGGAATCAACCAGAATTTCACGGAATTTTTTTGGGGTTTTTTAGAGGAAAAACATCTCAAAAACCAGGCTTGAATTTTGTTTGCTTTTTTACACTAAATCTGGCTGATTACTGCGTAACGAAATGTATTAAACAATGCCGTTTGATCTTTTTGAAGACGAATATAGAGTTTTGCGTAAAGTTGTGAACAGTATTCACTAAATCTGGCTGATTACTGCGTAACGAGATATATTAAACAATTCCATTTGATTTTTTTGTTTCAGATACGCCGACTAAGACGCCCTTTGGAGGAAAGATGAATGAAGAAAAACAAAATTTTTTTTTCTATACTCTATAATAATATAGTATCATAAAAAAAAATTAAGTTCATAAATATTAAATTGAATAATAAATTTTTTTTATTTGCCTTGTGAAGTGAGATTATACCTTAAATCTTTTAAATTGACTGATTCAGTATCAAGTGAGGAGCTTTGGGTGAACAAGACTCCTTCATCAATTCTTTTGGTGTAGACCGTTCAAGCTTGTTTTCGCAAAAGAGGATAACAATATTTTGCAAGAAAATAATAAAATGTTAACGACAATATACAATCTCGAATATGATATTTTTTTTTAATAATGATGAGGTCACAGAGGTATCTTATGTTATGCATTTTACCATGATCGACGGTGCAGTGGCAAAAGTTTTAACGAATACAAGTTCTTCCAGCAGATATTGTATATGTAACGGTGGTCCTACGGAAATGAACCGTTTTGATCAAAATAGAAATACTAACCCAGACCACTATAAATACGGATTATCGATTTTACATTGTTGGATTCGTTTTTTGGAATGCTTACTCCACATAGCATACCGTCTTCCATTTAAAACATGACAAGTTCAAGCAGAAAACGGGAACAAATTTTTAGAAACCAAAGCTCGTATTCAAAAGGAATTCAAGTCCAGAACGAGTTTAATAATTGACCAAGTCAAACAAGGCCTCGGCACAACCAATGATGGGAACACAGCCCAACGTTTCTTTTCAGTGAAAAGACGTTGCAGTGAAAATCACACAAATCGATAAAGATGTCATTTATTTTTTTTTTTTTGTCTTATTTTAAAAGTTTTATCTTGTGACAAAACAATTAAAATCGATGCATTTGAGGAGCTTTTGACATTAACCAGAGATTTTTATATATTGTACAAAATTATAGTTTGTACTATATGCCTAGTTCTCTACACAAAGTTTTGATCCATGGATGCAAAGTCATCAAATCTTTCGATATACCTATTACTACTACTACTATTATGGCACAACAGCCCATGGAGGGCCAAGGCCGAGCTTTTCGCATCCATTCATGTTGTGCGAGTTATATTTATACACGAATGGAAGGGACCTACAGTTTTATGCCGAATCCGAACGGCAAAGTGAAAAGCTTTTCATAGGCATTTTTTTACTCTTGGAGGTTTGCCATTGCCAGTCAAGAGGTGGTGCCATGTAGAAAAATTTTTATTTTCTATTTTTGAATTTTCAATAAATGGCCGATAAAACAGAAACCCTTGAGACAACTATTATACTGTTTTCGGAGAACATTTTTCTTGTTAAAAATTATAAGGGGTCCCGGGCATCTCTGCGTAGCAGTCCAACACACTAATCACTAGGCTACAGAGACCATCGATATACCTATAGGTATCATTTAAATGCAAAGATTTTTGGAGATGCGTATTGAGAAATAATTTTTTTAATTGCTTTTTACTAGGTATTTTGTCTGAAGAAGCTATAGAAGCAACTCATAAAAATGTGGGCAAAAATCGTCTTTGGCATACCCCGAAAACAGCACGAGAACACACCAATAAAGACTTAATGCCACATCTATTACACAGTGCAACAAATATTTTATGCGCGATATTTTTCAACGGTTTTATAGTAATTTAGGGTCGCTTATTACGACTGCGTCCTCAGTATCACATCTAGTTCTCCCACAATATGGGCCTGAAGTCGGAAAACTGGGGTCTTCAGGGGCTGTTAAGAATTTTTTTATTTCAACAGATACGAATTTGATGTCTGAAGCAATTTTAAGGGGTCCCAGAACACCCGAATAACGTACAAGGTATACTTTTTCCAGAATAAAAGGGGGCGAAAATTGCCAAAAAAGAAGTGTACAGAGAGCAGATGGAAGGTTAATGTTCAAAGAAGAAATGTTTAGCTCTTTGTAATAAACAATTTTCTCTCAGATGCCAAAGCTCTACGACCTCAAAATAATGTACCTATCAATTTCAATTACAAATGCTATGATTTTTGCAAGAGAAATAAAAATGAAATAAAAACATTTTATAAGAAGAAGAAAACCAAAAATATATTCAGTCGCAGCTACATATGTAAAATGTAAACAAAATTATTTATTGAAACTTTCATTCATAAAAATATCCAGGCGCCCAGAATATACCGCAAGGAGAAATACTGCAAATATTGACATGAGGTGCAATGTTAATTCTTTTGTAGAAGTTAATTTTGAAATTTCTGTAATGGCTTATTTACGTCAACTATCGGGAAAACAACAAAAACACACAAAAGGGAAAATGGTTGAACGACTAAAATGTTTGAACACCGTTGCGAAATTGAAAAATGGCAGAACCATCAAAAATGTCAAAATCTTCCAAAACCATAGTATAAGTGATTTTATGTGACACAAAACCAAAAACTTTTTTCTTTATTTTGGTAAATGATGATGGTTTCAAAGATGTTGATGATATTTTTAAACATGCTCTCTCTTATTGAAAAGTTTTAGCTATCGTAAATGACACCGATGAAAGAGCTGTTGCATTTATGAAAAACTACAAAAAAAATTTGTCAAATGGTGAAGAACAGAAGCAGCTATTGTTGCAGATCATATAAGGATATCGTAAAAAGTATCCTTTTTGTGAAAGAAGCATATTAATATAAAAACTAAACATACATATTTTAATCGTTTATTTTTCTGAATATAAAATTGGTAAATAATAGTAAAATATGTATAAATATTAAAACAGAACATTTAATTTTATTTATTTTCAGAAGTTAAATGTAAGTGTTAGAGATAGAAGAAAAACGAGTTCGGGCAAGTTTAGAGTTAAAAATTAATAATCTCTTTTCAGCAAATTTGGTTTTACATGACTTTACATTTATATTAACTTTACTTTTTTAGCCTGAAAGAGTTTGAGTATTTCCAAGGCGGAAAAATCATTTTTAATACATTTATAAGTACCTTTCATTATATTCTGTATCTTAATTTTTCACCTTAAATGGAAAACATCTCCAAAACTAAAGAACTCGCTGAGAAATAAATTCGAGATTCGACTGTAGCGGCTGAAAATCGATATAAGAAGTCAAACAATTTAAATTTTAATAACAAAAACAAAAAATTCTATTCAGCTTTTGTAATTTTTACATTTTTTAGTTTAGAAAACGGTTTCGGGTCTATCAAATATTTTCTGAAATGGACCAAATTTTGCATGGTGCTTATTGGCACCGAAACAAAACTTTTGGTACCCGGTGCAACCTATGGAACCTATTTGAAGCAGTTTGTGTTCCACTCGGAGCTTTTGCAAAACTCGATATATAGCTGCTGTCGTTAGCTATAAGGAAATTGTGAAGTGTGATACAAGCAAAAGATATTTTCTCCACTGTGTCTACTTTTAAATTAATTATGTCAAGCAAGAGAAAGTCGTATATAGAAAATTTGTTTTGCAATACTGATTGGTAGGGATATGATTTTGTAATGGAAACGCATCATCAGCTACAATCACATACGCGACGGTACCTTCTCTACCAATCATTAAATTTGGTGGCAGGACTTCTCCTCTAAAATATGTTTTAGTGCACTATGGAGCAACACACCAGAATCATTTGCGAGCCCATTGCACCCGAAATCCACAGATATACATATACAATTTGTATCAACTAACGCCAATAGGATAATGCTCTTCGTGCCATCGTAATTTTGATAGTGGGCACCATCTTTCCGCTGGGATCGAAAGTTTATATGCTTGCCGTCCAGAGCTCCCAGACAATTTGGGAATTGCCACTTTAAGACGAATACTTTATAAACTGCTTCCCACTCCACAGGGACTGTTTGGCATCTTTTAATACAAAACTGAATAAAATAAGCAATAATTATAAAACAATTTTCACACTTGCAAATACGGGTCCCTTAATTTTTTACAAATAGCTTCACACACTTCAGGAAGTGGTTGACATATAAATAACGTTGATAATCACGTTTGGTAATTCAAACTGGTACAAAAACTGAAAAAAAAACTTTAATTCAAAACAATTTTAATATTCCACATTTCACGAAATCCACTAGCAAAATGAAACCTTAAGGTTAAAGCTAGTTTTTCCGCCTCAGAAATCGTTTCTCTAAGCCGAGTGTTTGGAGAGTTTAATATTTGGCTTATAATGAAGCTCTATATCAAATCAATTTGACTTTTGCTCATCCTCAAATAATTGGTATACGACGGAGTATCGGTAGGCAAAGTTCCTTAGTGAGAAACGAAAATGAACCCCGTTCATTCTTTCTTCTCTCCACTTTTTAATCCATAAGCCCTCATTCTGCTTTTCACTAGGTAATGTGGCTGCCTTTTCGCAAATACAATAGTCCTATTTAACATAATTTTAATGTATATTGTTTAAAAATGTAAACTTTAATTACCAACCTAAAACATTGTCATCATCGCTGTCACCCAAATGAGCTTCAGTTGCAAGTTTTGTGCACTCCAGAACTTCCTGCATCAAAATATTTTTTTCCGCTTTTAATTTAAAACAAAAATTAATAAAAAATACCGCCGTTCATATGACATCGAAATTAAAGCAAAATAGAAATAAAATAGTTTTCAAGAGTTCTTGACCAAATGCAAGTACAAAAGAGAATGACAAAAAATATTGTTGCCGAAATTATATAATGTGAAAGGGCACTATGTATCATCATCGTCATCATGATTGGTATCAGCTTCGGCTAAACCTTTTCCTATAACCGACCATCAGCATCGGTTCGGCAAAAAAAAAAAAACGTAATCGGTAAAACTCTAGTTTGAAGACATTTTTTTCCTTTCATTAATAACTTTTAATTCAAAATTCAAACTCAATAAACATGAATTAATCATAATTTTAAATATGTGTTAAAATTATTTCCTACATACATTACAGGAGTGATTTTTAACAATTCCAATGAATTTGAGATATGAAATTATTTTGATTCTAAATGTTAGTGCATGTTAGTGCAAAAATACAATGCTATCAAAAAACAAAAAAAAAATGGAAAATAGGATGCAATTGCATAAATATGCATTTCCGTTTTTCATTCAAATGCGATATTTGCGTCATTTCCACCGTATGGTGCATGGGTTTGAATGGATTTCATTGGGAAATATGCTCCTTCGTACATGGATGCATACATAAATACGGATCCATGCATATCAGAGACATGCCGCTGACTTTTCATTGGGGTGTTCGCCAAATTTGTTTGCTTTGCACTGACGACAATCACATCAGAATAATAAGAAATTAATCTTTTACTGCACAATATGAATAAACGGTATAAAGCAGTTGGAAGTATTTAAAAATAATTTTAAAAATCAAATACAACAGTATCTGTCCAACAAATTACAAACGATTAAATTTTTATATAGTGCCATTTTACGAAAAGTTTTCCATTTAAAGAAAAAAAATGCAGAACCTTTTGCTAAAATAAATCAGTTATCTAGAGAACGATTACAAAAATTTATTAGGTCGCCTACTTTTTGAGTATTGGTTCAAATCGTATGAAACTCTCGATTTTATACATTCGTTCTTAAAGTCATGGCGCGTGCGTTGTAGTTTGTTCTTGAAAATAATTGCAAAAAGTGATCAAAATTTATAATTTGTGAAACTTGCTGAAGATTTGGACACACGTAAATAAAAATATTTTGATTTTAGCTGAATGTGTAGCCAAAACGAGTTTGTTGTGGAATTGAAGTTTTTTTATTTTTAGAAATGGGTCGAAAAAATGGTATACAGGAGGAGAAGAAAATGCAAGTTGTGGCTCTTCTCAAAGAGGGAAGCTCCAATTACACAAGTTTACAAATAATTATTTTTTTTCTGGGCAATGAACACCACTATCCAATTCCTATGTAAAATTGGTCGCTGAGCCCGAAAATCAATTCTATTTTAAATTCTATGGTGTGGTTTTGGCCAGTTGAATTTTTTTTATCAGAACAAAAAAGGTTTGTCCACATGATTACAAATATCTTAGAAACTAAGATAAGCTGTATATGTAATCAAAGATACTAAAATTTTTCATCTTACGTTAATAAATTTTGATTCGATTGAATTAATAGTTTTGGTACAATTAAGAATATTGTCAAGAAATTTCGAGTTTTTTCAAAAAATATTAAAAAAAAGTTTTCAATTACAAATAAAATTAGGAAAACGCAATAATCTGCTTTAAATTTTTTGTTAAAGTCTATACTTTTACAAAAAAAAAATAAAATATTAAAGATAAAAATCTATGGACAAATGTAAAAGTTACATGCAATTGAGTAAAAATAAGTAGATTTAAAACAAAACAAATTATTGCGTTTTTCAAGTTTGATATGTATTCCAAAATTTTGTTTAAAAATATTTGAAAAGAAAAACTTAAAATTTCTTGGCAATTTACTTTATTGTGCCAAAACTATTTATCCAATCGAATCAAAATGTATAAACGTAAGATGAGAAATTTTAGTATCTTTAATTTTGTATGCAGTTTGTTCAAATCAAGGAATTGGATAGTGGTGTTCATTGATAATTTTGACAGTAAACTAGTTTTATTCAAAAATAGCCCAAATCACTGGAATTTCAAAAACATCGGTGGCTGATATCACGAAAAAGTTTAATAACGCATCGGATGAGATGACGATTTTCAACAATAATCGGCAAAATTGCAAGGGCAAATAGAAGACGACCGAGTGAGAAGATCACTTTGTTGTGAGAAAAGCATTGGAAGTTCGAGCTGCAACATCACAGAGTATTTTGAAAGATGTGAGGACTCTGGTGTGAATATAGCACCATACACTGCTTAGGCGATTCTATGAAAATGGTTTGAAATGTAGGATTTGATGCGGCGACGGCGACGGCGATTTTTGTGGGCTCAATTGCATAAGGATTATGATATGAATTATTGGAACAAGGTCATTTTTTTAGATGTATATTTTTTGATTTTTATATTTGAAAGAATGAACAGAATGAATTTTAGCTTTGGAATTTTTTATTTGTTATTATTATCAAAAGCTTTTATTAACTCTTATATTACTAAGTTTACAATATTTTAGTTTATATGTAGTAGATTTCATTTTACAGTTAACGCATTCAATGACTTCTGTCGGGGCTGCTGCTCTGAGGAGGAGGAAGAAACAGTCATCCATTTCATGTGCGAATGCCCATCACTGGCCAGGAGGAGACTAAAACTCCTGGGCTCACCTTTCTTCACTAGTCTGTCCGAGCTATCATCCGTAAATATTAAGGACATAGATTCATTATGGAATCCTCATGGTTCTTCAATCCGTAAATGGGGGAGTCGCGCAGTACTGTGGTATCACAATGAGCCTAAATGTGCTTAAGTGTGCTTTCAAGCAGAAGGCTGCCACTCCAACCTAACCTAACCTAACCTAACGTATTCATAAATAAATAATAAAAAAAAATATTATATAATTTTTAACATTAAAATAATTATATTAGCCGTTTGAAGTAATGTTTAAACAGGCTTAAAGAACTATATATGTAGTCATCACAACAACAGTGTATATAGAGACGGGCAAATCCGCCACGATTCCTCATCAGTGATCTTAGTGATAGTTCTTAATTTTTCAATATCCCATATAAGCTACTAATATTTGAAATCGTAACCCAGAATTACAGATTTGATTCCAAATATCTTCACTGAATAGTGATATTGAAAGAAAACTACCACTACCGTTCTATGACCAAATTTTTTGTGTTTTTCTCATTACTACTAGTCTGAATAACAGTTCGTTATTTCAAAGTCAAAGTAGTCAGTCAGTCGTTGGTGTATTTTTCTACACGTTATCGTTCTGTTGCTTACTATATCTGGAAAACAATCGGCCGATTGAATTGCACGACATTGTCGGACTAGACGAACAACTCATAAAAACGTTTAGTAAGGTTTATTTACAATTAGTGGAGGACTTCTAACTTTAGATTATGAGTGTAGAATACTACTCCCGTACCAATTTGGTAGGATTATTGGGTTGAGGAAAACAGTTAAACCATGTTTTGGCTGTTTTTTTTTATAAAGTACTTTAATCATAAGCAGCTTAAATTTTTACAAGGATATGCGCCTCATTTTTCCCTTTGGCGTAGTAAATTTCCAAAATGTGCCAAATTTTGTAAAAAATTTCACTCATTTCTGCTACTCAATAATTTTTGCTGCTCTGTACAGATTTCAAATAAATATTTTGCAATAGTGGAACAAATGAGTCCATCGAAGACATGTTTGATAACAAATATGGTAGGCCGATATTCCGAGCTATTATGCCACTGAGTACGTTCAAACGACTTGCGAATGTGTTACGATTTGGCAAATTTGCGCTAGTGAAGGTCATTTGGGCAGAATAATTGAGAATGCATACAATCCTCATGAATGCTTGACGATCGCCGAGCAGCTGTATGGATTCCACGGCCGCTGCAAGTTACGACAATACATGCCTGCGAAACCAGAGCGTTATGGTTTGAAATTTTGGTTAGCAGTAGGCTCAGAAACTTGTTATGCCTAGAGAATTCAGCCATATCTAGGAAAAGCAGCAGGAACTAAATAAAGGGGAACGCGCCGTGCTTTATTTAGCTGGTGGTCTAAAGGGGCACAATATAACAGTCGACAATGCGCAAAAACAAACGCTCCACGGAAACTGTTGGATTGTAAAAAGAGTCCATTGTACGAATCAGCATTTGCTTTCATACATCGGTAGGAACAACAAATGTGCTATACTACAGAGTGCAATGCACCATTCGGCAAACATTGATGAAGGCCCAAAGAAACTCCCAGAAATTATTAGATACTACAACAAAACTAAGGGCGTAGTGGATACCGTTGACAAAATGATATCATGCTACAGCTGTAAACGAAAAACTGATCGTTGGCCTATAGGTGTGTTTGGAAACATGTTTTATATTTCTGCCTTGAATTCATTTATGCTTTGAAATGAAATCGATCCAGATTGGCAAACGAAGCAGCCTAAAACTAAGCGACGCAAGTTTTTAATGGCTCTCGGTTTAGCACTGGCATAAGAATATATGGCACAACGAGAAAGAAAGTCAAAGCCGTCAGATACTTCATCAATGTCGTTACTATCGACGCTGACTAACATGGATCAGAATGACAATTGCAGCGCTTCTGATGAAGCAGGACCATCAGAACAACCACTAAAATGCCTCAAGGTCGATAGATGCTATTGTTGTGTAAAAGTAAAAGGTTCCCGAAAATTAAATAATGGTATAAACACAACCAAAGCAGTCGGCCTCAGCTTCAACAACAAACACGCAGAATTTTATGAATTTGTATGGGAACAAATTTCTGAGGCTAGTTGCCGCCTCAACGACGCTACACTAGATTCTATTCAAATTTTCTCAACTTCACAGTGTTTTGCCATATTTTTCAAAAAGCTGCCAAGTTTTAGTACGAAAATATAAGTATTTTTTTCGAGTTTTCTTTTAGTTTCTTCATTCTTTTGATGATTTTTGCACAAAAAAACGATGTAAATAATTTTAATTTATACAACAATTTTTTCAAATTACAGAATATTAAAGTTTTCCTTTTATTTTTTGATAATTGATAACATAAATAAAAAAAACTGAGCTGTTAAAACAATAATCAAATCCAACTGCTTTTGTTTTGTTTTTCTTTTACATATTCCTGACGCTAGAGGTTGACGCTCTTATTGTGTTTATTCTCTCAGAAGAAGTAAGTGGTTAGAGGCCGGCTGCTTTGGTTGTGTTTACAGCATAAAACAGAATTACAATGTTGTATGTGCAGCAAGAGCATTTGTAAGGAAGAACACAACAACGATATCTATAAAAAATGCACACCGGAGAATTAGTTCACATCAATCTCACACATACAATCATTCATATAGAGTAACTAACGCAATCGATACAAATTTTGTTTATTTATAAAGTTTTTGTAATAAATACTCAAAAATAAAAGAAAAATAAAAATAAATTCTACACACTTGGTCGAACAATAAAGTTTTTTTGAACGACCGACTACGGTTAGAACAATTTAAATTTGAAATTCAGAGAAATCTTAAAATTATTCTTATATGTGGGCATAAGCCTCCCCCAGAAGTCGCCATTGCTGTTTATTTTGCGCTACGTGCCTCCAGTTATTTAAGCGATTTTGGATGTCGTCTTACCATCTGATCTGTGGTGTACCAACTTTTCTATGTCCTTCGTATGGTGCCCAATGGTTAATCTTATCGTCCGTCATTCTCATGACGTGCCCGGTCCAATTCCATTTCATTCATTCCTATTGCCTTTTTATAACGTCTGTTCACTTCGTTTGATTCTTAACGTTTTCAGTCGTAGTTCTATTTAGTATTGAGATATGTAGCGTTTCCCGCTCCATCGCTCTCTGACTTACTAGTAGTTTATGTACCGCTTTTGTACTTAGGCTCCATGTTTGTGCGCCATCATCACCGGAAGTATTGCAGTATCGAATAAGTATTTTTTTAATTACGATGTTATGTTATGTTACGATTTATTCATTTCAGATTTTAATTAAGCAATAGTAGACCGGATATAAATATAATTTAAATTTTTAACTAAAACCTTGGAAAATGAACAAATAAAACATTAGTTATTTTTTATAATCATTCATATTTATGGATGAACGGAACGTCTTTTGATAAACAAAACTCACTAACTACACTTTTCATTATTTGGAGATATTTAAGTTTCAAATTTTTGTAAGCATCAAATTTCATGGATTTACTTAATAAATTTGACTCTATTTGGTATTTATGAAACAACCTATTTAAAAAAAAAATGTCAGCTCGTGAGTTTGCTTATCAACCAATGATATATTTCCCCAATCAATAATACATTTATTTGTAATCGAATTGTATTTTAAACAAAACCTGAATGTAATTAAAAATTTACATTTAGTTTTTTTTATAAAACTTCAGTAATTGTAACTGTAACTGCAATGTTGGAGAAAGGGTTAGTTCTCAAGTTGATTTTCAATGTAATCCTCAACTTGAGTACAAACATTATTCTCCTTGATTGCTTTCGACTTGGTATCAGGTTGAGAATAAAATTTTTCCATCTTGGAGAAATATTTTAATTCTCAACACTTTTCTCCACTTGAGACTAAACATTATTTTTTTTTATTATCTCATAAATCTGGTAGCGTTAGCCAATCATATGTTGCAGAAATTTTAATTTGTGCGAAAGATTTGTGGGAATTTTGTGCTAATGCAATTGTGAAAAATAAACATAAAAACTGAGTGATTGAAAAAAATTCCAAATAAAAGTGAGATGAAAGTGAATTAAGGGGAACTATACTTTTTATATAATCTATATTTAGTAAATAATTATAATCCAATTTGCGGGATGCGTGGGAGTAAGAAAGTGAAAAGTGAGGTTAGGCAGTTGGTGGCTTTGCCAAAATACAAACTTTGGAAAACAAGTTCAGTGACCTGGTAAGTTCGGCAAAAATATAACCGATATTCAGCAAGTTGGGCAAATGGCTTAGCATCTGGTCAAAAGAGCATTTTTATTAGCCCTAACACCACCTAACACAACAACAAAATACATTGAGAGCAAATTTATAGCAGATGTATTAGAGCTAATCGTTTGCTTGGCTGCCAGGAATTTGCTGAGCTTCGTGAATAGATACATATACATTTCAATTACTAAAGGCTAATTACTCAACTTTTTACTAGGCTGTCAAACTTATGGCCATAATTTGTGGCAACTCAGTTAAATTTTTAAAAATAGCATGGCAAAAATGATAACGGTCGAAGTATCCAACAAATATTTCTGGCAAGGTACAAAAAGGAAGCATCCCGTACGTGCTCTAAGCGTATGTTGTGATTTCAATTCTTCATAATTAAATTTTATTCTTTTTTCCAGAAACCTACCATCAAAAGTTTGCAGCTGCATCAACGGACAGCGAGTTCGAAAGAACTGCTGTTGTATCATTTTTTCAACATGCCAATAACCGCCAGCATAAAAAGGACAATTATTCCAAAGAAGAGGAGGAAAGCACAGCTTCAAAATAATTAATTGATCTCTTTTTTTTAATTCTTAATTCAAATTTACAATTATCATCCATGTTCTGAATTTCACTTTCGATTAAAATTAAAAATCCAGTAATTTGAATGACACTGTTTTGATTTTAATTTCACTCGAAAGTGAAATTCAGAACATGGCTCAATAGTTAGTCAGTGGGTAGCCAGCATTGTCAGAAAATTTGTTTAGCTTTTCACCCATCCTCATTTTCTGCCTCGTTTTTTTTTAAATTTTAGTTCACTTGCCGCAAAGATATGTTTGTAATAAGTCTTTAGTCCTTAAAATATCTATGCTCAAACGTTGACACCTAGTAACTTGCATTGCATTAATCCTGAAAAACTAAATAACGCTTTCTCAAAGAATTTAAAAAGTAAATAAAAATTTTAAAAATGTAAATGATGTTTATTGTATACTTTCTACAATTTTTGCAGAAAAGTTCTAGAATATATAATAAATAAGAATTCAAAGTAAAAAAATTCAAAAACATTGTACATTGTTTTTATTTCTTAACTCATTTTTTTAATATGGCAATTCCGTATCTTCCATTTGATACCAATTGAAGAAATTACTTTGATATTAAGTTGAGAATCACAAATTTCTCAATTTGATAATTAAGAAAAATTACCATAAAAAATGTACCTTTTGTTCACACGGGTGCAAGCATGAACGTCTGTCTGTATTTTCCCATTGATTTCGTGCTCTGATATAAAGAGCTCGCCGAACATGTTTATCGTTCAAATAAATATGGTTGTTTTTAGTTATACATTTTTGCATACATAATTACTGTTGTATTGATCTATGTAATACGCAGAATAGAAAAGAACTCAACCATTTCACAAATTGTAAAGCAATATTTAGCTTGCAATCGAATTGAACCAAAAATAATCAAATGATGAATTAATCTGAGTTTGGTAGGGTGTGCAGAGAACACATGCGCACCTTAAAAGAAACGCCACTGATGCATATTTGTATGTTGTATGTATGCATATAGAAAATGTTGCAAATGCGTATGGCAATGTGTATGAATGTATGTATATGAATTAAGTGACCAGATGTACCGAAATTTTTGGCACTGTAATGAAATTTCGTGCCAAATACCGTGTACCGAAGCGAAGAAAATGTACCGAAATTTTAAAACCGAACATATCTGTACCGAAATTTGATACAATTCAAAAAGAAATTTTATGCAATTCAATTAAAAAATATAGATTTGTTCGCAGTGGCGTGCCTAGCATTTACTGATGAGGCAAGCCCAGTGCATTTTTTTTTACGAAACCAAAAAGGCTAAAATTGACAATAAGGATGGAATGCTCTAGATCCCGATTGAGGCATGGAAGAAGGAATATGGGAGCTCTGTTTGGACTTTACCAACGTTTTTAGACGTGCTAAAATATTGACATTAAAAATACAAAATGAGCATACAAATTCAGGAGGTGAACGTAGAAAGGGCATTTTTGGACTTAAATTGATATAGGCTCCGCAAAGGTATCATTTAAAAAACAAATCGTTGAGTGATATACTATTTTTTAAACTAAACGATAACTTCTCTTAATATAAACCTTATTAATAAAACTGCAAATTATCAAATATAAGAAAATGTCAACGGAATGAAAAAATCTAAATTGCAAAGTAACTAAATGTATGGATGTAAATAAGTAAAACTATTATTTGAAAAACCTTGTTTTGCTTCATTTTTATTTGAACCTAAGCCGGAACACACTGTTATTTTTTGCTTGAACCTGAACCTGAACACGAACCCAAATTTAACCCGTTCGAAACTCTTCTAAAAACTAATGGCGCCAAAAAATAGGAGTAAAAGAAAGTGGAGTAAATACTTTCCAAATGTCAAACAAAAACTGAAAGCCAGCTTTTAATCTATATAATTCTATATAAAATCGTACATAGTAGTAGAAAATTGGTATGCTGCTACTTTTTATGGAACCGCTCATACTAAAAAAGAAAGCTATTGAACTTCCTATAAGAATAAGCGAGATAGCATGTTATGAAAACATACATTTTCAAATTTTAAAAGCCTCGTGAAAGCCAACTTGATGAACTGCGATAGCATGAATGCTTGTGTGTATTTTATATAATCCACATTTAATTTTTTATTAGTGCATATACGAGCTATTGAAAAACAGGGTAATACAAATAAAAATTTTTAAAAGAAAATTATTCTTTCAGTTAAAACAAAAATAGTAATTTTGTAAGTACATATTGTAAAAATTTTCAGTTAACAATTCTTAGGCAAGCCCGGCTTTTGGGCTTATATAGACGTACAGCCATTGTTTGTTCGTAATCTATACCGCTGCGAATACGGGGGATGCAAATCATGCAACACCAACAATACAACGCACATTCATCGGTTTAAACGAGATCGCAACTGTTACTATATAAAACAGATATATTATTTGTTTTTTTTTTCAGTGAAAAAATTAAGTCATAGGAAAAAAAAATGTAAACATCAACAAAAAGTGTGCTTTATTAATTTTCTTAATTTTGATGAATTTGTTGGGGTTTTTTTTAATAAAATAATAAAAATGAGTATGGTGATATTGTGAAAGAAGTAAGTATTTGCGAATACTGTTGTGCCACAAAAAACGAATGCAACATATTACACGGTCCGGTAACGGTTTGCATCCATCAGGAATTCCAAAAAATACCTGTCTCGCCGTTTAGCTGTAGCACGTCAAAAATTTTTTTAATTCGGTTTTAAAGTTTTTACTTACCGTACATATTAGCTGACACACAGTGCGTCGTCCAATAGACAAAAAACAAAAAAGTAGGTAAAACCAAATCCAACAAATTTGATACCGTTTTAAAGGTAAAAGGTCAAGTGATGAAAAACAACAATGTTTTTTTTTTTAATAAATATTTTTTGTGAATGCTACACCACCTTAAAGTTAATGGTTTTCATACAAAAATAACACTAGCCTACAGCTATTTTATGCTAAGAATGCTACTTTTTTTTTTTTAATCAAAATTAAAATCGAAAACTCACTTAAAAAATAAGGAAGACTAACAGAGTGTATATACAGAGTAACTCGGTCCCAGAGGTCGTTAAATATTAAAAATTGCATAACTGTGCAGAGCAACTATTTAATTGTTTACAATAAATAAATAAATGTCAACATAGAAGTTATATTAAGTATATAAATAATTTTAACTTTATATAAATATAGGAACAAAATTTAATTACAACAAATTGAAAGTTGATTTACTTATATGGTGATAAAAAAATTCAGTCTCCTAATCGAAATCATGTTTGCATTGTGTGTGACTTATACACGCCTTCAAAATATTTCAGAAATATAACTCAAAGTGTTGTGGCAGGATTTGAAGGTTACTTTGTAATGACTTATGTACCCAATTTGTGGTATATTGCAGAAGTAGTTTGCGATGATTAATGTCATGGATTGGCTGAATGGACTAGAGGATCTACATGACATCATCTTAAGTAATCTAAGAGATTTTAGTGATGAGCACGGGCAACGTTTTCACAAAGATATTGCAATAATGGAAAGTCGTTTTAAAGGAAAAGACACTAGACACATGCTCGCCGAGTACTGTTGGTCTATTTGCCGAGACACGAACCCTGAAACACATTAGAGACAAAACAAACGACCTAAATTTTTAACACATTCATGCAGCATTTTAAACAATAAAATTAAATTAAATGTATGAATGTTAATTGGAATTGCCGACTATTATATTTGAAAATTTTTTAGTAATATTTTTGTTGTAATATTTTGAGCAATGAATGTAGGCTTCATTAGTCGATTAGGTTTTTGATGCAAATAAAATATTTTTATTTCATCTTTTACCCGACGTTTCGACTAATTTTTTAGCTTTTTCAGGGGTATCTGTTTTATTTAATAAAGAAAATTGTACATATAATTTTTAGTTACATTACATATACACGAAAAACATAAACAGTTGGACTTACTAAGGAGATTTAATGTATGAAGTTTTAATGATTTTCGAAACTGAGTTTTGGTATAAAACCATATGTCTAATGGGCTAAAATTTTGCAATATGTTAAAAAATAATGTACTCAAATGTTACAAAATACAGAGCATCTTCTTTTCACATTTTTCTATTTCTTTTAGAATTGTTTAGTTAACTTAATTCGTTGAGTACTTATTTGAAATTTGAAAAAAAAATCGGAGCGCCATATGGTGTAAAAAAAATTCTGGTTCTTACTTTATAAAATTCGTTATTTAATTACCTTTTCACCAAGCCCTTATTTACAGTGTGGCCAACTCAGCGCTTTTTCCGCTAAATTTAGTGCATTTTGAAAATTAAAACGCGGAAAAAAGTTATTTAGCGCTCAGAGCGTTTTTTCAATTTAAAAGACACTCAATGAACCTTAACTAATAATCCATTTCCTGAAATTATAGGAACATTGTAATTTTTGCACTTCATTTTACAACATTAAAATTCAACAATGGACAGCAACCAAAATATTACCTTATGACCCAACGTTGAAAATCATCTGCTTTGTAGTTACCCCGCGTTTACACGTACAAGTAAACTGCTGTAAGTTCAGAATACGTATTATCTTCGAAAAATCGAAGAACTTTTTATTGGTAAATGTGTGCGTGTATTAGTGAAAAAGTCTAAATGTATTGAGTTTTCTCTCACTTTTATAAAAAAAAATTAGCGCTTTTTTAAAGAAAATACACGTTTTATTTTTAATTTTAGCCGATTTTAATAAACAAGAGTTGGCCACACCTTTTTCTTTTTACATTTTTTTTTTTTGTTATTTAAACCCGTCAGCTGAGATGTACGATAAGTTAAAATGTTCCTGATGGGTGCACCAAAAAGTTTGGTTTTGTTGAACAGGCGACAAATTGTTGAGGCAATCGGCGTCGAATCGGTTATGGGAAACTTAGAATATATTACTGGAACAGCGTTTCAGGCAATTGTAGCAATGCAAGCTTCGAGGCATAAAAAACCTGTGTGACTTTATTCGGGCATGTTGAGTTCTACACAGCATCGCAAACGAAGATGATATAGATTTTGCTACGGACACAGTCCCAGAAGTTATAGAAGATTCTCTTGAACCCGGATGAATTGGAAGGGGAAACGACGTAACAGTTACAAGCATTTGTATTTTTGTACTTTGTGTAGAAAAAACTTAAGTAAAATTACATTCATTTCACATTTAATAATTACATTCATTACATAATTACAATTACATTAAAAGTACATGTAATAATAAATAATATAAATATAATAAATAATAATTGATCATACCGACTATGTGAACCTTTTCTTATCTTAATCCTTTTCTAGAATATTAATTTTAAAATTTGAATTTGAAATATTTTCTATTCCAAAAACTCTCATGTCTTTTCCTCAAATTTCAAATTATATACATAGTAGCTTTTCCTGGACAGTTTCTTTTACAACTAAGGATCGAATTATCTGTAAGTAAAGGAATCGTAATTATTTTTATGAAATAATCTTAGAAATGTGTGCGTTATTTGTATACCTGAAAAAGAGGAAGCGTCAGCATTCATAGAAGTGCTGAAGACCATGGAAAGGTCTGTTTCCTCAGGCTCCACATCAGCTGCAGACAACAGTATCTCATCGTCCAGTACATATTGGGGCTTAAAACCTTTCCTTTCTCCCAGCAAATCGGCCATCTCACTATATGACATATAAAAAATTAATTTTTTTGGTAATTGGAATATTAAAAATTTAGTCCACAACTCACGTTTGATATGGACAAGTTTGCCTGTTCCGCCCAGTTTGTGCATTGATTAGTTTAGTTTTTTATAACTCTTCTCTAATCCATAATACTTCACATCCACCTGCTGTGCTGGCCAGTCTAAATGTGTCCCTTCTCGCAAAGTTTTTCGGCGATAACAAACAACATTTTCTTCTTGTTTTCAACTTTTTGCTGTTCCCAACTAGTGGTCGTAGCTCCTTTTTATTAGAAACTTGGTTGCGGCATTCAAGCATTCGCTTTTTTGTGTCAGCGTCTGCATTCCTACTTGCTCCCATATCTTCGTCTATAACTGTTGGTCATAAAAACAAAAATTAAGAAACAAACCTTAGCGGCACCAGCACTACTCACTTCTTGAGGCTCCTCGTTTGGGGTCTAGCTGCTGCTGTTCCACACTTTGTTTATTACTTCATTTTGGTACTCTGCATCTGAATATCAAGGCATTGACTAGGCACATTTCAGTGCTATTTTACAAATATCACTTTGCACTCGCTTGAAAATCTTTAGCGCTTGACTTCAATTTGGGATGGTTCCATTTCAATATTTTGATTTAATTTACAAAAATTACAACCCCATTGAAATTTTTCGAATTTATTAAAAGTCAGCCAAAATTATTAAAACAAATCGAAACAAATGACAATTATGTAAATCGCGAAAATGAAAAACTGATCTTCTGAGTTATTCTGTTTTTTCAATGTGTACCGAATTTTTATTTTGTGTACCGAAATTTCCTAAAGAAAATATGGCCACCTAATACATGAAATTTCCCCGGTAGCTGTATATCAAATCTGTGGACGTTGCAGTTGAAGTTGCAGGGTTTTGTTATTTGTGATTTTTTTGTTTCGGTAATGCTAAAAATTTCAATGCAGAGCAATTTTACGGCAAATGGCCATGCTTAATGTTGAAGCTGCCACGGGGCAAATGATTGAAATTGTTTTGTTTCTTGATGTCAGCGCAAAAAAATGGCCATATATGTACCACGCCAACAATAAAATGCACAATACTCATTTTATAAATGAAATTACAGTATATGGAGAATGAGGTGGAGTGGCCATGAAGCATGTTTGTATGTGCATATATACCTACGTATTCATTAGATGTACGTATGAAAAGGTATGTATGTCTGCCTGTGATTTCGAATTGATTTGATTTCTAAAAGTTTTAGCTGGCATGGGATTTCAACGATTTTCAAACGCACCTTTCATTACTTCTATTTCGTTTTGTTGTTGTTGCACATTAGCTTGAAGGCGAAAATGAAACCACGAAACCGGAATTAACCAATTCATTCATTATTTCATTCTTTCATTGTGTTTGTTTCCTTCATGCATGTGGACCAAAACGCGGACTGGAACGTTATGTTCGTAGAATTTTTTTTTTTGCTAATGAAAATCTTATAATTGTTTTATATATGGCAGAGAAAGACCCGCTCTATCCAATAATGGTTTTAAGGGGACAATCAAGTTTAAAATTTGAATAACATCGATTTTTTTTTGTTTTTGATTTTTGGATTCCTTATAGTTTCAAGAATACTCTTCTAAAAAATTAGTGAAAAATTCGAAGTAAAATGAAAGTTATACATATAATTGTGCCTTGGTGTACTAAAAAAGGCACCTAACGTCCAAAAACAAGTTTTCGCGAAAAAGTTTTAAAATCTTTATTCAGGGGTTTTCAGGGTCGCTGATTAAGAATCTGAAATTAGGTTTTTAAAATTCAAAATGGCGGATGAGTTTTTAAAAATTGGTCGGATTCGCTTGAAGCTCTGGGGAGTTCAGAGTCGCCAAAAATGACGTTTTTGAATGATGAAAATCGGCGGAAATCGCATAGTTCAAGTCAACAGAAGGAGCGAAGAACATTCTAAAGAAGCACGTATAGCGAGAAAAAAGGCCCAACGCAAAGACATATTAACGCCTTCTTCTTTCACTTCTTTGACCATAATCACTAGTTTTTTACCTCACTCCATTTGTACGTAAGCTTAATTACTGGATTCTATTCTACTGTTGAACAACAAAACAGCTTCTTTTCCCCTTTTTTCTCTATTCATTTTAACAAAAGCACTTGTACTACGATAAGATTTAACTTTTTTTTTTTATTTTCGTTTTTAGAAAAGGACTTGTATCGACACAAGATATTTTGTCGTAATGAACGCTCGCGATCAAATGATTGCAAAATCAGCTTATCTGAGACAAGAAGTCAGTTTTCCAGCTTTGCTTTTGACGAAACGACTTCTTTCGAAAGAAGCTATTTTGTCAAATGAGAATTGGTAAAAATGTGCTAAAAGTAAGTGGAGCAGGTTGTTTTGTCAACCGGTTTTTGTTCGAATTTTTAAATATTTTTGTATTCTCTGAGAGAAGCTGTTTTGTCAAATGTAATTGCAAAAAAAAACTGAAAGAAGTCGATTTGAGACTGCTATATCTTTTATTCCGAAATCGTAGAATTAAGGCGATTAGTCCAAAATAAGTGTAAAAAATTTTGTATTTACAACAAAAATTTTGGATAATTTTCTTATCTCGAGAGAAGTCGTTCTGTCAAATGGCCACAGATTTGTTTTGTTATCTTCATGGGTATAAGTGGAACCTCAAAAATTGGAATATTCCCTTCCCCCTTTTTTTCTATAAGAGAAATTTCAAGCAAAATTATGTGTTTTTTCGTTTTTTGAGAAAAAAATCCTAGAAAAAAGAGAAGAGGAAAGTTTCACTTTTCTGTGGTTCCACTTATAGAAAAATGTCTAGTGAATACAATTTTTTTATTTTATGTTTTTATCTTTATTAGGAAGATTGGAATTCATTCTACCACCGCCGCCATCTTGAATTACAATTGGTCAAACAATTTTTTTTTCTTCTTCAATAAGATATTTATAACATATCTAAGCAATTTTGTAATAAGTTCCCCAAAAACTAATTTTTTTTTTCAATATTAAACTGGAATGTACCTTAAATTACCTGCCATTTGCAATCTCAAAAGGTGATATTTTGCACTTATAAGAAGACATAAAAATCTACATTTTGACCCCAAGTAGAACTTTTTTTTTTGGTTAAAACCATTTTTGGACGGTGGGTTTTCCTCTGACATAGAATGCCTCATGTATAAGAAAATAAATTTCAAACACTACATTTGTTATCCATAAAATTTATCTCGACCTCTAATAATTTCAGAGATATGATCGTGTGAAAACGGACTGGAACGCTACGGATTTTAGTGGCTGGTTTGGAGGCTGTCGTATATTAAGGTGAAAACCTGTTTTTCTATTTAAAAATGCAACGGAAATTAGCTTTCATTGTACAGTGGTCGGACTAGTATGGAGTCAGCAGCCAAAAATACTTCCAGCTGAAATGTAACGCTTCGGAGGGCGCACTCTGAAAAGTTGCACGAATGGGCGCGCCGCGGCAATTTAGTCGCAAGGTAAATTTCATAGTATCGACTGCAATTTTTCTTATTAACACAGATATGCCCATTGTCCTCTATGTAGGTCACTTCAGTAATGTTTGATTTTGATTAAATGAGAATATATTCAATCAAAATAAAAATTTTTGAAGTGTACTAGAAATAGGCCATTTGGCATATCTGGGTTAATAGCATAAAAATCGTTAAAATAAAGCGAGTGAGTGATTTCTAGTGATATTGAAATATATTTTAAGCATTTATTTTTAAATGTTTATTCGTTATCGTTAAAACTTTAAAAAAATTTCTTACATTTGAATTTTTATGTTACACGAGAGGGCGCGCCCTCTCCAAAAAATTCTATAACTTTTGATCCAGTGGAGATAATTCCTAATTTTGTTTTAAAATCTAAAAAGTTTTGATATTTTTTAAAGAACGGATGAATGCTTCAAAAATTTTTAAAATTTAAACTAAAAAATATGTTGCCCTTATTTGAATGGACGTAAAAAATATACTACTCATAAAAAATTTCCAATTTGAGGGCGTGGCATATCCCACTATATTGGTTTTAATAAATTCTATAACTTCAACACGAAACATTATATAAAGATGAAATCTGAGGAAGAATTTTACACAATGAAAAACAATATGTGCTCCAAAAATAGGAGTGATCGGATCAAGGGGTGCGGCACCTTCCATACAGTAATGGTTCATATAAATGCTATAATTTCGATATAAATCAAAATTTAAAGATTAAATTTAACGAGAAACTGAACAGTAATTTCAAATGTTTGCTGTGATAGTGATCGGAGCAGTGGGCGTGGCATTATACTAACAAATATGTAATTAGTTGATAAAACTAGTTTCAAAGAATTTGATTTAACCCTTTGACGTCCGAATTTTAATGGGGCTTTATGGAAACCTTTTGTTTTGAAATTATGGTTATTTAGGTCTTCCACAATCATGACACCAAATTACATGCTCCTACATTGATTTCTTTGTTCTTTATTAACGGTTAAAAATTAAAATTGATATGGAGCTGTAGACAACGACTGGATAATACGATTCCTCCAATTTTTTGATTTTCACATTCTCTTATCTTTTATGAACGTATCTGAAAAAGAAAATTTTCACTTAAGAATAATTTAAAGCATTATTGAAAATTTTACGTATTTCGATTTCAGCTATTTCATTGACGCAGCGACTGACGCTACTTTGCTATATGTTAAGCAAGAAGTCTTGACCAACTGAACGTTGGTAGCTTCCTAAAATGAATAATAATCAGGCAAGCGAACATTGAATTTTAAATTGATTACTTTACTTGCGCAAAAAATCTTAGAGCCACAAGAAATCGAAGCTTTTTCGGTAGCCCTTTAGTCGACTCCCTTGCCTTCATGAAGGGGCTATCTTCAGCAATAACTTTCTCGCGAAGGCTTTTCGGAAGGCGAAAGAGCTCCATAAACCTTTCCTCCGACATATCGAAGAAGTCAGTTGACGATCGCAAATGTTTTCGTTTCTTGGCCAACTTATTCCTAGTATTTCTTCGAAAATTGGAAATTATCAAGTTCCTGCTCAAATGGGAGCTCATTTTTCTCTCTATTCTATTTTATTATTTTGTTTTATTTATTTGTTTACAAATAATTTTCAACTTTTTTGACATTTCAGCGGTGAATAGAGGAACAAATTATTTTAGCTACGAGACCTGGGGTTCAGAATTGCATTTTTGCTAAATCTCTAAAAATCTTTGACGAATAAATTTTTTAGCTAATTAGCGATGGAGATTAAGCTTTAGCTACGAGAAACTCAGAATCGGGCTGCAGTAAAGCTTTGTTTTCGTGCTCATTAATCATTTTATTCATAATATTAATAAAAATTATCATCTACATCATCATCTACATAATCATCATTATCATCTTCATCACCATCATCATTCTTTGTTATGATTTTAAAAGCTCCAAAGACAAATTTGGTAGACGCTACAGTTTCTTTTTCGGCAACTACTTTTTGTACTACGGATAGTTTTTCACAAAATATCTGATAGTGTTGTGAGCGAAATCTAGAATTTTTTCTACTTCATGACCACAAGAAACAATCAGCAATGCGTCGCTTTTTAATCACCCCAATCCTTTTTGATTCTTGGCATAAAACTTCTCCTGAATTTTTGGTGTAACCGAAATCCCTAAGTCGCAGTGACTTTGTTTGAAGTTAGCGATTGCCTTTTCAAAACCTTAAAGTAAAATTTTACAGGAATTTCCGTTGAAACCAGTGCCATCATAAGGATTAAAATGACAAGATTTTGCCCATGTCAAAGTTTCCTCACTAAATTCCACAATCAGATGGTCGAAATATTATTCACTACTCCCAATATTAAATGCAGCTCAGGTGGTGGAATTATATCCAAAATAAGCTTCTAAGAGTCGCCTGTAAACACTGATTTGTGACGAATTTTTTTTGCTCTTCAAGGTGCGTGGGGAACCATATTTCGACCCGATAGTAAGGCTTGATAATAAAAATGTTCTTCAGCTTTTCCAAAATATCGAGAGGAGTAGGGCAGAAAGGCAAAAAGTTTGTATTTTAGAAGAGAATTTTTTACCCGATTGCTGAAAATGAAAAAATTCTGTCTCACTGGAGGTATAAGCTACAGGTCAAAATAAGGTCGAACTCGGGTGCCCACGATTTTTGAGCGAGTTTTTTTTAAAAAAGCGTTTTTTATATAAAACTGCTCGTAAGGTGTCAGACTACAATAATAGAAATAAAAACCACATATGCAAAGACATTTCAATTAAAATTGGTTCAAACGCACCGTGATCAACCTTATGACGAAATCTGTAGCCCTCTATCCTCAGTTTTACATTTTGATATATAGAGCAATGCATTATTAGTTCATACGCATACGGAATGTGTACCACTTGGTCGAAGGGATGCGATTTTCAAAACCCCAGTTCAATATTTTTATTTGCCACTTTATATTTTTGATATGCCTCCTTTAAGTTGCATAAAATTTGCCTTTTTTGCTGTTAACATTTAAATTCATTAAACGATATGATAAAATATCAAGTTTTGACAATTTTTATGTGTTGATAGCATACTTTCCCATCTTTTTTTCCCGGCATTAACCAACTGATATCATCGTCGCAGTAGAAATTTTCCACCAACATTTCAATGCTACGAGAATTTAGTTTTTTTTTGCCATGGAGAATTTAGTTTTTTTTTGCCAAACAAGTTGTTGTGGTAGGAAACTCCATTTTAATCTACATAATAGTCCATTATTTCTGAAGAAGAGACAAAATAGTCGATTTAAGTTTTTTTTTAATTTTTTAAAGACTTGATCTTCATCTTCTTTATCAGCAGTGGGCGTATGATAAGGAAAGCCAAATATTTAACTTACGTCTCAATTTTAGTCTTTGTGATATTTCTTGACTGTCCGAAGAAAACAACACGTCTGCTCAGTTCATAGTCTCAAGATTGAGCGCCTTTTATTAATTTATTTCGTCTCTTAATTTATATAAGCAAAGTTGTTAAGCATAAAGAGATAAGCAATTTTTAAGTACACACTTTTCCACCATCTTCAACCCTTCCTCTTAAAAATTAGTTTTTAAATCCCCATTTTCGATAAATGGCTGATAAAATCAAAACCGTTGAGAAAACTATTATACTGTCAGTGGAGAAAATGCTCCTTGTTCAAAATTAAAGGAGGTCTCAGAACACCAGAATAATCTGCGAGGTACATTTTTTCCAGAATAATGCAAAAACCGAATTTTTTGCATTAGAATCGATTAACTCACACTATGTAAATAAAAAATGGAATCGGTTGTTGTTGTTATTATATGTTAAAAAAAAATTTTTGTTTGCTCCACATTTGTTGGCTCCAAGGTCAGATTTTTTTTTTCAAATCAATTAAATAATTAATTTTTTAAATTTTGTTGGCTCCACATGGATAACTAATGCAATTACAACAACAAACAATTCCATTATTTACTTACGTAGTGTGAGTGGCTTGGTTCTAATGCAAAAAATTCAGTTTTTGTATTATTCTAGAAAAAGTATACCTTGTAGATTATTCCAATTTTCTGAGACTCCCTATAATTTTTAGCAAGGACATTTTTTTCAAAGGCAGTCTAATAGTTTTACCAAAGGGTTTTTGTTTTATCGGCGTTTTTTTTCGAAAAAGAGGGCTTAAAACCCTCTTTCAAGAGGAAGACTAGGAGATGGAGGAAAAGTGTATAGGCAAAAACTGTTTATCTCTTTGTGCTTAACAACTTTACTTCAATCATCAAATTCGTATCTGTTAAAATAAAGAAATTTAATAATAGCCCCTGAAGACCCCATTTTACCGACCTCAGAAAAACTGAGTACGCAGTCGGGAACAGCGACCCTAAATTACTATGAAACCTTTGGAAAATCTCGCGCATAAGGCAAAAGTTGAAAATTTGTTGCACTGTGTTGTCATCCACGTACTCCACATCCATTGGTTCGTATGTGCTTCGTGTATGCGTCTGGCAGACTGAACAAACTTTCACAGTTATTGGAATTATTTTCTTCATCCATGGCAAAACGTTTCTTAACCCTGGAAGTACATGCTTATTTTTTATACGTGAAGGTCATGCTTCGTCGACGACGGCATTATTCAAAGTGGTCATACACACCCTATACATCTACAACTTTGAAAGTTGATTGTTTTCCATTATTTGGTTAATTTAGCATATAGAAAAACAACAACGGACATTTTTTGTTAATAAGTTAATAAGTTTGTTATTTATAAATTAAATTTTCACAGCTTTAGTCCATTAGGCTTGTTTTACAAAACACTGCACTATGGGACCTATGAAAAATCTAGCTGGCCAAAATTAGAAAAATCGACTATCTCGGTTGGAATCCAAAAGTATATGGGTTTACACTCCATAGATCCCTCGCCATAATCCACACACAGAATATTCTAATTAGATGAAGGATCTGGCTGTCCTTCGAAAGTTGCAACATCCTGCCGATAGTTTTAATATTGTTGAAAATGTGCCGTACATAAAGTATAATAACTTAGCCAATACTAAAGCTAGACCTACATTTTTGGTCTCAAAATAAAGAGAAAACTTTACACTATTAATGGGTGTTATAAAAAATCAACATACCATTTTCTTATACCTAAAAATGCGATGAAAAATAATAACTTTTTTTTAGCATTTTATTTTTTTTTATGGATGAGAAAAGAAGCTAAGATTTGCTCCGAGCGAAAACAAAAACCATCATATTATATGAAGAATCTGCTTTAAAATAAGGTATGAGTGGTTTGCATCTTTTGCCATAGCTTTAATAACAAGCACATAACATTTATTAAATCATAGGTAGTTATTTAAGGTGTAATAATTAACCCATTTTAAATGGTAGTCAGACAAAAATTGGTATACGGAGTTAGTTTAAAGCCTTATTGGCCCAGTATGAAAAACTTTTTAATCGGACAATTGCAAAGCCTACCTCCACTATAAATGTGTGTGAAAAAAAATGCAATAATTTCGAACCAATTACAGATATAATCATTAAATTACATCTGCTAATATATATTGTCTTGAACATAGGTCATGCTTAAAATTAGAGCTATTGGACCATTATCACGCATACCTATCATATAAATATAATTACATAATACTGATATTTTATTTTTTTATTATGTATTTTTAAAGTCTCACATGTATGGAAGGTAGGCGTAACAACATTCCAATCGTGGTAATTTTTACCTTGATATGTTAATATGCTATTACTTACCAGAATATGTTATAGGGCTTTAAAAATTTCGCATATATGAGAGGTGGGCGTGGTAATAAATCAATATATCCCATTTTTGCAATGATATATGGAAATAATAATGTTTATAAGTACACAAAATTTCATGATCATATCTATAATATATACCAAATTATACTTTTTTCGCGGTTTCATTTGTATGGGAAGTAGGCGTGTTAATAGTCCGATCATTATAATTTTTCACGCAGTGCTTTTTAATGATCCCATGAGCGAATGTGCCAAATTTCAGAATTTTGGCCAGCTAAAAACATATTTGGCCCCATAGTGCACCGTGCGGTCATGCTCAAACATTTCACCGAAAATTGGTGAAATCTTCTTCAACAAATTGTTTTCCTCATATCGTCATTTTAAACTAATATTTTCTCAATTTAGGGGGTAATTAAACACCAGAAATCAAATCAAAATTAAAACATAATATTTAAATTTTTACACGCGTTCTATTCCACAGATTTCAAGATTACTGCTGATATTTGCGACATCATTTATGTAGTTACAATAATTTAAATATCAGAATTTCATCAGCAAATATATACAATAGTGCCTTTATTCATTTTATCTTCTTCCACATTCTTTAATTAGTGTCCGACCGAAACCGAGTTTCGGCCATTTTTCTAATATTCGGCCAAAACCGAAACCGAAACTTCTTAATATATATGTTGAAAACAAAATTCAAATCATTTTAATTTTTTGATTACATAACTCAAAACAAAAAAAAATCTTGTACATACTTATATATGTATATAATATAACACTTACACACATAAAATAACAAAAATGCATTTGCTTATTTTAACAATAAAGAAAATACATATTAAAGGCACTAAAACAATTACATTTTGTGGTATAGGTAAAATGAAATTCACATTTTTATTTTAATATTCCAAATTAAATAACTTTATGTTACGTGCTATAAATAATTTCACAGTCCCTTTGCGCACTGAAATGCAATTTACAGTAAAATTTAGAAGCTTCAGTTTCGGCCATATTTTTTGCCGAAACCGAAACTTAGCCGAAACCGCATTTTTGGCCGAAACCGAATATCAGGTCGGACACTACCTTTAATGAAATCTATTGCTTTTAACAGATTCAAATAATGCCCTTAAAAAAGGCTACATTAGTAATACAAAGTTTTAAGACAGAAAAGGCAAAAAAGACAGTAAAAAATAACGAGACTGCACAGAAACGCGAAATTACACTGTGTGGCCTGCGAGACAGAACGACATCCTCTCGAAGAAATGAGTCACCGGTACAAAGTGAGCATAGACCGCTTCAAAAACGAGATCAAGCCAATGAGACTTAAGCTTGATTTTGACTCAATCTTTAAAAACGGAGTTTACCACTGGATTCTACGACCGAAAATTAAATTTACTTATTTGTTCCAGCGTTGTGGTGTGTCAATTTCACGTACTTACAGTGCTATTGTTCTTTTGTGCGCTTTTTCCCGTATATTATATCCGAATCGGAAATTATAACTATCGATAACAAATATAGGTCACCAAAAACTAAAAAGGGTTGGCAGCCCTTTAGCAGTTTAGATATTCAAATTAATTAAATAAAATAAATTAAATAAAAATTATTAACTTCTACCAAATTGTTAATTTCTAATAACGCGTCCAACAATACATACATACGGCTTCTCGATGAGTCTTTCCGTTCTCGAAATAATGGGGGGCGTCGGGTTCGCTAACAGTGTCGGGTTAACCTCATCGTCCCCCATATTTTTTTTTTAGTCTAATAAAGTTTCTAAAGTTTTCCAGGTTTAGACATTTTAAATACTTCTCTGCATGAAACCACACAATTTTATATGTCCATAATAGAAACTAAAAGAAGACATTTTCAGAAACAAAGATTCACATATTTTTATTACTTATGCCTTTTCAGAACATTCCCATGTAAAAAAATTACTTCAAAATCGAACTTTGAAGTCGTTGTAGGACTAAACTCCAATAAATTTAGAATTTTATTTTGTGCTTCTGTCATTTGAAGTATTTGGGGGAATGTAAGCTTTTCTTATTTCCGAAAGCGGCAACATAGCACTAGTAGTAGTACTTAGTACTTCAGCTTTAAAATCCGTTTTCGGTTGCCACTACGATATGGAAGATTGAATTTGGCAAGCGTCTTTTAACGCAACTATTCATTGGATCCCTAACACACATGACCTGTATATTAAATTCAAAATAACATCCCTTCCCCCACAATAAATTCATAAATTTGCCCAAAATTGCCAGTTTGATCATTTCACCTAAAGTTACTCCGAAACCTTACGTGCTTAATAATTTATGTATGATTCACCCCTGCCATATCTGTGACTGACGAAAAATCAAATTATGCAGTCATGTGTTATTTATACTGCCTCAATTACCGTTAGCCGTTACCGTTAACGAATCTGGTTTTATTTTGATCAAAGAGGATAGAAAATTCTTTTTTCTCACATTTACAAGAATTTATTCTTTGGGTGACATTGAAATTTTTCCACAAAACTTTTCTCTTCGTAGTTCAGATGGTGATGAAAATACAAACTGGATTAAGGTACTGAAAAAGTGAAAAGCCTAGTCCACGTAGTACAGCTTTGATTTAGCACGCAAAGGTATTTCAGAAAATTTACACAACATGAATGGATGCGAAAAGTTCGGCCTAGGCCCTTCGTGGGCTGTTCAGCCTTAACAGAAGGAAGAAAAATAAAACATTTTGACTTGCGATTGAATCTGTTAGATCTGCGCCCGTTTTCGAAAATACTTGATGCAAAATTTTGCTAACTTTTTGATGAATTTCGCATATATTTTTTACCAATTTGCATAATGAAAAAAGGAGTAATTGGAATGTCATTAAAATCAAAGAATTAAAGATTTATAGATTCAACGAAGTGTAAATTACACTTTATAAGCTACGACACACCTAAAAGTTATTAAAGTCACAGCACGCTGCACCAAATCAAGCCAAACTAAAAGGCGAAACGTTAGCGTTCTTTAAATATAGGTTAAAACAATAAAGCAATAATGTAAGTAGGTACGCGTGAACACAGGCACCTGCTTTCTATTTGTATCGAAAGAGACATTTTTGGTATCCAAAAATCATTATTTTACTATAAGGGAAATACAAATCAAGGATAGACGCAGAATGTAAAGAAATAAAAATAAATCGAAATGTTTTGATTTTTGGATTTTGACTTGTAATCATAATTTGTCGCATAAAGTGAAATGGAAATCAAAAAAAAAAAGAAAAAAAAAAAACAAAAAAAAAGAAGCAAAATACGAAGAAGAGAAGATGCCAATGTATCGTTCATGTCTGCCTGCCGGCTCTCAGCGCCAGCTCATCATGCTGAAGGGCCCTAACTTAAAATATCAAAAATATTAATACATACACGTTTGCACAACAAAAATAGAAAAGCAAAAGTTCATTCATGCTCAGAAGAACTTTTTTTCACTTCACCTAAATACGCGGAAAAGTGAAAGCATTCGACGGCAAATGAAACACTGTCGCAATTAATCCACCGAAGTCTTGTTGTTATTCTTATTGGATTTCCCAGCTAACTGAGACGTTTTGGTCTCCAGTAGAAGTTCCTTCAATTGAATTGAATTCAGCAAATGAATGCAATTTATCCGACTTCAGTAAAGTGTTGTAAATGTACAGTAACAGTGTGCAGATTCAGTACATTAGGGGATGATTTGTGACAGCCCCTGGAATCTCCTGCAACTTTTCAGCATGTTGCAAGGACTTTCACAAGCTACATTCCGAATATTTGTACATATACATGTGTATCAACATAAAATGTTTCTCAAATACATCGAAAAGTTTAGATTTCTTTTTTATAGATTTAAGAAGCTAACAATAATAAGAGTTACAATAGATCAATTGTATCTTTAATTTTTAAGCGACAGTGACTCTCATTGAGCAAGATGTTTCGAGCTAGTGCATTTTGACGGTTTTGTAATTACTTTAATTTACTGAAGACAGAGATTTCTTCTTTTAATAGCGGAACTTTGAGATCCGATTGGATAGCATAATTTTTAATCCTCGAAGAATTTTTGGTTGAGTTTGTTGAAGTTTTTTAATGTTTGTTGTGTCCTCCGGACCCAGGTAGAGTCTGTGTTAGTCTAACAAACGGGTCAGTCTTCATTTTATTTTTGCGCTCCTGCGTCTCAAGTCGACACACAGCCTTCTTGTGGCGCCACCTGAATAGCGGTCTGGCACGCATCAGTGAGTTAACTAATGTGTGCGGCAGATTTCTCCGTGACCTTGAATCAACGGTTGTAGGTGGGGTTTGAAACCCACAACGTCACAAAACAGTTCCACTGAAACCATAACCGAAGCCTCGTATAGAAAGCCCTCTAATGTTGACGACAGCCGTAAACGCCCAAAGGACATAGATTTACGGTTATGCATCTGGAATGTCCGGACTCTCTACAGGGAAGGTGCTTCTATCCAGATACCGAACTGACAGAATATCGTGTGACATCTACTACAGCTGTCATGATCTGAGACACGAATTTGGCTTTGAATTTTGTGGTTGGCAACAGACTCATCATATTGTCTCGAGGTTCACGCCAGTGAAAAATCGCTTGACCACTATTCCCATCAAGGTCAAATTCTTCTTCATGAGCCTAATTTGTGTCCATGCCCCGACGGATAAAACCGACGAAGAGACCAAAGACGATTTTTACGAGTTCCTCGATAAAGTCTATGACCGTGTTAGGCGACTTTAATGCTAAGGTGGGCAAGGAAAGTCTTTTTGGTCTGATGATCGGAAAATTCAGTCTCCACGACGTAGCTACCGACAGCGGTATGAGACTGATCGACTACGCAGTAGCACGGAACATGACATGTTAGTAGCACCAGATTCTACCGTCTCGATAATCATAAGGCCACTTGGCTGTCCTCTAATTAAAAAACATGAAACCAAATTGATCACTTAGTGATCAGGGGAAGGTACGTTTTAAGTATACTAGACGTACGCACGATGCGTGGTTCAAATACCGACTCCTAAAATCATATGGTTGCAGCCAAGTTCTGAGCATGCCTCTGTGGAGCGAAACGCGTACAGTTTGGTACAGAAAGAAAGCTGGATATCGCAAAGCTGCAAACATAATAAAGTGAAGCTTGAATATTGTGAAGCTGAAGTGTGAGTAACTGCACATTCTGCTCACATTATCCTTTGTGGTGCTTCGACGTTTGCTCTGCTAAATTCTTTGCTTCAGCTGCATAGTTTACGCTTCACATTCTGATCCAGACTTAAGGCTGCTGTTGCAGATAGCCCGCCTATTAAGTTGTTTAAGACTGGAGGCGCATGCATAATATGGTAGGATAAAAGTATGCTCAGTGATTGGAACCTCAGCGTACTCTGCCCAATCCACAAGAAAGATGATCTCGGGATCTGCACCAACTACCGTGGGATAAGCCTTCTCAACATCGCATATAAGGTGCAATCAAATGTACTGAAGCCCATCGTCAACAAACTTATTGGACCTTATCTTCAGGCTCCAGGTGGTAAATCTAACATAGACCTGATATTCACTATACGACATATTGTGTAAAAGAACTGTGAAAACAACGCTACACCCACCATCTATTCGTCGATTATAAAGCCTGCCTTCGGTAACACGATTATGGATCACTTGTACACCGCAATGTCTGGTTTTGGTATCCCTCCAAAATGACACTGACCGACACCACCAGCGTAGTGAAAACTGGGACAGACCTCTCCGAGCCATTTGATACCAAAAGACATTTTAGACAAGGGTATTCTCTATCGTGCGGCTTCTTCAAACTTATGCTGGAGAAAAAGTTTGGCCTGCAAATATTGACATCTCTGGCAGTAGTTTCTACAAGAGTATCATCGTATACGAAATACGATGTGTTAAAAAATAAGAAGTCTCGGCGTTTTGGACAATATTTCACTGTTGCCAATTATACTTTTGATGTTGTCAATGATTTCGTCAACAACGAAAACAATGTCAGCCTTGAGATCAAGAGAACATTAATTCTTGCCAACTTGTGTTACTATGGGCTCAATAGCACGTAATTGAGAGGCAGAGCTCTCTCTCGGCGAAGAAAAATAACGTGCATTTTGGCGCTGAGATGTGGACATTGACCACACAGAGGAAGATACTTCGCAAGATCTATGTCCCAATATGCGAGGCCGACGTATATCGAATAAGACGTAACCATGAGCTGTACGCCGACACTAACATAGTCAAGCGCATAAAAATACTGGTGCTTTACTAGCAAATGGCCTGTTGAGCGAATGGAAGAAACTCTCTGGCCACGAATGTGTTCTATTCGAGCCACGGTGGTAGAAGGCCCAGAAAAGGACGACCGAATCTCCGTTACAAAAACCAGGTTCAGGGGAATTTGACCACTGGCGAAGCATCGTTGAGGCGGTCGAGACCGATCATCGATCGTAGTGTCAACTAAGTAAGTAAGAGGCAGACGCCGTGAGTTGTACATCGTATGTCCATATGGGCTTAATAACCGCTTTGCGTAATAAATCCTTATCCATTTTTAGTTGCAATATGTTTTGTCCAAGTGAGTCTACGATCGAGATGTACACCGAGACATTTGGTGTCAGAGCCTTAGGGAAATTGTTTTTCCATTTATCAGCAGTAGGGAGCATGTGTCTTTTCTTAGAGTAAATGAGATATGTGCGGACTCGTTCGTTTATTCCGATTCGCCATTGAACCAGCCGAGTTAAGTTGTTCCTGAAGAGATTTCATCTGATTACCATCTATACATTAAGGGGTTATAAGCAGTTAGAATTTTCAAGAAATCGGTTTTTTTATTCGATTTTCGTAATGTATATTTACATTAGACTGCTTCGAATATTACGTGTAGTGCGATTTTCGCGAGGCTTTTGCATAAAAATCAGTTTATGTTGTAAAAAATTTCACGAAGCAATATTTAGAAGACGCTCATCGAAGTTTTATGATTCCCATATAAATAACACATAGATTTCATTCAATAAAAATATTTCTTTTCTCTACCTAAATATCTCGTGAGTTCCATATTTGTTCCGTCATTATGGAGAGTAATGAGGAAATGAATTTTATAAAATTTTTCTGCACTTTTTTCTATTTTGATAGATTTTATATTTTGACGAGATTTATAGAGTCTTAACTGTTATTTTTAATTTTAAATAATACGCCATGTTTGTTCTACATTATCGGCAGTGGACATCGGTCTAGAGTTCCTAGACTCAAATATTTTTGAAAAAATGTTCATGACTAAATATGTAGTCATATAAGTAATATTAATCCTTATTACATTACCCTCCAAATTCCAAACGAATTATCCATGCTGAACACGAACTTGTGGTCAAAAACTTTCTATCGCGTCACGTTTTCGAGAAAAAAGGTGAACCTCTAAAATAGCGTTTATAGCCATTTTTGAAAAATTGTGGGGCTGAATCCTGACGTGCTACAAACTTTGTTAATATCAAAAATCAAAGGCTCATGGCCTTTCAAATGAGCCTAAAAATTGTTCGCATGCGCCCTTAGTGCAGGGGGTGCACGAAAAAAATGTAAACAGAACTGATTTTATCTTACATCCTAAATTCGTCCACCATTTTGAATTTTTAAAACCTGATTGCAGATTTTATCCTTAAAACATTTCGGACCACTGCACTTCTCATTATGTCTGGCCGTTCTGAGTACAATTTTTTCCTGCACCCTTAGACACCCTACAACCTACACACATCCTCTCTCTCTAAGGGCGCATGCGAACAATTTGGCTTAGAAAGAGCATGGTTCAGGCTTTAATTTCTGATATTAGTGAAGTTTGGACAACGTCAGTTTTGAAAATAATTAAAAACACTAAATAAACCCAAGTAAAATAAGTTGGCAAAAAAACTAATAAGTATTAACTCTATCATTTTTATTTGTCAAACGAAATAATTGAATATAAATAACACATCAAAATGAAACTTTTAATTCATCTTCACACATTAAACAGAACAAACGTAAATCTTTCATTTAAAATAATATTTTTTTCTGAATTAACATCTTTCAATAGCAGTTTCGCTGAGTCAGTCTTTAAAAAGTCGCTGAATTCTATTTCGTTCGCCTCACAGTGATTTGATCCCATACAACGACGGGACAAAATTAGAAGGAGGGCTCTGATCTTTTAATGTTAGAATAAAAGTGATTTTAATGAATGCAACTTCTGAATTTTTACACTCTTAGTCATTTTTCAGCATGATATAGGGTTAACAACAAAAGTTATATTCCAATTTTTGTTCAAAAAAATCATATTCAGATATATTTTTAAATTGAATTATTTCCCAAAAGCGGAGGATTTTTTTGCATATTCCAATAAAGAAGGTGACTTCTAAAATTGAGAAAAATGCAGGAACATATTTTCACATATTTTATAGATTTTCTCTGCAGAAATTCGTCAATTTTCAGTTTTCGTATCTTCAAATATTCTTAACTTTTGAAACAATGCATAATTTGTAGCTTTTCAAATATTGGTTAAAAATTAACAACAAAAATTTCCTTGATAAATTGAGAATACATAACTGGAAATTTCGGCATGATATCATTAAAAACTTATTTTTCAGATGTATTTACTCAACGGACTAATAAAAAACTAAAATCGAACGATCCCACATTTTTGAGAAAAATATGTCGACTTTGAGCTGCTCTTGCACTAACATTTATTATTTTTTCGGCCTTCTTAGTTGGAGTATTATCTCTAAAATGATACCAAAATTGTTTGGATTTGACATTATGAATTTTTTGAATTTTGTCTATGGGACGAATCACTATGCGTTCGTCCGACACTTTCAATACATGTTTCGCCGTATTATGCAAAATGTGCATAAGGCCATTTCCAGCAATTAAATGTTGACGCTTTATAATTTATTCTAATTTCACAAAGACTAATTTGTTTTTCATAAAGTTACAACATTTTGCAAATCTAGATTCAACACATTTTTTTTAAATGGCATCAGAACTTTTATCAGGATCTTCCCAGAAATTAGTAATAGCAATATGATTACCGTATTGTTTATGATAGTAGTAGGTTTCTACCAGAAAAAGTTTGCAATGTCTTTTATTGGAAGCATCGAAAACGGCAAATATTCAACTTCTTGTAATATTGTTGATGCCGAATATCGAATTACAATTGACTCTGTTTTGTTCGGCCGCAGCGAAGTTTTTTGCTACTTTAGAAACATGCTCCTTCTGATTACGTCGTAAGCTAGATAATTAAATGCCATCTTCTAAATTAGGATAAATTCAAGTTTTTAATTAAATTTGTTTGTTTCTTAATCAATTAAGCAATTTACCTTTAATATTTCACAAGATCGCTTCGAAATTTTTCATCGCCAAGTTAACGACAACTAACTATTGTGACAAATATTGCTAAACATTTTTTGCAAAATCGCAGTATCGTTAAAATTGTCGTTAAATTCACTTAGCGATCCGAAAATTATCGCAAACGAGTTACAGAATCGCATCCCAGGAACAATTCTGTGGCAATAAGGAATAACAGCTAAACTCAAAAGTCGACTAAAAACCTGTTGTGTATTTTTCATTGTAAAACCCAAAATAAACTTTTTGAAAAACTTTCAATATTTTGGGATTTATACAATAATAAAAAATTGGCAGCAGGTTTTTAGTCCACTTTTGAGTTTAGCTGTTATTCCTTATTGCCACAGAATTTTCTAAAAGAAGATTTTCACTTGCATTTAACGCCATCTCTTATAAACATCTCGTAATCAGTTTCTTTCCTATACTCGGTGCATGAGAAAAAAATAAATGTATAACATATATTTCTTTAAGTTTTGACTATATTTGACAAAAGATGGTACTTGGTACACGAGAAATAAATAAGTGTATAACATATATTTATATAATTTGACCATATTTGACAAAAGATGGTGCTGCTACATACTTTTATAACATTTATAGGATGTATTTCTTTACTCATTCCTTATCAAAAAAAATCCCTTCCATAAAAACCAAAAGAAATCCCCACCCAAATTGAATGGGAAAAAACATCGCCAACTTATAGCAACTAGCAACTTAATTTTTAATTATTGCAGTGATGATAAAATATTGAAGTTATTAACATTAGAATTTAAATTAAACATAGTAGTCGGTATTTCGTTGTTTTTTGTTTGTTTAGGTAGCTTATTTTAGTGTTTTTTTTTTTATTTTCCGATTTATCAAAATTTGGTATAATATTATATTTAGAATTAAATGAAAAACTATGTCATGCAAATAAGAGCTTTTTTCTGAGGATTTAGCAGATTAGTTATCCCATAAAACTTCGACCATATTTTGATTTTTTTTAATTTTCATTCTCCCAGGCATATGAAGCAAATTATAAAAACTGAAAATAAATAAATTTTTGATTTTATATGAGTTGCTCACAGACTTATAGGAATTCTGCCACATATCACAATTAAAATTGGATGATTTTTTTAGCAGTTCAATTAACTAATAAATTAAATATACATATTGATATAAAAATATCGAACCGATGTCTTCGTCAGACGAATAACCACCTTTATTTACCATTTTCTTTCAGCTCCTATAAATTAATGGGCTGCATTATTGTATTTCTCGCTGCTGCGGATTTCCATTGCGGGTGCTCGGAACCCTATATCCTCTGGCTACGAACTTTCACTACTTTGTTTACAAATAAAATAATAATAATTCAGCATATTTTCCGGGTACAGTTCACCACAGTGCACGAAAGTTTAGTTTGACAGCCACAATATTTACAAACATAATAATAAAAACACGGTATACTTTTAGGGTTCTATTTTCAATAATAATATAGGATACAGTGAGCTCGCGTTAGTGTGACTAATTAAAACCATGGGTGTTCACGTTTGCGAAGGTCACAATTCAAGGCAAAATTAAAGCACTTTAAAACTAAACTTTCTTTTCTGAAAAAATATAAGAAACGATTTATTAAAAAAATTCTATCAATTAAAATTTCATGGAAATTCATTTAAATTTAGGTTACATACATATGAAGAGCTTGCGGTCAAAACGTGATATGCAGAAATTTAAAAATTCTACAAGAGAGCAAAAATAGTTCACATTTCCCTATTTTTCTAATTTTTTTTTTGGAAATTATCATCTATCATTTTTATTGTATATGTGGCATGAAAAATTTTCATGTTGAAAACATAACAATAGAAATACTGAAAGTTTTGCCGATGATAAGTATAAGTAATAATATAGCCGGCGGTCAAAACGTGATATGTGCGTTTTAAATTTTATGCTCTGAATGAGTTTTCTAATATTTTTTTTTTGCTAATTCAACGAATTACATATAAACAAAGAAAAACATAATATGTACATTAGATGGCTTATTTGCTCCATACATTTTGCTAAAGTATTTCAGATCTTCGTTGTGATAGCAGAATATGAAAATAGGGTGCTAAAAACCAATTAAAACGAAAAGAAAATTTTAATTTGCGAAACTGGATGCGCTACTTCGGAAAGAGTGATTTTAAAGAATGTTTTAGAATAGGTTTGGGATTTTGTAAGGAAAAAGCATTCAAATTGCATATAAAAGATATCTATAACCATTTAAAAAAAGCCGCTAAAGTGAATGGCATACCCAGTTTTTTGATACAACTAAACCGAAAGCCACCTCTAGCGCCTAAAGTGACCATTTGGCACTTTTTTTTTTACGAATTTTTAAATTCAACCGCTAGGATTTTCCAGATAGCGTTAATTTTTTTAAAATTATAGTACGTAGGATTGTAGGTAATTTAATTTAGTTTATTTAAAATATAAAAATTTTTCAAATCGAGTTATATTTGAAATAGTAAGTTAACTTTTAGTGAAGTTCAAGTTCACCTTTGCCAAATGTCTTAAAAAAATTGCACGACAAAACAAGAGTTGAGAAAATTGCCTTATCGTGGAAATTTGTAATCTTTATTTTCGTCTGTCAATTACAGTATTATATGTACAGGTTTCCCACGTACAACACGGCACTCGAAGAGCACGATTTCGCTCCAACACGATTTGTTAATAGTGGAAATTCCCATATAACACGTTGCCACTATAGCACGATTTCCTTCCAACATGGTTTGCGAATAGCTTAATCCCTCATATAATACGATTAGTGAAAATAATTTGGAAATCCAATTTGTTAATAAGCTATTTAATTATAACTCTAATTTTTATTAATTATATTTATCAAATTCCAGTTCACTCTGTGTTCATTGTTTCATTGTAATTTTTGCTTTTAAATCCAAATTTTTTCTTTAAATATTCCAACAAATTTTCTGTTAAGTGCCTATTATTAAAATTTTTTTATATAAAATCAATATAACTACTTTCTGTTTTTTTACTTTTTACAACCAGAAATAAAAACTTTAATTTATTTATAAAAGAGAGAAAATGTATCAAACCGTACAAAAAGTTAAAATATACATAACGCAAATGAATGCCCCTGAATGTGACAGCTCGAGCGAGCACTTATACCAAAAAGTTGTTTTTAAAACTCTTGGATCATGTGACCCTGTTATTGTACTACTTGCTTGTCCCGTATAATACGATTTCGTAATATTTAAGATTTCTAAATACTTGGAGCCTAACTCCGCTTTTTATACTGCTTCCTTGTTCCATATAACATGAATTCGCACAACACTATGCTTTTTTGGAACTTAACACGTTCGCGGACGTAAATGCTATAGCATTCAAATCCAGAATACAAATTTCGACATTCAATTCTATATAGTACCCACATAATTCACAACTGAACTGATCTATGTATCGAAGTGAATGCTTTAGTATTCAGTGTATACAACTAGTAAAATGTGATATTGTTAGAATTCGTGTATAATCAAAATTTAAATATTACGATTACTTTAAGAGAGCCGCCATGTGTCTCTTTTTGCACCTCGGTATGATTTTGAGTGTCCGCGAACGTCTTAACTATCGTGTTATACGGGGGACACCTGTTTTACATATTGATATAAATCAACAATTTTGCGCAAAGGATCAAGCATGGAGAAAATGTTAAAAGTTAGTGGTTAATTCTTAATTGGTAACTTTCATTAATTTAAGGCAATTTTTTCAACGTCTGCTTTGTTTTTTGCAATTTTTTGGTGGCATTTGTCAAAGGTGAACTTGATTATACTCGACATGGGTTCACTAAAGGTTAATTTACCTACAATTCTACGTACTTATATTTTTAAAAAATTACCGCTATCTGGAAAATCGTAACGGTTGAATTTAAAAATTTATAAAAAAAAAAGCTCCAAATGGTCACTTTAGGCGGTAGGGGTGACTTTCGGTTTGATTGTTTTAAGTGGGTACGCTATTCGCTTAAGCGAATTACATAGGAATTTTTTTATGTGCAAGATAAATGTTTTTTCCATACAAGATCCCAAACCCATTGGAAAACATCCTTTTAAATCACGCTTTTCGCAGTAGCGCATCCAGTTTTCGCAAATTTAAATTTTTTTCATTTTAATTGGTTTTTAGCACCCTACTTTCATATTCTGCTGTCACAATGAAGATCTGAAATACTTTAGTAAAATAAGCCATCTAATACACATACATAAATAATTCATATTAAAATTCTCTTGTTTCGTTTTTTTTTATTCCATGCAACAAAAATTCGAAAAAAGTCGATTAATTGACTTTGAGTTTCTGATCAATTCAAAAGTCGAAAATCGATTTTTCTTTCCAGTTGCACATCCCTACTACAATGGTTGCATTCGAAAGGTACAGCTGTTGCACAACTGTGGCGTGTGTGTCTTCTGAATGGGTAGTTGTGAATTTCTATTCCGCAGAGCTGTTGGTATTTCGACACCATTTGGCGCACAGTGCTTCGAAGCCATACAACCATTTGTTCAGAAATCCATATTTTGTCCGATTTCAAAAGAATTTTTTCAAAATTGAAAAAAAAATTTTTGATTAGCAGTATATTTTTCCAAATTTCTAACAAATTGGACTTAAGAGCTAAAAATTAATTATATTTTTTGCCAATATTTTGAGCCATATTCGATTTTTTTTTTTAAATATTGTATAATTTTGGAAATTTTTTTAAAGATTGCATACTTACTAATTGTTTCTTGAAATTGCTTTTAACTAAAATATTACAAAAAAGTATTGAAATTTAATATGATTGATTTATTTTTAAGAAGAATCTTCTGTTGATGAATCAATAAACGATTCGAAAATATGTACATTTTGTTCTGACTGCCCGCTGCTAATGTTGTATATCTCGATCTCATTACTCCTAACCATTTTATTTTTTGATTTAATAGACCGCTTTGAGATATTCGCAAATCGGAAAGCACAAGATATTTTCCCAATATGTGACGCGAAATTATCGAATATTCTTATGGTTCGCTTCCAAAGACTCCTTAGAAAAACAACCTTAAAAAATCAAAGACTTTATGAAATATATATTCAAGTACTTTGCTAAATAAATGTTTTTCACCTATCGGCAAATAGAAGTATTCTATAACCTCACATCCATGAACTTTAATAGCTCTTCATCAATACAATATTATTTCCAACTTTTTCTTTAGCAAAATAAAAAATAGCTTTGAACTTATTTGTTGCATTGGCACAAATCCAGCAATTGGATAATTCAGAATATTTCGAATTCAATTCCATTATTAAAAAAACACTTGAAATTAGCAAAAATTTATTTGTTTAGCTTTTTTGACATTTCAAAGTAACGGTAATTGTGTTTGCTTAAGTTATCTTTCTTTTATTGGAATTATCAACTTTTTGTTTATAAAATTGTTCGACTTTGAAGAGCTGCAACTCCTATTTTTTTCGCTAAATTATTTCAGATTTGTTTTATGTAGACTATTACCTTTAAAATGACACCAATTTTGTCTAAATCTGTGACACAAATTTTTTTGATTTTTGTCCACTGACGAAGCACTGTGCGGCGGAGTGAAGTTGGCTGTAAGCCGCACAGCGAAGGTTTCTGACTTATAGTTTCAAAAAATATATAAGAAAATATACATGATATCTGCTGAAGATACAGTTTTAATTATAAATGCAATTGGCGGTTGTATTTGATAATAGATGTCTTTCACTATTTTTGTCTTTTATAAAATTAAAATTTGTTAACTTTTCTGTTTCTCAAAAAAAAAACAGCTGTTTTTCAAAAATTTGACAAATGATGCATCATGCTATTCAGAAGACACAAAATGTGTATACGTAGCAGAAGCTAATTTACTCACAACATGTTGAGCCTCCGGTGTGTCTTCTGAATGCAACCAATGTACTTACATGAAATTAACAAACTGTGCAGTCACAGTTGCACATGTATAAAATTTTAGCACTATCCCAGAAATCTAGTTTCTTCTTATGTTCCATTCACAAAATGTTATTGAATGCCACTAATTTAGGTACTTACATAGCGTCGCGACCAGCTATAATTCATGTTATTGTTCCGGTCTTACCATCAAAATGTCTAATCGAGACACCTTATGTTAATGTCATACTAAAAAAAATCCAACATTTCGTCAAGACAGTACTGCTGCTATCAACACTAACATAAATTTGAAGTTTCATTCGTTTTTGACGTTTATGTATTTAAAAATGGCGCAAGCTAAACTTGACAGAAGAGAAATAATAAATTTTATGAATATATATCGAAAATATGAGTGTTTATGAAATTTTAAAACAGAAAAATATAAAAAATCGAATTGAAAAGAAGTACGTGGGAGAAAATGGAACACAAATTTAACGCATATTTGTTGTTTACTGTTCAAAGCATTTTGAAATGCCTAAACATAAGGTCTGTTTACGTACTTTCTCAGTAAAAGAGAAAGTAAAAGAAAGATTGAGAAAAAAATTCTAGCAAAGAGACAAATAGTAAAAAAAGTACGTGAACAGAAAATTAGTAGAAACTTGCAAGTAAACAGTTGAACGATTTTTAAAATTTGTTGAAATAGTTTCTTGTGGCGCACCAGTATTCACAAATACTTAAATCTTCCACCACATTACCAATATTCCTTTTTCCACTCATTTTTATCAAAAAACCACAACACATTCTCTAAAATTAACAAAATTGGCAAGACATATTTCTTGTTGGCGCTTAGATTTTTTACAGTTCTTTTTTTTCGGCAGCTGAGAATTCTTACAAATAAAATTTTTACTAGTAGAAATTTGCAGCTATTTTTTTATCTCTCACTTTTTTACGCTCTCATTTTTCTCTCTCGTTGCAAGTTTTTCGTGTACGTGAACACTTTACTAGTAGAAACTTGCAAAAATTTGTAACAATTTTTTGTACGGGAACATACCTATATTTGCCTACTTCATATTTTGACAGCCATCAGCTGCTCTGACACGAACATGAACATTGCTATGAATTATAGCTAGTCGAGACGCTATGTTAGTGTTGATAGCAGCAGTACTGTCTTGACGAAATGTTGGATTTTTTTGGTATGATATTAACATAAGGTGTTTCGACTAGACATTTTGATGGTAAGACCGGAACATTAACGAGATGCTATCTAAGGTTTGACCTCAGTTTTCTAAGTAGATTAGGAATTAATTTTTGTTCGATTGTTCTTCTCGCATTTAGTGGTTTTACCTAATAAAATGCTTTACTTTGTACAACGTACGTAAGTTTTTATAATAGGGTGAAGTCATCTCAGAGAGTAAAAGTTATAGTGTCAAAAACAGCACTACACTTTTGTTTATTTACATTTTGCACTATTTTCACATTACAACATCTGGCTCTTCAACTCAAATGAGAGAGCTCTAAGAGATGACTTCACCGTATAAAATACGCCTTGGCACAAAGTGTATGAAACAGACTTCTACGTGACATTTGTCTATGCTACGTTAAGTTTCTATAATTAGACCTTAAGTTGTACGGAATTTCAATTGCAAGTTTCTATATTTACTTCTTCGTTCCCCAGATACTCAAAAATAAAACAGAGGAGAATTGGTTATTGAATAATATTCAACTTTTATTAAATCCAGACAATGGCTGTAAAGTTCGATCAGCAAAAAACAAAACATCAACTATTTCACTTCTCGCTCAGCCTGGGGATTACCTTAATATGCATGGGCTACATGCATTACCGACAAAACTGGATGAATTTGGGCTACTTCTGGAGCTCACTCATCGCGCCGATCGTGTTTATCGGCGAGATTCTAAAGGTTATACTCGCACGGTACTTTATTCAACTAGAAGACGGTAGCGTGCTGACGCAGAAGCAACGCCAAAAAAAGGCCACAAGTTTTACACCACGCGAAATACTCGGTGGCTTAGTGCTGCAATTCCTATGCGTACTGCTCTATGCATTCATTTGCATCATATTGGGTGCACCAGTATTAAACAACTATGAACAAACATTTGTGCTTTCGCTAGTGTTGACACTGATGACTGTGTCGCCTACCGTTTTTCTGTTTGGGGGTGGTGGTGCATTGCAGGTGATTTTCTGTGAGAAACCAGAGTTTGTGACAAAAAGCGAGGATACAGCATTGGATCTATTTAAATATAACGCTTTGGGAGGTGTGATTGGCGCATGGGCTGGGTCAATGGTAGCACCTTTGGATTGGGATCGTGAATGGCAAGTATATCCCATTCCGAACGTTGTTGGTGCAATGCTTGGAAGTGCTTTGGGTAATATTTATGCATGCTCACGAATTTTATATGCCACTGCTAAGGTCTACATGAGTAAAAAGCGCTCTTAAATTACCACATCCATTGACGTACATCAAACTGAAGCAAAACCATCCATTCTAGTCACTTAACCAAATTAATGTTACAATACAAACAAATATCGTCGGCGTTCAAGCAGAAATAACTAAGTCCAAATTCATTTTTCTCATTAGATCCATTTTAATAATCTTACATAATTTAAATGACATAATAAATGCGATTTTTGATGATGGAGTTGAAACGTATACAAATGTATATATCTGTTGATTTTGTAGTTTTGCCAGCGCTTCATCTTTTCAAATTAAAAAAATTGACCTAGTGATTTCTGCTTGAACGACGACGATATGTACTTTATATACCACTTAAGTATTCATTAATATTTAGCTTTACTTCAAACAACATTTTTAAGCATTTAAATAATGAAATATTAAAACAATGCATCTGTAAAGCTAGAAAAATAAATGAAATTCAAAATATGAGCACACGTGTCTTTACTGTATAACTCCGATTATTGTGTAGTGTTGTGAATGCTTTTAATGCTTTTTTTTAAATGTTTTCTTAAGCTTTAATTGCAAGAACGAAGGTTTCATCTTCCAGCAAACAACGTTTGCCTACAAAATATTCATTACTTTCCCAATATTCTTCGTCTGGATCGGTAGTATCCATAACGTCATTTTCACTTTCCTTTCCATGTCGTTCCGATCCATTCTTTAAAGCAAATTCACTAATTCTTTGCATTGGGGTTGTCAAATGCAATCTGAACTTGGGATGTGTAGCGGACCCTGGACAAGTGCCGCTTTCGTAGAGATTATGCAATTGCACAAAATGTTGTCCTACAGCAACACGCTTCATTGAGTCCTGAACTATCGTTGCCATCCAACTGAGAGCTACTGTTGCGTGAGAACTTTGTGTGGCCACGATACTGTTGAATTCTTCTGTGCTTATGTTTGAATTGAAAAACACAGTTTCATGTTTGGCCAGAAAACTATACATTTCACCCAGTGCGGGCATTTGGTTTTCCTTTACATCTCTCGCTGGCATTATATTTATGAAAGATAGATTATCTTTCAGTAAATGCGAATCGAGTACTGTAGTTTTGGAAGTGGTGTCGGTTTTGTCTAGACGACACTGAAAACTGGCGGACTTTGATGATTTAAGGCAACGATCTAAAAGAAACATAAAAGAGATACAAAGTTATTTCTTTTCTACGCTTAAAATGTAATATTGCACATATCGACAGTGAAAATTGAATACATCCAATAGTACGAGTATTCGAAGTCAACTTCGAATATTATTTGGAAGAAAGTTTTAATTTTAAATGATCAAATAGATTGAAAATTAAAATCATAATTGGCTATGTGCAGCTAAAACTTGGTATTTGCTAATTAATTGTGACAATGCTAGGTTGATAATTTAGTGAAGAAATTTTCTAAATTAGCTTTCAAAACAGCAAATTTTCGAGCGTTCGAAAATTAAAGAGCTTTGGAGTGGAGAAGTGGAGGTGAATGCCTCACATAGACCGGGAAAGGCTATAGTGTTACCATAACTCTACAAAGCCAATGAGAATCTCGAGCCGTCTTCAGCACTGTTTCCAGTGCAAAGTTTTTTAAGTGAGCGAAAGAAAAAATTCACTTTTTATAATCTTCAATTTCAGTAATTCAGTATCAGGACGAGAATATTAGGGTCATAAAAGTTTTGCTTACGGAATGAACTTGGGTTTCTTCATCTGTTATTGGAGATTGTAAAAAGTTGTTTATCGAAACAACTTGGGAGTAGCTTGGCTGTTGGAATAAATATTTGTTCACAGATTATTTGTGCTGTCCTGGACATGAAACTTTCAGAAACCACTACAACTGTCGGGAAGTTCAACAGATATTTGATGTTACCTAGTACTGGGTACAGAAAATGCATAGGTACACTACGCTACCTTCCATTAGTACAGACGTTAATTATGTTTACTAAGTCATCAGTGTGATGAAGCCAAAAGTCGCTTGATGGAAACTTAACCAAAAATCTTCGGTTAAGGTGAAAGGAAGGTTATCGGATATAAGAAGAGTATACTATCGAGTGCGTTAGTTTAAGGCTTAAACTCCGAAGACGATTAAATTTTTTTTTTTCAATAGTTGTATGTATTGTTTGGTTTTTTAATACGTTCGCAAGTTTTTGGTTTCCAATTTAGTTTGCTATCTAATATAGCACCTTTTGTTTGTTCAATAAGTTAAGCGTAATATCATTTAACCTGATTTGTTTTAAATTAGGAATTGTTTTATTTTAAAGAAAATATCGCAATCTCGGTTTTACAAGGGGTCACTTTCACGTTAATATTTAAGCCTCCTCGAAAGGGCGCTGCTTTACTTAGCACAGTGTGCAGGAACTCGATAGTTATAATCAGGATTACGCCATATGAATAAGCGACGACTTTAGTACTTTGCTGTTGTAAGGAGATTGTCATAGATAAAAAAACTGAATTTAAGAATCGATTGATTGGAACTGTTGCCCAGTTATATCGGTTTTTAAGGTAGGAGTCTTTCAGTAGACAATTTTCCCCTATCCAAACCTGTAGAGAATAACATTTCCAAAAGAGCCCCTTAGTTTTTTTTTAGGTGTTTTGCTCATGGAAAACCCTTATGAAGTAGAAGTTGAAAAGATTTCAACTGGAAGTGGGCTCTCCATTTTTATGTCCAATGGTGATGAGTGAGTCAGTTAAAGATATAGATATGTATATTTACCTCCATGTTGTCCAGAAGAAATTTCCATTTCATTCATGACTGAAAATTCGCAAAATTAAGTTAATTATGAAGAAACAAACCAGAAAGAATGCATATACTCACGATAGAATATATTTGAATTTATTTTATACTGGCCGCAGTACAGTGCCAACGTGTTTATATACAGCTCAGCCATAACAGGATGATGCATTTGATTATCATTTCTTACAATCACGTTAAGGCCCAATTCGCCGGATAGTGTGTTGCTCACAACACAAGTGATTTCGGTAAGAAGACACTCATGTATATTGAATTTCCAGGTATGCCGCACCAAACGATACTTTACATTTGTGCTGGTACCACTTGGAAACCCATAATAAAAGAGCAAACGCAGTGTGAATGGACCCTTTTCGAATGGAGCCTGAATATACATGGGCACAGTTGTGCCTTCCTGTGCTTTCAAACTGACACCTGCATTGCGCTTCGCCAATAAGCGAAAGATATGTAGCTTTCGTATTTCTTTATCTTTGACAAGTTTTTCATTGGAGAGATCACGAATAGCTGCGAAAAAGAGATGGTAAACAAAATTATAAGCATGCACTAGGAGTTGGTACAAACATACAGCTTAGTATCGAAAGTGGAACTTCTGCGTCCTTATCAATCAACGTTATCCAGCGTGGACTATCGCAGCCAACGAATATATCCTCAATTGGAATGATACCAGAATTACGCAAAGATATTGTGACGGGTATAATTTCACCCGCTAGCAGATCTGTCGGCATTGCAGAGAAACTAACAGTTAACGCAGGCACAGGCGGTGTTATACGTATGGAAAGTTTATTGTCTAACAGTGTTTGAGTTGACTGCCTGTCACTTGATTTGATTCGTTGTGTTTCAAATTGCAATGAGCCAAGCAGACATGTTGCAGGTTCAGCTGTCATAGCCACTTGCCCAACTATGCCAATGATATTAAGCAGACCAGTTAGTTTCGGGGTGAGCTTAAAGAATAATGTCTTTTCGGCGCGTTCTTCTAAAATTATTGATTGGCTGCATGCGGTTTTTATGGCAGCATTAACTGCTGCCTTGCCTGCAATATAAATATGATAAATACTGTATCTTTTCAATTCAAAATAGTCTTAAGCTACTTAGACTTTCGGAGTCATTGTTCTCGTATAAGCACTCATTGGAGAGCACCTCCTCGTTGTCCAATTTCAGTTTCCAAAGTAAATCAATACCAGTCAAACTTATACTGCATTTGACTGTATTCATTACCGTGACTGCAAGTTGGATTGGTTCTATGAAAGTCAGAGTACGAAATGGATTATTTAAACCTATATATGTTTGTTAGTTGAGGAAAAAAGTATACCGCTTTGAACTGCCAAGGGATAATCGGTTGATGCGTTTTCCTTTGTAATTAGATAACGTGATGGTTTAAAAACAAACGGTTTATTCGAAGCTACTGTTATGACAATCATTTCTTCGATTTTGTGCCATACCCGCTCATCATTTAAATCGGACTGTAAGAACAAATCATACATACTGATGGGATTTTCAGATACAAAGTTGTTGGCACTACCTTAATATCAATATTACTAGCGGGAGTATACTGATTATTGACTATCGGAGGCTGCGGCAAAAGCAAAACACGTATCGTATCCTGTACAACTTGCGGCAATGCATGCGGCAAAAGACCCAATTCAGGGTTACGCTTCATGAGTTCCTAAAATAACAATAAAGCATTACTATCCAGACGTTTCTCTTGAATTTAAAAAAAAAAAAAAAAAAAAAAAAAAAACACACATTCTGCGTTTGGATGTACTCCTTGAGAAAGTTTATCTGTTGCTGTGAGCTCTGCAGACTACCAGGACGCAGTAGATGCGCAAAAGAGTGACTGGCTTCCTCTAGTTTTTTCAACGTATATGCTTGCTTTGCCATCGTATATTGTATGTGATCCTCTGCTAAACTCCAGCCACGATTTTGAAATACTTGATAAGCTTGTTTGTAACACCTATAGGCATGCTTTCGTTGCCCGGTACGCGAAAAGCGATTGCCCGAGAGCACAATATGGAATGCATATTTACGATACATTGACGGGGATGAATACAAAAAACAATATGCCGCCTGCTCAAGTAGTAGCGCAGATCGCAAATCAGATTCTTCGCTGGTCATGCGAATGAGTTGCTTAGCCGCTTCACTTTGCAAACGAGCCGATTTTAGACATAAGATACTGAGAAGCGTGGCGCGTGTTGCAAATTGCTGCAGCCTACAATTACATAAGTTATTTCAAATATTTTTCTATTAGAGCTACATAGTATTTCGAAATTACTTGCAAGTGTTCAAATAACACAAAATGGCATCTTCCATATAATCGTAAGTCTTTCGATTCGATGTACCTAACATAAAAGCTGCAACGGCCGCCATTTCGAGTGCTCCAGCGTAGTATTGCCATGCAGAATCAGCGTGAAAATCGCGCTTTGCTAAGTGGTATGCCTAAAAAACAAATTGTCATACCAAACTCAAGAGCTATGTATGCATCCAATACTTAGAGAGTGGCTATTTACCTGAAATGCTAAATTGTAATTACCAAACATAAAATACAAGTCACCCAGCTTTCGTGTCTGCAATTCTGCTGATTCGTGTGTGTAACTAATAAAAGAACAGTGTGTAGCACTACAAACTCTATTCAACCAAATCATAAACTTACATAACAGCATTTTGATTATTTGATACAGCTCCTGGTTTACTTGTTACAAACCAACGCTTGGTGGCGCTTAGCAAAGATTTGCTGACTCCTTTTTTATTTGTTACCTATGAAGTTATTATAATTTACCCTTTAGCTATAATTTAAAAAATATGCTATTTAGAATCATTACCGCCTCTGCTAAGATTGCTACTAAATTTTCAATATAGGGCAATAAAGCTCTAATCACATAATCTTGCATAAAATGACGCAAATTTTCTACGTCCATTGCATTAAGACAACCACCACGTACTGCATCGGCATCCAGATCGGCAGCCCAATTCGGATTAATGGTTTGTGATGCTATACTTTCGCTGCTTATAGAAAATTTTGAGTTCTGGAAGAAAGAAGAATACTACATATATAATAACTTAGTAACGTAGCAGTGACGTACGATAGCTTCCATGGCATTCTCTTGTACTGGACTGAGTGGATGTAATATAGATATATCGGTTTCGTTCGAAGTTGTGTCATTTAAGCTGGACATTTGCATTGTGGGCATCGATATAACCGAAACGGTATCTTGTGGCGTCTTCGGCGCACTTAGCTGTTCCGCTGTTTGAGTGTCCTAGAAGGCAAATTTTTTTTAAAATAAATTTATTAAATGTTTATGAATTTTGTACGTACCGGTTTTGGTTGTCTTTTTATATATAGTGCCCAGTAATCGGGAATTTCACTATTCACCGAACCGTCTAATGAATTTATTTGAATAAGGAAGCATTTATTATCGCCAAATGTTGATTTCAGCAATTCATATCCTTGCTGAGCTCTTCAAAATTAAAGGAAATAGAATAATTCAGAATATTCCATTTCTATTTCAGAATATTCAAATATTCTTTCAAATATTTTAATTCGGCTTCAGATTATTCCGAATTGGTTTCTAATATTCCAATTTTATTTCAGAAAACTCCAACTTGATACAAAAATATTCTAAAACGAATACGACTCAATCGATTTTAATATTGTTTGCAAGAAAACCGAGTCGAATATCGATCTTTTATAATTTCAAATCAAGGTTGGAAGTGGGTAATTCCAGGTCAACTTTGCCTATCAGTAATAAATGTTAATGTGTATTCTACAGGTGTATAGTATATAGAATAAATCCAATAATATAACCAAATTGTGGTCGATTTCTGTTAAAGATTCACTTTCAGCGACTTTGTCGCTCCTACAGTTTGCCTTTGCACACATAGATGGTCAATTTCGGATACTTATATCTGCGGACTGGGAACGGTTTTTTAAATAAAATAAAGACCATTTGTACGACTTAACCATCGAAATATTCTAAAATACTGTTCAAATAGGTGTACAAATACAGATTTTTCTTAAAAATAGACCTCGGAGTGAAATTAATTTTCGGATTGTCAGAAATTTTGTCCGTATACTTAATTACATTCAAATCATAATACAATCAAATGGGATGTCGAATTTCTTTGAATAACAAGGCAACTTCAGTCTTTGGAATTTCTAAATTGTGTCAAACCATAGAATTGAAGCCACATCAGCTACTAAGATTTCTCAGCATGATTGGTTTGTCTGATAGCTTGGAACCAAGCTAATATTGGGAGTACAATAAACCTTTAAAATCAAACAATCAAGTCAAATTATTAACAACGCAGAAAGCGGGTTCATATGAACAAATGTTTAAATTATTGGTTTTGTTTCTTACTTCGATAAATCTCCTTGGCATCCCTCGTGCAGAACTACATAGCTGTTAAGTACATCATTTGAGTTGAACCACTTTGGTAGCTTTTGTGGTGTGACACTTTGCATTTGAGTTACCCGCTGTGTTAACTTATGAGCTGTTTCGATAATGTTTGGATCACCGCTGGAGAGCACAATGAGGCAACTAAGGAAATGTCGCGTGAATTCATGATCCGCAGGAAATTGTACAGTTAAAAATGTTTCCCGCCAATGATCAAACCAAGGTTCAGAAGTGGGCAATTCCAGGTCAACTTTGCCTATCGGTAATAAATGTTAATGTGTATTCTTCAGGTGTATAGTATTCTAACAATTACCCAATGACACGAATTTCGTTTTGTCATTTTGTGCATTTGTAACGGCCTCATTTAGCATTTTTCTTGCGAGGACAGTTTGTGGTGGGCGCCAATCCACATCGCAAATATTTAGACGTAACCCCAGCAAAGATACACTAGTTCCAGAAACATCGCGAAATTGTGCTGTAAAATATATTAAGATAATTGCTGCGAATAATGCAATCTATATCAGATACTTTACCATCGTTCGGGAGCTTTGCAAATGGTTGCAGCAGTTCAACGAAAGAAAGGTTGTTTCGATGGCAGACTTCATCTGCAAAAGGACTAGTAACAACGCCCACTAATGGCGAGAATATATTTTGAATGGTTTCACGAGCATTGTAATTCTGTCCAGTAAGATGTATCATTGTCTTGGTCAATAAAATATTTTTCTTCCAATTGTTGGTCTCAAGTAAACTAAGTATCTACAGCTGATATAGAAAACAAAGTAGAAAGGCGTATAGCAGTAGGCAGGTGGCAACGCTTGTAATTGATTACATTGTTGTGTTTTGTTAGTATTGACAGGTTTAATTGTATAAACACAACCAAAGCAGCCGACCTCCAGCTGACTTCTTCTGAAAGAATAAACACAATAAGAGCGTCAAATCTAGCGTCCAAAATATGTAAAAGAAAAACAAAACAATAGCTGGATTTGATTATTGTTTTTACAACTCATTTTTTTTATTTATGTTGTCAATTGTCAAAATGTTTAAAAGTTACGGATCGAATCTGTGCCAAACTCCAGACTTTTGTCAACAGATGCCTGCGGAACATTTGGGGATTTTGTTTCGCCCAGAATTATTACAAACAACGACGTGCTTAATTTAACAAACACCACACCCATTAACCAGCGAAATCAAGCACCGCAAGTGGTCCTGGGTTACACACTGCGCAAAGACGCCACAGATATTACCAAGATGTCGTTTCAGTGGAACCCCCAGCGTACCAGAAGACCAGGCCGCCCCGCACAAACGTGGATGAGAACTGTGCTAGAAGAAAACAGGCACAGAGCATCTTGGAACGAGATCAGATGCGTTGTACTTGATCGTGACCGATGGAAAGAGTTTACTTCCGTTCTATGCTCTGACTAAGAGCAGTGCACCAAATTAATTTCAAAATAAATATGTCAAGGAATCAATAAAAATTGCCAAAAAATAAAAGGAATAATTCAAGATTCTACAATTTGAAACAATTGTTGAATAAATTACAATTCTTTACTTCGGTTATTTGTGTAAAAACATCAAAATAGTCAAGAAACAAAGCGAACCTTAAAAAAATACCTATATTTTCGGATTAAAACTTGGCTTTGTTGTGAAAAATATGGCTATATTTTTCCTCTCATAAGAGAGAAAGCATTCTGAAGTTGAGAGAATTTGAATAGAATCCACTGTAGCGTCGTTGAAGCGGCAGCTAATCTCAGAACAAGTACAAGTTTGTAAAATTTTATATGTTTGTAGTTGAAGTTGAGATCGGTGGCTTTGATTGTGTTTATGCCATGAAGTGAATGATGCTGCAGTGGTTATTTTCCCTATAGATTAATAACAAAGCAAAAATCGAGATTTTTCTCACCAGAAAAAACGGCAAAGAAGCAGCTAAATCCTTGGGTTTTCTGAAACGCTGCAAAAAATAATTTTCACCATCTGACCTCTGCACAATTTACACAACCTTTATTCGACTTAAAATGGGGATTCACATGTGTAGGCAGGAGCATCACGGTCTTCACTCGAACTGCTGGACCGTATACAAAATCGCGTTGTTAAACTTATCGGCAGCGACGAGATATCTAGTTCACTGGCAACCTTGGCACATCGTCGTAATGTAGGGTGTGTTACCCTATTTTATCATTATTTTAATGGACGATGCTCACGTGATAACTACAATTTAATCCCATCCGTCCATACTTTTGCGCGACCAACTAGAATCTCAACTACGGTCCATCAATTCCATGTGAAGATTGTGACATTATGTACAACCCACTACGGAAATAATTCTTTTCAGTCGCTCGGTTCGCTTGTGGAACAATCTTCCAGTGAATATTTTCCCTGAATCCTATGACATTGTTAAGTTTAAGCAAATAATATACAATACATAGAAGGCGCATCTCTCAAAATTTTTCCAAAATATGTTGCTTTCGTTTCGGGTACGGGCGGTCGCAGTAAAGAGGAAGAGCGAAACCACTAATTTATTTTGCTTTTACTCTCTCCCATGCACTCTCATGGTGTTTTTTTCTTAGGCTCTCTCACATCGTTACAGAGTGCTGCCAAGTGAGACTGCGTATAGTTTCATATGAATGGGTTTTTTTGCGGAAAATATGTAGGTACATCTGTTTTTGAGAAAATTGTTGACTCTTTATTATTTCCAAAAAAAATTTTTCTTGATATTAAAGTTTAAATTTTAAACGCGTTTTTCTTAAAACGTCGTTATTGAAGTCGGTGACGACGATTATTCAACAACTTCTAAAACGATTATTTTCAAATTTATATGCGTTTCAAATACATAATAATCTAGAGATTGGATTATTTTCAAATTTATATGCGTTTCCAATACATAATAATCTAGAGATTGATCGAAGGATTTTTTTATGCAAAACTTTTTTTTTACAGCTGTAAAAACAGCGTTTTTTAGTGAAAATTTAACTGTTAACTTTGACAGTTGGGCATTTTGTTAAATATGCATATTTTTTCAAATCCTTGGTTAATCACTAGATAATCTTATAGTAAAAGTAAATAGATTTCATTTTTGGATTTCAAATTATCTAGATTTGCAAGATATTGGTCACCGCAAAACATGTTTTGCAGAAAGGCGTCGACGGAATTGCTCATTACTCATAATGTTTTAAACATTTTTGAATAGAAATTTGTTAAAGTTAAGTTCAATAACAGTAATACAAAAAACTTTATTAGTTTACCTGAAAAAAATTCTTGGAAAATTCATATTTTTTCGGGTCACAACTTGGAATTTGAATTTTATAATCTGTGCTATACATAAAAACGTACCGGCTTTGCGATGTAAATTCTGCTAAATAATGAAAATACCAGCCTATATTACTAGCACGAAAACCAAAAAAAAAAAAAAAAACATGAAAAAAGGAAAATACAAACTCTCATTAAACAAAGCCAACAGCAAAGAGAAACAAATAATTTTAACCACTCATTGATTTTATGAGGACAATTCAATTTTGAGTGTAAACTGGAGGCAGTTATGGCTCCATAGAACAAAATTTTTGGGCAAATAAATTTGTTCGTGATGCGCCTACTATGTATTATATATTCTTTGGTTTAATGCTTCCGTGAATCGTCATTTCTCTATTTTTTACCCTCCCAACTAATCTATCTCGCTGCCTTTTCCTCATCAATACAATGCTTTGCATGATTAGTGCAGCGATGCCAGCTTGCGGGGAATTCCCCGATTCGCGGGGAATTTTACTTGGTACGGGAAATCGGGGAATGAGCTGTTTTTTGCGGGGAAATTGAAGTCTTTCAGCTTTTAGTAATTAAAGTCTGTAGAATATTTTTTGTCAAATTGTATGTAATGTAAAATGTTTTACTTATGAAATATTTCATATTTTGGGTCTTAAAATCTTCATCTTTTCTTAAGCAGACCCTGCAATTTATTGGTTTGGAGAAATCGATTTTTAAAAAAGTATGCTTATTGAAAGTATTATATTTCGAAAGTATTTTGTAAAAATTTCAGAGAACGCAGAGTGCTTTCGTAGATACAGACGATTATAGCGCCGAGTGTCAGTCAGGCCACAACAGTCGCGTGGCGCTTCGACTTCCCTATTGGCCGTTCAGAAAGGCTTAGTTATGCCTTCGACCAGCACCTCCTAATTGATAACTCTTAATCATTGCTGATTAATCTATAAAGTTACAAATTATGGTCAGCCACCATAAAGAAGATGAAGTATATTTTATATGTTAAAAACCGATAGTCAAAACTTTGAACCCATTTTTCTGAAAACAAAGTTTTTGACATCTTTTATTTGTGTCAAAAGAAATCCCATGTCTGTTGAGAACTTTGATGTCCAAAAGTGGGCTAAAGCTTATATGTCAGAAAGTACGTTTCTATTAATCTACCAGTCCCATAAAAATTGGTTAAGTTTTGGACCGAGAAAGTACAGGGTCGCCTTAAAATAACACTCACTGAGGTCAATTTCGTTTTTGTAAAATTTTCATATGGAAAGTGCGTGTAGCGCTGTTATAATATGAAATTATACCAATGCGGGGAATTCAATCGAAAATCGGGAAATTCCTCGCAGGTTATCGGGGAGAGAGAAAAAATGAGTTGGCAACCTTGGATTAGGGGTATCCCCTGTGTTGCTGAAAATTAAAAAAATTAAACGAAAAAATCGCTTCAAAAAATAGAATTTGCATAATAAAAAAAAGCTGAATGTAAAAGTTAGAGGTATCTATAGGAGCAGTAAAGAACCTGCTAAGTTCGCATCATTACCATAACTTACATTTTAGGACTGTGATGGTGCAGCTATGAAGAACATTGGAAATAAGTGATAGTACTTTTTTTTGCATCTATGATTGTTCCCGTTACTAAACCTAATTTTTTCGAGAGAAAGTGTGTATCGATATTCTGCGTCATTTTCTTTGTCGCGGTATTGGCGGTGTCTTTTGATAAAAATCTGAAATAGTTAAATTGTGTACGAGTTTCTAAACGTAATTAGTTAAGTATTAAAATTTGGTGAATATGTCGGCTTCAGTTGCAGTTGACGTGGTTAAGAACGACCTGCATTTGCGCTCGTTGAAGTTGTCGGGTCATGTGGGATTCGATAGTCTACCAGACCAACTGGTTAATAAAAGTGTACAGAATGGATTTGTATTCAATGTTATGTGCATCGGTGAAACTGGTCTTGGAAAATCTACATTGATGGACACTCTTTTCAACACGAGCTTTGAGTCCACTCCAAGCCCTCATACATTGCCGAATGTCAAATTAAAGGCCCACACCTATGAGCTTCAAGAGAGCAATGTCCATCTTAAGCTTACCATATGCGATACAGTTGGGTACGGCGATCAAATAAATAAGGATGATTCATTCAAAGCTGTGGTTGATTATAGCGATGCTCAGTTTGAAGCGTATTTGCAGGAAGAGTTGAGAATAAAGCGTTCATTGACTACTTGTCACGATAGCCGCATACATGTTTGTTTGTATTTTATTTGCCCTACCGGGCATGGACTAAAGTCGTTGGACCTGGTTTGCATGAAAAAATTAGATAGCAAGGTTAATATTATTCCCATAATCGCCAAAGCTGACACTATTTCAAAGGCAGAACTTCAACGTTTCAAGGCAAAGATTCTTCACGAGTTAAATGCAAATGGAGTCCATATATATCAGTTCCCCACAGATGATGAAACTGTAGCAGAGACAAACGCAATCATGAATGAGCATGTTCCATTGGCCGTTGTCGGCAGCACTGATTTTATTAAAGTCGGGAACAAACAGATTCGCGCTCGTCAGTACCCCTGGGGTACGGTACAGGTAGAGAATGAAATGCACTGCGACTTTGTTAAGCTTCGTGAAATGCTTATACGTACAAACATGGAAGATATGCGTGAGAAAACACACACACGACATTATGAGCTTTATCGCCAAAAACGTCTTGAACAGATGGGGTTCAGTGATGTAGACAGCGATAACAAGCCTATTTCGTTTCAACAAACATTTGAGGCCAAGCGCTCTAATCATTTAGCTGAATTGCAAGCTAAAGAAGAAGAAGTGCGTCAAATGTTTGTTCAGAGGGTTAAGGAGAAAGAGGCGCAATTGAAGGAGAGTGAAAAAGATTTGCATGCAAAATTCGATAAACTGAAACGCGATCATGCTGAAGAAAAACGTAAATTAGAGGAGGCTCGTAAAAAGCTTGAAGAAGATTTTGTTGAATTCAGTCGCGGAAAAGCGCAGATGGCTGTTTCGCACCACACTCTTACCTTGGGCAAAAACAAAAAAAAATAAACTACTTTATTATTCAAGTTTATTTGAATTGCCTCTGGCTTACTCAAAATGTATTCCACTTATATTTTATATTAACAAATCGACAATTATAGACATATTAATATACACAACATGTAACATTATAAAGTTTTCATTTATGTATATGTCAAACCACTGTTGCTCTAACAGTTAAAAATTATGCCCATATCTTTTTACTCTATAATATTTATGCATTTACAATACAATTTGCGACAAGAGCACTAATAAAGGTTCCATAAATAAGTGTAGACTTAGAACCATTTTTACAATATTCAGTTAAAAAACTCAGTTTTTAAGCTGACAAACTTGAAGCAAATCGAATTTTTGTGTTTTATTTTTTTTTTTAATTGCAACAGATTTAAAATTTTTTGTTAAACTTAATTTATATCAAAGTTTCAGTTAATATTTAACCGACCGTTGTAAAAACGATCCTTAAAAGTGTTCCGTGTAGTGTGTGTTGGTATTCATATATAACTTTGTATTTCAATATCGAATATATTAGTTTTACAATAATATAATCAATCATTTCTTTAAATCATAATAATTTCACTTAAAAATATAACAACCGAACTTTGATATGCCTTAATAGGAATGTCAATTAGAAAAATATATTCGCATTGTTATGTTAACTTTAGGGAAAGATTTTTCTGATATACATACTTCATTGCAATATTTATAAAAACTACATGTTTGGTAAACTATTACTACATTATTTTTCAATATAATTTCATAAAACTTTAAGATATATATATATATGAGTACATTCATATAAAAGTATTTACTATATGCATATTACGCTCAATAAAATACGAAAACATCTGAAAAGATTTGAAAATTCACTTTAATTTTTTATTATTGTAAAAGAGTCAGTTGTCCGCTTCTTCGGCTTTTGAATCATTAGCTGTGTTTTATTCGCCAGTCAGTTTAACGTGCGAATAAAACGACCAAGTTGTTAAGTCTCTTTTTTTGTTATAATGTTATTCACAATGAAACTGCACAGCAGCTAAAGCTGAAACAATTTTTGGATTTCAGGTTTTGCGGTCAATAGCAGGCATTGTTTTTAGTTTTTACTCTTTATAAGAATATTTAACGATGATTTTAACTTAACTTTTTCACCGCCAGACATTTCAAATATTTTCCTTTTCTGTTTTTTGCTAAGTATACATAACAGCTATAATTATACGTGTTATCTCTGCCGCCTTGTTGTTGTTTCCCATACGATTATCGCTGCTAGTTATACATAACTAGAAGCAAGTGGCGAATAAAACGCAGCTATTGTTATAAGATTTAGTATAGTAGAAAAATTTCAGTGTATTTTTGAATCTTAGTCAACCTGAAAGCAGTTTGCGATTAACAAATTTATAAAACCGCCAAAATTTAGGGCAAAACGTACTTTTCAATACCGAAATGTACCTCACGAAAATTTTGTTGAATGCCTTTGCCTTTCTTTTGCTAAAGATAAAAGCCCTTTTCAAAAATCGAGTTTCTGATGCATTAGTGGCTGTTCACACGGGCGCAAGCATGAACGCCTGTCTGAAAGAGGTAGAAGAAATAGGTAGTTACATTTTTACCGTATTTTGTGTTGTGGAAGTATTCTATAGCTTTTCTATAATAATAATAAGGTTCGATGAATCTTCGGACGAGGAGCCCAAGTGGAAATTATGAGAATCCGAAGAAGATTGAGGGACGCCTCCAATGTTTTGGAGACTTAGTAAAAAATGTTCACGAGCAATTTTCGTCTGATCAAGGAGGCATTCATTGATATTCTGGCGATGATTGACAGCAAAAGAGTACTGGAGACTACAATATGTAGAACGTGGATTTATTATAGCTATAGATTGAAAGTCAGCAAGCAAAGCTGATGACATTGAATCTTCGAAAATCACAAAATTAATTAATTAAAATATGTTTTCACCCAAAATGTATAAATTTATATCGTAAATACTTACTTACTTTTACAGCACAAAAACCAAGCGGATCAATCAGAAAATTACAAGCGACTGGCAGTCGACAAATCGATTTGATCGATCAAATTGACATTGACAATATCTAATTCAAAATTAGTCGATTCTTAGTCGGCAGTCGATCGAGATACGCAATATGCAAACTAAAATTAGTCGATCGTTGATCGACTGCAGTCGATAGTCGACAGGCGATCGAGATATGCAATAGGGTCCTATATTAAAGTTTGGAAATTTTTTTAAAAAAGTGTATTAGGGGTTTAGCAAACGATATACTTTCATACGTGTGGCGTTGTACATCGAAAAACGTACTTCCGAAAAAGGCGTAGTTTCGTATCATAATTTTAAAATTGCCCGCCCCAAAAGGTATAATTGCACCCTCAATCACAACCCTGTTATTGAGCCATGGTAACTCCAACACTCCAGCAAATTCTAACTAAAGGCTAACATGGTAAAATGGTAAAAATAAGGTGATAGCAAGATTAGAACAATTTCACCTTGGCAAAAACAACACATCTTTGTTGTAGCGTCGGATACCATAAAGTGTCAAAATCAGCCGCATAACAAGACAATAATAACACATATTTATTGCTGCGGCCATAATGGCGCTATGCAAAGAATGTCAAAATGGAGAAAAAAGTAAACAAGCAATCAAAAGTGAACAATGATTTTGACAGCCAGTAGTATTGACCACGAAGAAAGAAGAAGAATGAGTTACTGGTAACTTCACCTAGCATAAATTCACCTTGCTAAAGACGTTTTTCTTTATTAGCTCCGAGCAGTGATGTTAACTATACAATAATTACTGTATTTTACAGTAATTTGATGATAGTTTATGGTCTGTACAGTAATACAGTAATTAGTTTAAATTATACAGCGTACAGTAGTATACAGTAAAGTGCCTCAACTCCCATACATAAAAAAGATCGGTCTTGTTGTACACCTCTAAAAATGAACCTCGGTTTATTTTATGGTGATTTCTAAAATATTTCAGCTCTAGCAATTATCGTTCATGAGCTGAACCATCTTGAAAAAACCTCTCAAAATCTCATTATCTCGAGTCTGCTAACAGATTTAAAAGAAAATGTATGCAGAATCTTAGAATTTTCAGTTAGAATGTCATTAGACAAAGTAACAATTTATCAACACATTTTTGGAATATTTAGATTCTTTAAATTTTTTTTGAATAAATTTAACAATACCGCAGGAACCAGCCTCTGCAAGTTTTTTTACATCTCAGTAATTTAGGGTTAAAAATATCCAACCATCGCCTTTTTTCGTTTTTCCAGCATACACTAATTTTGGGTGAATACAGTAATTTTTAAGGGATAGCGCAGGTATTTTAAAATGTTAGTTAACATCACTGGCTCTGAGCAAAGCACGAGTTGTCAAAAAACAAACGTAATTGTGTTTCTTTTTGTGTTCAGAGCGCACTTAGAGCGCGATCTACGTGCTCAGAAGAAATTAACTGAGCAGACAGAGCACGATTGAAAAAAATATTTTTACAGAATATACAATAATTTGGAATGGCGGACAAAAGCTCAGAATAACTAATTTATCCATTTTGCAAGAAAAAAAAAAACAACAAACTAATTGAAAAAGCTTTGTTGAAAAATAAACTTAATTATAAACAGCTGTTATCTGACATTTTGTACTCTATGCGTTTTAAAATTGAATCAGAGTTGTTAGAACGTGCTCTATGTGTTCGTGTTCTACTCTACTTCGTGTTCTGAGTTAAGGCTCAATTATGCATAAGTAACGGAACGTAACGTAACGTTGTCAACTGTCACATAAATATCTGCGGTATGGGCAGTGAGTGCAAGTGATTACCGAAATCGTAACGCAACGTAGAGTTCTATCTTCGATAGATTTTTATGTTCCGTTACGTTACGTTGCATTACTTATGCATAATTGAGCCTTTAAAAAAGAAAAACGCCTTCAGATTCTATTAGGTTCGCATTCTCCAAAATAAAGGAAAGTCCTCACCTTACTATTTTGATTTCAGTACAAGACACGGCGTTGCTGAAAGTTTGCAAACATTATAATCTGGCAGTTCTGGTGAAATCAACTGTCAACCTTCCAGTGGAATTTGTTTGGCGGGAAAGTAAAATAACGCTGGAATTGTCAATTTATGTAGTGCCGTGTCCAACTTGTAATTTACGAAGTTTAATAAGGAAAATATATTTGTTCGCAATTAGAAAGGTATATTCTTCAAAATTTATATTGTCAAGATTCGTTGAAATGTTATAAATAAATTGTTTTTAGATATATTTTAGGTTTGGTAGAATCGTAAACGCAATTGTCATCGAACGCATAATTCACATAGAGGCAGACCATTCGAAGGTATGGCTAAAGTGCATATCACAAACGTTGTTGTGTTGGATAATCCGAGTAGCTTCTTCAATCCATTTCAATTTGAGCTTACTTTTGAATGTATAGAAGAGCTGAAAGAGGATTTAGAGTGGAAGATGATCTATGTCGGCTCTGCTGAGTCTGAGGAACACGATCAGGTTTTGGACACCATTTATGTGGGACCAGTGCCCGAAGGTCGTCACATATTTGTATTCCAAGCTGATCCACCAGATGTAACAAAAATTCCCGAACAAGATGCTGTTGGAGTAACAATCGTGTTACTGACTTGTTCTTATCGTGGTCAAGAGTTTGTGCGCGTTGGTTATTTCATCAATAATGACTACGCTGATCCGGAGATGCGAGAAAATCCTCCACCTAAGCCACTTTTCGATAAACTCACGCGTAATATCCTTGCAACAAAACCACGTGTTACCCGCTTCAAGATTAATTGGGACGATGCGCCTTCTAATGGACTCTCAAATGGAAGTGGTATGCTTCCACATACCAACACTATGGACCATGATGATGACGATATTCACTGCGGCCCATCTACATCAGCTGCTTCTACCTCCATGTCGGCGAACGTACATGATCAGAAGGTTTCCAATGTGCCTGAAGCATCCATGGATGACAATAGCTTAGCCATGCCTATAGAAAATGGCGTCAATGCACTGAATGAAAACTCAAATTCGCTGGCCATGGAGTGTTAAATGATGCAGCATCAACATGTTTTTTGTACCTAAGCTATTTATTACGGACTTCTCATTCGGAAGGCTGAATCACCCATCCTGTTAAGTTATTCCGTTCGATTCTATTTTTATAATTCTAATCGTAGCTCATAATTTATTGTACTGTGTCATTATTATAATACAAAATTATCTGACAAAGTGCTAAATTGAGATCTTATGATATTTTACTCAATAAAGGAGGAGCACAGTTGCGAACGTAAAAATACAACGAAAGGTAAAGTTCTGTGCTGTTACCTTTTTTTATTTGGAGTTAACAAGTTTTCGCCGCTTTGACAAATTTTCTGTAGAAATGATATACTTGTTTCCACAACAAAAATGGAACTGAAATGCAACAACCAATAACTAAGTAAATTAAAATTAATTTTATTTTAAAATTCTTTGCAAAAGTGTACTATTTGGGATTTGTTTTTGAAAAAAACTGTCACTTGATAACAAATCACCAGTTATTGTAAAAAAAGAAGCTAGTAGGTGTACGTCCAAAAATGTATTTCTGTTTCCAACCAAGTATCCCAACAATGATATGCCTGGAAAAGCAAGTTTACACGTTTGAGAGTTGTGATCACTTGGGACTCCCCATGTTCAATGTTAAATGACTCAGAGATGAATTACGGGGAATCTATCGTTGTTTTGTTTTAAAAGATTTTGTATTCTGTCTGCTCTTAGACGTGGAGACTAGTCTCCTGAAACTGTCAATAGTATTGTAAAGGAATTAATTTTCAGAAACCAGCTATGAGGTGCAATACCGATGAAACGAACTGCAACGACTGTCAATATAATCCGCGGACATAAAGTATGAATAGATAGGTTGGGGGTATTTGGTAAAACAAATATTTTACATTTCGTCTGGTATTTAAAATTAAAAATTTGCACGTGAACGTTTTGTTTCAATTTTATATCTTGATTGATTTTTTTAAGTACATTAGAATCTTTTTCTCCTGATTTCATGAAATTTGGCACGAATAAACTATTATTATATTGTAAGAAAAATTTAAAAGATTCACAATTGTAGAATATGTCTTACAGTGTCGGGCAAAACTAAAGCACGAACTTTTATCAACATTTAGTTCAATAAAATTAAAAAATATGCAAGTATGCACAAATTTTTTTTTGTTTTATAAATTTAGTAAGTATAATTATGCACTTGTTAAAACAAAATAATATTAAAAATTGGGTAATGTTTTTCTTTTTTTTACTAACATTGCGCAATATGCTTAAACCTACCGCGACAAAACTAAAGCACATAATATTTTTCGCTTACTGTTACAATCAATTGTTAAAAATAAACAACAACAACCATCTTGAAACTAGAAACCCGTTATTTTGGAAAACAAAAAGCAGGTTTAAAAAAAAAATTAGATGCCTATAGAAATGGTTGGTTATCATTCACCGTCACCGTTCGCATTTCAGAATTTCGCTTTCCAAAATGGCTCGAAATAAGTATTCTGCACAATTTAATAAAGCTGAATCTGTGACATGCATTGTAAAAAAAATTTGTATTCGCTATTGCGTTAATTCCCGAGCTATAAGTAATTTTCACGCTTCCCATATTTAAATAGTAAATATGGAGGTGGCAGACCACGGGGCACAACCAAACGTGAGGGTTACGCTATCTTTCGGTTTATAAAAAAAGATCTTTTTTTATCTTGGAAATAAATTGCGTTTAAACATTTCACACAGGTTTATCTAACGACGAGCTGTGGAGGGTGGCTCAGCAACATACCAAAGCGTGAAAAAGCCATTTATTTCTCGAAAGAATCGACAGGCAAGGCTCGAATATTTAACCACGCACTTTAGCTGGGATACTGCCAAATGAAATACCGTGCTTTTTACTGATAAATCTGTATTTAACATGAAAGGTTGCGACGGATTGAAAATAGTGTGCAGACCCAAAGGGAAACGATGAAATCCGCGTTATTTGAAAAGCACTGTATGATACGAGGGAGGGAACGCAATGGTCTGATAATTTTTCGATTCATAAAATAAGAGGTTTAATGGTCCGTCTGATGTGCAAAGATATTCTCCAGAATGCTGTGTACCTTATACGGAGGAAGATCTGCTGTTAATGCTTGTCTATCAGCACGATGACGATCCCAGCACGGTGTGTAAAAGAGTGGTTTGTTGTAGTGTCCGACCGAAACCGAAACCGAATTTCGGCCATTTTTCTAATATCCGGCCAAAACCGAAACTTTTTAATATATCGCTCATTTACTGAAAGACTGTCATAAGTCAAAAAGTGAAAACAGATATGAAGATTCAAATTATGATAATAACTCGAATTCGACAAAATTCGAGTTGTGTTGTTATTGCTTGTGACCACAGATATGTTAAAAACAAAATTCAAATCATTTTAATTTTTTTTTAATTAAAACAAAAAAAAAACAATTTTTGTAAATTAGGGCGTACCAATTTTTTTTTTTTTGAAAGGTATTGTACGTTGACAGAAAAATTCTATATTAGATTCTGATCAACTTTGCTGAAGAAAGTATGGCAAAAAAATGGATCCTACCCCCCCCCGTAAAATTCGAAGAAGTTTCAGTATTACGCACTGTAGTTGTTTGAATAAAAATCGATAGTTACGTTTAATATTACTTTAACTTCTACGAATTTTACGGGGCGTAGGCTCCATTTTTTTGTCATAGAATATGGAACTCTTCTGTCGGAGTACTTTTCAAAAAAAAAAAAAAATTCATCCATACGAATTGGTACGCCCTAATGTACATACTTACATATGTATACATAATATAACAAAAATACATTTACTTATTTTAACAATAAAGAAAATACATATTAAAGGCATAGGTACAAATGAAATTCACATTTTTATTTTAATATTCAAAATTGAATAACTTTATGTTATATGCTAAAAATAAAAACAGCCCTTTGCGTACTGAAATGCAATTTACAGTAAAATTTATAAAGTTTCGGTTTCGGCCAAATATTCGGCCATATATTTTGCCGAAACCGAAACTTAGCCGTAACCGTATTTTTAGCAGAAACCGAAACCGAATATTCGGTCGGACATTAGTTTGTTGCCAATAAGATCGGGATTTGATAGAGGACCACCCATCCACCCAATCTCAAAAAATAAATAGAAAATTGAAGATCGAAAAATTCAGCGCATTAAGGATAAAAACAAGGACTCCGTTTTTTTTATATCGGAGAATGAATAACATTTATGTGGACGTTTTGAGTAATTTTATTGAATTCATGCCAACAGCTCTGAAAAATAATGGTTAATATTTTTATTTTATTTGAAAAATAATATTTTATTTCTTATATTTTATTACAACGAGTGTATATTCTTACTACATGCACAAAAAAAATGTCAGTCCAAGCATGTTTTACAATATTACTGAAGAAAATGCAAACAAGGAAGAATCCGTGCTTTAGTTTTGTCCGACACTGTATGTATTTATATTGTCACATTACACAAAAAATCTCTCACGTTAAAAAATTTTAATGCCAAATTTGTTCTCCAAGTGCGTTATTGCGGGTTTTGTGGACCTTAAAACTAAGAAAATGACAAAATAAAGTTGCAAAAAAGACAGAAAAATCACAAAAAAAAAAGCATCATAAAGCTGAAACAAGGCACCAATTAATTGGTTACAGTTTAAAATGTTTTTATTAAAAAAAATGTATTCAAATACTCTTTAAAACAAAGATTTATATCTGTCGAAATATAGGAATTTATATTTTAAGTTCGTATAGTTAAAGGCATTAAAGAGCTTACTTTAAAAAAAAAAAAAATGGAGTGAGAGGAAGCACGGCTAACGAAGTCGCCTTGTCCGAATTCAAAACAGCTTTTGAATTTTGGACTGTGGAGCTTTCAGCAATATTTTGGCAGGGTCGCGATAAAATTCATTTGTCTTGCCCCCAACATGAGAAGTTATCATTTGCTCCTCCTTTTCTTAAATTCACCGTATTAATGTGCTTCTATCGGTTTACGTCCTGCTGTACATATTTTTTTCGCGACAAACGGAGCAAAAAAAATGTTTCCATTTGTTCTAAAAACTTCATTTACAAAATATAGGTCATTAAAAATAGAACAAGATTAAAAACTTAACTTAACTTTATTAGTAATCATATGGTATAGGTATCATTATATAAAAATTAATCAAAAGCTATTATGTCGTTACCGGAATAAGAACGCTGAAAATTAATTTGCAAATTTTGCGAGAAAACCCAACGAAAACAAAAAATTAAGTTTCATTTTAATGATGTGGGATTTAAAAATCGTTTATATATAAGACAATTCAAGCTTATGAGAGTGGAAAACCAGCTGAAAGAAAACTTGGTTCAGGTAAAATATGTACTTTACAGGACAGCAAAAATCGAGGAAAACTAAGGGCTGAAACAGTTGGCAGCACAGAAAAATCATACCGTCAACTTGGTGAAAAAAAGGTGTGCCTAAAGTTCCAGAACGGCAATCAGCAGCTATTAAGTAGCGCTTGAGTTTGTTTCCCCAAAATTATTTTGCTGCAAAGTTGTCTTATAAGTGCATCATGGATGACGAGAGTTACTTAACCATTAAAGTATATCAGTGGACGCTAAAATATTACTTCGAGTGTTCTAATGAAGAAACACCTCAGAATGTGAAGGAAACACGAAAAACAAAGTTTCCTGGGAAACGTTGCTGAATGAAATCGGCACAAATGGAATTGAAAAGGCGATGGGACAAGTACCGAAATATGTGAGGAAGGACGATCGCTACCGATATAATTTTTGTTTTGTAAACTACAGTTAAGATCACCAATATGAAACATCCTAACAAAATTTTCGAATTCATTACAATACAATTTTTTTATCATAAATGCATTTATCTATATTTCATTCCTCATACGTTACTGCAAATTTTGAATTCATTGTGCTTGAATGGTATAAAAAAAAATAATAGAAAATTGAAAATTTGCATACAATTTTTTTTAACGTTTTTCCGAATTTAAATGCTTATAAGTTCTTTATTCTCAAACCGATTTTGATAGACAGATTGTTATTTCCTTTGATCCTCAACGTCTAATAAAGAAATTGGGGCTAAAATTTATTGTTATAAAAAAGCGGATTGGACACGATTCGGTAAGCTGGTCTAAGAAAGAATTCGCGTCGTTCCTAAACTCCCGACAATAGAGTCAATTGAGGAAGCCTCTAATACATTAGGGCGAATCTTGGTTGATTGCTATGAGATGGTGTGCCCGGAACGTAGGAGTAGACAAGGTAAGGCTGTCGCTGAGCTTTCGAAACAACGGAAAAATTCCAGGAAGCTTCTGAATCCAGCCCTTAAATCTCGTTTAGAAGTGGACTGAACTGAACTACCGTCAGCTGCAAAAGGACTATAAGAAGAAGGTGAAATTTTTATAACTGAACTCTTATAGAAATTTTTGCAGTGAAATGGTAGAAGGGCTCGGCGAGGCTATGCAAAGTTCTTTAAAGGGACCGGACGGCTAAGCTGGACTCACTTCTCAAGCCCGATGGCTCCTACACCAGGTTGGTTAGGTTGGAGTGGCTGTCGAGAGACACACTTAGGCCTGAAGGGCCCATTGTGATACCACATAGTTGGACCTACAGTTTAACGCCGATTCCGAACGGCGGTGTGGCAATTTTTTATCGGCTTGGTGGTTTTGCCATTACCAACCAATGTGTGTACTTGTACACTCTTATAATTCTCATACACTTTATATTGATAGTGAATATAAGAAAGTAATGAAAATTAACCACCAGACGAAGACGGGAATCGAAGCCGAACCTCCCAGATGAAAGCCTAGTGCACTATCCACTAGGCTATCGAGGTCGTCCTACACCAACTCTAGGACAGAAATTAATGACGTACTCCTTGCAACGCACTTCCCGGGTTGCAAGGTAGCTGCTCCTCAGAGCGCTGTCAATACTCCTGGTCAGGTTGGCTCTAGTACCAGAAGGCTCGACTGGTTTATAGCCTCTAGGATAGTCACCGAAGAGACATTAAGGATTGCCTTTTCGTCATTCGATGACTTTAAGTCCCCTGGACCCGATGGCATTTATCCAATCATGCTAAAGCGGGGAGGGACAAACCTTATGAAGATTCTGGAAAGGATCTTCACGGCATGTCTCGCTCACGAATATATTCCACGTCTTTGGCGCTCGGTTAAAGTTGTATTTATTCCTAAACCGGGAAGGGATAACTACGCTCTACCGAAGAGTTTCCGACCGATAAGCTTGACATCGTTTTTGCTTAAAAGTCTGGAACGCATGGTCGAGAAGCACATCAGGCTGAAGGTTCTAAGCCAAAACCCTCTCAATTTTCGACAACATGCTTATCAGAGTGGAAAATCTTGCGAATCAGCTCTTCACGACTGTGTTAGTACAGTTGAACAAGGGCTGGAAGCAGGGAACTACACCCTGGGAGTGTTTGTCGATATCGGAGAGGCTTTTGACAACGCTACCTTCGACTCGATGTGCTCTTCGGCCAGACAATATGGTGTTGAAGAAATCATTCGATGGATTCATACCATGCCCTCCAAACGGCTGCTTATTACGGGGGGAGAAGACGATGACAGTGTTATGGTCGAGGTTGAGAAAGGATGCCCCCAAGGGGGCGTACTCTCTCCTCTTCTATGGTGCTTCGTGGTGGGCTCCCTTCTTAATGACTTCCAAAATTTTGGAGTTCACATCCAAGAGTATGCTGACGATGTGTGCGTACTAATCTCGGGACGGTCCTTACAGACGGTGTGTATCAAAATGCAAGAAGTCTTGGACAATATCGAGGTTTGGTGCGATCTGCAAGGTCTTTCAGTGAATCCCAGTAAAAGCACCTTAGAGCTCTTCACCAGAAAACGCAAGAAGGATGGCCTGTCACTACCAAAAATGAAGAGAGTAACACTGCAGTTGTCTTCTGAAGTTAAATATTTAGGTGTAACCTTAGATTGCAAACTGTTATTTAAGACGCACGTCGAGCTGAAGGTCTCGCGTGCATTAAAGGTTTTCTGGCAATGCAGGCGAGCTTTCGGCAAGACTTGGGATCTGAATCCAGCTCTGGTATACTGGGTATACATTGCTCTTGTGGGACGTATTGTCACGAATGCCTCTGTAGTATCCTAGGTATCACTGGTGCAATGTGTACTACATCTGCCCTCAATGCCTTGATTGACTTGCTTCCTTTGGATCTTCAAATCCATAAAGAAGCGATAAGAGCGGCCTACAGACTCCGGTTAAATGGTGTCTGGCATGTCGAGGCGGATGTTGGGCACAGTATGATATGCCACCAGTTGTCAGTACAGTGCCCACTGTTTTTGATGCCCGTGGACAATCATGTGTCTTGTATACGCTTCGGAAGAAGAAATTGCAATTTCAATTTATTAACAAAAAATAGTAGTACATTAACATATAGAATCTTTACCAGTACTTGAAAAAATATATATAAATACAATAAAAGAAAAGTAGAATAGAACTAAAATACTTATAAATAAAAATTAACAGAAAATAAAAGAAGATGAAAATAAATTATTAATAATAAGAAGCTTAACTAAAAAATAGACAAAGGGAGGTAGTAAAAATTAAACTAACATTTTTGATCTTAAGCAGCAGAGGACGACCTCGATAGCCTAGTGGATAGTGCACTAGACTTTCATCTGGGAGGTTCGGGTTCGATTCCCGTCTTCGTCTGGTGGTTAATTTTCATTACTTTCTTATATTCACTATCAATATGAAGTGTATGAGAATTATAAGATAGTGTACAAGTACACACATTGGTTGGTAATGGCAAAACCACCAAGCCGATAAAAAATTGCCACACCGCCGTTCGGAATCGGCGTTAAACTGTAGGTCCAACTATGTGGTATCACAATGGGCCGTTCAGGCCTAAGTGTGTCTCTCGACAGCCACTCCAACCTAACCTAACCTAAGCAGCAGAGGGATACATTGATGCATAGGTATATAAAACAGATTAAGGGCAAATAAAACAACTAACATAATACCACAACTTTTGAAACAATTTAAAAATTTGCATTTGAACAGAATTTAAGTAGTAAAGGCTTAACATTATGCAGGCTTATCTTTCTTTTGATTTGTAAAGGAAGTTCATTCCATAGTCTAATGGTGTTAATGAACTTTGGTACAATAAAATTTTGGCACCTCGCAGACTGAGAGCTTATCATACAAATACAGAGGAGTCTTACTTACAGGAATATACAGTTTCTAGCTTTCCGATAATCAGAAACACTGCAGCCAAGAATTCGGTTTCTCCATGAAGTTATGTGATCAAATTTTCTCAGGCCGTAAACGTAGCGTGTTACATTATTGAAAGGAACTTCAAGCTTGTGGAGCGAGTGAGAGTCAACTTTACTGTATATGAGCTCCGAGTAGGTTATAATAGGTAATACTAACTGGATAGCCAGTTTCCGCTTGATATCCACAGGAGTAAATGCAGCAGATACTCTCAAATTACGAAGTGTTAAGAATACTCTACTAATAACATTATTGACATGATCAACACAAGACAGATTCGAGTTAATATAAAAACCTAAATTAGTTATTTTGTTAACGAATTTCAATTGAACGATTCCTATAAATAGAGGGGGAATGATAGTAGGTGGAATTTTTCCCTTTGAAATGGGTAACACAAATGATTTATCAGCATTTAAACTCAAAGCATTGTCAAAAGCCCATTTACCAATGGTTAATAAATCCTCATTTATTCTTGCACTGAGATCATCATCAAGACCGATACGGTTAGAGAAATGCAGCTGAATATCATCAGCATACGCATGAACATTAACATTTTTACACGCAACAAAGATGTCATTAATAAATAGACTAAACAACAAAGGACCAAGAATTGATCCTTGTGGTACACCAGATGTTACCGATTTATACTGAGAGTAGGAATCCGCCACTCTTACTCTTTGATCTCATTCTTCCAAATAGCTCCTCATTAGCTTTATTGAGCTTGCACAAAACCCAAAATAGGACTTTAGCTTTTGACATAACAACAGATGGTTCACAGAATCAAACGCTTTTGAAAAGTCCAAAAGACAAAGAAGAGTCAGATCCCCCTGATCATAAGGCACATGAATATCGTCCATAATTTTCATCATTGCACCAGATTGAAATGGTGAGAGCAGATTGTTTTCAAATACGTAATTTGAGATTTGCTCGGGCATGAGTGTTTCACATATTTTAGATAAAGAGGACAAAACACTAATGGGTCAAAAATCATTGATTGCATTCGCAGATGGTTTTTTAGCTACTGGTAAAATTAATGATATTTTCCACATACTTGGAAAAGAAGACGTAGTAAAGCAATGGTTAATTACATGTGACAATGGAGCTAAAATATATGGTAAGACAATTTTTAAGAGTTTAATTGGCACACCATCTTCACCCACAGCATTAGATTTTATCCTCTTGACACATCTAAACACATCACTTTCATTAACAGCAGAGAACTGAAAGAATTTGTTTGTGGGGACAGTAACATGAAAACTACTAACACTAGGACTAATAACACTAGGCTTACAAACAGAAGTAAAAAAATTATTTAAAAGATCAGGGGCTAATTGACACAGGGAATCATATTTACGGTGCACACCTAGACTCTTAATATTACGCCATCATTACGTCGATGAGACCAAGTACTCTTTTTCCACTGGACAGATGGCGTCAGTCTTACTAACGGAGGTTTTCGCTATCCTAGACGTGGTGAGCTGAATAATTGAGAAGAGGTGGCATGGGAAGTGCATAGGTATATGCAGTGATAGTCAAGCTGCACTGATGGCCCTTGCTAACCCTGTCAGCTCCTCAAAATTGGTCAGCGAGTGTAAGGCAAAACTAAATAGTGTTGCAAAACACAACAAGTTATGCCTTATATGGGTTCCAGGACACTGTGGTATTGCAGGGAATGAACTAGCTGTGAAACTAGCTAATGAAGGTTCTGCAATTACACCATGGGATCCAAAACCTTTTCTTGGCATAAGTCATGGGAGATCATGCATTGGATCAACGATATCGTGTGTTCTATCCATAGAGAAAGATGGTCCGAGCTTGACTCCTGCAAAACAGCAAAATGCTTCGTGAGACAACCTAACAGGAAATCAGTGGAATTTCTTCTCAAACTGAAAAGAAAGGACCTGAGATTACTGGTGGGTGTCATCATAGGGAACAACACATGTGGTCAGCATATGACTAACATGGGCGTCATCACTGATCCAATTTGCCAATCGTGTCTTGAGGACGACGATACTACGGAACATTATCTTTGTAGCTGTCCGGTGTTCGCGAGAATCAGATTAAGGCTGTTTGGTAGTGATGAATAATGAGTATGATTGAGTATGAATAATGTCCATACTCTCCCTCTTCCTGAGCTTCTAAGGTTCATCAGTGAAACAAAGAAGTTCGAGATTGAGAGACCCTAGACCTTTCTTCTTCCCATTTATCCCCACATAATTTTCCTGTCTCTCTACTCTCTTCAACTGGTTCTATCCTTGGATATAGCACAATGGTCCTCGTTGACTGAGTGCTTTGTTTAAGTCCAGCCCACCCACAACTCTAAACCGTAACTTAATATTCCAATTATATATTTATTTTGAGATAATGGATTATTTGACACTTGGAATTCGTAGCATTTAGAGCACATGAAAGTCTGAAGAATGAGATTTCTGTTCCATGTTGAGCAGGTGTAATAAAAATAATCGCAATTTACTTGATTAAGTCTTATTATAGCCCTTGTCCGTTTTAAATAGACGAATATTGAATATTATAAAATTAAAAAAAGAAATAACAAGCTGCGTATTAATCTTAAAGCCTCTTTAAATCAATTAAATAGAAGATGATATTCTATTATAAAGTAATAAATAAAAACTATAAATATGAAACTTGATAAACAAAATATATTCTGTTCCGAGTTTGAACAATCCATTTTTAAGTTGTCAGCAACTTAAAAATATTAAATTTCGATTATTTAAATATACAATAAAAAAATCGTAAAACATATAAACATAAAATTATAACAAAATTCAAAAATTTATTTAAAAATGAATCCAGACCGTCAAGTTGGAGGAAACGATTGTATGTGCTGCTGTAACTGTGGTCCGAAGCCGGCGCCAGATCAATGCATGCAAGTGTGAGTGAAAACGATATAAATTTATAGATGGTGAACTGGTGTTAGTGAAATGAGCATTTTTTTAGATCGAAATTAGAACCGGCCAACAAGAAGGAGTGCATTTGTACCCCGAAAATTTGTAGCATTTTTGGAGGTCATGATACAAATTACTATCCAGATGATGCTTGTCCTGGTCCACGTAAGTGATTCTATGCTATCTCTGGTTTATTTTGTGAAGATTTATTGGCTTATTGGTAATGCTTTGGTTCGTTTTTAAAAATTACCACAAATCCACATTTGAATTGTTATTTGTGAAATTTAATTTTTTTAAGCTACCAAGCTGTCACATATTGATCAGCATCAGTTTGTAAAAGTTAAGTTATTAAACATATATATTATGTTAGCAGACACAGTTGAGTGGCCACCAGGATGACGAATGTGATTTTCTTTTGTCAATTCCCCAGGATTGGTCTAGAATCGATCTATGTACAATTCATCAAAATAGTGATTTTTTCCTTGCTATTGAATATAAAGTAAAAAGTCAAGCAAAATTGTGAATCGAAATATACAGAAGTAGGGCTGCCAGAATTTTATAAAGTAATTTTTCGTAACAAAAGTGTTGCACAGATATGAGAATGTAAAGTAAGAAGGAATTTCGTCCTAAGTACAATTACTATTAGAACAGACTTCATAACTTTTAATGGAAATTGTATATAAAATCCACAACTAATGCATTCTTGAATTTTTGAACAAAATAAAGTTTTAGCCCAATAGAATAAATTTTTAATTTATGAAATGAACAATGATGCTTCCGTACCATAATCCTTTTTTGTTTTTCAATTGGATACCGTGTTACCGTTGCGAAAAAGTGCTCTAAGGGTTACAAATTCCGGCTTAAGTCGCACAATGACAACACAAGAATTACGGTGGTTTAAAAAACCATATACAAAATTATACAAGAATTAAAACTTTTAGAATTTTCTTACAGCCCACTGTAAAATTTTTCGTGAAAATTTTTTAGAATTGGCATCATCATCAGTTGGATTGCCGAAAAATGTTAAACTGTTATATTTTATGCACTTTCGCATTGAATATTTAACTTTTATGTGGATGCCCGTGCTATTTATTTTTATTTAAAAATTGATTACTTCTTTAGTAAAAAGGAAAAGCAGCCTAACTCGACTTAAGATGGAAAATATTTTATCATATATTTTAGATTATAAATATTAAACTAGTGCGAGTTTTCAAATAATTTTTGATATTATATATCATTTCTATTCTGTCTGAGTGCGTTATTAAAGATTCAGTGCATCTTGTGCTTCTCTGCGGTCTGATTGTGGTGTCTAATATGGAAAAGATTGTAGAATCAGTAATAAAAATTCAACTTGTAGAGCAATATCTTGATACTAATAAAATTATAATAAATGAACTGTATAGATTCAGAGCAAAGCACTTTTGCGAAATAGCTCTAGTCTAGTTAATCTGTGGCGGATACAGGAAACATTTTTGGGGGGAAATAAAAAATAAAAATTCTTTATATGAACCAAAACGCCAAAAAGCGGGCTGGAGCGTTTTTTTTTCTTGTTCGTGTATGGTTTTTTTGCTTATTCATAAACTTTATTTCGATGACTAACAATTTCAAAGGTATGGCCATGTGAAAACTTACTGGTACGTTACGCATTTTGGGGAAACTCTGTTCTTGTAGCAAAGCATTTCATAATTTCTGTGATCTATTTCCAAGGTAAAGTATCGTGGAAAATATAACAATAGATTGGTTTATAATGGGTCGAGAATTAGTAGAATTTTGAGAATAATTTAAGGTCGCTGAATTCTATCCTGTATTAAAATTTTCTCTTTCCCATCTGGGATTTTCTTTATATCGACCAGAAACCTATAATTTTGTTTTTTTTTTTGGTGGATTCAATTCTCTACCTGGGAATAGAACCCGTTGAACTGGTACTTGAGTCACGTATTTAAGAACTAAATTACCGAAATGATCCATTTTATTAGAACAATCCATTTGGACATTTTTTAAGAATTTAACCCCATCTGGGAATCGAAACTGAAGCAGATGGAACTCTAGTCAAGCACTCATCTACGAAGTAACCATTGTTGAACGTTGTCGAGCTGTTTCTGAACTAGATTAGCAGCTTCTGTTGGAGATTAATTTGACGCTAAAATGACAGTATCGCCTGGATAAGTAGCAATAGTAACAACATCAGTTTCAGACAATTTGCAGGTAAAAATCGAATAAAGAGCAGGACCCAGAACACTGCCCTGTGGTACTACGGCTTTCACTTGACATTTGGCTGATGTTTCATCATTTACATTGACATAGAATATTAAGACTTTAAGACCAAATAAGATAGAGCTGGAAATAAATTTTTTAATTGATGCCAAACTTTTTCAAACGCTTCTTGAATGACCAAAAATATGGCAGAGCAATATTTTTTGCATTCCAGAAAGCCAGTGATAATATTGATGATATTGCTCAGGAGTCTCGTGCTTATGACGTTTGGTGATTCGGAACTAAATTCTTATTTTCTTGTATTATTAGAAATCTACTACTTCGAATATTTTCGAGAATATTGCCAGCAAACTTATAGGTCTATATGAGGGCACTGAGTTTTCAGGTTTATTTGGTTTAGGTATCATTATTATTTGAGCACATTTAAATAGAGAAGGAAAGTGGTTTAATGAGCAAGATTATTCATTATTCTTATAATTGAAAGTAAATCGTAATAACTAAAAACAACAATAACTAATTATGCTCACCTTTTGCCTGTTTAAGTTATTAAATTTTGAAGTGTTTGAAAACCTTTTGGGGGGAAATTTCCCCCTTTCCTTTCCCCCACACCCCCTGGTCCCCGCCCCCCCCTTGTATCCGCCCTGAGTTAATTCACAATGGAAAGAAGAGTTGAATAATAAAAACACATAGTGACAGTTTTTATTTATATAAAAAGAGCATTCGAAGTCTTAGATAGTGCAATACTGTGGTTCAAACTTAATGAGATTGGTATAATATCAGTTGAACTCGAACGGTTTCGAATCCTTTTAACAAACCGTAAACAACGTACGGTAATTTACTCAGCAATATCTGATGACGTTCCAAAAAATATTGAGTTACCACAAGGGTAAGTTTTATCACCTAATTTATTTAATATTTATATACACTGAAGGATAAAAGTCTACATACAGCGCATCATGTTTTTTCAGTTTCTGAAAAACTAAAAAATCTAATTGAAAAATTAGACTTGCGATTTTATAAACAATGACTATTTATTCAAAAAAAACAAAAAAATTTACTTCGATAATAACATAACGGTAAATTCACATGCATAATAAAAAATTATCACGACAAAAGTCTTCATACAGTACGAATCTATCTAACTAATTAGCATAAGCAATTTCATTTTATGCCAATTTCAATATTTAGTGGACCTCTTGGGCGTCAATAGCTGCATGCAGCGTCGTGGCATGGAGACAACTATGTTTGCCGTCTCCTCAACAGTTATTATTCTATTTATGAATAAATAATAATCCTTAATAAAAGTGGAAACCAAATTTTTACCTTCGATTTTTAGGTTTAGAGAAACTGAAAATTCGGTGAAATATGTAGACTTTTGTCCTTCACTGTACATAATATTTGGTCTGCACTCAAATATAGCGAAATAAAATTGTTCACTGATGATGCTCGACTAACGATAAGTGAAGATGGCATCAACGTCTCTATGATAACATTGCAAGAGCATTTAGACTAATTTATACAGGGTGGTCCCGTTTATGTCTATATAACTTTAAGACATAACTCTGTGGTTAACCCTTTCTCTACATTGATGCCATATGGGGCATCATATGACATAAAACAGGTGTGATACAAAGTTTACTAATAACATTATACAGGTAAACCTCGCCGAACATGTACTTCTTACCAGGGCCGTAGCCAGAAATTTTTTTCGGGGGGAGAGGGGGGGGAAGGCATTTTCATTTGAAGAAAATATTCATAAACAATTTTTATCAAACTGATTTTTAAATACAATAAATTAACTCGATGACACATTTGATGGACCCTATCAGACTAAGGACAAAAGTAGATAAATGTCTTAAAACTTTTGGAAAAATTTTCCGATTTTTTTAATCTTAACCTCAAAAAATTGGTCAACAGTGACAAAAAGAGATCATTCTAGTCGTGGTGCTCTGAGCAATAATGCGTTAAAAAATTAATTACATTTTCAGATTGTCTCCTAAAAATGCATGGGTTTTGCTGATAAGATGGAGTTTTTGCGAAAGAATTTTTCACGTTGAACATGAATCTGAGGTCAAAAACTTCCCATTACGTCACGTTTTAGGAAAAAAATGGGGTTCAACCAAGTGTAATTTTACAAGGATCTGATAGTTTTTTCTATTTTTTATTAATTTTTAAACTTTTCAAACTGATTCAGGACGAAACTTTACTGTTACTTACCTAGAAAAACTATGAATGCATCTTCTCTTTTTGAATCCGTAGTCAAACCTCATGTCGAAGATAACAAAAAGGATTTGAACGCATAGTTTAACTAAGATTTCAAATTTATTTTTTATATTTGACTTTTTTTAAAAAAAAACCGATGGAAGTAAAAATATCGTTAAATAGATTTTATTTAGACTTTTTTTCCATCCATTGGCAATTAATCTCAAAAATTAGAATAAAGTTTCCACATTTCGGGGGGGAGGGGTAGGTCAGAACCCCCAAAATCACCCCCCAAAAATACGGCCTTGCTTCTTACAGTATGGCCTCGTTTTCACTTTTTGCGACATATTTTCGTTTAACACGATGATAAAAAACAATGGATGTGTGCTAGGTACGCAAGATATTTGATGTGTAAACAGTTAAGCCTACTGAATGCCATAAACATAAGCTCACATATGTATAGCCATATATAGGGATTTGATATATAATATATATGGTAGGTAAATAATTCAAACTAAAACAATTCTTTTATAAACTTAAAAATTTGATAGATATCATTATCTTTTATATATAATAGCCTAATTCACTATAAATTGCAAATGGTCTTACATCATTGCAAATGCAAATTTTTATTCCATATCGCATATATTTGTTGTTGTGATAGCAAAAATATTTTGCAATTGCACCAAATCTTAATTGCCTTATTTTTCTTTTACTCGATGCATTTTGATCGAGGCACGATATGTTCGCATATACGCAGCTGTAATTGCATCTTTTTTCCGCGCTTTAAGTTTTTCTTCTTGCTGATTTGAAATTTTATTAAATGTGAAAATTTTACATAACGTCGCATGAGAATTGATTTGGCGTATAGGTATATGACTTTGTACACACATTCATAATTCTCTGGCGACGATAAGTGCTTTCCGCATTTAACCTTAGAAAGGCAACAGGGGTGACCAGTCACAGTCGAATTCTGGTCTCAGTTTTGTTCTAGTTATCTTTAAATTTGACCTGTATTTGATAAAATGTTTGCACTAAAACTTTTGGTCTAGGTCTGGGTTTTGGTCGATAGTGAGTCTGATATTTATCTTTTAATTTAGTAAAATCAGGCCCCCCAACCCAAATCCTAGAACCGCCACTGCTTCAAACTACCAGGCATGTTCCAGAATTTACTTTCGAGTGAAAGTGAATTGAAATCACATCAATTTCACTATTCGGTGTTCTATAAGGGCGATGTTACACGATTAATGTTTTGCTGTCAAACAATGAAATTTTTGTTGCTTTGAAAAATGAACACTGAGCAAAAGAGAGGATGAACACATTTCACTTCAAATTTTTTTACTGTCGAAAAAAACCTGCATCACTTCAAATAAAATGGGGTTGCTGAAGATGCACTGTTGCATTTTATTGGAAAATACTAATATTTAATGAAAAATACTAGACTTTTTACTAACTGTTAAATACATTTTTTTTCTTTGCCACACTTTGCGTTGTTTGGCTTTTGTTTGTTAAAAATTACTTAATAATTTTTATAAAAACATGGTAATTCAATGGCCAAATAACAAAGTGGCGGAGCTTATTTTAATAGTTTGCAAATTTTAAAGATTATTTTTCTGCGTTTTTCATATATAAATGCAACATTTTTTGCATAATTTGTTGCTATTTCCACCAACATTATCTCATATTGTCATTATAATTATTTTCCATCCAATTCCATTCCAATTGTTGAATTTTCATTCACACCAAAATACAATTAAATACTTTTTAGTTGGAAAAACATAGTTGCAGGTAAAAGTATTAAAAAATAACATTCAGCAAAAAACTGATCAATAGGTTTGGATGGATTAGAAGACAAGGCTAGAGCGACCGGCGACGTCCTCTTCAATAAATGAAAATGTAGACATCACAAGCTCCGATGAAGAAATGTCGTCCACCTCGATAGCTGTTGTGGTCACTGCTGCCCCTAGTATCGCCGCCTCTTCCACTGCCGGCACTTCCACGGCTGCCAACGCTGCCGCTCTTAATGTACGCCTTTAAATTTTTGCTCTAGCATATTACAGCTAGTTGCAAACATTACAACGAGTTAAAACAAAATAGTGAATATGAATTCACTCGGTTTCTAGAACACCAAAAACAATTTCACTCGATTTCAAATTCACTTTCACTCGGATTCTGGAACATGCCTGTATAATTTTTTTTCTCTAAAATAGGTCTTCTCATATTTATTACACAGGAAGTACTTCCATATCTTTTCAAATAACTTAGGTACATATTTCACCTCGAAATACACATATATTTTTTTAATTTTACTTAGTTATGTAAGGTTGGTATGGTTACTGCTGAATTCAGTAGATTTTTTACTGAATGTTCTTTACGCCAATCTAAATCAGTATTTTGCCTGATATCAAGTTTTGAAAATTTTACTTATATAGTGGGGGCGTGGTTACCTAGGGATTTGGTTGACTTTCATACTAAATTTTTTATATGCCAATATAAATAAGTGTTTTTAGTTTCATTTAATTTACTTCAGAATTTTGCCTGATATCACGCTTTGAAAATTTCACTTATATGGTGGGTGGGCGTGCTTTCTAACCGATTTCACCCATTTTACAAAGGAAACATCTAAGAATTAGATTTTGTACAAAAAATAATTTCGGCAAGCTTTTGCTGTCAAATACCCTATAGTGCATCGGCGCGCCTATGCACATTTTGAAAAAATGGTGTTAATTGCATTAGCTTAAGTTTTTCAGACGAGCGCAATTTTATTTATTTTATCTAGATGATTAGGACGACCTCGATAGTCTAGTGGATAGTGCACTTGACTTTCATCCAGAAGGTTGCGGGTTCTATTCCCGTCTTGGTCTGGTGGTTAATTCTCATAAATTTCTTATATTCACTATCGATATGAAGTGGATGAGAATTATAAGAATGTGTACAAGTACACACCTTGGTTGGTAATGGCAAGACCACCGAGCTGATAAAAAACTGTCACATAGCCGTTCGGAATCGGCGTTAAACTGTAGGTCCTACCATCGCCACTGTGGTCTAGGGGAAGAGTGCCAGACTCTTGTTTCTGGAGACCCGAGTTCGATTCTCGGCTTGGGTATGTTTCTTATCTATCTTTCTTTCTCCCTTCCTTTCTTTCTTTCTTTCTTGGGGCTTTGGTACAAAAGATCTTATAGGTCGCAGTGCCTGACTTTCGAGTCGTCCTTCCTTCAAATAATAATAATCTAGATGATAAAAATTAAAAGCAATAAATTTTCTATTGCAGGTTCTAGATATAAACAGAATTTGAATACACTGGGTTCGCCTATTGGTCTTGTGAAGTCAAATATTGTTTTAAATACAAAAGGTGAGAGGCTCGCTGATTTGCAACCTCAACGATTAGCAACATACATGAAAGCGTTTGCAAAGATTTATTTAACACCGGAGAATGAGTGGACTTCTGGAGTGATAGACTTTTTATTAAAAGAGGGCCAACAATTACACACTGACTCAAGTAAGAGTGATGCCCCTCAGGCTGATTCACCACCAGAAATTTATACTGCAACGGAGGCGAAAGTAAAACGTTGGTTCGATTTAGGAGATTGTTCTTTTCAGTTGGAGCTAACCGAAAAGTTTGAACTAAATCCAACAACGGAAGCTGTGCATGAACCGATTCCTGACATGAACATGCAATTTTTTCGACAAAACTTGAAGGGATTCTTTCGTCAGGCCAAGTACTGTTTAGTGAGGCTAAACAATTGGTATGTGCTGGTATGGAAATCGCGAGGAGTTTATTTTGTATTAGATTTCTATGGGAGAAGAGTAAATGATTTTGTTTCGGATCGCGAAAAAGGTGTGGCAATGCTAATTTGTTTGAAAACATTGGATAATGTCTGCCATTTGATATTGAACTTAAGCGAACTTACTGCAAATGATACGTTTAACTTGCGAGAGATAAAAGTAGTAAAACTTACAGGACCCGATGGGAAAACTATGAATCGCGATTTCGGCAAACGTGTAAATCAGTTCGAAGTCATTAGCGGTGATTACGCAGTTTTAAAATCGTATCTTCACTTAGCTCGTAATCGTAATGATCCGTTTCGCAGTCGAAGTTCGCTCCCCGTTGCCGTTGCTGCAATTCTGGCTGCTAAAATCGATCATCCCGCTACCTGGAATCAGAGGGCGCTCGAAAAGATTATTTGCTATGGTGTTAATGTCTGTCTCTGTTGCTGGGAGCAGTGTCTGCACAGTAAAGATCCCATGGAGTTGGAGCGGTTTCCGACTCAACTGAAAATGGGTCAATTTTTTGCAACGTACACATTGACGCCGCGTAGATTTGATGGTACGTGGAAGTGTGTGCCGAACTATAAGCAAAGCGAACTCACAATGGCCATAGAGTCTATCTTTGCTAACAACGAGAATAATTTTCTTATACAAATCGATTATCAAATGTATGCAGTCTGGAAGAAAAACGACTTTATCTATATTCTTGACCCTTTTAGACATAGAATCGATGGTCTTGCGAATGGTGATAGTGAAAATGAAAGAACGGCAACATTAAGAATGTTTCGTAGTTTGGATACATTCTTCAGTGTATTCACTCAGATGTTATTGGAATCAAATAGAACGACCAAGTTCTACATTCACAGTATGGTTGTTAATAAAATCGAGCTTACTGAAAAGACGGAGGGCGTGCCGGCTGAAGAAGCGAAGGGTGATCAAATTGATGAAGAAGTTAAGTCACTGAATGAAACGATTTGCTTTGAGGAAGATGAGACTAAGTGCCGGCTTGATCTGGGTGATGATGATCCAGAAGATGAGGATATAACATCTGGTATAATTCAATTGGATGAGAAGGATCTGAGAAGTTCGTCATCTGAATCCCGAAGAAGGTATGGAAGAGGAGGAGGGAGGTATGGAGGACCTTGGCGAGTACGAATCATCATCGAGTGGTGATGATGGTCACGGGAGAAGAAAGAAGAAGGGCGCCAAGGGCGGTAAAGGTGGAGGAGAGGAAAAGGCAAAGATAAGGGCGACAAGAAAGGAAAGGGTAAAGATAAAGGAAAGGATAAAAAGAAAGGAAAAGGTAATAAAGATAACGAAAAAGTGAAAAAAGGCAAAGATAATAAAAATAAAAAAGATAAGACGTCGAAAGGAGACAAAGATAAAAGTGATTCAGGAAAAGGTAAAAAAGATAAATCGAAAGCAGAAAGGGGGAGTAAGGATAAGAACAAGGACAAAGATAAGGACAATGACAAAGATAAGGACAAGGACAAGGATAAAGACAAGGATAAAGACAAAGATAAGGACAAGGATGATGATGCCAGTAAGAAGAGGAAAACGACGGAAGGCATCGATGATGATGCTAAAAAGAAAAAAACCGATTCTATATCTGGTAAACCTGGCGATGGTATACCAGGCGCCGGTACAGGTGGTTCCGGAGGAAAAGGTGGTGATCATGATGGAAAGGGTGGTGATCATGATGGAAAAGGTAGTGGTCATTATGGAAAAGGTGGTGATCATGATGGAAAAGGTAGTGGTCATTATGGAAAAGGCCATGGAGATGCCGATGGAGAGGATGAAACAGAAACCGATGGTGGAAATCTTAGTTGCAGACCCAATAAATATCCTGGGTATTCGCCTGTGGCAAAAGATATGGCTGTTGTCGGCTCTGAGAGTGGCACATACGAAAGTATATGCAAACTATTACGTGCAGGCTTCAAGTGTGCTGATCGCATACTAACGATGACACCATGGGGCAATTATGTTGTATTTCGCGGATTCGACGGATTCTGCAAGATTTACTTTCTCTTTGATGGTTGTACGTGCAATGTCAATCGTTTCCGCCATTTGGATCTAGCTTGTGGCACAGCCGGTTTGTTGTGCTTTCAAAATTTACACGATGTTATTAGTTATGTAATCGACTCACAGACAATCCGCTCCTCTCTTAAGAAGCGACGCAGAAACATTGTCGATGAAATATGCAAGCAATATTGTTAGGGAGTGTACCGCGGTAATCAAAATATTAAATTCAAAAAAGGAAAAGAAGCTGCCAATAAAATAAACAAAAAAGATTGTTTAAATGTATGATGATTATATGTAGAATTTTATAATATATTTAGTTATGTAAATATTTACATATGTATATCCAATATATAATGTATAATATATGTAAATAGTTTATCTTGTTTTATTTGTGTTTGTTAAACACCAGCGACTAAGAGATCTTTTAGATCCAGCTCTAATCATACAATGCACAATTCGATTCTCCTTATAAATGACTAGATTTCCATGGCCAAGACGTTCTTGATATACTCTAGATACAAAAGGTTTTAATGGGAAATTCGGCTCTTAATTTTTTTCGTGGCGTATGTTGTAAGTGCGTTTAATAAATATTTAAAAAAATAAATAAATAAAAATAAATGTTGGCTAGAGAAGAAGTCCACAAGCTTTCTGATGAAATCTTTACGGAAGAAATTAAGCTGAGTAAAGTGAGAACGATTTGACATCGAAACACATTTTTTTAATTTGGAGACAAATCTAAATGTGGGAAATATTGTTTCCTTATCTGACATGAAAATTATTTATATTGCAATAAATATTTTATGTTACACAAGTATATCAAATTTTCAGACATCAATAACTGTCAAAACCTCCAAATTTTAGGCTAGATCAGTGGAATTTATTTCTGGCCCTTGGCTTCAGATTTTAAAATTTGAATACAAAATCAGTGGGCAAAGCAAGTTAAGTATCGGGGCAGGGGGATGTTTTAATTAAAATAAGTTGTTTTCTTTTAAATTTCAAGAATTTTAAGATATATTAATTATAAATTGTAATTAGTGGTTAGTGTGTTGGACTGCTACCTCTTGGCTGGCAATAGCAAACCTCCAAGATTAAAAAAATGCCTATGAAAAACTTTTCACTTCGCCGTTCGGATTCGGCATAAAACTGTAGGTCCCTTCCACTCGTGTATAAATATACAGTATGTGGCCAATGAATTAAAAACGAGGTGAAAATTTTGTGAAAATTTGTTTAACCGTAAATAAAATGCAAATATACAACAATAAATTTGGTTGGATTTTCTCAAATTGGTATTATTGGTTGGTTAAAGGTTTTTTCAGCATTATTTAGAAGGACAATATTTTAAAATTAGTATTAAGTGTCCCCTCCTTTGGATTTTATAACATCTCGTGTGAGCTTCGGAATATTTTGAATACATTTTTGTATCATTAGTTTAAAAAGATCGTAGTTTTTCCACACATTTTCGATATTTTCCGTTAGCTGTTGGATTGTATTATTTCTTCGACTGTAGACAACTGATTTAGATAGGTCCAGCAGTTCTCAATAGGATTTGGAGGTAGAGAATTGCCAGGCCAACATAGGACCTAAAAATTTAATGAATTTAAGCGATTGGTACTCTCTCGGGGCTTATGGCATGTTGATACATCTTGCATGATGACGTATTCTTCCGCAGGATGGACAAGAGCTCATTATTACAACTATAAAATAAATTGGGTCGGGACCTTCAGCTGTGATGCAGCTCTAAGCCATCATTGATGGTGGATGCTCTACAATTGGAACCACACACTCATCTAAATACGGCTAATGAGATCTCTTGCGGACTAATTTTTAGCCTCAGTCACCGCTTCTAGGCGGTATTCATCGCTGAAAATAATCTTTAGATTTAAAAAAAATTATTGAATTTACTCTATCTGCTTTAAGATGCATTTAAAATAAATTTTTCGGAGAAAAATGAAAAGACTTTATTCCATCAGTCATTGGAATAGATCTTATGAAGCTGGGCCCAATGTAGTCTGCGTTAGCGCATTACCTTTGTTAGTTTTGGTAGTTTTCTGCAGTACTCCTGCAGGCTAGAGAATTTGTTTAAAGCATCGGCGCAGTGTTCTCAGTGATATGTCGATATTGCTATCATTTAAATCTTTTAAGATAGCTCTAGATGGTGCATTACACTGTAATAGAGCATTTCTCATAATTTTTCGATTTGTTCATCCGTTGTTTTTCTACTTCCACAGCAGTTATCGCGCTTGTTGGTAGGAATGCTGTTGGATGCTTTCGAAATATCCATAGCTTTTGCTATATTTGCGACAGAACTTTTACATATTCCCACTATTTCTGAAGTTTTGGCATCCCTTAATAAAGTAGCTGCTTGTGCCTTTTTTCCGCAGATATTTCGCCTTTTTTTGTCAATTTCGTAAAAAAGGATCAAATCAGCGCGAAGACCGAACCAACGAATAAAAACGTATTTTTTAATATGTAAAGCCTCAAATCAATATTTCCTTAATTAAATTTTCGCTTTAAACAAATTTTACTTACGCGTAAAGCATTGCAACAATAGCAGCAAAAATTATGCATTCCCAATTTTTTTTGTTAACAAGATATGTAAACCCCTGCTCGCAGAAAATATCAGGTGCTATGGATTCCCAATCCCTCATTATTGCTGAGATAAATACCCATCCAATTTATATTTGGCTCATTTGACTACAAAAAATAAGTAAAAAGGGTTTACTTATCCAAAATTTAAAAAAAATTCTGAATAAATGTTTGTGTTCATAATTTAATGGCCACATACTGTAACTCACACAACATGAATGGATGCGAAAAGCTCGGATTTGGCCCTCTAGGGGCTGTTGTGCCATAATAGTAGTAGTAGTATAAGCTAATTAACTTATAGCTACATGTATTAAGTTCGTAGCTAACTATAAATTAGATATCTTTTAGCTAACTTCTAAGCAACTAACTTTAAGTTAGTTAGAATAGTCATGCTGAGTCTGACAATTGACTACTGCCTAGGACATCGCAATGTTAAAATAGCCAGTTGGCTCCATTTAAAATAATCCAATTATCAACCACCTCTAGTTGCGAAATAGCTAGATTAAAGTGCATTAAAAGTTAGCTGAGTTGCCGGCAGTGTTTTTAGAAATTGAATAGGTAACATCAACACAAACAAGCAACGCGCCTCTAGGGCACACAATATCTTAATTTTTTTTAAAAACTTATTTTATTCTCTTCAGAGAAAAAAAAAATAATTCCAAAAATACATTTATTGCTTTTTTTTTGCCATATTTTCCATAAGTGGTGAAAAAGTACTTACGAGGGGTCAACGTATGACCATCGATGAGTGGTAGGGCTTTGTAGTACACTCATGGAAATAAGTATACTTCCAGTTACAAAAATGCGATTTGTTTGTAAGATTTTTATTTACTCCGAATTTATTTTATAATAATTAGTAAGTACGAGCTTTTATTCAATAAATACGGAAATAATAAATATAACCCTGTTACTCAAATGCATTAAATTTATAACTTTAAAAAACCTTCATACGTAATAATTGTACAGTGGACGCTCTCGGAATTCTTAAGTTCGCAAATCTTAATTGTCCAGAAAACTTCGCAATTTTGGACTTATATGTAACTTCCTAAAATCTTAAGATTTGACTTAAGTTTTCTAAGTAAGTTTGAAATTAAATTTTGTTCGATTGTTCTTCTCGCTTTTTGTGCTTTTACCTAATAAAATGCTACTGTGTAAAAAGTAAATGTATGTTACACAACGCTGTCTTAATTTTCTAAAGCCCTAACATCAAATTTTTCAATATCGAGTTTTTGATGGATTATGATAAAGCGTGTCCACTTTCATCTGTACTGAAAAGTTTTTTGCTTCTCCTGTAAAATTTGAAAAATGCGTGTTAGGGCTTTAGCAAATTAAAGCATGTATGTATTTCTAAAATATTTTACGCCTACAATTATTTAAAAGGACTATGAAGCTTTGAAAAATAATTAATAAATGCAACGGCTATGTAGCATCGTAGTAAAAAGGAACTTTCATTGAAAAAATTTTGATTTTAAAAACCGTCCAGAAAACTTAAGAATTAGGAATTCTTAAGTAGTTTGTTCTTGGGCTACTTAAGAATTCTGAGCGCCCACTGTACTTCCACTTTAAGAATAATAGCAAAAAATAAAATTGAAGGTTCCAACTACTAAAGTAAGTTTCAGAAAGGAACTATCCCAAATTTAGTGAAACGTATGGCCACCCCAATTCCGCATATTTTCTCCTTTTCGCTTTGGCATTGAGTTTGTAAGATTCCTTAGCTCGAATGCAGCTATTTCCTTTTAAAATTTTTTTTTATTTTTGCTCGTAATAAATTAAAACTGGAAACCTGTTGCTTGAATAAATCTGGATGGAAAAAACACTTCAAAGTTTTTCAATGGGATTCAAGTCCAGGCTTGATGCGGGCAACTTCATTATTTCGAAATTTTCTCCTTGAAAAATTCATTTGCCATGATAATTGAAAAAACGCCTCTTCTAGAAGATGTAGGTAGTCATGGAAGTTCATTTTATTTCTAAATAAAGATGTTGATATTTTGCTTGAGAAACAAATCAAACCCATATCATCAGACTACCGTCTTGGTAATTCCTGACTAATTCTTTTTTAGATATATTTTACCAGAAATAGTTATAAAAGTCACGAACATCTAATGTGAACGTTTTTCGTTGCCAAAAATAACCGTTTCGCATTGACCGGTCCATTATAAACGTGATGTTGCAAATTTGATGTTGCGTTTTTGTGATAAGTGTTTGGCAGAAGCTAAACCTTGTGCAAATATTTCAGTCACTTCGAATTTCAGATATAATAAGTTTTTTTTTAAGTAAACTCATGATAAGAGGTCATCCAAGCCGCTTTATTTCGGCATATATTAACTTCCTTTTTTAACGTTTACCATGCCTACATTTTAATACGTCTAATAATTTCGCGATTAGACTTTCCACATTTCTTATGTGTTACCATGTCACTGCGGTTTCCACTATTTTGGCGACATCACTTACCGAAAGTCCAGGACTTCGTTTCAAATAGGTCAACACTTTTTTGCTTTAATCTGCGATTCAAATACTGGTTTTCTACCATTGTCGGGCTTTCTTTTTAAGGATAGTTAACTAGTCGTTGTAACTTTTAAGTACAAGTTGTTATAAGACATGCCTTTTTTTGTTGGAACAGACAAAAGAAGTATTCAAGAATACAGCTCTCAGACAAGTTTTACGTCCATTGTACTATATCCTGTGTTCCCTTTTGCTATTCTTTAAATCTACCAGATTTATTAATAAATCTTAGCAGATCCTGCGGTGTTAGAGAGCTCAGGTGTTCGTTTCCCAATACTCCAGTACCAAAAATGCTTACTTTGATCTGGCGGAAAGCGCGGCAGACACTAAGAAAGTGGTCCGCCGTCTCTTCACATTCTTCTTCCAAACCACAGGAAGCACAGAAAGCACTAGCTCCCAGTCCAATCATATGCAAATGTTTGGCCCAAGAGAAACGATCTGTATATAAACCCACCAGCTACCTGTAGCTCTTTCTGTTAAGTGATAACAGAAAGTCTGTTAGACGCTTCGAGATAACATGGTCTTTGTCTGTCTAAATCCCCTCAGGTCCTCCCATTTACGATTGGGGGTCAAGTCAACCAACTCATTAATGGTGATCTTGATGGCTGTAGACGACAAAGAGAGTACAGGTTCTGGGCCCAGGAAACCCTTTCGGGCCAGAAGGTCAGCAGACTCATTTCCTGAAATTCCTGAGTGTCCAGGAACCCATATCAACAGCAGACTATTGTGTTTTCCAACACAATCAAGCCTGGATTTACAATGCATAACCAGTTTAGACGTGGTTAGAGGATTAAGCAAGGATTTAAGTGCAGCTTGACTGTCACTAAATACACAAATACTCCTTTCTCTCCAACCATTATCGATAACATGGTCCATTGCCTTGATGATTGCAAAAATTTCAGCTTGAAAAACAGAAGCATACAACCCAAGAGGGAAGTGAAGGTGCACTCCATTATTTTCAATGAAGACCCCAGAACCTGAACCGAAGTCTGTTCTGGAGCCGTCAGTGAAAATATGCTTACAATCAACTCCCGGCCCAGGTCCCGGCAAAAACCAAGTTTGGGCCTCTGGAATTTGTATTGTATAGCACTATTTTAAAACTGGAATTGTTGGCATTGTATCGGATGGCATTGATGGAACTGTTAGGTCTATATCAACAATGTCACCAATATCCCAGCAAGTGTCATACTAATGCGCATTACGTTTAAGCCTACAGATGGCTTTGACAGCCTCTCCTTTAGCAAAAATATCAAGGGGTGGTAAGTAAGCAATGCATCCAAGGATGGGCCAGGTGTTGTAGGAAAAGCTCCCCTACAAAAAATGGCCACAGTCCTTTGAAATCTGGCAAGAGCTTTCGTAACGCTGTCAACATTAAGTCTACTCCACCAGACTATGGATGCATAGGTGATGATGGGTCGAATCATAGCCTTATAAAGCCATAAGCTTTTATAAGGGGATAAGCCCCATATTTTGCCAAAAATATCCTTACATTGACAAAAAGCTTCCAATGCCTTGGATACCTTTAGCTCAACATGAGAACGCCAAAGAAGTTTGGTATCTAGAATGACTCCTAGGTATTTCACTTCTTGGGATAGCTGAATTGTGATTCCTCTGAGTACTGGTAAAACGAGACCATCAATTTTCCTTCTCCTGGTGAAAAGGATAACACCAGTTTTAAGAGGGTTAACCGATAGCCCGTTTGAGCAGCACCAAGAGTCAATCATATTCAGAGCAGTTTGGGCCTTTCTACAAACATGCCCAACCGATTGGCCCGTGATTAAGCAGGCAACGTCATCGGCATAGGCCTGTGTGTAGATACCCGACTCATATAGGGAATCAAGCAAAGAGTCAACCAGCAGACACCACAGCAGTGGAGAGAGTACGCTTCCACGGGGACATCCTCTATTCACGCCGCAAGTCACAGATTGACCGCAATCAGCTTGAACCTTCATAAGTCTATGTGACAGCATTGAGCGAATCCAGTTAACGACTCACTACGGATGCGGTATTCAACACAGCGCTCAAGACATTTTAGTAGGAAAGACATCATACTAATTGGTCTAAAGCTTTTGGGATTGGTATAGTTGTCCTTTTCAATTTTTGGAATGAAAACAACTTTTACCAACTTCCATTGTTGAGGTATGTGAGCGAGAGCCAAACTGGTGATAAAGATCTTCTTCAAAACCGGTAGTAATTGCACCATACCCTCTTTCAGAGCAACTGGTAGTATACCATCCGGACCCGGCGAGTTGAAACTGTCAAAGGAAGCAATAGCAAACCTAATCGCGTTTTCATTCGCCACTGTCCTGGCAACCCACCAGTTATGCTGCGAAACTGTCGAATTAACTCTCTCCGCTTCCGAAAAATTACTAACCTAATCATCTCGCTTTTTGATTCAGAAGACATGCCTAGTGATGATTCAATACAAGTAATTACGAGTAAATACTCGATACATTCCATTCGATTCAATTACTTTTTTACTCGATGACACACCATAAGTATTTTACTTGGTACTCCGGAATTTGATTTTGACGAAAAATGTTCGTTTTACACAGTGCAACAATAAATTTAAAACAGATTTTCAGCCCTTTTTGGGGAAATACTTGAATAACTGCCTAACAAGCTAACTGGTACATTAATTATATTGTAAGTTTCTGTAAGTTCGTCTTAGCGGAAACAGAAAATTAGAATAATAAAGTTTAAGCTCATGTATTGATAAGCAAATAATTATATATTTTTAGGCAATGAAAAATCTTTAAAAAAATAATTTTAAGGAAAAAATCTATAATATTATTGAACAAAGAGTGTAACAAAAATTTGATGGCGAGATTTTCCTACAGTTTTATAGTAATTAAGGGCCGCTAATCACGATCTCCATCACCATCTAGTTCTCTCACAATATGGACTTTAAGTCGGAAAAATTCAGGGTCTATTAAAAAAACGTTTATCTCAAAAGATACGAATTTGGGGTCTGAAGCAAAGTTGTCAAGCATAAAATGAAACAATTTTTGTATATATAGAGTGCCATTAATTTTCAGAAGTCGGAATATTTTTCACGGCACCTCCTTTCGTTCGTTTTACTCAAAAAATAATCTGTGTAAAATAAACAATTAATCTGTGAGCTCAGATATTTTTTTCAATATTAATTAAGTAAAAGGAAAAATAAGCTGAAATTACCCGATTAAATCTTGCAAATTGTATGAATGTAATTGTCCGCACAACTGCTTTTTTTTTACTTATTCTTTTTTTACTTATCGTTAAAAAAAAAAGTAACACCTGCATAATTGTTGAAAAAAAAATTCAGGGCTTTTCTCCGAGAACTTTGGGGTATAAAAGTGAGCTGAGACTTGTTTATCTTTCAAAATGAACGTTGAGTAACTCGAACACCCATGACGCTAGCTCTCGAAGTAGTGTCGCTGTTCTCATGATTTAAAATCGAAAGGAAGTGCTTGATACTGCGTAATTGATAATATTATGGAGATTGTTTATGAAAATCGCTAGCAAGCGATCTTCACTACTAATCAATAAATAATCAAGTAGCCATAAAATCACTTGGTTGTGTATTTACTACCTCTAAGGTGGTCGCTAACTAACGACTATCTCTTAAAGAGATATGGCAAAGGGTCAATGTACACAGGGATTGGGTAACAGGGCTCAAGGATATTCCAGGTCGTTGGTATCTTCAGATCCACTCTTCAGATCAACAATCCAGCTGATTCCGAATCTGCTGATATCAGAGATTTAGAGAAGTTTGTAAAAACCACAAATTGGTAATAAAGATGGTTTGTCCAGAAACTATTATAAAAACCATAAAAATTATGTCGGAGCAAAGTAGAATTGGTACTTTTTCTAATTTTGGAGGAAATAATCCAAATTATAGCAATTTTCAAAACCTAAAGCGGACGAATCATTCACAGAACTTGCTAGATTCAGCTTATTTTTTCTTTTATTCAATAACACTGTACAACGGCCAAAAAAGCTCAAGAGTTTTGAAAGTGGTCCTTATATAATTCGAGTAGGCTGAACACAATGGCGTTTTTAGTTTTTCTCTATAACGTCTAAATTCTTTTTTATAAAAGAAAAAAAAATCATTTATGTATAAAAACACTGCACAATGGAATTGACCAAAAAGAAAAGCTCAAGAGTTTCATATATGTTCAGCGTACTCGAATTATATAAGATTCACTTTCAAAACTCTTGAGCTGTTTTTTTTTTCGTAAATTCCGTTGTGCAGTGTGATTATTGGGAATACAGAAAAAATTTGTATGTTTGAATTATTTCCCTTTCATAGATCTATGAATTTTGTCTCAGATATAAAAAATCAAATATGAATTTTGTGCAAAACAGTTTTTTTCAAATTTTGGAGCTCTTGGGGCACCATTTCCCCTTATCCAATTGACCTAAAATTTTATACAGATATTTTTTCGAAAAAAAATTCTCCATATAGCTTAATGGCACTATAATATACACTATTCCTCCATCTCTGACTTTTCCTCTTAAAAATTGAGTTTGATCTCGCGCATAGGGCAAAAGTTGAAATTTTGTTGCACTGGGATATCAGAGCACAAATCAAGAAAGAAGTCATCAGATAGAAGGATCTGTTATCTTTGTAAATGAAATATGTATTAATATTTAAACTTATAGCGAGGCAAAAACTATGTTCTGAAATGGGCAAAATCAGTCAAGTGGGCGTGGTTTCACCCATATAAGTGAATTGTTCATAAAGTAATATCAACGGAAATTATATTAACAGTAAAAAACAAAGTTTTTGAATTGAGTTCTTAAAAGTATTTATTAGTTAATTTTATAGGTATTTAGATTTATACTTACAATTATATGCGCATGGACACAGAGCTGGGTATATTCAATTCCATTCCAATTACAAATCCTTGGAATTAGGAATTGGGAATTAAAACTTTTGAATTCCACAATATTGGAATTGAGAAGAATTTCAATTCCATTTCTGGGAATTTTATTTGGTAACTGAGATTTTCATTCCTCAGAAATTAAGTTGTCAACTGGTTTTCTAATTATGCAAAATAGGTGAAGGAAACAAATCTTTGGGGAAAAATTACTCTTTTTACGAGAATGTGAACATTGCTGATGTTTCTTTTGACATGTATGAAGTGGCGGAATTTATCCCAACTTGGCTGTTTAATTGTGGATAAAAAGCAATATAGGCAGATCATAGTTTATTTGTTATCCACCATTTATCAAAAAAATTCCACCTCTAAAAATCACACAGGTGAATAGAAAAATTGCCGAGCAATTCGGAGAATTTTTTTTTGACAGCTCCCTATACAATTATAAATTTAAATTACCAATTACAATTCCTTGGAATTAATTTGAATTTTTCTCAATTCTGTTACAATTATAATTGCTTGGAATTGGAATTGATGGGGAATTGAATTCCTAAAGTAATAATCACTACTCAGCTCTGTGTTTATTAGATATTCTATTTGTATATATGTATACACAAAGTGACATCTTCCTGATTGGCAATACGAATGGAGGTGATAAAATATGAACAAAAAACAAAATATTATGTATATTAGATGGAGTTGAGCTAATTTCAGTTTCTTTCGACCACGATCCAACCTTTTAACAGTAAATAAGACTCCCGACATATAAGAATCGAAAAAACCGTCGAGACACAGTGTAATTTGTTTGTTCGATTGTTCAACATACATACAATTAATTTTCACTGCAGGCACACGTTTTGTGTATTATAGCTTCCAGTTATAGCTACTCCGTTCACAGCATAATCATTAATGGAAAATGCAGGAGGCCCAACGTTCATTTAGTTACGGGTATGAGTATTTCGTATTGCACAACAGGACGAATCACCATGTAATAAGTGTGTATAAGCTAAAATGTACATACATACATATGAACTTAATGGAATAATCTATTAGTTTAAGGGAATGTAATACAAAACTACTCATTATTTATGTATGTATATATATATATTTAATGCAACGTAATAAGTTAGTTTGCATTAAGGCACTGAAGCATAAAGTTGTGTAAAATTTTCAACTGATCATCCAGGTCATTTCTACTGAGAGTACAGACGAGAATATAGCCTGAGATAGCTCGAAATATGTATTATTCCTCATCGTAGATAGAACCATGAATGAAATAAATAATAATGTGCTTCTTAACTGGCAATCAAACAGAGTTCCTAATCCAACTAATTAACTTATAAAATAACATAAATCTTGAGTTTCAACCATAACTTAAAACATAAGTTGCAGAAAACGAAATCATACATGTACATTAATTCATGTACGATTACATATAGCAATAACACATATGTATATGCATGTTATATATTATAAATAAATTTAAGTATCAATAGTTATGAATATTATATTGCAATAAGAGCCTAACATTTAAGAATATCGAAATTAATTGCTTAGTTAACTGAAATGGAGCTTACTCGTAAGTCATTTGTTTAATTACATACATTTGAGATAAATATAATACAATGAAACTACATACACATATATATGTGAATACTAATTTGTTACGAGTATACTACAGAAGGCTTAATTGTCTACTAAAATAAAGGAATATTTAATGGAAACATCTTTAGTTATAAAGTTTCATAATGCGAGTTCCAACCATCAAATGCTGTGTATTGACTTTATGAAATCCTTCGATCGATTACAATGGATGGTTAATATTGCGTATGGTACTTAAACCATATTCACAGCTCCATCTGCTTCAAACGTTGGTATTGAAATCAAATCACTTTTTTTCATTGAATCTCTCAATGCTGGATTGGAGGAAGATCCGATTGCGGCATTCAAATCAACTGAGTTGTTTGCGATGGTTTTCTTTTGATGTTTTTTCTTGTAATGCTGCTGTCGATTAGGATGAGAATAGCATGAGTTGTGATTATTTTTATCTGATTCGTCTTCGCATGATTCCTGTTCATCACTGGTGTCATCAGAATCTGTTGCAGTTGTGATGTTGGTGGCTATAGATTTCATTTTTTTCAACGCCTCTGGAACGTCGGGATTGCTTTCGAGTGTGGAATGTTGACTGGAAGGTGAGTGACTATATTCTGAGGTATTCTCCTCATCTGATACAATAGCGGCATTGCGCTTATGTATAGCGATTTTGGATGCCATTGGAGTCTTATAACAGCGACGTGATCTCATCCCACGACCAATCGGAAGACGTCCAATGCTGAAAAAAAAATTTAAATATAAAGATAAATAGTATGTACATAATAAATATATGTTGAAGCCTAGACCATGGAAAAATCATATATAACCATTTCACCTTGGCAAAAACAACACAGCTTTGTTGTTGCGTTTGGTTCCATAAAATGTGAGAATCAACCGTACAACAAAACAATAACAACACATCATTGTTGTTTCGGCCATAATGACGGCATGCAGTGAATGTCAAAATGGAGAAAAAACGTAAAAAAACAATCAAAAGTAAACAAAGATTTTGACAGCCTATGGTATTGACCACCAAGAAAGAAGGAGAATGAGTTGCTGGTAACTTCATCGTGGTATAAATTCACCTTTGCCTAGAGGGTTAACCTGGAGAAAATAGAACTAGTCCGATTTATCACTAAGAGCCTGTGCCAAATGTTATCAAAGTCTCGAGTGAGTAAATTTTTGACACTTGTGAGGTGAATATAATTGTAAAATATTTAAGTAACCCAAAGGGTTACATGATTAAATTGAATGATGATTGTTTTCGTAATTGATTTCTGCAAAAAGACAGTAATGAACGATTCATTCTTTTATTGATTTTGTTTTAATAAAATTACAATCAATATAGTCATGAGATTTCGAAATAGTGTTTTCATAGTGGTTTTTTCAATTATTTTTATGTTTAGTTAATTTTATATTTAATTTTCCGTTGTTGTTTCACCAGGCATTGCTGTCAAATTTTACTCGATTACTTTGGGTGTGTGTTAAACGGTAACTTTTTACTCGGAAAAGAAAATATTGACACTATTGAGGTGAATATGAGCTGTGAAAATTTTCACTATCTCAATGGCTACTATAAATTTTGACAATTCAAAATGCAACATTTATAACAACCGAATAAGTATTTGGAATAATATTTGAAAAAATGAGAATGTTAACAAAGCTTGGAAGAAAATGAATTAATTAAATTTTTGTTATGTTTTTATTTGTCATCTTATTTCTGTTTGCATTTAGTTAACACTCTTCTATTTGCGAAATTATCGCAATTAATAAAGAACCAAATAATATATTTCATTTCTCATTGCAATAATAATAAGATGAAATACACAAGAATTTTTATTCTCAAGTTTGTTTGTTTACAATCTCATCTCACAATACTAAAATTTTCTCTGTCAAAATTTTATTTGCATTTTGCGTAGAAAATTTACAAATTTTTCTCACCATGAGAAATTTTTCCCCACCACTATCATGGTGAAATCTATACTATTAATAATTTCTGTGGTCAAAAGCAATAAGCGCTTAAGTCTAAAAATCTCATTTCGAGTAAACACGGTTTGAAGTTTAGTTTAGTTTATTTCAGTCTATGGAAGTACAGATCCTTACAGACTAATAGATAAAAAAACTTAAAATAAAGAAAGAAGTATTCATGTATGTAATTCAACATAGGAAGTATAACAATTATAACAAAAAACTCACGAATGCATATAAATAAATAAAACAATCCTTGATTTAATTAACAATTCGATAAATACAATTAATTCAGAATAGAATATAGAATTGATTTAAAAGTTTCTCTAGCTAAAGTTATATCCAAAGAAATATTTGTAAGACTAATTCTATTAAATTCAAGAAGAGCTCTTGTGATCTGCTCATTAAGTGCATAGTTTGTTCTTTGCAATCCAACATTAAATAAGTCAGCATGACGCAATTTCCTTGAAGGAACATTAAAACCAATGCGTTCTAGCAAAACAGAACAATTTATTTTACCACTGATAATATCAGTTATAAAGGTCAAGGATTGCACAGTTCTTCTGCACTCAAGAGAATTTAAATCTATAAGTAAGCAACATGCATTGTAGGAGGGTAAAGGCTGAGAAAAATTAAGTGAACTTAAAGCAAAATTAATAAATTTTTTTTGTATCCGTTCTATTCTTTTAATGTGAGTAGCATAAAATGGATTCCATATAAAAGAGGCATATTCCAACCTGGAACGAACAGAAGTAGTATAAAGAAGCTTTAGCGTATACGGATCAGTAAACATTTTAACAGTAGAGAACAAGATTTAGGAATAATGTAGTTTAAATGATCTAAAAACGTGAACCGTGAGTCGAATAAAACACCCAAATCAAGAGTTTTCTTATGTGATTTCAACTTCGAATTAGCAAGTTGATATGATGAATTAAGAGAACACCGAGATTTAGAAAATGTTACAAAAAAACACTTTTATAGATTGAGATGTAGAAGATTTTTGTCACACCATAGAACTACATTGTTAAGATCAGACTGTAGGCTACAAATGTCCAAAGCATTATTAACCCTTAAGAAGATTTTTAAATCATCAGCATACAAAATAAATTTTGTGTTGATAAAACAAAGAGAAATATCATTGATAAATAAATTAAAAAGCAAAGGGCCCAAAATGCTGCCTTGTGGGACACCAGAGGTTGCTTCGAAAAAATACGATTTAACATTATCCACCAGTACACAAGAACTGGATTTAATCCAGTTAAGAAAAGTAGAATGAAAACCAATTCTAGCAAGTTTTGCAATTAATATGTTGTGACAAACCTTGTCAAATGCTTTAGAAAAATCGGTGTACACAGTATCTACTTGCACACCCAAATCAAATGACTTAATACCGTAATCAGAAAAGACGGCTAAATTGGTTACTGTAGAGCGACCTTCAACAAAACCATGCTGGCAAGTACTAATTACGTTCTTTATTGCAAAATATAATTTATTCTTAACTACGCACTCAAAAAGTTTAGAAATTGTTGAGAGCCTTGAGATTGGTCTAATGCGATTGGTTGCCACTCTATGTAAGCGAATACGTTTCTTTTTTATAACTTTTATTTTAAAAAACTTAGAATTTCGGAGATTTCACGTGCATGTGCACTGGAATAAGTAGAACACGATAGCACGATTTATAACTCAATTCTGTCTTAAGTCGACTTAAGCGTTTATTGCTTTCGACCACAGATTTGATAAAGTTTGGATGTGTTATTGAAGTAATCTCTTGAACTGCTGCCCTGACTTAAAAATAGTTTTCAGTATTATAATAGTGGCACATAGGCTTTATTTTATTTCAATTAAACATGTGGGCGTGGCCCTCCCATACAAACTAAACACTTGAATTGATATATCTGAGGAACCATAGTAAAAATACAATGAATATTTTTGTGAGATGATGGTATATTAGTAGTAATTATTGGGCAAAATTTAGTATTTTTAGGACAAGTGGGTGTGGCACCTTCCATACAAAAAAAATACTTGAAGTCACGTAACTGGAGAACCATAGTTCGGAAGGTAATAAAAGTTTATAAGCAAAAGTGGTATGTTAGTAGTAGTTATGGGCAGAATGTGTTTTTTTAGGCACAACATTCCGTACAACTCAAATGTTTTTTTTGGTATATCTCCGCAACTATTCATAGCACAGTACTGAGGTTTAATACAAGGTAGTTGGCTAACAATGTCATGCCACTGGAAAAATGTGGGCGAAATTGGAAAAGGCGGCATGGTACCTCTAATATAATCTGAATTTTAGTTATGGAATATATCACCAATTATTTGTAGGAGGGCTTTTTATATATGAAAAGTATTCTGTGAGAAAGATATGGAAAGGCGTGGAGTACTGAGCGTGATCCTTTTCATACAAATCTAATGCTTTATTGGAAATATATCCAGAATTATTAAACGCATAGAATTGAAATTTGATTCAAAAACGTTACTTGGTATAACCAAGCTACAAAAATAATGAGAGTGGGATTGAAAAAAAGGGCGAGGCACTTTCCATACAACCTGAATTTTATTATTGGATATTTCAGGAACTATTTGTGGTGCGGCACTAAGATTTGGTATGAAAATATAGGTAGGCTTGAGTTAGTGGGTGTGACACCTCCTTTGCAATCCTTATTTTTAATACGAAACATTTCCTAAATTATTTGTGGTACAGTAATGATAGTTGGCACTAGAACTTTGGTTGACAGTGGGATGCAGCAAGCACTTTGTTTAGCGTTGGCTAAACAAAGTGGGCGTGACACCTTCCATACAAATTAAATATTTGAAAAGATATATCTGAGAAATCATAGCTAGGAGGAAAGATTGTGTGTAAAGGCGATATATTAGAAATATGCACTTATAAGGCAGAATATGGTTGTTTTTGGATACGGTGGAGTAGAACCTCCCATAAAAACAATTTGCTCAAAACGGCATATGTGGAAAACCATAGCAAGGGAAACAATGAAAGTTTGTTTGTGAAGGCTATATGTAAGTAGTTAGTAGTTATTGGGGATCTATAGCATGAAAGGTTATGACGGTTTGTATGTTAAGTGGGAGTGGAATGAACTAAAATGTAAATTGCGACGACACTGAGGCCTCTCAAGTGTATTAACTATATATAGTTTCTGCCATTTAACATACTTAACTACCGAGTTCCGGGCAGAATGATGTTAATGTACCTAGAGGGAAATATGTAACAATTTTCTTTGATTACCAAGCCACGACCAAACTAAAATTAGTGGGCGAGAGTAAGAGAGACCTTGTCAGATTAGAACAACAACGCTGGTTCCGTGGCTAGGCATGGATTCTCGTTAGAAATAACTCATTGGTAGGAAGAATAAAATGGATGGATCAAGAGGTACAACCCGTCCCATAGGGTATTACTATGTACTAACAAGTTTCAGTGTGATTAGCTCTAGCAACCTAACTTAATCTATGACACAACAGGCCATGAAAGGCATAGGCCAAGATTATCGCATCCACTTGATTTATGCCGAATCCACAGCGCGAAGTGAAAAAATAAGTGAAGGAAATACAAAGAAAATCAAATGAAAGAGGAAGACAGAGTTATCACCATGTTAAATACAACCAAGATAGTGGTATCAAAATTAATGAAGAGCATCCACTTAACCTAGGCTAACCAAGTGTTTTAATTAGTAACTTCACTTACCTCCGTCTTCGCAATGAGTAATTATAATCAGTATCTTCTCCCTCCTCATCAGACCAACTGTCGTCGCAGAGATCTTCGTTTGACTCTCCATTTGCATTTGAGATACACTCGTTCTGTTGCCTTCCGGAATGCTTAAGTTGTTGCTTTGCACGTTGGCTAGAGCACCTCAACAAACGTGGGCTAGTTCTTACTTCTTCTGTTTTTCCAGCCACACTATTGATGCTCTGTGCATTATCAACATGCGATGAAATTGTCTTATGTTCATTGCTTTCAATGGTTGCATTCCCATTCTCCGATTGTAGATTCGCTGCTTGTTCGTTGTTGCAGCCGATGTTGCTGGTGGTGGTTGTGGTGTTGGTTTGTATGCACAACCGATTTTCGTTAATGAATTCGATTACTTTGCGACCGAGTCTCTCTAGGTTTTCGTTGTCACTGCAACAATCTCGAATATCGAGTCTTTCGTTGCTATTGATAACATCGTCAATTAATTGATCTGGACTGGAGCATGCATCTTGGAAAGTCAAGTCACTTGTCGTCATTGAATTGCCATTTGGGCTGGTTGATGTGGTGAGCGGTGATGATTGGTGATGTGGCTGTTGATGGTGGTCATTTTGTTGTTGTTGCAATGACGTTGTTTGGCGTTCTGCTAATTGCGTATGCTGCTGCTGCTGACTGAAATGCGGAACTTCGATTGGAGCTGATATCTCCACGTCATGGCAGAGAATCATTGATATATCGCGTGAGGCATAATATGCACTCGGACTGATGTCAGTTTCGCTGACGTCCATGGCATCAGTCTGAGTTTCGGTATCCACCAATTTCACTTTGCGGTTCTCGGGCTCACTTTGATAACGGCGATCTCTGCTGGGACTATATTTGGGAGCGGCTGCAAAAGTGCCAGAACCAACACGTCTATGCCTGGTCTTCTTCAGCTGCTTTTGTGCAGTAACACAATATGATTTTGGTTGGCTGCAATTATCGAGCTGGGCATACAGCGCGCATTTTACAGGGCTCTGTAAGCACATTGTGAATTTAACGCCCTTTTCAACATTTCAACACATTTCGTATTAATTTAAATTTTAGTTACCTCAGGTGTGGTTTCAGGATCTGGGGTTGAAGATTGTTGTTGAGCATTTCCTGAAGTTATCATTGGAGTGTTGAGTCTTTTGCGGTAATACTGCATTTTGCGTAAGGTGTTTCCCAGACGTCTAGTTGGTTTGTAACCTGGTAGCTTCTTTTCTCTCCTGAAATAATAATCATTACAGTATTCCAACATTGCAAGGCTTTTTTTTTTATTTTCAACTTACTCAGCTATTTCTTTTTCTTTCTCCTGCAATTGGGTCATGCATTCACTTAATTCCAGGTATAATCGATTCGTCTTTTCAAGCTTATCTTCGTACACCATTCGAATATCTTGGGCATGCTGCCACTCAGCAGTACGGCGCTTTATCAAATCTTGTTCATACTTATGTATACTCGTACCGTTCTGCGTGATTTCCTTGAGATATGAACGTACTTCTTCCTTCCAGGACCTTTGGGTTTCAAAATACAGTTTTTCGGTTTTTCGCAACAGCTCCGGACCAGCGATCTCTAAATGTGACAGGATTTGCCGAAAAGAAGGACGGTTTCGTGGTTTTGTATTCCAGCAAAGTTTCACTAACAACTTGAAGCCATCTGGACAACTGGAGGGAATAGGAAGCTTAAGAGAGTTATTGCCAACACCCCATATGATAGCTGATGAATCCACGTCTTTGTAAGGTATTTCACATGTCAACATTTCCCAAAGCACGACACCGTACGACCAAATATCGACTTTCTCGGAGCACGGCTCATTGCGAATAACCTCCGGTGCCATCCAAGCAACAGTTCCAGCAAAACTCATCTTCGTACTGATTTCATTCCATTCACGACTCGTGCCAAAGTCACTGATTTTTACTATTTCATTTGTACTAATAAGTATGCTGCACAAAGAAAAGATATAAATGAATATTTGAATACTGTAAAGTATGTAACTCTAGGCAACATATTGAAACGGTTATTTCAAGTGTTGCCTAATGTGCAAGTACATATGTATAAATAATAACTAGGTATTAGGAAAATGTTAATTCTTGAAATTACTTTGGACTTTTCAAATCCCTGTGTATTATTTTATGCGAGTGAAGATACTGCATACCAATTGCTATTTGCTTCGACCACGACACCAACCGAGACGGCATCATAACTGCTTCCTCTTTCAGGATGTTTTGCAATGGACCGTAAGGACAAAATTCCATAATGATACAAAATACTGGTGACTGCGTGCAGACACCCCTGTAAATGAGAGATGTGACTGTTATATTCACAAATAGTTATCTAGTATATCGACTGCACTTACTTAAATTTAATTATATTCTCGTGATCCAATTTTCGCAAATGCTTTATGTCGGTTTCCTTCAGTTCTTTCACTTTTTTGACAGCTACAATGTCATTTTTTAGTTTTCCGCTAAAGACTGCTCCCTGAGCTCCACTGCCAAGCCATTCTAGGTCTGATATTGCCTCGAAGGGAATTTCCCATTCTTCGCTTTTAGGGTTCTTTATTTCAATTACACCAGCTTTGCCAATGAAAGAAAGCACAGGCTTCATGCATCCCAAAAGCCCATACATCCAATTTATTGGCTTGTCTGGATGGCCAAATGTGCCGCCATTTGGGGGCCATCGATGTTGACAGGTATTTTCTGGACTACTATCGGTAACTTCGGCACCGTTCTGTTGTTGGAGATCAGTATCTGCTTTAAAGGGTAGATCTGTTGTTGCCATTCTTAGGTGTCCAAACTCATCGTGAATGCAAGCCAAACTGAAAAGAAGAAAAAGACGAATGAATTTTTAATAAATAAATAAATAAGACTTCAATTTCACTGTTCGGATTCGGCATAAAATTATAAGTTGATTCGACTTATAAGTTGATTGTAGGTCCAAGTATGTGGTATCACAATGGGCCTTTCAGGCCTTAATGTGTCTCTCGACAGTCACTCTAACCTAACCTAAGGTCTACAAATTGTCCATATTTTTATAATATTGCATTTTAATAACACGATATGCAAAATAATTTTGTAAATTACTCTTTGTCCATTCTATTGACCGGTTTCTTGGCGCTGTTCAGTTGTTCAACCAATAACTTTTTAAAATGTCCTGAAATTCAAGAAGTATATGATCTGTCAAAAATCTCTATTTCTTTCTACGGATATCAATGGTAATGATTTAAGCATGTTCGCCTAAAAATCTATCATTTTCGGAGATGTTTGCGCTACCCTACTGAGTTTAGTTTAGTTGTACTCCTTATCGATTACCTTCAATCAAACTAGTTAGGATTACATATGGATGGGTCGAAAGATATCAGTGTATGTCCAGAATGCTACTCTGGAAAGCAAAGTCAGGTATATCTTCTGCTGGGTTTCACTTGCAAACATTGTTATTCAGGCATTTTGGAATAGTCTTTATTTATTTTTAAAATAGGACCACATTACCACAAAGTGCACCTAATTTTTCTTTTGATTTTTAAACCTTACAGTTTATATATAGGTATAACTAGCGGAAAATCATAACCAGGTCTCGGATTTTGTTGACCTAATTTAATTTTAGTCATATTGCTAGAATTTAACCCTCCGATAACCGACAAGGTCCCTAGGGAGCCATGACATTTTCAACGAAGCGATATTTCAATACGGTTAGATCAAACAGCTTCAGCTTACGTGACTTTTATAAATGCGATGTTTAGAAGCGATTAAAATCGGCTTTGACACGATTCTGTGAACACTATACCAAACACATTGCATTAAAAGAAAAACAGTTATACGCATCACAAGCTATGTTAATAGTGAAGGGCCCTGGTGACCTTGTCTGGCTTTGACCGTTTAAGAAGTTACCGGTTATCGGAGGGTTAATTCTACGTCCTTTGTAATGCATTAAAATATTCTCTAGAAAGAACTTTTGCAATCAAGCATAAAATTTTAAAGTCAAAGTTTTGCAACAATTGTTTTGTGACGCTCTTATTGTATTTATTCTCTCAAAAGAAGCCAGCAGTCGGAAGTCGGCTGCTTTGGTTGTTTTTAAAGAAAAAATCTCAAGATCTCAACTGGAATATAAAGAATGAAAAGAAGATCAATTTAAAATATTTCCACATATTTTAGTACTGAAAAATTCTAAATTTATGTAATTGTTACATTTTCCAAAATGTGAAAATAATTTAATATAATTGGTTAAAATTACCCAATAAATGTTCCGAAAATATAAAAAATTACCTAATAAATAAAAACTCCAAAAATTTACTTAAAAACTCTTCAGATTTTGATTTTAAAGGTCATAAATGGAGTTTATGAGTACCTTAGAGATCTTTATGATAAAGCAAAAAAAAATATGACAAGTCAACAAAATCCGAGTCCTGATCATAAACATTCAAGTGGAATGCATTGGAATGTATGATGCGACACAAAAAATATTCATCTAAATTATAAAATTTTTTTAGCATAATTTTTAAGACCTGAAATTTTAAATGTCAAACTTTGCGATAACTGTCCGTAAGATTTTATTACAGAATCGTAGTATAATTAGAATTGTCGTTAGCTCCACTTAGCGATCAACAAATTACTGTAAAAGAGTTACAAAGTCGCACTACAGATGAAGCGTTAGAAGCGGTTAAATTTACGGAAAGAGTAAATAAAGAATATAATGATGGAGAGGGGATAAATGAGGCGTGTGATCCGAAAAAATATCCATAATATCAATAAGAATACAAAACAATATCTTGATATGATTATCATTTGGATTTTAAATTAAATTCCTAAAATAAAAACGGAACGCAGTTTAGAAAATATTTTTTTTTTTCCAAAGGAAGAGGAGTCCAAAAAATTAGATTTCAATAATTTTCGAGGCCGAGTACAAAAAGGTTCTTTTGCACCTAAATAAATAGTATGCAAAATATAACATATGAAGTCATTCGGATCCTCAAAATTGAAAATCTCTTCCACTCACCATCCCAAAGGTAATTCTAATGAAGAAAAGGCAATATAAATTTTTTGAAAATCTTAGAAACTAATTACAGCAACTAGCAAAAAAACAAAGAATAAAGTTTAGATTTTACAAAATAGTAATTGTTTATGAGTAGGGCAAGGAATTCCATGTAAGTCTTTTTACTCTGTATCTCAAAAGTGAAATGATGAAGCTATCTTTATGAAACATGAAATTCCCTCTAAAATGGCAATTAATCGTTCGTGCATATTTTTGCATATTTTACAATAAATGCATGTTTTTCGCATATTTTTTTTTTTTGATTTACATATTTTTAATTTTTAAATAATTTTGATAACAAGATGGGGAACATGGCTTAATGCAGTAAAATATTACGCCCAAAACTTCGAGGAATTCGGTGAAATAGTGACAGAGTTTAACGATACTGATTCGACATCGATTAAAATCGTAAAAGAATTTTAAGACATCCCTCAAATCTCAACTGATTTTTGTACACAGCAATTATGGGGTTTTACGTGAAGTATTCACAAAATTAGAAGGAAATAATTCTTTGAAAAATGAAGTACATTTAGTCAATAAGCTTTAAAAAAAAACATGCCTAAAAAGTTATTGAAAAATTATATTTTGTTCCCTGAAAATACAAAGGTTTTCTTGAAATAAGGCAACTTGCGAGTATTTTGGAAGTTAATGAAGAAAATTGTTTTACGAACAACTATTCTATAAATGATTTGTTTACCTTTAACCCGTTCGTGCCAGAATTTTAACGGGATTTGATAGAAACCTTTTGTACTTAGATTATGGTTACTTAGGACTTAACAAAAAAACATACATAAGGAGCTGTATACGACCACTGGATATCCATTTTTCCTCGCTAAGTTATAGTTTAAACCTAGAGGTAAGACTAAACCTTTATGGTGGACCCCGGAGATTGCAGAGCTACGAAAAGTATGCAGAAGACTCTTTAATAGAGCCAAGGCTTTCAATGACTGGTTTCTCTTTAAATCTAAACAAAGGGAACTTAAGTACGCTATAAGAAAAGCCAAAAGGGCGTCTTGGAGGAACTTCTGTGGTAGCATAGAAAGCTTCTCCGAGACTAGCCGACTTCGAAAACTCTTGAATACGACCCCTAGGGCTCTCGACTGTATCCAGAAATCCGATGGTCACTGGACTGATTCTGGGATCGAGACCTTAGAGGTCCTCCTGTATACTCATTTTCCAGGGAGTAAAACCTTCGTTGATCATAGTCTTCCTGTGACCGATCATCTTTTAAGTAACACCTCCCCTTTTCAATTGACCGACACTCTTCTAAAGTGGGCCATCAAATCCTTCAGCCCCTACAAATCTCCAGGGCCAGATGGCATCATTCCCGCGGATTTTCAGCAAGGGGCTGAACACGTAACATCATGGCTATTGCAAATTTATAATGCTTGCCTAAAATTTTCGTACATTCCCAAAAGCTGGAGAGAGGCTCGTGTAGTCTTCATACCCAAAGCAGGGAAGGCGTCCCATATCAATCCAAAGGACTTCAGACCGATCAGTCTGTCCTCCTTTCTCTTAAAAATATTAGAAAGGGTTCTTGATTTTCATATCAGGAACTCTATCAATCCCACTCTTTTATCCAAATCACAGCATGCCTATACTAAAGGGAAGTCTGTGGAAACAGCGCTACATGTACTCATTGAGGAAGTTGAGAAATCACTTTCCAACAAGGAGTACACACTTGCAGTGTTTCTCGATATCGAGGGGGCATTCAACAATGTCTGCCCCGACGCTGTCGTTAATGCCTTAATAAATCTTAATCTTGATGTTAATCTGGTTAAATTTATAGGACAACTACTTAAAACACGTATCATCAGCTCCTCTATCGGAAATGATAAAGTCAAAAAGGTTGTCAATAGGGGCACACCACAAGGAGGTGTATTATCGCCTCTTATTTGGAATCTGGCGGTGAACACACTGCTAAACAGATTAGATCAAACCGGCTGCAAAATAATAGCTTATGCAGATGACATTGCTATTGCAGTATCCGGCAAATACGTTGCTACTCTTTCAGAACGGCTAAATCACTCACTTAGCATTCTGTCTCACTGGTGCCGTGAATTCGGTCTTAATGTTAATCCTGCCAAAACAGAGGTTATGCTTTTCACTAGAAAGTATAAAATACCAACTTTTGCCCTACCCAAAATTAATGGTATCTCGCTTTGTCTTAGTAAGCGCGTCAAATATTTAGGACTTTTTCTTGATCCTAAACTTCAATGGAAAGCTAACATAGCAGAGAGAGTACGGAAAGCCTCTTACGCTCTCTACTGCTGTAAGAGGGCATTAGGAACAAGATGGGGTCTTCAACCTCGAGTCACTTCCTGGCTCTATTCAGCAGTGGTCGAGCCTAATCTTCTTTATGGATCCGTCTTCTGGTGGCCAGCTACTTCAAAGGCGGTCAACCTTAAACCACTGGATAAGGTTAGAAGAACGGCAGCCATATTGATTACTGGGGCCCTCCGTACTACCTCCACGAAAGCTCTCTTCGCAATCCTTCATTGGTTGCCAACCTCACTTCTGGTCAAGCAACAAGCTAAGTGCTCTGCTCTCAGACTCAGTGCCCTAACTCGCTGGACCCGGTCAAACCTGGGCCATGCCAAGATTTTAATCCACGATACGTCCGTACCAACTAACGTAGACTACATTTGCTCTACCCCTAATTTAAACCACACGTTCTTCACTCATATCCCCAGTAGAGAGGAATGGGTTAATGACGAGGTGGTCACTGACAATTTAATTGACATCTATACAGATGGATCCAAATCGGAGGAAAGAGTCGGCTGTGGCGACTTCTCTAGTAAGCTAGATCTCAGACTCTCTTTCCGACTTCCTGACCATTGCAGCGTCTTTCAGGCGGAAGTAATGGCTATCTATCAAACGTCCAAGTGGCTTATTCGCAACGATTCATTCGATACGAACATCCGCATCTACACGGACAGCCAAGCAGCAATCAAGTCCCTTGCCGGTTTTTTCACTACATCAAAGCTTGTTCTCGACTGCCGATTTTCACTCAACATTTTGTCGAGTCACTCTCAGGTCCACCTATTTGAATATTTCAGGTAACTGCAATGCCGACGAGTTAGCAAAACAGGGCTCGCAACTTACAGATATATCACCTACCTGCACCATTGGTGTCCCTCTTACGTCTATTAAATTAGCCATTAAGCAAAACTATCTTGAGGAAGCAAAAAGATCCTGGGTAGCGGAGCATACCTGTGGTATTACTAGGCTAACATGGACCACTATGGACAATAAACGTACTAGACAGCTACTCAACCTAAGCAGAAGCTCCATCAGCATAACGACTTCGGTGCTCACGGGACACTGCATAATGGGGAGACATGCTGCAAGACTTGGACTGCCATTCAATGACTTCTGTCGGGGCTGCGGCTCTGAGGAGGAGGAAGAAACAGTCCTTCATTTCATGTGCGAATGCCCATCCCTGGCCAGGAGGAGACTAAAACTCCTGGGTTCACCTTTCTTCACTAGTCTGTCCGAGCTATCATCCATAAATATTAAGGACATAGCCAGATTCATTATGGAATCCTCATGGTTCTCCACTCCGTAAATGGGGGAGTCGCGCCGTACTGTGGTATCACAATGAGCCTAATTATGTGCTTAAGTGTGCTTTCAAGCAGAAGGCTGCCACTCCAACCTAACCTATAGTTTAAAGCATTTTTTTTTATAAAAAAATGAGTGAAAATAATTTTTGATCAACTTTTACACTTAGGTTTTGACTTGACTTCAAAGACAAAATATGTAAAAAAAAAGCCATAAGCACGAAATTTCTAATGTTTGACAATCAGAAAACGTAAAAAATACCTAACACAACTGAATGCATAGATTATTACTAATGAAATTAGTTAAAAAACTATTTTATGCCACAGTTAAGTGAATGTTGTCTATAGGCAACATCGGGCATGAAAGGCTTAAATATGCTCCTATAACGGTTATTGATTTAGAGCAATCATTTTCTTTAAGTATATTTCTTGACTTGGGTTGAAGTCAGGACTACGTGGAAGCTGGTGTAGTTTTATCTTCAAAAAGAGTTATACTTTTTTAATACTCTCATTTTGATGTGTGTCCTTGAGAAGTTTTGGTAACTTTTTTCCAAGAAAAACTTCGCTTCTTGCAGCAGTTGCATTAAAACTAAGCCATTTAAATGGAATATAACGATGGTACGTTATATTATGGTAGATGTTTGTTAAATTGGACGTCTAATCTATTAAGTATATGATTTTGTGACTTATAGTGTTTTCAATACATGCCCTTCAATAAGTTTTAAAGTATAATTTTTAGCTTCAGGTAGTGCCAAAGTACTCAGTTATTAGGTTATTAACAGGGATCACATTGTGAACTACAATATAATATGTACGAAGGGACTAACAAAAGTACGCTAAGTTGGTGTTATTTTATTAATTTCTGAAAAATCCAAAGTTGCTAGACGATATATAATAATTTTAGATATTTCATTTAACATTCCAGGTAGATCGGTAAAAATTTAAACGAAAAAAAGTTAAATTACTGATTGACTTAAAATGACGAAGGTCCAAAATTGATCCAAGAAGTGATAACTGATGAACTGGTACTGAATGCCTTGACTGTGTCACGAGTATTAGAAAATCATCTTCAATACAAGAAAGCAATCTGTTGTGGCGAATGGCGGTCAAAAACAATAATGCTTGTTTTGCTCAATATTTCTTTATACAATTTAGCAATTTTAATAAAATCCAAGAGGTGCAAATCCGCTCTTTAAAGCAAGACAACTTAGCGAACTTTTGTTAGTCCCTCTTCATATGTACAATAGTTATTAAGACAAATGTTATTGTTTCTGAGGCTATATCACAAAATTGAGGGTATGTATCAGCGATGCCAACTTGCGGGGAATTCCCCGATTTGTGGGGAATTTTACTTAATACGGGGAATCGGGGAATGAGCTGTTTTTTGCGGGGAATTTGAAACCGCTCAGCTTTTAGTCAATAAAGTCTGTAGAAAATTTTTTGTAAAATTCTATGTAATGTATGTTTAAATTTTGCAATACTTCATATTTTGAGTCTTATAATCTTAATCTCTTCTCAAGAGGGCCCTGCACTTTCTTGGTTTGGAGAAATACATTTTTAAAAAAGTGTGTAATTTGAAAGTATTATATTTCAAAAGTATTTTGTAAAAATTTCAGAGAGAAACTCGAAGTGCTATCATAGATATAGACGATTATAGCGGCGAGTGCCAGTCAGGCCAAAACAAAATCCCCCATGTGTCGCAAGAATTCCGGAGTCAAAAAGTACGTTACTATTAACCTACCAGTTCTGGAGCGCATTAAAATAACATTAACCTTGATCAATTTTAAGCGTATGTTGCTATTATAATATAAAATTATACCGGTGTGGGGAACTTGATTGAAAATCGGGGAATTTCTCAAGAGCTATCGGGGAGACAGAAAAATTGAGTTGGCATCCCTGGTATGTTTATATATAATAATATACTTAGGTGATCTGACACTGCGATTGTTTTCTGTCTTATAGTTTTCATTTATTGAAACCATAAACTCAAAATATTTACAATTGAATCAACGTCACACATTTGTATTGTATTTGTTTTTTACATTTTCATGTGAGAAGCGACGGGAGTCAGTACAAAAAAGCGCAAACAATTTTATATTTATTTTATGCCACATATATGTAAACTTACATGCTCTTCGCATGGTTGCTTTGAAATTTTCGGTTGACATGGTGCATTTGGATCTTATAAAAACTCTCATTTGAAGACTTTTTGGTAAAAGTTATAAGAGTTTCATGCACTTTGACTAGAGTGGACAAAAAATCGATTTTTAAATTTTGGTGTTTTCTTGAAGCTTGAGGTCTTAAGAATGTCTGGTGAAAATGTCAAGAAAATATTTGAAGAAATAACGGCTGCTTGCCACCTCCAAGCAGCCGGATCAGACAGGGGAATTTGCTCATTGCTAAACTTTAAAACTCGTTTTTCTCGAAACCATGCTTTTCAAATCGGTGACCAAAATACATATCTCGACAACCACTGAACTGATTGACTTGAAATTTATTGTGGTTATTATATACAGAATTATCTAGTCTTTGCCGTAGGATTTTTTAATGGCTTGTTTTTTTCAGCAAAATACTAAAAAATGTTTGCCTGAAAATCGCTACTTTAAGTTAAAACGCCCGCCATTGTATCAAACAAAAATATTTTTAAAACTATCTGTCAATTTAAATAATCGTTATGTTTTTTGTTTTCTGTTGATTACAGATGAAGAGAGAGTGGTCACCGCGAAGGACCTCTTTTTTGCGGCAGTTGAAAGAGTACACAAATACTCGGCCAATATTAAATATTTCTTAATAAAAAAAGTTAAACATATTCTCAAAAGTGAGTGCTTTCATTTCGTATAGGCTGTATATGGTATTCCCCCTAAGTGCCTAATTTTGAAGCGCTTGTCTTAAAAATCCGGTGGGTAAACACAAATATGTACATGTGTGCATGTGTTCGTACGAAGTTATTCGCAAAATTAAAAAAAAAGCATTGCAAACTCTTTGCACCTACACAATTTCATGGTACTACATACATACATAGCCATACATCGTTCGTACAAATACGAACGATATACATGTATATACAGATAAAAGTTTCAATTTACACGTACGTATGCATGTATATCAATCTAGTATCTATTATAACGTCAGTGTATGGTGATGCCGATGATGAATAAAAGTTTGCGACGACAGACACATGAGAATATTTTAGATAAGATAACGAATTCTTTATTCGGCAGGTGAAAAGTAAATCACCCAAACGGCGCACAGTGATTCGATTGGAACAAGTCGCGGAACATTTTTTTATAAATATTGAAATATGAAAAAATGTAATAATAAACAATAAGAACCTATTGCCCAGTGAAATTCGCTAATGTTCAAAAATATTTAAACTTTTTCAAATAAATAGTTTAGTCGTTTACTCAGTCGTTTGCTACACCTGAAGACCCCTTACCACCCTAAGCTTACTTTGTACCTAGAATTAAATATTATCAACCATCGTAGTTCTTTCTTCCGGAACAAACCAAGTATCTGAGAAGGAAATAATTGGGCAAAAAATGTTTTTAAAACAACATATGGTAGTCATCTGAAAATTTAAATAATAATGCAACATGTGCATTTGTATATCTTTTTGAACTTGTTGATAATAAGAATATATATATGCGGGCTATTTATACTGAAGACGGTTTAGTGTATGCTTAAAGCATTATTATGGAAGCATTCATTTATATGGTAATTTTCCTAAATAAAAATCGTACTAAATCGAATGTTTAAATTGGTGAATTTAGTGCAGTACTCAAATTGCTCGAATTGATTATAACATCTCAAAAATCCCAGTCACTAAATTTGTTAACAACTTTATTTCAGCACGGCTTTCTACAGTGAAGGTCGACTGTCTATGATCTCCTAGGGTTCTTAACCAAGGGTATAAATGAATTTTCGAGTAACCAACAGACCGACGTAAATAAACCACGATTTATTAACTAGACAACTTTACTTTTATGGCTTTAACCTTGAGAAACTCTGTATCTGATATGTCCCATTTAGTTTCTGTTTTATACAAGGTGGGGCAAAAGTAATATCATAATGTGAATCGGATACCATTTTGTTGTTAGGGTTAAGTGGTTGTCCATAAGGACACACTTAGGCCAAATACGGCCCGTTATGTTACCACGTGGGTGTTTCATCCAACCTCTTTAGAACCTAAAAGTTAGTTGAATCAATTAGACTTTGTTATGAAATTAAGTAGGTCCCCAGGGCCCACGGTGAGAAATGGATTCTTCCTCTTCTTCATCTTTACAGCTTCTACAATAATCGTTTGAGGGCGCGCCCAATCTCGAGGCGTGTATGCCTATAAGACAGTGGCCAGTTATTACTGCCACAGCTTTGTATATTTATCTTCTACCGAGAGATAGCAGCTTACTAGAGCGTTTGGGGTTATACTCTGGCCATACCTGCTCTGTGGTTCTGCATGTGTGTTCAGTCAGCCATTTCGCTTTCGCTTGCTTCAAGAACTCCGTTTGGACACTAAGCTTGCAGGTTACCAGTGGGATACCCGGGTAGTTTTTAAATTGTATAATCGGCTTTTTTGTGCCTAATCTAGCTAGTTCGTCATCTTTGTTATTTCCAAGTATATCACTATGGCCTGATACCGATAGAAGGTGTATATTGAGTTCATCGGCTACTTCGTTGGGTAAACGCCGACTATCAAAAGCCACCTTGGAGGTCAATGATATACTTGCTAAGGATTTGATAGCAGGTTGGCTGTCGCTGAGAATAAAAATATCATGGGCTGATACTCTATTACATTTCAGCCAGTTCGCCGCTACCTGAATAGCCATGACCTCAGTTTGGAAGACGCTGCATTGGTCAGGCAGACGAAAGAATAAGCTTAGCCCTACTTGCTCAGAGAAAACCGTTGGTGTAAAGGTACACCCCATCCTTCTGCTGGCCTCGACTCTCGATCATATCCTCTCTCGAAGGAATGGAAGTGATGAAGTGATTGTCGAAGAAGGGTGTGGGGAGGGTGTAGTCAATGTTCTTAGATAAATTGGTGAATTCCGAAAAGATTTTGGATTGTCCTACAAATGATTTAGATCAGGGTTTGACTGAATTTAATCTAATAGCCGAGTTGGCCGCAACCTGTTTCCCAAAAAGATCAACAGGGGTTAAGTAGAGAATGGTATTCATGGCTTAGAAAAGGGTTGTCCTTAAGGCACCTGTGATTAACAACGATGCTGTTCTTTGAACCTTGCCCAAAGCCTTAAGGTGGACTTCTTTTTGAAGAGCTGTCCACCAAACCATAGCTTCATAAAATAAAATTGGTCTAATGACTGCCGTATAAAGCCAGTGAAAAATCCGAGGTTCCATACCCTAACTTTTGCCCACTGCTTTTTTATCTAGGATGAGTCCCAATTATTTCGACTGTTCCACTAACCTTAGAGTGACCTCGTTAAGAGTCGGAGTATTAAAGGTGGGGATTTTGTGCTTATTAGTGAAGAGGACCAGTTTGGTTTTAACCGGGTTTACTCCTAAGCAGCATTTACTGCACCATTTGGTCAGGAGCATTTTTTTAGAAATGAAAAAAATTTGGCTCTGCAAAAAGGTATAAAATTGATGATAATAAGTTGAAAATAATTTAAATAAAAAAAATTTTTAAACATACTACGTTTTTAAATTGGTTTTTAGTCAATATAAAATAATTTCTCCTAGTCAAATAGAGATTTATAACCTCATACAGATTCTTAACCTCATACAGATTGTACTGAAAATTTGTAATTGTGAATTTTAGTAGGTATGAAAATACTTGTATGATTTTAAACGAAAAGCGTGGGTAGAGATAAAATTGCTAGCAAATTAGGAGAATTATTTACCCATTAATTTTCTATTGCATGCACCACATGTGCACTACATATACAGTGCCGGTCATATCATTTGCAACTAAAATAACCTTTGTACTTTATATGACTTCTTATGTTCACTAAAATATTTTTTATTAAAAATCTTTTTATTCAAAACAAAGTATATTTATTGCCATTTATTATAAAAAATTAAAAGTATAAAATTATGTTGCAAATAAAAAAAGAAAGAAGTTATATTAAATTAAAGTCTGAATTGAAGAGGTCAAAACACTTGCAACTAGAAAAAATTAATGTGAAAATCGAAGAAAAATCGAAAAAGTTTTCAAAACTTTGTCGCATATCCATTATTAGCGATCACTGTTGCATGTCTACGTGGCATTGGCTCTATTAAATGTTTCGCCTGATTGATTCAAACTCTCTATAGGCTAGCAAGACATGGCTTTTTTCTACCTGCCAGAAGCAATGTCATACAGTTCAAGAGCTAGAGGTTTCATATCTGAGGCAAAATTGTTTCTTCCGTTCCTTACTCTAATTTTTAGAGATTTTTAGTAAATTTAATATAAAAAATTTCAATTCTTTATCCAGTATCGAAATTTGAAGAGTTTGTTTTATAAAACTTAATGAAATTCCCCGAAAATAGAGGTAAAGATACGAGGTGGCGGTTTACGTAAAACCAAAAAATTTTTGTTTTAAATTGAAATCGAAAAATAAGAAGACCTGAAACTCAGGCACAGTGACCTACATATAAGATCTTTTGCACCAAAGCACCAAATTATGAAAGAAAGAATAATAGATAAGAAATATCCTAGCCGGGAATCAAACCTGGAATCCCATAGACAATTGAAGTCGTCTAAAAACTGTTTATACAATCAAAAGCAGTCACTGTTTAATATTTTATTTATTTATAATTAAGTACATTTCAGCAAGAGAGTATTTTTCGAAGTTTTACTGTTTTGAAAATATATTCTTCAACTAACTATATAAAATTGTATACGTTTCCAGAAATTTAATCCAATATTAACCAAATCAATGCCCATATCCGTTAGTCTTTAGGCCATGGCATCCAAATATGCATGGCACTGAGATGACCAGCAGAGCATGCAAATTTGAACAAATTAAATAAATAGAAAAAGAACAACAGGAACATTTTGTTTCACTTTCAAATTTTTTCCCAAAATTGGCTTGGTAGTCAATGTGTTAAAAAAATGGATGAGAATACAGGAAAACCCACCGGTATTATTAGAGATCAAACTCTGATGTATAAGAATTGTGTTGGCCAGAAATTGTTACATAGATATGTAGTTTTCAAGATATGAGGGTGTCTGCAATTTTTGTGTGATTTTTTAAGGTTATGTTTGCTACCTTGTTATACGGACAATGATGGTTATTTTTATTCTAATAAACTTTTTTTGAACCACAAACCTCTGTTCATTTTGACAGTAAAAACCGCATGCATTCAAAAGATATAAGTTTGCGAATTAGGTCTCTAAACTTAAAAAAAAATTAGAGTTGTGAAATTATTATAATTATCATGGCAGAAGAATCAAGAAGGTTAGGTTAGGTTTGGAAGGCGTGTGCGAATATATATAGAAAGTGAAGAATCGATTCTGTCTCTTCTTCATCATGACAACTTCTGCACAGTCCGCTCGTTGGAATACGCCACCGTTGAAGCATTGGTGCAATAGCACAATGTCCAGTTATGACTCCTGTGAGCAGACGTACTGCAGATGGGAAAATATTTTGCATAGTATTGCAGGAACATAGAGAGAATGAGTATCTGCTTTTTATATTATTTTTTAACTCTTATTATGTTCAAGGTATTTCCTAATAAAGAAAACCAATTTTAATAACATTATTTAAAATTTATAATTTAGTACTAAGTAATAAAATTAATATTAATAATCTACTATTAACTCACCCTTTCCTATCCATTTAAAAAAATGCACCTCTAAAATGTTCCTCTTACTTGTCAAAAATTCAAAATGGCTACTATTTGAAAAAATGCATCTACCTCTAAATACTTCTACCATGATAATTGTTAAATTGTATTATAATTTTGTATGAAAAATGAGAGGATGCCGAATAAAGGCGATGTTACATGATCAATGTTTTGCTGTCAAACAATGAAATTGTTGTTGTTTTGAAAAATGAACATTGAGCTAAAGAGAGAATGAACACATTTCACTTCAAACTTTTTTAGTGACGAAAAAACCTGCACACTTCAAATAAAATGGGGTTGCTGCACATACACTGTTGTATTTTATTGGAAAATACTAATATTTTATAAAAAATACTAGACTTTTTACTAACTAATAAATACATTTTTTTTCTTTGCCACCCTTTGCGTTGTTGGCTTTTGTTTGTTTACACTGCGTCTACACCTGTCAGTGCTGGCATGCCAATTCAGAATATGTATTATCTGTCAAAAAACAGAAAAATTGTCTTTGTGACGTAGGCGTCCTGCCAATTACCATGCCAATTCATTTCTAACAAAATGTCAGACATTCCATTTATAATAATTTGCTCACTCCGTTCTACTTTGTTTTTGTTTTCTCTAACAAATGGGAGAAACGTCAAATATTGTTGGCTTACGTCAAATCATTGGCAGAATTCATTGGGACCGAAATTTGCTTGCCAATAACTCTACCAATGAGAAAAGTGTGAGTGTATTAGTGAAAAAATGTGAGTGTATTAGCATTGGCATGCCAACACTGGCAGAGGTAGACACTGGGTTATGAAAATGAGTACTGTTTAAAAAATTACTTAATAATTTTTATAAAAACAAGGGTAATTCAATGGCCAAGCAACAAAGTGGCGAGCTTATTTTAATAGTTCGCAAATTTTAAAGATTATTTTTCTGTGTTTTTCATATATAAATGCAGTATTTTTTGTATAATTTGTTTCTTTTTCCACCAACATTATATCATATTGTCATTATAATTATTTTCCATCCAATTCCATTCCAATTGTTGAATTTTCATTCACTCCAAAATACAATTAAATACTTTTTAGTTGGAAAAACATAGTTGCAGATTAAAGTATTAAAAAATAACATTCAGCAAAAAACTGATAGTGTAACAGGGCATCAAACAAAACGATGAAAAGAGAGTAAAAACAGAAAACATTGACAGCAAAACATTGACCGTGTCACATCAGCCTAACAGGGCATCAAACAAAACGATGATCAGATTTCATCTAAATAAGTTAGGTCTGTCCAATGAGACAGATTGCCGCCTATGCATAGGTTTGCCATACATCACGACTGAGAGTCAGGCATTAGACACTTTGTCAGGCATTTTGCCCGGCATCGTATTTTGTCAGGCATTTAAAATAGAATAATGAAATATTCCATTTTAAATCTAACGATTTTTATTTTAAGTTTGCAACACTTCACGAAAAAATAAGTTATATTTCATATACGATTATTATTTACGTATAAATTGCAGTTGCGATGTTTTGGCGGTAACTGTTTTCTTGGAATTTGTTTAAAGCTAAATTCATAGTCAAGAAAAATCATTCAGAGTTTTTTTTTTATCGAAAACTTGCAATTTATTTGAATATGAAGAAGGCATAAACATCCCTCTTTCGGGCAAGCTTGAAAAGTGCGAAAATGCTTTCGATTTTCTTGAGCATATTCCAAAAAAAAAATTGTTGAAACATTGCTCAGCTGCGAATATCCATCAACCCTTTTATGCCCGAATTTTAATGGGGATTGATAGAAACTTTTTGTTCTGAAATTGTGGTTACTTGGGGTAATATGTTCTCAGTCTGGATACAATGATAGTGCAACAGGATAAAAACCAAAAGTGTAGCACCAAAAGACACATGAAATTTGAAGAAAACGAGAAAGTTGTGTTGTTGAAATGGCCACAACAGTCATTAGATCTTAACCGTATCATATCGCAAAAATAGTATTTGGACTCATGCGTTTTCTTATACAAGATGTGATAAAAACCAAAAAAAAAGACAATTAAAACTTTCATCCATACTTTTACCAGTGTAAATCTAAAAGTCCCGAAATGATAAATTGTAAAAATAGTAATGCCATAATAGCTGCTAATTAGGTGCTGCAATTAAAAATTAGATGCTCTTTTAGTTTCTATGTTTTTAGTGAAAATACAACTTCTCCATATGAGCCAAATTACGGGCTGGAGCGTTACGTCTAAGCATGTCTAATAATTTCGAAGGTATGGACGTGTGAACGTTACGCATTTTTGAGAAAGCATGTTGTTGTAGCAAATCACTTCACAATTTCTATGATCTATCTCCAAGGTAAAGCATCGTGGAAAATATTAAGAATATTCAGTTTTCGGTTTTAGATTGGTTTATAATTGGTCGAGAATCAATAGAATTTTAAGAATAATTCAAGGTCACTGATTCCAACTCTGCATTTAGATTTTCTCTTTCCCATCTGAAGCACTCATCCACCAGTACACAGAGGTGGCCTGGACCCATATAAAATTTGTATTGTTTTAATTCTTACACGTTTCATGCCAGAAGAAAATGCGCTTATCATGGAAAACAAATTTTTATCACACAAAAATGTCAATTATTATAACATGGAATACGAAAATTTTAACAAATTTGTAACAATTTTGAATTTGTTTGGGAGCAGTGTTTAGTGCGGTTTTGAGTCTACATCTGACAGCATTAAAATTATGGTGAAGAGACAAAGAAAATGCTGTCAGCTATGACCTGAAAATGATTTATCCTTGGCGAGGCTCTTCATTTTCAAAATTTTTAATTATGTAAAAAGAGCATTTTATAAACCTTGTATTTCATTAGCGTTAGAAACAGAAGAGCTACAATGATTTGATTTAATATAGCTAATATATCTATTCATAATATAAGGAAAAATCAAATATAATAATAATATTAAAACTTTAAAAGATATGCAAATAGAAGCTGGGGTACCAAATGTGATAAGAAAAAACAAAGCCAGTGAATACAAAAGCTTTTACCTTTAGAATATTTAGGTACTTGTATTTGTGCAATGCGTTGTTAGTTGATAAGAATCTCAGTGCTTTGGATTGATAGCGTTGTACTATTTTTAAGTTTGAATTAGTACCCCACAATTGAACTCCGTATGTACAAACTGGTTTCAATATCGTTTTATAAAGTAGTAGTTTGTTCTCAAGGTTTTGTTTTATGTTAAGGTGTAGGCTCTTCGCTTTTATATGCTTTTTCCAATTTAATCTTTTATCAAGGTGTAGTCCTAAATATTTAACACTGTTACGTTTGGGGATTGTAATTCCATTCAGATTTTACGGAAGACATTCCCCTCTTCTTAATGAAAACGTGATATTTGCTGACTTGTCTGTATTCACCTTTATCTTCCAACGAAGTACCCATGGTCGAATGCCGTCGAGCTGTTTCTGAACTAGATTTGCAGCTTCTGTAGGAAATTCAATTGACGCTAAAATGTCAGTATCGTCTGAATAAGTAGCAATAGTAACACCATCAGTTTCAGGAAAGTCGCAGGTAAAAATTTAACAAAGAACATGACCCAGAACACTGCCCTGTGGTACTCCGGCTTTTTTTGACATATGGCTGATGTTTCATCATTTACTTTGACATAGAATGATCATTCATGTAGATAGGACTTTAAGACCAAATAAAATGGAGCTGGAAGCCCTTGATGCCAAACTCTGTCGAACGATTGTTGAATATCCAAAAATATGGCTGAGCAATATTTTTTGCGTTCCAGGAAATCAGTGACAATATTCACTATGCGATGGCATTGCACACGAGTACCGTGCTTATAACAATTGGTGATCTGGAACTATATTCTTATTTTCTAGTTATTATTAGCAATCTACTCAAGAGTATTCTTTCGAATATTTTCGAGAATATTGCCAGCAAACTTATAGGTCTATATGAGGACACTGAGTTTTCAGGTTTATTTGGTTTAGGTATCATTATTATTTGAGCACATTTAAATAGAGAAGGAAAGTGGTTTAATGAGCAAGATTATTCCTTATTCTTATAGTTGAAAGTAAATCGTAATAACTGAAAACAACAATAACTAATTATGTTCACCTTGTTGCCTGTTTACGTTATTAAATTTTTAAGTGTTTGAAAATCTTTTGGGGGGTAGGGAAGGGAAATTCCCCCTGTTCTCCCCTTGTATCCGCACCTGTGATATTGCTTACCCTTCTTTGGCATTCAAAATGTAGTTCACTAGTACAACAAGTTTAACAAATGTCAACAAAATCGGATTGATTTTTTTCCGGTATATGTTTATGACGTATTTATGTTTGGATTGTGAAATAATAAATTAGAAATACGGAATATTTTGTAAAATTTATGCTTAAATTTTTATCTATATTTTTTAGTTTTTTTCATACATGTGTACAGCTATGTTTATAAAAATAGCAGTGGCACTACGATCAAGCGAGTAATTTTGAAAATAATTTTTTTGCCGATATATTGAAATAAAATTCAGTTGAAAGGGTATAGCTTTAGATATCCAAAAGATAAGAACTTTCTATTTTTAAATTTGCATAAAAATGGCAAGGATTCTCAACATACAAATAAATTCGCAGATAAATCTTTTCATGGTACCAAAATTGATGTCCAGGAGAAACATGCAATAATCACTACGCCTGGAACCGATTTAAAGCAGTCCAGTCTGTGAAGGTAGAAAAGTGGTAATGTCCTGTAGAGAGACGTAAAGGATTAGTTGACTCTAGAAAGCCATCGTTGTGCCAATGGAATACAAAAAAGTATATTAAAATAATTGAGTAGAAACGTGAAAAATTTTTCTGCGCCGCTACTTTTATTTCTTGTAATTTTTATGCAAATTTAACAACAAAAAGTTTTTGTGTTTTGGATACTTACTACTTCAGAGTGTAATTTCCAACTAAATTTTTATTTCAACACATCGATGAAAAATTATTCCTTACATTTATCACTTGATCGTAATGTCACTGCTATTTTTATGAACACAATTGTACATACATATTACTTATGTATGTATATGAGGGTGGGTCATTGTAACACTTTTTTTTCTGATCGAAAACGGCTACCCGAGGAAAGTGGCCACCCGTGACAGAGACACTCCTGCAAAAGCTTTTTCGAATCGGTCAATATCTTCTGTTCGTTCTCTAATGGTTGATTTTTGAAATTTTAAGTAAAAACACTAAAAGTTATTAATGCGTTTCAAGGGTCCTCTTGGCCGATTCAGTCTACTACTTTTTACCGTTTATTAAAAATATTTGATTGTGACACTTTTTTTAAGTAAAAACAAAAATGGTATAGAGAAAATATTTTTTAAATGCGAATATCTGAAAACTATAGTTTTGCATATACATCATTTCATTACTAAAGTGACGATTTATTTCTTGATTTTTTTCGCTAAATATTTACATGCACACATTTGCATGTGTGTAGAGGTGTATATGTATTTATAATGAATATTTCATACTATATGCTAGTATTGTATGTATTTTGAATCGCTTCTCTTTAATGGTAATTACCTTTGGTTTGTATTCATAATTTTATCAGGTGGTTCGATGTTTTTACCGAAAAACGAGATGTAGAAAACCATTTTTTTAGATTTCTTCTACTGAATAGCACCTTTACATATAGTTTTTAATGTTGTTAGTGGAAGGCAAGGAAGGAGACACGGTACAATTTGCAGCTTTGAAGATTATTTTTTCCAATATTCTTTTTGCTCCCAAATATGGCATAAATATATTATGATCCACTTGTGCTTTGTTGAAATGAATGCGCCTGTGTGTGTGTTTGTAAGCCAGTGTGCGTTACTTATTTTTGAGATCATTGATTTAAATTCGAAAAAAAATTATTATTTTATTTATATTCACTTATTGGTTGTTATACATATGTCAATATGTCCGTGTCGCTGTCTTTTACACGTTTGTCAATTTGACAGTTGGAAAATGTTTCCAAGCGTGTACGAATCGATCGCTGTACGATGGCGTTTTTGTTGTTGCTGTTGTCACTGGCGCGACATTTAATCTACGACGATTTCGACGACGACTTCGCGCGAGAGTTGCTGGCAATTTTACTTGTATTTTTAATGTGCTATAATGGTTTGATTTGATTTGTTAATAATAAAACAATGACGTCAAGGTAATTGGAAAAACAAGAAAAAACGCACGGCACAAATTCACGTATCCGTATTGGATATACTCGTTCACGTACGGATACAATATGCACTACGATAGTTAATCGAAAATACACTCTTATTTGTGGATACAAGCTCAAGTTATCTTATATACGAACTATTAGCATTTTTTTTTCATTTCACAATTAAACAAATTGTTATTAAATATTTCTATTATTGCTGATTTTTCGTTTTGCTATTCTTTCTGAATAAAAAAAATCACATTCGTTGCGTATACTATATAAAATATTTTTATTTATGTATTTACCATATACTTGAATGTATGTGAATACAAAAGGCAATCTCTCAATAACAATACCAACAACAACACCAACTACAGCAATAATAATATTAACGTTGACAACAACAACAATAACAGCAGCTTATTATTTGAAGATAACGCACAAATTATAACGCAAAATTTCTCACTATCAAACTCAACCTGACGTTTCGATTGAAATTCGCGTACTAATTTACGTTGTGGAGAATTGCGCATTGAAAGCAAAAACTAAAAAAAAGTTTCAGTTAATCGAGATGAGAGCCAACCGATGCCGATTGCATTCGTATGGGTTGGATAATGTTGGTGTTGTTAGTATTGGTGTTGGTAATGGAGTTGTGGTTGTGCTGGTGTTATTGGTTTTCGTTTTTGTTGTATTGATGTCGTGCTGTTGTTAAACCAGTATTACTAAACGGGCGAGAATTGTAAGGTGATGAGGGGAGTGAAAATAGTTTTGAAATAATTAGAATGGGTATTCGTACAAATTAGTAACCGTTTTCAATAAGCAATGAAGTAATTTGATTCAAACCAGTCTCACATTCGGGACGTTGGCACCTGTTCCTATCTATCTATATACATATGCAAGGCCGTATTTAGGGGGGAGGTTTTGGGGGTTCTGACCTTCCCCCCCAAAATGTGAAAACTTTTTTCTAATTTTTGATATTGATTGCCAGTGGATGGAAAAAAAGTCAAAATAAAATATTAAATATTTTTTACTTCAATCGGTTTCTTTCTAAAAAGTCAAATATAAAAAAAAAATTTGACAAACAAATTTGAATTTAAATCGTTCGAAGTTTGTAGCACGTTATGGCCAAAAACGGTATTTTCAGGGGTCTCAACCCCATTTTTTCTAAAACGTGACGTTATGGGAAGTTTTTGACCTCAGATTCGTGTCCAGCATGAAAAATTAATTTGCAAACACTAGGAACCATATTGTTCACCAAATCCATGCAGGGTAGTGTTATTGTATCAGCTTTAAAGTTCTTAATGATAAAAAAAATTTCCTAAAGCTTTAAGACATTTATCCACTTTTTTCTCTAGTCTGATAGGGTCCATCAAATGCATCATCGTATTTAAACATCAGTTTCATAAAAATTTTATATGAATATTTACTTCGAATGAAAACCTCCCACCCCCCGAAACAAATCCTGATTCAAATTTCAATATCGACTTTTTCATATCAGTACAGAAAATTCACCGAAAACTTACGATCTGCTCTTTGAGTTTAAATTACAAATTCTGGAAACAGTACTCTAAATATCAAATGCTCAAATCGTCGTATTTATTGTTGGTACTGAGGGTTTGAAGGGATTTGTAGCAATTACTTATCGATTTAGCATACTATGAAGTCTAAGCCATTCTAAGGCCTTCAGAGCAGGTTGACCGTCTGCATAAATAATTCGTAGTTCATTTGCACTGCTCATGATGCTTTCAGATGTGATGTATATTATTTCTATTTCAGCTCGAAAAACGCTACAACTGTTGGGAAGCTTATAGGATTTTTTTGGTAATATTTTGGATACAAAGAATGCTGCACCTACGTTAAATCCAGTTTTCGAGATGTCAGTGTAGACGGCTATTAAGCTTTGAAGCTAGGATACTCTTGACGAAAGTTTAGTAATAAATCTTCGGTTAAGATGTAAGGAGGGTTGTTGATAATCGGTAGAAATATGTTCGACCATTGTTGATGTTACAATGTCCAAACAAACTAACTTTGAAACTATTACATTCTTTCAATCTAAGCCCAGTTGTAAAAACCACGCCCCAATCTGTGTCGTAATACGTTTCCTACGTGTATGTGTCATGACGACATGAAAACCACGATCCAGGGATTTAGCCGGATGACGAAGCTTTCCGTTACCCACCGTCCCCACCTGGAGGTGTCCTGGATGGAGATACATGTAAGGCACATTAGCTGCACTGATGAAGTTAGGCTAAATATAATTATTTGTGAGGTTATCGTAGGTTAAAAGTTTCGGTGGTGTTAAAGTATGTGCACGAAAAAAGTGGTCACACTAAGATTTGCGTACCTGGGGCAATTGCAACAGTAAATTCAAAATTCGAAGTCGTACGAGAAGCTTACTTTTGAATAGTGTAAATTTTCCCAGTAAGCGAGTTAATTTTGCGCAAAAAAGTTGAAAATCCAGGTATGTGTCATAACAACATCACCAAAGAACTAAATATTTCCAAATCTTCAGTGACTTTTGTATTTAAAAGGTACAATGACTCGTTATCTTTGAAAAGAAATGCTGGCAGTGGTAGAAAATACGGATTTCAATCGTAGATTAAAGCTAAAGATTAAATTTAAAAAACTTGTTGAGCTATTTGAAACAAAATCTTGGACTTTCGGTAAAAGATGCTACCAAAAAACTAAAATGAGTCCCTTCTGCGCTAGTCACATGATGTGATAATATACTTTACGCATTGTTGTTTACTTTATTATAAAAGTTTTCGTTTTTAAGTTCCTAAAAGTACAACCAGTAGGTTTTTTAAATTTTTCATTTTTTCTTTTCAGAGTGTTTTTTTCGCTTTTGGCACATCTACATCGCCAAATGTTGATTATATTTTTCAACATCAATTAGGAAAGAATAAACTATAAGCTAAAATAAACTATGCAATAAAACAATACAATAAATAAAAACAATTTTTTTGATGTTCTCCACTATTCCAGTGATATGTGTAAGTATATTCCACAAACGTTTTTTATATAGAAATTATGTGTTGCATACTTTTGGGCTTAAAGTAAAATATATAATAGAACACACACTAATAAACTCACACATACTATGAAACTTCACACGACACCGACGTGACATTTGATTTTAATTTCTATCAATTCACTCCACTATGAAGAACCAACATTTTTTAACAAAACAACGTGCTCGAAATTTATGCGAAAAGTTCATGAATAATTTCAACTGTGTTGTGATGGACGAAGAGTCTTACGTGAAAGCGGACTTTAAACAAATTCGCGGTTGCTAATTTTATACTGCAAACAAAAGGGGCAATGTTGCCGATAAGTTTAAAAAAAAAAAGTTCGACAAATTTCCAAGAAAAAAATCAGGTTTGGAAGGTCATATGCGGGGGGGGGGGGGGGGCTTTAAAAGCGAACCATTGTAAACCAAGAAGTTTATGTTACGGCTTTTATCTTTAATTAAGCTTCATAAGGACCCAGTTCTCTTTTGGACTAATTTCGAGGTATACCATTATGGAAAAATGGTTTTAAAGTGATTCCAAGATAATAGCGTGGCTGTTGTTCCCAAAGAGACGAATCCTCCGAATCGCTCAGAACTCAGGCCAATTGAAACTTACTGGACCATTATGTGAAAAATGAAAGTCAATCTAAAAACAAATGGCTAAACATAAACAGAGACTTCAATAACGATTTTGATAATAAAACAAATTGATTTTTTTTTTTTAATTCACATAAACCTATGTTTGGGCTATAATGTGTATAAATATCAGAAAGATGCTTATATCTGAATTCTTTGCTACAATGGCGTTTTAAAATATGCGCAGTTTTTACTCACGAACTAATTACGTAGTGTATGAGCCGATCAATAAAATGTAAAGAACTTTCAATGAACTAAATTTTCTGTATGACTTTGGCGATAGCAGAGCCATTTTCAGAACGTCCATCATTTGCGATTATAGCAGTTTGCCACTTCATGCTTCTTGAATCTCTTGCCTAAACTTCTATTTGAAGCCGGTTTGGCTTAATTAAACTTTAATCCTGTAACTGTTCCTTAGTTTTATGACTGCCAGGCTCACTTGCTAGGTTTAGGGTTAGTTAAAATAAATTTAATTCCATAAAAGAGTTTATGTTTACCTTCTTCTGAAGTTATCTGGCTGATCTTGGGAGAGATTCGGACTGCTGCCATGTCTAGTCTTTTGCTGAGAGAGTGTATGCTGTGATAGTTTTGATGCTGTAACTAAATCTTCACGACTCTTACTGATACTATCACTATACGGATGCATTGTTTGCTGTTTTAGCAAAATTTTCCGATCAATCTTTTTATGCCATTATTATGTTGTAAATCCAAAATCTGAAAATAATAATAAGAAAAAATTTTAGAAAATTATCATACATTTTTACATACATAGCAAAGGCGGATTCACCGGCCGAGTGCCGCACTCTCTCTCGCTCTCTTAAATTGATAGCGTAAAAACTTCTTATGAAGAAAAAACGAAAAGGGAGTGCGGCACCCTTTAGGTGAATCCGCCTTAAATCTCCTCTCCTCCGTGACAAAAGTCCCAAGTTTCAGATAAATTTTTCTAAATACAGACTTAGAAAAAACTTGTTTCATAAACTAATTTCATAATTCAAAACTAAATAAAAAAAATAAATTTCGAGCTATACATATTCTTTCAAAAAAGTTATTAAATACGCTTTATATACATACATATGGATAATTTTACGACAAACTTAAACAAATTGCAACAACAAATTTAAAGCCGTTTGACAATTTAAATGATAATCCTACTTTAAAACCTGGGGAAGAAGACAACCGACCCGTTCCTCATAATATAAAAAATTAGCTTTTTGTTATAGCACATTTTGAAACCTATAGTTTAAGCTTAGAATTGACATTCAAATTTTTTAAATAAACATTTTTATTCATAGACAATTACATTACAATTACTTAAAATATATCAATGTCCTATATATGGTCGAGCATATAAATAGACATTTAACTTTCTTTAAATAAATAAAATGTTTCCATTCAAGTTTTCATAACTATATTTGTTATTCGTTTAGCTATTCAATATTATGTCACTGCATCAGTTTTCTAATAACGTTAGTTCAATTTTGAAGCACAGACTTAATTAAAGAGATTCAGCTTTACTCCATTAAACTATGAAACTATCTAAACTTGCTGGCTTGTTTGTTTAAATCCCTTTCTCAACAACGTTCCTGTCCTTGAAGCCCGGTGTGAATGCAAGACAATCTACTCCAGAAATTATAAGACATGGTTCATTAAAAATTACTAAAACTAAACCTTAATTTTTTAAATTAAGAACTGAAAAATTGTCTGTTTGCATATAATTTCATTTTAACTTAGAGGGTGAGGAGATTGAAATGTTACCAAATTTGCCACAGTAGTCAAGCTTTTAGTGCAATAGCAAGTCTGCAAATTTGAAAAAGCATTTGTGTCTAAGTTCTGCAGAAAAAATTTCGTAAGTAATGGAACTCAAACATAATCGTATGATAGCGCTTTATTTAACAGGAAAGTTGCAGCCCGCGAACGTTAGAGAGCTAAATGTTAATAAAATGTTTGTATATCGAACCATAAAACGGTACAATGATACTGGCAGCACTACGAAACGTTACGGTGGTGGACGAAAAAAAAGCATCAGCTTCAACAAAAATGGCTCAAAAAGTTAAAGCCAAAGTTCAACGATATCCTAGACAGACTGCAAGAAAAGACTGCTGCTTGAAAAATATCCGACCGTAGATATTAACCTCTTGTTTTTTGGCTACAATGAATTAAGAACATTAAATAAGACACAAAAACGTGAGTACACATATGTGCACATTTTCAGCGAAGAGGTTAAAAAGCAACCTCGGATTGAAGCCTTACAAAATCCAAAAGCCACATAATCTTACACCGAAACAGAAACAACAACGGCTACACAGAGCAAAAGAGTTGAAGCACTAGTACGTGAGTGGCCATTTACCAAATATCGTCTTTTCAGATGAGATTGATTACCCAATTGAGCAGTACGTAGACCGAGTCTGGTTACAGGAGAGAACGTTCGAAAATTTGGAACTAAGAATGAATGAAGAATCCACGTTATGGTTTGGGCCGCAGTGACCGCCGATGGCCATTCCGCGCTCGTGTTTTGGAGCCTGGCGTCAAAGTGAATGTGAGATTGTGTGCCGTGAATCGGCATATAGAAGGTGCATTGAAGTATTTCGGCAATAGGCCGTACACGTTTAAACAGGACTCGTCACCATCGCGCAAAGCTCTCGTGAACTAAGAACCACATCAATTGCTCTCGAAATCACCAGACGCCAATCCGTTGGATTTTTGGACTCCAAGGTCCTTACAAAAAACATACAAGTGTGGGCGCTTTAAAATGATCCCTTGAATGAGAATGGGAATGAACTTCTCAAGACTACATTCGTGCAGCGTGCAAATCTTTTTTTTGACACGATTCGTATAATCTAGTGAAATTGAATTATTTTTAACAATTTTTATTTTTAATACATAATAAAAACTGTTCATTGATCTTATATTATATATTTATTTTATTTATTAGTTCTTGCGGTCTTTAAGACCTACGTTGTTAATTAAGTTAGATAAACGTACATATGCAGGTAGACCTCGTTTAACACGGGAGTTACGTTCTTGGAAAATGCCGTGTTAAAATTTTGTTTATCTGATTCTGTTCTATATAGAGAAAGTCTAAAGCAATCCCTATCTCTTGTGGTGTATATATGTCAGACTATTCCTTAAATAATCTGGCAAGTTTCCTTGTTTTATGTTATAAATAAACTTCATTTTAAAATAAAAAATTATTTATGATTGACCTGTAAACTACGACTTTATATTTTCTGGTTAAGTACCCACACGATCTCTTCATAAATAAATTTTTCCGCTATTTTGCTAACAGTGTTGTCAATATGTTCATCAAATTTTAGTTTGTTGTATGTTGTGATGCCTAAATATTTTATTTTCTCAACTTCAGATATTTTCTCATCTTTGATTTTTAGCTCATAAACATTGAAGTGTCTAGATCTTGAAATTATGATATAATTGGTTTTGTTTATATTTAATTTGAGTTTATTTTTACATAGCAATAGATAAAAAGACTCTAAATCTTCTTATATTTTAGCCATCGGTTTCATTGTGTACATAACTAATGGAAATTAGAGCGTCATCAGCGAACAATTTTATCTTATTGTATTTGAGTGCCGACACTATGTCATTTATGTAGATACTGAATAATATAGGTTCCAATACCGAACCATGGGCAAGTCCATCAGTTCAGTGCTAGTTCATCAGATACTGCTGAGTTAATAATCGTACGTTGGTTACGACTACTTTGAAAATTTCTGAATCATTCAAGTTCAACAGCTTTAACACCAATTTGGTAGAATTTGTGTATAATTCTGTCACGGTCAATTATTTAAAATCCCCTCTTTAGGCCAATGAATAAAGCAACCACTGCTTTCTTTCCGTTCAGATCCTCCTTCCATTGTGCAATAACCATGTAGATGGCTGTTTCGCACGACTATTTGGCTCTAAACCCCGATTGTTGATTAATATTTTATTAGTTTCTAAATGTCGCATCAGTTGGTTTTTTATTACGTTTTCCAAAATCTTTTCCATGTAAGGAAGTATATAAATTGGTCTAAGCTCCTCTGGATTTGTTGTTTTCTTCACTTTTTAACAGGAACTTTAGTCGAAGTTTTCCATTGCGAATTGATAACACTTCGATTTCCTCATACTGTATAGTATGAAAAAATGGAGAAAACATAATACTAGTTTTTCAAGCTTTGGTATTGGAATAATCAAATTTTGCGGTTAATGGCCCCAGTTAAATTTTGCACAGTTCTACTGGATATCATTTTAGTGACCTGAATATACTTTTTATTGAAAACTTTGATTGTGAGTGATGGTTTGCAATATTTCCGCAGTTTTGGTTTTAAAATTGCCAATATAGCTCAATCGGCCGGAGCTCTCTGCAATTTTGGGGGTTAATGTCCTAATTGCTGGAGTTCTGTATCGTCGTATTAGCGGTAGCAACCTCTTTTCAAGCACTCATTCAGGGATATATCTGCATTCATTGACCCTGACACTAAAATCGGAGTGGAACGTTTGCCACACTGGCAAATTGTCTGCCATACAATAACTTTTTTTTGGATATTTTTAAAATGTTGTGGAACTTTGGATCTATCCTTTGCACAATAATATTGCTTCTATGGTAACGTCGAAAAATCCACTTTGATATACGTTTCATCATTCATGACTACGCATGCGTTTTTGTTTTTTAACAGGTCCTTGTACAACAGTTTGCATCGCTTAATGGAAATTTTTATTTCATTAAATAATGTGTAACAGGCTTAAAGAACGTATATGTGTAGTCATCACAACAACAGCGTATACAGAGAATTTTTGTTGTTTGTAATCCCTACTTGGTGCTGAATATTTTGTATAAGATTTGACACCGAATCTTCTTTTTTTATTCTCAAAATGATAAGTGGTTTGTGTTGAATTTTTTTTGCTAAATCTCGTTGTGATAGATTCGGATTGTGTTCTTTTTCTTTAAAACTGTATTTCTTCTCAAACTTGTTCAAAAAACCGAATGATTGTCCTCCGAACGGTCGCGTAGTTTGCATTTGATTTTTTGTTGCAATGGTTTTATAAACCGCATTTTTATTCTCTCAGTAAACGTTTAAAATTTTTTTGCGCACTTCCTCTTATCGCGACGGCATACTGAAAACTAATTAAGCTAGAAAAGTAATTTTTTCAAAACTCAAAATTTAAAGTTCAATAAAGTGAATCCCGTTATAACGGTACCTTACAAACGAAACCTGTAGTACAACATTGCAAAATTTTTTTCTTAAAAGAAAAGAAAAAAGAGCTCATAACGAAGAGGTATAAAGGGTTAATATGTTTCAGATAAATATTTTTCGGACAATTTTGCTATAAATCGCTAAACACTGAAACCGTCTCAATCGCAGAACTGATCAAGATATCTTTGATTATATTTTACCAAAATAGTCAAATAATGGTAAACTTTAACCAGAATTCACTTTGATTTCTGTCCATCTTTGGTTCGTTGTGGGTACATTGACACGAACGTGCAGTAACATACAAGGGACATCGTGCAAACAGCGACCGTGTTAATCATTCATAAAAGCAGTACCTTAAGAGTTCGATTCAATTGGTAAAGCTCACTTAAAGAGATAGGCAAAAATCTTTCATACAAAGTTGAGTGTTTCTGTTACAGAACATTGAATGGATGTATTGCAATCGAAAACATTTTTTTCACATGCTTATTAGTTTATTTAATTTTATTACCACCATTTTCATAAACGTTAGATTAAAAAAGTTTGTATACTCCCGAGATCGATAGACACATGTCTCTTGATTATTTAATCTAAAGATTATTACTTTTACTGTACACACATTTCACATTTTTTCTGACTTTCGTGTAACACTTGTAAAAACTTGCAATGCTAAAATTAAATATAATTGTATATAAATACATTGTCAACGATAGAACAATTGCTTTTATTTTATTTCCTTACAAACAAGAAGTATTATGTAGTTGGACTAACTACAAATTCAGTGCTGATGGTTGGTTGGTTGGTTTGTCGGTTCGTTGGCGTTAACAAGAAAATTCGTTTCTGCGCAAACAAAATCAATAATGTGAAGAGGATATCTGGCGTCAGACCATTCCGCACAGGTACACACACATATATAAGAATGTACATATCTATATACACGTTACGTACATAAACTGAAATCCAAACTCACAAAAATATATCCATATATACATACATACATATATAGATATGTACTCTAAAATATAATGGTTAAAAAGAAACGTCGAATGGCTACCAGAACTACGAAAAAGCTAAATTTTGTTTTGAGAAAAATCATTTTAATATATATAAATTTAGGATTTCAAAGTCAAACTTGATAGGGCATTAGACTCCAAAATTTAATGAATTGCGCATAGATTCATTCTACAATTCAAACACAAAATTTCCAAAATGAAGCATTCGTGGTTCTGGTAGTAACCCGACAACACGTTAGTATTCTTTTTCTTTTGTACAAAATGCATTAAATTTATTTATTTTAAACTTTACCTAGCAATTTGAGGAACAGATAATTTTGCACTGTCGCCCTTGTTCTTCGATTTGTATAATAACTATTTAAACTTATTTCTTGAAACACTATGCCAAACTATTATATTATATATTTTATGTTATTACACTTCATTCACTTCATCGAATCATTCAATCATTTACACTTTTCTTTCTTATGAATATATTTTATTTAACTTTTCTTGGTTTTTTTTAAGAATACACATAAAACTTGAACCGATTTTCAAGTATGAACAAAGAATTTTTCTTTTTAACTTGGCAAATAGCAAAAACCAAACAACACATAGCACTTAGAAACTACCAACTCCGTTTTAATTCCGAATTCACCACGTTTTTTCATCCACTCCGCAACATAAAATCAATATAAATTTGTACTTGAAGTATATTTGTACAGTGAGAACTTTCATAAATTTAAAAACAAAATATTTTATTAAAATTGCTTTTCTAACGCGATACGGAATTGAAATAATTTATTCAGATTGAATCGAAGAGCAACACAAATCTTAAACATTTTCTAGCGTAATCAACGAAGTTTACGTTTTGGACCGCCAGCAGTTACCACAAATAGTAGGAGTATTATTTTTTCTATATACCTGCTAGCCTGTTAACCGACCACGACCGCATCAGAGGTAGATACAAAACAACATGTTGGTCGGGTAGCTAGTTGGTTTAGAGAATGGCTTGGATAGAGACACAAATACATATATGCATGTATGTGTGGATATGTATCTATATGTATACTTTTGTATGTACAGCAAACCCCGGTTAAGTATCTCCTCTACTGCTGAAAATATGTGTAATTTACTGACTTTTCGTGACGACCTCCGTAGTCTAGTGGGTAGTGCGCTAGACTTTCATCCGGGAGGTTCGGGTTCGAATCCCGTCTTCGTCTGGTGGTTAATTCTCATTACCTTCTTATATTCACTATCAATATGAAGTGTAGGTATGAGAATTAACATATCTAATATTAAGTTCTTAAAAAAACCCGAAACTTCAAAACCTCGTAAGCTCGGTTTGTTATTTTCATAGCTTGTGTATCTACAGGCGGTTAAAGTGACCAAAAATATCAGTATCAAAAATTTGTTAGTTTTTAACAAAACTTTTTTAGAAAATTTTATGATGGCGGATTTTCTTCTTTGGAACCTTAAAGAAGATTCTCACAAAATTTGAACAATATCTAAAATAGAGCAGCAACGGCATTTTTATTTTTCACGGAATGGCTCAATAAACTTTCTTATAAAACGATTTCGAGCAAATAAATTGATTGCTATTTTTATAGCTACAATTAACCCTGAAGAGGCTGGGATTTTAACAGTACTTGTATCGAACGAAAAGTATCGATTACTTAGTGGTATTTACTCTAATCATCACTAATTAAATTTTTTTGTTTTTTATTGTTCAATCAAATTGAAGATTCCCAATTTTTGCTTTATGTTCAAAGTTGTGTTTTCTACCCTTTGCCTGGCATGTTCGCCAGATTTACAAATATCCACTTAAAAATATTCGATAGGAAAGAAATTATTTATTGATTTTTAAAATAGCACTAAAAAGAGGAAAACTAAAAATACAGTGAACGCTCAGGATTCTTAAGTAGTTTGTTTTTGGGTTACTTAAGAATTCCGAATTCTTGAGATTTTTGGACAGTTTTTAAAATCAACTTTTTTTCAAGAAAAGTACCTTTTTCTTACAATGCTACATAGCCATTATATTTATTAATTATTTTTCTAAGATTTATAGTCGTTTTAAATAATTATAGGCGTAAAATATTTTAGAAATACATACATTGTACACAGTAGCATTTTATTATGAACAATCGAGCAAAAATTAATTCCAAACCTACTCAGAAAACTTAAATCAAATCTTAAGATTTTAGGAAGTTACATACAAGTCAAAAATTGCTTAAGTTTTCTGGACAATTAAGAATTCCGAGCCTCCACTGTAACTGTTTTTATTGAAGTACAAAATTCAGAGGTACTTTAGTTAGGCGATTGTGACACTTAAACGGGGGAATTACTATGAATAAGAAAAAGTTAAGATGCTGCAAATACTAAGTGTAATAAAGTAGTACTTAAGAAAGGAGCTATATAACCGGGGTTTACTGCATATATATTAGGCATGCCCAGCTTTGGATGCAAAATTTTAAAGTTACAAAGTTTTTGATTTTCGGGCCTTCCTAATTTATTTTCAAATATTTATTTCATATAATTTATTTTTATATACAAAATTGGAAATTAACCGCCTTATTATGTAAAACGCAGAGCGTCGTGGCACTTTGCTTGTATTTTATTTTATTTTTAGATCCGAAATAAATTTAATGAGAGTCTGAAGCTTTCTTGATTTTCACAAATGGAAATATTTTTAAAAATCAGTTACCACTCTGCTGTTCCGTGTAATTAAGATAAATTTTTTTTAATAAAACTTAAAATGTTTTCTCAATATTTATTTAAGTTTTACAAATATTTTCATTGAAAGCTATTTTTTAAACCCAAATAGCAAGTCGAAAATGAACTGTTCGGATGCATTTGGAGAGAAAAAATCCAAGTTGTTAATAATGGCCATTACGTTTTAGGTGAAGCTCAAATAGGAATTCAAAAATTAAAATTTTCATACTCAAAAATATGACGTCAGTATAACACACTTTAATTAAAGCTTTCTAAGTTTTCAAGTGGTTCAGTAACCCCAAATTTTATGTTCAGTTATGTACAATCAAATGTTTTTATGCTCGAATTCAAAGAACAAACAAATTTTCATTGCTTGGACACCTCTAATGCGTACATAAATATACATGCACCTACATAACGTGATTTTCCAAGCTAAACTTGCTGCTAATATTATTATGGTTGTTTTTGTTACTACTACTGGTTGATGTTGTAGTCGTTTCTCAAATCCAGTTTAGAGAGACAAAATTAAAGATGCAAGCATGAGAAACTTGAGCGATGTAACAACAACAAATAAAACAAACTATGCGCCAAAAAACACCACCATAATGGTTGTAAAATAAATGCCTTACCATCAGCATAGCATTAACCAATATATGTACAGACGTATTTACATATATACTATATGTACTTATAAGTGTATGTAGTTACTCACCGTCATTGGTACCATCTACTAACATCTCTTCTCAGCTTTTATACTCGTCGGAGAGAGTTCTTTAGTTTATTAAAGTATTCACGTACATATCTATACATATACTAAAATAAATGGTGGTTAAATCTTAAACTCTCTGAAGCTGAGAACAATAGCAGCTGAGCTTACTTTTCCATCATTTTGTCTGTGAGTGAATAAATAACACCAGTCAGCAGGAAATTTCTATCAAGAATGTGGCATATTAATTGCAATTGTTTGACCTTTTTGAATTTTTTGAAGGAATGGTCAAACACATATTTAACTGTACTTAATATGAGCTCTCTTTTAAGAGATACAGACGCAAACAGTTTAGCCTTTGCTGAAATGAAAATTAATAAGTATCAGAAAAGTAGAATTATTATTTAAAATTAATAGGCTTTCATAAAACTAGCAGATCAGGCGATCATTTCAGAACCGGCTACGGTTCCTCATCTGTGATCTTTGTTATAGCTTCCTCATTTCAACATTCTATATAAGTAAAAACATTGTAAATGAGAATTAAAAGACAGTTATTTTCACTGGATAGCAATATTGAAAGGAACTACCACTACTGTACAATATACTTTTGTCATTCTTCTTTGACACTTTTATTTGTAATTTGGTTTTTGAGTAGTTGACGAATCTTCTAAATAAAAATTAAGTCGATAAATATTCAGAATTATTTTGCGATTTTTCTTCATACTCGTATATAGTCAGGGTTGTCAAGTGTCCGAAAATAGACCGGCTGGTAAATTAGGGGAAGAGTCCAAACTCATTGTCATGTGCCATTTTTTTATGTTCGTTTCTGTTTTCTAACGACATTTTGCCTGAAAATTATGCTCGAAAGCATTATCGCGGTCAAAACTCAAAACGTAATATTTTGCCTTCTTGCTCTTGTAATGAGCTTAGGGCTACAACTGAGTCCAATGTTTTGCTACATTTTCATTAATCTAACTTTTCATATTCCGGAAAAATACAAATATGTTCATCATAATGATGTTAACAGAGGATATATTAAGAAAAGAAAAAAGTTGTTATTCCTTATATTAATTTCGTATTTTGGAAATTAATGATTGAGGTATACCAATGGAAAGTGCGTGTTTGAAAAAAATAAGTGCGAAGGTTAAATAAACTTTGGATAAAAACTGCCAAACATTTTGAAAATTCTCGCAGGTAAAACATAAGTTTAGACATATGTTTCTTTCCGAAACTGTGTTTTTGTCGTGTAGTGTAATACTTGCCTATATTAAGGTGCCTTAAGTCATTCATAAAAGAAAAACTTTTTGCTATCCCTTTTTAAAATTAACCTTGTATTTTATGAAGATTTCCAAAATATTTCGGCTCCTTACCTTTTACCTTTTATTCGTTTGGCTATTTTTGGTTAAATAAAAGTTAACAAATAATGGAAACTCAAAAATGATTGGGATTTGCATCAAAATATTTGAACAAATCTGCTCAATAAGTCTGTTTTTACGCACACCGATTTTTATCTCCGATTTCTCATATTCTCTTTTGTCCTTTTGTTCCATCGTTGACAGCTTTTACACACAACCATTTTGATCTCTCGAATCGGATAGTTACCAAAGATTATATAATTTTCATGGAAATAGCATAAAATACCATAACTAAACACATGAGCAAAAATGAGGACGGAAACCTTTTATTAGGTCCAGAACTATTCTGTGAAGTGTGAGAAGGTATCTTCTCCGCGATAATTGGGGAGGAAGAACAATAGATTATGAAAACACTATTAGAGAACTACAAGCTAAAACGTAGGTGTATGAAGTTGACAAAGAACCGACTTACTACCACAAACTATGTTAAACTACCACCTAATAACGATGAAAATACTGTCTAATGATTTATGTAGGCTTTGCGAGGGATATGTAAAAACCTCAATACACATTTTAGGACAGTGCCTTAAACAGGACGCAAAACAGGAAGAAAAACCTGGGTGACTATTTAATACCAGATGAAATGTTGAAATCTCTAGAAGTAGGCTTTATACTAAAATTCTTAACAGAGTTAGGGCTATAAGTCCTTGGCAGGGCATAATAGATCTTTAGGTCGCAGTGCACATCTCGTTAACTAACTATAATAATAATAGCTAAAATTTCCAAATATTTGGATGCAGAGCCTTATCATTTTTGAATTTCTATTATTTGTGAACTTTTTTTTACCAAAAGTAAGTTAACGAGAAAGACGTTGCTTAGAGTTTCACGATAGCTAATAGCTAGAGCCGAAATATTTTAGGAATCTTTTTGTCGTGAGGCGCTTTAATGTATATGTACACTCTCTTTACAAGCACAATTTGTTTGTTTTTTTTGTTTTGCTTTTGATTTCTATAATTTGCACATTTTTCGATACTTTAACATCGCTGAGATACAAACAAGTGTGCGCATACTCTCATACATATATACGTACATGAATATGTGCATGAATGTTTTCACCCTGATTCCAAGATGAAAATGAGAGAGTTGGCTCTACTTAGGACAAGACAGAGAATATAGATTTTCTACTATTTTATTCATAATTCCGAATTTTATTGAGTTGAATATGTAAATGCATGAGTATAAATTAAGTGTGGTGAGTTAATGAATGCACTCAAAAACGTCCGTTTACAAAGCTTAGTAAAGCGTTTTTGTTAACGGACATTAACTTATTGTCAATATGGAAGTAGGCAAATAAGAACTAAAAGAATAAGTATGAAAGAAAAAATAAGAATTTGTATAACTCCCTATATTGATCCGTCTTTCTTTTGTCACTGCGATGATTATCTTACAGCTAATGTCACAATAGTTGCTTATTTTTAAAAGCAGAATTTTAATGTTAAAAATTTGTTTTTCTACTACATCTCCTGATACCAAGGAGATGGTATCTCCATACAACAGGGTGACCAGAAATTGAACAACTCATCATAGATATGGGGTAGTAAGTTAGTAGTAAGTAAGACCTATATTTAATAAACAAAAATTCGGATAACGTTGTTTCGAGCAGCCCGAGTTCTTTGGCCAAGCCTGAAACAACGGTTACTCACAATGCTACAAAGGCTTTAAGTAAAGCCAGGGTCTTAAGCAAACCCAGCAACGGCAGTCCCAGTTCATCGGCCAAGCCTGGAGCAAAGACTACCAGCAAACCTTTTAAGGTAATGTCTTCTGTGGTGGGCCGCCTAGTCCCTCTGGATGGACACAGCACATCTGCTGTAGCCACTTCGGCGTCGGTAGCGAGTAAACTTTTGGCCAAGCCTAGGCAAGCTCCTACTCACGTCACAGGTCATTCCCAGCTTCGGCTCCTCCCAGTAGCAACCAATCTTTGGCGAAGCCTCTATCAGAAGCTACTGTCAGCATTCGTACCGTGGCATTCGCAAATGGGGCACGGTTAATCCTGATGAGTTTCGTGACTCGCAAAAATTAGTACTCGAGGAAGCCAAAAAGTTGGTGGACTCACTCGCTGATCAGCCCAGCAAAAATCCTCCGCCTAAACGACAGCGCTCAAAAGGCGCCTCTCAGGAGGTTCTGCCAAAAAGGCAGAAGGTCATTGAGAAGACCCCCACGGGTAGCAGACCTGCTAGGTCTTATTGTGCGGTAGCCAAGGACCGCTTGGTTCGTGCCGTTACCGACAGAAACGGCATTGATGGCACAATTTCCCACAAGGACTGGTACTTGGTCGAGCAAAAGCTCTCGGAAGTGTTCGCTCATTTGGCGGTTCCGGGAAGCTTGAGGTTAGCGCTTACTGCTGACAGAAAAACGATCCAGTGTAAGTAAAGAAGCCCTTTTGGAGCGCTTCCCTTCCCATTGGGTAGAAAGAAGATTAAGCTTCACACATACTCGTCTATGATACATATACTTCTGATCTATTTGGCTTTTGTATTACTAATAAATTAATAAATGAAATTATTAAATGGTTAAATTGTTGATCGATTAAAAAGCAAAGCCCCAATTTTACAATTAAAACGGTTAATTTTCCCGAATGAGCTCGGTCCCGACAATCAGGATTAATCAAATTTCAACTATACTTCTAAATGAAGTACAACAATGTAAAGGTGCATACATATTTGTATAATATCTACACACATGAATATGTGTGTACTGTCCATACATATGAAGCTTTTACCTGTTTCGGACAATGTTGACTCATATGTATAACATAATGAGCTGAACATTTTATTAATACTTACCATGCGTGCTAGAAACGAAATATCTAAAATAAAAGCAATCTGGAGTCACAAAGTGCGACAACGATGCGATCGCATGAATCATCTTTGTGTACATTGTACATTGTGTACGGATATTATCAGAACATATCAAAAGGGAATATAGTTATGTTTACCACTTGTTGCGGATCCTAATTCCACTTCATTATGAACTTAATTAGGGATAATTTCATATTATACATTTGTGACGGTTTCAGATGGGAGATATATTAAAATGCTAGCTACTTTAGCATAAAACACTATAAATTCGTTCTGATGTTTTCAATTCGATTTGCTGGATACAATTGTTCAGCCGAATTAAAAAATCAATTTTCGTAAAAGCACACTGTTAATTTTGGAGTATTTTGAACATAAACTAAGCAAGGAACTGCCACATAATGTTGAAAATTTACATATGTACCTTTTATTTCAAATAGAACTTCTAATGTCATTAAATATGTATATCATGCATGGTTCTTTCGAATGTCTTGGAAGATTGCATGCATGTCAAAATGTATTTTTTCGTTAGTATTGTGTTGCTTTTTCATTGGTAGTAATAATGAGTCGGTATGAATGTAACGTAAAGTGCCCTATCTTCGGACACTTCCTAAGTCCGGACACTTTAAATTTTAGCGGATATCGAAAACGTACATAAGAATCTGGCCACTTTCTCCAGTGTGTAGCTGCATTTCTTGTGTTTACATTAACGCACAAAGGCTTCATTTTATGTCCTTAGCTTGTGAAGACAATTTGTGGCGCAAAGTCATATTTGACGGTTTTTTCAAGGTAAAGCCCTTAAATTTGTGTTTTTAGTTTTATAAAAGAAACCGGAATTTCTATGGTAAATATCTTACTTTTTTCAGAGTAACACAATGCAAAAGCGAATTGAAATTTATATTTTGTTTTTATTTGAAATAAGAAATTATGGTGTCCGGAATTAAGGAAACTGATTTAAGATTTAATTTTTTTTATTACCTGCTTACATAAACTTTTTTAATTTGACTTATCGCTGGTTCGTGTGCTGAACTCCTGTTTGTCCCTTTTCTACGTCATTCACTATTGTAACGAGCAAATCAACCAAAATTATTCAGAAATATGTTCATGTAAATTACTCTAAAAGAAGTTATCTCTTATATCTACAGACCAAATAATTAAAGATCGATGAAAATATGATTTTAAGAAATTCTTTTAATAGTTTCACGTATTTATTTGATTTGTTTTTCAGTTACCCCACCCAATTTTATCTAAATACTATTAATGTAAACTATCGAAATCAATATTTTTTTTTTTTAATGGATTCACTTTATTTTTTAGCTTTTTATTTTTTAAATTTTTATTTCTTTTTTATTATCACTGAATAATTTAAGAATTCATTTTATTTGAAATATAGCAAGCAAATAGGTCAAACTACAGCAGAATCCCGATAATTCGTAATCGCAAGAGACCACCAATTTTTTACGAACTACAGGAATTACAGAGGTTTTCGATTTAACGAGATTTTGATTTAACCCTTTCATGTCGGAATTTTTTTCTCAAAATCTGGTTGATTTACTTCAATATTTTATGTAAATATTAAAATAAATTTAAAAAAAAATATGCCCAGGACTCTTATCCTTAAGTTTTCTAATGAGGTATAATGTCTACTATAACCTTTGTAACAAGGATTTATAGCAAAGGCAACTTACGGCGATGAAGTTGCATGTATACAATCCACTCATTGACAGCCACCATCAGTATTTTGAAGAAAACTCAAATAAAATGGAAACCATATCTCCCATTTTACTTGAGTTTTCGAACATTATTGGGACATACAATCCCAGGGTTAACGAAGTTAAAATAAGAAAAATATGAATTGACGTTTTTTTTCAATTTCTTTAATAGAAAGAAAAAAGCAAAAACAATTATTCATTTAACTGTATGCACGTATGTACACATATCGGACCCCATAAAAATCTATGTTCTAAAAAGCCTGTAATTTTTAGGTTTTTAATTGTCTTCTCGTGTATCTTGTCAACCACGAAAAACACAAAAAATTCCATCAAAATAGGTGAACGTAGCTATCTACTATGATTGATTTTTTTCGAATCATAGTGCCATACATAGTAATTTTGCTTTGTATTACGAGTTATAAGAGGTTGTCAACAACCAATTTCAATTTATTAGAGGTTAAATAGACCTTGTATTGAAAAAAAAATACGAATTAGCGAGGGGAATGGAATTTTTACGAATTAAAGCGATTTTTTCAAGGGACCAACAGTTTGTTACGAATTATTGGGATTCTACGGGGTACGAATTATCGCGATTCTACTGTATATAAGTAAGATTAAAACAAAACATGTTTAAGTATTCTACATGATTTGGTTACAGAAATATTACTTAATAATTTTGCTTTTAATTTCTATCAAAAAATCATTAATCATAGCAAATTTTTTAAATAAAAAGTGTAATTCGTGTACACCGTGTCCGGACTTAGGCAGCCGAGTGTCCGGGCTTAGGAAAAATTGTTTTTGGTATATATTGTTTTTTTTATATATTCTCATTTCAACAATTTACCATTGTTTGAAAAATATTTGTTTTTGTTAACAATGATAAAAACTTAAACATTGTTAAATAAAGTTTAAGCGCGGTATATAACTAATTTTTGTAATTTTATTTTTCAGGCCAAATAAATTTTGACCCGCAGTGATCCCAGCCATTTTACAATGTGAGATATTTTTCCGAAGGTAGTTGGTTCTAACAGTTCGTTCAGTAATTATAAAGAGATATATATTATAGAAAAAAAAGTTTGTAAAAAAAATGAACTTGAGTGGCTTTGACCTTCGATGACCCCAATTACTTTCTGATTGGAAATACTCTCCTCAAAAACTATTTGCTACTTTTTTCAACAGTAAATCGAGTATAAATACATTATAGCAAAAAAAATGTTAGTCTTCCCAATATTATTTTGTGGGAAAAAGTTGGACTTAGGTGGTTTTGCGCTTCAATGACTTTTTAAAGTATGTAGCGTAGTGTCCGACCGAATAATCGGCTTCGGCTTCGGTTCTTCGGCTATTCGGCCTAAAATTGCACCTTCGGCTTTGGCTTCGGCAAAAAATGGCTGAAGTTTTAGCCGAAGTATTTTGCCGAAGCCGAAGATTATAAGCATTTTATTTTACAATAATTTTTACTATTGATTGGCATTAACAATTTATACAAATAAATGAATGTGAAGTGGTTATATAAAGTATTTACATTACAATTTCTGTGTTATGTTTTCTCCGTTTGCTTGTTCCATTTTTACTTTTGAAGTAACCCACAGATTTACAACCGCACAATACTTGAAGCGTATTGAAAAGAAGCGTGAATTGTTAGAAAAGCCGACATTTTCCATTACTGGCGCTTCACTTTTTTTTTTTGCTTTCAAGGAGGTCAAAAAAATTTAAAATTGTTTTGGCCAAAAACGCTCTAGAATATATGTGTAAAAGGATTCTTTGAAATTCACAGTCGATTGAAAGTTACAGATGTTTATTTGCAGGCCCTGATACAGCAATCATGAATATTTGAACTTTGAAACTAGTTTTTCTCAAAACAGCATTTTTCGAAATGGCTGCCATGATATCTCCAAAACAAATGAACTGATTGCGCTTAAATTTTCATTGTATCTTCAATGGATCTGTAGTTCTACTCCGTCCGAACCAGGATCATTGTGATATCTCTCAATGTTTTTTATTTAAATTGAAAAAGTTAAAAAAATGACAAAAATCAAATACTTATTTTCAAAATTAGATAGATAAAAATACAAACTTTTAATGACTTAACTAAAAGAACATAACTACAATTAAACTATCCTAAAAATTGAATTTTCAATTTAATTACTACCTTAATAATTTTTTGTTACTACATTTAATCACATCGTTATGGAATTTCCCCCAGCTTTTAAAAAAATGCATTAGTTATGTTTTATTATGATGTTAGCGACAGTTAAAGTCAAAATTTGTCAAAAACAGCAAAATTAATTATTTTGTTTGAATTTGAGATAAAAATAAAAACAAAATAAATAAAATACTTCCCTTCATACTTGCCAGATAAAATAACTAGCTTGAGTAGCTAGGAATTTCAATTTTTTATTCAAAATATATAGTTATTTAAAAAATATTGCTTAAAAGTTTATTCAACAGCAAATACTTTTAGGCATTCAACTTTTCCGCTTCATAAAACCACGCCCATTAAATTTTTTAGGGTTTTGAGATCAAATTTATGCTTTTTACATTAAAATTTATCAATCCCAATTTTTTTTGAATCATTCAAAAATTAGGGAACTAGAGGGTTCTGGTTCCGGCTATAGGTCTATCGATTAATACGCTGATTCAATCTTTGATTTTAGATAAGCAGAATCATGGCAGCCATCGGCCAACTTTTTTTTCGACACAGGTGTCGTTGAACGACAGTCGTTCTACAAATATATAGTCGATGTAACTTTATATTTTGACGCAAAAAAAATTTTAAATGATTTTTAAAATAAATAATATTTGTCAGCTCCTTCAACAGTGAACAGTTATTTAATGTTACTGTCATATTTGACGATTTTTTAGTTATATAAAAGAAACAGGAATTTTTATACTTAGTTTTTCCAGAGTATTTATTTATCAGCCATAACAAAATGCATAAGCTAATTTAAATTTTTGTTTGGTTTTTATTTATAAGAAGAAATTATGATGTGCGGAATTAGGGAAACTGCAATACACATATTGCCCTAAGTTCGGTGTAATTTTTAAGTTGCAAAAAATTAGTTTCAGTTAATTTAATTAGTTTAATAAACACAGATTTTACAAAATGTGTATTTATTTAAATATTTATTAATTAAATGAACTCTAGCTCTAACTCCGTCCTAGGGTAAGGTGTTTACTTTTTCCAGAATCATTGCTAGAAATACAAAAAATATCAAATATTGAACTTTTTATGCAGTTCATATTAGAGATTTTTGAATTTTCTAAAAAATTCGAAGTGAAACGAAAGTGCACTATGCGATATTGCATAGTGCGATAAAAAATGTCCAAAATAAGTTTTTCAAGTAAACAATTAGTTGTCTTTAAATCGTTACTCAGGGGTTTTCAGGGTCTCTGATTGCGAATCTGCCATAAGATTTTTAAAATTCGGAAAATTTTTTAAAAATTGATCGGAATCGTTTAAAACTCTTTCTGGAGACGCTGATTACGAGTCTAACATCGGATTTTCAAAACTAAAAATGGCGCATCCAATATAACTGTTTTTAAAGTTCATCGGAATCGCTTGCAACTCATTACTCGGGCGTTTTCAGGGTTGCTGATTACAATTCTGGCATTAAATTTGTAATCAGTGACCCCAAAAATCCTTTAGTAACGAGTTTCAAGCGAACCCGATCAATTTTTTAAAACTCTTCCCTCGTATAGGATCCACCATTTTGCATTTTCAAAATCTGATAATTCGTAATCAGTGACCTCGAAAACCCCCGAGTAACTGGTTTAAAGTTAATCAGATCAATTTTTAAAAATTTTTCGCCACATTGGATTCGCCACTTTGATTTTGAAAAACTGACATTCTATTCGTATTCAGCATACTTTTTTATATTACCATCGCATTAAAGATCATTTTAAAAAACCACGTACAGCGAGAAAAAAGGCGAAATCATCTAAAGAAGTTGACAGAACTTGAAGACCTTCAATATGCGACAGGAATGGCTGACTAAAAGTAATTTGCACAAAAAAAAATCGGTTCCTCAATTTTTAAACGTAAAAATTTATTTAAAAAAACTTTTAACGCTATGTTCTCAAAATTATGTTTTTTGAAGTGGTAGGACTGATCTCTCGAGTTTTATTGAATTGATTTTGAAAAACCAAAATGCGTTTAATTGATTATCACCATGGCTATAAGTGGAACCTCAAAAATTGGAATATTCCCTCCCCTCTTTTTTTCTATAAGAGAAATTCCAAGTAAAAATATGTGTTTTTTTTTGTTTTTTGGAGAAAAAAGCTCATAAGAAAAAGGGGAAGGGAAACTTTTCACTTTTTGTGGTTCCACTTACAGAGAGCTTCCTAATAAAGATAAATACATAAATTATCTATATTAGGAAGCTCGGAACGCATCCTACCACCAAAAATTAACTTTTTGGAGATGCCCTCTACCGTCGCCATCTAGGATTTAATGTGGTCCAACATTTTTTCTTTTTCGTTTTTCATTAAAATATTTATGACATCTCTAAGCAATTTTGTTATAGTGGTTGTGTGTGAAACTGAAAGTTTTTAATCGATGAAAATAGTGGTGAAAAAAAATTTCCTATGGTGAGAAAAATTTGTAATTTTGCTGTGCGAAGTAGAGATAAAATTTAGACAGAGAAAATTTTGACATTTCGAGTTAAAACAAATAATTAATTTGAAGAGTGAACTGCCAATTTGGAAGAAATTTGCAAACATATTTTTCAAATTAAAAAAACTAAAAAAGGAGAAGGCCTGCTCCTGAGTATATAAAAAAAAAAAAATATTTTCTATAAAACAAGCAATTTTAAATTCCTTAAATGATTAAACAGCTGATGATTCTAATCTGTAGCTGTTTGAAAACCATTGGGATATATTACTTCACCCATTCACGAGTTGCGTTACACAGGCAGTCCGGGCTGTTTCTGTTTCGGTCACCGATCCGTTCGCTTTGCGGATGTGCCCCGCAGGGATTCGTTCGAAAAAAAAAAAAAAAAAATGTTTTCATACGAAAAACAGACACGGTTCATATTAGATGTCAGAAAATCTGACCAATATGAAATACAAGTGTCAAAGATGAATGGCAAAAAGTATATAGAACGGTAGTGGTATTTCCTTTCAATAACACTATTCAGTAAAAATGACTGTCTTTGTAATTCTCATTGTATTTTCATTTATATAGATTGTTGAATTGAGGAAATTTTTACAAAGGTTACTGATGAGGAACCGTAACTGGTTCCGAAACGATCGTCTGATCTGCTAGTTCTATGAACTTTTTGAGATTCTTCTGTCATCATTGTTCATTTGAAGCCTAACAATTGAAATTAAGTCAATTTTGACCAATTAATTTGAAGTGCGAACTGCCAAATTTGAAAGAAATTTCCAAAATTTTCTGGAGTAGTTAAGGTGTTCCATTAGTGAACTTAGAACTTAACTGGGAATATACATCTAGAGTGGTAAAAAAAATCGTTTTTTCAGTTTTTGTCGTTTTCCTGAAGCTTGAGATCTTAAGAATGTCTGATGAAAATTTCAAGAAAAAGTTCGAAGAAATAATGGCCGCTTGCTGCCACCGAGCAGCCTGATCAGATAGGTAGAACAAGTTATTGCTAAACTGGTGAATATCCAAGAAATAAGTTATTGTTAAACTTTAAAACGCGTTTTTCTCGAAATCATGTTTTTCAAATCGGTGGCCAAAATACATATCTCCACAACCACTTAACCGATGGTCTGGTGTAAATTTGATAAGTTTACAAAAACAAAATACGTGCGATTTTCAAATGGCAAAACCCTATTGTAAATTTTGTATTGTAGTTGTGTATTTGCCATTTAATTTTATTTCTGATAGATCGTGGAGATTCTTAACACATTCGCGGACATTCAAAATTGTATTGAGGTACAAAAAGAAACACATGGCGGCTCTCTTAAAGTAATAGTAATATTTCAATTTTTATTATACACGTTTTTTCAAAGTTGTAACAATATAACATTTTATTAGATTTTTACATAACGCTCGTATCTTTTTTCGGACCAAAAACTGTATATTTCTACCAAAAATTTTTAAAAAACTGTAAATCGATTTGAAAAAACTGTATATTTCGAGGTATGATTTTTTTTCAATGAAAATTAACAAGGAAAGCAACTTATCCATTATCTAAATCGTCTTCGTTCTCCATTTTCATATCTCCTTCTGTAGTTGTGTAGAAATTTGACGAAGCGAAATTTTATATTTTTTCTTAGTATAAACGCGGTATTTTGGTAAAAAAGGCGGTACGCGGTTTTGGAGTTGAAAAAACTGTATACCACCCCGAAAAACTGTATAGATACGAATACACTGAATACTAAAGCATTTACTTCGATACATAGATCAGTTCAGTTGAGGATAATGTCTGGCTGCGTTGTAAGTTCACAAATTTACTAAAACAGGCGTTCACAATACTGTGAATATTAAGGGTATTCCCTTGAACATGTAAACGATGTTCAATCATGGTTGTTTTCGGGAACGCATATTTCGATAAACGTGTAAATCAGCGCCTAAATAAGCTATTTGGCAGTTTGATCAGGGTTCCATTTTAGTATTTGGTATCAGGGTTTATTTTTAAGTATTTATTGTTTTTCAACCATGCATTGATACACAGCAGCTGTTAAACAAATTGGTAAATATAAAAAATCAAAAATGGTGACCAGAAATGAGAAAGCAGCATTACTTCAATTTATTGACGATACTGCAATAAATGATTTGCTTATGCTGGAAATGTTTGGACCAAGTGATGTTAGCTACTTATTTCGGTACATGTTATATTCGTATATAGACTTAAAGCTATTCGTAGAGAGTAACCAGCTAGAAAAAGAGGATGCAATTTATGAGGAATGGGCCTGTGCAACATTGGTTACACATTGCTTTCGATATTCGATAATTCTGTCCCGAAATTTAGAAGGCGTTTAACAGACGGTTTTAAACCTAAAGTTTTTTCCGTTTTCTGAGAAATGGTACTTTTCGAGATACGTGGTTGAAGAATAGAGGTAGCGATAAGTAGTATTTTTCTAAAGAGCGGAAATTGTATTGATTCTAATGAGAGTGACGTATGTCAGTGCTGGAAAAGTAATAAAAAAACGCTGGATGAAATTTAGACCGCTTAAATTAGGCCGCGTTTAATTTTGTACAGCTATCAAAATTCATTTGACCATATGAATTAAAGCCACATTTAACCAAATGAATTTTGACCGCCCTACCAAGTGAATAGTGGCCTGATTTCATTTGATCTAATTCCATTTGAATCATATGGTCAAATGTATTTTAGCAACACGGTCTAACTACATTTTTAAAATCAAGCGTTTTAATTTTATTGAGTCTGAAAACACTGCGATTGTAGTGAAATGGCTGAATGTGTCGACTACATTTCTTTTTTTTTAACAAAGATTAGAATAATTAAAATCTTTTTTTGTAAATTCGGTTCATTACACTGTGCATCACATTATTCTAACGGAGAATCGGCTAACACAGGTCGATAGTACTGGTGTAGAGTAACAAAACGCTAAAAGCGTTTTGCAAAGTTAGCTCATTCAAAGTTTTGCCTCTTGCAGCTTTTTTTAAAAATGAAGTGCTCATTTTTACTACTTTCTTCAGCGAAATAAGAACAAAAACAATTTTAACATTATAGAGTTTTCCATATTAGGAAGTTTAAACTATCCATTACATGACTTTTGCAAAAAATAAGCAATAATACTAGTAACAAAAGTGTAGAGAATTTAATAATTTTTGGGTTTTAAAATTGTTGTTTTTATTCTAAACAGAAAATAGAACTGAAAAATACACTAAAACAGCTCAACTTTGAAGGGCTATAACATTTAAAGGCGAGCTAACTTTTTAAAACCCTCTTAGGGGTTTGTTCGATTGAACCAGTACTACCGATCTGTATTGGTCGCTTCTCTGTTAGATTCCATGACCCTAAAATTGTTGCACAGTGTTATTCAGACGACATATTTACGGCGTCTCATATTTTTATGTAAATACACTTTGGTCCTCAGACTTAGTATCAAATTATTTTAACTACAGGCCACTGAAATACTCCAGTATTTTTTCGACTCTGTTTACGCATTAAATTTGCCTCACAATATGACGAGGTGAGTGTAAACTATTTTCCATTAAAATTTTTGACAGTTCGTTTTCGAGGCTCGAAAATATACAAGGTTTACAACGTTTTCGAGGCATTTACACGTTGAAGGGAATGCCCTTATTTTGTACAAATTTACTACAAAGACACCAGAACGTGAATACCGCTAATATATGTTTTTCATTATTTAAAATATGCCGTCTTGTCCCTACGTTTTTACCTAAATTTCACGGCATTTCCCTGCTTGTCTGCGAAAGAGTTTATGATGAATTAAAGGAAAAATTGGTATTTTTGAAAGCAAAATTTTAACGGAAAAAATAAAAATAAATAAAATAAAATATACACTTTTTTTTAACTACTTATTGTGCAAAATTAGCACGATAGTTCGCACTTTCTCGCTTTGAAAACTTTTAAAATTGAATTCAAATAGAGTAGTTCAAATTTAGTTCACCTGAAACAATACCTTTTAGGGTTAATCCCAAAAGACGCATCCGTGGGACCCGCCAGTGCATGCAATTTTAAATGAGAGGTATATAACCAATCATATAAACACTTGTTAACCATTTTAAATCAGTTAAAATCTATTCAGCATTGAAATTAATATTATAAAATTTATTTCAATTCAAATAATGATTTTCGAGTTTCAAGTCTAATTTTTAAATTATAATCAATTGTTTTTGCTTGAATTTAAGAGATTTTTCTATAACTATGGATCCGGAGTATGTGGACTTCATTGAGATCTATTGAGATCTAATTTTTTCGATAATTTTATTAAATTGAATTTACAGTAAGCCCTCTTGTGGACAACTTTGCAAGAATTTCTTCTACTATCATTGGAGAGGGATGATAACTTTTGCTATTCCTGTAGTGTTTGCACCTATTCTAGGTATAGAATTTAACAATAAGGTAAATTTCAATTAAAATTGTGCTGTTACTGGCAAAATGCTACACGATTTATCAATTTTAATTTTTTTTAAGACTTATCGATGCCTTTATGCTTTCTTGATCATCGGTGCTTACTGGTTAACAGCAACAATTCCATATTCCATTACAGGATTAATACCCATAGTTATTCTTCCTTTGTTGGGAGTAGTGGTAAGATTGTTGTTCAATGTTCATTTTTGGTGCCTGTAAAATTTGGAATTGCTAACAATTACTATTTAAAAATGTGAATTTTCAGGATTCAGACAGAGCATGCAAATTATATTTCAGTAATGTGTGCGTTATGTGTCTGGGTGGACTTTTTCTGGGCCTTGCAATAGAGCAGAGTAATTTACACAAACGTTTTGCATTAAATATGATTCTACTTATTGGTTGCAGTCCACGACGGTATGTTTTCCATTATTTATACCAGTGAAATAAAACTATTTACGAGTTTAAAATTGTTTATCGTTTTAGTGCATGCACTTATATACATCCAAAAATACATATGAATATACATACATATAAATACATATGTGTGTAATCCATGAAACCCACTTCATTATTCTTGTCTTTCATGCGAAATTATGCGCAACCAAGTCTAGTTAAGTGCCTAGTTAAAATATTTCATGAAAAATTTAATTTTGCCTGTATTTGCTATTTGCGATTCTCGAAAGTTATGGAGATTTGTTAGTTATCGTTTCTTATTAATATTTTGATATGTTTTTAAAGCCAAAAAAAAAAAAAAACTTAAAAAAAATAATCGATTTTCAGCTTAAGCCCATATACAAAAGAAAAATTAACGTTCCATAATCACGCTTATTATGGTCGGGATCCGATTTTAGTCCCCCTTTCTTTAAACTCAAAAAACATGTCTTCTACGAAGATTAGCCATAGGAATGCACTATGGGTGATTTGACCCATTTCCGTAGCAAAAATTAACAACAGCCAAACTAAAAGAATTTTTGAACAAAAAAATTTTGTAGGAAATTTAGGAGAAGGCATTTTTTGCAAAATTTAACATTTGTTAGCCACGAAGCCCAAGGAACCTGGAACCTTTCATGCAAAAATATAATTATTTTTTAAATACGATGAGCCGATTCAAAACTTAACTTTCTTAACTTAACCGACATTCTTCTTCTGTTCATAAAACTAAACTTTCGCATTTTTGCTATAATGCCAGCAGGGCTCCCTACAAAAAATGGTATTCCTTAAAAGTCGCAAAAGACTGCAACATGAAATTGATGAAATAAACTCAATTTTATTCACTGAACACGCGGCCAAATACGGTTATTTTAAAAACTTGAGTTTTACTCTGTGTTTACTGCGTTCAACGCATTGGTCACAAACAATGACTTCGACTACCTGCTACTCAGCCGCCGCACAGTGGGGGAGCACTTCATACAAGTTTTGTCCATAAATAGTAAAAATAAAGCTAGCCTTTAAAATTGTGTGTTTTTTAGATTAAAGCAAATAGTATGCGCGAATTTGGAAAAAGTTTGTCTTTGGACATACAAAATTTTTGACCGAAAGTAGTAAAAATACACCTACCTCTTTTAAATTCAAGACAAATGTTTCTTAGTTTCTAAAAATTTGGGCAAAATACATCCATGGACACGCCCACCTTCCATACAAAATTTTTTTACCGAAAGTAGTAAAAATGCACTTAGCTCTTTGGAATTCAGCAAAAATACTTTTTAGCCGACATCCTACGCAAACATTTTAGTTAAATTGTTATTTTCAGTATGTAATCTAGAAAATAGATAAATTACACTGTGCGATAAATTGAGGGCGACCCACAGTGATCGGGATCTAAGTAGCCCTGTTAACTACCGGGAGTGCTCCCGAGTAAGTACTGTGGCTAGCTTTGTTTTAGGCCTCAACGTCAAATTTTCTTTTTGGGTGGTCCTAAAGTTCGAAATCTCTGAACATGTTACTATAATAAACCATAAACCATATCTTCATCTGAGAACGTTTTCGTGCTCAGCACTTTATAGTAAAATCTTACTTAGAATATATTTTTTGAATGTGTTCCCTTCTTATCTCCATCCCTTTATTTTATTTATTTATTTGGTATTAAAGAAATCCTAGTACAACAAGCTAAGCTTATAATTAGAGCACCAGTCACAGACTAAGCATATTTTGCAAAATTACATAAAAATATTTTTTTTTTGTGAATTGCAAGAAAACTTGCAAGAAAAAAAAAATATAGATTTAATTAAATCAAAAATAATGTACTCAACATACAAAGCAAATACATTTAAATAATACTTATAATGTAAATAAAGACACTTGATAGACTTACATATAATTAGTATTTATCATACAAAAGTAGTTTTTTGAAGTGCAGCGCGTTGCTCGTCTGCCTTATCTACATGGTTATTGTCAAGACAAGGGGGCAGATATTGCCTTTTGCTCATAAAATTCAAGAATAATAGAAACAAAGATTATGCCCTCAGCAGCGCATATTTTGTTTCGTTCTGCGCATGTACGTTACACCAGAATTTTAATGTGAAAATTAAAATAATTGTATAAAATTATGAAAATAATAATAATTACGTTTTTAATGGTTTAGATATTACTTATGATTTCTGTGCATTTACACATTTAGTTTAATTAAATCCATTAATTATAGAAGGAAAATATGTACATACATACATATAAACTAGGGTGGCAATTTTTTGCAAAAGTGAGGTCGAACCTCACGGTCTAAAAATATTCGATTCAATAAAAAAATTAGAAATATAAAGTTTCATGCCGATCGCAGAAAATTTAGAGGTCCCTCACGAGCCCTAAAGTTGTAAAATATGTTTTTTCAGTATTGCTCTCATTACACTGTGCAACAATTTTAGGGTCATGTAGTCTAACGGAGAAGCGACCAACACAGGTCGATGGTACTGGTCCAGACTAACAAACCCCTAAGAGGGTTTTAAAAAGTTAGCTCGTTTTAAAATGTTGTAGCCTTTCAAAGTTTAGCTGTTTTAGTGTATTTTTCAGTTCTATTTATGTTTGTAATAAAAACAAAAATTTGAAAACCTAAACATTATTAAATTCTATACATTTTTGTTACTATTATTATTACTTATTTTTTGCATATAAGTCATATAATGGATAGTTTAAACTTCTTAATATGGAAAACTGTATAATGTTAAAATTGTTTTTGTTCTTATTTCGCTGAAGAAAGTAGTAAAAAATGAAAACTTCATTTTTAAAAAATAAGCTGTAAGAAGCAAGCTTTGAATGGCTATAACTTTTAAAAGCGAGCTAACTTTGCAAAACCCTTTTAGGGGTTTGTTACTCTGCACCACTACTATCGATCTGTGCTGGCTGATTTTCCATTAGAAAAATGTGTTGCACAGTGTTATAAAGCGAAAAAACTAATTGAAATCACTCTAAAAATAGCTAAGTTACTATAAAACTAACCTATTTTACCTTTCCAAAATGGGGCTTAACATTTTTCTACGTCTATTGTTTATCATTTTATTATTAATAAAAGGCAATTATCTCTCTTGAAAGGTGAAAAAATTATTTTATTTTTATTTTTCATGTAACACTGTGTGACAGTGAAATATACTTTCCTCGAGACAGCTCAAATTGTAGCTAAATGTCCTCTTTTAAATGACAGTTTTTTTTTTTGCTTGACTATACCTACAATTTGAGTTATGTCTTGGGGAAAGTATATTTTTACTGTCACACAGTGTTGTTAATAAAATTGTTCGACTGATGCATACCATTTTTCAAACTGAATATTATAAGAATCGTGTCCAGCAATTAGGAGAGAAGTTCTCGATTTTTGTAACGTCTCACAGTTTCGATCGGCAGTTGTCGATTGTGTGAGAAGTGGTGTTTCTGTAAGGGTAATTTCAGCCGGTTTCGACTAAAAAACAAGAAAACGGTATCTGGCACTCCTTTAATTTTTATTGATTTTTTGTAAGCTGACAGAGGAAATCTTAGTATTCAAGAATATAAACTTGAATCCTGCTCCTCTTCATCTCTGCAACTTCTGCAAAAGTCATTTGAGAGCGCACCCAATCTAGCCGCGTGTGCACTTATAAGGTAGTGGCCAGTTATTACAGCCACGGTATTGCAAATTTGTCTACTATCGCAAGATAGTAGCTTCTTAGAGCGTTTGGGGTTGTACTCTTGCCATACCTGCTTGGTGATTTTGCATATGTGTTCCGTTTGCCATATCACCTTCGCCTGGTTCAAACATTCCATTTGGGAATTAAGCTTACAGATTGCTAGTGACAGATCACTGTGACCTGAAACCCATACAAGGTGTATGTTGTGTTCATCGGCTACTTCGCTGAGTAGACGCGGACTATCAAAAGTCACCTGCCTTGGAGGTTAGTGATATACTGGCTAGGGATTTGATAGCAGGTTGGCTGTCGCTGAAAATGAAAATATTATGGACTGATACTTTATTACTTTTCAGCCAGTTCACCACTTCCTGTAGGGCCATGACCTCAGCATGGAAAACGTTACAGTGGTCAGGCAGACGAAAGAATAAGGTTAATCTTAATTGCTCAGGGAATTCCCCTCTTCCTCGCCTTCCATCCAGTTCGGATCCAGCGGTTTAAATGCACACCGCATCTTTCTGCTGGGATTGACTCCTAATCATATCCTCTGTCGAAGGAATGGAAGTTATGAAGTGGTTGTCGAAGAATGGTATGGGGAGGGTGTTGTCAATGCTCTTAGATAAAGCAGTGAATTCCGAAAGAGTTTTGGAATGACCTACAAATGGTTCAAATCAGGTAACGACTCAATTTAGCCTTTTAGCCGAGTTGGCCGCGACCTGTTTCGCAAAGGTGTCAACATGGGTTAAGTAGAGAATGGTGTTCATGGCCTTAAGGCACCTATGATCAACAATGATGGCGTTCTTTGAACCTTGCCCAATACCTTTTTGTGGACTTATTTTTGAAGAGCTGTCCATCAAACCATTGCACCATAAATCAGAATTGGTCTAATGCCTGCTGTATAAAGCCAATGTACGATTCGTGGTTCCACACTTCATTTTTTACCTCCGGTTTTTTTTTTTTTTAAAGGGCAACATTGGAGTGACTCTGTTAAGAGTCGTAGTATTAAAGGTGGCGATTTTATGCTTATTAGTAAATAGGACCAGTTCGGTTTTAGCCAGCTTTACCCCCAAGGTGCATTTGTTGCACCATTTAGTCACGATTTTGAAATCGTTATTTACAACGTCGGAGAAAGCGCTTAGAAGTTTACCTGAAGCTGCCAAAGCTACATCTGGACACGCAACTACAGTGCAACAGCACTCTTATAAATACACTAACAGATCATTTACCACTAGGTTCCATAACAGTGGCGAGAGCTACCTCTAGCTACCATCCTAATTACGCTTTCCAGTGTAGAGTTCACCCCCATTTTTGTGAACAAAGTCTCAACAAAGTTTTTTAAAGCTTAACCCTCTAACCAGTAAGGCCGCCCGGAGGCAGCCTTCACTCTATTTTAATTAATCGATAAGTGCAAATTTATTTATTTTTTTAATTAATTGGCAGACCTGAAGAAAGAATAAACACACAATTTTTGTCAGTTTGCACTTTATGCGATCACTCGATTGTTGTTTATAGTTATTTTTATGTGTACAAAGTGTGTTTTTTTGCTGTTTTTGTGTCGAAAAATTATTGCGCATGACGTAAAGTGCCCTATCTTCGGACACTTCCTAAGTCCGGGCACTTTAAATTTTAGCGAATATCTTTTCGAAAACGTACATAAGAATCTGGTCACTTTCTCCAGTGTGTAGCTGCATTTCCTGTGTTTAAATCGCCATTAACCTAAAAAGGCTTCATTTATGTGCTGAGTTTCTGGAAACAATTTGTCGAACAAAGTCATATTTGACGATTTTTTAAGGTAAAATCCTTAAATTTGTGTTTTTAGTTTTTTAAAAAAGAAACAGGAATTTTTGTGGTAAATATCTTAGTTTTTTGCAGAGTATTTATTTATTAGCCATAACAAAATGCAAAAGCTAATTGAAATTTATGTTTTGTTTTTATTTGAAATAAGAAATTATGGTGTTCGGAATTAGGGAAGCTGCAATACAAGTATTTCCCTAAGTTCGGACACTTTGCGGTGTAATTTTTAAGTCGCAAAAAATTAGTTTAATAAAAAGAGATTTTACTAAATGTGTATTTATTTAAATATATGTTAGCAGAATTAACTCTGGCTCGTCCTAGGGAAAGGTATTTACTTTTTCCAGAATCTTTGGGAGAAATACAGAAAATTTTGTCATATATTAAAGTTTATTTTTTTAATTTTTTTTTATATTACCTACTTACATAAACTTTAATTTTAAGAAATCCCTAAAATTTATATGTGTAATAGTGCGGACGCACGGGAGTGCATTTCGTTGAAATTCTGCATTTCAAATTTAGGTATACACACGAATATGAAATTCGTTTTTTGACAGATTATAAGTTTGGAGAAGAAGCAGAATTTTTGTGTGTGTTTTGTGCAAATAATTGGATTTGGACACCAAGACTTTATATAACTATTATTGAAAATTGGACGAATGGCAATGAGTAACTCTCCGACTCCATTATTTTATTTTTTCGGTAAATAAATATTACAAGAGCAGCTGTTATGAAAACAAAATTTTTCCTGTTTTTTACATCCTTGCGTTTGAGGGTTGCTAGTAAATTTCTTCATATCAGAAGTATTTCAATGAAATGCAGAATTTCATTTGACACTTTTTGTATGGCGAAATTCTGCATTTCAGACGCATTTCAACGAAATGTTAAATTTGCCTGAAATGCACTCTCGTGTGTCCGCACTATAAGCAAGAAAATAATTTAAGGCATTTTGAGCATATTTTTATTATTTAAGCACTTCAAGTATATTTTCATAAAAACAAATTAAGTGAGAGCACTTACACTCACAGACAGTAAAAATTGCTAAGTCTGCGAAAATTTTTCCATCATTCAAAATTCAACTTTGAAGCCGTTGTGTGACGAAACTGCAATTAGTTTAGATAAAGGGTGTTTTTTTAGAAGTGTGGTTTTCAATCTGGCAATACTTTTTTCGGAGTTGGTCTTTTTGACAGCTGTCACTTGATTTATGCTCAGTTTGGTTTGCCATTTCATAATGAATAGACTTACTCCTGAACAACGTTTGCAAATCGTGCAAATTTATTACCAAAATAGTGGTTCAAGCGCATTGCGCGCTGCGTTCAATATTCGGTCGACATAATCTCCCAGCAGAGTCGGTAATTCGAGCAACCATGAATCGGTTTCGCACCACGTTTACTCTAGTGAATAATGCGCATCCTCAGAGACGCCGTACATTGCGCACCGAAGACGCTATTGCTGCTGTGGAGCAGAGTATCGAAGAAAACCCGAATGAGTCCATCCGCCATCGCGCGCAACAATTGGAGTTGTGCCCATCCACTTTATGGAAGATTTTGATGTGGACGACCTTTGGTTCCAACAAGATAGCGCTACAGGCCATACAGCCAACGAAGCAATCAATTTATTGAAGGAAACTTTTGGTGAGCGCATTATCTCGCGTCGAGGGCCTGTGGCATGGCCTCCAAGATCGTGCGTTTTAACACCGCTGAACTATTTTTTGTGAGGTTATGTGAAGTCGCTTGTCTACGCAGATAAGCCCTAGACGATTGACGCCTTGGAAGAGAATACTCGGCGCGTTATTACTGACATACGGCCCCAATTGTTGCAAAAAGTGGTCGAAAATTGGACCTCTCGGCTGGAATTTATTCGAGCCAGCAGCGACGGTCACTTGCACGAAATCATTTTTAAAACATAATGGCAGACCCTTATCTTTATAATAAAGCTAAATTCTTGGCTATAACATTAAATTATATGCGTTTTATTTCTTCTTGAAAACCACACTTCTAAAAAAAACACCCTTTATTTGGTTTCTTGATTTTTCTTACCAAAATCTTTACTGTCAATCGATATAAAAATTTTAGGAATAACTTTTACTTTTTCGGTATTTACGGCTGCAATTCTGCCACTGTGGGTCGATTGTGTTTTACAAATTTGAAATACACTGTTATTTGATTTGATCTTATCATTATCAAATACCAACAACAAAAACCTTATTCTTGCAAGTGCGAAAAATTATTTTTGCCACAAAAATGGATTAAATTACCCATGTTTGGTTCATAGAGGAGTTTATTAAAATTCCATTGAAAATTTAATATGGCTGTTTATGTTGCAAGGAGTAAAACTAACAAATGTCGGTATTAAGCATTTTCAACGATAAACAATTATTTTGGTTCACTATAAACTAAACTTTAATTGTGCTTACTTTTTACGATCAAATACTTGTAAATAGTTTGAAAAACCCGAGGATACAAAAATTTAATTATTAATGCCAGTTGTCTATTATATAAACATATTTTATTTATCTATGCAAATAAATTTAATTACAGTTTGCACCTGGGCATAATCGTGGTTACAACCTTTATGTCTTTCTTTACTTTTAACACCGTTTCTACTACCATGATGTGTCCAATAGTTCGCTATATCCTTGAAGAATTGGAAACGGTAAGTTTCAAAAGTTTCTGCTGAATGTATATGTATGTATATTGATTAAAAATAATCAATACTATTTTAGCAAGGTGTAGTAAAAACCTGGTTGGATGAAGAAGGTGTAAAGGAAGGGTAATTGTATTATTAGTTATATTATCTATATTAAAGGTAATAGACATTTTTCATACATATAGTGAAAAGCATCCATCGAAAATTGGAGTATGTTACTATCTCAGCATAGCATATGCTGCCACAATTGGAGGTTTTGCCACTATTATTGGAAGCGAACCCAACTTGGCATTCAAAGGCGTTTATGAAAAGTTAGTAGTACATATTGGTATGAATAAGTATCTAATATTCGGGTAATCGTATGTTAACTACATTAGTTGTCAACTAGAGGTGGAAAACTATCGTTAGATTCGACTATCGATAGTGTGCAATACTATCAAGGGGTACTATTGATAGTATTGATAGTATCGAACTTTCGTAAAAAGTGGTTTTTCAACTATGATGAATTTTTATTGGTAGTTAATATATTAATTCGTTTATCACAAGACCCGCTTTATTAAAAATACGATCTGATTCTACGGAAGTTGCTGGTAAACAAAAGTTTCATGTATTCCATAATGGGCTTGAAACCTTCGCCTGCAATAGGTTTGAAACCTTCTCCTGTAATCTGTGCAAATAAAAAGATAAAAATGCAAATAAATACGAAACCTTTCAAACAAGAAGTGGTTTTACGTGCAAAATTAGTGAAAACTAATATTTACGCATTACTAATATTCAAAAAAAAAAAAACCCTTTGTCAGTTGGTGTTAACCTTCATCAGTCCCTAGTGTCAATTTTACACTATTTAAGACTAACTATGAATATCTTGGATATCTGTGATTATTTTTGGTTCAAATTTTGAGACATTAGTTTTTTTGTCTTTGTAAGTGTTATTTCATAGCAAGAAGTGCTGTATTTATTTTGCTGAGCTGTCAACAGAAAAAAAAAATTATGAGTCCTTTAGTGTCAAAATGACACTATATGCGTACCTCAGAGAACTAAATTAGTTGAAATGTAGTTAAAATTATTTCAACTACAACTGAAATAGTTGGAATGTAGTTGAAATTATTTCAACTACAACTAAGTGATAGTTGAAAAAAAAAGTAGTTAACTACCTCCAGTCTGAATCTGGCGAACTCGAATGCAAGTCCATTTTTTGATATCAACCGACTGGGAAACAATGGCTTCCAAAAATTGACTGTGGCACGAACTGAGTGAGGTGGAGCGCTGTCTTGTTGAAACCAGAAGAGCTCCATACCATTTTCAGGAAGAATCGGCTTCAAAACATCAAAATAATTTCTCTACGGGAAAATTGAGAAATTATTTTGAATGTACAACTGAACAACTTCAGAGCGTTCTTTCGGAGTGTATTGTTCCATGGTATATGGTATATCATTAGTCGATCTGATAGTGCTGTCAAAAGTTACAGCGTTGACAGTATATCATTAGTCGATCTGACAGTGCTGTCAAAAGTTACAGCGTTGACAGATGCTTCTACTTTAAATGGCCCTGTAGTAGCGAGCAGAGTGATTCCGAAAATGGACAAGCAGCAGGAATTGCTGACAGAAGCTTCTCGAGATGAAAATGTATGTATATGGTATAAAAGACAAAAAAAAACAAAAACAGTATTCCAGAGACCCACCACCGCCGGTAACAGAAAAAATGAGCACTTCATTTATTTTATGCTCTGCTACAGATAAAAAATATCAAATGCAATAGACCGTAAAATCCAATAACTTTTTTAGGGCCAACACTGTATGCGTCTTCACATTGTACTGATGTATTATCTTCGCTTATGCTTTTCATTGAATTTCAATGTTTGTGAATCACTTAAATGGGTCAGTTTTTTAGTGTCTGGTTTATTTTGCATTTTTAGTTTCAGCAATTGATGAAAAGCAGTCAAAGGATAAAGCCTACAGTCGTTGATCGAACTATGCAAAGTTTCTTCTTTACAGAAAGTGTTGCCAATAGTACTTAATGTGTTTCACATTTTTTTTTTAGATTCTTAGCAGGAAATTGAAACGTTTCGGAAACTATCGATGGCCCACAATAGTCATGGACTATCGATACTATCGATATTCCCATCGATAGTTTTTCACCTCTGTTGTCAACTCAAAATCTACAGACACTTTAAAAGTGTTGTCCACTTAATCCTTTCGACCCCGATATGCCAAGATATTGGCAAATTTGATTGAATTTGACATAGTGAAACTAGGTATTACAAGGGGTAAAAACAAGAGTCGGTAGGGACTATTAATCAGAATTTGGAACAATTTATTTCTGCCGATTGGGGAATGAACATTATTATAGTGTGTGAGTTTAGCTGCTAATATGGCGTCCGCCATATTAGAAAATTTTTTTTTTCGAAAAAAAATTTTGGGTTTAGGAACTAAAATTGCAAGATAATTCCTTAAGTTTGGTGGACCAGGTCTATATTGCGAAGATGTGCGAAATATTTTAATATAAAAATGTAAAGCATAATTTCTTATCTACTAAAACACTAAATGCATAAACTGTATGAAAATATGATTACAAAATTTAGTGAAGTAGAAATACCTAGAAAGTGATACTTTTTTTCTTGTAGGTCTTGTCGAGTAAAATAAGAGTCTGTATTTGAAATTTGCCAAACACCCCCAAAATCTTGATATATCATTAAAAACCCGATTTTGCCTACCTTTGCGCACTTATAAGCCTTTAACTTGGTTGATTATCAACAGATTTCCAGTTTCTTACCGGTTTTAGAAAAAAGAACTTAGACTTTTCGAATAATATATATTAAATTTAAGAAAACTTGACAAATTTGTGTGAATTTGTTCATCAAATACAATTTTTTTTTCACTTTTTTCGCCTTTTCTCAACTTTGGCGATGTTTCTACACACTGTTTTATAAAGAATACTACTTGTGAATTTATTCAAAAAATATGTTTAATAACAAATACAACGCATATTTGTTTTTAAAAATCGGTAAGTAATTGACTAAGATATTAAACTTTTTATGAAAACAAAATTTTTACAAAAATAGTTTGGAGAGCGTGCTCTGAAACATACATTTTCAATCTATCCTTGCATTACCGTTTGATGACGAGTCGGGGCTTAGTGATGATCATTACAAAATATTTCTTTCATCATTATGAATAAATTCCAGTACAATTTTAAGAATTTTGATTTGAGTTTTGTGATCGGAAGAGTTTATATATAGAGTTTCTAAGTGTTCAAATTTGTTTCCAATGTAACAAATAGCAAATGCTAAAAGAGGGAAGGGTTTTTGGACCCATTACTGATTTCTAAGGCATCTCAAAGAGGAAAATAGCTCTAGAATATTTATGCTTGCTGTTATAGTCTCTAATCCTTCACAAGACGTATCAGTATCTGAAGAGAAGAGATGAAGAGGTAAAGTTTTCATAAACTTAAACCACAATGTCCCATCAAAATTTCTTAAATGGTGTTAAAATATGTTTGTGATGATGAAATAAGAATTTTTCATCATCACTAAGTCCTGACCCGTCATCAAACGGTAATGCAAGGACCGATTGAAAATTCATATTTAAGAGCACGCTCCCCACAGTATTATGGAATAGAGGAAAAGGGTAAATTAAGGTTTGGGGCGAAATATTCCAGAACGATGTAAAAATCTTGAAAATAAAAGTGAAAACAAAATAAAAATATATAAAATATTCAAAACAAATTTGTATATAACAAATAATATACATAAAAGTGCTAGGAAAAAAAAAATTACCAGAAAGAGGTGCGTCTATTTAAGGCTGTTGATTCAACTATATTTTTCACTTTCTTGTGGTAACTTTTTGGATACAGCAGACGTAAATGAGTTAAGGTGGCAGAAAATGAGAAAACTGTTTTGTAAAAAATCGCTCAGAGAAGAAATGAAATACGTTTATATAAGGAAACATGACTGTTGTCAGTATCCGTTCAACTTTGTTATTAACCTATGAGTGATTTCAAACTTTGAAAGAAAATCAGAACAAAATTTCTTTATTCATAGTATTACTGCTATTTCAACAATAGCTTTATAATAATTTAAACATAAATTTAAAACTATCTATTATTCCGAAGCTATTTGGTGCTAAAGATTTGTTTTTATTTTGACAACTTATTTTTTCCGCCTACTGTACATTTGCGCAAGTTTTCGAGGTCTTTGCACCGCCCTCCGCTCCAAAACCCTGCATTTTAGGTTTAGTTAATTGGGGTGTTATTTCATGGAACTTAAGTATTGCATTTGAGACTTTATTCACTGCGTCGATTGTAATTATTTAAAATTTACTAAAACTAAGGGTTAGCCTACGCCAGAAATTCATCGCAAAATTCCATGTATTGAATTTCAAACATCACTTTTTTAACGGACCAATTTATAAAGAGCAAAAAGTTCATTTTAGTGACGGAACCGTTCACATTAGATATTTTTTTCTGAAACAAAATACCAATATGTTTCGTCATAAATAAAATTAACTTCAAAAAATTCTTAATTATCTTGTTAAAATTAGTAAGCTCAACATTATTTTTAAACATGATGCCAGTCTGTGTCAACTACGAGCTAAAACAAATAAAATTTAGAAGGAAACGCTAGCACTCGACTTAAGGAATTTTATAAACTCAAGGTTAAAAATTAACTTTAGTGACTCGAACCATTGAATCTTATTTTTCTTATTATCCCTGAACTTATTATCCCTGAAATGGAAGTATAATTATTTCTTATAAAACTATAAAAAGTTATTTATTAAAGTAATTCAAGTAAAAGTTTTATTTGGTTTATTTTCGTATATTTTGAATAAAAGTTCATTCAAATTTAAAAAAAAAAAAAGCAAATAAACTTCACTTTCGTAACTGGAAGTGCATTTATTTCTATGAGTATGTGGCAGTGAAGAAATTTCCAAATTTCAAATTGTTCCATGTACTTAAAATAGTATACTTCATTGGTTCATCGTTTTTGCAAGAAATTTAATTTTCATTTAAAAGTTAACAAAACACGTTATATAACTATTGTAATTCATTCTTACTGATTTATCCATATATCAATTATATTCCTTAAATTAAATAAAATTGCTTGCATTGAAATTACAGCAGTTGGCTTCTTTACATCTAATTAGTTAAATTAGGTTAAATATTGCAGCACATATACAGTGAATCATGAAATTTATCACAAAAAAAAGCGAATAGTTTTTAGTCATCTAGATAAAATCAAGGGGAACAAGAAGCCCCACATTGGTCATGAAAATTCCAGAATTTTGATTAAAGTTTTCAAAGCCTACAGCTCTGTTATTACTGTTTATAAAAGGATAATGTCTATTAGTAGGTTCAAAGGCATAAAAAGTATACATTTCATAAAATTTTTTCTAAATTTGAAAAATCTCCTTATGACTTTGATTCTCTTTTGGCACCAATAAACTTTATTCGATTTGGAAAATTATTTTTTCAATATTTTTCCTTTTAGAAACAGCAATATCAGAGCTGTGAGCTTTGAACTTAGGGAATACATATTACAAAATATTTATTTTTATAATTAAGTGTTAAATTTGTTTTGGCCAATGATAAATCGTCACCTGAGAATTGATTTGGCGTATAGGTATACGAATACGTATACACATACGTCAAATTAATTCTCAGGCGATGAAATTGTACCTAAAATGTGCCAACTGTACCTAATGTACCTTGTATTTCGAAAAAGTCGGAAAAAGGTACAATTGTACCTACTATTTCATCCCAGGTATATGGTAAGAAGTACCACGTCAAACAAGAACCAAAAGTAATGTGTCCAGCAATTTTAACCGGTGATTTGAATAGAGTGGCATTTTAGCAACTCACTACACTTTGAATTAAGGGGCCACCACTGGCGCGAAAAAATAGGCTTTTTCAAGAAGTTTTATCAAGTGAACCACTACAAGTACATGTATTGATCCTAACTTCAACCAATTTTTATTAAAAAATATTTAAAACTTTATGAGTAGTGAGCGATCCCGTCGAACCTTGCTGGAAAACATGTGACAAACATTTTGCAAGTATGGATCATCTTAAATGTAAAAATTACTTTCATGTACTAGACTTTCAATAACGAACGGTTATGCTGACTAGTTACAATGAGAAAACACAAAAACAAATAAGTATACAGAACGGTAGTGGTAGTTTTCTTTCAATATCTCTATTCATTGAAGATATTTGGAATCAAATCTACAATTCTGGGTTACGATTTCAAATATCAGTAGCTTATATAGGATATTTAAAGATTAAGAACTATCACTAAGATCACTGATGAGGAATCGTGGCGGATTCCGAAACGGCCGTCTGATTTGCCCGTCTCAACAGTAGTCACGACTTTGAAAATTAACAACTAGATTTAATTTTCATTGCTTTCAAAAAACATAATGAAATGTATTTACTTTTATTATAAGATTATCTAGTGATTTATCGAAAATTTGAAAAATTATACTTATGTAACAAAATGGCGACCTGCCAAAGTTAAGAGCTCGATTTTTACTAAAAAAAAAACGATGGTCTTCGAGCTGTATAAAAAATAGTTTGCATAAAAAACAAGTCTTTCGATTAATCGGTTCAGTAGTTGTTGAGTAATCGTGGTCACCGACTTTAAAAATGCCATTTTATATTCTTTAAAAAAATGCAAAAAAAAACGGGTTTTTGAAAGTTACAATTAAGCATATTTATTTTGCATTTGCAGATTATTTTCTAAAGCTCCCAAGGTGAGTTTCGTCACTTTTATGGCGTATAACATGCCGTGGGTTATTTTGAATACGATAATAATGTATTTTGCCATGGAAGTCATTTTTATGGGGCTATTTCGACCAAACAGCGATGCAGCAGCAGAAATAAAAGCCGGTGCAGATGGAGCTGATAGAGTTGCTGAAGCTATTTCCGCCAAATCAGCGGAATCGGGAGGAATAACAGTACATGAAATTCAAGTTCTTATTTTGGCTATCTTGCTTATTGTCTTGCTTTTGACCATAAGTCCTGGATATATGGAGGGTTGGGGGGATTTTTTAAACGACAAGTAATTTAACATTCTGTGTATTCAAATCCAATTACTATTTTTTTTATTATTTATTTATTATTATTATTATTATCAATATTTTAGAAAAGTTCAACCTTCCGCGCCTGTAATAATGGTTGTGTTCCTAACGTTTTACTTTCCGATGTCTTACACATGGTGCAGATACTTCGGTGGATCTGGTATGTTCAGTGTCATACACCGTACATGTGACATTTTTTGTAAAATAAACATTTGTTTGCCTTGGGTTTAGGTCCTTTTACAAACAAGGCAACTCCCGGTTTACTATCTTGGGGATTCCTGACCAAGTACATGTGCTGGGGTATTCTGTTTTTGCTTGGTAAGATAAACACTTTTTCCTAAAATTATATTTTAATATTCAAACTTTTTTTCAATAATTTATTTTGTTAAAGTGAGTTCGTGTTTATTTTTTTTCAATAACCAATAAACAATTTAAAACGATGAGGCCAACCTGGGGCCAGACATCACTTCAAAACGAAACCGAGAGAAAAAGTATAAAAAATAGGCGATTTTGTGTGTGTACAACTAAGTTTTTAGAACTTAGCTTTTGTCTACTTGAAATCGACTGCCTTGTTCGATTTAATTTTGATTTTAAAATATTTAATTTATCAGCCTAAGGAAAGCCGACGTAGTTCTTATCCGGTTTCGAATATTTTTAAACTTGCTCTGGTTTCTTTTATTTCGAAACCGAAGAAAAAAAAGTATTCATTAGTGTGAGTTGAGTCTTCCCCTCCCTAAAATTAAAAAATATATATATATTAACGTTAGCTACAGATAAATAAAAATTGTTCATGCATATTTTTGTCTTCTCTCTTAGTGGCTTTATAACCGAAGTTTTAGGGTTCAATTATACCGAGTAAGGGTGCAAATATTTTTTGTATGTACAGTACCCGCTCGCTTATGTGAACTAATTCAAACAAGCATTGTTCACATAATTGAATTGTTCATATATGCGAATATGTAAATATATATGGGGCATTCTTTCTCAAATCAGCCACCCTCTGCGTATTTTATTCTTGAAGATAAAAATATCGCGTAAACGCCTCAAAAAAATTAAAAACTGTCTTCATATTCTGGTCATATTGCCTTAGTCTTAAAAGGAAATTAAAAACACTATACGGGATCAAAAATCCCATTGAGTTGTCGACGAAAATTTTAACTCTACAAAGTATTTTATCTTTTATTCGATTATTCGATTATTCGATTAATCAAAATTTTGATTAATCCCAATTGAAATTATTCGATTAATCAGGATTTTGATTAATTGTAATAAAATTTGAAAAGAGCGGAGGGCTTTGCGTCTCCGTGCAAGGGGGGATTTCGAGGGAATTTGAAATGTGTAAAAGGCTGTTTCCTATCAAATCAAATGTAATTTATAAGTAAGTATAAGAAAATTTACCTATACCCAATTCGATTCTTTCAGCTTAGCTGCTACGACCTCTTCGTGGCGTCTTCAGGATATAGAATGATATCCTCGCATTCGGTAAAATTGTCTAAAGATGACAAATTCAACCCGCTGAATCATAAATATATCGATGAAAAAATCGAATTGGTAAGGGTTGCCAGGAGTACAAAAAACACTTAAATTTGGCCTGAACAAAATTATTCGAACAAAATATTCTAACAATTTTTTTTATTTCCAGTTTGTTGGATTTTTTCAATACTTCACTTTGCGCTTTATACGCAATCATTTTCTGCAACGGTGGCACTTTGCCCAACCACGCTCATCGGTAACATCAAATGACTGGAGATCTAGCTTCCTTTGGTTCGATTCCCAAACAGTGAATAATTGCTATAATACATATTGAATTATTTACAAAGCACAGTATGTTGTGATATAAGCAAATGATGTAAGCAAAAAAAATCGCCGGGGTGGCACCGCGGTTCAGAAATCAAAAAAGCTGGGCAAAATATGGCGCAAAGAAAAAGTATTGAAAAAAATCCAACAAAAAGAAATAAAAAGAAATTGTTTGAATATTTTGTTCGAATAATTTTATTCCAATTAATCAGAATCTTGATTAATCGAATAATTTCAATTTGGATTAATCAAAATCCTGATTAATCGAATAATTTGCATTTTGATTAATCAAAATCTTAATCGAATAATTGAATAATCGAGCATTTTGATTAATTTCTTTTCGCACAGCCCAGTAAAAACATGAAACTTCAAATTAAAAAAAAAAACGAATTAAAATGGATTACACTATGCAACAGCTTGAGGGTCAATGTCTCGGGACAAAACCAAACATGTTTCGTTTTTTATGTGTTACCTTTAACTTCTAAAGGCTACTTGTCTTTAGTGACTCCTAATGAAATTTTCTGGAGAACATTTTTGTCGAATAGTTTAACCCTTTACCTCCCCTTAAACCTAGCTTTTAAAGAGTTTGTAATAAAAGAGCCCAAAATGACCGATACTGGTGGGAGCTAGAAGGAAATATTTCTCTGAAAATTTTAATATAGGTCATCCAAGACAAGAACCATCCTAAACGAAATTTTGTTTGATTCGGTTTTTGACCAAAAAATCAAAATTTAAAAAAAAAAATTGTGATGTAGTAGGGATTGGGGTTTTTGTTACTGAGGTCAAATTCTATCGTTTGTGATTGGTTGGTGTTGTCCCGAAAATATGTGTTGCACTGTGTTATTGAAAATTAAAAAATCGTGTTTGAGTTTTATTTGGGTTTAGGTTCATTCGCAATGCTTGTTCTCTGCATTTACGAAACACCAACATCTCATCACTTGTACAATTGAAGGGATGTACGTCTAAAAGGTCTAAGTAGCAAAAACTTTGAACGGGAATATAACAAAAAATACGAAAGAAGAGGCTGCAATTAGTATTGAATTTAGACCCCAAGCAAATATTCTCCTATGTTTGTTACTTTTTTTAATAGTTAAGACATAAAACTCTTTACAATCATGTTAGACTTTATAAATATATGCAAAAAAATTTATTTTCTCAAAAAAAAAAAAAAAAAATTTGGCGCTTAAACCTTTTAGACTTACAGCCCTTCAATTTTCGTCAGCCAAAACTATGATTTGAAAGCATCCAAAACTTCCGATGTGTTTACTGCAACCTTTCGTTAAAAGTTTCATATGTACTGAAAAGCAAACAAAAACGGACTTGAAAATTAAAACAAGTAATATTAAAATACTGTTCACATAATAGAGATTAGCCTTGTTCACTTTTTAGAACCTCGTGTACAAAAAATGTTGGACTTTTTTTTGTTCACTCATTTGGATGTTCATATATGAGAACGTCTATATAACCGAGTGGGTACTGCATCTCAAAATATGCATTAGTTATATACATATATGAATAAAAAACTATTACTTAACCCTTTTCGGTACAAGCATATTTGATTTTAGAGTTTTCAGATCATTACTAATTAAAATTGACACTAATTTAGTTACGGAATGTTGACTTCAAATAACACGTTAACAGAAGCAACATTTTAAAAATTGAATATACAATCTTAAAATCAGTATGGATTTGAAATTGTATTATATAAAAATTAGCTCAATTCTACTTAAGCTCTTATTTAGGTGAACATACGACAAAAAAGAAATTTCAAATTGGTTTTTTGACAGATTGTAAGTTTGAAGAAAAAGAAGAATTTTTGTGTGTGTTTTGTGTAAATAAAAATGTTGCCTCTGACTCCGTTATTTTCTATTTTCACTTAATAAATATTACAAGAGCAGCTGTTTTGAAAACAAAATTAAAAATGTCTAAACAAATGTAATAGTGGTCCTCATGAAAGCTCGCAAACTTACATACTCGTATATGCGCAAATTCCTATACACCGTTTCATGAATACACTCTGCAGGTTTTGAGAGTGTAAATCAGCTGTTGCGCAAGTGTTGAAAATTCAAAATAAACTGCATATGATTTTTTTAATGTTGGCAATGCTCCACTATATACGAGGTTTGCACACTGAAATTGGTTTACAAATTTGCGAGTACCTCGCAAAACTTTTTTCGCATGGTGAATGAAAACAGCTGATATACGCAATGCAAACTTGCGAGGTTTACAAGGTATACGAGGCATTTGCGAGTTTTCATGAAGACCACTAATATACCTTAAAGTTTTCCTGTTTTTTACAACCTTGTGTTTGAGGGTGGCTAGTTACTATTTGCATTTCGTTGAAATGTGTCTGAAATGCCTGAAATTCACTCTCGTGTGTCTGCACTATTAAACAGTGAGATTAGTCTTATGCAACTTGAAAAAATGTTCGGAAGAGGGAGAAGCGACAGGGGGATAGACGTAATCGCTCGGGCAACATTTTTGATTAAACTTTTGACGTTTCTCTTTATACATGTAGCATTATTATTGTTTCTTATTTAATTTCATTTTAAGTACAGTTTGATTTTTATTTAATTTAACATTTATTTCTTATTTAAATATACATATGAGTGTAATAAAACGTTTGCTATTAGGGTAACGGCACTAGTGATCGGCCAATTAACTTTTTTTCAAACTTTGTAACAACATGAATTCTGAACCATTTAAAATATTAAAGTACAATAAGATCATATACAATCCTAAGCTTAATCATAATTGATTTACTAAAAATGGTGGTGATTTTCTAGTTATCGGTTACTTCTTTATAGTGATCGACCAAAAAATCTCTAATTATCGGCCACCTCTTCTTAGTGATCGGCCACAAAATCTCTAGTTACAGACCATTATCAAAATAAATAATAAATGCAATATATATATTTTTTATCGCTTATTTTGAGTTTAATTAATTTGTAGAAAAAAATAGAAAAGATCTATTTTTATAATAGAAACGAGGAAGAACTGATTTAAAACAATTCATTTGATATAAAAAGAAAACAAAATACTCCTTGGAACACCCTAGAAACGTGGCTTGTGTGACTCTGTTCTACCGGTATTTTCATGGTAAATGTTCCGCTGAGATACGGAATTTGATTCCACCAGTTCATGTGTTCACCAGAACTACTCGAACTGCAAGCAGTAGTTACGCATTCCACGTGGATATGGTACCCCAACGCACCACGCATTACAGAGATAGTTATTTTCTCTGCCCTACCGCGCGTATATGGAATAAGCAACCGTTTTTCCTGACTTTTACGACACTTCCAAATTTAAAACAAACGTTCACAACTTTTTCTCCCTCTTTCCTCCTATAAATATATCGCTCATTTACTAAAAGACTGTCATAACTCAAAAAACGCGATTTTGCAGAAAACGCGTTTAAAGTTTTCAATTGACTCCCACTTTGCAGAAAAAAGAAGAAATCTTATAATTTTCACACGCAGAGTATACAAGATATTAACATGAAATTTTTACACAATATGAAGCGTGACATAATAAATAATTCTGTATCATTAACTGGGCTGAAGACCATCGTAGTTAGGTCCTAGTTTCTTAAGTTTATTTATAGAATTGATTTTTGTAAATAAATAAATAATAATAAATAATTCTGTATCATTAACTCAAAAATCGTGTTTATTGACTTATGACAGTCTTTTAGTAAATAAGCGATGTGTCTGCACCTAACTGTGCTTTTCATATACCCAGAAAAATGTCACCATTATTCTTATTTTTAGTAAAAATAGATAAAAGCGGCCGATCACTCTAGAGTGGGCGATCACTAGAAAATTCATCCTAGAAGAGTTTTTAGTGATCAGCCACCATGGCCGATTATTGAAATGTAAATGTTTGGCTTTAATGTCCGGCCACCCTGTTAAAACTTCACGATTAATTATTTATAATATTTTTCATTATGGAATATATTATTTGAGTTCTTAATTATGGGATTAAATATATTCATTGTACATTTGCAATTTAAATTTAATTCAAACTTCTTTTTCTCCACAACACCAAGTTACCAAGAAAAAAATATAAAAAATTCATAAATTCAATTACCCTTACAAATGTTCGAACTAAATCATGTCTATAGCTTTTATTTTTGCATGACCGGTTAAATCTTATTCGCATGTGCGTTGGCGACATGTGTCTCCAGCTAACCGTGTTTTCATATCTATAAAAAAGAGTTTTCTTATTTTTGGTAAAAATAGATAAAAGGGGCCGATTACTAGAGACTGGACGATCATTATTTGTTTCAGAGCTGTAAAAGGATGCAATCAATTAATTAATTAATTAATGATTAATGATTTTTGATTGCAGTTACTGAATAACATATTTGACACCAGAATTTTTAATTTTTGTTTTGAAAAAGTTTTAAAACCCAAAAAGCCGTAACTACACAAATTTTCAAAATCGACTTTTTGATTAATTATGACGCACTTGCCCAAACTACATGTCCCTGCAAAATTTTAAATAGCTACGTCCAAAAATAACGGGTTAATTAACGAAATCTAAAAGGCCATAACTACAAGTACATGAATTTAATAAGCAAGTAGACGTATTTGAATGAAAAATGAAACAAAATATTTGAATCTTTTTAAGTAACTAAGTGATACTAAAGATTCTTAACCTTCACAATTGGTTCAAGATTTAAATCCATAGGCCGAAAGTCCGAGCTTTCGTATTCACTGTTCTTTTTTTATTTTGTTATTACATTTGCTTGTACATTAAAAGTAATGTAGGTCAGTATTGGTATTAATGAATATCGCCTTGTGAGGATATTTTTTATATTTTCCTCCAGCTTCTATTTGCACATCTTTTGAAGTTTTAATAATATTACATTTGACTTTTCTTTATTTTATGAATGGATATATAAGCTATATTAAATCAAACCATTAAAGCTCTCTTGTTTCTGGTTCTACATAATGTAATACGAGGTTTATGAAATGCCCTTTTTACATAATTATCAATTTAGGAAGTGAAAAGCTTTTGTCAAGGTCAATGATAAATTATTTTCAGCATTTTCTTTTCTCTTTACCAAAGTTTTAATGCTGTCAGATGCCATCTGTAGACTCAACAACGCACTAAACACATCTCCCAAATAAGTTCAAAATTTTTTCAAATTGGCTTAGAATTTTCATATTAGATTATTCTATTCCATGTTATAATAAGCAATATTGATTTTTGTGTGATGGAACTTAAATTGTGTTTGTTTTCCAAAATAAGCATATTTTCCTCTGGCATGAACTCTGTAAGAATTAAAATTATACAAATTTTATATGGGTCCAGTATAAACTAAAATTGTAGGTTTCGGGTCGATATAAAGAAGATCCCAGATGGGAAAGAGGAAATCTGAGTCAGTAACCTTGAATTATTCAAAAATTGCTATTAATTCTCTATTTAAAATTTAGCGTTGCACTGAGTTTCTTTATGTAAAAATAAAATCTCCAAGTTTGGCGAACAAACTTCCTGAAACTAAATAGCATATTTAAATTTGCATAATAAAATAAAGATTAAAGAATTTTATATTCAACAAAAAGAAAGTTCACTAAAAATTACGAAACGGCCATCTGATTTGCCCGTCTCTATATACACCGTTGTTGTTTTGACTACATTTGTTCATTAAGCCTGTTTATCTATGTATAACTTCAAATAACGAATTAAACATGAACTAAAGTCATGACTTTGAAAATAAACATCTAGATTTAATTTTTATAGTCTCCTAAAAACTATCATAAAAATCGTAGGTAGTTCAAACGGTACAGATTTTTGGCCGATGAAAAAAATCTTCAAAAGATTAAAATAAGGAGTGAGATCGAAAAAATCTTAACATATATAAAATTCAATAATTTTTAAACGGTTGATCTTAGAGTTTTGATTTTTTTTCTATTTAATTGATAATATTTTACAAATTACAGAAAAATATAACTTTTATAGTTCTAACCACTATTTATGAACTCGTGGACCTTTTTTGGTAAGGCTTCCATTAGAGATTTGGTAGTAAAATCTTCGATATTTTGGGACACTTTTTTTGTGCTCTTTAAGTTTCGTTTCACAAGAGCCCAATATTTCTCCACTGGTCTTTGCTCCGGACAATTTGGAGGGTTGGCCTCTCTTGGTACAAAAACTATGTTATTACTTTGGTACCACTCCTGAGCTTTCTTGCCGTAGTGACATGATGCCAAATCGGGCAAAAAATATGTGGACACATTGTGCTCTCTAATGAAAGATCTTTTTTTCAAACATTTTTTGATGTATATTTCGGTATTTATAGAGCCCACTGTAACAAATGACTTGCTTCTTTTGCTGCAACTGCATATAGCTTGCCATACCAGGAATTTTTTAGAAAATTTTGTCTGCTTTTGGATTCTAAATTGTTCTTCGACATTTCCTCGAGCATCAGGAACATAAAAATTTTGACCCGGAAGCTGCGTAAAATCTGCCAGTACATACGTTTCGTCGTCCATTATACAACATGAATATTTTTGTATGAAATTCAATTTTAATTTCCGAGCCCTACTTTTGGCATCTAATTTTTTTGCATGTCTGAAACTTTTTGGACTTTGTATGTTTTCAAACCTGCATTGGCTTTAACTTATCGCACCAAATAGTCAGAGCACTGGGCTAACCGGGCAGCTTTTCTACAAGATGTGTTTGGAGGTCTTTTCAATATGCTTTCTATTTTCTTGTCTTTCCCAATATCATATGGTCCTTGTTTTCTTCCCGAATCAGGTTTCCTATCGATGGTCAAATTCTCCTGAAACTGTTTAATAACATTGGAAACAGTTTGACGGCAGACCTTCAATTCTTTGGCCAATTTTTTGTATTACCAATTTGAATATTTTTGAAAAATTTTATAATCTTAAAACGTACTTCTGTTTCTTCACTCATTTTGATCAAACTAACAATAAATCAACATGTTTGTCATTAAAAATAACAACTGACATATTTTTCAAAGATAACTAGATCAAAGAAATATTTAAATTTTACACCCAAAAAAAATTATTAGGTAAAACGTGTGTTAAGATTTTTTCAATCTCCCTCCTTACGTGATATTTCTACGACAGAATTTTCTTTAAACCAATTTAAAAACCAAAAACTGAATAAATGTTTCCTATTGTAAATATTTTCCAAGATCTTTTACCTTGGAAATAGATCATAGAAATTGTTAAATGATATGTTACAAGAACAGGTTTTCTCCAAAATGTGTAACGTTCCAATCCGTTTTCAAAGGACCATACCTCCGAAATTATTAGACATCCAGATAAAGTTTATGAATAAGCAAAAAAAAAATAATGCCCACATACGTAATGCTCCAGCCCGCGTTTTGGTTCATATGGAGAATTTTTTATCGGTCGGTCTCACGATAAGCATTAACGTGTGAACAAAAAGTTAATATTTTCATCGTAGATGTCTTCGAGCACCATCTTCGGACATGCTCACCCATATAAACGGCCCTTAAGAGCTACATGAAACTTCAAAAGGAAATATAAAAAATCTTATGAGATTAGTCTCACGGTCTAAGAGCAGGCATTTTTGATATTGGTAAAAAAATAAACACAACCTCTCATAAGTTCGAAATTTGTCTCCCTTTATTATAATAATAATATGTAAATTTTCATTCAGGTGGTGGATGTTGTTTGGCGGAGGGTGTTAAGAAAAGTGGTCTAGGGGAAATGTTCGGGAATAGTCTAAGGGATACCAGTGGATACTCAAAGATGATGATAACGTTATTTGCTATACTGTTGACAACAGCTGTGAGTGCTGTAACAGATGATATTGCACTTATCAATATAATTTGTCCCCCACTTGCTGAAATGGTAATGAATAAAATATACAAAATTCCAACCAGTAATTAATATACATTTTTGTAGGCAAAATCTATTGAGATGCACCCATTAAGTTTGATGCTTCCAGCCGCAATGGGATGTGGCATTGGTTTTATTTTACCTATTAGCTCAGCACCAAATTCAATTGTATCAAGTTACGCTAACATCAGATCACATTATGTAGTGAGTTAAAAATTTAATTAAAACTTAATTTGAACTTTATGCGATTCTTGTGCGCAGGGCATTCTCATAGATTATGGAACGTACTTTCCTCAGTGTCACAGCCTATACTGTTTCTTCCGTTCTTCAGAAATAAAACCAATTTCTACAGTTACAAAAACTTCGGACTGGCAATGTAGTATAAAAGTTTTTCTTGATTAAGAAGTATCTGAAAATGTTACCAATTGGTTCAAAAACCTTAAAGCTCGCCTTAGATGTGCAAGTGTTTTAACACTGTTTTAGTAAAATGAAATCAAAGACTCTTGATTAGTTCTGCGTCTAGAATGTTTAGCGACTTATTGCTAAATTTTCAGTTGAGTAGTATCTGGAACCTATTATTATCCATTTTTTTTTTTGTCTGGAGAATGGGTAACAGTAGGGACAAGATAATTTAGAGATTTTATTTTATGCTAAGTTCGTGACGTTATTTGCTGTTGTGAATAAATAAAAATAAACTATTGACATTTACCAATTTTATTTTAGTTACTTGCCGGAATATTACCGACCTTATCAACAATTCTTTTGGTTTGGCTGAATAGTTTAACATGGCACTATGTGATTTTTCCCGATTCTTCTTTTCCGGAATGGGCCAAACCTAAACCTGCACCAGCTCCAGCACCAGTTGGACCTTAATTTTTGTTCATTTTATTTGTTATTTTATATTACGTTTATATTATTTTGCAACCAAATCATTGAATAATATTTAATTTTATTTTAACTCTTGTAATTTTTCTACATTTTATTATAATTTGTTCAGATTTGAATTGGAAAAATAAAAAAAAAAATAACTGAAATACTAACAAGTTACAAACTAATCTACGCAGGGGGCAGCAGAAATGGTTAATGGCCCAACAGGAAGATATGCAATTCGATTATATTTCTTTATATTATAAAATAGAAAAATAATATAAAAATTATAATTATTCCAATAATTATTGGAATTTTATTTTATAATGTACAGAGTGGTTCTGTGTGAATGTTTAAGACGTAACTCTGTGGTTAGTTCTAAGAAAAAAATTGTGGACATAGGGCGTATTTTTAACCTCCATACAGGGTGTTTAGAAAAATTCCTTAAGAAAAATACTTGTAACAAAATATTGTATCATAACTTCAATAATACTAAGCGTAGAACAATGTATAATAGACCTTTATTTTGATGTTACATTTATAATTAATAACTTTTTTGAGTTGGAAGCAATTGCTACTCAAAATCCAAAAATAAATTTTTCTATCTTTCTATGCAAGTGGTACTGTTGCAAACATACAGTGCGTAATGTCCCAACAGGAAAGGAAGCTCTCCAAAAGCGCTTTTTTACCTACAATGGAGCGCTCTTCTGCCAGCACTAAGCGCTCCCTCTTCATAGTATAGCTCATATGCTGTTTACATTGCATGTCATTGGAAGTAAGCGCTAACATCAAGCTTCCTGGAAGCGCTGAAAGAGCGTTCCTAGGAAACGCAAAAGAAGTAGTTTTAGAAAGCCTTTTCAATTATTTATTATATTTACATACATAGATGCAAATATAACAAAAATTATGGTTTGGTGAAACACAAAAATGTACCAAAAATATCAAATCAACTTATATTTACTTTCATATTAACCATATGAGATTTACAAAGTACAGAAATCATTCATTATTTTTTTCTATTCGTTTGAATGCTTTCCCTAGCCTCTCTTGGAAGCGCTCTTTCGCATACTTGAAAGCGCTTTCGGGAAGCTCAATGTAAGCGCTTTCTACTGACTTGCACGAGAGCCCAAAGTGAGCGCTCTCAAAGAGCTATTTTCATTTCATGGTTTCGGCTGAAACTGCGTTGAACTCAAGATATGAAACCGAATCAATATAACGTTCCGGTTTCGGTTTTGTCAAATGTTTCGGTTCCGGTTTCGTTCTTCGGATTTCGGTCCCTTTCCGGTTGCGGTTTTGAAGTAAAGTGATCAAAACAAGTTTGACTATCAAACATGAGATTAATTACTAAATAACTAGTAATCTTCTATGGTTTGCTAACATTGTTTCACAGCATTGAAATTAAAAAAACACGTCTGAATCTATAAATATACAAAATTAATGGCCATATTCCATCATATTTGCTTAACTCTTTACTGCAGAAATTTAATGATTATACATATAAAGTCCAACCCATAGTATAATAATACACAGTAGGCTAACCAGGGAGAGTAACCTTAAAGTAACATTAGGTCCGTTCCCGTACTTTTTGGGTAAAGTCTGGTAAACTGAAACTAACAAAAAATACTCTTTCTAACAGAATGTAGTTAAAAATTAACTAATATACTATTAATTAATTTTCAAATGTCTTTTAAACATTTTCCATTTTAAATAACACGTATTTTTCAAAAAATTCTCTATTTATTTATTAATTTCAAATTTTCAATATATTTTCACAAAAGTAAAACAGCTGATTGTTTGACACTTAACATTTTTACCCGAAGAAAAAGTGAGGGCTATTTCGAGCAAGAAGAAGAAGACAATTACTCTCTCATCTTTGCTCTCATTTGCAAGTTTTTTGAGCACGGGTACGCTTTCTGGGCTGTTTTGGGCGAACGCGTTCACCCGCGTTGTAGTACGGGAACGGAGCTATTATTTTTAGAATAAAATGTCAAAAATTACTAGTACACATAATTGTGCTCATATGTACTGTATAAACAGAGTTAGAAAAATTGTTACAAATTAATTTGTTTAGGGATAGGTTTTTTATGGGAAGTGGAAAGGAAACAACGCCAATATAAATGTTTTAGTATGAATTAACGCTGTAACATTTACCAATTAGAAGATAAAACTCTTTAATATATTTTGAAGCGTCTTCTTGCATTATTGAGTTAACTATTCTTTCTTCCTTGGCTTTTTGTGTTATTTTTCAATTATATTTCTTTGGTTTTTATCAAATCAAAAATTGTGTTGTATGTTGATGACTAAATATTTTCAAAAATCAAAAGGTCATTATGGTTTGGAAACAGATCTAGATAATGTCGTTGAATGGTGTGATGAAAACCTATTACCATTGGATTTAAAAAAGTGTTTTTATGTTGTATAATGTTTTTTTAACCACGTCCTTCTTTTGATTCATGTAGACTTGTTATTTAGTTCTCTTTTCTTATTATTTTTTTTTAAGCTAATCTATAATCACTTGTATACATAACACATATGTTTCATAAATAATAAGTAAACTGGACTAAAAGAATTCAGAACGCATAAAGTTCAAGCCATTTGAATATCTGTTGACAAAAGCAGTAATCGTTTAAGTCTGAAAATCTCGTTTCCCAGGTGCATAATCAGAAAAGCTGCTTTCAAAGTGTGTAAGAAACGAGTCGCTGAGTGCTTCTGATTAGCAGCCGATGAGCGGACGCCATTTTATTACTTTTCTGATTTTTCCGGTCAGCATGATTTTAGACAGTTGAGAAACTCGACACAAGTTCGAAATCATCCATAATTATATTTTTGGAAGGAAATTAAAACATTTCACAAACTAGAATTTAATGATTTTCACAAATTTTACAACTAATGCATCATGCCGTTTCTAAGTAGCAAACACTGCTCACTGATTTTTGATTAATCACTTCGAAATCAGCACCCAATGTCTCACCAATTTGTTCGATTCCCTATATGCGGGCCAATAACCTCCAGGACGCTATGCGCAAAAGAATTTGTAAGACGAAATCGTTCATAAAATCCTTTCTCTCCAAGTATATGAAAATGGTTCGGCCGCGATCTTATTGTTCGAAGTCTTTTTAAAGCTGTAATGTTTAAGATTTCATACATTTCAGCATCACTCACTATAATCGCTGTTCCAGAATTGAACGCAAATGGAAAAGGAAAATCTAAACTTTCACAAATTCTGAATCCGTTATGTGTATAATTGTATGTATTGTATATATGTGTGTCTGTTTATATTTGCAATTTCATTAAATGCGATACGAAAATTTGATGAGAAAATTTTTTTTTCCTTTTTTGTTTTCTAGTTTTTTAAATAAAAAGTTTAAGTAAAATAATAATTTGTTTTTGCAAAATTAGAAAAACTAGGAAAATTATATCTTGTTGTAATTATGTATGTAATGTATGTATGTATTTTAAAATATATTTAAATAAAATTATATATATATAGAAATATATTAGTTAAAAAAAAAAACATCATAAAAATAAAAATCAAAACCAGAAGAATTGTGCTAAAAATGAATAATTAAATAATTTCAAATTATATTTAAAGTTTCATGTTAAATTTGCCATATTAAAAATAAATTAATATTTATAAAAAATAATAAAACTATAAAAGAATATATGAAAATTGTAACTGTTTCTCTTTATTCATCTAAAAAATTTAACCGGAGAATTTCCAATGTTATGATTGGTGAAGTATTCCAGTCCCAAAATAGTATGATAACCAATAGGCTTGGTTTGCATCAAGGCTTGGTTTGCATCTTCACCAGAAAAATTCATTTTGCTTCTTTTTTTAGATCCACATACACTTTTATTTTATTTGAAAGAAGCAGCTGTCAAAATCGTATGGCAATTAAAACTAAATTAAAAGTTCAATATTGGATGTTTAAACTGAGTTTAAGCTTCAATCAAAATTGACTAAAAATGATGAGCTTAAACTTAGTTTAAACTAGAAACTGTGTTAAGCTCGTACTGATGAAATTGGCCCTAAGATTTGGAAAATAAACTTTAGTGTTCAAGTGGGTTGAAGCAAAGATCTGACTCATACAAACTCACTCAATTTCGCCCAAAATGGAGGCTACGTGGTTGAAGAACAGAGGTAGCGTTATGTGAGAGCAAGAAATTATTAGTAAGGCAGACTTCATGTAATAGTTTTTAATTTTTTTTTCTAATGAGCTGTTGATTTATTTGCTTTGGCATTAAATTTTTACATTCTGAATTAAAAAATTTAATTTTTTAATTGTTTGTTAATATTAAGTGTTAGTTCTCTTGCAATCTCATTGCACTTGATTTTATTTATATTTTATGCTTATTGCCTTTTACATTACTATTTTCAGTAGTTACTTATTTGGTGTATTCGAAATGCAACTATGAAACCTTTATTTTGTGTATGACAACAAAACAAAAATTTTTTGACAAATTTTTCAAAATTTTCATATTTCTAAAGAGGGGAGGGTTCTGATTAGTCTACTATGTATTATTATACTATGGTTCAACCCACAGATTAATAACAAAGTTGAACGGATACTGACAACACGCATGTTTGCTTGGCAACATATAAACGTATGTCATATCCAATAGATATGTCCCGAAGTTCAAGGCATCTTCCAGCCGTATTTTACTTTCAAGTAGTGTTAGGGCAATGCAATCTGAATCAAAGCGAATTCAAAGGACCATTTTTCAAATGGGTCGTTTTGCGCCCCGAGTTTTGCTTTCTCAACTTAAGTTGAAAAATCGTTTGCTTAAACAAATGATTCACAACTCAATTCAATCTGAAATTTCCAGGTTTTTTACAGAAACATTTGATTCCATCGAATCAAATAAACAGGCTTACCAGATTACTCGTAACTACTCTGGTTACAAAAAATCTGCATCCATCAATGGTTCTCTTTTTACAAACTCTGAACTGAATCAGTGGTTGGTTCTATTGACTGGTAACTTCTACAAAAATCATAAACTCACGGCTGACTATGACTCAGTACAATAAAATGATGTCGCGGTTACAAAAGATTTCATTGAGCGAAACAATGATTTTATCGTTTTTAATCGTAATATTTCTCCACTAATAGAAAACAATATTAAGTTGGAAGAAATTGACCGGAAACTTCTTGTTCAACACAAGAATCTTCTCACTTCTACTGAGGAGGTCATTAATATCATTGGCTTGAGACCAAATAAAAAATCTACTGGTTCGGATGAAATGGCCTATATTGCCTTCAATCACTTTGATCCAAAAATCATTGAAATCCTTACAATATTTTTTAATCATCTTATTGCTATTTCCTATTTTCCAAAAATATGGCAGCATGCAGTAATCACCCCAATTCCAAAGATGCCTCTCTTTCTGAAAATTGGACACCCATCTCTCAACTTACTTTTATTTCAATTATTTTTCAAAGAATTCTGGCAACCAGAATTAATCTACATACAGAAAATTTGGATATTTATCAAAATCAGTTTGGGTTTATTGGAATGAATTCTTTCTTACATGCTTTGGCTCAAATTCAATCGGACATCAATTATGGTTTAAATAATAAAAAAGCAATGACAATTGTCTCACTTGATCTTAAGGCGGCTTTTGAAACAATTGGGCATGATGGACTGATTCATAAAATGAGATTGCTTGGTTTTCCTGTTTTTATCATCAAAATTATCAAAAGTATGTTAAGCTGCAGAACCTTTGTGGTTCGACTGAATGGCAATTATTCTTAAATTTTTAAAATGTTGGGTGGTGTTCCTCAGGGCTCAGTGTTGGGACCGATTCTTTTTATTATTTTTGTAAATGACATACCTACTCATACAAAAATCAATATCAGTCAATTTGCAGATGATACGACGTTATATGTTGTTCACGATGATCCTCCTCGTACGCAAAATCATCTTAATATTTATCTTGTCGACTTAGTACGGTATTTCAATAATTGAAAATTATGACTTAATGAAAAGAAATCCGAATTGATCCATATACTGGGTTTTCAGAGGGACACTGGTCTGACCCTTAGAAGATTAAGTAAGGTTTCAGTTAACGGTCATTTGCTACTACCTAAAAATAATATCCGTTTACTAGGTTTGCAAATCCAAACTAATAATAGATTTACAACACATGTTAAAAAAAGATTAGAAAGAGCCAGAGGGAGAATTTTTAAGAATAAAAATACTGACACAAGAATCAAAACAAACATGTATAAGCTTTACATACAGCCGATTCTTATGTATGCTGCCCCTATATGGACCAGACAACCTCAACTCTCTAGCCATCAAATGGCATTATTGCGCACCTTTGAAAGGGGTTTTTAAGATCAACTGCCAATATCAGGCGAGCTCGTAACTCATACAAGCATGTGTCTGCTGAACAGATATATAGGGAGTCATCATGTATGAGAATTGACTGTTTTGCGGCCCTTATGCACGTCAACTTTTTTAACAAATGTAATAATGTCAATGATATCAATAATATTAAATTTGAAAAAATATTGAGTCGGTTTCCTCATTACCTAAAATTATAATTAAGATCAAACACTTAAAATTATTCGCTGGTCATGACAAGGGGCCCATGGGTTTCACTTGACAATAAAACTGTTTATTTAGTTTAAATTTATACTTAAATAAATTGATAAATAAAAAAAAAAATGGTTCAACCGATTACTATATCGATAAAACAATCAAAAGACCTGAAATTTTGACATTTGTCACGATAAAAATTAAAAAGTAAAGGAAGACAATGGCCCATATGCATAAAAATTTGTGGAAACTACATTTGAGTGTTTACTAACAAGTAGTGAACGGTCGATAGTGAACACATATTTTCATATGCATAAAAAGAAAAAACCAAACACTATATTCGAATTTCGGTACAAGTGTTCACTACCAATTTGAAATTTGTGATTGTTTATTTTAAAAAAAATAATAAAAAATATATTGATTGTCAATAAATAAATAAATTTTTACAATTATTTCCGGTTCATAAGTATATATTAACAAAATAATTTTAATGAACATCTACTATGTGGGCATAATCCAAACAGTTGTCCATTCTGTCACGGTACTTCTTCCGTTCGTCACATACTTGACGAATGCTCATCATTCAGTAGCATTAGGTCAAACCTATTTGGACAAGTTATGCCAAGTACTCTTCCAAAAGAAGTATCATCCACAAACATATCGAAAATCGTAAAATTTATCAAGCAATGCAATTTATCTGACAAAATATAATAATATACATTTTTTTTTATATTTTTTAGTCGAGTCGAAAGCCCTGGTCGCTAGTACTCTTTCCTTTTATTAGTTATGATAATTCATTGTTGTAATTAATAATATTAAATAAATAAATTAATGAATTTTGAAGAATTTCTGCTGGAATTCCTGGATGAGGATGTGGATTTTATTGCATGAGAAATGAGGTTTCGACATCTTCGTCACCTTCTTTGCAACTTCCTGCGCAAGGTGCATCGGCACTGCCGTCGTTTGATGAAGAGAATAGTGGAGGGAAAAACAACAGGGTAATAGATGCCCTGTTTGTTGAATACCTTCGTAAATATGGAAAAGTTCTGCTCTCCAAATGCCAAACTCCCAAAGTAAAATTGGAAAAAAAGAAGGTTAGCCAAAAATTACTGGTTAAAAAGGGCATTGTATATAACGATCAGCAAGTTGCAAAGAAGGTGCAAAAGCTCAAGGCAAAATTGAAGGCAAAAGCAGATATAAACAGAACAGGAAACAAGAAAATTAATTTATCTCTAACTGAGAAAGAGAATTAATGAATGCCACTGATAATCCTGCCGTCAATTCAATACAAGGTAAGATCATATCGCATGTTTTAAGATTAGGACATGTTTTGTAGGGGGTATTTTTTTTTTTGCGGAAATAACGCCTCAAAATTATTGCCAAATAATGTTGACAGCGAAGATGATGATGATCCAGATTTTATTTCAATTAAAAGTACTTATTGTTAGATTTTAATTTGACTCTTTGCCGAAATGAAAAAAACGCGTGGTTCTCTTTTCCGATTGTAGTTTACAGCTGGTTTTTATTATGATTATTCATCTAAAGCTAGTAGACCGTTATCCTAGGCGAATTACAAAGTATTAACAAAAAAAGGTAAGTAAGAGAGTTTAGCAGTAGCAAAAGTAACTATGAAAACATAAATAACAAAAAAAGGTAAGTAAAACAGGTAATTTTCTGGCAAAAAATATGATGCCATCCATTTTACATTTTCCCGAGAAAAGCGGTATAAACATCTATAATTATTATCCGATTCCGCTCTTCTTTCTTTATATGTTTTTCTTTTTTGTTTATATTCATAAACATTGCCATTTTTTAATTTTTAGCAAAAAAAAGTGTGCTATATATCACTTTTGAGCATTTAGTGTTTGGAAATTGAAGTAGTGAAGTGAAGTAGAGAAAACTATATAGTGTTTTCTTTTTATGCATACCTATGTTGACATTACAGCCAAAAGTAACTGTTTCAAAAATGCAGTGGGTTCCCGATAATGTGAACTAATTAAAACCAAGGGTGTTCATATGAATAGATATTCCTAAAAACCATTTAAGCCATTTATATTGTTTTGCTAAGCTAGTCACGCCCCTTCTTTCTAAAACTTCTGTATTTTTCTTTTAATTTCAAGAACTACTTTTTTGGAACACATTTTTACATTTACGAGAAAAAAAACTGATTCAAATATTTTGTACACCAATAGTACGAATACATATGTAATTTGTATACCAAACATGGGCATTTTTCAATATTAGGAGACTCCTAAAACTCGAAGAAATTTAAATTCAATGTATTGCCAACATATTTACTTGAGGTTTGTCACTTGTAGGTTAAAATCGATGTTTTAGAACGTTTTGGTGACCAAGCCATGCAAATTATTGTACAAAAAAATTGCTTTGAGAAGTTGAAATAATTTAATAAATTTCATTAAATTTGTTGTTTTTTTTTTGTATTTAAGAGTATTAGTAAATATTGATTTTCTCTTAAGGTTGGACGAAGTTGGCCAATTTTTTTCCACCATTTAAGTAAGTAAGGATTATTATTAACAAAAAAAAAGGCACGAGACTACAGCCTAATGATTTATATTCTTTACTGAAGTTGACAATTATTTAAGTTTTTCTCTGAAAAAATATTAATTTAAAAAAAATGAAAACGCTGTCAATGATACTTGATTTTTAAGCAATTTTTTTGTAAGAGTCATAAAAATTTCAATTTCTTATATCAATATTTGCTTCTTAAATTGATCGACTTTGGCAAGCCCTAACCCCTTAAAAAACACAACCGCTGTAAAAAAAGGGTTCGTTATTCATATTCTATTACCTTTAAAATGGCATTAAAATTTTAATGATCGGAGGCATAATTTTTGTTTGAGTTTTGTCCACTCTCGAAGCACTGTGCGACAGCACAGGCTGCACTCAGTAAATTCTACGTTTGTATGTGTGGGTGCTCGTCGTACTTTATAGCTTCTGTGGCGCTCGTTTTGCCTTCCTTGGCGCTCGGTTCACTTCATTTGGCCTCGTTCATTTCTCTCTCCGTTGAGTGTCTTTGTGACACGATGTAGGTGAATGTAGGTGATGTCGTTCGGGGTATGGCAAACTCTGTTTGTTAACTACACCAGGGTACGTGGATACGACCCCCCGATGCCAATTAATACCTGAGCGGAAATCTTAATCTTGACTTAAGGACTTACGCCAAGATCCAATTAATACCTCAACGAATGAAATATGTATTACCAAGAACTTAGCATGCGGGCGCTCTGCTGATATAAACTAAAGACTCTTTGTACTATTATCCTTCCGTGCGGACGCATCGGTTAGGTTTATTGGATATACTCTAGCGATTAAAGACAATGTAACCAACAAGCCACTGCCTTAGACCACAATCTAAGTCTGAGTCTGAGTGCCATGTTCAATTTGATGCATGTCCTTTTATACTAATTTTCCTCCTGTTGTACCGTTTAGTTTCCGTTCAGTAGATGTGGATTGTTGGTAATATCTACCGTAGAATATATAAATTAATTACATAATTGATGGAGTTTGATTTACATAAATATAAATATCAATATTTGTATTAACCCTATATAAGTGTATATATGTATTAGTGGACTAGGATTGTGCGATTAAAATTACAATAATTTTATGTCGTCACAATGGCTAAGCGAACTCCATGCTTGCTTCAGATAAAATATAAGAACATGGGTATTTTTCAGTTAACGGCAGTTAGTAGACGTAGTTCGGGTTTCAAGTTTTTATAGGGTTTGGTAATCAATGCGCATTGTTCTAGATGAAAAACATAATAAAAAAATATTATTTGTGATTTATCCACTTACTATGTTAATAATTTATAATTTCCAAATAAAACGACAGAATTAATTTTTTTCCGATATAGTCTTAATATTAAGTGTTTTTTAACATTTATATTTTAAACTATAATTTAGTTGTGATTGTAAATACATGCTCTGAAAATGGAAATATCTATTGCATCGGAACGAGTTAAACAATTATTTATGTATTTACTACAGCATATTAATGCAATTCACCACTTGCCCAAAAAATAAGAAAATGTAAAATGCGCGTTTTAGTCTGAGAGATGATTATTATTCTTGTAGTGATTTTGTATTTGTATGTTCATTAATTATATTACTCGTTAATCGTGTAGTAATTAGTTAAATTAAATTTTTTGCTTATGTTTATAAATTTATTTATAATTGAATCTTTACCCGATTATAAAATAAGCAATATTAATTTCATTGATTTTAAGAACCAACGACTCAGTAATGGTATAAATACAACCAAAACAGCCGACCTCCGACAGCAGATTTCTCCTGAGAGAATAAACAGAATAAGAGCGTCAACATTTAGCGTCAAGAATACATATGTAGAAGAAAAACAAAAGCAGTTCAATTTGATTTTTGTTTTTGCAATTCATTATGTTTTTATTTATGTTGTTTAAATTGAAATTATTTACTTCGTTAATTTGTGCAAAATCGTCAAAATCATCAAACGGATCAAGAAGCCGAACTTCGGCCATTCATCTAACCTTCGGCCGAAGCCGAAGACCGAAGGATTTTTAAAATATAAAAAATAAAAATCTGAAAGTAAATTTTTTCTACCTATGTATTTGCAAACATATACAGAAATATAAATAGTAGATACTCCAAATAAAAAGCTGACCAGTAACACTAAATAACTATTCACTGTCGAAGCAGCTGAGAAATATTATTTATTTCAAGAATCATTTAAAAATTTGTTTACGTCAAAATATACAGTTACATCGACTATATATCTGTAGAACGGCGGTCGGTCAAAAAAAATGTTGGACGAATTGCTGCCATGATTCTGCTTATCTAAAATCAAAGATTGAATCAGCGTATTAATCGATAGACCTGTAGCCGGAACCAGAATTAACTTTCTAGTTGGCAAATTTTTGATTGATTTAAAAAAAATTTGGATTGATAAATTTTAATGTAAAAAGCATAAATCTAATCTCAACACCTTAAAAAATAGGATGGGCGTGGTTTTATGAAGCCGAAAAAGTTGAATGCCTATAAGTATTTGTTGTTGAATAAACTTTTTATAATTTTTTTTTTAAATAACTAAATATTTTGTATAAAAAATTTAAATTCCTAGCTACTCACAGCTAGTTTTTTTATCTAGCTAGTATGACGGGAAATGTATTATTCATTGAAGATACGATGAAAATTTAGAGCAATCAGTTCATTAGTTTTGGAGATATCATGGCAGCCATTTCGAAAAATGCTGTTTTGAGAAAAACTAGTTTCAAAGTTCAAATATTCATGATTGCTGTATCAGGGCCTGCAAATAAACATCTGTAACTTTCAATCGACTATGAATTTCAAAGAATCCTTTTACACATATATTCTAGAGCGATTTTAGCCAAAACAATTTTAAATTTTTTTGACCTCCTTGAAAGCAAAAAAAAAAAGTGAAGCGCTAATAATGGAACATGCCGAATTCTCTAACATTTCACGCTTCTTTTCAATACGCTTCAAGTCTTCCTTAAAAAGTAAAAAGTTTGGCTTGCTTCTGCTGCCTCCAGCAGGTTGTTCGTTAAAAAAAATCACTGATAATGCAATGTAAATACTTTATATAATCACTTCATATTTATTTATGAGCAGAATAACGCTGTGATAAAAACCGCAGAATGAATTAAGCAGTGATTTCTCGCCATCAATGTTGGCGTCTTAGATTGGCCGGCCTTATTACCTGATCTTAACATGCATGCAGAAGGAGCACAATTCTACCACAGATCTGACCTTATTAGTGCCATTGAAGGCGAATTCTTATCTATCATCCCCTCATGATTAGTTCAAAAAATTATATAATTGCATACATAACCGGGGCACAATAAATCTTTTCGAAGTCATTCGTAATAATGGAGGATCAAAACACACTACTAAAAAAAACTATTATTCCCCGATTTCCCTTCTAGTATTATAGGTGAAGGTAAACAAGTGTCGTATTTGCCTCCTGAAAAATAAACATAAAACCATGTTTTTTAGGAACCGTATTAAAAAATACTTCACTGAATAGGCAAAATTTGCTCACATTCCAAAAAATTTTTTGGATAAGACCATAAATAAAATTTTTACATACACCAGAAATTCAAGTAAGAGTAATCAAGTGTCGCGCAGTGTATATTATTGTATGTATATTATGCCTATTATATGAGGTTAGCAACTGATTTGGTTATGACCCAGTATTAATGTTGAATGGCCGATGGTAAAAAATTAATCAAAGAAGTGCAATACAACATTTCTACTAATACATCTCCATAACCTCACTATATGAATAAAATATGAAAACTATAAATGAAGAGAGCGAGAAGAGAGAAAGTATTTTACGATTTTTTGTAAAGGCGAAGTAGAACAGATTTTATAGTTAATAATAGATGTCAAAGGAGATTCATAGTGATGAAAGAATGCATTTTGTAAATTAATAACTTCTTGCTAAATGAAACTTACACGTACAGCTCACAACTCTCAATCATTCGGCTTTCAATTTCAACCTAGTAGCTAATTTTGTCAGCGGGTACCAGTAGAGATTTGTAAAAATCGAAAACATTGACGATGCAATCTGTAAGAATGCATTTCACGGAAAGGAGAAGATGGGAACTGCGATGATTATCTGTATTTAGGGAAAATTTAAAATTCATTAATATGTATAGATACTTAATTTGCAAAAAGCTTAATTATATGAAATTATGCTAAATTTAAAATTAAAAAAAAAAGCTGCACTATTTTAAAGTTTTAGGTCCATTTTGAACATTACGTTTAATGCATAAGTTCGTTATTGGATATATTGAAGTTGCTAAAATTATTAATAGCTTGAGCTTCATTTATTGGTACGGTTGTATGCCTTAATGGTTGGCAGTTTGAGCCAAATGTCATGACCTTAATTCAATTATTGTGATAAGACTATGGAACAAAATTCAACTTATTGTATTCGTCATTTATGTATATATCTTTATACGCTTGAAACTGTGAACTAATAAAAACCAAGGGTGTTCACATTTAAGAGATTATTCACGTTTGCGATTGTTCAAAAAATAACGAAAACTTTATAATTTTACCACAGAACCACTTTAAGAATTGCTTAAATAAAAATATAAAAATTATTTCCTAAATAAATGGATGGAACGTTTTTAATTAAAAAAAACTGAATTAAGAAAAAATCGGTAATCTTCACCTTAAATATTACCTTTTATCTTAGGTTCTTGTAGTAAACATATTTAGAGGATTCCCGAAATTACTGAAATTATGAATTAAAATTGATACACAATTTCTAAGAAATTTTTTTTTCACGTTTGCAACGTTTAGCTAATCCCTTCATACCCGAACTTGTTCTGTTTACAAAGAAGTATAAGGTCGCGAAACTTGACGGTATCACTTTAGGACTTTCTTTTCGAAGCAAAGTATCTTGAAATTATACTTGAAAGCTAGCTTAGCTGGAATATTGAAGAAAGGAAAAATAAAGCGCTATCTACGCATGTTAAAACCCCAAATTGGTGGGGTGGCACATCCATTGGATGTATACGGCCGTCATCCTTCCTGTATCTTAGATCGCTGGTATGGTGGAATATAGCAAACAAGATCAGCTATCTCAAACAGCTTGTAAAAGTTCAAGGGTTAGCGTGCTTAGGAGTTACAAGAACCTGGAGCAAAACACCTTTAGCGGGGTTTGAAATGATTCTTCACATTCCACCCCTAGACGAATACATCGCAACACTTTCAGACACGTGTCTATCCTAAACAAGTATAGCACAACAGAAACCAAGAGAACTACAGACTATATCAAACCGCAAGTGATAGTATAAAGAAAATTCTTAACCATCATACCCAGCAGACAGGAAAGGAATGGGTGGCCTTCAGTTCTACATTGCCTGGTCTAAAATGGAAGAGGGCACTGGATCCGGAGTTTTTGCGATTCACTAAAAATCATGGAGTTTTATAAACTCCCTGATGACTGCAGTATTTTTCAACCAGAGATCTTAGCTATAAAGCCGCGCAAAACATTATTACACGGCAAATCAAGGTACTGGATGATATGATCATAAGATCTAAAGCAGTATTAAGCTGCTTTAATGCACTTAAGGAATTAAGCAACAGCCATTAGGTTAAACTCAGCTAGATTCCCGGACATAATAATATTGAAGGAAACGACAAAGCTGGTGAACTAGCGAGAATGGGAATGAAATAAACTGGTATCATTAAATATACCAATGGAAACCGTGAGATCATGTCTAGCCTAGAATCTGCGAAAACGAACAAGAAAATGAGACCGTTTGCAGAACTGGAGGACCTGGCGAAGATCCCGCCAGGTCCCGTAAGGTTCATCAGGAGTACTAAGAAGTTCCAGGATGGATTGATGTTTGATGAGATCTGTTTCGTGGGTGTGAAGGATTCCACAATTTTCAGGAACCAAATTTTTGGACCCCGTGGATGCTCAGTTTTTCTGAGCACTCCCCTTTAACCTAACCTAATCGAAATACCTCTTCAATAGGTATTTTGAAAAGAAGTGATATTGGAATAGCAGTTTCATTTTAGTAATTGTAAGAATAAAATAATTTATTTTTCATACTTTTATTTTACATGTTCTAGTTTCAATCTACATACATAAATTGTTATACACACAACATTGTGTCTGCTTACTGTATACATACTTTAAAACAAATTTAATTTTAAGTTTTTCTACACATTGCATTTCAATTTTGCATTATTTGTTTTAAATTTTAAATTCTCTTAAATGTTATCAGTTCAACATAATTTTTTGATAAAAAGATTTAAACCATTTGGTAATGGAATTCATTTATGGTTCAAAGAGGGTAGAAAGGATTTAATTTGGGATATTCAGATACTTTGGAATTGTTAAATTTCCAAAGCAAAGCATAAATGTTTTAAATTAATATTATTTTCTGTATTCGTGAATTAACTCACAGAAATGCCTTCAAAAATGTATTTATTCCACTGTAATTTTCTTTCAATACTATTAGAGATTAATTGTTGTTTATTCGAAACACGCTCAAATCCAGAAAACATTATAATCCTATTTTACCAGCTGGCCGGAAGACGCAGGAAAACGCCTACGTAATTAGAGGTGGTTCTAGATTTTGACTCTGGGCGTATTCCCACTAAAACATGATTTTAAAATGTTTATTGAATGATAAAAAGCTTGCCAATTTTACTCCAACTCATTTTGGAGGAGGTATATCTAATGTTTGAACAAATGCTAACGCTAATGAATATCGTACAAGAAAGCTGGTAGAGATAATAGATCGAAATGATGACTGAGGAGTAATAACAATATCGATTGAAGAATATGGTAAAGGTGAACGAACTTAGGCTTTCATTGAAGACACTATTGAATGTAGCTAATTATAATCTATAAATTGCATATATACATATACTATCCGAAAGAATATCACTTATTGCCGAAACTTTAGGCACCACACGTACAACTACGTTCTACGTTCTGCTGTTTTCTCACCAACGGCAGTCAAACGAGTAGTAGGTTTAAACCTTTTTTTTTTTGTATTGCACAATTCTTACAATTGCAAATGTTTATAAACAATTTAAAATCTTAATTGCCTCCGAGTGTAACTCCCGCCCGTCGTATCACCGTCGTCGTTCTCATCGTCACTTGAATCGATAATATTGCGCAGGGTCAGCGCATGAAAATCATTGAGCGTTTGCTCAAATAGATCGATTGTTTGCTGGTCGGCCTCGGATATTACGTTTTGCGTTGCATCTAGTAAATCCTCGGCCGCTCCGAGCAGTTCGTGACTTTCACGTGTAACGGCCGACGCTCCCATGATCGGCGACGTTACCGGTGTCGAGGTAGCCAATATGGTGCCACTAAAATTTGAATGATTCTCACCGCTGGATTGCGCCGTGGCATCGGAGGCATTGGAAGAAGTAGCTACGCTGCGAGACAGCTCATCGGCATGGGCGAGTGTTGAACCTATTATGTCGCTAGCAATGCGTATGGCCGCATCGGTCGCAGCAATAGTCGAAACGAAATCACTTGCGTTCGCTGGGTAATGCCGCATACTGTAGTCCAGTGGTAAAGTTAAATCGAGAAATGCGTCCATGCTCGATGACGGACTGCCCTGCTGGCGACTTTGGTACACTTGTGAGGCGAAATTAGAGTCGGTCGTCACTGTATTGCCTTCAATGCGCAAACCAGCAACACCTTTCTTGGCAATCGTTGCCAAGTCACGTTTAACACGACGACAACGCGTTGGCTCATTTTGGCGTTGTTGCACCATAGCCTCCAAGTCAACGATATATACGTAGCCGGCCACAAGAATCGTGCATGATTTCTCACCCTTTTTATATGCATCCTCAATGTCTTGGCTAGTGCGGTCGTCGTACTGCCACCAACCTGAAAGAATCAGAACCGAAAGACACACATAAAAATAAAAATAAACACAAGTAGGTACATTTATTTTTATTGGAATCATCTCATGAATGACACAATATGGCACTCTGAATAAATAGCACATCTTTTCTAAAAAGTTAAGTAGAAAATGCCATGACATTAAAAATAAGGTTTTGATATTCCAGCCACTCCCTTGGTTGGCATATGCTTCGAACGACGTATTTTTCGGCGTCGCAATGTCATATTCTGAGGGTACTGAACCATGTCCGCAAAATCGATTGTATAAATTGCACCGCATACGAGTAGATCGTATTTGCTACCTTCCTCGAGATCCACTACTTCGGTGCCGTATTGCGCCTGGTATGCCTCCTCGATCTCATTGCATGAACGCTTGTCATATGCCCACCAACCCCCTGTGGGAGTGCGCCAGTGTTAGTTGAATGATGGAAAATGTGACCTAATAATTGATTAAACTCACCGTTACGTCCTTCGTAGAACCATTGGTAACCATCCTCCGTAGTTTTCGTCGTGCAAATGTCATCAATCCCGTTAACTAATTGTGGATGATCCAAAAATTCCGGAGGAATCTCTCTTCGACACATCGCACAGCGACGATTTTTGTAAGCCACGCCCTGTAACAAACAAACATAGACAAATTAAATTTCAAATTTACAATCCAAGTGATGGATTCAATGAGTCTTTCATTACACAGTGCAACAATTGTCGGGTCACCACGTATGGCCGCTACATGAAATAGAAACTAAAAACTAACAAAGCCCCCACTATTTTATGACTACCTGAAGTTGGCACACACTCAAGTCAATTTTTCCACCTTTGGCGATGTGTAAATCAGTAAAATGGATCAATGTATCAATGGAACAAGTGGAATTAAATATTTTATGTTATATATAAACAGGTTAATGAGCAAATGTAGTCATCACAACAACAGTGTATATAGAGACGGGCAAATCAGACGGCCGTTTCGGAATCCGCCACAATTCCTCGTCAGTGATCTTAGTGATAGTTCTTAATCTTTCAATATCCTATATAAGCTACTAATATTTGAAATCATAACCCAGAATTACGGATTTGATTCCAAATATCTTCACTGAATAGAGATATTGAAAGAAACTACCACTACCGGCCGTCTGATTTGCCCGTCTCTATATACATTGTTGTTGTGATGACTACATTTGTTCATTAACCTGTTTATATATAACTTCAAATAACGAAATTGACATGAACTTAAGTCATGACTTTGAAAATTAACCTCTAGATTTAATTTTCATAGTCTCCTAAAAAACTATCATTAAATATTTTATGTTTGAACAGATATACAAAGAAAAATAAATAAATAAAAAATACTCTTCAGTACATTTTCGCATTTTCAAAAGTCATATTTTGTTTGCTTTGATGCGAAATTGCTACAAACATAACAAAAATAGTTTAAATTGGTCGCGTTCAGAAGGCACAACTGAGGCGAGCGTGTCTTCTGAACGCATAGCTGTGAGTTTTTGATCATCACAACTGTTGGCATTCGGTCGTCATTTTTTCCATCATATTATTTTTCTGCTCTTTCTGGCCAACAACAAGTAGTCTCAAAAATTTTGACAGTTCGCAGAAAAAACTCACGTTGTTTACTTTTGTTTGACAGCGTCTTGGTGGATTTTAGACGACGGCTGGGACCCGATATCTTCTTATGATTCGGCGGCTATCATAAAAATATTCAAATATTATATTTTAAATAACCCTATTATAATCAAATTTATCTTTGTAATATTATTCATTTCATATTATGTGCTGTGTCGATCAATTGCACGGGAACGGGTTAGCCGATAAATTACGGCAGACAGCAAGAAAAAAATGGCAGCGAGTGAAGTTGACTGCGAGTCGCAAGACGCAGGTTTTTGGCTTTGACAGATTATGTATCATGTCGTTCAGAAGAAAAACATGTTTATTTCCAACAGTAGAGAATGTAAAAACAACAGTTGGAAATTTTCTGTACCTTCTGAACGCGACCATTATTGCTCACATTCTGGTACACTGAGAAGTTAATAAAAAGGTTAGTCTTTCGTCATATCGTCCCGTTACTGGATGCCATGATCCAATTTTGAAAATTTTCAAAACGCAATTTCTTCAATAAGAAATTTTAGTACTTAAAAAAATAAAAAAAAAAATTGTTTCTGAATTTTAGATGGTATAGTAGTTTTTGGCTTACCCTAAGAAAAGTTAGCTTTTATAATCTAAATAAGCGTGTAATGCGTAAAATTTCTGTTAAAATGGCTCATACCCATACATTTTGTATGAAGCTGACTGAAATACGCAGCGCACTTACCCAAACCTATTTCTATTTTCTATTTTGACATTGCGTAAAGAGAGAAATTTGAGAGGGGAGAGTTTTTTTTCATAGAACACAGCAAATAATATAAATAAGCAACTTCTAATTTTAATATGTTTGACACCATGGCGAAATTATAACAGGTGATAGCAGCGTCAGATCTGTCTTCTCAAATTTTTTTTATATGAAGATAATCTTAACTGTCAAAATCTTTGTTTTTTTTTTTTTTTCCCCCATGCATTTGTTCTTGTGCTTTTGCCAATTACGATTTTTAGCAACAACAAAGTAGCGTGTTGTTATTATTACGTTGTACTTGTTGTAATGCTGCTACCACCATGTTAAATCCGCCTTGGTTTGACACCTAGAAACTGACAGTATTTTGTGCTCTATTTCAGTCAGGTATTGCGTTTGAGTGCGCTGCGTAATTTTGCGCATACGCATTACGCACTTATTTAGGTTGGGCTGTTATGTTCAAAATACTTTTTGTTGAAAAAGGTAAAATTTAAATATATATAATATATAATGCTTTCAAAAGAATTCTGTGTCGGACGTTAAGAGTCTCATTATATCTAGTCGGCCAAAAACTATTTTTAAAATACAAAATATATTTCAATTAGTGTGTCTGGTGTTCCGGCCTAATTTTCAAGGTTATTTCAGGAATTTTTTATTATAACAAAATAAAATGCGATCATTTCATTTTTTGTATGTTATTATTGACATCTTGAACTGTACAAAAAATTTTTTTTTGGAGTTTATTTAACGACATTTTTGTAGTATTTTTTACGTCCAAAGTGGGCACCTAACAAAAGGTGTGGGGCTGGGCCTGGTGATTACAGTACTTGAAGTCTTCTTAAACAAAAAATTTAAATAGATTATTGTTCTGTAGGTTTGTCATTCTAGCAGGTAGTAGTTTTAAACATATGGATTAAAAAATAACAAAATGGCGGACTTCCAAATTTTTTTTGAAAATCGTTGTAAAAAATAGGAAATAATGATTAAAAATTCTACTACCTGCGAAAGCCATTGGCGTGTAAAATAACACATTAAAAGTTCAGCCCAATCGGTTCGATAGAATTCTCTCAGACCCCTAAGTCAGTCAAAAAAAAGTTGTTTCGAGAAAAACGATTTTTAAGTTTTAACAACAGATAAAGCTCTCGGCTATGAATTATAACTTCGTTAATATTTTGAGTTTTGGTCTGAAATTTTTACAGTATACTTTCAATGTATTGTACTTTCGAAATACATTTAAAAAAATAAACTTTCAATGTATTGTACTTTCGAAATACATTTAAAAAAATAATCGATTTTTTGAGACTCGAACACCAGACTACATCCTTAATAAATAACATTTAATGTTATTTATTATATTGGTACATTTTCCCCCCATTTGGTACATTTTTTTGTAAATATTGGTACAAAATAAAATGAGTAAGTGGCAACCGTGATATAGAAATATTATACAGTGATTACTTTTGGGAAAAATTAAAAAATGTATTTTTAACGAATTTTCAAAGTTGCTGTTCGATTAATCGAACGTTGGGACGATATGAGTTAACATTTTTATTTCTGAACTAGCTTTTTTTTTGATTCCACTCTATCTGTTGTATGGTTGTTATTAACGGTGTATCATTTGTCTTTCATTGCATCTTCAGGCATCTCTCAGGGCAGCATCCCTCAGGGCAGCATCCATTGCTGTTCATTCATGATGTAAAACTATACAAATCCCAAATAATATCACTTTACAACCTAAATATATACCTAATTGCTGTGTATATAAACATGTTGATATACTACTATATATATATATCGTTCACACCCATTTACTAAATTTACTAAAAGACTGTCATAACTCAAAAAACGCGATTTCGCTGAAAACGCGTTTAAAGTTTTCAATTGACTCCCACTTTGCAGAAAAAAGAAGAAATCTTATAATTCTCACGCGCGTATACAAGATATTAATATGAAATTTTTACACAATATGAAGCGTGATATAATGAATAATTCTGCATCATTAACTCAAAAATCGTGTTTGTTTTTACTTATGACAGTCTTTTAGTAAATGAGCGATATATATACATATACATTACTATGCACTAGTCTAAGCAACTATACTGTTATACTATATACTTATAGAACATACTTTAATAAAGGCAGTCGTAAGATGACGGTGTCAACATGTCTTTAAAAACCAATTTTTTCCAGCACCATAGAAACCAACTTTCCACTGAATCGGATGAGCAAGGTGCAAGTTAACACCAAGTAGCTTAAACCATTGAAACTAGATATAAAGGTGGCTGAAAAAAATGACTGATGAAAACACACATAGATCGACAACCTGATACTTCTGGTACTGCACACTACCAAATTAACAGTGGTACTGATGACAGTGGCATTAACGATAGTGGTAATGGAGATATACCGGATTCAAAAAGCCCAAAAATAGTATTTTAAAGTTCATTTCATTTTTTATATATATATTTTTTTTTTGTACTTTTATGATTTAAAGAAATGTTAATTTTTGTAATAAAAATTACATTTTTTATCACACTTTTTTTATAAAACGATATTTTTTGTATTTTAATTCTATTTTTTTCATAAAAATGCTATTTGCAAAATACTAATGTACTAAAAATAACAAAATATGTTTTGTAACATCATTAGGTAAGGGAGTGTTTCCGCGTATGAGACGGGTTTGGTTTTTGAGCCATAAATTTTCACCGGTTAAACTAAATCTGGTGTTTTATATACGGTGAGAAAGGTAATGAAAATACGCAATTTTAAAAAGTATAGTGATTCCATTGGCACGCAAAATTGTATGACCAATTTCTGAGGATGTGTATTTTTCCAAAAAAAATGTATACCCGTGTATGAGACACTAGCGTATGTATGAGTATGAGTAACGCTCGTATCTATACAGTTTTTCGCGGTAGTATACCGCTTTTTCAACTCCAAAACCGCATACCGCCTTTTTCCCCAAAATACCGCGTTTATACTAAGGAAAAAATATAAAATTTTTGAACACTACGAAATTCAAATTTATCAATCACAATGCAAAACGTGTCAGAGAACAAGGGCAACTCGTTGCAAGTATACCTTTGAAAGAAGTGGAAACATTGAAGGCTATGTAACTTGAAATATCCATGCGTTGATTTCTATATATACCTCATAGAAAAGCCGGAATCGCTTCGTCAAATTTCTTCAAAGAACAAATTCAATACAACTACAAAAGGAAATATGAAAATGGAGAACGAAGACGATTTAGATGATGGATAAATTGCTTTCCTGGTAAATTTTCATTGAAAAAAATTGATACCGCGAAATATACAGTTTTTTTCAAATCGATTTACAGTTTTTTAAAAATTTTTGGTAGAAATATACAGTTTTTGGTAGGAAAAAAGATACGAGCGTTAAGTATGAGTGAAACTGAAATCAAAAACTAAATTGAACGCACTCCCTAGAAAAATGACAATGCTCAAAAAATAATTGCCCCGAAGTTTCACAAAAATCGGATAATATTTGAATTGGCGCAGAGATTGAAGTTTATGAAATGCGTTTTCAATACAAATGGAATTTTTTTGTTATGCTGTAAGGCAGTCGGCTGGGGAATTGATGAAACCAAGTTTTTTTGAAAGCTTGGGTTGTATATAGAAAAGTAATTTCTCAATTTTCCCAGGTTATAATAAAATATAAGAAATATATTATTATTTATCACATAAAATAAAAATATTAAGTCAAAAGTAACAAAATGCACAAAACTGGCGCGACAAACCTAAAGCACATATCAAATATATTAATGGGAAAGTTCGATTTCTGCACTATTTTGTAGGGTATCCATTATTTTTCAGAGCTGTTGCACATTTACGTGGCATGGACTCAATAATAATAATTGCTCAAAACGTCCACAGAAATGTTATTCCATGCAATCTCAGATTGATAGAAAATGGAATCCTTGTTTTTATCCTTTATTCGCTGAATTTTACGATCTATAATTTCCTATACATTTTTTGGGATTGAGATTGAGTGAATGGGTGGGCCTCTATAAAATACTGATCTTATTGACAACAAACCACTCTTTTACACACCGTGCTGGAACCGTCATCGTGCTGGTAGACTTGCATTAACAGCAGACCTTCCTCAGTATAAGGTAACATAACATTCTGGGGAATATCTTTGCACATCAGACGGTCCATTATACCTCCTATTTTATGAATTGGACCGATTCCATGGCTGAAAAAAATCACCAAAGCACTACGTTGCCTCCCCCGTATTATACGGTGCTTTTCAAATAACGCGGATTTCATTGTAGCCTTATTGGTCTGCACACTAGCTTTAATCCTTTGCAATCTTTCGTGTTAAATATCGATTCATCAATAAGAAGCACGGTCTTTTATTTGGCAGTAGCCCAGCTAAAGTGCGCTGCTACAAATTCGTGCCTTGCCTGTCGATTCTTTCGAGAAATAAATAGCTCTTTTACGCTTTGGTATGTTGTTAAGCCACCCTCCACAGCTCGTCGTTGGATAAACCTGTATAAAATGTTTAAACGCAATTTATTTCCAAGATATAAAAGGATCTTTTTTTATAAACCGAATGACGGCCTGATCCTCACGTTTGGTTGTGCCCCGTGGTCTGCCACCTCCATATTTACTATTTAAATATGGGAAGCGTGAAAATTGCTTATAGCTCGGGAATTAACGTAATGGCGAATACATAATTTTATTATAATGCATGTCACTGATTCAGCTTTATTAAATCCACTTAGAATATTTTCTCTAAATTGTGCAGAATACTTATTTCGAGCGATTTTGGGATACGAAATTTTGAAATGCGAACGGTGACGGTGAATGATAACCAAAAACATATATACGCTTCCAAGTTTTTTTAAAATTTGCTTTTTGTTTTCCAAAATAACGGGTTTCTAGTTTAAAGATGGTTGTTGTTGTTTATTTTTAACAATTGATTCTAATTGAAAGCGAAAAATATTATGTGCTTTAGTTTTGTCGCGGCAGGTTAAGGCATATTGCGCAATGTTAGTAAAAAAAGAAGAAAAACTTTACTCAATTTTGAATGTAATTTTGTTGCAACAAGTGCACAAATATACTAAATTTGTAAAACAAAAAAAAAAAAAATATGTGCATACTTGCATATTTTTAAGTTTTATTGAACTAAATGTTGAGAAGGAAGAGTTTGTGCTTTAGTTTTGTCCGGCAGTGTATATATAGGAATTTAAAATGTTGACTAATGAGAGCAGTTGTCATTGCCAACAACTGGCAACATTGAAGAAGATGCAGACAATGAGACTATTGAAAACATGAGCTCAATTCGGCATAAAGCATTTTTAATTTGAAGAAGAATGTGACGTGTGTCGAATATCGATAGCGAATTATAATCAAAACAAAATTGTAAGTGTTAACGAAGAACAACATAAAGCGTGCTAATGAAAACTAGGAAGCATTAAACAAAAGAAATTGCCGAGGTTATGTTATTAACCCTTAAGCACCAACTAATAAAAAAAAATCATGAAAATACATATCGTTCCCTTAGCTTAGAAATGCCCTACCTAGCCTTTTTTTGAAATTAAATTGTTGGCTTTTTCTGGTACATACAGTTAATTACGGCCCATTAGGTGACGATATGTAGAAAATTGGCTTTTTATTCCATTACCTAGCTACCTAGACTCTTTCGAGTTTCATGTAAGCATAATATTCTATTAACACATCGAGTTTGATTTTGCGCTCCTGAACATAACTTCATTATTAGATGCCATAGCTTACAAGGTATTCTGTTTAAATATTTGATTTGTATGGGAGTTGCTACACCTAGTTTTTGAATACCAACCACATTTTTTCAGAGAAGTGCAATGTCAACTTATGTCTCTATGCGTAACTTAAATGTTAAAATTACCGCAGCTTCGAAAATATGTAGTTTTAAGTATTTTATTTGTATGGGAATTCTGCCAATACAATACAGCCCATTCTGCTTGCGTAGATGTGTTAATTCCATCAGCAAAATTCTGATAGTTTCCAAGATATTGTGTTTGTATTTACTATACAGTCTATAGTTTAACCAATAAATAGATGCACCTCACTACCAAGATAGCCGATTTTCAAAACGTTTTCGAATGCGCTGCCATGCAATACATGTTGAAGTCCTAAGTAAAACATGAAGTGCAAAACCGTACTTAAACTAGTTTGGCTAAAACAAATTACATTCGTTTACGAGACGCTAGCCTTTAATAGGTTAATAATTGCAAATTTTTTTTTTACAATTTCGATAATGTATGTATCTATGTATTTATGAACAAGCAGATTCTTATGGAACCTTGAAAACTGCGAACAATAGGAATGCGTTGCATTGATTATAAAGAAAGCCATTCTAGCTAAGATGATTTTAAGTTTCTATTTCACAATACAAATGCGCTTAGAATACAAAGCAATTTCCGCATCAGAAATTTGCATTGGCACGGGCCCGCCCCGCTTTATCACTTGTACTTAAATTATTTTTTAATAGTTTTAAATTCTCACCACGTACAGTATTTAATTCATTGCTTATGTATTATTTTCAAAACTTTAATATATAAAAGTACTCACTTTTACGCACAGAAAACAAAAGATGTGACCGCATGGAAGACGTGCCGGATGAATACAAGTCTGAAGGCAGATGGGACATTCTAGCGTCGTTGCTGCAGCTGGCTCAGCAGCAGCTGCTTCGTGACGTAATGTCTTGGTGTTTAAACTTGAGGACGGCGATGACACTTTGCTGGCCGTAGCGGCATTAGCATTTGTGGAACTGAATGTAGAGGTAGATGGTGAGGTGCATAGATCGATAACTGCCATAATGGTTGGTGCTTCCAGCTGCCGTTCAGCAGGTACCAGTGTCAGCACACGCAAGTCATCATCGTGAGATGATGATACTGTTACTGATGCTTCAATTGCTGTTGGTGATTCATGATCTCCCCCTTCTGCGCCTTCAACATTTTCCAAATCCATTTGGTCGACACTTTTAGTTGTGATTTGGTTCTTGTTTTTCTCTTTGCTTTCACTCAATTTCAATACAAAGCATAATATGCAGCACTTTCTACTTATTAGTATTTGTAAACTCGTTGTTTTCTTAATTTTGAAATTTTCCTCGAGCTAGCAATTTTTTCGGCCTGAAATCACTGAATCGAATCACCAAAATAAAATCGAAAGAAATCAACGCAACTAGAATGTTTTATTTTGTTTTGGACACACCATAGCAAAGTGAAAAAGTTATACAAATGAGGTGAATAACAAACACAAATACATTCGAATATTTACATGGTTGTATTTTTCGAAAATTGAACAACTACGTTGTCGCCTTATTTCGCCGCATTTGCACTGCCCAAACAAACCAAATGATCTTCCATGAAAAAGTTTAATACCATGTTCCCACTGAGCCGAAATTGCGTAGTTTCGGCATATGGAATCGAACGAAACTGCAATCGTTCACATTGTGAAGCTGGTTTCGGTTATGGTTTCGTTTTACTGTTGCATTGTTTATTTCTTGTTGTAAAATGCCGACGGTTAAGATAATTATTGCCAAATATTTCAATCATAATCATTTGAATACGAAAGGAATCAAAATGAAAAAGGAAATATTAGCAACGAAATACAAAAGTATTGGAGAAAGAAAGCGTTAATTGTAATGAATCTTGTTTTACTTTAACCGCAGTCACTATGTAGCCTTGCTGTCGCAGCTCCTTCGCCAGCTTTCTTGCCCATACCTTGAATATGGGCTTTGCTTCCCGCTCACAATACATTTTTTTTTTTTTTTTTCGTTTCTCCATATTAATCAAGTTGTAAGCAAAGCAAAATATTAATGTCGGTATGGAAATGTTAAAGCAAATTCATTTTAATATTCATTTCAGTGAACATTATCAGGGTTGCATTACACTTTTGTTCGGTTTCGTTAAGTGTAAAACACAAATTTTTTTATATACAGTAGAATCGCGTTAACTCGTACCCGTTAATTCGAAAATCTCAATAATTCGTAGCAAACTGCTAGTCCCTGGAAAAAATCGCTTTAATTCGCAAAAATTCTACACATTTTGGTTCCCTCGTTAATTCGTATTTCTTTTTTTTTTCAATACAATGTCTGTTTAACCTCTTATAGATCGAAATTGGTTGTTGACAATCTCTTATAATTCGTAATGCAAAGTAAAATTACTACGTATGGCACTATGATTCGAAAAAAATCAATCATTGCTTTTCACTTCACTTCTTTCAATTTTTTGATGGAATTTTTTGTGTTTTTCGTGGTTGACAAGATACGCGAGAAGAGCCTTAAACTATAAAACTGTTAATTCGTATTTTTCTTATTTTAACTTCGTTAACGTATATCCCAATAATGTTCGAAAACTTAAGTAAAATGGGAGATACGGTTTCCATTTAATTTGAGTTTTCTTTAAAATACGGATGCTGGCTGTCAATGAGTAGATTGTATACAAGCAGTATCATCGCCCTAAATTGGCTTTGTTATAATTCCTGGTAACAGAGGTTATAGCAGACATTATGCCCTATTCGAAAATTTAAGGATAACTGTAAGGATTAAGAGTCCTGGACATATTATTTTGAGGAAAAACTCGAGAGTGAAAGGGTTAAATCGAAATCTCGTTAAATCGAAAACCTCTGTAATTCGTAAAAAATTGCTGGTGATAGTGAATTATCCTGATTCTGCTGTATTAAAAAGAAAATTAATTAAATACATGTATTTTTAGAGTTTTTAATTCACAGCATTTCTAAATTATACAATCGAAGTCTATATTCTCTTCATTACTATTAGCTTCTTCTGACCATAACACACTCTTTAATCTGGATTCAGAAGCATTATGAACACTTGTGCTGTTTATACAAACATTTATGCCTGCCATCTGGTATTTTGTAGTTTTCACAAAATGAATTTTCGTGTTTTAATTCAGTTTTTATATGAAGTAAAGAATTTTTTGAATTGAGTTACTTATGGTTACAAACTTTGGTTTTAAATAAGTTCATTGCTCACTGTTTCGATAAAAAATGTTGTTAGGATTATTTAGCGGAGCATTTAGAGTCTTTTAAATCGAAAAAACACGTTAAAAAACCCGCTGACTGCTTAATCACTTTTTTTCCTCGTTTTAATTTTCAAAAACCACTAAATTTAGCGGGACAACGCCGAGATGGCCACACTGTCGTTCATGACACTCATCAATTGCTAAATAGTTACAGCTCATCTATTTTTGTGTTTCGAACATGTTGCTATTTTTTAGCGCTAACTATTCTATTGTGAATAGTTTTATCCTATTTTTCTTCTTTAACAAAACCAAAACTTGAATAATGAATATAAATAATTTAATGTTTTTTCAAAGTATGTTTGACGATGGCGTTAATATAAAATGCTTTGTCAATTATGACAGCCATCGAAAATAAATGAATATATATAGAAGAAATAGATAAACATGAGCCGCTGTACAAAAATCAGCTCGCTCATTAAAAACAACTACAACTGTTTAGCGCCTGGTTATATTGGTGCTCGGTGTTCGACGAACACAAAAAATTTTCTCCCGTGCTCTGTCGAGGTGGTTACATTCAGCTCGTTGCAGAGTTGTTTTTTGCCAAAATATACTCGTTTGTTTAATAATATTTCGCATGTAATGATACTGTTTTGTAAAATAACTCATTGCTAACCTGAATACTCGGCGTGCTCGGTGTGCAATACACCGAGTATATCGTGTTCGGTGTGAGAGTGGGTAAAGATTCTCACTCTGTGTTCGGTGCAACAACAATTTCATGGTGTTCGCCGAGCATACTCGCAATATAACCACAGCCAAGTCAATCTTTATATACAGTGTGGCCAACTCAACGCTTTTCCCGCTGATTTTAGTATTTTTTGAAAATTAAAACGCGGAAAAAAATAATTTAGCGCTCAGTAAGTTTTTTTCAATTTAAAATATCTTCGAAAAATCGAAGAAATTTTCATTAACTAGAAATATCAGATGTGTGCCTATACTAGTGAAAAAGTTTAAATGTATTGAGTTTTCTCTCACTTTTAAAAGGAAAAAAATTTAACGCTTTTTTAAAGAAAATATGCGTTTTAATCTTCATTTTAGCGGATTTTGAAAAACAAAAGTTGGCCACACTGTTTATATATATAATCGTAGGTGTGTATGTCATCGTGTAACTTTTTGTGTGTATGTCATCGTGTAACTTCTGAACGACTGCACCGATTGAAGGCATATTTCCAGAATATATTTTCTTAGGCGGGAGGATGGATCATAGCTATTCATAATGGCTTTTAGTAAAGTGGGCGTGGCACATCCCATACAATCCTAATAGTTTTTTGGGTATATCCAAGAACCATTTATAGCACAGTACAGAAATTTGGTACAAGGGTACAAGAACGAGAATTGACAATGCCATGCTACAACAAAAATATAGGTGGAATTGACAAAGGGGGTGTGGCACCTTCCATATAACCTGAATTTCCATTATGAGATACATATCATAGGAGCCATTTATGGCACGGTACTAAAATTTAGATTCTTTCAGTTTTTTTGAAATAGTGGGACCATGCTCCTTTTTCATTTTCTACTATTATTACTAATTCGACTACTATTTCTACTACTATTTTCTATTAATTTTAGCCTTCTTTTTTTCTACAATTTCTTTTATTTTCTACTACTTTTTTAATACATTTTTTCTAAATTTTTTTTTATTTTGTACCGCAACTTTCTACTATTTCTACTATTATTTTCTATTAGTTTTAGCCTTCTTTTTTCCAAAATTTTTTATAATTTTCTACTACTTTTTCAACCAATATTATCTACTACTATTTTTCTATTTTTTCTACTACTTGTTTAATACATTTTTCCTACAATTTTTCCTACAATTTTTTTTTATTTGGTACCACCACTTTCTACTATTTTTTTACTACTATTTTTTACTACTTTTTACAATTTTTTCTACTACTATTTTTTATTATTATTTCTACCACTCTTTCTACTCCAGTTTCACTATTTTTGTACTACTACGTTTAACTATTTTTCTACTACTTTTTCTGCTACATTTTTATTACTTTTTTACAACAATTTTTAATATTATTTTCTATTCTCTTTCCTACTATTTTTTTCTACTTTTTTAGTGCTATTTTCTACTACTTTTTCCATTACTTTTTTTACTATTATTTCTACTACTTTATGAAATATCTTAAGACCCTTTTTCGCTATCTTATAATCCGTTAGGTGGCGCTGTTACAAATGCTATATTTATAAAAAATATCAAATTGGCTCAAATTTTTAAATAATTTTTGGGTTAGATATAATTTCAAGAATGGTCTTTGATATGAATATAAAGCCTCTTGAAGTATTGTTTCTATAATTCAACTGAATCATAATAAAATTGCTCAACAAAAAAATACTTATTCCTTTTTACTAAAAAATTCTATAATTTCTATCTAATTATTGAACTGATGACCACGTTAGCATCAATTGAGTTAATTGTCAGTTTATGCTAGCTGTTACTGCTTATGAAGGAATATTTGCAGCAAATACATTAGGTCCAGCGTGGCCGTTATGAGACTAAAGTTGCAATTTGCAACCTTTTTGACTGCTTGAAGACTTTGACACGACTTTTCGAAAATACCCAAAAATTGAGACTTTTTTTAAAATTCTTGCAACTTTTGAAACTTTTTTGCAAAAAGTGTGATATTCACATGAAATTATACGAAAAATCCATTGCCTTTAACTTGAAAGTTCGCAACACTAATTACACACATACTTTTTAGTTGCAACACTGTCGTTTTATAAGATTCGTTACAAACTTATTGCTATTTTCAAATTTGCCACACTGACTTAGAGAAAATTGTTTGGCCAATTAAAAGTTCACAAATGATAGACACTGAAAAATGCTAGGGTTCTGCATATAAATTTTTTTAAATCTGCTAGCAGACTTGAGAAAATGCGATTTTTTTAGAGTTTTTTTCAAAATGGAACGATTATCGGTAGAGCTGAAATATTTTGGAAATCATCATAAAATAAACCGAGGTTAGTTTTCGGAGGTGTACAACAACTTTTTTTCGTGAAGCACCTTAATGTATTAATTACTTGGGATAATTGATTTCTTTTTACTTTCAATACATTTTTTTTATATGCAAACTGCTGCGAAATGAAATAAATGTTCCCTTAATAAAAGAAAATTGGATGAGACTTTTCTACTCTCAGTGACATTTTTTTTCCAACAAAATTCTTTATAAAATGTCAAATTTCATGCCTCATTTTTAAATCTAGGATTTTTTTTTCTAAATTCAATGCACGGACTTTAAACTTAAATTGTCATTACCAATGCTCATTTTTAAACATCAAGAACTTCATTCTTCGTCATTCAAATAAAAAAAAAAAATTCACCGAAAAGGCAGAACGTCTGCCGGGTCAGCTAGTAATTTTATAAACTAATAATGCATAACATATCTTAATTTATCAAACTTGTTAAAAATGAAGTTATTTCTTCAAATTGACTTATTCCTATTTTTTATTTTTAGAAAAAATTTAAGCACAAAAGTTGTAAACTTTAAAGTTTTAATATGATCCACTGAATGAGCAATAATAATGTTCTTTTTAATAAATGTGTCTTGTTATTACAACAACAATTTTTGTTTTTTTGTTTTTTTTGAATACTGTATTCATCTTTTTTATAGGGTAGAATTAGTAGGTTATAAATCTCTATGGGTCTAGGAGAAATTATTTTATATTTTTTAGTCCGTTTTAAAAACATAGTAGGTTAGGTTAGGTTGGAGTGGCTGTCGAGAGAAACACTTAGGCCTGAACGGCCCATTGTGATACCACATAGTTAGACCTACAGTTTAACGCCGATTCCGAACGGCGGTGTGGCAATTTTTTTTATCGGCTTGGTGGTTTTGCCATTACCAACCAACACTATCTTACAATTCTCATATACTTTATATTGATAGTGAATATAAGAAAGTTATGAAAATTAATCACCAGACGAAGAGGAGAATCGAACCCGAACCTCCCGGATGAAAGTCTACTGCACTACCCGCTAGACTATCGAGGTCGTTAAAAAAAAGTGGTAGGTATATTACAAAATTTTTTTTATTTAAATTATTTTTGTTTTATTTTTGAGTTAAAACACAAAATTTCAATTGGATTGATTTATGTTTTCATTTATATTTTAATAGTTAATATATATATATTTTTTTATGTATATAATTTTTGATTATTTTTATTAATTTTTTTTCTAGTATTAACCTTTATGTGGATACCTGGGTATCTAAGATGTGCTTCTTCTGATTTTTGTATGACAAAAATTAGTTCTTTGATGTTGGTTTTTCTGGGATTTCTTGCTGCGAATTGTGTGCTGTTGCTTTGTTGCAAAATTTATGCTTATTTTGATATGTTTGTTTGATTTGTTTTGAAGAAAGTCTACGGTGTTATTTAGTTTATACAAAACTACTGTTCAAAATTATTGAATCCATAGCAAGAATGATAGAAATAAAGATTATGTACTCAGCTGTATAAAATTTTTTCATGCTGCGCACCTACGTCACACTAGATTTTTAATACGAGAGAACTGTCAAACACACTGAAGGCAGCTTTTCTCATTTTGCACCCGGAAAACACATCCAATGTGAAGTTGTCGCTGCCGCTTTGTCGCACTTCAACCATAATAGCTGATTGTCAAAATAAAAAAATGGAAGAATGCACTGAATTATGTATAGAACTAGTAAAATTTAAAGCACTCTGTTTGCAAAAATGTGGAGAAAAATATGATTGTGTGTGTTACCAATTACGATAAACAAGAGCTATAGAGCTTGTTTTCGTTTTCTAAATGAAATATTTGGAATATTCTTACATTGGATTAATTATTTTAAAGAAATTTTTTGCGTATTTACTTATATGTACAAATTTGCTTCTTTTTTCGCTGCTGTTAAAGTAAATTTCTAACGTGAGGCGATGTAGAGATTTGACAGATATTTTATTGTACAAACAATTGTTTTTTTAATTATTAAAAAACAACCCTAAAAGTATGCAATGCTTTTATTATTTTGAAATTTTGTAATAGGTGTAAATATGAGTCATTTTTGGCATAAAAAGAGTCATTTTTTTAATTAACAAAATGTATGAACTCAATAATCAAAATATTGGCCATCGTTAGCTATAACTTTTCACTATGTTTCTGGCAATTGATGGATTCCGTCTCGGTACCACTTTTCATTTTTCGAGGCTAACCATCCATCTAACAAATTTTTCACTTCTTAGTAGGAATTGAAGTGCTGTTTTAAAATTTCGTGCTGCAGCGATCGAAACAAGTAGTACTCGGAAAGAGCCAAACGTTCAATTTCATGCTTTCCAAATAGTTTTTAACACAATGTGCAACATGGGGCCGAACATTGTCATTTCAACATGACAAATGGCTTTTTTGTGTCCTTGGACATATTTTAGTCGTTTTTCCTTCAATGGTCGGCTCAATTTGATCAGTTGTTGTCGGTATCGTCTAGTAGTAATCGTAAATATCGTAAAAATAGAAAATAAAAATTTTTCTCAAGGCACCACCTCTTGGCTGGCAATGACAAAACCTCCATGAGTAAAAAAATGCCTATGAAAAGCTTTTCATTTCTCCGTTCGGATTCGGCATAAAACTGTAGGTCCCCTCCATTCGTGTATAAATATAACTCACACAACATGAATGGATGCGAAAAGCTTGGCCTTGGATCTCCTCGGGCTGTTGTGCCATAATAGTAGTAGTATTAGTAATTCGTATAAAATGCATTCATTTTGAGCATTTATTTTTAATAATAACTGTTAAAAAGCAACAAAAATAACTTTACTTTTAACAAGTTTTACAAATTAATATATATTATGTATTATTAGTTTATAAAATTATTAACTTTGATATTTTTATTTTTGGCGTATGGAGGGAACCACTGTGCATTGGTGAGATCCAAACCGACATATGCAACAGAATGACACAAAATTTGACTTCTCGAATGAAGTCTTCTAAACGAAGCCGCGTCATTTTTAAAACAAACACTTTAATCCGCAATAAAGGTTTCCGTCATATCTCACACACAATTTATTTTTCAATGTTAAAGTTCAGACACGCTTAATGAAAAATTCTTTATAAAACGGTAAGGAACAAAGAACAAATTTATAGTAACCAACAGTATGCGGTTTGCATTTTTTGAGTTTCAGTTACGATAAAATGGTTTTCACTTTAAAAATTAAAATTAAAAATATTTTTTTTTAAAGACTTGGAAAATAGTATAGCAATTCAAAAATTTGAAAATGTTGGTTACGATATTCTGCCGGGAAGGTATCGATATCAAACTATAAAAATGAAATAGCTTTTTTATTTTTTTTAAAGACTCCCTAAAGCACTGGTTGTAATGACCTTCTTAAAGCGTAGGTCGGTTGTATGTTTAAAATAGCGAGCTTTTGGTCATAAGACAAGGAAATACAGCAAGCTTTTAGGGATATTTCAGAAAACCTCCCCACGAAACTTTTCTGCGTACCCGCCTGAAAGTGGGCATACGAATATGAATTAAATTTATTGAAAGTATTCTCGGCGAACACCATGAAATTGTTGTTGCATCGAACACAAAAAGAGAGTCTTTATTCACTCTCACACCGAACACTATATGTTCGGTTTATTGGACACCGAGCACGCCGAGTTTCTAGGGTAGCAATGAGTTATATAAGGCAGCGCTCAATGTGCTGCTACCTTATACAAGGTAACTGTATCCTGGAGTGATAAATAAACAGCAAGAATAACATCCCTAAAACAGATCAGTAAATTCTCTATTTACGACGGGAAACCTCCATAAATGGCAATCCATCCCAACGGGAAATTCGTCACTAAAACCATTGATAGAGTCTGACCGATTAATCGGCTTCGCACAAATATCAAGCTAAAATAATGGGATTAGCGTGGGTTCCATATTGGACAAAAATGCCCGGGCTTTTTACTAAATCAAATTAAATATTAATTAAATAATAAAAGAAATAAAAGATCTTGGGGTTGTTTTCGATGTGAAGTTTTCTTTTGTTCCACATTTAAATTGTATCATTCCTAAAGCGTATTCTATGTTAGCTTTTATCCGTCGCAATAGTTCAGAGTTTTCTGATCCTTTTACGCTCAAAATACTGTTTACTTCCTTAGTAAGATCTCGGTTAGAATATGCAGCATTTATATGGAGGCCTCATTATCTCTGTCATATTAATAGACTTGAGCGGATTCAAAAAGTCTTTATTCGATTTGCATTGCGTTGTCTTCATTTTTCCGAGCCCATTCCCTCTTACAATGCTCGTTGCATGCTCATCGATCTAAAGTCCTTGAACAACAGAAGAACTATCTTGTCTCTCATGTTTGTTTATGACATCATTGTTGGTTTTGTTGATTGTCCTGCTCTTCTAGAACTAATCAATTTTAATATTCCAACAAGAGATTTGCGTCATTCAGCTTTATTTTATGTTGGGTTGCGACGATCAAATTATGCTTCTTTTGCTCCTATTTCTAGAGCCTTAACTGAGTTTAATTCTATTTCTAATTCCTTGGTTTTAGATTTCTCGGTTACTAAAGTTTCATTTAAGAACCTACTTAATGAATTCTATCCTTAAGCTTGTCTTAAATCTATTTTTAGTTTTAATTAATTTTAAGTTACTATTGTTTTAGTCTGTAAGGAATTTTATATAATTTCCATTGACTCAATGAAATAAATAAATAAATAAATAAATTTCTAAATTGAAACTTCTAATATGTAATGTTTCATTGTCCATTGTCTCAATTCTAATGCTATTTTAGATTCTTTCCGGTTTATCAGTTTTTCTGAATTTTAAAATTGTTACACCAGAGCAACGATTTCAAGATTGAGTAAATCAGAGCAGTAAAGAACTAGGTAGTTAGAAGGAGAAATAAAATATGCACCGAAAATCCACTAAAGATGAACGTTTAGGTTCATTCTCATATATGCCAATTATGGTTTATTTCCGCCGTTTCTTATGACGTTCAACAAAAGATGATAAACTATACTTTACGACATTAGTGGCCTGGGCAGGTGTGTCGTGTTCACATGAGTGCAACTATGAAGGACTTTTTCTAATCAAAAAGGAAGGGTGGAATTGGAAAATGCAAAAGAAATATCAATTATGTGCCTTAAATATGTACTTAAAATTAAATAAAAAATAAAAGCAACAATCTCTTAAGAAATTAAAATAAGTTTATAAAAAAAAAAATAGCAAGAAAATTAAGACTGTGTGTTCCCTAGATGCGCATTGTTTGTTTGCGTTCATGTTGCCTATTCAATTTCTAAAAAATTATGAGGGAAAGTGGCAAAACCGGAACAATATGAACATGGAACATTCGATTTTTATTTTATTTTTGGATTTTCTGCGCAACTTTGCTATCTCTTTCTCTCTACCTATTTTTCTACCTCTCTCTCTACAGCCACTTTAAGTATAGTTTAGTTAAAGTACAGTTTATGATCTGATTATGGATCATTCTAAATCTAAATAAAATAATGACAACCAAATCAAATCTGGCAATTTTTCAACAGAAAGCAGAGCACAGACATTGGCTATCAATGGTCAATATGTATTTTTTATGTTTTTATACGTATGTGATTTAAGTACATAATGTTTTTGTTATGTTCGATTTATAACACTTAAATTTAAATTTCGTTGTGTTATACTTAATTTTGTTTACTTTAATGTTACATAAGAATAAAAAAAATTATGAATTACTGCATGTATCTGCAACGACCAAAAAAATCGTAATCCGTCGGACTCTACATAAAACAGAAATATAAAGCCGTACATTTTTTTTACCTTGATACAAATTAACGCTTTGTGAAAAAAAGAAAGAAAATAGGAGAACGCAATAAAAACGATGCCTAAAAAAAATGTTGAAACGCAACCATAATTTAAAAAAAAACCCTTATGGCTGATCATGGTGAAATTATGTATATGGTGATAGCAAGATTACAACAATTCCGCCTTGTTGGTTACCATAAAATGTCAAAATCAGCCGTGCAGCAAGACAATAACACCTCATCTATGTTGTTGCGGCCATGCGGTCATGCGGCTTGCAGTGAATGTCAAAATGGAGAAAAAGAGTAAAAAACAATCAAAAGTAAACAATAATTTTGGCAGCTAATTGTATTGGCCAAAGAAAGAATTGTTTACTAGCAAAGAATTGATCGTGTAACATCGCCCCATACCAATTACATCTTGCTTTTCAAATTTCAGCACATTTCTGTTTCCCGTTGGGATGTACGCAGTACGATCGTAAATTGTGAATTCATTTTATATTTGGGCAGATAAGTTTGGCATGTATATATAAAAGGGATGCCAGTCCCGAGATTTCTACTCCAACCAGGCTCTAGAATCTCGGGATTATTTTTTATTTTAAATACATAACATCTTCATATTAGAAATGAAATGATGTACTATATGCAGAACTATTGCTTTGAGGTTATTGCATTTAAAAACTTTTTTTTTTAAACCACTTAAACAAATACCAAAATGTATGAGAAATCAAAAAATCTGAGATTGTAATTAATCTAATTCCTAATCAAATTTCAATTGAAATTTTTTCATCAGCAAATTTCGTGATTGCGGGATTTTTTTTATTGCGTATACCATTCTCTAAAAATGTAATCTTAGAAAACCCGCAAAGTCATTCGGGATTGACATCTCTTACCCATAAATATGTTTTATATAGGTAGTTAAATTCCGTGAAATTCCTAATAGTTCTTCAATATGTCCTTTTCTGAATTTCCCAGAACAAAATAAATGAGACATAAAATGAAAATGTGGAAAATTGTTAGTATATAGTTAGACGACCATTGTGACAACGTCGAGTGTTTTGCGACTACAAAAATTGTTGATAAAATTTTAGTGCCAGTTACATGATTTTTAGTGATTTGATTACTTTTAAGTTCTTGCACATTTTATTTTATAAAAATTGCAAGAAAATAAAAATATATGGCATAAAGCTTATTTTCATTTAAACACGAAGTATGAAATAACAAAGAATTTGATGTTATATATTTCGGGAAATTCCCGTAAAGTGTATTTGAGAAATCAACCATACGTCGCGATAGACGGCAGTGCGGTACTACACGGGTTTTGAAAGCACTACGCAATCGTTCGTAATACTATACTAGTTCTGGACTATCATTAACAACGTTTTTATATTATAAAACGATCAACATCGTCGTCGTCGTCAAGCTGTCTGAATAATTATGAAGATGTTGTTTTCTTCAATAAGTGAGTTATTTGTATTTGAATACTTGTACATTTAAAAACGTTCTAGAAATGTAAGCCCCAAAGCAAAATGGCGTATACAAACCTATACCAATATTCAATAGTTTCCTATAAAACAATTTTTGATTTTTATTTGTTTAAAAATGGATGACAAAGCTGTTTAAAAATGGATACAAAACTTATATCATATAGAAAAAATTTCAAAATGAATGTATTGCAAAGCAAAAATAATAATATCATATAAAAAATTATGTCTCTGCTAGGGTTACCATTCGTACTGCTTTCATCAGTACATGTACTGATTTTTATTAAAACTACTGATTTTTCTTAAGTCTAATATAGGCACCTATTTTCAAGGTCATAGTACTGATTTGTACTGATTTTTCTGTTTAAAAAGTATGCTTTACTTCTATCAATTACGCAACACAATTTATTTTTCACTACTGATATAACAACTCTAAACTTGATTTTAATGACTATTGAAGTTATTAAAAGTTTTTCTATTAAAAGCATTGATTTTGATTGATATTTTGATGAACTTATTATGTACAACTTTGCTACCGCCGTTTTTTTTTTCTCGAATTAAAAGCTTTATTGTCAAAAAGTACTTACAGATGTATTATTCAAAATATTGTCCGTCGCTAGTGACATCTTTCGCCCATCTCTCCGGCAATTTTCGGATCCCATAGTCCCCTTTTCCATAACGAAAGTTATTTGCTTTTCCACACAGCAACATTTCTTGGGCAATTCTGCCCTTACTTGGTTTGTCATTCGTGGTGTGAAAAACTTTTTATTAACATTTAATTGAATAAAAATAAATAAATGAAAAGTGAAATCGGTTTATTGAATAAAAATAAATAGATTAATACAAGAAAAGTGAAATTTCAAATAAAAATATTTATTTTTTTCAATAAAAAGTCAAAATCAATGCGCATCCAACTTAAAATGACAAACAAGAATAAAAAGAAATATCAAATAACGAACATCACAAAAGAGTACGAGCAACTCTGTACTCGTCTTTCCTCTCTTGCCTACAAGCTCGACTTGCCGACAAGAAAACTTGCCGTGTGGAAAAAGGGGCATATTGAAGAAAGGAGGCGTCTTTCGTTACAAACCAATATTGCATCCATTTTTCGACTTTCTAGTAAGAACGATGATCCAACAGGTCGTGCGCCATCAAACGAAACAGATGGTAGTCGGAAGGAGCGACGTCTGGAGAGTACTGCGGGTGGGGCAAGACCACCCATTTCAGGGTTTCTAAGTTTGTGTTGACCACTTTTGTGACGTGTGGCATGCTGGAAGATGACTTTGTCGTATCTCCCTTGGTAATGTGACCGTTTTTCCTTCAACGCATCAACTGTGTTCAGTACCGATCTCCTGTGATAGTTTGACTCGGTTTCAGTAGATCGTAGTATATCACACCTAGCTGGTCCCGCAAATGAGTAGAACTTGGCTCGAAAACAAATATGTTGAATCTAAAAAAGCAAATAACTTTCACTAATGCGACGATGTCGATACGTTAACAGATGTCTAAACTCATTTTATGACAATTTTGATCTACGTATTTCGACCAGGCCTCAACGATGCAGCTATCTATCGGAAAACGGTGGAAGCAAAGTTGTACACCTAATATTTTAAAAAAAATCCCCTGATAATAATCAAGAAAACATGAATGTTGAAAAAAAGTGAATTCATGATCTGCTAGTTCTATGAACTTTTTGATATCCTTCTGGCATTATTGTTCATTCAAATCCTAATAATTTTAATAAAAGTGGATTCAGTTTTTCAATAGCAGAAACTTTTAAAATTTTTTAAAATTTTGCTTTTTCAATTCCTCTTTCTAATGCAGCATGTGAGAGAATTTTTAGTTTATAGGTCACATTAGGTTGAAGGTTAATCAAGCGTGCCGCTCAAAATCAAAATAATAATTTTTGATCAGAAACTTGATAATTTTTTTCGATAAAATTTAGTAACTGTATAATTTGTAACTAAACGAATAAAAAAATGTTTATTCTGATGAAAAATTATTATTTTGGTTTTCTCATTTCATTTTGGCACCTTTGAAAACACTTCATCCATTAATTAAAAAGATAGAAATAAATTAGCTATTGACACTATAGAAAGTGAGTTGCATAGAAAAACCAACTTTATTATGATTTGTAGCGATTTTTTAAGTTTCTGAATATAGTTGACTTAGTACAATAAGTACTCGTAATTAGTTAACCTCTTAGGTAAACCATATACATACAGTGAGACACATTTAAAAATGCCCTTCTGGGACCAATATTTTTCATTCAAATGATAAAAAAAAACAAATATAAGTATGCATGAAACAAAATTTTATATTTTTATAGGTTTCGAATAACATACAAAAACAATTAGTTCAAGAACAAAGCCAGAAAAAAGCAACAAATAATTAAAAAGAGAGACCAGCAACACATGAATGAAAATAATTATTTCGAAACCACTTTAAAAATGTTTTAATGCTTTAGTCGATATATTTTTTTTCGTGAGTTTAACGTTGCTCCGTAAGCTCTCTTCTTCAAAAGAAGATGTAGAGACGGTCGATATATTTACTTTATAATTAGATAAAAAGGATAATTTTGTTTTTAGCTCCAAATAAATAAAATAAATCTATTTCAAATGGCTTAAAATTAAATTAAAAAAAAATTAAATCACTAAAACATTTTAAAGTCGGCTTTGTAACATTAAATTAAAGTTTTTGTTGGGATATTTTCATTCTGTGATGAGATATTCTCTTTTTTGAGTTTGTTGCATTTCTGTTGATATTGTTGTTGGACTAATCAGAAACTAACTGCCTATAGTTTTTTATAAAACGAAACATCCATTTCTTCTCTTGTGTTTGCTATTTACTTTTTCGAAGGGCGTAAGTTAGTTTTTTGGCTTATAAATTGTTTGCGCTTGCGCTTAGGGCTTTTAGAATTTTGTTAATAAAATCGTCTTTTTTAGTTGTAGGATTTGGCAGGAACATGCATTTTGATAAGGTGCATCATAATAAATCAATAAATCGATTTTGAATTTTTTTGTAACTTACGGCTTTTTTGGTTTCATATGACAATATCGATACCTTCCCGGCAGAGTATCGTAACCAACAAAAAGGAAATTTTACAGGAAACGCAAAAAACGTCTTGCAATCAAGTAGTTTAGATTGTTTGGGATATTAAACAAGAAAAGCCTTTAAAAGAGGGATAGTGTAATGGGTGTTACGTTTTATTTCATTATATTTTGATAGAATTTGTTTAAAACTACACTTACAATAGTAAAGAAAAATCTGTCAGAGTGTTTTTTTTTATCGAAAACATTCAATTTATTTTTTATTACAGGTAAATAAATAAAAATATAAACAAGAATTAAAAATTTTGCTCTAGTTAATAACTTAAACGAGTTTATCGCTTAAATGTCGGAAAAAGAAGTTATTTTTCCTTCGTATTCTCTTGATTTATTTCAGACAAAGTATCGGATGTTTGAGTATGAGGAAGTCATATATTTAATACTTCTATATTGCTGGTAACCTACCTGCGCAATGTGTTTGAATTCCGAAATCAAAGGGAGAAAGTCTATTGCAAATGTGGGTTGTGCGCAAGCGCATGTTATATATGTATTAGTATATGTGCATATTTGACAACTAACACATAAAAACAATTGTCAAATGACTTCAGGGGCGGATGCAGAATAAAAATTTGGGCCACTTTAAAAAATTATGAATTTTTGTAAAAGTTTTTATTTTCAAAAGCAGGTGCCAGAGCTGGGTAAATTCAATTACATTACAATCCCAATTCCAATTACAAGGAATTGTAATTGGTACTTTAATGTTTTCAACATTGAAATTTTTATCAATTCCATTACCAAGGAATCGTAATCGGTAATTAAAATTTTTAAATTCCTAGGTAATGGAATTGGAAACATTTTCGATTTCATTACAGGGAATTGTATTTTGTAATTAAAAATATATCAATTCCTTAAAGAAATTGAAAATGTAAAATATTTAGAATAGGGCTGAATATCTTTAATTTTCTCAAATTAAAAAATTCACAGCAAACCATTTTTGGAATTTTTAGAAATTATTTTTCTTTATTTCGACTTTTTTTTTGCCAAAAAATGTTCACCCGCTCCTGAGATTTTTTTTGAATTATATGTCATTTTTGAAAGATGAGGAATCGGTTGTCTCGTTCAGATAACTAATATGTCTGGACTGTAATGTTTGCGTTTGGGTATTCATTGTACTGACAATATAGAAGTATTACATATATGGAGGAAGGTATAAATAAATATCCCTCTCGAAAAGCTTGTGAATTTTCACCAGGGATGCCAACTTATTTTTTCTCTCTCCCCGATAACCCTCGCGAAATTCCCCGAGTTTCGATCGAATTCCCCGCATTGGTATAATTTCATATTATAACAGCGCAACACGCACTTTCCATTTAAAAATTTTACAGAAACGAAATTGACCTCAGTGAGTGTTATTTTAAGGCGACCCTGAACTTTCTCGGTCCAAAACTTAACCAATTTTTATGGGAATGGTAGATTAATAGAAACGTACTTTCTGATTCCGGAATTCTTAACATATAAGCTTCAGCCCACTTTTGGACATCAAAGTTCTCAACAGACATGGGATTTTTTTTTATTCAAATAAAAAATGGCAAAAACTTTATTTTGAGAAAAATGGGTTCAAAGTTTTGTCTATCAGGCTGACCGTAATTTGTAAGCTTACAGATTAGTCAGCAATAATAAAGAGTTATTAATCAAGAGGTGCTGGTCGAATGCATAGCTAAGCCTTTCCCGAAAGCGAAGTCGAAGCACCGCGTGACTGTTTTGGCCTGACTGACACTCGGCGGTAAAATCGTCTATATCTACGAAAGCAGTCTGCGTTCTCTGAAATTTTTAGAAAATACTTTCGAAATATAATACTTTCAAATAGCACACTTTTTTAAAAATCGATTTCTCCAAACCAATAAAGTGCAGGGCCCACTTAAGAAAAGATGAAAATTTTAAGACCCAAAATATGAAATAATGCATAAGTTAACCATTTTACATTACATAAAATTTGACAAAAAAAAAGCTGAACGACTTCAAATTCCCCGATTACCCGCTTTAAGTGAAATCACCGGCAAGTCGGGGAACTCCCCGCAAGTTGGCATCGCTGATGTGCATAGTTTTATTAAATCATTAAACAGAACAAAGTTATTTGCACAAAAATTTTGTTCCGTTTTTTGTATTGTATATTCTAAGATTAAACATTTCATTCGGTCAAGCTTGAAAAGTGAGAAAATGTTTTTGATTTTCCTGAGCAAGTTCCTAAAAAAGAAATTATTGAACATTGCTCAGTTGCGAATACCCATTAATAACCTGAATTATATACCATTGGTTCGTAGTATCATTGAATATTGCGCTATCATTTGGAGCCGTTTTTATGATGAACACTTTGCTCGAATTGAAAAATTTCAAAAAATATTAACAAAATATGCACTGGCCAGATGGCCTGCCATCTTATGATGCCAGGCGGAAACTTTTAGGTTTGCAATCACTAAAGGAGAGAAGAAAATTCTATTCCATTTTGTTTGTTTATCAAATATTATTCGGTAAAATAAATTGTATTGAACTATAACATTATTTCTCATTATATGAGCTGCCTATAAATCTTAGGAACAATCACAGTATACAGTATGCCAGATAGCAGAAAGTAATCTGAAATATTCTTAGGTCTTCTGAGATTAGACAATTATGACATGTATTCGATCAAAAAATTTTGACAAATAATTTTGTTTATGAGAGAAAACTCTCTTAACCCATTTTCGTCAGCTGTACACAAAAACATAAATGAAATAAAAGTATCAAAAAACAAAATCTTTCGTTTGTTATTTTTTTTCTGAAATAAAAGCTCTCAAAATATTTTGTAGAGTGTGGTTCTATAAAATATTTAAATAAGCAAAATACAATACTTTTTCAATTATCTTCTTCATAAATGTCCTCTTTTTATTCTAAATAGTTTTACCAATTTCAAACGAATTTTATTTAAATTTCGGAGAAGTAGATTTCTTAATTGAATGGCTTACATAACAAAAAAATTTTAAGTTTTGGATTAAATTCTTTGTTCACATTATGCGCATGGTTGTTACAAACGTCTTAGAAGATCTCGTTTATCAATGTCTAAAAATTTTTCTGGCTTTTCAAATTTTTCTATTTTATTTTTATATTGTGCCGGTACCATTAATTAATTAATTAATATTAATTGGTTAATATTTTTTTAAATTTACTTCTGAAATATCAAATGTTTCGGGAGAAGTAAGAGAATAATTTTTAAACTTGGCAGACGTCAGTGAACAGAAAAGAGGGCGTCACTTCTATTTATTTCACTATGGGAATAATAGAATTTTTGTGGACGAAATTTGTAAAATCAATTATGCCTTGAACGACCCGTTAACAGGTGCATTCGATTATGCAATTATAAAAAATTTTTAAACTTCGATGAAAATGAATATCGTTTAGACTAATCCTTTTTATTTTATTCAATTAAAAAAGTTTATTATTTTCTTTTCTTTGGTTATTATTTGTTATTTAAATATGCCTTTGTTTTATATTTAGTCTGTAAGATTAAGTTATTGATTGAGTTATTTTTATATGCGAATGGAAGGGATCTAGCGAGAATATTGCTGCTGATACTAAAAGTGTTGCTGAAGACCCAAAACCTCTCGATTCCTCGTCGTGCACAAGCAGTTGACCTTTCTGTGACTTTGAACCCGGACAACATGTGGTTCCAACAAGACAGTGCAACGTGTCACACAGAGCGCGTTACATTGGAGTTGTTGCAAGAAAAGTTTCCAGAACCCGTTATTTCCAGAAGAGGCGATGTGGAGTGGCCGCAAAAAACATGCGATTTAACGGCCATAGACTTTTTTCTCAGGGTTTACGTTAAGTCGCTGATTTATGCCAACAAACCAACAACAATTGACCAACTGAAAAACAGCATAGTTCAAATCATTGGTTAGAACCAGTTCGACTTATGCAACAGAGTCATACAAAATATCACCTCTAGGATGGAGTCCTGTAAATTAAGCCATTTGAGTGATACCATTTTTAAAACATAATGGTATTGAATGCACTTTAATCCGTTATAAAGATTTCTGTCATATCTCACACACAACTCTTTTTATTCACTTTTAAAGTTCAGGGATGCTTAACCCATTAAGGATGAGCGGGAACCAATGTAGATAGATCAAGAAAGTAACTTGAGAAAAAAATTTTGCAAGGTGCCATATGGTGCTGTTAGGCATTACTAGGTTAATGAAAACTCCTTTTATCGTAACCAACAGTATAAGGTTTGCATTTTTTTGAGTTTCACCTACGATAAAATGGTTTTCACGTTTTTTTTCCTTAAATGAGAGAGCTTTAATTTTATTTTTAAAGACATGGAAATTAATACGCAATTCAAAAATGTAAGAAACAAATTTTTTTGAAAATGTTGGTTACGATACTGTGCCGAGAAGGTATCGAGATGTAATCTCAACTTGCACGTGTGGACGGAGAGTTAGTATAAACATTTTGAAAAAAATTGGGTAAACAAGTTGCAACTTTAAAGCACATTTTCATCAGCAACACCCACGAGCTCCATTTTCGATGGTATGCCAGTTAACCCGCGCTTATTGGTAATATACATACTTATTATATTAATAAAAAGAGAATTAAGGTCATCGCGTAAACGTTTAAAGTTGCTACAGTCAATATCAAACTAAAAATGATTTTATGTTATTGTATATTAAAAACTGGACTACTAAATTAAAATTCGCTCTTTTAGATTAATTTTACAAAATTGAAGAATTTTCAACCGGATAGTAAGTCCGAGCATCTGGCATCGCTAGTTTTGTGGTTCATGTGACAAATGATTCGAAGTATGAGCTTTCTGCCGATGCAAACACATCTCAACCATTCAACTGTGAAAGCACAAAAGCTTAATTTACAAAAGCTCACAGTACACAGCAGAACTTGCAATGCTGCTGTCCTTGTTATTCAAATGTTTTTTTAAGGCCAAGAACAAATCCAAACGAATGTATGAATGTTTTTCTTCGTGCGTCGCGGCAGAATGTCAAGAACTGAACAGAACAGAAAAAGAACTTTTTTCGCGTTTCACTTTGTGTTGCGCTGTCCCTCTCATGCGCCCATTATATGTCAGTCGAGATTGAGAGTGCGATGCGAATTTGGCCTACAGACCTAATTTCCTTCTGCCAAAACAAACCCAATTAAATATCGAATTTTAATAAAAATCAAAAGTGAATTTAGTGTAAAGTGCATAGAGATAACGAAACAAATTAATGGATGTAATGAAAATCGGTGTGGAATTATTCTCGTATTGCAAAAAGTGTGCAATTTAAAATTATCGCATTCGGCGCCGCAGTCAACGTCGCATTCTCGTTCGCAATTCGCATTCGCGTTGTGTCATAGAAGAAGAGATATACACTAGTTCCGAACCGTGCCTTTACCGCGCGACCGTTGCAAGTTGGCTCGGGAATTGCACTTCCATTCTGTGTGCTGGAGTGGAGTGAAGCTTTTCCGAATTTTTTGCACTGTAGCTATCTGCTGGTAGCCACGATGGGCGCTGCCGTCTTTTGTGTGCTCCAATGGCTTCCTTAATTCCGGCAATGGTAATTGCGGATGTTCTATTAAAAATAAAATCTTGACGAGTAATCCAACTTAAACGGACAAATTCCTATAAAATTATCACCACAGACCACTAAAGTGAGGTGAAGTTGAAATTGTATATATGTACATATATTTAAGTGAAAAATTGTAAATTGGTGCAAGTGCGTTTGCGTTCCACAATTTTTGAAATAAATTTCTTATTGGCGTCTGCATTTCATTAATTAACTACATACTTCGCCCCTCATTCGCCCACCTCTTCAACGACAAAGTTTTTTTTCTTGCAAAAAGATTACGATGCCAGCTGCGCGACTGGCTTCCTCTACGCCGCCGCCCCTTTTTTCTACCTTGTAACGACTTATCGAAGCACAAAACAACAATTGCTAGTCGAAAGCTTTTGCGACTAGCGCAGGCGGAAACACACACTGTTGCGTCAAAGAAGTGTAGTGGTGGAGGGAGTAGAGTAAACACAACTATCTGCAGACTTCTTCTATTCTCTGTCTCTATCGCTCTCTCTATAACTCTTGTTCCCCTCTTACGTGCAGACTTCATCATCACCATAGTCGTCGTCCCTACTTTTGATTTTTTTTATTATTTATTTATTTTAGTTTGTGTCGTAAGATTTTTGCGAAAAGTTTTCGTCTTATTCTTTGGACTATTTTTCGCGTCGTTGTGCAGCACTGAACAGACTACTTTTGCTTTCGGTTTCAACTAGATTTCTCGATTGTCTGCTTTGTTTTATTTTCGTACTATACAAAAACAACAACATTAACCGCATCAACGCATGAGCAGCGTGCAGCAGTAGCGGCTGGTTTAACAATTGCCATAAGAAAGGTAAATTTTCAAGTTTATAAATGAGCAACTTCATTGTTTGAATCAATTCCTACAAAACTTTAATATTTTGTGTACCATTTTATATTTTGTGGAATCTATTTGAGTTGTTTAAATCTTGGATTTCGTTATTGAAAAAATTATTAAATATGTAAAAACGTAATAAAATTAAATAAAAAATAAAAAAAACAATGGAGGGCTCTTCTCTGGACTGTATTTTTTTTTTTTTTTTTTTTTTTGGTACTTCATACACAATTTCTATATAATTCACGGGCTTTGATCTGGTTCAGTTGTTCGCTTATACGTCAGTTTATTGAGATATTTGTAATTTGAAAAGTTCTAACCATGGCAGAATAATAATAGGTGGTAGAAGCATTACAACAAGACAATAACACGATGCTTTGTTGTTGTAAAGACCCAAAATACAAGAACAAATGCATGGGGAGCAAACAAAAGGTAAAAAAAGATTTTGACAGTTCTGAGTCTCTTGAAAAAAAATTAAAGAAGAGGAAGACATTTTGAAGTTATTAACTAAAAAAAAATGTTGAAAATGGCATTGTTTGTTTTTGCTCCCCCTTGATTGAAGAGATGTAGATATTTCCTATCATATAAACTATACCTAAAGTTAACGGTATGAAGATAGTCTCACGTGGCTAACTTAGCAAAGACAAACACCGCAAAATATATAAGAAAATCAATGTAAACTTAACAGACAAAATGTTAACCAAAAATACATTATTTTTCGCATCCTCATGACCATTTGGAGAATTGATTGAGTGAATGTCTACTACTAAATATTTAGTTCAGATTACTTTTAAATTAAAAATTAATAATAACTGAAATCGTCGTTCAAGCAGAAATCACTGAGTCTAAATTTATTTTTTTAATTGGATTCGTATTAATTAGCTTCTATAATTCGAATGACATAATAAACTAGATTTTTGATGACCCAGTTAAAACGTATACTAATGTGTGTATCAATCTGTTAACTTTTTAAGTTTTGCCAGTGTTCATATCGCACCATGCACTGCATAACTAACTTCAACACAGAAATTTAAAAAATGGACTTGGTGAGTTCTGCCAGAACGCCGACGAAATATTATAAAAAAAAAAATGGTATGTCTGGAGTAAATTAAGCTATCGTTCATTTTTGTTTTTTTTTTTTTGTGATTGTGGGTAAAAAAGCAAAATTTTGAGTTATGACAAAAGCGTCACAAAACAAAATAATATAGTTTAGTGAACTCACCTGAATCAATTAAAGAGTCACAACACAAAATAATCCTTCACTAAAGTAATTTGTTGTATATTGAAAAAGGCACAACTCAAGATAATACCCTAGAGTGGTCCTTAATTTTTAAGTTTGGAATATTTTTCCATACGCCCCCACGAGTCCGAGGAGGCACTTTTAAATTTAAATATTTTTGCCTGAAACTTTCACAGTTTACATTTTTCACATAAAGGGACAAAATTAGGGGGCGTAGAGTAAAAACAATATATAAAAAAAATTTCCTCCATATGCCTAAGAACCAATCTAATAATACTCTTTATATATCACAATAGCAGTCAGCAAAAGCTACTCTAATAATATAAAAAGAGGCGAAAGAGAAGAAAGAAGAATAACAGGGTTTCAAAAAATGTGATATGTATGTATGTAATATGCTGCTTATTTATTTAAATTATTATTATATATATTGGTTTTTCCATCTATTATACCCCCACTAACAATTACTGAAAAAAAATCTCAGATAAGAATTATTATGAACTTTTGGTGGATTTTTTACTCTACCGACTGGACTATTTGATAATACGGGAGTGTTTTTCACATAAAAACTTTGAGTCCGAGGAGACACGTTTAAATTTAAATATTTTTGCCTGAAACTTTCACAGTTTACATTTTTCACATAAAGGAACAAGATTAGGGGGTGTAGAGTAAAAACAATATATAAAAAATTTCCCCCATATGCCTAAGAACCACTCTAACAATACCCTTTATATGACTGCACATATAGTTCCTTTAACCTGCAACACATTATTTAATGTATCACAATAACGTTAGGGTGCGATATATGCCAGACATCTAACAGAACTATCGGATTGTTTTTTGGCATGTTGGGTGCAGTTGGGTAGAGGAAACTGTTGGTCATTAGGGGCACTTGTACATACGTGCTAGACATCGCATAGGTCAGATATTGAAGATTTATTGTTGTGGAGCATTAATTTAACCTCTTCGCTTAACTATAGATACTTTCACTCACTTTTTTGTTTTTTGTCCACTAGCGGTGCATTGTGGAGCGCCTTGTTTTCCTTCTGGCAAAAACGACAGATGCTCTCCTGTCCTATTCCTAGATTTTGTCACTTGTCTCCTCAGTTTATAATGCCCTGAAAGGAAACCCCGGATGATTCTCTAGTAACTAGTAACATAGCTATTAAAATATAGCGAAAATCGCAAACCTACTCCCTTCCTACAACATTACATAATAAATGAGAACACTCGCTTCTTTTAATAAACTCAACTAGCAGCATTGTCGAACTGGGCGTTATTAAAAGACATGCCATAAGATTTGGTTTTGCCATCAATAAACATGAAACCGCAGGAGCTTCTTTGATGGGGAGAGGAGGAAGAAACAACCTTTAACCTTATCTGCGTTTGCCCAGCTCTTGTCTAAAAAATACCAGTATATTGAAGGCAGCTTTGTTTCAGCAATCTAGCTGGCATCAGAGATTTGGGAAGCTGAAATTGCCTAAGCCCATGGCGTATCCAGGGATTTGTTAAGTAGGGGTTTCAATTTTTTTCTTATCTTTAAATTTTTTTGTTTTGTTTCATATCAACAATCAAAATGTATGAGATTTGCATCGATACATTTTATCCTCAAAACCAAAAATTAGTTTAGTAACGGACACAATTCCGATATGACGAAATTCGGAAAATTGTTCACTACAATATTGTCGAGTGGCATTAAAGCAATTTTAAAATAATTAAAAAACCTAAGAGAAACCAAAGAAATGCGATATTTTACTTTGCTTTTTGTAATTAAAAATGTTTTTCTTTCATTTAAGAAATTATTGGGATTTGGATTAATCACCGAAGTTCGACTTGGTCATGGATGAATTTTCTGTGCCAATGTTGACCGAAGGCGGTTTCAACAGCAATAGCAGTAACAACAACAACAGTATCACACACTCGCATCATCTTAAAGATCACATGCTTTCTGCTGGAAATACACCGGCGACGCCTTTTATGTATGAAATGCAAAATAAACTAGAAATGTCTAGTGCGAAAAGCGATTATGCCGCATTTACCAATTGCATTCAACAATCGACCCTGCTAGATCATCGTAATGTTGATGCTAACATGGATGGTGTGCTCTTCTCGTGTTCGTCATCATCGATTAACTCGGTCCCGTCCAATTTCAAGAACATTTCACAGATAAACATAGAATCAACAAATACACTCGCAAGGAAATCATCGCCCCCAATGGTACTCGCAAATCAACCATATGGCATGAACTCTGAATATAACATTGCGGTTGATCCGAAGGACATTCAAAATTCGCAAGTGCAGCCACCACACTATATGACTTTGAAGCCGACAGAGTCAACATCATCAAATAATAGATTTATAATTGAAAGCTCTTCAGACAATAATGACAGCAAGATCAAACAAGATGTAAAAAATTCACCCAACAACAGTGCAACGGAAACATCAAATTATCTCAGTAGAAATGGAACGAATTTTCCAAATTTAATGGTCAGCCCAGAAGGTGGCACCCAAAATAGCAACAACAGCAATTTAACTGAAAATCCAATTCCAACTACAACATCATTAACATCAAGCCCAATCAAAAGCACTGCCAATAAAAACATTACTGAACACACCACCATTACCAACACTAAAAATCAAAATACTAGCAACAATTCCAATACTGAAGAACTTGCGGCCAGTTCCTGCTCTGCGTCAATGCCTAGTACAAGTCACAATACCAATAATAAATTGTCCCAAGAAGAGCAAAACGCAGCAAGTCAAACCCTCAGCTCCGATTGCGAAACACTGTCGTCATCCGACGAATTTATTGACATGGATATGAGCGTTCATAACGGTAAGTACACATACGGATTTATTTCCTTATTACTTTGTTTAAAATAAATTTGCAGCTTTGTTGGTAATATTCTGATTGCTGTATGGTGCTGTTGAAATATTCAAGAAATATACAAAACTACGAAAAAATAACTAAAAACTTCGAAGTGATAAATTGGATATGGTTAAATACTCCGTAAAAAAGTGCCGCTCATTTTATTTTGATCTGCAAAATGGTTTTATTAGAAAAATAATATTATACATTTACTTTTTATTCATAAGTGACCCCTCATCGACAACGTCCGATAAAGTTTCCAACTTAAAATTTAATTTTTCAAAAATAAATTAATTTCATGAGAGAAAATGCTGATCCCAGCACCAGAAATGTGTGTTTCCTTAATAATTTTGTATAAAAGACGTTACGAAATTTTGAACTGTTCTTCGTACAATTCGCCAATATTTTAATTTTATTTTTGCAATTTACTCACATAAGTGTCGATTTATATGGAATTTTTAAAATGTTCAAACTCACAACACGTTCACGAATATTCTGAGTCAATATACCATGGGCGTGATACTTTAAGACATATGTATGTATATTGTGCAATTGATAAACCTGAAATTAGGTGAACCACGCACAATGCTTCGCTTGACTTTTAAAAAGTAGTAAAATCAAAAAAGTCTTATGTAATAATTTTAATTTTAACTTAAAAGCAGTAGCCTAAAGTTACAACCTCTTTCTTATTTAACACAATCTCTTTCGTACTCAAAAATCATATTTGTAGTCTTCGAAATTAAGAATTTTATTTGCGTATTTTATCACATGGATGGCTTCAAATGGTTCAAAAGTTTTTAAAATACATTTCCTTTAACTTGCAAATTATATTTTCTCGATTATCCTTTGACTGTGGAGGTGGTGGTAAATTTTACCTTCTATTTACATTTTTGGAATTTTTGTTGAACTTAAAAAAAATTTAAAATTTTATAGAAACAGCTTACTCCTGTAACCAAATACTTAATGTCAAATTATTTATTTTTTTTTGCTCTATTCGACTCTAAAGTCATCTATGGTCGCTTTACAACTAAAAATTATGCATTTTTTTGTAGTTAAAAAAAATTCTTTTATTTCAAATTTTTTATTAGTTTTTTCGTTTTTTTATTATTTTCCTATATGGTGTTTCTGGATTTTTTTTTAGAATAATTATTATATTTTTTTTTTTGTTTTTAATTATTGAATTTATTTTATTTTACTTACTCTGTATCCGAACTTCTCACTTTGCATAAGTGCAGACGACTAAAACCGAAGAAATTTCTGTATAAATGACCATACTGCAACGACTAAAACCAGGTTACTTATTAGGCAATTAATATCGGCATATTTGCGGTATAAGGCCTAGTGGTTCACGATTGCTATGGAAATACTTATTAAGCGATTTATACGTCTTATTTGTTATATCAGAGAGAGCTGTGTAAGAGCTGCTCGTTTTTGAAAAAGAGCTGCATAATTTAACTCTCTAAAACCTAGAAAAAAATGTATATTACACTTTTATATTTTTACGGTTAAATGCCGTTGTTTGCTTAATTAAAATCAATTTCACTCTCATAAATAACACACCTTCTTAAAACCTCAAATACGTATTCGCTTTGAGCTGTTGCAAACATTGAGTAACTTGAACTGCTGAAACGTTGTCTCCTTCAATGTGAAGCACTGTACTTGCAAACAAGTTAGCCTATTTATTGAGAACAAATTTTTTTAAATAATTCGCCATGTCGTTTGTAATAGTAAAGCCAAGATTACCTGTTCAATCACAAAAAACAACCAGAATTTTGCTGCTGGATTTTTCAAAAAATCTTTTAGAGCTGTTTCGCCAGCAACTTCGTCAAAATATAAATTTAAAGCATTAAGTAACTTTAATATGCATTTGATTGCTGGTCCGAAGGCTTGAAAATGTGTGTTTGGAATAGTCCCGAACCTTCGCATGTTCTTCTCCAGAGAGATCGCAAAATGCCTTCAGTCATTCGACTCGAACGACGTAAATATAAAAATGCTAATAAATTTTCACTTAATATGCTCGACGTAGTGTAGAACAGTCTGCTGATCTAAACGTAAGATTTCCTCAAATGGTGTGGCACGCTCACAGAAGAGACCGCAATTTTGGCTTTTTTATGTTTATCAATTTTCAAATGCCCTTTGATATCGGCGTCACCACCAGAATCAATGGAAAACGCTGAGGATGCACACCGATTGCATTGCACTTCCTCATCGACCAGAGTCTTCCTAACGTAGGGATATTTTCCTTTTGTTACTCGCGGCATTTTCTTTCAGTGAAATAAAACTTGTCGAAGAAGAAAAAGCAAAACATCAAACAAGTGTATTTCGTTTTCTGTTATTCCCTTTTTTATGTTCGCTCATATACATATATAAAAATAGTTGCAGAGTTGCATTAGTTAGTAAGAAAGAAGAATTATAAAGTTGCACAATTTAGTATTTTTTTAAGTATTTGAGGTACTATTTTTTTCGTTCCTTTTTTGTTAATTGGTTAACGAACATTTTTTAAAATTCTCTATTTATATGAATTACATGATTTTACAGGATGCAAACTTCTAGCAGCATACAAGACCAAAAAACAGAATAACCCTGTGGAATACAGGATACATGGTCAGTTTATCTATGATTCACAAAAATATAAATAAAAAAATACTTTAAAATTCAAGTACATATACACTACCGGTCAAAAGTTTGGGTTAATCTTATTATTTCTTTCATAACATGCAAAAAAAAAATATTGGTTTTTTCTAATTATTATTTATTCGTATTGTTTACAATTAATTAATCTTTTTTTTCTACAAAATATGATGACTAAAAAAATACTTTAAAATTCAAGTACATATACACTACCAGTCAAAAGTTTGGGTTAATCTTATTATTTCTTTCATAACATGCAAAAAAAAATATTGGTTTTTTCTAATTATTATTTATTCGTATTGTTTACAATTAATTAATCTTTTTTTTCTACAAAATATGATGACTTTTACAAAAATCTTGTAGTATTTTTTAAAATTTTGACTCCTAAAAATATCCTCCTTTCGATTTTATAACATCAGCACATATTTTTTGCATCCTGTCAAACACAAATAATGTTTTACTTACTTTTTTATATAGAAAAACACACAAATATAATGGAAAATGAGAAATAAATACTCTCTGTTTACAGTTAGTTAGTGAAGTGGCTCTGTTTATAAACAACCAGTCGCAATGAATGCTTAAAATTAATAATAAACTAATTTGGATTGGAGCAAAACCTAAATTTCCGAGAAAATTGTATTGCATTCAAAAATAAAGCAAACTTTTGACCGATACTGTATGTACGTAAATATATTATTAACCACATTTGTTTAGGATTCCATAGTTTGAGGCCGATACCGAACCGATTTGAACCAGTGTTTCGGTTTCGTTCTTTTTCAGATAAAAATAACGGCTACGGTTTCGGTTTCGAAATGAAACCGTTGCAAATGGTTACGGTTTTGGTTTCATTCCTTGCTTTCTTCTTTATGCATTTCTCAAAACCATCTGTGCTAAAAATCTCGTTCCTAAAATATCGGCTATTAAAATTCATAGACGAGATTAAAAAGGCACAATGGGTAGAAAAGCAAAAAAAGAAAAAAAAAATTATGTGTCTGCAAGCACTCACAGTAGAAGTGAAACTATGTTGTTTATTAGAAAATTGTTGGAAAACATTTATAAAACATTCTGTTGAAGCTTTTGCACTCTTCTTTTTCTATTTTCTAAAGCTTTTCCTCAGTTGACACTCTCTGCACTTGTCGGCACAAACATGACGTAGCACGCGTAGTATATAACAAATGAGAGGAAAGCAGCTAAGGCCAATTTTTTGTAGGACCAATTTGGATTTTTTTTGAAAATTTTTAATAATTTTAAGACGTGTCTTAAGATTTTTTCAATCTCACTCCTTATATGGAATCCAGCTCTCTCACTAAAGCAAATGAGATAAAACTGCAAGAAGTCGCAACATGATTGTAGGCAGCCGATTCCCATATGACTTCGTTCGCTAAACACTAATAATAGCATAAGTTCGTTTCTTCTTAGTTTCGGATGAGTGCAACAACAACGCGACTTCCGTTGCAAAATTTTCGATTTACCCTCGCTAAAGAAGTTTCACTTCAAAACTCAAAAAAAGGTAACCAGTGAAGAAGCAAAATTTTTAAAGAATGGCAAAAAAAAAAAGCAAAAAAGCTTGAAACGCATATATATTTTATCGGTCATTATATAGGATTAAGCAGAAAAAAGGAACTTTCTCATAATTCGCCCCCTGGTTATAACTATTGAGTTGTCCTTTAGCACACTTAGTAAAAGCATTTCTGAGATTGTTAATAATCAAGAGAGATACAGATGGTCGAGATACAATTGTTATAGGCCCGTCGTCAGGTAGTTCACATTGTTCCAGATGTTTGTCATCTCATGTTCATGCTATAAAAATCAGGTCGAACAATCTGTTGACTCTACTTACAGAATAATAACATTTAAGTTAAATATGACAAAATTCAGAGTTTACCCAAACCCATTTTGTGCTTAAGTTCTTTGCTTACCAATATACCTATGTATAAAATTGTATCCTTGTAAAATATATTTTCAAGGATGAAGCAGGTGCCTTTCTTTATATTCTAGCGACGAATACAAATTTACAGCACCCCGTTCTGTTGTAATGCCGTACCTCACCCCAATTTAGCGTGACCTAGAGGTGTTTTATTTAGTTTTTACGTTGACTTTGACCCATTTGCAAGCATATGCTCTTGTATACGTGCGCACTGCGCAAGTATGCCAATGCCAGACAGTTTATAATGCAACTACTAATGCACATGCACACATATATTCACATACACAATTAAACACACACGCTGACCTCCATGTTATACGTGCATCCTTGTATTCAATCTCCAATATTAGAAGCACCGCTTGCACTTGACCCAAATTATGTGCGTCATGTTCTAATTGCAAATAAAATGCACTACTACTATTATAGCAGCAGCGGCAGCCGAAGCAAGCAATCAACAACAAGACATACGCCTCGCCGCCACCGCCACCCCTAAACATTCGGTTTGGTATATAATGCAATAAAAAGAAAAGAAAAAACAAACAACACTGTAGAAGACCTTGTTCCATTTATTCGAATAACACATGCTAAGGATAAATGCGACGTAAATGCATGCGACGGAAAGTAGAAGCAGAAGCAGCAATAGCAATAGTTGCAGCGGTAGCGGCAGCGTTGCCGCAACCATTCCGATTCTAGCAGAAGCAAATAGTATTGCATTGCATTGCATTTGTCAGTGCCAGCGTAGTCGACGCCGCTGACCCTGAATGTAAATCACTATTATTGTTATCACTTGAAGTGCGTCGTCGTCGTCGTCATCGTCGAAGGTCCACAAGCTTCTCTCCTTAATGCTAGATTAATTACAAATATATCTCAGTTCGCTCTATCTTTCTATCTCTCTCTCCATCTCTCTTGCATTCTTTTAGAATGCATGTCATTGATCAATGTCATTGTGAGCGTAGTGAACGTGCGTGTGAGTGAGCGAGAGAGAGAGCCATCTTTGAAATCGCTCGTCTCGAAAATAAATATTACATGGAATTGGTTAAAGCGCACGCTGCCAAACGCACTTGACAGAAATATCTACTGATAGAACGAATGAACGATGGGTAGACAGATAGACACACACATACATACACATTGGATCACTACAGCCATTACACTATCCGACAATAACGATGTTTTGGGAAACCCGTAATAGCTTAGGCATGGTGGTACGATGAACCATGTTTCTCGAAAAGAAAAGGGGGAATTTTAAAACCCCCCAATATTTTATTTGCAATTTCTAATTAGTCGCTTGTGGCCATGTCATATAAAAACAGTTCTAACAAAAAAAGTAATGGATAGCTGAGATCTAATTTTATACCATTTTCCCTGAAATTTCCAGCAAGAGACCGACGTACAGTCATTCGTCCCACATAAATTATCGGTAACATTTTTTAATCAAGATTTGAAAGCTTAAAATTATGCACTGTTTCTTAAGTTAAGTATTTTTGAAAATATGAAAACTGAAAATTGACGAATTTTGGCAGAGGAAATTTAGAAAATATGTTAAAATATGTTCTTTGATTTTATATTGTATATTATTATAAATTTAAATTAAACTTTTTTGTTAACCCTAAAAGTAAGCAATCATCCTGAAAAATGAATACAAGTGTAAAAATTCAAAAGTTGAATTCATTAATATCTATTTTATTCCGACATTAAAGGATTGCAATAAAAATTGTTTAACTTTCTGTAAAGTTCAATATCAACATAACTAAATAAAATAAATTTCTTAAGATCAAACAGCAGATCCTTCCATTATAGCTTGCCAAATATGACGAAAATTGTGACTCTGAGCTTAGTTTGTGGCGAAACCACAACAGGTTAGTTAAAACTGATTTCAGATTTGAGTTTTTCATCGAAATCAGAGCTCTCCTTCTAGTTTTGTGCCATCATTGTATGGGAACAAATCACTGTGCGACGTGACCTTCAGTGGGAATTTTCGTTAAAACTGATTGGCGTTCAATGTTTTAAGTTAGGTTTCCGCTATGATCAATACTTTTCATGTAAATGGGAATGTAATTTTCTACTACTTTAGCCTGTATCTATCTAACAATGGATAGATGTCTTGTAAAATTTTGATTCAAAGTGAAGGACTCATATTTAAATATACAAAAAATAAGTAAAAACCGCCTGAAATGCTCAGTTGGTTTCGAAGCCAAAAGAATTCAAAACTTTTTATATGTCGGTTTTTTTTATGCTATAGAAAAACATTTGTTCATCTCCCGCATAAGTTAACGTTAGATTTAATCCAGTTAAATTACAGAATATAGCGAGAAAGTTGATCTAAAGACATGATTAGAGCGACTGTGGGTGCTTTGCCTCGACTCAAACACAAGCAAATATAAATCAGTTTGTTAAGCGGTTTCTTAGGATTATTCATACTGACTAGTAAAAACTGTGTTAAGAATATCAAATCTGCTTAAGTAAGTATATTTTCAGGGATATATAACCATTTCCTTTCCGAATTATGAAGAATCCATCTAAAAATTGAAATTGGGCCATTTTAAATGAGGAGAGTACTCAAAGTAGGCGGTGGGAGTCCATATGAGGACATTGGGATGTTATGAAGCCAAACAGAATCTTTATAACTTTTCGAATTCGGAATAACTTTTTAACGTTTAACGTTTAAACATAAACGTAAACGAATATATTTTTTGTTTCGAAAAAAAATTTAAACTTTAAAAATACTTGTAAGTTCTTTTATTGAAGAAAAAAAATGCAGAATAAGCGAGAGTCGCCAAAGAAATGTCAAAAGTTTTCAGTGTTGCCAATAAGAAAGCTTTATGACTTGAATGGAAAACTTTAGAGAAATATTGGGGTTTGACTGAAATAATTTTTAAATGAAAATAGTTTGACAAATACAAGTTGAAATATTGAAATGTAAGTGTGGTAACCATATGGTTGCTATGAAAATAAAAGGGTTAAGCATGAATCACCAAATTGACATTTAGTTTTTGTTTAAAAAAAATTGGCTAATTTAACACAAAATTGGCTAATATTTAGTAAAGGTATGAAATCCAATTCACATTTATCTACCATCATAAATATATCACTTTCTTGTGTTAGTAGTGCTGTTGCACGGTGTTATGTTGGCAGTTTCGTACATACATACATACATATGCATGTATATAATTTAATGTAGGTTAGTTGCTTGCTTAAATTGCATATGGTGTTCATGTCGTAGTGTGCTTGCGTGTGCCAACATCAATACGCGTATTGTAATAAATATTTATGTGTCTCAGCAGATATTTCATTGACGGATTATAGCAACTACATATGTACATATATAGTTTAATATGTTTTCTCTATCAAAAAATTACCAATTCTTAGTGAAGAGTTAATAGCTGGAGCTTCCCATTTTGTTAATTTGCCAAGTCATTCTCCGACTCCAACCGAAATTTGAATAGGCAATTTAATATGGGAGGCCCACTACTACATGTGCCATCGTCGACAAATAGTTTTCTTTAGTAGGCGGAGTCTGGTATTTTCATGGGCCGGATATTTATAGAGTAAGTGTTTGACGGTTTCTTTCGTTCCAGCTTCACCAGTAGCTCTGAAAGAGCATGTTCATTTTAAATACATGAATTCCTATTGTTAGAAGCGTTAGAATTTCTTAGCTATTTTTCATGTGATGTGCTATTTCACCTGTGCTTTGAGCCTCTTTACTGGAGTGAGAACATGTTCCGAGTGTGATATCTGCTAATAAGAATCTTGCTTTGCAAATGAATAGATTTTTTTATTTCCCTCAGTGCTCCAATGACTTGGAACTCAGATAAGGGATATGTTGGCTATGTCTCCAAGTTTAGTAAGGTGCTTCTTTTACTAACTGGCATTTTTAACCCGCTGCTCAGTATTAATTTTCTAGTTCAGTGCGGCATCATGCTTAACCCCTTGTCATTTTGCCGTTTATGAAAGACGCGGAGAGTTAAAATCAGTTAACTTGGTCTATGTAGTAGATAGCAACATTTTTGCTTTGCTATACCACAACTTGTAGCCCAGTTGCTTAGTGAAACCAAAGTTCCCTCCATTATTTCGCTAATCACGTTGGGGGACAAGCCTGACAACAAGATTATTACATTACGCCCGAATTTTGATATTGTTTATGATAACCAGCCGCAATAAGGATTTATACTATTTACCCTTTTGGTTATATGTTTGATTCCTAGATCTGACTGTATTATTGGAATTGAATTATAATTTAAAGGCTTTTGCAAACATGGACGTTTTAGTGCATTCATTAAAAGCAAATTGATTGCATCTTGAACTGGAATAAAATTGAAATGTTTAAAACTATACGTAGTACGTAGCTACCATAGAAATAGAAGAGAGTGGAAAAAAGGTAGTCAAAAAGTAGTCGCTGTAATGAGTATTGGTGATAAATAGTTATTGTGGGCCATGAATGAGAAGAAATTAAACGTAAGAAGATAAAGGGTTTAATTTTGCATTAGAACTTAAGGTTATACGAGTATTTAGCTACAAACAATGTGTTGACGTCATGAGCAGACAATAAGGCATGAGGAGAAAATAAAGGACTAGATACATATGTGTGTGTGTGTGTGTACAAGGATGCATTACATTATGTGTACTTGCATGTGGTAGTGATGGAAAATCCAATAAAAATTGAATTATTGCATGCATATGGAAATATTTAATGGAAATTGCATTATGCAGCAGGCTGCAAATATATTGAAATATGTATTTTAATTTATTTTGTTGTTGTTGTTTTTATAATCACATTTAAAATGTATTTTAAATGCGTTGTTGTTAACCTTAGCTCAATGAAAATCGCCATTGTGAAAAGTGTGCCAGTGGGTCGCCGTGTAACCCTGTGCCACTTTTTCGGTACATGCACTAATTTTAATGCGGTGCGACGGCAAATGGAAGGGAAGGAGCGAAGAAAAGGGGTGGTGATGTTGGGTCGTTGTAGGTGTGCATTATTTTTATTGTTGCAATACAACAGCAGAATCGTCGTCGTCATTCTGGCGCGCGCGTATTCAACTTCAGCTTTTGTGTTCATATGCATGCATCCATGCTTGTATGTGTGTATGTGTGTGACTGTATTTGTATCTGCGCTGTGCGACGCTTCGTTCTCGTACATCTATTTATCTATCTACGAGTTAATTACATACATACATACGTACGTACGCACATACATCTTTATTTCCATTGAGCACTATGTGGCGGCTACTTTGCCCCTTGCGAACGATTCGTCGATTGTCTTTCGTTGGCATCGTTGTGTCGTGTTGCATTTCGTTGCGACTTACCTTGCATAGCTTCGTATTGCATTGACGAATTGCCGGTGCGACTGTTGTTTATTTGGTTTTGTTTTGTTGTTATTATTTTGTTGTTGTTGCTGTTGTTTTTCTCAGCGAGACTGTATATGTGTGTGTCTGTCTATATGCCGGTGCTCACCACCCCACTGTGGTATGCACGAGTGTTGGGGATGCACCCTGACCTCGTTACAATTTGCTGTTGCTATATAAATTCACACATATACATATATACTTGCATACATACCCAGTTGAACTGTGGATGATCCCAAGAGTAAACATTGAGCGCTCCAAAGCGAGCACTCCAAAGGGAGTAATCCTCCCTATTGCTCCAGAGCTCTTGCATTTTGTACTCCATTTTAACATTGCATGTCCTAGGGCATGAAGTACTCGTTTTAGCCTCCAAAAGGAGTAATAAAGGAGGACACGATTACAAGCATGAGCTAACTTGCATCTCATAGAAAAACAAAACTCCGAAATAGTTGCTTTTTTATTGTTTTCTATTATCGTTTTATAATTTGATTATTTTCTTGAGTTGACTTATTCCAGGCTCGAACCAGTGGTCGAGCATCGCGAATATAAAACGACGCGCTTACCAACTGAGCCACACAAGCAAATTTATTGTTACTGAATTTTAACTCTGATGCACACGATTTTAAAGAAAATAAAAACACCAGTTGTACAAAAATTTTTGGTTTATATCATTACCAGCATAATGAGAAACTGTAAATAAAATATTGAACTGTGTGACTATAAGTAATTTCAACTTTGCGAGGTGGGTTAAAATATATCACACTATGCATAAAAAAATATGCAAAAATTGGGACACTTTTTACCCTACCTATCTCTAAAGAGTTAACTAGGCAAGAGAGAGAAAGATATACAAATTTGAACTACTCAATCAGGCTGTCTTTGTTTATCATTATTTCTAAAAATAGACCATATAAAATTATGAAATTGTGTTAGTGAAATCTAAAAATTTTGTTACTGTATTAGAGTTGCTCGTTTATCCTTCCTTCTGGAGTAATGAAATCATTAATCGTTTGAGGAGTACTCACTGTTTGTGCAACTGGGTACTTACATACATGCTTATATTAGTGTCGTGCATGCCCAGCGGTCTGAAGATGCGCATCAGAAGCGCTTTCAATGAATTCCATCAAAGCGCATTCTTTTTTTTTTTTCTTTTTTTATATAGCATATGTAAGGAACATATGCCACTAACCACTTGACCCTTCATTTGGTTAACATAAAATTTGTAAAAATCAAGGCATTAATTTTACATATACAGCTAAACTTCATAAGCAGGTACATCAATTTTATCGCCCTGGTCAACATTTCTTTCTGAAATGTAATAAGAACTGAAGCCTATTTTGCGCCATCACGAGCTTTAAAACAATACTATGTATACCACCTTAATCAAAAAGTTCCCGGAATAGCCACCATGTGGCGCTCCCATCGTTCCGATTTGAATTCTGTTTTTTTTGTTAAGTTGGTACATCTGTTGTTGATATTCCCTCTAAATCTTAGCGTCATAGCTTGACATTTGCAAAAGTTACGTAGCCAAGAGTACATCTATCTCTGTGTGTGTTGGCGGTTTTTTACAATTTTATTAAGTTGTATTGTATTAAATTTTGCGTAAAAAACGAATTTAATGGTGCACGAAAGTAGGAAATGTTGGAAAAGTGTTTCGGCAACGATTCTCTAAAGAAAACGGTCGTTTACCAGTGGCACGTGCGGTTCAAAAGTGGTCGTGAGTCAATCGAAGATGATGAACGCAGTGGCAGACCATCGACAGCAGCCGAGAGGAAGTAATGCAAAAATCGCAGAAAGCACTGATGGACATACCGAAAGCCGATTATAAAAAATGTTTCGAGGATTGAATCAAGCGCTGGCATAAATGTTTTGCAGTTGATGGGGATTACTTTGAATGGGGACAATATAGATTTAGATGAACAAACTTGTATTTTTAATTTTCTGAATAAATTCCGGGACTTTTTGATCAAGGTGGTATATATAAAAAACACTTTTTTTTCCTAGTAATTGACTAGGATTGACCAATTTAGATAAAATCTAAACGAAATTGTTCAAAAGTTTTGTAGTTTCTGTTATACAGTAGTGACCAGAGAAAAGTTGACATCTCATGCATTTTAAAGATTAAGTGTAATTTATTTCTAAAGGTGAAAGCTTTATTTTGAACACTGGTTTTTTTTTTAAGTTTGGAGTCAAATTAGACCCTTTACTGCAAGAAAATCTGTTTTACATAACTTTTTTTTTTGAATTTCAAAGTAAAAATCTCAATTTTCAACGGTGCGTATGAGGAACATTAAACTCATTTTATAATTAGGGGATGATGACAAATGTAAAAGTGAAATTATGAGGAGTAATTTTTTGTAGATGTCTGGTAAATACCGCATGTATTGGTTGTTCCTTCTTTCGGGTTGACTCTCACGAAATTCCTTTTGTTCGGGATTATGCGGAGTTGCATGCCCGTTGATAATTTGAAAATTGTCTTTAAAATGTTTTTTTTTGTTTTGTTGGGATCAAGAAAAGAATAAAAAGGATTCACAATTTTTATGTATAAGAAAATCCAATTTATTCAAAATAATGTTTAGTAAAGAAAATGGGTATTTATTTAGAGTATTTTAAGTGCCAGTCGGCGACCTACTTCTAAGGGATATAAAAGATGAGTGTTTTCAATTTTTAGATTACAAAAATTATAAATTTTTAAGTAACGTTGTATTGTATTGTATTATAGAGGTTTCTGTCGTTGTACCGCGACCTATAAGATCTATTGTACGTCCCTCTTTTCTTTCTAGTCTAATCTGCCTAGAGTACCTCATCCAGTCCAGTCTCCCTCAAGAATTTGAGTATTGCGCCCGGATCTATGGATGCCAGTTCTGTACTGGGCACTTGGTGCATGCCCAGACATTTCCTTCTTTTGTGGATCAGTGCTCCACATTGAGCTAAAATATGTTCTGATGATTCGTCTTCCTCATTACAAAACCTACAAATCGAGCTTTGCTCAACCCCTATCTTACAAAGGTGTTCTCTGAGCCCGCAATGCCCAGTCAGAATACCAGCTAATATGCGCAAACTGTTTTTGTTGAGACCAATGCAGAATGCGTATCTACTCTTATTATAATTACCTAAAAGCGCTTTGGATTGCCTCAGTCCCGTAAGATTGGTAAAGAGCTCTTGCCTCTTGTTCCTCTCTTCTTGCCTGAGTACTTCCCTGATTACGCTATCTCCTATTCCACAGAAGGGTTCAGGTCCCACGAAAGTGGTTGCTGCCCCCTTTCTTGCAAGCTCGTCTGCCTGCTCATTACCCTCAATTCCTGCGTGTCCAGGGACCCAACATAGAGCGACTTTGTTGTCATTGCCCAGTTGATTGAGCTTGCTCAAACAGTCCCACACCAACTTAGAGGTGATCTCAAAGGAGCATAATGCTCGAATGGCTGCTTGGCTGTCCGACATGATAGCGATATCTTGCCGTTTGTACTGTCTATCCAGGTTGAATTGCACACATGTGCTAATTGCATGAATTTCAGCTTGGAAGATGCTAGGATACTTCCCCATCGGCTCAGAGTGTTTGATTCTTGGCCCAAATACTCCTGCCCCAGTTCCATCCTCGGTACGTGACCCATCTGTATACCACTTAATCGTGTGTTCTTTGAGTGTGTAGTTATACTCTACACCCTCCCATTCGTTCTTACTACTAAGTTTTGCAACGAAGTGTTTCTCAAAACTATACTGTTTGTCCATTCTGTCCTGGGGACAGTCCAAGAGATAGTTGTCTTTCGCCGGGTTATCTCGGTCTCCAAGCCCTATAGATCTCCTCGTCAACCTTTTATTTCTTGTTCCTCTTACGATTGCTGCCTTGGAGGCATTCTCTATCACGAGGTGTAATGGAGTGAGCTCCAATAGTACCTCTAGTGCAGCAGTCGGACATGTTCTCATCGCTCCTGTTATACAGATACATGCCAACCTTTGAACTTTCCCCAATTTAGCTTTTGCTGTTTTTAGTTGAGTTCTCCTTGCCCACGCTAATGCTCCATATGTAATGATTGGCCTTACCATCATTGTGTACATCCAGCGCAGTACACTTGGTTTACATCCCCAAGTTTTCCCTGCTAGCCTTCTGCATACCATTAGAGCGCGAGTGGCTTTACTTGTCACTGCTTCAACATGCGCTTTCCATGTGAGTTTACTATCTAATACTAAGCCCAGATACTTTACCTCTTGCTTTTGTTCAATAATCTCCCCAGCTAGTGATATCGGTTTCCAGCGCGGGAGCGATCTTTTCCTGGTAAATGGAACTATAGTGGTCTTTGCAGGGTTAATATTTAGCCCTACCGACCTGCACCATCTCCTAGTAATACCTAGCCCTCTTTGTATAATGTCACAGAGAGTTTCTTCAAATTTCCCTCTGGCTACGAGGACTATATCGTCCGCATACCCTTGACAGTCTATGCCTGCCTCTGAGAGTTTCATTAAAAGTTCGTCTACTACCAGGCTCCACATTAGAGGTGATAATACTCCTCCCTGTGGACATCCTCTGGTTGTGCTGACTGATATGGTACCTAGCCCTGTTTCCATCTCAGCTGTTCTAGAGGAGAGCATTTCAGACATCCATCTAGATGTTGTGTTATCTACTCCTCTTCGCCTTAGAGAGTTATTGACAACCTCGTGCGAGGTGTTGTCAAAAGCTCCTTCTATATCCAGGAAAGCACATACTGCTACTTCTTTCACATCTAGTGCCCCTTGAATCTTCCCCGCTAAGTCATGCAGAGCTGTCTCGGTAGACCTGCCTGCTCTATATGCATGCTGATTGGGGTGCAATGGATTTGTGTCTAAGACTTTACATCGTATAAAGTTGTCAACCACCTTTTCAAGTGTTTTCAACATAAACGATGTTAAGCTTATAGGTCTGAAGGACTTAGGGTTGGTGGTATCTTTTTTGCCCACTTTTGGTATAAATACCACCTTTGCCCTTCGCCAAGCTGTTGGTATGTACCCAAAAGCGAGGCTACTTCTCCCTATATTAATAAGGAATGGCAATATTTCCTTTATGCCCTTCTGTAATAGAGCAGGAAATATGCCGTCAAGACCAGGTGATTTAAATGGTTGAAAAGTGTTTAACGCCCATTCCAATCTAGGCGCAGAGCATATTTCTGCTGCTACCCTCCTGTCTACTCTGTTTATTCTTCTAGGCTGCTCCTCTGAATTCCTGCTATCTAGCCCGACACTTCCAGGGAAGTGTGTTGCTAGTAGCAATTCTGCTCGTTCCTTTTCATTACAGGTGAAGCTGCCATCTGATTTCTTCAGCGCCATTCTCATGTCCTGCCCTGCTTTTGCAAAGGTTTTATATATCCTTGATGCAGCAGGTAGAGATGAGATATTGTCGCAGAAGTTCCTAAAGCTAGTTCTTTTAGCCTTCCTAATTTCCTTATTGTATTCTGTTAGTTTATCCCTATAAGCTTGCCATTGTCCGCTCCGTTTTGCTCCATTATGGAGCCTACGTACTTCGGTTCTAATGTCACTTAGGGTACTATTCCACCATATGGCGTCCTTTCCTAGACTTTCCGCTTTTTCAGGGCAGCTGCCCTCGAAAGCATCTAGTATTGCTTCGTTAAGTTCATTTACGGAATGTTCGAGCTCATGATGATTTTTTATCACCTTGCACGATTTAATACCTTCTAAATTACACTTAAGTACTTCTATGTATTCTGTCCAGTTTGTTTTCCTGGGATTTCTAAAGGACGGTATTTCGGTACTTGTGCCCTCTAGGAGGAACTCTATGATTTTATGATCAGAGAGTGAGTCCTCTTTGGATACCCTCCAGTCCTTGACTAGTCCTACAATATTTGGACTGCATACTGTTATGTCTAATACTTCTTTCCTAACTCTAGTAACAAACGTAGGTTCATTCCCTACGTTTAATATTTCTAGATTAGCGGATAAGATAAATTCTAAAAGGTACTCACCTCTGCTGTTGTCGTTTGTGCTGCCCCATATGGTACTGTGAGCGTTCGCATCGCATCCGAGGAGAAGCGGCAGTCTGTGCCTGTTGCAATAATCCACCAGTTGCCTCACTTCTGGCGGCGGTGGTGACGACTCCTCACCCGGAAAATATGCCGATGCCACTACTATGGCGCGTTTGCTGCCCTCGATGTTAAGGTGGGCTTGAATTGGAACTAAGTCCCGCGTCATGAATTCTGTAAGACAAACATAATTAATGTTGTTTCTAATTAGAATACAGGCCCTTGGATTATCCTGCCTGTTATCCCAAATTACCTTGCCGTTTTTACAGGCCATTCCTCTGATTGCACCTTGGTAGTGCCAGGGTTCTTGGATCAGTATCAGGCCCAGGTTAAATTTTGAAAATGTCCTTGCAATCACCGCCGAGGCGGCTCTTGCGTGGTGGACGTTAACCTGGGCACATTTGATGCCTGTTCCACTGCTCATAGAGCTTACTTAGCGGGGCTTTTGCCCCTACTACTGCCACTCAACAACATCCTTTCTTCCTCCTCATCTATGGGGCAGTCCATATTGAGAAGGGATAGGTCGATTCCCTCAACTTCAGTCGCGGTCGAAGATGGAAGTACTATGCCTTCCATTTCGCTCGCTGCTGATGTTGGTAGAGTATCGACCTCCACCTCGGCCACGGCTGAGTGCACTCTTTCCGTTGCTTTCGGCTCGTCATTGCTGACTGCTTCTGGCTCGGGATTCGAGGTGTCCTCTTCCGTGGCCCGTTTGTGCACCCCGTGCACCGTGACCTCACCAAACCGGTAGTTGATGACGCCCCCTGAAGTACGGATGGCTTCAAACGATAGCTCATCCATACTTATCGTCAGTAACTGACCATTCCCTTCCTCACGAGCCTTCAATGCCTTCCAGAGGTTCGTTCGGAGGCCCTCGTTTTGGGCATTGAGTAGGGCCAGTATCCGTTCTGACGTCTGGCCCAGGCTCCTGGGGAAGAAAATAGTCACCACGTGCGACTTGGGAACATCATCACCTACACATGAAATGAGAGGGGGTCCATTCCAGGCCGTTAGCTTCGGGGCTACTCCTTTCAGCCATTCGGCTGACTGCACATCTTTGCAGTCGATGAGTAGATAACCCGGCCTGAAATGGATACCCTCAAACTTCAGCTTGTGTGCCCATCCCTTTGCCACCTCCTCCAGGATGGCGTCTTCTAGGGCCGAAAGCTGCTCGGATGACAATGTTACCTCGGGATATTCCCTTGGCAACACTGCCATCCTAACTGCTTTCGCAACCCCCGCGTACGTCTTGCCGCACACCACTCTTCCTGCAGATGAGCCTGCCACCACCGTATCCGTCCTCGGTTTCTTCACCTCCTGTTTTTGCGGTGGAGTGATGACCGAGCTTCCCCTTTTCCTTTCTCGAGGTTCCTGGGAAGTACCTTCGGACGGCTTGGCTTTATGCTCCTCTGCCTTCTTTCTTGCTACTGCAGGTTCCAGCCCCTGCTCCAGGTATCTAAGATACCACCTGGACCCTGCCCCACTAAGGCCCTTCCTTAGTGGGTCGTCCATACCACCTGGCTGCCCAATTGGTGGTACCTTCAACTCGCGGCGTTTGTGCTCCCTGGGGTAACTTTTCCCCGTCGATGTCTCCGTAGCATTAGCCGCTGGTGCGAATGCACTAGCCACCTTTGCTAGAAAGACATCTCGAGCCCTTACAGAAGTCACACCAGCCGGTGCTATTGCACCGGCCGCTGAGACCTCTGTATGAGCTGTACTGGGTACGATGCCAGTCGCTTGTGTGGTTACCACGGGCGCTGGTGCTATTGCTCCAGTTCCCGCGGCTAACACGGTCACTGGTGCTATTGCACTAGTTCCCGCGGCTACCACACTAGCGTAAGCCATTGTATGGGACTCAGCTATCGGTGCTAATGCACTGACAGCTGGTACCCCTACCTTGGTTTTGCTGGTCATCGTACGGTTACCCTCAAAGCTCCGTCTTCGCTTAGGTGCAGTCGTTGCCTGACACCTTGCTGGCCCTCTCGACCTGGGTGAACCCCTGCTTGTGGAAGCTCGCAGATCTTCATCACGTAGCTCATGCTCCATTCGATCTGCGAGTTCCGTTGCGGTTAATCCCCGCTGGTTTAAATTTTTTCTTTTATTATTTTTGCTCATTTTAAAATACGACCACTAGCCTGCCTGAGCGGGCTTGGCGGTCAACTATAGAAGCGGGAAGGGGTTGGTCCACCATGACATAGCCCGTCTGCCATGGTAAGGCCACACTTACTCCTTGAGGCGGCCGTGTATCAAGGAGGCTCCGTTCGCAGACAGCCTATTCTTAACACTAGTATCAGACGCACACGGGTCCCATGTGCTGATTTCACATAAGTACAAGTACCTGTGTAAAAACAGACGTAGGACCCGTGCACACCAGTCTACGAGTGTTAATCCCCTGGCTGCCAAACCAATAGGCACGGGTCGCGTGACACCCTGGATTAGGGGAGTTTTTATTTAAGAGGGTTTGCTCCCTCCGCCTGAACTATCTTAGCCAGTTGCATATCAGACATCTGATGTGCTCTGTTACCAGATAACAGTTTGCGTATCAGTCATCTGACATGCAACTGTTTCCAGCCGTCACCACGAGGAGGTGTTAGTCCACACTTCCATCATATCACTTAATTACGGCACACATCGAAATGTGCGTTGGTCCCCTTAAGTGACTGATGGCCTGACGACCCTTAAGTAACGTTAAGCGCCCAATGTTGCTACATGTAGCGGAAATATACAATATTTACATCAATAATTCAAGAAAATACTTAGTCAACATTGGGCAAACAATGTTGATGCCAAAGTTCAGAAATTCAGATATACAAGTATAGAAATACAAAAAAAAAAGGGAAATATAAGCAAGTTTGTGATACAATCAATATATACAAGTTGTTCAATCGAATTCTATGAGGTTCATGTCCTCAACACCTTTAGTTCCTTTTAAATATGAAAGCAACATCGTGACATTTTTCATACGAATATATTATTTTGTATGGGTATCTGGCCAATGCAATACAAGCAGAGACATCGATTCTCTCTATGGCATTTTAAATAAGCTAGGGCGGGTGGTGTTCTACACTAAGAGCACATATTACAAGGATATTACTAATCATACTTAATATCGCACGTTGGAATATATTTGTGTTTACAAATTAATTTCTTAACACTTAATTTCGTTTTTTATGTTTTACCTTTAACTCCTAGAAGCAACTTGTCTTCGATTTTTGTGGAAGGGTTTAACCCTTGACCTCCCCTTAAACCTAGCTTTTAAGGAGTTTTTAAGAAAAGGTCGCACAATGACGCCTACTTGTGGGTGTTAAAGGGTTAAAATGTTCTAAGAAAATATTAACTAAAAAATTTTAATATAGGCCGCCGAAGACAAGAACCACCTTAAATAAAATTTTATGTATGATTTTTCTCATTGTTTGATTCGATTTTTGACCAAAATTTCAAACCACTGTAAAAAAAAATTGTAACGAAGTGGAGCAAAAAGGATTGGGGCTTTTGTTACTGAAGTCAAATACTATCGTTTGAGATTGGTTTGGCTTTGCCCCGAAAACATGTGTTGCACTGTGTAATTAGACTGTATCAAAATATTTTAAAATTTTAGAGACTGAATGGCTTTTTAGATAGGTATTTTATATTTACATTTAATTTTGGACGATTTAACCCATTCAAGCTCAAAGATCTTTAATATATAATTAGTAAAGGTTAACATGCTAACTGTGGAAATGAGTAGTAGTAGTGCTTTAGAGAAGAAAATCAGAATACAACTGAAAATCAAATTAAACCAAATTCGTTACAGCTGTTGTAAATATTTCTAACATCGGGCAATAGGGAAAATCTCAAAGTGCAATGTTAAAAGGAGAATTTAACCAAGTTTGTATAAAGAGTTAAACTGATAAATAAATCGGGTTTTATTCCGCTTTTGCTCACTTGTGTTTCTTATGTAGGTTAGGTTAGGTTGGAGTGGCTGTCGAAAGACACACTTAGGTCTCACCGGCCCATTGTGATACCACATAGTTGGACCTAGAGTTTAAGGTCGATTGCGAACGGCGATGTGGCAATTTTGTATAGACTTGGTGGTTTTGCCATTACCAACCATGGTGTGTACTTGTACACACTCTTAACTCTCATACACTTTATATTGATAGTGAATATAAGAAAGTTATGAGAATTAACCACCAGACGAAGACGGGAGTCGAACCCGAACCTCTCGGATGAAAGTGTAGTGCACTACCCTCTAGACTATCTAGGTCGTCTACTTTCTTATGTAAGTCTTTAATCAATTTTATGTTTCTTTGGGTATACGAATCCAAGAAGCTTTTGAATGACGCGCAGCAATTTAAAAGCCCAATATTTTTACCGCTGGTTATGTATTCGCATATTTACTTACTATACTAAAATTCATTATTCCTAAAGAAAATATGTTGTAAAATAATTAACGTACACACTACACACTCTGTGTAAAAGGCACTAGTGGATTCAAGGAGGAGGTTTTGGGGATACTCCCTAATCAATAAATTAAGATCCCCTGATATATTAGTTTTGGTCAAGTACTGATTGTTTGTAACGCCTATATATCTCCCATCAAACAGCTGTACAGCTAATTCGTCTGTATAGTGTGCTGTACAGTTAATTTTTCACGAATATTGACATCTAATTTTAACAGCTTTAACATCTCACTACAAAGCACTGTTTACCTGGAAGGTATAAATAGATTTTTAAAGATGACATAAAAAGATAATATTTAACCCTTTCGATACGAGTGGTACAAATATGTACCACTAAGCGTTTAACTCTCCGATGGGCAATGTACTTTTCCCCTTTGGATGGGCAAAGTGGCCTAGTCAGGCCACATACAAAATTTGGCCAAGCACATTGCACCATTGCATCATCAGATTAATATCCAGCATGTTGTGAGACATGAACAATGGCCAACGGTTCGTTGATCTTTTGCAACTGTATCCAGATACCATTTGGTCCATCGTGTCCACTCCTGCTTTATTATCGTTGTAGTCCAAAATAGCATCCGACTTACATTTATCAGTGGTTTCAGAACATATTTTTCTACCTTGGCAACCTACGAGAACATTGTCATATTTTCGTTGAGAAAAGTAAACAAAAATCAGTGACAACTACAGATAAAAAGAATTTTAGAGCATATTTTTTGTTCTCTGTGCTAAAGATGTTTGGTGTCGAGACAAAAGACATTCTAGACAAAGAAAAATATAAAATGCGATGTGGCCTGTCCAGGCCACATGGTAGAGTCCTTGAAGTTTTGATCTTAAAATTTCTGTTCTACCAACTAAACGAAAACTCATCGACAATAGCACCATTAGGCCCAGCTTGCCGAGATGTATAGTATATTCAAACCGCTTGTCGAAAAGTCAATAGGGGAACAAAATATTCACTTTTGAGAATGGAAATGGCCTGGCCAAGCCACATTGCCCATCGGAGGGTTAAATTCCCTATAAAATACCCAACTTTTTTCTCTCAAAAACACTTCCAAGAGGTATATAAAATATATTTCATGCACAAATTGCATTCTAACTTTACTATTCGAATGCTGGGTCGAAAGGGTTAAATAATATACTTTGTAATGAAAATGTTATGGGAGATATAACTTTTACTGTGAAATCAAATATTTTAGATAGCAAAAGTTTAACTTGTCTCTTCATTTTATAAAATTTAAGGATATTATAAAACTTTGTTCTAAATTGCTTATTTTGGACATTTTCAGATAAAAAGACTGAAAGAATAAAAATAAGTCACACTTATTTGCAAAATTTTGTGGACAAATTTTATAATTCTATTATATTCTTGATTTCACAAATTGGACGATAATCTACCTTTTCATCAAAACGTTTACAACAAAAAATGGTTTCATTCATTATACAGATTCTAGCTGATAAGAGCTGTTAGCAGTTGGTTTGTAATGTTCGAATTAATTCGGCATGTAATTCGTTATTTACGAATGTGTGTAAACAACATCTTATTTCATCTGTTAACAGCTGGTAACAACTCAAACTAGTTTACAGCGATTGGCAGCTAATAGAAGCATTAAATAACTGTCAAATATTTAGCGTATAGCAGTTTGCAGCGCATAATTGCCTGCTCTAACAACTGTTTATAGACGTTAGCAGTTTAAATTACTCATCAGTATTAACTGTTACAACCAGCGACTACAAGCCATTAGAGGATTTGTTGGCTATTAACTTGTTCTTGACTTGAACCCTGTATCTGTATTCAGATACATCTTTCGAATCAGACTGATATTCTTCCCATATTGCTTCTCCCTTGATCTTCTCGAAAGCTTGCCCAAAGTCCACGAAAAGGAGGAATAATGGTGACCTGAATTCTGTTCTCAGGAATATAATGGCTGTGTACAGTTATATTTCTTATGGCCTGAGGCAGCACACTTTATTAAATGTGCAAAATTGGTCAAGTGGGCATGGTGCCTCCCATGCAAGTAAATATTTCATAAACCAATATTGAAGAAAATACTGAAGAAATTTAAAATGTATTATGTAGACTTCGCTGAAATAGCCTATGAAAAAATTCTTGGGTCAACATTGGGTAATAACCACGCCTACCCCTCACACTAAAAATTAAAAAATTATATTTTTAGTTGGTTTTTGTGGGTCAGGGCTTTTTCTTTAGAAATGAACTATGTTCTATAGTGTATAATTGATGTCACAGGTAATGAAAAAAAGCATATTGAATCCAATTTTAATGACATATAGTGAAAAAACTGAACGGGTATTAATTATAATTTGTTACTTAATAAATGATATTTTGTCATAAAATTTTCTTGCAACCGTATCATGAACCATAGCATGAATTTCTAATTTTAGGTATCTTCTCATTTGTTTTTTGAAATGCTTATTGTTAGGGCCGGAGGTTTAAACTGAACTGAAACTAAAAAATCTGAAAACTGCATGTATACTAATATGATGATCCCAGTAAACGCGAATCTGCAATAAAATCTCAGGTAAAGTGACTCATATGACCGTCAGATGATGTTCAATTTAACGATTTTCATCACATGCTCTTTTCCAATATGTTAGACAAATGTCTGAAATTGCTAATCTATAAATGTGCCTATGTCGATGGTGTCTATAATATACAGTTAAAAAGTTATTTATTTGGATCAGGATAAAAACGATGTTGGCAGTGGCTTCTGTTGAGTGGCCACACTCGGGAATAGTAAGAAGATAAGACGTCAGAATCAATATAGGTACTCTGCACATTATGGATTGCTATTATTATTAATTTAATTTAAATTCCAAAATCTTAGTAGTAGGCCATGTTTTCAATGATTTTTTTTTTTAAATTTGCCAGAAGTGTATACCAACTAGAGATGGGCGCGTGACATGAATTTTACATGACTCGTGAACACGCACGCACGTGTCATAATTTCTACGTGAGCGTGATTGGATTGGACTTTTGACTATGGCGTCAATATAATTCACAATTTCTTAAATACTTAATTTTGGTGGTTAAAAAATTAAAAGTCTGTGTTTTTTATAATATCTTTGACGTACGTAGCAACTTGTCCAGTCATTATAAAGATTTACATCACAATAATTCTTATCTGAAATTTTTCTTCAGTAATTGTTCGTGGGGCATGATAGATGAAAAAACCACAAAAATCAGTTCAGTTAATTAATATTTCTTAAAAAAAAAGTATCGAGTAATTTTTTCGTATACCACCTTGAATAAAGAGTTCTCGAAATTTATTCAGAAAATTAAAAATATAAGTTTATTCATCTAAATCTATATTGTCCCCTTCAAAGCAATCCCCATTGACTGCAATACACTTATGCCAGCGCTTGATCCAATCCTCGAAATATTTTTTATCAGGCATGCTCCAGAATCCGAGTGAAAGTGAATTCGAAAGTGAATTTGAAATCGAGTGAAATTGTTTTTGGTGCTCTAGAAACCGAGTTCACTATTCTTTTTTAATTCGTTGTAATGTTTGCAACTCGCTGTAATTTTCGATCAGCTGGTTATTGGCGCAAGCAAAAAAAAAACAAAAAGAGGTTGTGAAAATTTAAAAATATGAGTGTTTTATTTGAATATGCGCTAAATATTGAAAAAAACTAATATGCTAGCGAAAAAATTTAAAGGCATTTGAAGAAGCAGCAGTAAAAGTAACATTAACAGCGGCAGCGTTGGCGACCGTGGAAGTGGCGGCAGTGGAAGAGGCGGTGGTACTACGGGCAGCAAAAGAAGCAGCAGCGACCACAGCAGTATTTCTTCAACGGAGCATGTGCTGTCTACATTTCCAAAAGTGGAAGGGGGGGCCAAACTGTGAAGTGCCAATTACACCTTCAATTACTGTGTTAAACGATATAGAGGGGCTGCTCCCGGTCGCCCTAGTCCCGGAATTGTTGTTATTTTTGCTATTTTCTTCCTTTTTGTGGTGGGCCATTGCTCTTAAGGTTCGTCGCCAATTATAGCCAGTGCTTCTACTTTTACTTTATCGCCCTTGACGAAGCCTCTAGCGATGTCTGGATGCTTCTCCATAAATTGAGGAATTTTTGAAATTTTTATTTTCATTCATATTTTCTATACTTTGATTAATTTTTTGTTAAATTTGCGACGGTTGTTCTATTTCACTTGTTGCTGCTAAAGTGAATTCAAATCACTTTTTTTTAGTGAATTCGGTTTCTAGAGCTTGCGAATTCGTTCGAAATTCACTTTTAATAACGAGTAAGAAAAGAAAAGTGAATCGCATAGCACCAACGAGTGAAATGCTAGTGATTTCATTTCACAAAGTGAATTCTAGAGCACTAAATAGTGAAATTGGAGTGATTTCAACTCACTTTCACTCGAAAGTGAATTCTGGAGCATGCCTGTATATTCGGTTTTCTGTATGTCCATCAGTGCTTCCTGCGATTTTTCCATAACTTCCTCTCAGCTGTTGAATCGCGTTCCCCGTAATGGTTTTTAACTCGATTGAACAGAAAGAATTCACAGGGAGCCAAATCAGGTGAATTTCGGTGGCTGTTGGATGGTTTTCTGTCCACAATTCTGGTCTCTTTTGGCGAATTGCTTCACGCAAACGCCTCATAATGCCCAAATAATACTCTCTGATGGTTAATTTACGATTATTGACCAAAATTTCTTTTACTTTATCAACGTTTTCGTCGGTTTTCGATGTCGATGGTCTGCCACTGCGTTCATCATCCTCGATTGACTCACGGCCACTTTTGAACCGCACGTGCCACTGGTAAACGACCGTTTTCTTTAGAGAATCGTTGCCGAAACACTTTTCCAACATTTCCAGCGTTCGTGCACCATTGAATCCGTTTTTTACTCAAAATTTAATATAATACAATTAAATAAAATTGTAAAAATCGCAAACACACACGGAGATAGATGTACTCTTAGCTACGTAACTTTTGCTAATGTCAAGCTATGACACTAAGATTTAGAGGGAATATCAACAACAGATGTACCAACTTAACAAAAAAAAAAAAAACAGAACTTAAATCGGAACGATGGGAGCGCCACACGGTGGCTATTCCGGGACCTTTTTATCAAAGTGGTATGTCATAGTTCTCGGGATATTCAATATTAAAGAAATTGCAAATTTTGTACTTTGGATGTACTGTGGATGTGCGCGCATTTTTGTTTATTTGAATTTTTACGCGCGGAACCTATAGGAAATTGAATTACTCGAAAACCAAACAAGCTAGGAAGAAAATTCAAAATGGGTTTTGAAGGGGATATAAAGTGCAACATTCTCTGTCATTTTCATTGATTACAGATAATTTTTAGTATGTAAACATAGCAATATAGTATAGTTGCCTGTTGGTTTTTGTTACTTTAACCATTTGCAGGCCTAATAAAAATAACTGGTTTCACTATATTTTATAAATTTATTATCTTTTAGTTCAAGACATTACTTCTAAAAATGCTGAAAAGTTAGAAATAAAAGCATTCAGATTTTGCAATTTTATCAGCATATTAAAATTATCTAAATTTTGGCTAATTTTTTGATATCTCAAACGGTTAACCAGTTATTAGTAAAAAAAAAGGCTTTTTTCACCAAAGGGGGGGTTTTTTGGCGGGGTTGCTCTGAACTGATTTTTGTGGTTTTTTCATCTATCATACCCCCACTAACAATTACTGAAAAAAATCTCAGTTCAGAATTATTGTGAACTTTTGGATGATTTTGTACTCTACCTAGTGGACTAAACGTAGAATGAAAAAAAGAACGGGCATCGTCGTCCATTTTTACATCTGCTGGGAGATTAACTTGTTCGATCACAAATCTGGGAAACTAATGTGACTATTGAAAATTCGAATGCTTCAAAATAAATATGGTATGTAGGAAATATATACCCCACCAAATTAAAAAAAAACAAAGCCGTGAATAATTTTCTAAAAATCTGAAAAATTTCATATACCTTCTTGTATGCAATCGGTAATCATGATAATCGGTAATAATGAATCATACAAATTCTGGAAGTCCTTTAGGGTCTTTTTGCATATAGAAAATGATAGTATCGATTTTATATTTGTCAATTCATTTAAAACTTTTCCCTCAACCATTAGTCATTTGTCCTCATGTGTGAGACTTTTTTTTCCTTTATTCTCTTCACTCGAAGTGGACTTGCATGTGAGACTATTCTTATACTATTCTTAATTCTTGCTATATTTAATTGCCAAGGCTGTTGAAAGGTGTTCAGTAGAAATCGTTTCTATGGCAGATATTATTTTTTTCTTGAGGAATTTGACGTGCTTGGTAGTTATTTGAACGTATTTACTGAGAGAAGATACAATTTGAATTCTGTTATATTTAATGAATAGGGTTATTCACGATCTGGTGAAAATAATCTTACACGAGTCCAATAAGTTATTACGGAATTGCTCACACAATTGGTTTGATTAAATGTATCAACAACTTCCAATCCAAATTGATTTCAAGTGACTTCAATTGACTACAATTGACTTTAAATCCCCAAATGACTTCAAAACCTCAATTGACTCCAAATAACTGTGATTTCAAGGTATTGCAATTAAATTGAAAATACATCGCAAACAGCTAAATCTGGACAGGTAAAAATTCGTGAATATTCTTTTTTGACTATTTGGCTTTGGAGATAGATATCCTAACCTAAAAGTGCAAACATAATGATTTTGACCTATTTTTGAGATTATGTAGCATCGCAATTAATTTTTTTTTTTTGTCAAAAAACTATGGACAGCAGTTTAAAGTACAAGCCTTGCTCTTTCGAATGCCGTTTTTTTTCGCTGAGATATCGCAGAGCCAATTGAGAGATTTGGACCTCGGATTCGGAAAATATATTCTGGAAAAATATTAACGAATATGGCAGATTAAAATGCTAAAACATAATTAGCTTTATCGTTGAAAAAAAAATCAGAAAACCTATCACCTATAGGTACTGGGAATTAATGAGTTAAGAATTTTTCATGTTTTTGGATTGCTGAACATTTGAATTTTGTGCTTAGGCTATTTTTTTTTTTTTTTAGAAGTTTTGGTCTTTGAAGTCAAGCTAAAAATAAATGTGCAAAACTAGATTTTCAAATCTGGTTGCATTATTTTAGTAGAAATATTATTTTTCAAGTATGTGTCCAAAAGATAAACGAATATAAAAATTCAAAAATTTGTTGAAACCGTCAACGGATCCACCCGATTCAACCGAACTTCCCCCAAAAGTTAGCGATCCGGATTAAAAAGATAAATTGAAAGGGTTAATAATCTGCTATATTCTACCCCATGATGTTCTATAATCCATGCAGTTGGAATATGAGTTTGAATATCCTTGATTAGTAGAATACGAATTCTGATCCTTTGGGGATTTCACTGATAAACATGGACTTATTTTCTGTATCTTAAAATTTTTGTTTTTCTTTTTCATTATTTATTTAATATGCATATGTGTGTATTTGAATGTTTTTAAAATTGGGAAATCATTAATAATGATTAATATTAAATTAATAAATTGTACTTATATACCTAAGTATGAATATATAGTATATTATTGCATTTGAGCTTTAAGCTCTGTAAAATTTATATAAATATCTATGTATGTATGCATGCGAATGCAGAATTGTATATGTATAAATTTTAATTTGTTAGTGTGTGTAAGTGTGTTCCGACCCAAAAACAAAAACGTTGCAAACAAACAATGGAATTAATTGTTTTTTCTTTACTTTGTTATTTCGTTTGGTTTTTTTTTTTTAATGAATCTTGTGAAAAAAAGTTACTGCAGTTTCATTTGGAAGCTTTTCCGTATACCCAACACTTGAATGCAGAAGCATTCAAAAGTATGTAATGCCTTGCATCTAACCACTAAAGGATCCAAGGGGACTCAACGATTTAATTGCACATAAGTGATATAAAATATAAAACTTATATTGGGTATTATTATTATACATACGCCGAGAACGCAATTTGTTTGATTCAACAGTTTTTTATTTTGTAATGACAGTTTTCGTAACATCTCTTCTGTTGAATATTTAGCTCATAGCCCTGCCAAGACAGGTTATACGGTCTATTTTTAGAAATAATGATAAACTAAGATAGATTGATTTAGTATTTCAAATTTGTTTATATTTACTCTCTCTTGCATAGTTAGCTCTTTAAGATTAGGTAGGGTAAAAATTGTCCCAACTTTTGCTTAGTTTTTTATGCATGGTAGGATATATTTTAACCCACCTCGAAAAGTTGAAATTACTTATAGTCATATAGTTTAACATTTTATTTACAGTTTCTTATTCAGTTGTCAATGCTATAAACCAAAAAAAATTCTGTGCAACTGGAGTTTTTATTTTCTTTAAAGTCGTGAGCCTTAAAGAGCTAAAAAATTGTAATTAGTGCTCGAAACATTGAAAGAGTAAAACAAACAAAATTCGTTGAAAGTAAATTTGGTTATGTGGCACAGTTGGTAAGCTTGTTGTTCGGCAGTCATCATGCAAATGTTTTTCGGCCACAGGTTCGAGCCTGGAAAAAAGCAATTCAAAAGAAAATAATTTAAAACGATAATAGTAAATAAAAAAATAAATTGAACAAAAAACAAAAAGAAAGAAATAACTTAAAAATAAAAATTTTTTTTTGATTTTGAAAGTTATTTAAAAAAAAATGTAAAAAGAAATATGTGGGATTTGAACTTTAGCTACAAGTGGATGCGTGCTTGCTTGCGCACTAGACAACTAGGCTATAGCGTTAATAATTTTGGCAGTTACTATTTTGTAGTTTTGCTTTTCTAAGCTATGCAACAGCAACAGCACATTGTCTGTTAACATAACACAGTTCACTGTTGCATGGGATTTAACAGCAAAATCTGAGGGTTTAATATCCTTTCCGTTTGATATAACAGCATTTTTTCCCTCAGTGTACAGTATCCGACAAAACTATGAATACCCCAGAAGGAAAACTTCAATTTTGTTGAATATTTCGTTCCAAATAATACTAAGGCCATGTTTGGAACACTGTTTTTAAGTCCTTTTTATTAAATTCCACAATTAAATACTAAAATTTTTAAAACTAATTCCTTTCTGATCAAATATTTGTTGGCCATATCAAAAACTCTTAATTTTTCTAATGTTCTTGGTTAATTTAATTTTTCAAAAATAATTTAATATTTATGGGTGAGAATTAAAAATATACAGCAAGAAAAAGGGGGAAAAATGATTTTAAATGCAAGGGGCGGGGCATAACCGGGTTTCCATGTCAGAAATACCCCCGAACCGAATCAAGTTTCGCATGGAAGCACTTGATTTAAGAATGATTTGGCTAAATTTTTTTGAAAATTTTTTTTTGCAAAAATTTTTTTTCTATCAAAACTCAAACATTTTTTTTTTACCACCCTAATTGAGAATGTGATATTCATTACGCAGGTGAACAAATTTTCAACTTTTGCCTCATGTGCGAGATTTTCGGTAAGTAACTTGGTTCTAATGCAAAAAATTCGATTTTCGCATTATTCTAGAAAAGTGTACCTTATAGGTTATTCCGATGTTTTAGGACCCCCTATAATTTTTAACAAGGAAGATTTTTTCCAAAAACAGTATAATAGTTTTCTCAATGGTTTTTGCTTTATCATTTAATTACTGAAAAAGGGGGCTTAAAACCTCATTTTCAAGAAAACAGGTAAGAGATGGGGAAAAGTGAATACACAAAATTTATGCTTAACAGCTTTGCTTCGGACATCAAATTCGTATCTGTTGAAATAAAAAAATTTCTTAATAGGCCCTGAAGACCCCATTTTTCCGACTTCAGGCCCATATTGTGGGTGAACTAGTGGCGATGGAGAAAAACTGAGTATGCAGTCGTAATAAGCGACCCTAAATTACTATAAAACCGTTGGAAAATCTCGCACATAAGGCAAAAGTTGAAGATTTGTTCCATTTGTTTGGGTGGTGCACTACACTTTCATCCGGGAGGTTCGGGTTCGACTCTCGTCTTCGTTTGGTAATTTATTTTCATAACTTTACTTATATTCACTAACAATATAAAGTATATGAGAATTATAAGATACACACCTTGGTTGGTAATGTCAAAACCACCAAGCCGATAAAAAATTTGCCACACCGCCGTTCGGAATCGGCGTTAAACTGTAGGTCCAACTATGTGGTATCACAATGGGCCGCTCAGGCCTAAGTGTGTCTCTCGACAGCCACTCCAACCTAACCTAACCTTATCAGGCTTAATGAAACGCCCTTTTTGTTGAAATGAGTAATTGACTCAGTCGCAACAGTGTATAAAGAGCAGGCAAATTATACGACCGTTTTGCAACCTGACACGGTTCCTGATCAGTGGTCTTTGTGATGGTTCTTACTATTTCGAACTGAGCACAATTTATTGTTTCAACTCAATTTTTTATCAGACAGACATTTTGCGCCTCTGACCCTGTAGCCCTCAATGGGTTTTTTCCGAACTTTAACGAAGTAACTTAGTATTCATTTTTCACTCAACCTCTTCTTGACCGTAAGGAAACTAGAACAGATAGAGCAAAATCGAGTCCTCAATTTTATTGTAAAAAAGTTATTAAAAAGTTTTCATTGAAGACCTTAAGGTCACCGGTGACCCATGGCAAAACTTGAATTTCCAAAAAAGTAAACAAAAATTTTAAAATATGGGAAATTATGTTTGAGTAATGAGTTTTTCCCACAAAGTATTAAAAATTTGGTGTGTTTGGATAAATTTTGTAAAAATTGTGAGCGATTGAAAATTAACAAAAAAAAAAAACACGCAATTTTTTCACTTTGATTCTTTACAGTACCGTTACCAACAAAATATTTGTAAGTTTTTTTAATTGAAATTAAAGAACCATCAATTCTCTTTCCAGAAACTCTGAATTTATACAAATTGATTAGATACTATAGTTTTTAAAAAATCGTAGAAATTAATTTTGTGACATCAGTGTCATCATGGTACCGAAAGGGTAAAAATCAGCTTAGAAAAACTTCGGCATTCGAATTCAGCATAAAACTGCATGGAGGCGAAAAGCTTTGCCTAGGCCCTCAATGGGTTGTTGTACCGTAAAAGAAGGAAAAGAATAAGTTCAATATTCTAAAGTAGCGTGTTGGTGTATTCGGTGTTTACCGGCTGAAATACACTTTATTATTGTAGGTATCTTTCTGATATTATTGTTTGCAAGTAAGTTATATTGATACATATGTAGGTACATTAGAGTGGCCCATCATGGCAGTGTTTTCCTAAAAGAGCGGGCAATTACAAGATGTTTGACTCCATTGTTTTTTTTTATTCAGTAAAAATCCTGCTTTATATAATTTATTTCTAACTTTTGCCCCGGAGCTTAATTTAGAATAATATATTTTATATCAAACTATAGACCAAAAATGGGTTCTTTAACCCAAAAAACCTGGTACACAAAATTTCAACAAAAGCAGATGGTACATATTTTAACTTTTGCTCATAACTTCCGTTGAAAGCCTAATTTTTATTAATGTTGCATACAGTTAAATAGATCTCACAAATTGCTATGTTTTTGCTGAATAATAGTTAAGGATAGTTTGGATTAATAGTTAAGGAGTTACGGGCATTTACAAAGAACAAAAATTGTCAGGGTTGGAGCACTGTAGAAAATCAATAAGAAATGAAAATACCATGAAAATCAAAGGAAAAGGAAAAATTACACTTTACATAAACCGGGGAAAGAGACCTAAAATCAAAATAAAAATCCCTCTGAATGAATTTAAAAGAAAATTTGACTTTTTTATTTCATTGATCAAAGGAAAAAATTAAGATTGATAAAAACTTGGTGTCATATTAGCACCAGTGGCGTGCCTTGCATTTACTGATGAGGCAAGCCCAGTGAATTTTTTTTACCAAACCAAAAAGGCTAAAATTGGCAATAAGGATGGGATGTTCTAGATCCCGATTGAAGTATTGAAGAAGGAAAATGGGAGCTCTGTTTGGACTTTACCAACGTTTTTAGACGTACTAAAATATTAACATTAAAAATTCAAAATAAACATATAAATTCAGGAGGTGAACTTAGAAAGGACATTTTTGGACTAAAATCGTTGAGAGATATACTAATTTTTAAACTAAACGATAATTTCTCTTAATATAAACCGTATTAATAAAAATGCAAATTGTCAAATATAAGAAAAATGTCAACGGAATGAAAAAATGCAAATTGCAAAGTAACTAAATGTATTGATGTATGTAAATAAGTAAAACTATTATTTGAAAAACCTTGTTTTGCTTCATTTTTATTTGAACCTGAACCGGAATACACGTTATTTTTTGCTTGAACCTGAACCTAAACACGAGCCCAAATTTAACCGGTTCGAAACTCTGATAAAATCTAATGGCGCATGAATATAGGAGTAAAAGAAAGTGGAGTAAATACTTTCCAAATGGCAAACAAAAACTGAAAGACAGCTTTTAAATTCTATATAAAATCATACATAGTAGTAGAAAATTGGTATGCTGCTACTTTTTTTGGAACTGCACATAATAAAAAAGCTATTGAACTTCCAATTAGAATAAGCGAGATAGCATGTTATGAAACATACATTTTCAAATTTTAAAAGCCACGTAAAAGCCAACTTGATGAACTGCGATAGCGTGAATGCTTCTGTGTATTCTATATAATCCACGTTTAATTTTTTATTAGTACATATACGAGCTATTGAAAAACAGGGTAATACAAATAAAAAATTTTAAAAGAAAATTATTCTTTCAGTTAAAACAAAGGTAGTAATTTTGTAAGTACATATTATAAAAATGTTCAGTTACCAATTCTTAGGCAAGCCCGGCTTTTGGGCTTATATGGACGTACCGCCACTGATTAGCACATTTTAAATGCACTTACGTTCGCTAAACACTAACAACAGCAACGAATGTTTCTTATTTGCTTCGTATGAGTGTAATGAAAGCTCATTTCGGTTGTATTTTTTCGATTCACAGCGCCGCTAAAGAAGTTTCACTTTAAAAATTATGTTTTCCTTTAATTCCATTAGAATTTAAGAAAAGTTATTAAAATAAAGAAAAGTACAAAAATATGTGACCTTGGACACCGTGACAAGAGTGAGAGCGCCCAGGTGCCCCTGCATGTTGCTCGTGCCAACTACATCAATTCTTTAAAAAAGTTCGTTTCTCGTTTGAAACTTAGTTAGATTTAAGAGGCTTAAGTGTATTTGTGCAATTTCGCGGTGTAAATGCTGTAAAGTCACATGTACAATTAATCCCGTGGTTCCTAGTTTTGTTTAGTTGCTATCGGCGAAAGTGTCGCCGCCGCGCGTTGATTTAACAAACCAAGTGCATTGATTATTTCCCATTGACAGAATATACAAATAATACGATACGATAAAATGACACGAAAAATACACACTGGTGAAAAAAATGTATTTCCGGAGTCAAAACGCATCATTAAACAAAATTTTCGGTTCTCCAACCCTGACTACAAGCACTGCTCCGACCCTGACAACACACGTCATTTAGCGTCGCATCATTTACAGTATATTCTACCAATGCAAACACCATGAAATGCTACATATTTCCACTTATTACCATTTAAGTTAACTTATCGAACAATTTAAGTTAACTTACTTTGGTGTTTGCATGTTGTTATTAATTAATAAATTACTTTTTCTAGCACTGCTAAAAAGTTTTTTTTACTCTTCTTTTAGAACGCGTTCACTTTTCTTCTTTTAATACATATATACACTTCACACTCTGAATTCGAAATGACATGAAAAGTTTTATTTCGTCATGACAAACAATACTGTATATTAACTTAAAGGACGCCAGTGAGATATAACGGAGAAAACGACACTGCCCCGACCCTAACAGCGCCCCGACCCTGACGACACCCCACTACTTTTCTGTGAATGTGTTTACAACTGGCATATAATTGCAAATGTTCAAAATCAGGGGAAAGTTGAATTTTTCCTTGTATTGGAGCGTCATCTATAGACCTAGGGACTCCGAAGCAAAGGTTAGAAAAATTGTAAAAACTTAAATTTTTACTTGCAAGTGAATGAAATGAAATTTGTACACCAGAGTTTTTTTTTTGGGTCAAGGAATCTATTTTTGGCCTCTATTTTAATATAGAATATTGTATATTCCAAAGGGGGACGGAGCGAAAGTTAGCAACAATTTTTTTTAAAAAATTCTGTTAAATATGTATAATGTCTTAACTCTCTCTTCTCAAAAACGCTGTTATGAGGGGGGGAGGGGGGGGGGGGGGGGGTTTCAAAGGTTCCTTGTATGGTATGTCGATCCAGTCTAATCTACATATGCACTCGTATATCTCAATAAGCACACAGAATATTTTATATAATACAGCAATTTCTTTTGTTGTTGTTGTTAAAATTTCAGTTTATGAATTATTCAATTCGTTTAAGAGGGCACGAGCCTAAAAAAGCAAACGAAAATATAATAAAACAACAATACACGTTGAGAGTAGCGTCATTTTCAGCGAATAGCTGCTGCTTTTTGTAATTGTTGGGGAAGGTCTTAAATCGATTTACGATACGATTAATTTTTGAAATGTTTTTTTATTATTTTTTTTGGGGAAATACAATTTACTTTTAATATTTATTTATTTTTAGGTTGCTGGTGTCAAAATATCATTATTATTGAGCAAGATTATTTAAATGTTTAGTTATACGTATAGGTAGGTATACGTATACGCCACATCAATTCTTAGGCGACAATATGCATTATGATAAAATAATTTTTATTGCTAATTTTTTGGTATTTTGGAAAATTATTTTTGATTTTGTATTTGTGATCGTTCTTGTATGATAAAATAATGAAATTCCACATGGTATAACGAAAAGGAAATGGTTCCAAAGGAGACGCTTTGAATGAATTGAAAAATTGAACGCTTCACATTTTGTTGCATGCGGAATGGAAACTTCTTGTTCCGATCGGAATAAATAGTCAAAATACAAAATGTAAATTAACGAGTTTGTTTTTTCAATTTATTTAACAGAAAGAAAAAAATAAAAACAATACTTCATTTAGCTGAAATATGTATGTACAATGTACATTGATGTAATTTTTTGTTGTTTAATGCTCTTATCCACCATGAAAAATACAAAAAATTTCATCAAGAAAAATGAATGGTAAACGTAGCTGTTCGAATCATAGTTCCATAGAATTTTGCTTTGCATTACGAATTATAAGAGGTTGTCAACAATCAATTACGATTTATAAGAGGTTAAACAGGCCTTGTATTGAAAAAAGAAAATACGAATTAGCGAGGGGACGAAAATGTATGGGATTTTTGCGAATTAAAGCGATTTTTTCATGGAGCCAATAGTTTGAAGCGAATTATTGTAACGGGGTACGAATTATCGTGATTCTACTGCATATTATATTCCACTGAGTTTTTATATACATACTGCATCTCTGAATTTTACTTTGAAACAACATTTTTTCTTTGGTTGGAGCAAAGAATTTGAATTTTTCTGTGTAGCTTCGAACGAACTTGGGTTACAAGATCTATTTTTTGTCACCATGAATGTAAATAAAAATTAAAAACAAATTTATAAAAGTTTCACAACTTCAATGTAAAGTTCTTCAGAAAAGATACAAGTTTTTATCTAATTGTTATTTTCAGATTCTTCAGATTCTTCAAGAAAATATTTTTTTGTCAACTTAGAATATAATGTTTTTATTATATGCATATCACAGTATGCGAAAGTGAATGTTTAATAATCAAAGTTTACTATTGTTGAATTGCATATATTCAAATAAAAGGAGTTTTGCTTCTTTTTCGATTTGTAACCTGTTTTTATGAAGCTCATTTATTGAATCTACTACAGTTGTTCGCTTCGAACGCTTCCTGCGAAGAATAATTCGAGTGTGGATGTAAACCATATAGCGACAACGAATGCAGACTTCCGATACATCACTACCATAAAAAATCGAATGCATACTTAAATTTTCAAGCAAATTCTTTTTTGGTATAATAATTTTCATGTTATTAACCTATAAAGTATTAACAACATTTGCAGCAAACGGAGTGCATGAAAGGATTGATAGACATACTAAAATCGACTTAATACACAATCACAGTTTATAAATGCAATATAATTTTGAAGATTTTTAAAAGTTTTTCAAATTGCCATTTTATTTTTTTCATTATCTTGCCACTTGAAGATTAGACGAGTATCGTAGTTGAGATAGGATTTAAGATGAGCAAAATTTTATTTAAATCCAAAAAAAAAAAAAAAAAAAAACCAGGAGCACTTTGGCCTCCTGCAAGACAGAGAACGCAAGGGGTTCATTTGCTTCACCTTAAATTTGCCATGTCAGCAAAACATTCTTATGTCAAAGAAATGCACAACAGGTAGCTGAAATAAATTTTCACAAATGAATATCAACAAAGGAAGCCTTCTGTTTTGAAAATAATCGTGTATTTAGAGAAGCTGTTCTATTATTTCCTGTTTAAAAAAAGTGTAATAAAAAAATTCCGTATGTATAATTCGGGGGTGAATTATATTTTTTGAGATATATATTATTGAAATAAAGACACGGTAGAATTCCATTTTATAATTAAAAAAAGAGGTTTTATTCAAAATGGAAAATGAAAAATACAAAATATAGCAAAAGGCAACCGAACGGTGGAAGAACATTCATAAGAATAATAATAATAAAAAGTAAAGAATGGTGAAAATAGAGTATGAAGAGCAAAAGGAAGATAATAGAAATAGATAAGGATTACAGAAAAAAGTATTGGGAACACCTTCCCAAACATAAAAAGAAATAGAAAATAGAATATAATAAATGGCTTTAGACACTGCATGTATGTTCTTGATTATTCGCGCTTGAGTAGTAACACTTCAATAAATGCAAATTTTTTAAAACGAGCAGAGACGGGGCAAGTGCACTTAGGGTAAAGGGGGATCGCTGAGTCCGAATCCGTAGTCCGTTGTCCTCTGCTACGTCACATTTGACATACAAATGTTGAGAATTGAAAAAAATTAAAAATGCAGTTCATTATTTTTTTCAACACAACCTCCATTCAAAAAAAAAAAAAAAAATTTTTTGTATTTTTTTGTAAGCTCTTAAAATTTTTTTTTCTTAATTAATTAATTTTTTTCATCCTCGATATCACTGTTCATTTTTATCTCGTTATTAGCTTAAAGCAATGACGGCCAAAGGCGTACTTAAGTGTAAAATGGGCTTTAAACTTTTTATACGTATATATGCAAGGATGCGATTGGCGTACTTGGAAAAGATGTTTAAAATCTAAAACAAATATTTCTGAATAAAAAAAATCTAATAATTTTTTTTCTAAATGGATGTTTGGATGAAAAAAGATATGAACTGCATTTTTAATTTTTTTTCAATTTTAAAAATTTGTATGTCAATAAAAAGAATTGTGACGTAGCAGAACAAAACGGACCACGGATTCGCACTCAGCGACGCCCCATTGCACTAAGTGCACTTGTCCTGTCTCTGCTCATTTTTGGCTGTTGAACAGTGTAATTATAGTACTGATTTTCTAGTCGTATTAGTGTTTTGTACTGATTTTCCGCACAAACTCAAGCCCAATTTACTTTTACTCTTAGTTAAGGGGGTGTCTTGAATTAAAAGGTCCAAAAAAACCGTTTTTTTATTGTCTAAATTAGAGATGTGCACTTCGACACATATGGGCAAAAAACACATATGAGCTGATGCTATACCCATACGGGCTAGACGAGGGGTAATGCTGTGCTAAGGGGAAGAGTATCTAGTATGAGAGAACAAATGTGATTTCTTTGTGTATGTATATGTGTATGAATTTATTGATTTCGTCCCTGTAGAGAGTGTGAACGTGAATGCATAAGAAAACTTCGTACTTAGCTATACTTTACTCATGCTTTTTGGATTGATTTCATAAACCTGGAAATCGCTTTACCAGGAAAAGAAAGATTTTTCATTTCCCTTTGTATTGTGGAACTCTTTAATTACATTATTGAATGCATATGTAATTTTCCTGCTTGGTTGTTACTTTGAAAGATCGAAAAGAAGAGAAGCAGCAAACACACTGCTGCGTGCTGATCAGGGATGCCGACTCTATATTTTAGATTCAATTAATTATAAACACAAAAAGGAAATAACATTTTGGTTTACGATCACAACTTTTATGCATATATGTATATGTATGTAATATACCCAAATATATTTAACAAAATTAAACAATAATGAAAATAAAAAATTAATAAAAGGTTTTAGACAAAAAATATATTCTTTTCATATCTACAAATTGACAAAAAATTTTTGTTTCAGTCGCCCACGATAACGATCTCACTCCCAAATTTCCGAGAACTAACTAAAAGTGAAATCGATTCCCCACAATTGGAGGAACTCCTCACAAGTTGGCATCCCTACTGCTTTGCACTACAAAAGTAGCCAGGGCTGTAACTTCAAAATTTTAAGTAGTAGATTTGAAAAAGTTGCGATAGATTTATATTATTTTTTTATAAGTAATAAACAAACTTATACAAACAACAAGAAGATGAATAAATAAAAAAAATGTAATTTCCTTTTGGCGTAATAAATTGTTTTTTTTCACAAAAATATCCTATTTTAGTTATCAAATGTATTTTATTGTAAATAAAATCACAAAGTAGAAATCTATTTCTTTTCTAACATTTATAATCATATTTACACATATTTGTTAATTGTTTAGAAAAATTTTGACTAAAGGAATAAGGTGGCTGATTTTGAGCTTAAAGTGGTAGAAGCTGAAATTTTCTGTAACTTTACAGCCCTGATCGTGATGTGTGTTATTTCTCTAAATTCAATGTTGTTGATTGTCACTCTCACTCTGCTTTACAATTGTGTAAGTCAGTGGCAGTTGCAAGGGGATAAATGGGGCAATTTCCCCCTCCCCCGTCCTCCCCCGAAAAATTTTCAAATACATAAAATAGTAATATCTGATATAAAAATTCTAAATATATGGAACATTTTTTATGTTTATGATCCCCTCAGAAAATTTTTTTGTATCCACCACTCTTCTATATGTTAGTTTTTTTTGCACATGTACATACACATTTATGTGTACTTTTGGCAAAAAACAACAACAACAATGTGTATGTGTACACACAACAAAACCAACACCGCTCGTCTTTTAATTTACACCCCGCTTCTAGCACCTTCGTACACACGACGTCGACAGAGGGCAACTGAAGTGCACATCCCTAGTCTAAATCAAGGATATTTTAACATTGTTACAGAGACCAATTCTAAATATTTTCAAAAATACGAAGCATCAACGGTTAGGTTTTGCTCAGATTCTTGACACAATTGAAAACTTTGAAGTGCGCTTTATCAGTTTCTATTTTGACGAATTTTCTGAATTGGCGGACGTCGTAGCTAAAAAACTCGAACTCGAATCGAACTAAAATTTTTTTTCTGCAATATTAAATTCTCTTCCAAGTGAATTGTGAATTGTTCTAAGTGACTAAATTTTAACAATTCAAAATTGATTAAACAACTGCTAAAGCTGAGCAAAACGTTTCCAATACGAAATTGGTGGGAAATGCTAAATTTATGGAAAGCGATCAGCTGTGCTGTGAATTGTTAACAGAAGAAGACAGGTTATTTGGATTTATTTTACTTAAATTTTTGGCTATGAAATAAAACATGAACGAAAAAACGTAGAGTATGAGAAAATAATGCAAGTAAAAATCATCGACCTTCGCAACTTTGTATATTTTCTAACTCTTTATTAATTTTTCATTTGGCGACTCAATACATATATTACTTTATTAATTTTTTTTATTCACTTCAGCAAAATTTACTTATACCTTACTTCGTATTTTCCTTTTAATCAATTTTCTTTGTGGTCTCCATTGTAAAAGCCAGATAAAATTTTTTTCTGGTAATAGCTGATTTAATTTAGCACGCTCAAAAAATACAAAATTTTAGCCACACTCAGAGTTGCAATTTGGCAAATATTTTAACTACATTATCGACATTTCCAGCAATTTAGCCAACATTTCACACAGGCTCCGTTAAAGCTCCGAGAAAAATTATGAATTCACGACTTTTTTCTCCTTTTTTTTTGGTACACCCAGAAAAAAAATATATGGTATAACAATTCAAACATTTTTTGGTTTTTTGTTTCACAGTCAAGAATTACGAGTTAGATCATTCCCGCCGATTAGAAGACTACAGCAGAAAGATGCTCATGAAAAAGACTAATAAATCTGTTGCAATTTCTTATTTTACTGTAAATTCTTTTTTTCTTTTATATAACTCGAATATATACAAAAATATACCTTGAATGAATCTATTGAACCTATTGGATTCAAAGAAACGAAAAAACGCTTCTTTCTAACCTAATTCAAGACACCCTCTTAAATTTAGCGGTGATTCCATTGGAGGAATAACAAAAATAGAGCGCGCTTAGTTCTCATAATGATTAAATTAGAGTTGAGCGAATAATTCGCATAATTTTGATAGTTTGACAGCGACTCTAATTACATAGTAGGTATATAATATGAAGATGGCATAGCTGTCATGTATAGTTTGTGTCGAAAAAAAAAACGGGGGTCGCATGCAATAGGAAATTGATGGATGAATAGCTCACCTAAGTCCCTAGCAATTTTATCTCTATCCCAGTGGTTCTCAAGTGGTGGGGAGCGCCCCCCTAGGGGGCGTAGACGGATTTGAAGGGAGGCGCTGAGATATTTCAATAAACAAATATTTGAATACTCTGCAATGCACCATAATAATAATATTTTTTATTTAACAAAATAATTTCTTTTTTTTTCATGTTATATCACCTATAATATGCACCTTTTAGTTTTACATTTTTCATTTCTGACTTAAGGTACGCGCACACAGTTACGATTTTATCGGTGCGAATCCGCAACGTAAGAAATTACAACAATGCAACCCTTTATTTCATATGAGCGTACACACACATCTGCGATTTTGACGCATTGTTTTTTCGAACATTCAGAAGTTCCCCTCTTTTGTCATCCCGAAAACGCAAACTGCTGAGTTTTCATACCGACAAGTAACAAAATAAAGAAAAAATCGAATGTAAAATACCATTTTCAAAGAACTTTAGTTCCAATAAATTTTAACAGTGTTTTTTTTTTTTGCCTTTGGTTAATTATTGGAATACCTTTTACTATCCAAAACTTTAACATTAGGAATCACTTAAGACAATGCATGATTGACACTATTTATTAATTATTTGGCTAGTTTAAGCTAGCGAATTTCCAACTAAAACGTCTGTAAAACTTTACCATCCTAGTTTTCCTCACGAGGAACAATTCAACTACTAGTTTATCTTTGACGCATACTAACCAGAGCCTCAGCCAAACTACGGAAAAACCATAATTTTATCAAGGCGGGTAAGATTTAATTTAAAAAATAGTAAATCAGCATAAACAAACTGTTGTGTGAAAATCTCACGGGTTTGCCGAGAATTCGAAAACGGGGGCGTAATATGAGCACAGTTGAGAACCTCTGCTCTATCTATTTCATACCTACTAAGATTCACAATTACAAATTTTCAGCACAATCTGTATGGGGTTAAGAAACTATGAAATTATAAATCTCTATGGGGCTGGGAGAAATTATTTTTTATACCTTTTAGTTAAACATTTTAAAAACGTAGTATGTTAAAAAATTTGTTTATTTGAATTATTTTTTAATTAATCGCCAATCCCAATTATAATTCCAAAGTTGAAAACCGGAGGTTGTGGAGCAAGGTTAGGTTAGGTTAGAGTAGCAGCCTTCTGCTTGAAAGCATACTTAAGCACAAATTAGGCTCATTGTATTACCACAGTACGGCGCGACTCCCCCATTTATGGAGTGGAGAGTTGTGGAGCAAGAAAGATTTAAAAATTATAGAATTTTTCTTGCCCAAAATTTTACCTATCGAATAAACGGAAGTTGAAATCTTCAGCGCCAAATCTAATTTGATACTCTCGAGGTGCTTAGCGCAAAGTGTGAGCAAGTCGGTCTTGACTGACTGAAAAGTTCCCACACTTTTTTTATAAATATTAAAATTTGTTTTTGTTAGTGCCAGTTTAAACAATTCTACAAAAAAGATTTTCCACACACAAGCATGCTTTCTCTCTCTCTCACTCACTTAGACACATACAAACACACAAAGAGACAAAAACAAATATGTATAAAATCGAACAAATTGAGCTTTTTCCTCCGTCGCGTCGTGCTGTTCGTTGTATCACGATGAGAGTGGGTCGAGAAGAGAGTGAAGCACTTAAAAAGCTGAATGCAATTATCGGAGCAACTAAACAACAACAGTAACAACACGAATATCAACAGCAAAAACAAAAAAAAAAAAAAACAATTACAAAAAAGAAAAAAAAAAAGAGGAAAACTTAAAGCAATAATCAACTCGGTAAAATGTGATGTAACAATTCCACCAAGACTTGTTTCAGTCGTTCGTCGTTTCGTTTTCTTTTCATTTTCGTCTTCTTTTTTAATGTCGTACATATACATATATATGTATGTAAGTGTATGCACAACAATATATTTATTTTTATTATTTTAATATTATTGTTTGTTTTTTTTGGTTTTTTTTTTTTGAGTTTCAGCTTTGTAAGCAAACAAAAAACCCACAAAAAAAGTTAAATAAAAAAAAAAAATAAAAATCAGCTAAAACCGCTGTGAAGAATGAGCGATAACAACAACAACAAAAGCAACAGCAGCAGTTTATAGTGAGCAACAATTGCGGTAGTTCGAAGTATGGCAGCGCTGGTGGTGGTGTGTTGGCAGTGGCGGTGGTGACCCACTTTAGTATTTGCATGGCCTACTGCACTTGGCCAATTTTCTGTCTCGCTCAGCGTTGAGATGGCATGATATGCGATAGATATATAGAAGTGTAAACAAACATATATACATACATACTTACGTACATATGTATGTACATAAATATGAATAATGCCAATTGTTCAGTTGAGTTGAGCAGAGTAGAGCTGAGTGTAGACATATTTGCCAATATCGTAGTTTGGTAATAGTTGGACAGACTACAGATACACGCAGATAGATAGATAGATAGCTATGTATGTATATGCACATACAGACTGACTAGCAGGCGGCTAATAGACGGCTGAAGGTACGAATAGTTTGCAAAGACTAACTGGCTGGCTGAGGTGTGTGTGTGTGTGTGTGTGTGTATAAGTGTGTGGATGGATGGACGGACATGCGAATGATTTTTTGACATATACGCACTTTTTTATTATATCTCAAATAAAAACATTCTGTTTTACTTTTATTTATTGTGTTTGTGCTTTTTTTTAAATGCATGTAAATACATACAGACACATGCATACGTCGTAGCTGTGCACTAATACATTGGCAAGTTATATTATTGCATGCCGTAATAATTAGTTAAGAAATTTAGATCATGGCAGCGAAATAACATTGTAACAAAAACAACTGTAGCAACAACAACAACTGGCACATACAAGCGAGCACACTGTCATTTGCATATGTATGTTTTTTTATGGTACTTGCGTACATGTTGGTAGAAAATATTCAGAGTTATGTAATAAAATTAAATAAAACAGAATGTATGTTCTGCGTAAAATTTGTCAAAAAATACTGACAATTTTTTTTTTTTTTTGTGTGTTGTGTGGGCTTTCCAATTTTCCATTTTTTGATGAATGAGTTTATTATGTTATTGGAATTATACAGTTGTAACAGATTTGTATGAGATTTATTATGCATGAAAGGAAAGATGAGAATTTTTATCAATTTCGACTCTCAACATTGTTTTATCTGGTTATCTTCAAAACTAGTGTTTTTCATTGCGTGATTGCGATCCCCAGAACAAGCATGCATTCTGCGAAAAAAAATAGTTTTAATACATTTTCCAATAGCCAGTATGACAAAAACTAAAAATAGATCAAGGTAAGGACTATCATTAATTTTTGAAACCAATTCCCTTCATTTGCCGAATTTGGACAAAAATTTACTTTTTGAGGAAATTTTATATTAATTTTTGAACCAAGATGACAGCGTTAGAGGGCATCTCGAAAAAAGTTAATTATTGGTGGTAAGATGGATTCCGGGCTTCTCCCAATAAACATAAAGACATAATCTAAAAAAGATTTTGTTCCCTAGACATTTCTTTATAAATCAAACAACAAACAAGTGAAACTTTCCCCTCCCCCTTTTTTTAGGGTCTTTTTTCTCTAAAGAAAAAAAAAACATGTTTTTGCTTGGAATTTTTCTTATAAAAAAAAGGGGGAGGGAATATTCGAATTGTTGAGGTTCCATTATAGTCATAATGATTACAAATCAAACATATTTTGGTTTTTCAAAATCAGTTCAGTAAAACCCAAGAGATCATCAGTCAGTCCCACCAGTTCAAAAAACATAATTTTGAGAAAAACGCGTTTAACGTTTTTTTTTTAAATAAATTTTTACGTTTAAAAATTAGGGAAATTTGTGCAAATTACTTTTAGTTAGCCGTCCCTGGTACATATTGAAGTTCTTCCAGTTTTGTCAACTTCTTCATATACTCCGATTGGGCTTTTTTTTCTTGCTGTACGTGATTCTTTAGAATATTTTTTGCTCCTTCTGTTGGCTGTTTCGTCGATTTTCAACGTCCGAAAACGTCTTTTTTTGGCGATTCTGGTAAAAAAAAGTATGCCGATTACGAATCGGATGTTAGTTTTTCAAAATTCAAAATGGCGTATCTAATATGGCGAAAGATTTTTTTAAAAATTGATCTGATTAACTTGAAACAAATTCCAAACTTCTTACAGAAAAATTGGTAAACTTGTTGAAACTATTGCAGAAAATGCCGTTAAATGGGTTTCTTTACCAGAAACACGAAGGAGAAAATCCAAAATATCTTCTACCGCAATGAGAAGTATTGTTCGTTACGTGAAGAAAAACCCATCTGCTACTTCAAAGGAAGTAAAGAAGTATTTTAATCTTATTGTGGACACATCTACAATTCATAGCATTCGCATTCGAAAAAAACTAACTGGAAATAATATAAAAATAATAGAAGAACCCGCTTTTAAGTATATAAAAAACTTTTCTATACGAAAACAGACACTATTCATATTAAATGCCAGAAAATCTAACCAATATGTAATAAAACTGTCAAAAAAGAATAGTGGTAGTTCTTACTTTACAATATTTTCAATTACAGTCTTTTCAGCAAGAAAGTGTACGATCCAAGCCCTTCAAAAAACACCCCAATCAAAAAAAAATATCCCACATTATTTTTATAAATTTTTTTGTCCAATACGCTGCCATATCAATATATGGTCGAGTTAGCCTAATTTTGAGTAATTTCGTGGTAACGCGAGGTCATACTATTAACTAGCTTTTCGGCGTATGATTGCGGCAAACACCGCCATTTTGACTAAGCTGTCGTTTCAATTGGGCAATGCTCTTAGAATTTTTTCTGCTTATCTTAAGCTAAATAATTGGTCAAAAATTTTCAATATGGTTAGCATCTGGAGATTGAGAGGCGCAGCCCAAAAAATGCTTATCCAATTTTCTTATTTTCACTTACTGCACAAGCGACTTTGATGTTTAGGGTCCTGCCCTCTTAAATCACTCAATTCCAATTTCCTTTCCCAACCCAGTTATTGGCAGAAGGTAAAGACCGCATGTTGCTCGAGAAGCACAATGATTTGGTAAGTCGTAAACATTCTGGTATCTTAAAAAAGGTGGTTCCATTTCTTTATCAATGCCTTCAACTTCTTAAGGTATTTGCAGCACCTCCCTAGGACATTTTAGATTTCTTTGGACGTGAGCAATGAACGACAGCTTAAAAACGTTTTGCATTCACGGAGCTCGATTTCAAAAATTGCTTATACAACGAAATTGTAATTGCAATTGTTTGAAAGGTTATACAGCTCAATTCGCAATGAAATGTTGAATGTTGAAAATAAAGTCCATCTTTATACTTAAATCTGTTCGTACAATTAAGCCAAATTTGTAAAAAAAATTTCCAAATTAAAATATAAATACTTTTGGAAATGAGTTTTAACGTGTTTTATTCTTCTATCAATGGAGAGTAAATTCCAGTTTTATTTATAAAAATAATTTAAATAAAAAAAAAAAATTTAAGATACTGCTGAAGCAATGATTTTTACAACGATGAATGCAATGCTTTGCATCCTCGACACAAACCATACATAACAGCTATGCCATATGCATGTCAAACTTTCATACCAGCCCGAAAGTAAGCTGTACTACAATTATAGTTTATATAAATAAAGAAACGTTAATATTTTATATTATATTTTACATATTTCACATTGCATTGTCATCCAGTTCCAAACTATGTTTAAAGTCCCTAGCTCATCGGGAAGTTAGTTTAAAATTGGTTGTAAAATTCCACCCGAACCCGAAACGTAGTAAAAAATCGAAAATGTCAATTCCAGCTCCCATTAAATAAAGTCATGAACGCCGGTTTTTGATCTGTATGGGGCGGTTTGAAAATAAACCCATTTTTTTGCGCTGCTGTTTTTGCTTCAACGGACGAAAAAAATATTTCTGAATCAATTTTTGACAAAAATCGCATCCTGGCCCCCAAAACTGAATTTCCTTTCAATTGCGAATAGATTCATGCGAATCCGTTAAAGCTGTAGAGCTTCTCGGGCGCTCAAAAATAATGTTTCCAGAAAAACGCATTTAAAGTTTAACGTTATAAAGAATACAGCTGGCTGACGGTTCCGCTCTTTTAATAACACAGAAATGTAATTATTCCGCGCAGTCATTATGGGCGTTTTTCAACAGGCTAAAACCAGAATAAAATCCCAAAAAACAGAATTTTAAGCTAATTTGGAGAGTTTTATCACGAACCGGAAGTATTTTCGCAGTTCAGATGGTATCTGAAAGAATGAAAGGTTGGGCGACTGTTTTGTTGTTTGGTATCCAAAAATCATCCGCTAACTCAAATGTAAATACAAGTGACCTTTTATTATCTACATAATTAAAAATTATTGTATTTAATTAATTTAACACTCTTAATAATTTGATATGCCGATAGCCCTGGCAGTACATTGGTGGTTTATTATAAACCTATATTGTAATAAATTATTAAATAATAGGATAGATAATAATAATAACAATTGTGCATCGATGCACAACACTAAGTATATAAATAAATATTTATAATGAGTTGTAGCATAATTTATTTAATTATGGTTTTGGATTTTTACTTGAATTCATTTTTTGTTTTTTTTTTTTTGGTTCATCAGCGTCTTTTATTTGTTATATGTACATATATTAAATTCACAATTATTGTGATTTTAAAGCGCTTTGAGAAACTAGGTCAACTAATTTAGGTCACCTACATTTTGACAATTGCAACGAAGTAAATGCAGTAAATGTGAGAAGCTGAGTACATTGCAAGTACATTACATACAGCTACTCACACTCAAAGTGGGACACAGCGTATAAACATTCTACTTTTGGGTTGAGTTTCAAAAATAAAAACTCTAGTTCATATTAAAAATATTTTTATTACAGACTTTATTTTATTGAAACAAAAAACCCCAAATGTTTGTACTTGCTTTCCTTTTTATGCAGTTCACACTCAAAATGGGACAGTTGTAAACTCTCGTCAAAGCCCTGCGATACTAGTTCGAATACTCAAATTTTTGTAGGTTCGATTAGTGCCTTCAAATATGGTAATGAAATTGCATTAGTTATTTTACAGTATGTCTACAAAAGGTCAAACTACAGTTGAAAAACGAGTTGAAAACAAAAAAAAAATGCCGCAAGTAGGAAAAAAATATCACACCGAGGTGCTCGATTGGTTCTAAAAGAAATTATAAACGATCCGCTACTATCCGCTGTAGACCTTAAAAATAAATTGAAAGATGTGAAAAACCTTGACGTGAGCCCGGAGGCAGTGCATCGACTTTTAAGGAGTAATGATTTGCACGGTAAAACCGCTCGTCGGAAACCTTTGATATCGGAAGTAAATCGTCAGCTAAGATATAAACACGCCAATTAGCTTTCTAGATTTTCAAGTATTCATAATTTTCAATGTGATTTTTATTTCTGCCCAAAGGTTTTCTTCACAGATGAGACCAAAATTAATATTTTCGGTCCGGATGGCAAGCGATTTTCTTGGAGAAAGCCGCGTAATGAGTTTGAGAACAAAGCAATCAATAAAACGGTGGAGGATCGGTGTTTTCATGTCTACATCAGGCGTTGGCAAAATATATTTTGAGAAAAGTTATAATGAACGGAAAATATTATATTGCCATTTTTAAGGAAAATCATGAGAGCGACGATCTTCTGCAAAAAACTAGTTTACAACGGGAATATTGAAAATACTTTCAATTCCCCAAAATTTCAATTGCCCCATTTTGAGTGTGGGTTTCATAAAAAGGAATACAAGTATAAACACTAAAAATTTTCTATTTGTGATTGAATTAAATTTTATTTTTAATGCTATCGATTTTTTATGTAAGAAGAAATGTTTAACATGAGCAAGGACTTTTATTTTTGACGCTTAACGCTGTGCCCCACTTTGAGTGTGAGTAGCTGTATGTATTTTTATATATATCGTATATATAATATTTGGGGTGATGGAATTGTTCGACCGAAAATTCGAGAGATATCGGCTAGCTACTAGAAAGATAATAATATCGATTTAAGCCTTCCCAAATTTTGAATAGCTTAGAAGTTAATATAATTCGGTAAACCATAATATATACAATATATAAAAAAGTTTTTCTTAATACAATAAAAACCGGTCGTGTCGTATACGACACTAAAAACCCGGTTTATTCGAAAAATGTTTTTTAAAAAACTGAATGATACAAGGCAGAAAAAACCGGTAGAAACCGGTTTGAAAAACCATGTCGATCATCCTAATATGTTGCAAGAATTCAATTATTTGATGTTTGTTTTTTTTTTTTGGTACTTAAAACAAAATAAAAAAAATGTGTCCTAATTTTTTAGCCTTGTACTGAATTTTTAAAGTACCTAAAAATTTTAGAAAAATGCTGTTTTTTTTTGTCTTCATATTTGTTCGATTCATATTCCGGGCGTTCGTGTTTTTTTCTTTTCTTTCCAAGTGCGATTATGAGATCTTCGGTTCCTTATTCGGAATCAGAAGTATGGGACTTTTTTCTCCGCCTATTCATTGTCTGTCCACAGGTAAAAAATGAAGAAAACCGAAAATGAAAAATGAAACAACAAACCACCGGTAGGATGTCATAAAATATTAGCTCAACTAACAAATTTTTTGTTTGTTTTAATATTGAAAGTATTACTTGGAATAATTTAACCCATTATCGCGGGTATCCGAAATTGTTGGATTTTTTTTAATAAAACTTTTACAGCTAGAATTTAAGGTAATTTATATCGATCTAAAGAAGAAAAGGCTTTTCCTATTTTTAATTTCCTCCAAGATGAGGTGGTTCATAAATGAACCATTGGCGCTTAAGGGGTTAAGTCCAGTCAGAGTCGTGAAAAAATTTATATTTTAAATAATTTTTTTTTACAGTAATTACATATATTTCCGAAAACTATTAATGCAGAGTTATTGTACTATGGTTGTCTTTACTTGACCCAAATTTCAAAAAAGAAGTGAAACTTCTTTAGCGAGGGTGACTCGAACATTTTGCAACGGTAATCGCGTTGTTGTTGGACTCATACGAAACTAATAAACGAAGTTATGTTGTTAGTGTTTAACGACCGAGGTCATATGGGGATCGGCAAAAAGTATAAAAGAAGTAATATCGTCGCCCGAGAATTGATTAGGCGTATAGGTATACGAATACGTGTACACATGCGCCAACTCAATTCTCAGTCGACGATATGAGAAATAATTCGTTAAATATGAAAGATTATGCTTCAACCGGAGTAAATTATCCAATCGAAACAAGAAACTGAAAACACGGAATAAGAATTTTCGAATAAACAACAAATTTTCACTTCTACCGTTAGTGTACACACATAGTTTTTTTTTTGTAAAGACCTTAGAGTCCAGAATGCCCCAGAGAGAAAAATTCATCGAAATAAAGTTCGGAACATGATTGTATGGAGCGTATATAACATTCGGAACATTATCGAGTACCGACGATGTTCCTACCCATCTATTATCTTCGTTTATTTCCACATCGATATTCAACTCGGTTAAAATTTCTACCGTCGTCAAACCAAGTTTACGAGCCATTGTTCTTATAAAAATATAATACTTTATTGAGCACAACTTTATTTTTATTATTAACTAATTTCTTTAAAACACAAACCAAAAAAGAAGTTTTTCAGATCACGAATGTTCTTGACAAATAAAAAGAGCATCAAAATTTTGAAAAATCAGCCACAATGCAGCCAATGGTTCGAAAAAGGAACTTTTTTTTAACCCTCAACTGGAAAAGGAAAGTCAGAGTTGTTGTGGAAATTAATAATTACTTAATTTTTTGTTTTTTGCTGAAATTTCAAACAATATTTCCAAATAAAATTATTATTATGAAAAAAAAATATTTCAAGTTGCTGGTTTAAAAAGAACCAGACACGTATGATGGGTTAAAGAAAGACACTTTCACTGTAGCGTTGCCCACTTCAGTGCTGCGCAATCTGAGCAGAAAACAGAATTTTTTGATGGAAAGAGAGGTTGCGAGGGAGAGCTGCGAAAGTGATCGTGAAACATTACGCACAATTACGTTGCCGAGGCGTGAAAGCAGCGAAAGGGAGATACGAGAAGAGTCAACTATACACACATACATACACACATATGTGTGTGCATGAAAAGAGGCTGGTGTGGGCAAATAATATTCAGCAGCGACAACAACAACAGCAAACACGGCGCAACAGTTTTAGTTGAGTTCAGTTGGGCTAGGTTATATTCGTGTTGTCTTTATTATACACCGCGCGCACACACAGTCATCACCATAAATATGTACACGCAATTTAAGTGCAAAGCAACGAAAGTGCTTGTGTGGGGCAAGCAAGGAGAGGATGGAAACAATGAAGCTCTTACTGTTTGTATGGGGTTAGAGGAAGGTGGTGGTGGTGGTGGCGGTAGAGAATACAAATTTCTCATCGCTCTGCTGGGTGTTTGTGGTGTGTGTGTATGTTTCAATGTGATGTGGGAATTTTATTGCTCAAGGCAATCGTGTAAAATGCGTTCATATTAACGTACATGAAAATATACATACATACATGCATACATGTATGTATACTATGTATGTACGCCATGTTTGTGTGTTTACATACGCACACTCGTTCGTCGTGTGCGCACGATGAATATCTCAGCTCAGTAGTATCTGAATTTGCTATTGTATCTACGCAGTGGCACCAGCACTAGCAACAGCAAGCAGCAACATCAGAAGCAAAGACGACGACGACGATGGCAGCGACGGTGATATTTGCGCCGATTGCGTCGATTATTTCCACTTTGTTTATATAATTTTAATCAAAAAGCTTCACATTTTTTTGGAAAGTAGGTTAGTGGGTCACCATATCTAACAGCAACAACAGCAGCAACGTCTCGATGCGGTTAATGTTGTTTCTTTTTGTTGATATTTCATTTTTTTTAGTATTATGAAGTATTATAATTATTATAATTTCGTTCATTTTTCATACATCTGTGTACATATATATACATATAAATATATATATATATATACGCACAGCCACATAAATTTTAACTTTGATGGTCGTATCTGGTATCTATGAATCTAGTTTATTTTTTTAATGTTTAATGCTTTTTCTATAAATAAGTATACACATTGCTCAGGGTGGAGTAAAAAAACGTTAAAAAAAGATGTCTAATTATTCCCATTGCAATGTCGTAAGTGTACAACTGTACAAATTTCAGATCGAAAGAAAATCAAAGCTACGATTTCCCTCCTTTTGACTTTGTCATTCCAATTCTGTATGAAAGTGATGGTCTTTTCAACCGTGTACAAATCTAACACGCCCTACAATCAATAATAAACTCTAAAATTTTCATTATTTCTTTGGGACAACCAAGTCCTTCCTGTCCGAAGCAGTTGCTTGTATCCTTAAAATTTTAAAAATAGAAAGAAAGCTCGGCATTAACATGTTTCTGTATTAGGCGTTACGGCTGTTCCTTCGTTGGGTGTTGAGACCGTTTTTGGGAAGGTAGCATCTTCCAAAGAAATTTTGGGTATTATGGCCGTTTTAAGAGCGGTCTTAATGTTCATAGACGTTATGACAGTGGGCATTATGCCAGCTCATCCGTACGGTAGACCACACCCAAAAATATTATCAGAGGATATATATTAATTACATTGCTCAAATTCATCCGATCTGTTAATAAAAACTTGTGTTTGTGCATATTTCGCTCCACCCTAATTTCCACATTTGTTGATGGATCATTAAATTTTTGAGGTTGACTTGCAAATTGCGCATTATCGTTTTTTTTTCTATGCTGCATTTCTTTGATTGTAGATATGTATGTCTTACATATTGCTTGTTTGCTGCAAGACTGTCATAAGTAAAACAAACAAAAAATCGGTTTAACTATATAGAAATAAAAGTCATTTTTTAATACTTTATCTTGTATAAAAACGGTTTTTATAACGATATTTTATGAACTCTCCTCCGCGATCTCTGCGGAGTGGTAATTCATTGAAATCTTTAAATGTGATTTTCTCGAAAATGTTTGTTTTTTTTTTTTTGACTTATGACAGTCTTACAGTAAACGAACGATAGGTACTTGCACACATATGCAGTGCTGAAATCGTTGGTGCTGGCGCTGCTATAGTTGCACAAGAGAACACCGCCATCTCTTGGCCATATATGCAATGTACTCATGTGTATTGTGTGTGTGTGTGTGTGTGTGTGTGGACGACGCCGAGTACTTGAAATGAATTACATATACCCCGATGCACAGCGATGCAATAGCGCGCAAATGTAAACATGCATTTCTATTTTTACACATTTATTTCTTGTTGTAGTTTTTTCTTTTTTTTTTTTCAATTACAAAGCGCAAAATATTGTAAAAATTTATAGCTACATCCATACATACTTACAAAATATGCATTCGTTCGCAAAACACACACACACACACACACATGCATATACATATTTTTATATACCCTCAATTTGTTCATATTTGTGTAAGCAACACACTCCATACATAAACCCATACATATACTATCGCGCACTCACACACACACACACACACTCGCCCAGTATCAACTTAGCGCGTATCAACGTAAGCACAATTTATGAATACTCGAGCGCTGCAATTGTTTTTGTGGCCTCGTGACCTACTTTAGAAATACTAAGTAGTAGTAGTGGCAAGAAAAAATTGCAAATTTATCATAATTTATATTTAAAAAGAAAAAATAAAAATAAATAAATAAATAATTGTAAATGCCATTTATTTTCTATAAAATGCATTTAAAAAATGTATATGTCTAACTATGTGTTGTTTGAACGAATTGTGGTTGTTGTTGTCCGAGTTTTGATTGAATGAATTGAAATAAATTTCAAATTCAAAATGATTTAATCCACTCGTGTTCGTTTTCGTCTTGGTTTTGGTATTCATTTGCAAGAAAATATTCGCCTCTTATTATTAACTATGACATAAACTTTAATTTTATTATCTGCATGTGTTTTCTATACATATATAACTTATAATTCAACATTACCAATATGACCATTGGGTGAACTTAGAGTTACCAACCGTACTTTTGTGAAGAGAATATATTTTCTTCTCTGGATACACTCTTTAGGGCGCTCCATTTTTTCTTCTAGTGTAATCCTTATGCCTAAAATTAATAAGGGTATTCGAACAATTTACGTTGACAAGAAAAAAGAATCAGTCTGAGGGTTTGGCTTCCATGAACAATCCTGCACCATAAATGACATAATTTTAAAGAAAAAATACCGAAATATCAAAATAACGTTTTCTTTCAAGTTTTTTTTTTTTTTAAGAAAATCACAGTTTTTATAAAAAAAAAAAAAACTGACAATTTCTCTTTGCAATTTCATTTGCAAGGCGTGTACATGTTTTTTTAGATTACAATGGTGAGAAATAAAGGACATCACATTACTTGTTTTTGGTTGGTGCGTCACAGGAGACTTATTAATAATTCTCAATAAAATCTTCCTTTTTCGTTTTACTAGGAGATACAAATTCGACTTTTTATTCAAGAAAAGGTAATTGAGTATGGTCAATATGTCAGATGATATGGTATAACATTAGGATTAAGGAGTGCGTGATTGTAACATAGAAAAATAAAATAATCAAGTAAATCCAAATTATGAGAAAGTTTTTTTTTTTTTTATTAAACTTTACAAAAAAAAATGAATTATAATTCTTTCTTTTTAAGAAAGTTGAGAATTTTTTCAGAATTTTATTGCTGTTATGTCAATTATATAACTTTTTTCCATAGTGGCATGATGTCAGATCAGGATACTTTATGTTGCATTATAAATGGCTTTAATCTATTGTTCAATCGTTCAGCAAAATAAGTATCCGTGTTGATTGACCCAGAAACAACATACGGCTGGCTTCTTTTACCACAGCTTGCCACACGAGAAATTTCTTAGGGAACGTGGATTTTCTTTGGGTCCTGCACTTTTCTGGCATCGCGCTGATCCGCTACGTTAAGGTCGTGGCCTGAAGTTGCATTATGATGCAACACCGAAATTTTGTTTCAAAGTTTGCCTGCAATTTTTTGGTTCTATTTCTTGTATCAATGTTTTTCGTAGCATTCCGATCTGGAGCTTTCTGAACTTTGTACGATTTAAGATCAGCTTCCCTTTTCACTTTGTGGACAGAGTAACTGCTTTTTTTAGCCAATTTTCTGCTTGAAGCATTTGGATTATTATGAAAAAAGTCGTAGATACGTTAAGCTTTGTGTAGGTCTTCCGATTCACATTTTCTGCCAGATTCTACTTTTCGATCAATGTTTAGATTGTCATTAAAGCTTTTCAAAACCCGGCTAACAGCTTGACGGGTTACTTTAACAGTTTCGGGAATTTTTAAGAGACTTCATTTCGGATGTTGTTGAGCATCTTTCTCAATGATTTTTAAAATTTGAGCTTGAGTATCCATTTTTAGCATTCCATTCAGTTTGCCACCAAACTATGATTGCGTTTGAACCACATATGTAGTTGCAATTATAGCTTTAAGGTTGCAGTTTCGACTAACTTGCCTAACAGAATCTCTAAGTGGAAATGGAGGAAAACGCCTAGAACCAGATAAGCCAAATTTAAAGAACATATTTCTTTACATTAGTCACAATCAATCTGCTCCGTATTTAAATACATTAAATATATAGTAGATTCAATATTTTCTTTCCTTCCATGTCCCAGTGGAGTATTGTAGGAGCGAATTTCAGTCTGGTATACAGATTCTTCAAAAATGGGTTGTGGTTCAGGTGTTGGCTTCTTTAAGACATGTGCTAGTTAGAATTTCTCGATATCCTGACGTCATTATTTAATGATTTTTTCAAAGTTTCACTTGGCAGATTTAATTTTGAAAGAATATTCGTTAGGTACTTGATGAACGGTGCCAGAAAACTAAAGTGACGGCATTTTTCTGAAAAGCCATTCTGATAAAATTCTAACAACAATAATTTTAAAGACATGCAGGAATTACTGAATTTCACCCAATAAATCCCCCGCCAGAATAATCATTAATAGGAAGAAGTTATAGTGAATCTTACAAAGTTTTAAATCTCAAAAGGTCGAGCTTCAGGCGGCCTCAGAAATTCTAATTCCCTACTTAGAAGCGATCTGGAACAATGGCTTATAACTAACCTTTATTTTAAAATTATAGACTGAAATTAAGGTTGAATTCATACCCAAGGGATGGAAGCCCTCCCACAATAAAGCAGATGACTTTTGACCGCTTAATCTATCTTGTCTATCTTAAAACGTTTAAGCGACTGATGGATCCATCCATTAAGGATACAGCATAATAAATTCCTAACTTCATCATGCCTATAAAAAATGGAAGTCAGTTGAAATTGCCTTTCATTTGGAATTCAAAAGTCTTTAGATCTGAAGCCGACGACCTGGATAGTCTAGTGGATAGTAAACTAGACTTTCATCCAGAAGGTTGCGGGTTCAATTCCCGTCTTTGTCTGGTGGTTAATTCTCATAAACTTCTTATATTCACTATCGATATGAAGTGGATGAGAATTATAAGAATGTATACAAGTACACACGTTGGTTGGTAATGGCAAAACCCCCGAGCTGATAAAAATTGCCACCTAGCCGTTCGGAATCGGCGTTAAACTGTAGGTCCTGCCATCGCCACTGTGGTCTAGTGGCCGAGTGCCAGACTCTTGTCTCTGGAGACCCGAGTTCGATTCTCGGCTTGGGTATGTTTCTTATCTATCTTTCTTTCTCTCTTCATTTCTTTCTTTCTTGGGGCTTTGGTACAATAGATCTTATAGGCCGCAGTGCCTGACTTTCGAATCGTCCTTTCTTCAAATAATAATAATAAGAGATCTGAAGCCACTGGCGTAAAGTCACTTTCTTCGATATAAAAGGAGCTTTTTTTTATCTTTAAATAAACCTGGTTATAATCAGTTTAAGTCTCCGTATTTAGAGCGGCAGGAAGAGGGGTACTTTCACTATTATTATGGTTGTAAAAGATCTGTTAGTGGATGTGGAGAATTGCGAATTCACTGGAGTGGCTTATGCAGAAGATGTAGCCTTGGCAGTTTCAGGAAATATTTCCAGCAATCCTTCGGATTTTTAAGAAAATGGTTCGTTCATTTTGATCAGGTAGTGCTGCAGGAATTGCAGCTTGTGGGTAGATCCGGCTAAAACCGAACCTTTAGTACTATGACTCAAGATAAGAAATTAAGCTAGAAAGCTAACATCCTATTCAAGGTTCAGAAAGCCACTGTGATGGTGTACTCATGTAAGAAGCAATAGTGAAAAGATTGGATATTGAGCCATTGTTCACTGGGACTATACTGCAGTCATTAGGTCAATTATATTCTATGGTTTAATGGTGTGGTGGACAGTTCTTTAGAGAGAGACTCACAAGTATGTATTGGGCAAAGTTTAAAGAATGGGATTACAGTTAGACCCTGGTCTGAACCTTTGGTGGGACACTTCAAAAATTATTTATTTTTATCTAGAAACATTGACTACGCTCTCCTCATATTCTCTATGACATTCTAGGTTCCAGTGCATAGTGGTACACAAAAGAATAATAAATAAAAATTATCTTGGTAACCTGCAAGCATACAATCCAAACAATGGGCTTGAACCAGGTTAAGATGCTCAATTAATAAGCGGGTAGAGCGAGAATATAATCCTAAATCTCAAACAAATGAAGCTGATATCATTAGAAAGAAGTCAAGTAAGCAAAGTTGTGGCAGTTATATCTAATCATTACCTAATAGGATTACACACCACTAGGTTAGGTGCGCCCTCGAATGGCTTTTTTAATATAGTAGTTGTAAAAATGAAGAAGAAGAAGAATGGCTGACTATCTGCCACACCTTGGCTAGGTTAGGTTGTATTGAAGTGGTAGTTTTCTGTATGAAAACACACTATGCGCGACTTTCCCAGCTCGGTTAGACTACTGAAGAAATATGAGCTAGGAGTTTTAGTTTCCTCCTAGCCAGAGAAGGGCATTGACACATGAAATTAAAGGCTGCTTCTTGCTCTTCCTCAGACCCAGAAGCCATCGAATAACTGTCAGGTTTATATCTCTCATTAAGGGAGGAGAGTACATTTGAGCCCGTGAAATTTGCCCCTAATTCGAAGGCTTATATATTTTGAATGCATGCACCGATTAAATTGCTGTTAATTGCTGTACCATTGAAAATATCAATGTGGTTCAACAAAGTTTATTAGATTCCAAAAAAAAAACAATCTTTGTCAGTATAAGAAGGTGGCAAACATAATCTTTAAAAATCACACAGAAATTGCAGACATCTGTTTTGCTCCACATATTTTTAAAACTATCCATTAATTAAACTGTCAATTAAAAAAAATACCGGTTAGAATAGGAAGGCAATGGATAGGATGTCGGAAAGACTTTTTCCTCTAGTTTGGAACCATGCATGTATGTGTCAATAAAATTTTCAGTGGTTACCTTTCCTCCTACCTCCTTCCTTTCTATTGGAGATGTGAGTGGAAGACTTGTGGTTTAGATTAGGGTGAAAGCAAATATTTGTTGGTACCGACGTATTTTAGATTAAAATTACCTATTTCTACAACAAACTGCCTACAACCTGGTTTATAAAACACCCAAGAAATATCACAACGTCTTGACTTGAGGCTGTCCTGGTGGACAACTACCTAACCTAAAACATTAGAAACCCAATGCACAAACCTTCGAAAAACTAGATAAAGAAAAGCATCGTTACAAGCTTCAACAATAGTCCTAAAAGGCTGAAAAAGTATTCTAACTTTAAACAAATGCCTCAATAAGGACTCCATGGAAACGGAAATTCCTTATAGTGCGTAGCTATCAACTTTTTATTTTTTTAAGTATAAACAAAATTTTTTTTTTTTAAACAATCAATAGTCAAGGGATAAGAAAATACATTGCATTTTATATTTACCCATTCTGGAGTGACTGGCTCGTCAAAAATTACATTTACAAATTTGTTCCAAAAGTAATCACTATTTAACATTTCTATATATACTGACTTTAAAATTACTTTTGATAATTTAAAAATATTGTATTTCATCTGACTTAAAGGCCTTGTAAACAGACATACGTTTTTGGAAGATGGTTTTTGAAATCAAAAATAGTAAAATTATTATTTTTTTGCATTTGAAATGAGACATTCACCTCGATAAAATAACAAACTTGATGTGGAAATTTTAATTTCACAGGTCATAAGGACCATAAGGAGTGTAGCCTCCTGACTAAACTTTTGAAAAAAAAAGGGTGGAGAAATAGGCAAAATTCTACAAAAATGCATATTTTCTACATTTCGCTGTGTTTAACTTATAATAACTTCTGAAATACTGTGTTAAATACATTTGATCACAGTGAAAAGTATTTATTACTTATGATATGGCGCAGAAATAATTTTAATTTTTCTTACACCTGGTCATCTTATTTTCTCGAGGTAAGCCAAAAACTACTACACCCTCTAAAATATAGAAAACAGTTTCTTCAAGTACTAAAATCTCTTATTGAATACATATGGAAATTGTGTTTTTGAAATTTTTCAAAATGGTTAAGAAAGGAAGATAATTATGATAAAAGAGAGGGGAATTGAACTCGGGCCCAAAAAATTGTAGTCTGGCTTTCACTAGACCACCTAGGCGCTAGTAGTAATTGTTATAATGACGATGTTTATCGGAGGAAGAGGGCTGGATTTATCCCTAAATACCGCTTTTGCATGCGCTAATGCAACAAATAACTTTTTCTATAAAAGTGACTCATAACGTTTGTTTTTTTTGTAAGACATGCTAAATATAAATGAAACCTTTTTAATTATATTAAATTTATTTTCTGAATTGAAGTTTGTTATTGTGTTGTTTTTTTTACATGTTGTTTTTAAGCTGCACACAAATGCAGTTTATTGCTCATCGTCATCGCTCGTAAGCTGGCAAGCTCGCAAGTGAGCAACTAACTGACCTCATGAATTGCGGTCGGAACCGTCCCTGGGTTTGTGGCGCAAAAGTGTGTCAAGGTTTTTGAATAATGTGCATCAGTACCGCACTCCACCACACCCCACAGTAGCGCACAGCACAGCAGCACAACCAACTTGGCATTGCAAGTGTGTATGTGTATGTTTCTGAGTGTATGTGTGTGTGCTACTTCGTGAAATAAACGAAAACGAATTGAAATATTTGTTGCTTATATATATATATGTATTTGTTGTATTATTTTGCTCATTTTGTTTGCTGCTTGCACTCGTCCGTTGTTGTAATCGTGCTTTTTTTTGTTTTTGTTAGCTTCGTTTTTCTAAGGTTGTTGTGATTTTGCATTTTTTTTTGCGCTGCACTTGGTTTTTTATTTGAATGTATTTTTTTTTTTATTTGTTTGCTATTTGCTTTTGTGTAAAAGTTTGTTTAAATATTGTGCTCATTGAATTGACATCTGATGATTTTCATTATAGACTTCTTTCGATTTCTGAATTCGGGACTAATTTGAATTTGGACTCAGAACGACTTCCTTCGCTGAAGTCGTGTGACACTTATTTAATTATTTGACTTTTGTGTAAATGTTTGCAACTCAATCTTAATTGAAATATTTGAGGCTTTAAACATTTATTAACATTCTGTTCCACCATTCTGTTCAAATCTCAATACACCTACCTACGACCCACCCGCTACACCCACTCTTTTCATATCTCCCTCTGACTCTCTTATGTTCTCTGACCTATTAACGCTGTGGGAACTTAGGTTTGCCATTTTCAAACCTATCACAATTTGTTTTCTGATGAGGTTTTACCAAAGCACATTCTCTCGATCTTCCTTGCCCCACCCCATGTCATACCTTCACATCCCATTAACCCTTATTTCATCCCCTACATTCTTTCAATTCCTCTTTTTACATGTAACACATACACACACACGCGCATTTGCGCTGTTTCTAACACCTAACACACACACACACTTTATTCTCCCGCTTCCTCACGCACCCATTACCTACTCTTATTTGCGCGCTCATAACGCACTCTCCTCGGCCTCAAAGCATGAAACGAAAACGAAATTAATCTCTCTAACATAGACCTGAATCTGTTTGAAAAGTAGGTCAGCGCTACACTTTCACTTATTACATTATTCAATGATGAGTTGCCCCCACCATCGCCTCCCGTTGTCGTTTCAGCTCCACTTCAGTTTGCTGAAGGTAAGCGAAAAAAACAAACAAAAATATCCGCTCGATACAAAATCAGCATGTGGGCGAACGTTTGTGTAAGAGAGCAAAAGAGAGCGAGAGGCAAAGAGAGTATGTATAAACGACGAACGAATGAATCGATGACGATTACGTGTTCGTAAGTACTCGTTATCTGCTATTCTTTTTTTCAAATCTTTTTTTGGTTTTATTATTTTCATCGGCCTCGATGTGTGCGGCGTGACGCGACAGCAGCAGCGACGCTGCTGAGCGATTATTTCATATCGAAAGCAAAAGTAAATTCTTTTTTCTTCAAGAGTTACGCCATGTTATTGGTGGTGGAGAGCTTTTCAGTTTCTCGCTCTCCCTCTCTCTCTCTCGCTTTTTTCGCTCACTTGTCTTTTATATTGTATTGTTTTTAGAATGTAGTGGTGTTGCTGTAGGTTGTGTTGCTTGCATTGTTGTTGGTTGGTAAGTTAGTTTGTTCGTTACTTATCGTTGGTGGTGTATTCGATTTGTTTGCATTAACTTGTGCAGCACCCTGCACACTTCTTATGGATCTATTAAATACATTCGTAACTACATGGAGACATACATACATACACGATAACTAACAATGTTCCATGTTGAAAACCGGCATGGCCAAGTATATACATACATAGGTACATACATATATACATCGACAACAACGACAACGTCAATTAAGTTAAGGCGAAACGGAAAAATGTTACAAGGTTTCGTTTCAGGTTAAAAAGATATACATACATACATGTATTTATGTGTACATATATACCAGTATGCACATACAAACATACTTATATATATATATGTACATTTTTTTTGTTTTCGTTTTTTATTGTTTTGTGTCTACTGGCTTGATTTTACATTTTTATGTTCGTTTTGCATTTTTCCATGAAATTATTCATACTTTTCTATTATTTTTATTATAATTTTTTTATGAAATCGATTGTTAGCAATTGTTATCTTCTTTCGCTGCCCAAAAAGGATTTTATCGTAGTATTTTTGAAAGAACATTCTAAATAAACTATCTCACTATTCTTGTAAGTTGTTTCTTTACTCAAGAAATATATCGGTTACTTCACCTTGTGAAACAGGGACCCAATAGATATTCCTAACATGGTAACAGAGCCTAAGACAGGCTGGGCTATATATAGATTGAAACCATTCAAGTCACTAGGACTAGACCTAGAAAAAGCGTTTCCTTATTTTATGGCATTACAACCCCTGGACGACCTAAGCCGAGCTTTTCGCATCCATTCATGTAATACGAGTTATATTTGTACATACATAGATGAAAGGGACTTACTGTTCTAAGGAGTACGCACGAATAAATTATAACATAGTTTTTTACTTCCTGCTTTTGTTAAAAAAAGTTCGAAAAAATAGCATATTATCGTCTTTGGTTTTAATGGCAGATGAAGCTAAAATAAATTATATTCATTTTCATAAAAGTGTTTGCTAAAACTGGATACTCATGCTGAAATTTGAAAAATCATTGTGAAAGATGTTTAACAAAATCCGAAATGAAGTCTCTTAAAAATTCCCAAAACTGTTAAAGTATCCCGTCAAGCTGTTAGCCGGGTTTTGAAAAACTTTAATGACAATTTAAACATTGATCGAAAGGTGGAATCTAGCAGAAAATGTGAATCGGAAGACCTACACTGAGCTAAACGTGTTAAGGGCATTTTGCATAAAAGTGTTTCGAACAGAAAAGTCGCTCCAAAAATCCGAATTACGTATTTGTCAGCAAAGTGCAGCTTACTTTTTTTTTTTTTGATGTTAATATTTTGCATTTTTTACTGTTGAAGGCTTTTCATTGCTAGTCCAGAGGTGACAGTCTTTAATCGTGCAAGCAGCCTGCGGTACCAGTCCTGCACACTAACAACTACGCCACGTCGGCGATTATTGAGTAATCGTTGTTAAAAAAAAATCGAGTTTTTTAAAGTTGCAACTGGGGGTGCCCCCTTAATGAGATATCTAAGCGTTTTAAGTTACCTATATCGGGTACCAGGTCATAGTGGCATTCCGGGTAATTGCAAAGCCGATGAGCTGGCAAGGCTGGCACAAAATTTTTCTCTTACTCCTCACGAAGTCCAATACCTAAGCATGCCTATGGCAATTTATAAATTGAACATAATATGTCCAACAATGTTTGGAGGGAAATGTACACGTGCTCCCATACAAAACTAATCTGGCCATCTTACAACCCAAAGAGGTCAGACTCTTATTGCAGAAATAATAACTTGGCGTTGTCTGATTGGTAAAAATGCCAGTAAATTAGGGCTGCCCCCAAACGACTTCTGCAGGAGCTGCTTTGATGAGGAGGGGGAGGAAGAAACTACTTTCTGCTTTCTCGGTAATTGTTTGCCACACTTAGACTAGCATACTTAGGTAAACTCTGCTTCAGCAACCTAGCTGACCTCAAATATGCTGACATCAAGGATTTTGAAGTTTAGTAAACCACAAAGGTTCAATAAAGATTAGCGTAGTTGTGGAAACTGCCCTCAACTGGCCTCATTGGCCTAAGTATGTCCTACTATAGGACAGCCACTCTAACCTACTTAGTCTTTTTTTTTTCTTCGACGAATCCCAACGGACCCATTTACCCGCCTAGCCGCAAAAGGGGCGCATCCGCATACCGAACGGATCAGTGCCCGAAACAGACACAGTCCGGACTGCTCTGTATTACGCGACATGTGGAAGGGTGAAGTGAACTATCCAAGTGGTTTTCAAGCAACAGCTACAGATTTGATAATCATCATTTGGTTAATTCATTTAAAATTTTTAAAACAGTATTTTTAATGTTAAATTGAGAATCAGAAAATCAAATAAGCCATGAAGGTTGTTGAAGTCAATGCACAAACAACGAAAAGGGTAATTTTGGGCATAATTAGTTCGGAAGGTACTTAGTTGAATCGTAACTGGATACCTTGTACAATGGTTTGGTATGCTCAAGTTAACTTTATTTAATAAAAATTGGGAATTTATATCACCATTTATTTAGTAGTTTGGCCAAAAACACGACATTCAGCATTACTCTTCTGCTCTCTAGAGTTGGTAAATCTAAAAGTTTTGGACGATGTGTGTAAGGTGGAAGGTTGTGGGATGGAACCAATCGAAAACTTTTTAACGCAAACAAAAGAAACTGTTTCTGAACAGATTCCAATGTATTCCTGTAACAGTTATATTGAGGACTCCAAACTGGAGAACCGTATTCCAAGATTGGTCTTACCAGAGCCTTAAAAAGTGTTCTCCTAACATTCGGATCATTTAATTCTTTTGACCATCTTTTAATAAATGCAAATATTTCCTTAGCTTTATTTATGCACATGTTAATATGCAAATTAAAACGTAATTTAGGGTCCATCACAATGCCCAAGCACAGTTACCAAGGTGTAATCATTTATACAGTATTCTGATAAAATTGGTTGTCTTCTCGAATAGACCATTGATTTATATTTCTTTAAATTTAAAGACATTAAATTAATCTGACACCAACCTGTTAACGCATCACGATCTGATTGAAGCAAGATTTGTGGCTCTTCAAAATGATGTGAAGTAAAAAGTTTCACATCATCAGCATATAAGGAGTGAGATCGAAAAAATCTTAACATATATAAAATTCAATAATTTTTAAGCAGTTGATCTTAGAGTTTTGATTTTTTTTTTTATTTAATATGTGGACACATTGTACTCTCTTATGAAAGGAAGAAGTTTTTTTTTTCAAACATTCTTTGATGTATATTTCGGTATTTATAGAGCCCACTGTAACAAATGACTTGCTTCTTTTGCCACAACTGCATATAGCTTGCCATACCAGGAATTTTTTAGGAAATTTTGTCTGCTTTTGAATCCTAAATTGTTCTTCGACAGTTCTTCGAGCATCAGCAACATAAAAATTTTGACCCGGAAGCTGTGTAAAATCTGCCAGTACATACGTTTCGTCGTCCAATATACAACATAAATATTTTTGTATGAAATTCGATTTTAATTTCCGAGCCCTACTTTTGGCGTCAAAATTTTTTGCAGCATTCCTGTCTGGAACTTTTTGGACTTTGTAATTTTTTCAAACCTGCATTGGCTTTAACTTTTCGCACCAAATAGTCAGAGCACTTTGCTAACCGGGCAGCTTTTCTACCAGATGTGTTTGGAGATCTTTTCAATATGCTTTCTATTTTCTTGTCTTTCCCAATATCATGTGGTGCTTGTTTTCTTCCCGAATCAGGTTTCCTATCGATGGTAAAATTCTCCTGAAACTGTTTAATAACATTGGAAACAGTTTGACGGCAGACCTTCAATTCTTTGGCCAATTTTTTGTAGGACCAATTTGAATTTTTTTTTGAAAATTTTAATAATTTTAAGACGTACTTCTTTTTCTTCAGTCATTTTGATCAAACTCACAATAAATCAACATGTTTGTCATTAAAAATAACAACTGACATATTTTTCAAAGGTAACTAGATCAAAGAAATTTTTAAATTTTACAACCAAATAAATTATTAGGTAAAGAGTGTGTTAAGATTTTTTCAATCTCACTCCTTAGTAAAATTTTTGAGTGACGGATAGCAGATGGGAGATCATTAATATATATAAGGAATAAAATCGAACCAAGATGACTACCCTAAAGAACTCCAGATGAAACTTCAATACAAGATGAGATAGAGCTCTTTAACAGCACCTTCTTATTTCTGTTACACAGATATGAACGAATCCATTTAACAAACAGTGGTGGCAAACCAAACAAATCATGTTTATTGATCAGCAAATCATGATTCACTACGTCGAAAGCTTTACTAAAATCGCTATAGATGACTTCGGTCTGAAAGTTGTTGGAAAATTCTTTAATTATATTAGTTGAGAATTCCAAAAGATTGGTTACTGTGGACCTGCCTTTAAGAAAGCCATGTTGAAAAGGTGAAATCAACGATCCCACTGAATGTTTCAATTGATCTGTAACGATCGATTCAAATAACTTTGGTATCACATTAAGCTTAGCTATACCGCGGTAGTTTGCAATATCAGATTTTGAACCACTCTTATGCAAAGGAATAATAAATGATTCTTTCCAAACACTGGGGAAAAAACCGCTACGCAAGGAAGCATTAAAAATTTCAGAAAGTGGCAAATACAGAGGCTCAGCACAAATTTTTAAAATGCAACTTGGAATTTCATCTGGACCCCCAGTAGAAGTCAACTTCAGTGAATTAAGATAATTAAAGACTTCCGTTGGAAGAATAACAGGGCAACGAATAGTGTTAAATTTAGGAATTTTAAATGGATAAGGTCTTCGATTGTGAACACGTTCGTTAGAATATGGTATGTAGATTTGAAATAACTTGCAAATAAATTTAAAATGACAGAATCGTCATCAGATACCTTTTTGTCTTGTGTATAGAAAATCCCTTCCGAGAGAAACCGGAGTATTCGAAGATTTTTAACTCCTTTAAATAAATAGAACGATTTTGCAATACAATTTCATTAGGGACACTTTATAACTTATACCCTGTATGCAGAGGCTCCATACATTTGTTGTTTGGTTTTTTTTGAAAATTTTATTTGTTATGATATTTAAATATTCGAAATATGTATTAATTAAGAATAGTATTTTTATATTATTTTGAATAATTTTCAGAATTTAACCACGAATATATGTCGCATGAATATAACTGTTGATTGCGTAAAACCCAAAAACCTTCAAACCAAAAAAAAAAACAAAATTAATTTATATTCATTTCGCATTCTGACTATACACTCGTACATGGTTCACGCTAATAGTGACCATTATAATGTTTTGAATTTTTTTCTATTAAAATTACAAAATACTAGGAAAACTTATTGGTGTATATGGTTGTGTGTAAACAAAATACATAATTACTTATGAACTCCCATAAAGTAATTATATCACCGTTCGAAAAAATTCAACTTTTTCTTGCACCCAAGAGAAAATCCTATATATTCTGATTTATTATATCAAAAAATTATTCCTCTTGAGGTATAAATTTTTAAAATCCCATGTAAAATTGTCTGCTGAAATGGTTCATATCAGTAGGTCTGTAAACATAAACTTAAAAATATTTAAGAAAATAAAGCAAAAACTTGTTTTAACGAAATTCATACCTCCGTGGGAGCGCTAATGTTTACAACAGCAGCACCTGTCAATCATGAGTATTGTTTTCAAATAACAAAAAGTAATTCAGGCACGGATACGTTCCGAACAATATCCTACAATTCCTTCAGAAGACATGCCAAATTATGATCAGTTAACGGTGGAAACAATGTTATGGAGAGTACCGTTACGATCGGAATTAAGCTACACAGTTCCACATTTGTTGGCGCACGCTGATTTCAGTGACTTGGGTTTGGTTTGGGCTGCAAAAATGTCTACAGAAATAGTTGGTTTCCATTTGAAACAATGGAATTTAGTTGCTGATGATTCCAAAATTACATCAGCTCGTAAACCTGCCATTACTGATCCATTATCTTTATATGAAGATGATGGAAAAAAATTTTTAATTTTCTATTAGACCAATTTATGTATTGTTAACGAGATTATAATGACAGGCTTTTTGGTCGAAATTTTCATACGCAAATAGTTAACTATTTCATACTTTTTTCCCAACGTTTCGGCGCAAATTTTAGGCCTTCTTCAGGGGATTTTTATTTATTTATAGTAAATACTATTTGTAAAACATTCAGTCAAGTAATTAAATTAGATCAAATAAAATATAGTCCTTAATTAACAAAAGACAAAAAAACACGAAAAAAACTTTACAAAACACGTAACATTTTTTATCGCCGAATATTATAAAATTTTGACTGCAGTGACATCGATGCACAGCAGTGGCGTATTTTTATCAGATCTGGGTAAATTCAATTCCATTACAATTGCATTAATAATTCCGAGCAATTGAAAATTTTTATTACCAATTTCAATTCCTTGTAATAAAAGTAAGTTTTTTGTCAATTCCATTCCTGGGAATTGTTTTTGGCAATTAACATTTCAATTCCTCAGTAATGTAAATGAAAAAATGTTCAATTCCATTACTGTATCATAATTTGTAATTTAAAATATTCAATTTCTCAAAGGAATTGAAAAAGTACTTGAAATCTGAGGAATTTTTCTTCCCATGTGTAATCAATTACATTCCTTTTGATTTCAATTCCAAAAAGTAAAAAAGTCAGTCCATTCAATGATAAAGAATATGTAACGTGGAATAGAGGAAGAAGGTTAACGACCTAAAAACTGGTTTTCAGGTTTGGACGGAGTCTATGTTAAATTCTTTTCAATGGCGCAATTCCCAGATACCAGGAATGTCTAGTTCAGCGGTTCTCAACTTTTTTGCTACTTTCCAGTCGCCAACTTCGATTAACCGTGAGAACCATAATTGGTCAGGCAACTGGGTGAAGAGGTAGCTAAGAAAGTTTTTATAGGCGGGAGATTGCGGGTTTGAGAACACGCATTTGACGCCTTACACTTTTTATTGTTTCCATATATTGGCTTTGTGACATTTTAGTCACGACCTCCATATCGGTGGGGTATTATAGTCGCCTCTTACGACAGGCATACCTTGCCGCGGGAATATTCTGGTCCTCTTCCTCCAGGGCCAAAATACTGTCAAGTTATCCGTCGTAGGGGCTGTTTGAATTGCTGATCCAGATTTCGATCACGTTAAATGCGGCGTAGAGCAGACATTATTTTTGCTGCCGCTGTCTGTACTACTTACCATTTATGGAGTGTGTTGCACATATGGACAGTAGTATTCGCCAATGTGGGAGCCTCTCCCGGCTCGTTCGACTTGGAAAAGTGTGGCAATAAAAGTGAATATGACGGAGATAGAGATAGAAGGGTGTTTGTATTCTAAAACTGTTGGAAAATTCGAGGACAGAATTTTTTAGTTTCAATGTGCAAAAGGAAATTGATTGGGAGGGTTGATACGATAACATACTGGAAGTGAACGCAAGGTAGGTAGTGTAAAACCCTAAGGCACTAATTTGAGGGGAACTCTAGCAAAGATATCGAGCGATCCTTCATGCAAAACTGATTGTATTTTAAAATAAATTTTCTATTTGTTATCAGACAGTTAATGAAAACTAGTTGGCAGAACGTTTTTAACTTTCTTCGTTCCATATTTTGTCAAAGGTTAGGTCTAAGAAAGTGGCGGAGCAGAACTGTACTGGTGTTGCAGAGTAAGACAGTAGTCTCGAGAGCTGGGAGGACTAACTTCGCAAGAGCTTTTTCAAATAGCTTAGAAAGGGCGGAGAGTTATACTGCCGTAAAATCAGAAATATGTTTTGGTTTGTGGTGTTCAAAATCCCTCCTTACCTTTCAATGTTTTCTTTGTAAAGTATAATTAAATTCACTCATAATAAATTTGTGGTCAAAATTAAAAACAAAAAAAATGCAGCAATTTGTGCTACGTACAGATCGTTTTGGGAACATAAACATTTTCAAACTGTAAGCGAAGCGTTTAGGACTTGCCGTTCCAGATAAAACCTTGCGTCATAAAAAGGAAGAAAAGATTCATCAATGGTCATTACCATTCAGTGCTAAAGCATCTATAGTTAAAATGAATTCCCTTTTTTATTTGTATATAAGCATGTACATTAGGGTGGATCTTATATGGAACTTTTTAAATTTTTGATAATTTTTCATGGGCTCAGTTTAGTTTCGTTCCATGAAAACTGCCCCTAGAACTTCAAAATCAAAAAATTCGGAAAAAAGATTCAATCTGTTATTCAAATGCATTTTCTTGGCTACTACTTTTTCCTGCTCAAGAAATAAATGCTGTTTTTATCTTGAGAAATAATCGCATTGGTGTTTTAACCTCCACCCTGTACAAATTTTGGACCAAAATGTGATTTTTCACTTTTTTTTTTAAATGTAGGGGCCGAGGGGCAACTCTTCCCTCACCCGATTGAGCTCAAATTTCGCAAAGCTAATTTTTTTTATGTAATAGAACTAAACTGAGGAAGAAGCACAAAAAAATCAAATTTGAATAAATTATAGCCACCCTAATGTACATTGATTGACAAACAACTGCCAAAAAATGTGTCGAACATCAGAGAGTAGAGATCGTGCAATAGCACAAATCCACACTCAAAAACACACACACATACACACAAAGATTGATAGAGCCACAGACAGACCATTACTTGGTTTTCGTCATCGCAGTATGCATGAAGCTTAGAGTAACTTTGGATTTGTTTTTTTTTTTTTCTTTCATGTTATGACCAGCTACATTCATGCAATGGAGTAAATGGGGTAGAAGAGGCGCGCAAACAGTGCTAACTAGGTCTCCTGGTTGTGTGAGGGGGCAAACATACGTTCAAAATGAAAAGAGAGTGAGAGTGTCAACTCGGTTTGACTTGAGTCGACGCGACCTGACTCAGACTCTCGGCACATGATTGCTTCATACATCCAGTATCCATTGTTTGTTCGTGTAACTACACTGCGGAAACCCACCAACAAAAATAAAATAAAAAATACGATATTCTGTTTTACTTTTTTTTGCTTATGGCCTAAAAAGCAATAAAATGTATACCATTTTTGTAGGTACTTGTTTACCTACTACAGACAGCTATTAGCCTTCGAAGACATCGGTCCAACAACAACAACTACTGCTACTAAACGAACGAATGATCGAAACAACAAAGCTATTGCACGAGTCTTAACTTCGAAAAACGCAGTTATTCAAGAGCTTTTCTCAGGCTGTGACTGTATTGTTGTTGTTGTTGTTTCTTTACCTTCCACTTGGCTTCAACTCGAATCAACTTTTGTTTTTATATTTAAAGCACATGAACCAAAGTTACACATACTTATATACCATACTTACATACATACACACATGCACGTGCGCACATAGAGTCAGTTTAGTTTTTATTTTTGGTTTTAGTTTTGGTCACGATCGAATCTGAGGAAATGAAATTGGCATACACGGGTGCTGCTGGTGCTGCTGCTGCACAAAACATGAAGCTCAGCTCAGCTCGCCGCGAAGCAATGAGAGAAACAGCTCAAGTAAATGTGAAATATGCCCATAGCGTTTCTTAGTTTCTCGTTGTGCTGTATTGACGCACTATTTCGTAATTTTCTTTTGGAATTTTGAAATATTCACCGTATGTTGGTTGTGCTGTGCTGTGCACCTTAAACCCGTAGTCTTTGTTTTTGGCATTATTATTGGTTTTTTTTTGTTTTTTTTTTTGCGAAGGTGGAAACCAGTTAGCAACATCAGTTGTGCACACGTACACACACACAACGCATTTCCAACCAATTTTGTGAAGGAAGACGATTTCTTTGAATTTAACGTTATTCGTTATTTCTTCACATTTTTCAATTAAGTATGTACTCGTACTTGCAGTTCGGGCATCTGGTTTTCATTGTTATAATAGTCGCTCCGTATTAAGTTGAACAATTGGAAAGTATTTCTGTTGAACTGTTGCCACTGTAAATTATTACGAGCATAGCGGGCCTACTGCAACAAACCTCCTTTGTAATTACATAAAAGGAGAGAATATTGGACTTGGAAATCGCCTGGAGGGTTATAGGTTTTCTATATCACTCAGTCCATTGAGGTATTGGTATTGACGCTACTGCTTTTATCTCTTAAAGGAACTGTCTGGAAAGTGATAACCTTTGCAAATGACAGTCATTTTCGAGCACATTTGGAGAAGCTTTGCAATCCGCTCTAAATGGGAACTGCGGAGTGGGTCGATTTTACAAAAGAGCTTGAGAAACCAATGGGGTATGCAGCCAAACGTTTTGGACAAGACAATTTGTATGAACATCACCGGTTCTCTGGATACCATACTTCACCTCCTATCTCTTGAGATTCTAGCTAGAGTGTCCCACTATTCGGTATTACCAATTAACCGGTTATCGAATATTGCCATTACTTAAAACCCGGTTTCCGAATACCTACTTGACCAAAAATCCGGGTTAATCGGATAAACCGGGTTTCGTTTCTTTTTAAACAAAACGTTAGTGTTGTTTTACAGTTTTATTGGAAAGTACAAATATGCACATTATATATATATTCGACTGGTCGTAAAATGTTTTCCCGCAAATTCCAATGTTAAACAACGTTAAAACGTGACAAAAAAAATCGAAATTTTTTAGGATTTCATCAACTTTTCGGGGACCAAGTAGAAAGTTATGCACTTGAACGTTATTGTATTGTATGATACATGAATTTTCCTTTCTAACAAGTTCTAGAAGTCCTAAATCACTTGGTTAATAAAATAGCAAGTAGCCGAATTGAACTGCCAAGAATTTCTGTGGAGAAAAAAAACAATAAAATCTTTCTTTCTTTTATTAGTAGTTGTGTTTGACAGTTTAGATCTAATGTGAGGTGGAAATTGAGTGCTACACCACTCAACAGTCAGCAATGAACAATGTCTGTCCTCTTCTTTGTACGGTAATGTTCGGTCGTAGTTAGTGATCAGTTTTACTTCACTACAGATATATTCTGGCAGATTAGAAAGCTATTGGAGTAGTTTTTTTCGTATCATTTCAAGTGAAAGGGACGAATCGTAAAAACATCTGTAGAAATCTCAAGACGTTCAGGAGTTACAACCCACACAAACCTGATTTTGCAAATTACTTGAACTCTGCTTCGCTGGCTTTGATTCATTTGCAGTTAGCTAGCAAGACAATACATATTTACATACATATATAAAGTAAAGTTTGTCGGGGAGAGACTTTAATGCCTTTGGAGAGGTACTTCGATCCTTTGTCTACAACTCTATGTCGTTCGGAGCAATGTAAAGTGATGTTTGTGGTCGCAATGCGATGCAAAGTGCAGAAGTCGATTTATGCTATTTCTCAAAATAATGGTCCTAAGTCGGCACCCCCTGGTCCTGAGTTGGCACATAATTTTTTTCCCACCCAAACGACAGAAAATGGACAGGGTATGTAAGTTTTAGGAAGAAATAGACAAACTTAAACTATTTACAATGCAAAAACATATGGAATACTGTCAAACATTATTTATAGAATAGAAGCATTTCTCACGCTCACGTTGTCAATTACGTCCATGCCTGCCAACCTTTCATACGGCAAAATGGTTAAACCGACACACGCGCCATCTCTGAGAAAAGCGGGGTGCCGGCTTAACCCACAGTGCCAACTTAGGACCACTCTGCTCTACATTTTTTAATTTTGATAAAATGCAAGTCTTCCTGTAAAGAATTCATGTTTTTTAGAATCGTGTCGATTAGAAAAATTTTGAATTGAATTTATTGTTTGGCTCGATTTTTCAACCAGAGATTCTGAAAAAGTAAATTCAATCTCACTGCCCATCTCGTGGTCTGAGTTAGATGTTCAGTTTCAACAAATAATCTTTTGAAAATTGTTTTTATTTTTACATTGTGTGAAGTTTGTTTGCAAAGAAAACAGAGTTATCATTCTGAAGCAGTGTTTTTTTTTTACTGATTTTCATTAATCTTAATATTTCCTGATTTATTTATATTTGAAACTGACAGCGCACTGCATTATATTTCAGTAGGATGTTGCGTACGTGAGTCTTGAGTGGCTTTGTTCTTACGCATAGTGTTGATTCGATACCGACATAGTATCGATACTTTTACTCATTACTTGTATCGAATAAAAGTATCGATGCTACCGAAAATATCGGAAAAAAGTATCGAATATGTACTTGTATCGAATACTTGTTTAAAGAGACAAATTACTCTTTTTTTAAGTGGTTGTCAAGGAAAACATTCAGACAAGAACAGCCCATTGTGATACAACATGGTTGAGCCTACAGTTTACACTACTCAACACGAATTTTTCGCCAATAAATCATGGTTTTGAGATTATTCCACTGGAAACACGTGAATCATGTAGAAATTACGTTAATTTAATGTAATAAATCGTTAGAAAATTTATAATAGAAGGAAAACTAATCAACAGATTAAAGCTTGTTAAAAATATTTTATTTTAATGAAAAGGTTTCAATAAACATTATGGTCTACATGCATGGCCGAAAATATCTTCTAGAACTTCAATACTGTACTGCAATATTGTCATACATTGAAATATTGTAATATGGACTGAAATATTTTGAATAATTCTGCAGTAGAATTTTGAAATATATATTTTTGATTGCTGTAAAATATTGTAAAATAATCCACAATTTTAAATATTGTATAGCAATATTTCTGTTTTTTAAATAAATATTTTCCAAAAGTATCGAGTATCCGATACTGACCCTTTTTTCCGATACCAAGTAAAATACTTATGTTATAGCATCAGGTAAAAAAAGTACTTGAATCGAATGAAAAGTATCGAGTTTTTACTTGTATTTACTTGTATCGAATCATCACTACTTACGCATTACAGTCTTACTTAGGTTAGACTGGATGTTAAGCCGTTCAAAATATTTATGCGATCACGATGTAATTTGTGTATCAGGTGTCAGATGTGGTTGGCGAATAACGTATAAAATTAAATAAAATTTGGATTGATTGATAATTATTCGAACATCTCGAATAACCGTACTGAAATAACCGGTTTTCGAATAATATGAATAAAAGAGTTTTTTAAGAAACAGCTTCGGTTACATTTTAATTCTAACCGGTTACACGGTTAACTTGAGCCGGTTTTGATCTCTCAAGGTTGTAGCCAGTATTACCTTGTAGTCAGTATTACTTTAAAATTAAATTCAACTGCAGAATAGTTTATAAATAGGTTATAACATCGCCATATTTAGGGAGAGGTTTTGGGGGTCCTGGCTACGACCTTGGTTCAGAAGATTCCACTCCATCATAGACCTTCTATGGCACCCAGTTTATTAAATTATTATATTTCTTATACTTACCAGTTGGCCCAGAAAAAAATTTAAAAATGAACAGTTGCCCATAAGGCAGTTACGACTTAGTAAAGTTTTTAAAATTTCATCTTTTTGAATGTGTCAATCAGAACGACGTGAATGGATATGAATGTTTTTCAACCGTTCTCAATTATGATTTTATAGGTCACAGCATTTGTCTAGAAATCATCTGCTGGCTTAGAGGTCCAATTAAGCCAATAAAATAAATGCACATAATGTAGATGCTTCAAATCTATTTAATATTTTTGGCCAAAGGTTGTTGGATCTACGAATCGGTAGAATATGTAAGTAACCCCCTGCCCTCTCATTTAATCAGGGACGCTTCTATGATTTTGGCTAATAAAACCATTTATTGAAACAGATCAAAATAAAATTAAATATTGTCTTGATATTTTATATTTTATTGCGGGCAATTCCAGGTAGACGCGAATTTAAGCGAAACACAAAAAATAACTCAAAAAAAAGAAGAAAAATAAATAAGAAACTTAATTTGTAAATAGGAAACGAAGAAGTCGAAGAATCAAAAAAGAAAAAGAAGCAAAACGGTGTCATGAACAAATGCAACAGCAACAATAACTAAAATAAAACTAAAAAAATGAGCGTCATCACTATCATCAACATCAACGACATCAAAAACCGAAAAAAAAATTCCCACCTCATTCAATTTCAAAATATGCTACGATGCAAAATCAACGTCACAACATAACAACACCACTACATGGCGCAGAGTAGTTGGTACATTATACTCACCATTGGGTGATGCACGACCGACGAGAGTGAATGAGAGTGTTTGTTGCAGTTTTGTTGTTTCTATTATTGTTGGTAGTAGTAGTAGTATTTGTTGTTAGTATATGAGCGAGTTAACAAACAAATGAATAAACGCTTTCATAATGCACACACATACATGCTTACTTGTTGTATGTGTGAACGAAGAACGATGAACGAAATGAGCTAGTGAGTGAGCGCGAGCAAACGACGAATGCATTGCAGCAGCAGCAACAAACAGCGACTGCACAGTATGAAAAGCGAAACTTTAAAGTTTCACTTTCGCTTTCAATTCGTTTTTCAGTTTCGTTTCTCATGAGTGTACACTCATAGAAATAAATATATTTCCTATCACAAAAGTTTAGTTTATTTGAAGATTTTTTTGAATTTAGTTGATTATGGTATTCCCTTCTAAATTTTATATATTTTTGCCCATAGTTTATTGAAACTAAAAATTTGGCGACCACTTGAATAAATCTAGTTTAATCCGGCCTAGTCGGATCAATATTTTTCTTCTTGAGCATGAATGTCGTCTTGTTTTGAAAAACCATGTTGGGCATATTAATTTCAATAAAATAATTGAGAACCATCAAGATGCAATTACTCATTGAAAAATAATTTTATTTGAGATGAAACAGACATATCGATATTTTGTTTTAGAAGCAAATCCAATCCACAGCAACCGATTACTGCTGCTTGCAGTTTTAACTATCCCGTTTTTTTTACGTCATTATTTGGTCTTATTTTTTACGTCATTATAGTGACCACATTCTTATAACGATTCCAGGCCCATATGAGATTTGTTAATGAGCAAAAAAATTTCGCACACTCCCGCACAAAAATGTGTTACCGCGCCTAGAGAAGGCAAAAAAAACTATTAAGGGGGTGTCCTGAAGTAGAAGAAAAGAAGCGTTTTTTCGTGATTTTTTTTAGAAGAAAAAAAAAAAGAAATGAACCCATTGAACTTCATGGTATATTTTTGTATATATTCAGAGTATATAAAAAAAAATTTTAATAATAAATTAAAATTAGTTTTTTTTCATCAACATCTTGCTGCTCCAGTCTTCAATCGGTTGGAAAGATCCAGCTCGTAATTCTTGACTAAAAACCACAAAAATTTTGAAAATTATATATTTTTCTTTTGGGTGAACTGAAAAAAGCAGAAAAAATCGTGAATTCATAATTTTACTCGGTTAAAAAAAAATAGTTTTATAACAAAAAAAAAAAAAATACTTTAAGGGGCTATAAAAATTATTTAAATATACTTTTTGACAAACTTTTTTGAAGAGAATTTAATATTAAAAAAAAAAACTTGGTTCGATTCAATAGGTCGTTTAGTTATTGAAAATATTTAAAATTGACCTCTGTAACATTGTCAATATATTCTTGAATAGTATATCTATCGATTTAGGCCATAAAAAAAAGAAAAGATTTTTGGACCATTATTACTCAGGACAGCCCTTAATCGAATATTCTATTATTAGATTTATCGAAAGAAAGAAATTAAGTCACAATTAAATTGATAAAAAATAGTAGAAGCCGAATACTTGCTAATGGAAATATATTTATTTCTAAGAGAATATATTTGTGAATATCATTTCTGAGACACAACGAGCAATTGCCGAAACGTATTATATTTTTTTTTTATTATTATTTTTTTTTGTAATCCTCTCTTTTAGCAGCAGCATGAGTGTTTTCGAAGAGCATAATTTTAAAAGCTTTTTTTGTTCGATGTAGTCAACATACATGTAAAATTGAAAGTGCTCCTTCTGCGACACTGTTCCCCCAAACAACTGAACTCACATATTACGAATACAACCGAAATGTATAGCTGCTGCTGCTGTTGTTCATAGTTGCTGGCAGCTGAAGCAGTAGTTGACGTCGGCAGCACTGCCAACAGAATATGCGTTCGATTTTTTCTGTGCTTTTATATGTAGTAGATTTCATTTCGCTTTCAAGTTTTTTGTCTTTTTTTTTTTGTTTTTAAAAATACGTAATCGCACGCCGCGTCGTTGTCGTCGTCGTTGTTCGTCTCAATGATGATTGAGAGTAGTAGTTCGATTTCGTACAGTACTATAACACAACGTTTAACGACAGCGTCGCGAACGCCTGCAGATCCAACTAGGAGCAGCAGAAGTAGTAACAGCGACAGCGGCAGCGCAGCTGAAGCCGTGGCAGCACATGAGTATTGCAGGAATCCTAGCATATAGTTGGGTTTAGTCAATCGAGATTCGCGGTTGATGTTGGTCGTGTTTTCGGCAAAAAAACAAAACAAACAAAACGAACAGAAACAGAAAACTTAAGAATTTGAAATTGAATAAAGTTGAAAAAATTATTTCATAATTTTGAAAGCAACATAAAAGCATAAAAATTTCAAAAATAAATCCAATACACCACAATTATTAGAGCACCACACGATTTGAATTGAATTACAAAACAACAAAATTTATTAAAATTATTATTTAAAAGTGACATAAGAAATAAACAAAAATTTATGTATAAAATAAATGCATCTCTAAATGTTTGAAATTCGTTTTTTAATATATTACTTATATTTTAAATTAAAACAACAAAAAAGCAGCATTTGCTTATACAATAACAGCCCAAGGATTATGTTCATTGTATGAGCGATGCACTTTTCTATAAAAAAAAAAACAACAACAACAAAACAACAAACAAATAATAAAATAGAGGAATCAATTGTGAGAAAGCAAACAAAAATTTCGAAATCCATTCTAAATCTACTAGTACCTACATATGCAATGATATATCAACTTCAAAATTAGTAGCAACAGAGAAACGAAAAATAACAACATTAATAGTAAAAAAAGAAAAATAAATAAAACGCAATCAAAAAAAAAAAGTAGCAAAAGTACAGAAATGTGAAATTTTTTTTTTTGTATTTAAAATCACAATAGCAACATGCGTTGTATGCAACAGCAATAACCACATTTGCAACAGCAAACAGCAACTGCAAAGTGTAATCGAAAGCAATCGAAAAGTTTTACATTTTTCTAAAAAGAAGTTAAAAGCAGAAAATGCTTCAAATGCATCAAACAAACAAATTAAAATTTAGCATAATTGTATAGAAAGAATTCAAACATTCACCTCTACTGCCTACTGCCTGTCTGTGTCTGTGTCAGCCGGATCGATCACTGTTACCCCTGGCACACTGTTACTCCCCCACGAAGCCACGAATAAATAAAATACACACACCTTCAAAACTTTAACTGGCAATAAATAATAAAATAAGATTTTGGTAAAAAATTTTGTTGGCTTGACGGAATTTTCTTTCCGACGACGGACGGAAAGAAGGAAAAGTGTGATGATTTTTATTAAAGTGCTGCTTAAGCTCTAGTGCAATTCTTGTTCATAATTAAAAATAAGGAAATATTAAAAACAAAATAAAAAAAACTAGTAAAAATTAATAAAATATATTTAACCGCATTGATTACGAAAAAATCCTCCACCTCCTAACAAAAAAAAAAAAAAAAAAAAAAGAGAATCATCGTACCTGTCTTTGTTATAGTTATTTGTTTGTAACAGAAAGAAACCGTCAACGTAAATTACCAAAATAATCGAATATTAGTGGAGAATTTTTCAAATATTCTTGTATATTTTTACCATGTATTATCAAACCTCAACAATATCACCAACACCACCTCTAAATGATTTACTGAGAAATGCATATTTTGTAAGAGTTTTTAAAACAAATTAATCACATACCCACATATTTAGCTAAAGAAAGAAAAATTCTTTGCACTGCAAACTATAACTATACAATTTAAGTTAAATTTTCCGTCCATACCTCAAAATAAAAGTGAAGAACACCAAAAAAAAAATAATAAAATAAATAAAAAGCAAAAAAGTGTAAGAAAAATACTGCTTAATGCTAAGCGAAACTAAAGATACAAAATATTTGATTAAGTGTATATAAAAATTCAATAAAATTGTGCACTATTATTATCTACTACTTACTACCAAAACAAACAAAAAAAGAAACAAAACAACAAAAATAGAAGTCAAATTTTCGAGAGCATCCATTACTCTACTATTTTTCCATTTTTTTTTAATTTTTTATTTTTTTATTGAGAGTTTTGTGTTTACCTTTGAGTGTGTACGTACACGTGTGTGTGAGTGTGTGTGTTTCAATCATAAAATATGTTATTGAAAATGGAACAACAACAAGCAACAGCGTCGTTTATATCTTCGCTAAATATGTCACCATTTTCGACAATGCAATTGGAGCAGCAGCAGCAGCAACCCTCAAGTCCCGCGTTGGGTGGTACTGGCAGTTCCAGCAGTAATCAGCAAAGCAGCAACAACAACAACAATTCCAATAATGACAACGATACTTCCGCACTAACGTCAAAATTTGATAGCGACTATGCAACGTATACATTGCATTTGACCGGAGGAGGAGGAGGGGCAAATAGCAACAACAATAATAGTAATACGACAACCGGCAACAACAACAACAACAGCACCGTTGACAATCAACATCATCACCAGCAGCAGCAGCATCACCATCATCAACAACACCAACAGCAGCAACAACAGCACTACCAACAACAACAGCAGCAGCAGCAACAAGAACAGCAGCATCAGAATATTGCCAACAATCCAAATTTTTCATATTCTTACATTTATAATTTTGATTCACAATACGTTTTCCCAACAGTTTATCAAGACAATACCTCATCGCATTCACAACAAAGCGCCAGCGGAGGTAGCGGCGGGGGTGGCGGCGGCGGCGGTGGTGGTAATAGTGGTAGCTCTAATATTGCTCTACTAAATGGCAACAATTCAGCAGCTGCAGGAGGCGGTTACATGGCTCTTCTGCCTCCCGCCATTGGAAATGCCTCTTCGAGTGGCGGTCACTTAGGCGGCGGTGGCGGCCCTGGCACCAGTCATCACGGTACTAGCGCTAGTGCTGGCGGCGGAAATGGTGAAGGTGGGAGCGGCGGTGGTGGCGGCATCGATTTCAAACATCTCTTTGAAGAGTTGTGTCCTGTGTGTGGCGATAAGGTGAGCGGCTATCACTATGGCCTGCTGACGTGTGAGTCCTGTAAAGGTTTCTTCAAACGTACCGTACAAAATAAAAAGGTCTACACATGCGTTGCCGAACGCTCGTGCCACATCGATAAAACGCAACGCAAACGTTGTCCATATTGTAGATTCCAGAAGTGTCTCGAAGTTGGCATGAAATTAGAAGGTAAGTCTCATGTCTTTCTATTAAATAAGTCCTCATTATTACAATTCAAAGTTTAAAATTTTCTACTACATATGTATATAATGTTGTAAGCTTAGTCTGTTAGAAAATTATTTCAGGAGAATAAAACTATAATCCCCATCAACGTTTCTTGTATATAAAGTGATTTGGCTTTTGGGGGTGTTTTAAGTCCAAAGCGCTTTGCGTATTTATAGATAACGAAACTGGCGGTGAAATTAAAGGTGTTTAATTTTCCAAGAGAAACTTTTAAATTTTATGAATTTTATATTAATACATAGCTCCAAAATTGAATATATTGAGTTGTGATGAAATAGTCACAGAAACGTGGTTGTCATATCCCAAGTTTCAAAAGTGAAACAATCTTTATTAACAACTAGCTGGGCAAAGTTTGGGTAATACAAAAATTACATCAACAAACCACTTTTACAAAGGAAGTAACAATTGCATTTATCATTCATATGGTTTACATGGGTTGTTCCACTTCCACTCTCTATGAAATATTTGTACTCCACTGTAAATTATTACGGAATTTACCGAAATATCCATTTGAGTTGTATGGAAGGTGCCACGCCCATCTGTTTAAAAATACCAAGTTCTGCCCAATCACTACCACTAACATCTTGATTCAACTCACAACCAGTGATCGAAAAATCGACCAGTGTCTTTCGGAATTTCTGTAGGTTAGCGGGAAATTAATATAACTTAGCAACTTAAATTATTTTTGGTTTGGGTCGGTTCGTATTTTTACCTGTTTTTTTTTACAGTTTCGCAAAGTATTATTTCTTCGAGTTTAAATTATAATTTACAGCAAAAATAACAAACGAACTTGCAAAAAGTTTTAGTGATTTTCACCCAGCGTCAAATTTTCTTTGTTTTATTGTATGGCTCCGTGTCAGGAATTTTGTTGTGTGGCCACGCCTACCCATATTCCTTCCATAAAATACCGTTGGGACATAATGTTTCCACACTAAATATTACAGCCGTACCAGAAATGGTTCCTAAAATGTTCCACAATTATGAATTAAGTTATATGGGAGGTGCCCTTAAGCGTCAAAATTCGGAATTTAAATACAATGCATTTTTTTTTCTTCTGTGGCGTTATGAATCAAACTCTATTTTCACCTATCGAATTCACCTATCTATCGAATTTTCTAGCTCTTAGATTTTCTTCTTATTTTCCACTCTCTTTGTTGATAACTTTTCGCACCAACTATTTTTTTTAACATTTTTTTTTTTTCTAACTTTTTTAACTTCTCCGTTTTCGGTATTCGTATAAACATATAATTTTCCGATCTTAGTTGCATTTTCTATTCAAATTAAAGGATCATTTCTTTTTCTAATGCTCAAGTATAAAAATGTTTACATACAATTCGTTTAACAAAAAATTCCGACCTGGCAACTTAGCCTGAAAACCAATTTCCATAGCTACGTGTTACCAAATTTATACTTGACTATTGTGGTGGTGTAATATGGGATCCTATCTGAATTTTTTATTGTCTAATCCAACCTTTTTTTCTATTGCTCAACGATTTGCCTTAGTTGATATTGAAATGCTGTGGCAGACTTAAATGAGACTCGACATGATAAAAGATTTCTGTGTCACATGTTGCATCATCCAATATGTGAACTTTTTCGACTTGACCTTTGACCACAGTCCGTAGCTTTTTAATGCTAGCATTCTCATAATTTGAATTTATTGTCCATTCTTAGTAGTAATTTTATTTTTTTTTTTGTGATGTAATGAATGTGTATTAAAGATCACTTCATCACAAATACGTACATATTTTCCATAATGGCTCCAAAATATCATTGAGATGGGAGTTTCAAAAATAATAGTCAAATATAGTCAAACTAGAATTCTTTCGGGATTTTCGCAGTTACCTGGGCAACTGTGCTTAGAAAACTCGTTTTTGCCAGAATCTCAAATTTCTGGGCCTACGTATTTTAGGGATTTGTGCAGCTATTGTGCTCTTTTACGGCGTCTTTGGTGCCCCTGGTTATCCGGCGTCACTTTGTGGGCGTCTGTGGCCTCTTCTATTATCCGTAACAGCTTATAACTTCTTGCAATATTATCCATTCGTCGTCCACCATCTTGCGAATTTAGAACGGACGAGGTTAAATGCGCACCAAGTCGCTGCGTCCATGCCCATATGAACCTATTTCAATTTAAATGGAAAAAAATGGTTCCCGGAAACATTGAATGGAATGTTACACTAGCATTTCGTTATGAATATTGAATTATTGTATTTATTATTAAGCGCCCCTCCCTTCCGCGCTATTTACTGAAAATCAAAGAAACACATACTGAAAATTATGATTTTTCATTTTAATATATCAATACAAAGAACAAAAAGAGCTGTGGCAAATTAAGGACGAGGGTGAGAAAGAGGAGAAACAAGCAAAGATTATTATAAATACGCTCGCATTCTAACCAGAATTTAATCGATATTCTGAGTATATGAATTCGTATACAAATGAAGACTTTCGTATATTCACTTACACTACATGCACTTTACGTCTCATTATAAACAGCAAGGAAGAAACAGCAGCAACGTCTTGAAATTGTACTAGAACACGTTCAAGAATAATTTTTTTTTTTAGAAGAATATTTCAACAAAAAATAATGAAAGGAGTTTCGATAAAACACACTCGTTTATAAAAAGCCAGAAGCAAAAGAATTGCAAACAAACAAGCAAACTTCTGTTCGTTCACTTGTTCCGTTCCGTTCGTCCGTTCATGTTCTCAATCTACCGCCGACCTATCCCAAGACCCAAAAATGTAAGCGCGGCGATGTTTGTGACACAAACTATCACCGTCGCCGCCACCGACGCCGTCGTCATCACTATCCCCAACACGGTGGATTTTGTATCCATGTGTACGTCGTTGATTTAAGTGTTCGTGAGTGTGTGCGTGTGTATGTGTATTGCGTAGCATTCTCATACATATCTACATATTATTTAAGCTTTATATTTTGTCGCTGCTGGCTGGCATTGCTACATTTAGACGTGTTGTTATTGTTGTTATTTGTTGTAATAAAATATATTCCATTTAATTGTTTCGTTCGTTTTGGTTGGTTGTGTTGGTTTGTTGTATAAGAGACGACGACTCGCTCATTGCTCGATTCAACTCAACTCACTTCGAATAGAAATTAGGTTTTTGTTTTGTTTACCTGCTTCCTCCGACACTCTTCCGCTCGCGTGCGCGTTTGCACGTTCACTCTGAAGCTCGCTTCTCTCTTGTCACACACTAAAAACGCGAATACACTTCGGCTCTCTCTCACTCGTTTTCGCATATCTTGATATGAATGTTTAACCCTCGACTTACTTTACTAACCATGTGTTTTCTTGACCTAAAAATTGTTTATCATATGCTATAAACAGTTTCAAATCTGTAAAATTCAATTATGTTTGTACAATTCAACGATTTTCTGCATTAGTTAGATGAGAATACATAAATTGCATTTATTAGACTTTAAGGTAGGACTACAGTTCCTCATGTAAAAAAACGACAACTTTTAAGAATTTTTTTTATGAATAATGCAAAAACATCCAAAGATGTATTTTTGTCTGAAACGTGCTATATATAAGTGTGGGTACGCTCTGCGATATAAAGAACACGCAATAAAAGCTGCTTCAGTAAAAATACACAAGAAACCCAACATAGACGAAAAACTATTACTTAAATATATTATATCTTAAGTTAACTTGATAAACTGATGTATTTTGCAATTTGATTGAATGTGAGTCCAATATCGTTCAGAAGGCTGCAACTCCGGGCAATTTTATAGATTGGTATTTCTTGGCACCACATCGTTGCCTTTTAGTTTTTCGAATACTGGTTTGTTTTCAAGTCAGGCCGAAACATCATCAGTGTATGGGTTCTCTTCTCCAAACACTTTTTGATACAAATTTCCGAGCTTAGCTTTTTTGTACACCCTTACCACCACATTTTCTTTAATAGAATCGGCTTTTATCTAGGTCTCTGCCAACAAAATTCGTGTTATTTATTTATTTATTACACTGCGCTGCAAATTTCAACTCTTCTTGTATGAATAAGATGGCTCCTAGTGTTTCCGAATGAATTTTTCATGCTGAACACGGGTCCATGGTCAAAAACTTCTAATTACGTCACGTTTTCGAAAAAATTGGGACCATTTTTGAAAAATTGTAGAGCTGAACCCTGACATGCTACAAACTTCCCTTATATCAGATATTAAGGGCTGAAACATCCCAGATTCGTCTTTAGCACGAAAAATTCATTCGGAAACACTAGGAGCCATCTTATTCTCAAAAACCATGCAGGGCAGAGTTATTTGTCTAACATCAATACACTTGGCTTTCCATTTTCTGTGATTTCCAACCGACAAATATGAAATTTCAAATACTGGAACATTAATGACAAAAGTAAGGGTTAAATGTACTCATTCAATTTTCCTTGGTATGCATGTATGTTCTTCGGTTTGGTTTAGTTTTCGGTTTTCAATTTAAAAATAGGTCAACAGCTGTAGTTATTTCAAAATGTTTTCATTATATTTTACATTTAATTTTATATATTTTTGTTTGTTTAGTATTGGTGGTATTTTGAGATTGCTCCTTCCCATCGTAGTTGTGCAGGAGGGGAAGGAGGGAGCAGAAAAAAGCGAAGCGAAATGTATGGCGTGACGTGACGTTGATGATGTCTCGTGCATAATATGTTGCAACATTCTCGTAAGCTTCTTCTTGAAGATACAACTTGAAGTTAATTGTGGAAACGCTCACAATCATTCTTCATTTTAAAATAAAAATCTCATACTAACTTGTACAGAGATATCCAATGAGCACTTCTTGAGCGCTTTACAAAAAATAACAACAAATGAGACTTAAAAACTGGAAAACTATTAAGTAAGAAAAAATATATTGCCTTTTCTTATTTTTTGTTTGTAAGTGAAAACGAAAACGAACAAGTTACATTGAATTTCAAAACGTTCATGTATTCATCGTCGTTGCCACTGCCGTCGCCGTTGCCTTCGTCGCATATTTTCTGTAGATACTTGTCATATGTATCTATCTCGCTTCCGCACATACACACGCAGCACATACAGTCGTCTCTTACGCTCGTGACCTAGATTCCCTTATGTGTAATCAATGCAACATGTAGAGAGCTTTTTTTTATTATTATTATTACTTACTTTTTTTTTTTGCTTGTTGTTGTATTACTCGTGGTGTTTTCAGTTTTCCTCTGTGCTCTGTATACGTCTGTCCCTCTACTCAGATATACATACATATTTATATATACATATGTGCATATATATATAATAGCTTTGATAATGCTGATTCCGTCACTCTGACGGAATCACCATTATTTTGACATTTTAACGTACAAAATTGCTGCTGTTTTGTCGGCATTTTGTCGACTTTATTTGTCATGTAGATATTTGTATAGATACATGCATGGATGTATGTACATATGTATGCATGTATACCCATTGATTTTTATTTATTTGGATACATTGATATTATTTTTCTTTAATACTTGCATATGTACAAAAGTATTCTTCTTGTACTTCAGTTCACATCCTATCCTTCAATTGCTATGGTTTTTATTTTTCTCTATGTCACTGATCGACCTCCAGCTCGACCCATTGCTAATTGCTTTGTTTCGTTGTGGAACTTAACATGCTACATGAACGATTGAAATATTATTTAGAGCAAAGTGGACACCCGGAACTATTGGCTCAGCCTGGTACTTTCCTTTGAGCACTAAAGGACAACAAAAATATATTTAAATATTTCAATAATTATTGCATTGATTTTTATGACGTTAAATCTTTTGGAAAACATTTTTATTTCAAAAGCCTTTGGTGACAACCACCTCTAGAAAACTACGTAGCCAAATTATTACAAGAGTATAAGTTCCTTCTTTTATTCAAAAATGTTCGTATTTCCAGTTGTTAGCCAAATTATCAATCCAAAAACCAGCAAACATAATAATCGTCTATACTGAAAATTGCATAATTGTTTAGATTTCCCAATAGTCCTAGTTTTTTCAAGCCGAAATAGTGAAAATAGTTAGAATAGTTGTCATCTGAAAGCCTTATAGGCAGCATAAATGATCTGTGATATAATATTGATTCAGATAGTCGAGCTGGTCTGATGTTCTTAGAAGTCAAACCATAAAGTCCAAATCAGTATTAAAATTAAACTTCAAATTGTGTTGAAATTCAGGACATTCTAATATAATATGGAATATGACGGCAAACAAGCTTGTGAAACTTTTGGCTTCACTACCCCATAAGGATGCAAGCGTGTTTTTGAAAAATCCTGTCTTAGAAAACGATCTCTTATCACTCTCAAAAGCAGAATGTATATTGAGAGTAATATATATTGGGCAGTTTTAATCTGTATTGGAAATTTGCTAGAAGTTTTCATTAAATTTCGAGTGTTGTAATAGCATTATGAACCTTGGCGGACTATTAAAGGCATTCGCCACTACTTTTAACTACTTAACAGTTGATGCTAAAAATTCGATATTAAAATTATATATAAATACTTCGAAATCAAAAATTTAATTCTGTTAATAATGTTTACTGGATTGTAAGAATTCCAATTCTTTTGTTTACTTGTTCGGATTACCTTCTTTTTTTTTAAATTAAATGTTAAGTTAAATGTTTTCTGAATTTGATTTTTCATTTGAAAAGTTCCGTGATTAACCCCTTAAATACTGGCGCTAGAAGGGCTGAAGCAAAATCCACACAGACTTAACATTTGGTTTAGTGAAGAAAAAAAAAATATAAGGAAAATTATCCCATCTAAATTTGTATCTAATATGAGATTCATTAAAGCTTGTCTATTAGATAGTGCTTATTTTATAGAAAATATAGGATCATAAAATGCTTCAGTTAAAAAGATTTGTCGACTTCTAAAGTTTTAATATTTTTAGCTGAATTTGAAAAATCGGCATAAAATTAATTGCCAAATAAATTTTTTTCAGTAATAGTAAATTTAATAAAAGAAATTCCATCAATTAAATTAATAAAAAATTAAGTTATGGGCTAAGTGTCTGCCTTTCTTTATTCTTAGTCGGACTTTATTGTTACTCTTGATGACATCTGAGTATCCCTTGGATCCTCTAGTATAAGCTCTGGCAATATTCTGAAAATTCGTTGGTTTCAATAAGAAGTGAAGAAATTAAATGATAAGCAGCGCAGACCATAGTATACCTTACACAAAAGTAACATTTATTATTTCACCATTTTTGCCCTTAAATATGAATTACTCGCTGTCGGTTTGACAAAGGTTGCATAATTTTTTTTTTAAAGATTCCATATGAGCTTGGCACCCTCCGATATAAATTTAATTTTTAGATTAATAAAAGTGTTAGTTATCTTAACATACAAACCTTGGCTTCCCAATAACTTCTAACTACCAACATACCGGCTTCAGACTTTCATTGCCTTTCTTGCTATTGTTTCCACATATACCGTTTCAAGCGAAACGTTTGTTTTAAAAACGATCATAACCAAAGTTCTCGTGACAGCTATCGTTAATATGTCACAAATGCGTCGGAGATATGATACTCACTAACTCAAGCTTACCCAAATTTTACCACAGAATTCCATTGACAAATCATATCTTTATTCCAAATCAATACCGTACTACAAATAGTTCCTGAGATATCCGATAATGAAAATTAATTTTATGTGGAAAGTACTCCGCTCTCTTTTTCAAGCCCACCCACGTTTTTCCGGTAGTATGGTTTTATGGCTCTCTACTGTAAATGATTATGGAGATATACCGAAATATCCGAAATATAGAGTTTCATGGGAGATGCCACACCCACTTGTTTAAAAACGACCAAGTTCTGCTCAACCACTTCCACCAACATACCGCTTTAATCCACAAATTTTTATTGTTTTACTCTTGTTCCCCAGTTACGTCGTTTCAACAATTCGCTTGTATGGTTGGTGCCACGCCCACTTATCCACGCTCATCCGTTTTCTTTCCACAGAACACCATTGACAAATAATGTTTCCATACTAAATCTTAGAATAGCTCTTGAGATATTTCATAATTTAATAATTATGAGATTTTGGTATTTAACGCCATCCATTGGAAAACTTGAAAATTTTCAAATAATGTATAGTAGGCTTAAAGAACGTATATGTGTAGTCATCACATCAATAGTGTATACAGAGACGGGCACTGTTGTGATGACTACACATATACGTTCTTTAAGCCTGTTATACATTATTTAAAGTGAAACTAAAACATGGAACAGTAGTCAAGACTTTCAATATCCTATATAAGTTAATATCTAGAGTTAATTTCCATAGTCTACAAAAAACATTGAACACTTTTCATTTACGTGCACTTCGCACTTAAAAACAAATACATTGTGTAATTATAGAAATATTGTATTGTTTACGTATAACGCCGTCCATGGATTTTTGCACCACTCAGAAAGAAGCGCTACAGCTTACCTTTAGATCATCACCGAGCAAGGTTAAAAAATGTAAAATTCATCCTGATTTAAATCAACGAAATCAATAAAGATGAAAACATTAATATTCCTACTAATGCCACAACCTCAAAGTAGTATTCACTATTAGAATGAACTGAACACAGAAAGGACCCGAGTTTACAGATGACTGTCATGAATATTAAAGCAGTGGGTCGTCGTTAACTCCAAACTAGGTAGTTTAGGGTTGCCTTAAGCATCTAATATCCGTAAAACAAAAACTTTTAATCAAGATGTATTTATTTTATATAGGTTCGAGGGCTGTGGTCATTATCCACTTAAGCTTTTAATGGTATATGACTATTATTCGGGGCCCATTACTGAAAGAAAACAATAATAATGAAGGTTCGTATAACCGCACAAAATACTTAGCGGGTAATTCTCCTACCGTGCTAAAATCAAATTAAACCTAGCTAGACTTGATTGAGGTTGGCTTCTACTTTATTCAGTTTAGGTATTTAATATTTTCATAAAGCTGAAAGTGGATTTGGGCGATATTAATTTTTATGTACTCATAATTCAAGGCACTCCACAAATTTAGTCCGGTAAAATAAAAAACGAATTTAAACTCGCGATCCAAGGTGCCAACTTGACGCGAATTACATAATGGAAAAGTAAAATGAGTTGGTAGAATAATATTGAATATGGCAACCAGTACAACGTTGCACAACACTTAACACTAAACATCGATAATGCACAACAAACAAACGAAAACGTGTATCCGATGTGTTGCGGATGTTGCAGTTAAACTTTTACAGAGGCATTGTTTATTTATGTCTATTGCATTCATTTGCGAATATCGAAAGATAGAAAGGGTTCATAATATTCATGACTCTTTAAAGAACACTACTGGAAAGTTTATAAAATCATGATTTCATTACTTCATGTACCTACTGCTGTTGCCTGCCACATGGTTATATAATGTTTTTACCAACAGAACTTTCTAAAATGGAGAGTGGTAATCGAAGTTGTCTCTTTCATCATTTCGTTCTATTTGAATGTACGTTCTAAATGTTGAAGAAGCACAACACAAATTGGATTATCCTATACTGTTGTCGATGGTCGATGGTTGTTTGACGAGCGCCCGAACGAGCGAGCGAGTGAGTGAGAGGGTGGGTGGTAGCAAATAGGTTGTAAACTCGGGAAATGTTTAGTGCGCGCACCGTATGTGGTGTCCCAGTTTCCGTTCTGTCCTTGACCTACTCCACTCAATATTGAAAACACTACATCAAAGTTTGAAATTGCGTTCGTCGTTGTCGTCGTCGACAAACAATTCGATCAAATGCTAATATTCAGAGGAAAAGAGAGTGTGAAAGAGAAAGAGTGAGTTGCCGCAGCGTGAACTGAGTATTTGCCTCATGAAGGCGCGATAGAGTTAGCTGCTACGCTACTGTTGCGGTGGTGGGGCGGTGCGGTTTGAATGTGAAATAAAATATATAATAATAAATTTCGCAAGAAAGCTAAAAAAAACAAACGACGTGCAATATTAGAAAAGCTTTCGAGTTTCTTCTCTTGAGAGTATAATTATTTTGCAAAAGTGCGTACTATATTACTCATACGCACGCAATTTCTCACTCTCGCCGTTTCTCGCAGTCACTGTGCTCTCGCTGTGCAAAGTTTTCAGTTGCTGCTCTCAGTTGCGTCGACGTCGACTTCGGTGCTATCGTCGCCGCTCAATTCAAGTTTCTTTATTTCGCTCTGTTCGTACATTTCTATATGAGTATGTACTTCATGTGCATTGCTTACACGTGTATTCGTGAAACGCACACACATACATATGCAGTCACACATACAATCATGAATATTTGTAAACAATACGCTTGACCTAAATTACAGTTTCTTGTTTAAGCAAAATAAAAAAATTTAAAGCTTTTTATTTGACTTTATTTTGCTTTTTTCGTAAAATTCTTGTCGATTGAAAACGATGCATTGAAATGCACAATCCATCCACCACGCCTGCTACTTGCAACAGCTCTCTTCATTCCCTTCACCCCTCAGCCAGTGTTCGATTGTAATGGAGTTTTTTTTTTTTTTTGTGATTAAAATTCCTTAACGTTCGTACTTTTACATTTGGTGAGTCCTTATTTTGTAGGAACGTAAGAGGTACCAATATTATTTAGATTACTATTAATTGCATGATTACTTGAATATTTGTATTTTAAGATGCAAGTTTAAGTTTATGTTTGATGCCAGTTTTTTATTGAGTTTTTTTTTTCTTTTTTTGATCCTTCCAATTGTTTTTCGTTGATTATTATATATCAGTATCACTAACAGTCAAGTTATTATTTTAATTTATCGCGACCTATAAAATCGAAAAAGTGCTTCCTTTCTAAGGTTAAGTATATCTTCCTCTAATTTTTTCTTAATTTATTTGAATGTGACAGAAACTTTCTCAAAAATATTTTCTTAAAATTTACTTATATATCAGAAGATATTTACTTAAATGTAAGGAAATGTTTACCAATTTCAAGTATAATTTTACTTGAATTTAGGAAACAATACTAGGTCAAAGTGCCTAATTTTCGGGTGATCCCAACCGTACCAAGAAAGTAAGAAAACATTCCTCAACTTACTTAAATTCAAAGCAAAACTTCTTTGATTTTGCACACATTTACTTGAATTCAGTAAATGTTTCCTAACTTCTAGGAATGTATTGCTGAAACGAAAAATCCTCTCTGTAATGAATTAAAATTTGTGTACTTTTACTGTTTTTTTTTCTTCATTTATTTATTAAACTTAAAGGTGATTCTTAGGTCTTATAAAACCATTATTTTTAATTATATATTTTTGGGTGAGATTTTATTGCTTTGCATTGAAAATTTCATATTCAAAAGGCTCAATCAAATAAGACAATAGTACACAATTATTTTTTTACAAACACAACACACAAACAAATCTTCTTCAGATCGTGTTTCAAACTCAAAAATTATATCATCCGCAGCGATATCCTTTTTTTACTTTGTTGAAGTTTTTTTTATTTGATTTCCACTTGGATCCCGATTTCCGATTTGATTTGATTTTATTTCTACAATCATTACACTGTACGACAGTCGGCTGGGGAATTGATAAAACCAAAGTTTTCTGAAAGCTTGGGTTGTATATAGAAAAGTAATTTCTCAGTTTTCCCAGGTTGGCGATTTTTTTCATTTTGAAGTTTATGATCGCGGAGTAGTATTTAAAAAAATTTAAATTCATTTAAATGCACATATCTTTACTATCAAAACGTCTATTTGGGGGTTTTCGGGTACGAAGAATCTGAATCTGTAATTTATTTTTACCAATAATGGCCGCTAGGCCGTGCTTTGGTTCAAAAAACATGAAAATTACATATTTTTTGTTTTTTTTTTCGGCTAAGAAGGTCATAAAATTAGATATAATGTATGTGATAGTGATATTCATTTTTTTTATTCTTTTCATCAAGCTAAACAACTTTCTAAAACATATTATTGACGTACAACCACTTCTAAATGGACTGACGATAATTGAAAGGCCTTTTTTCTCGATTTTTTATAAATTCCATATAAATTAAATTTTTCCATATTTTTTATTGAATAAGAAATTATCTTCTTTCTCGTCATCCACATCACACTCACCAAGGTCCTCTTTAGAGACCTTTAGCCAAAAGCAGATGTCGGCAAACATAGATTAATTTTTTCCCTCTGTGTCGTTTTATTTCTATTTAATATTGCAAATTTCAAGAAGAATAAGACTTGCTTCGACGTAGCATAAGTTTGAACCTTTCACTCTTCAATTCTCGTGTCTCGAGTTTAACTGTGCAAGAAATTGATGGCAGGAACATTATACATTATGGTTTTAAAATTTTAGGGTGTTGATGTCGATGACTATCAAGTTTTTTGCCACTACATAATTTTTGAGATTTTTGGAAAACAAATTTTTTTTTTTACAAGTTTTGGCCACTTTATTCCAAAGAATTAGAATCATTTTTTTAAACAAAATGAAGAGTTTTTCATCAGCCAAAAATCTGGGTCGTCTAAACTACCAAAGATTGTTTAGTGAACATCTTTTTGTTGAAGCTCTATGAAGGTCGGGGCTTCCAGTATACCAAGGCGCTTTCACAATGGTTTTAAGCACTGTATAGAAGCTATTCTTTTTTTTTGTAACATCCCCATAACTGGATTCCATAAGTCCATACTGATCTAATATCTTGTTTATGTATTATATATATTAAAATTTTGTTTCTTTATGTTTAGAGTATAGTAGATTTTCTCCCAATAAGTCAATGTTATTTTATTCTGTTTCAAATTGGTATGAAGTTCAGGCCGAGGTAGCTAGCTTGATTAGAGTATGGGATTCGATAACTCGAAAATACGCAATATTTTTGTTTGAGAACTTTGTACGTGTCGATTTTGTTTTATTAAGCTTAATGCCCTACGGATTAGTCTAGCGATCTTAATGAAGGACCACAGCTTTTGCTGATTCATTTTCACCAGTTTCTCGATTCCGATTTCTTCATTTTCTTCTTCAATTATTTGTGTAATTCTGTCGGCCTGGTCAATTACTTTGAGACGGTTGCATAATTTTTGTTTTTATAAAATATAAAAGGATGTCTTAATGTTCTCTTAAACCGACAGTTATTAATATATTAAACTAATTTTTTGTTTACATTATTTTCAATATTTCTACTATTGAATGCGATAAGAAAAAACCAAAGAGATTATCGCCAAAATTCAAGCTTCAAGAAAATACAAAAATAGAAAAATCGATAGTTGTGTATTCCCCCCGTTCGGGTTCGAGCTAGGCCAGGGTCGGCCAAAAGTGATGCTTTCGGTTTTAGTCAATAAATTTATTTAATAAATTGAATAGGTATATGGCTTTTGGATTTTGACTTTTATTTAGTTTATAGAAGGCACCTCCCCTTCTAGCTGCAAATTTAATAAAGACTATCATATATAAGCTGTGTTTTATTCGCCAGCTAGTTTAACATGTGCGAGTAAAACGACCAAGATGTTAAGTCTATTCTTCGTTATATTGTTATTCACAATGAAACTGCTCAGCAGCTAGAGGTGAAGCATTTTAATGGATCCCAGTCGTTGCGGTTAATCGTGGGCATTGTTTTTAGTTTTTACCCTTTATAAGAACATTTAATGATGATTTTAACTTAATTTCAACGGCTGCCATTTCGAATCTTTTCCTTTTTTTATTTTTTGCAAACTGTCACGCTTTTTCTTTCATCATTGGCAGTTCACAATAGAATTTGATGTAGCTAAACTACTTGTTAAGTATGCATAACAGCTATAATTATACGTGTTATCTCTGCTTCTTTTTGTTGCTTTCCTATACAATTATCGCTGCTAGTTATACATAACTAGAAGCAAGTAGCGAATAAAACGCAGCAATAGTTAAAAAAAAATATATATAAATTTCCAGAAATAATTCAATATTAACCCTCGACCAAAACGAGCATTAATAACATCACGAAATAAGCAAACGTTTGTTTACACTTCTAAACATATTTTTGATATCGATAATTAGCTGAAAGATAATAAGATGCTGAAAAAATGCTAAGTAAATTGTAGATGCGCTCTTACAATTTTATAGGTTCCTACACTACCTAACGTTCATTTTGGTCTATGATTTGCTGAACATTTCAGAGCTCTTTAATAAAAAATACAAAATTTTAATGTAACAAATATTTCTAAAATATAATAAAACCAAAATGAACGTTAGTAACATTACGAAATTAGCGGACGTTTGTCTGTTCTCCCAAAAGCATTCTTGATATATATCGACAATTATTATTAGTCCAAGATAAATGATTTGTAAAATAAATACGAAATATAAATAAAAGTGAAAATACAAACAAAAATACATGTAGGAGAATGTGTCTGAAGAGTGATGCAAATATTGCCCTTCAACTAACAGAATTGAGTTTGCAATATGTATGATGCGCTAGTCAAATTAATGCGCTTTAGTCATTTAATACCAAATATGGCAACACTGAAACATTCGTGGAAACTTTCGAGGCGGCTTTCGAGGCAAAATCGCCTCGAAAACTTTCGAGGTGCGTGTAAACTATTTTCCATACAAAATTTGACAGTTCATTTTCGAGGCTTGCAAACTCTCGAGGTTTACGCGTTTTCGAGGCATTTTCGCGCTTAGATGAGGACTCTTAATATTTTCATTTCAATTTTAAAGGCTGGATAAATTTAGATTAGAAGAAAACTCGCTTTGAAGTGTAACTATCAAATTAAAAACAAAAAATATTAAATTTGAATTCGTACATGTAAATAAAAAATGGAAACATCAATGCTCAGAATCCGCATTTCGAATTTCGAGGAAATTGGCTTATTATAGCTAAAATATGAAATAAATACTTTTGATACAGTTTTCTGCAGATTTCTGGTAAATACAGCATATATTGTTGTTTCTCTCGGGTAGCATAGAGTGCATGAACCAGTGATTTGCGGGGAATTTTACTTGGTGCGGGGAATCGGGAATGAGCTGTTTTTTGTGGGGAATTCGAAGTCGTTCAGCTTTTAGTAATTAAAGTCTGTAGAATATTTTTTGTCAAATTTTATGTAATGTAAAACGTTTAACTTATAAAATATTTCATTATTTTGGGTCTTAAAATCTCCATATTTCTTTGGAGAAATCGATTTTTAAAAAAGTGTGCTATTTGAAAGTATTATATTTCGAAAGTATTTTGTAAAAATTTTAGAGAACGCAAAACTCTTTCGTAGATATAGACGATTATAGCTGCGAGTGTCAGTCAGGCCAAAACAGTCGCGCGGCTCTTCGACTTCCCTTTCGGCCGTTCAGAAAGGCTTAACTATGCCTTCGTCCAGCACCTCCTGATTAACTCTTAATCATTGCTGACTAATCTGTAAACTTAAAAATTATAGTCAGCCATCATAAAGAAAATGAAATATATTTTATATGTTAAAAACCGATAGTCAAAACTTTGAACCCGTTTTTCTCAAAACAGCATTTTTGCCATTTTTTATTTGAACTAAAAGAAATCCCTTTGATGTCCAACTGTGGGCTGAAGATTATATGTTAAGAATTCCGGAGTCGGAAAGTAAGTTTCTATTAATCTACCAGTCCCATAGACATTTGTCAAGTTTTGGACCGAGGAACTTCAGGGTCGTCTTAAAATAACACTCACTGAGGTCAATTTCGTTTTTGGAAAATATTTAAATGGAAAGTGCGTGTAGTGCTGTTATAATATGAAATTATACCAATGCGGGGAATTCGATCGAAAATCGGGGAGAGAGAAAAAATGAGTTGGCATCCCTGGCATGAACCGACATTGAGAGAACCGACATCGTGATCGGACTTTTTTCCTATGAATAAATTTTTTGTAAGGGAATCGGGCCTATACAGTATAAGCAGAGACGTCGGCTCTCTCTATTTCATCTTGAATTAGCGAGTGATTGACTTCATATGAATTTACTGTTATTGTTAGTCGTGGGGTTCTTGCAAGAAATTCTTTTAGTGCAATAAAGGGTGTTTTTTTAGAGGTTCCATTTCCCAATAACGATAACGGTGTAGTTATTTTTCAAATTGTGATTGTAGGCTCATGGTTAGTGACTTTAAATGGCAGTAGTATAAAAACCATGTTATTTTATTATTTTACTGGCTTCTCTCAGCCTCATAGCTCGAACCCGGCAAACGTTGTTTTGCCTTGAAAGAATTTTTTATTTTAGTTAAAGTCTTTATATTCCAAATAACTCCAGCTATCGGGCCCATACAAAATTTAGTTAATTTTGATATGCTGATAAAATTGCATTTTTAAAAGTAATGTCTTGAACTAAAAGATAATAAATCTATAACATAATGAAACCAAATTTTTTTATTAGGCCTGCAAATAGTTAAAGTAGCAAAAAACATTAGGCAACTATACTATATTGTTGTGTTTACATGCTAAAAATTATCCGTAATCAATAAAAATCCATTTTGCTTTTTCTTCCCAGCTGGTTTTCGAGTAATTCAATTTTTCCTATAGGCTCCGTGCGCAAAAATTTAAATATACAAAGATGCGCACGCATCCACAGTATATCCAAAGTACAAAGTTTGCAATGTTTTAAATATTGAATATCTCGAAAACTATGACATAAGAAAAAATTACTAGATATCTTTTTTTTTAGGAAATCACTCATGCATTTTTTTTTGTGGCAAGCAATTTTTTAATATCTCCAACGGTTAACGGAACCCTAGAACTGATTTTTATGGTTTTCCATCCATCATACCCCACTAACAATTATTGAACAAAACTCTCAGACAAGAATTATTATGAAGTTTTGGTGGATTTTTTACTCTACCGACTGGACTAAGTAAGATAATTAAACTATAAATTAGACCTTAACCCTTTCAGTACATATTTTTAATCGAGCTCGAAAGATAACTTTTGTGTTAAACTTATGATTACCTACAACTTCTACAACAAATTAATTAAGTTTCACTCCTCTGCATAAGGAGTGAGATCGAAAAAATCTTAACATATATAAAGTTCAATAATTATTAAACGGTTGATCTTAGAGTTTTGATTTTTTTTATTTAATTGATAATATTTTACAAATTACAGAAAAATATAACTTTTATATTTCTGACCACTATTTATGAACTCGTGGACTTTTTTTGGTAAGCCTTGCATTAGAGATTTGATAGTTGTTTCAGACACCTTTTTGGAACAGTTTGCCCATCTCCTTTTAAAATCTTAGATATTTTGGGACACCTTTTTGTGCTATTTAAGTTTCTTTTCCCAAGAGCCCAATATCTCTCCACTGGTCTTAGCTCCGGACAATTTGGAGGATTGGCCTCTCTTGGTACAAAAACTATGTTATTACTTTGGTACCACTCCAGAGCTTTCTTGCCGTAGTGACTTGATGCCAAATCGGGCCAAAAATATGTGGACACATTGTGCTCTCTTATGAAAGGAAGAAGTTTTTTTTCAAACATTCTTTGATGTATATTTCGGTATTTATAGAGCCCACTGTAACAAATGACTTGCTTCTTTTGCCGCAACTGCATATAGCTTGCCATACCAGGAATTTTTTAGGAAATTTTGTCTGCTTTTGAATTCTAAATTGTTCTTCGACAGTTCTTCGAGCATCAGCAACATAAAAATTTTGACCCGGAAGCTGAGTAAAATCTGTCAGTACATACGTTTCGTCGTCCAATATACAACATGAATATTTTTGTATGAAATTCGATTTTAATTTCCGAGCCCTACTTTTGGCGTCAAAATTTTTTGCAGCATTCCTGTCTGGAACTTTTTGGATTTTGTAATTTTTTCAAACCTGCATTGGCTTTAACTTTTCGCACCAAATAGTCAGAGCACTTTGCTAACCGGGCAGCTTTTCTACCAGATGTGTTTGGAGATCTTTTCAATATGCTTTCTATTTTCTTGTCTTTCCCAATATCATATGGTGCTTGTTTTCTTCCCGAACCAGGTTTCCTATCGATGGTAAAATTCTCCTGAAACTGTTTAATAACATTGGAAACAGTTTGACGGCAGACCTTCAATTCTTTGGCCAATTTTTTGTAGGACCAATTCGGATTTTTTTTGAAAATTTTTAATAATTTTAAGACGTACTTCTTTTTCTTCAGTCATCTTGATCAAACTCACAATAAATCAACATGTTTGTCATTAAAAATAACAACTGACATATTTTTCAAAGGTAACCTAGATCAAAGAAATTTTTAAATTTTACACCCGAAAAAAATTATTAGGTAAAACGTGTGTTAAGATTTTTTCAATCTTACTCCTTATACTGAAAGGGTTAACATTGGCGAGCGCAAAGTTGTGTAAATACAGTTATAAAATTTGAGAACTTATTGTTAGTCTTACTAGAGAGTTTCATGGGTTCTTGTATTTGGAAACCTCATTAGTTATATACTATTCGTATTATTGTTAATAAACTAGATATATATAAAAATATAATTTGCATATTTCCCAATAATAATTTTATTGATTTTTAATATATATTTTTTTGTGAATTTATTATTTCAGCTGTTAGAGCGGATCGAATGAGAGGCGGAAGGAATAAATTTGGACCCATGTACAAAAGAGATCGAGCGCGAAAATTGCAGGTGATGCGCCAAAGACAACTCGCCCTTCAAGCTCTGCGTACGTCGATTGGTTCGGTCGATATGAAGCCAACGCCTCTGTCGCCGGGCTATCAACAAGCATATCCAAATATGAATATTAAGCAAGAAATTCAAATACCTCAGGTAAAATATCTACAGATAGCGCCTCATGTTTACTCCTTGTAATTTTCTGAGCAATTAGATGCCACATACTACTCATTGTGCACTGCCACACCTAAAACAACTGCATATGATTTAGTAATTTCTACGATAAAATCTTCGTTATGCGGACACTTATTTTCATGAATAAACAATTCTCGTCTTTTTAGGCTCGAGCCTGAACCTCTGAATACAAAGGTTTGTGCACTATCCTTTAACAACTCAAGCGAAACTATTGCGTAATGCGTAAATTTTTCGTCGAAACCGCTCATGTTCATAGATTTCGTATGTAACTGATTCAACCAACGAATGTGCTTACGAAAATTGAATTATTTTTTCTATTTTACATTGCGCAAAGAGAATGAGAGACGAAAGCAAAGTTAAATTGCACATTATAAATAAAATGTAAATGAATCTTAATCTTTATTTCTAATTTACAATTGAAATGGACTTAATACGGTTAAATAGTTTCCTCTGGCAACTCATGGTTTTATTGACTTCAGTGGAATTTGAAATATTTTTTTTATAAGGATAAGGCATGAAACTATTTCCATAACCCTGTAAGATGCCATCTTTATAATATGTACCATATTTAATAAAATAAACTCTGATCTATTTTTCCCAACCCATCAAATTGAAATTATATAATAAAAAAATTTCGAGTTACTGGATCGGTGGTACAAAGTTCATACCACTAATCTAGTGATCTTTAATAGCACAGCGCAACAGAAATTGTATGCGCGAGATTTTCCAACGGTTTTATAGTCATTTGGAGTCGGTCATAACTGCGTTTTCAGTTTTTCTCCATCACATCTAGTTCTCCCACAATATGGACCTGGTCGGAAAAAAGGGGTCTTCAGTGGCTGCTAAGAAATTTCTTTATTTCAATAGATACGAATTTGATGCCTGAAGCAAAGTTGTTAAGCTTAACTAATATAAACAATTTGGATATACACTTTTCCCCCCATCTCCTACCCTTCCTCTTGATAATGAGGACAATAGAATCGTTTGTTGTTGTAATTACATTAGGTTCCCATGTGGAACCAACAAAATTTAAAAAAATATTATTTAATTGATTAAAAAAAAAAAAAAATTGTGGTTCCAACCATGTGGAGCCAACCAAATCTCGCTCATAAGAAAAAGTTGAAATTTTGTTGCACTGTGTAATTCTTTAATACATTTTTAAATAATTTTGAGTACCTAAATATTTAAAAATATAAGTTTTTCTTAAAAAGTTTTTCCGGTCGTGTATTTTTTTTTTTTGACCAATATCAATATATTTCATTCAAGAATTAGAAAAAAGCAGTAAATCGTTTTGAAAAAACGAAAATTAACAAATTAGCCACGGAGCGATTCTGTGCCGGGCCTTCTGTGGTTGTTGTATTTGTATTTGTCTCTTGAAGCAATTCTTAGTTTTGAGGTATTTATAAAAAACAACGAATGAATATTTCAAGTTACATTTTATGATCAAAATCGCCCTCACATCAAAACTAAACTTTAAAAATTAGAAAAATTTGCCTAAAATCTCATATGAAAAGAATTTATTACGAAGAATGCCCGGCGACTTGTCCACAATTAATTGGAACTATGAGGATATTTGAGAATCATAAAAGGCTCGTTAAAGCAGAAATACTAGGTGAAATGCACCATCCGTATTTTTTCCTTTTCCTTGAATACAGACAACATTTAATTTAACGTTCCAGGGATTTGCATTTCACTTATTATGTGTGGAATATAATATTTTCTCATAAATCACTGTGACCTTGACATTGACCCATATAATTTCGACGATTGAACGTTTGTCGGTGATCTACATATCAAATCCTTTATTATATTTTATTAATTCTTTTTTATATATAGTATGTGTATGAACTATAATATTTGAAATGACGTCCTGATAGGCAACTATATAAAGAGTTCTACATTTACATTGCAGGTATCATCTCTTACGCAATCGCCCGATTCATCGCCCAGCCCCATTGCAATTGCGCTTGGCCAAGTGAATGCAAGCGCAGGTGTGATAGCAACTCCAATGAATGGAAGCAGCAATGCTGGCGGAGGTGGGGGCAATAACAGTACCGGCAGCAATAATAGCAACAACAATACCAACAGCGACAGCATTAATCGCGGTGGTGTCACCAGCAATTGTAACGACACCGGAACAGGATCTCTGCAAAATTCAGCCGAATCGAAAATGTGGTACATTTTTATTGCCTTACAGAAACGTTATTCGTAATCATCACCATTGCTGGGGAGAGGGACGTTTTAGAAAAGTATTTCGCCAACCGAGAAAGAATATATAAAATATATAAAGCTTTCGATAGAGAACGTTTTGAGTTATGAATTTATTAATTTACATATGTTTTGTCTGTCATATAAAAAACCATTTGAGCTAGTTTCAAAAATGTCAGGTATATAATTCTATGAAGAAGTATTTTGAATATTATTTATTTCTATGAGTAGAGGAACAGGCTTTTATAGACTACTCGATATATGCAAGTTTTATCAAAAATAATATCTTAGTTACTAGGAAACAGCAGTCATAAATAATTGATGTTTAAAGAGATACTATTGAAATGAGGTCCACTAAGGCAATAATTTACTCTATGGTATTGCCGAATTAAAACACTGAAACCTTGTTAGTTGAAGTAAAATGGGATAATAGTTAGTCTCTTATAAAAATAACTGCAAAAAATATTTGCAGTTTACTTGGAAGACCACCAGATATGAATGTGACAACAGATATGGTTCATGGCAATTTAAAATGATACAAAATCTTATTTTATATACGATATATTTGTCCAACCATTACCATACAAGGCTTAAGACAATCTAAGCCGTTTCCACTATTAAGCATTTTATGTTTGTATACATGACCTTATTAGAATCACTCAGTTGGTAAAATATTTGTCAAGCGTTTGTCTCACCCTGTGTTCTTTTGGTTCTATTCTTATAATTATAATTCTAATTTACTCGTTTAAGCTTCGATTCGGGAACGCATCCCTCAAGTACCGCCGACTCCATTATCGAACCACTGAGGTAAGTGCATCCATCCATCAAATATCGTTTAAACATTTCTTTATATACAATCTCGTTTAAATTTTTCAACAGGGTGTCACCGATGATAAGGGATTTCGTGCAATCGATTGACGATAGAGAATGGCAGACGCAGCTCTTTGCGCTTTTACAGAAACAAACGTACAATCAAGTTGAGGTGGATCTCTTTGAACTGATGTGCAAAGTTCTGGATCAGAATCTGTTTTCGCAAGTGGATTGGGCAAGAAATACTGTGTTCTTCAAGGATCTTAAGGTAAGAATCAACAACAACAACAAGAATAACATCATAATATTGAGAAGTTCAAACATCACCACTGCTACCAATAACAATATTAAAGAAAAAATAAGCATGCGAATGTCAGAAATACAAAAACAGACATATATTTAATTGGCACAAATCGAAAAAATGTAGTATCTATGCATGAGCATCATATAAACATTTGTGCGTTCAGATTGAAGTTGTAACGCTGTGACTTGTTCACACAGCCGATCATTGTTGTACGTATGTACGTACGACGCGTCGTGTATTATGTAAAAACATACTCACTCGCGCACAGAAAACTCTCTGAATGGATTTGCGACGCAGCTCAAATCTGAATTAAGTTTCAATTTCGTTTGCTGGCTGACCTACTTAACAACCAAAGCTGAACGAGCTATATGAAAACTCACGCTCATGACGCAACATAATACAACAAAAAACAGGCAGCACAGCCAAGCATTGCACAAAGGTTTATCAAATATACCTACACATAAATACATACATACATACATACATGTAAGCATACATTTTTATTTACATGAAAGCTTACGCCTATTATACACGTCTATGTATGCGTGTTTCTGCAGCCAGACAGTCTCTCCTTGAGCCGCTCGCGAGAGGAGAGCTTTGAGTTGAATTACGACTTTAATCTCTCTCGCTTCCTCATTCAAAACGTGATCGCAATAAAAGATAGAACGACAGAAAGGGAAAGAGAATGAGTGACCGCAACACATTGTAATACATATGAGCTTTTCAATGCAAATTTGTAATGTTTACACAAATTGCACCATTAGACAAAACATTTTTGTAAAAATAATTGAATGTAGGTACAAATGAAAGTAGAAGATGTTGCTAATCAGTTTAAGACGACTTTACATTCGCATGCGCTTATGAATCACTGTAGATTTTTAACGAGACCCAGCGGCTGTGATACGAGAATCAAAACTGTTTCTGTTGCACACCTGGAGGCTTTTAACTCATTTTGGCCCGATACTGGATGCTATAATCCAATTTTGAAAATGTAGTCAGCTGGTGGGATAATACACAGGTCACTTCTCTTGTGCCAAACATTTGAAGATAGTGCTTTCTGTGCATCCTGTGGTTCGGAGGAAGAATGTGAAGAGACAGCAGACCATTTTCTTAGTATCTGCCCCACTTTCTGTCGGATCAGGGAAAGCATATTTGGAACTGGAAAAGAGAACAAAGGATATTGTGCAATCGATGTAAAACTTGCCTGAGTGCTGTATTCTTGAACACTACTTTTGCAGTTCCAAAAAAGCAAAAAAAAAAACCTTTAGGTGGAGCTTGGCTGTAACTAAAGCCCTTCCATGTATTTTTGACTACATGGTCCATCAGCGCATTATTTCTTAGCGTTGTGATTTTAATATAGTGTGTCAAAATTCTTTCCATTGTTTCCAAGAGCAACGGGCAGAGGTTAATTTGGCATGTCTGAAAGGCCTCAGTAAATTCCTCTATCCTGGCGTTAGAAGCCTTCTTGCGAAGTTCTGATATTTTGAAAGGTGTAAATTCCATTTTAGTATTTCTGCTTCTGATCTTTCCATCCTACGCATTTCTTTATGGATTCGCGTCCATGGGTTATGTGTATGTATCTCAAACCATAACTTAAAAATTTTATTTTGAAAAGGGGTCCGAATCCCCATCGTTACGGAAAAATAATTTTTATTTCTTTTACTATTCACAGAAAATTTAGTTCAAGATTATGTTGAACTTTATCAGTATAGGTGCAATTTTTCTAACAAGCCAGCGATGCTAAATTAAAAAATTATTGTGAAATTGTCATAATCAAAAAAAAAAAAAAACAAAAAAAAAAAATTAAAGTTAAGTATACAGAGATAACTGCTAATTAATCCTTTATCTTAACGGGTTTTTTTAGGGGCTCTACTCGTGAGGATGGTATATGTTGTTATTGCGTTCTACGAAGCGGTATTTAGCGATTTTCTCAAAAATTTGTTGTTTTTGCCCCCCTAACTTATGACAGTCTTGCATAAAATGAGTGATATGTTCTAGGCAGATTGGTAGTTTTGGTTTTAGACCTATCACTTTATAATAAAATTATATCTGTTGAATCAGCATTATAAAAACAATGGCGCATTTTTATGTAAAAAATGCATTTTACCTATTCATAATTTAATGTAATAAAAATTAGTTTTGTCAAATTACATTTTATTTTTGATATAGCGCATATTTACACATAATAAATTTGAGTAAAATTGTATAGTTTGGTTTTTTTTTATATCTCTGGTATCCAATCATTAAAAAATATCCGTACCAAATAATTTAAATAAGTTAGACTAAATACGATAATTTATAGAAAGAAAAAAATGGTAACAAATAAGTGTATTTTTTTTTTAATTTTCTATAGGTTGATGACCAAATGAAGCTGTTGCAGCACTCATGGTCTGACATGCTCGTTTTAGATCATCTTCATCAGAGGATACACAACGGGTTGCCAGATGTGACACAACTCAATAACGGACAAGTCTTCAATCTGCTCTGGTTAGGCTTGCTGGGTGTGCCCCAATTGTCCGACTACTTCAACGAATTACAGAATAAGCTGACAGATCTGAAATTCGATATGGGCGATTATGTGTGCATGAAATTTTTAATTCTCTTAAACCCAGGTAAGAAATTAAAGTTCTATTTTGAAATATATGTATTTGAAAGTATTTGTATAAATTATTTTAAATCTTATTTTCAGATGTACGCGGTATCCTCAATAAAAAGACCGTCTTGGAAGGTCATGAAAATGTTCAAGCTGCGCTCTTGGACTACACGCTTACGTGCTATCCATCAGTAACGGTAATTGAAAAACTGAAATTTCCTTTGCATCGATATTTTGAATAAAGTGGTTGCAAATTAGGCCTTTGATAAAAAATCTCAAAAACTCTTTAGTTGATAAACGAAGTTGGGCTATTATTTTCGACATGAAAAACTCATCTCGATAAGAGAGAAATCAATCCGCTTTGTTGTCGATTTCGGTAAGGCGTATTGAATTTGAAAGTAAGGGGCCGTTCACATATTACGTAACGCGCAAGGTGTGAGGGTGGGGTGGTTGGACGATTTGTTACGAAGTGTTGCATGAGGGGATTGGTAAGAGTCGGCAACTGCGTTCCGTAACGTCGATTTTATACGATCATGTACAGATGAGTTCAAAATTACAGTAATTTATAAAATGAGACTTTTTTTTGTACATTTGATGAGAGGTGGCTTTTTATAGATTTTCTCCATTCGCGATCAAAAAATCTCATTGGTTTTTTTTGACGAATAAGAAGTATTGTCGAAACGAAAAAACAAAAAACATAGAGGAATTCTTAAAATGTTGCATTACAGTGTCAAAGAAAATTTTGTCGTTTCGTGTTTTTGACGACAAAGATTTTTTTCAAAAATTATAAAACCCTACGAAAAAAAATTGTAAACAAAAAGCAATCAGATTTTTTTGATCGCGAATGGAGAATGTATTCATTCTTAGCCATACACAAATGTAAAGTATTGCTATACTCCGACCTGTATATGGTTTGTGTATGTTGCGATCGAACCATACATGAACTACCGATGTAAGCGAACGTAGCCAAATATTAAAACGAAATACATACACGATTGTGTTCAACACCGAATAAAAATTGTATACACATAAAATTGATATGAAAATAAAAATATTTGTTGGTTGCTTTTCAACAATACATTGTGTGTATGGTGTGTGTATTTTCTGAACCCTGATTTTCTCCCGCCAAATAAATCAGTTTTTGAGACATTATAATTTTTTATTTTTTTGGACTCTTTTACACTTTACCCATCGTTCTTGATACTAAAATGAAATATCAAAACAATCTAATTGGATCTTTAATTGGTTGACCGATTCAAAAGATATCAATGAAAATAGGCCAGATTTTTAAAAAAGCATATACCTTTCAACAAACACAATAGAAGTTGCGGAAACTTCGACGAGAAGAAAACACTAATCCACTTCCTTTGCAAATGCCCAGTCCTAGCAGTTGCAAGAAACAAAACCCTAGGAAATTATTTTCTAGACTTATCCGACCTCCTTTTTATCCTTAACTCTACAAAGTGGGTGTAGCAGAATATTCATCTTTCTATTGTTTGGAGGGGTAGTTGTATCAAAACCGGCGCAAAGGTGCTAATTGTTAACTATCAGGAACCAACTAACACCTCTTGGTTGGTGGTAATGACAAAACCAGAAAGTGATAACAAATTGCCACACCGCCATTCGGAATCGTCGTTAAACTGTAGGTCAAATCATGTAGTATCACAATGGGCCATTCTGACCTGAGTGTGTCCCTCGATTGAAAAGTTTCAACTTATTCCCTAAGTTTACTGATTTCACTCTATCAAACTGCATTGGGACATTGTCCTTCTCAAGAGGCCTATCCCCGTTTTCTCTCGCCGAATCAGTGTGCAACTGTCTGTACCTAGATATGAGCTCGAAATTTACATTATTACACCGAGGTAATTGTACGACTTCACAATATTCAGTTTTTGGCTATATGTTTATAAAGAAGTTGTAGTATAAACAAGCTCCCTACATTTTATATTTCTTAATCCAGTGAAATAAGCTGTGCGTTGATGAGTGTGTCAGCCAAAGATTTTGAACAATTCAAATTTAAACAAAAACGTTTAAAGGGTTATGTGATGTAATCGTCTTTATCTCTTTTCAATTGAAATAGTTATTTTTCAAATTTAAGACCTTTTGTATTAAGTATTTGAAAAATAGAGGAACGATTCATATTTAAGCAGCGTTCTTAATGATTTTTTGCGGGTTCTGTGTTAGAATTTAAGGAATCTGTGGTTAAAAACTAGTCTTTCATATTATAGAATGTATTAAACTTTGTATTTTGTTGTAGAACCCAAGTTTTTACCAAATATGAACTAACTTAGTTTTACCTCTGAACTGACTTTATTATTATTTCAACTTATTTATGTATATTTTTCTAAATATTTTTTTCATAGGATAAATTCAGGAGGCTGCTCAACATTCTCCCCGAAATTCATGCTATGGCGGCGAGAGGAGAAGAGCATTTATACACAAAACATTGTGCTGGAAGCGCACCCACACAGACGCTACTAATGGAAATGTTACATGCAAAACGGAAAGTATAAACAATGAAAAATTAGAGGAATAAGAGGGCAAATGGAAAGCGGAAAAGGGGCACTTTGAGTTTTACTGAGAAGTTATTTCTTTCATCAACAGCGGCAGCAAGAAAGTAAAGCGAACCAAAACAAAGATATATATTTTTAAAATTGATATAATTTTACTATTTATCATTAAATCATGAGACAAATATTTAAATCTATGTATACAAACATTTACTTAAAAACAAAATGAATGCAAAAACAAATTGCTACATTGAAGCGTTATCACACAAGGTTTATAAAAAGCAAACAAAGTAACAGCAACTGCTGCAAATGCAAAGCAAAGCAAAGAAGCTTGATGCAAGATTGTAAATAATTAAAAAAGAAGAATACAAAACAAAAAAATAAAATATAAATAAATAAATCAACACAAAATAAAAGATGTAATAATATCACTACTAAATTTGTTGATTGATGTTAATTAATGTTAATGTTCATCATTATTATTATTATTATAATATATAATTAATATTATCGAAATAAGTAAGTAGGTTTTTTCACCTTTTCTTTTTATTATTATTTTTTCACTTTTTACTATATTTAAGAATAGATTTCTTTTATATTATATATTTCTTGTAAGTGTATTGGATTTATTATTCTATTATTATTATAATTATTATCATTAAACAATATAAATGTATGTGTAATTCAAATTCAAATCGACTATTACAATGTTTAAATATTAAAAGTTATTATTATTACTATTATTATTGGATAGGTATAAGCATCCCGCAAACAACAGCAACAACAAATTCTATTTAAATGAATTACACTATGTGACAATGTTCTTGACATGGATTTTGTCTTTTGATTCTGAAAGAAGAGACCCTATAAAACAAAACAAAAAAACATTTACAGTTTTTCTGGGTTAGTAAAATTGAAGAAACTCTTTCGAATGAAAATTAAGCAAGCGCATGAATAGAAAATTCAATTAGGAAAATAGTTGAGGGTTCATTTGACAAAAACAAAGTTAAAAGTTTCTTAAAATAAAAAGAAATACATATTTTTTAAAAGAATTATAAAATCAAAGATTATGCAATCAATTTTTAATCACTAAAAAATACGAACGTCTTTTGTTGTCTAATGCATGCAAATTTTATTTTGATTTGATTTAAAGAATTTTTAACATTCTGTTTTTCTCATAAAATCTTATAAAGTTGAAATCCAATTCTTTCAAAACTTGCTTTCAAATTATTATTATTATTTTTTTTTTTTTTGCAATAAAGTTTTCACCGATTTTGAACCGAAAGATATACTCATTATTCTTTTGGGTTGACTAATTTCATATTTTCATTCCACAAAAAATCTTCTTTAACTTTACTATCCTAGGAAAATTGTAAATGCAGATTTGGCTTTGTAGGATTTCCTCTTTAGAAACTAAGAGACAGAATCCGTGTGAAGATTGGTCGCACAATGTTATTAAGCAAATCGTACCTTATAAATTTATTAAAAGAAAATAAACACAAAATAGCACACATCGCCACATTACTCTAGTATCTTCTTCACACATTACTAAGTTTTATGTAGCATTCCATGTACGATTGATCAATTGCGTGTTGAGACTGACTATTTTTTGACTTTTGTGAAATATTAAGAGTATTAAAAAAGTTCAGACTTTTCTCCTCCGGGGCATATTTCAATATTGTTAAGATGCATTGAATATTTGTATAGTTATGAGAGGAATTAAAAAATAAGTAGATATATAAAAAATGTATATTTTTCTATAAAACAGCATTACTAGGACTTTTCTTATAAAGGTATCACATAAACAAATAGTTATCGATAAAGCCTTTGACAACTAATGATGGCATTGTTGCATACAAATCGTTTGTAATTAGTTGACAACGGCTTTGGTTTTTATGAGGGTTGAGCCCGAACAACAACGAACAGTGTAATAAAGTTGAATGATGAAGATTGGTATCTATAAAAAATTATTACGAGAAATTTTGAGAAAAATTAAATTATGTGCTAATTTAAATTCACTTACTTTATTTAAAAGAACAATCAATTTGGCGTACACCTGATCTTCCCAACGGATAAAAGGTCTGGAAGTGGCTTCTGGTAGAGTTAAAAATTCAAAAAATACCATTTATCTCTGGTTAGTTTTGCGTCTAACATTATTTAAGGCGAAATATCTGTTTAAAGCCCGAATAAAGCTTATTCTGAGGAATCTGAGGAAACAAAAAAAAAGTAAATACAAAAGATTACTTTTAGGTACTTTTGATTCAAAATTACGACGCGAAATCCCTAGACCCGATATTGTCTCTACGGTTGTCAGTAGAAGTGTCGTACGTCTGCACCTAAGACGGAACAAAAAATGTTTGTTTTCATTATTGCCAATTTGCCACCATTTAGATAAATAAAACATGCTTTTGACGAAAAAATCGACCTTAATTTGTTCAAAAAAAAAAAAACGTATTTTTTAAGTAATCTTAAATCTATCTTAGAGCCAAAGGTTAAAATTTTTAAAAAAATTTCAAACAGATATTGAACCTTAAGGTGCTGAACGCTTATGCGTAGTCTCTGCAAAATGTATTTTTTATAAAATACATTTTGCAGAGCATATTAACCCATTTTCCTTCCTTATGGGGCTTTTTTTTTTTGATAAAAAGAATTGTGAGAGTGAAATAATAGGGCTATGTTCCCTAAATTTGGTTATTGTGTTATATATAACGAAAAGAAATTTACAACTATAAATTTATTTTATTACCTACAGACTTCATGAGCATTATTTATCAGAGAGAAGAACAAAGTGTATGAAACAGACAGATCGGCCAATTTTCTGATGTAAATATTTTGTTGGTTTGGAAAATGCTTTTAAAAAAATAATTATTTACAGAACATATTAACTCTCTTTAGATCTTTGTCAATTTAATATTTTTCAACTACATGGCCGCAGCATTACACTTGCAACTGATTTTTCAAATTTATACCGCACCGTGCTGCAAAGTTCTATATAGCTTGCACGCTAAGCTATATGTAAATACTAGAAACCAAATACTTTTATGAAAATATTGTTTATTATTTTAACTTTGTACTGCTAACTAACTAACTAGCTATTTTTATTATTCTTGTCACCTTACCCCTTTAATGTTATATATGTGCCTATTGAAAGTAAAACTTTGATTCGAAAAAATTATGATATGGAAAAACATTTTCCTTGCCTAATTTTAAATAGTTGTTATGAAGGAAGGCGTTGGCTTTCCTTTTACTTAAGCTTATCCTTTTTTTTATAAGCACGATTAATCTCGTTTCACCGGTTTCGGTTTTCACCATTTGTCGTGGAACGATGTACTATGTAAATCGAAGAATGGGTGTTTTACGATTCAGGAAATACACCTCGGAGGATAAGAACCCCTTAGAAAGCTTTTTTCATTACCATTAAAAATTTTCGAATGCAAAATTCAGAATAGAGAGGTTTATTTAACAAAATATGCACTTTTTGATCGATTTGATATGGAATCCTAATTATGTAAGAGTGAGTTCTTGTGCAGGTTGTGCCCAAAAATGTGTGTGTAGATGTGTGCGATTTTCTATTTAATTAAGGCAAAAAGGATAATAACGATGATTATTCAAAACAAAAAAAAAAAAAAAGAAAAAAATAAAAAAAATAAAAAAAAAAAAAAATATGAGAAAAAATTGTAAAGTGTATAAATTAAAATCTACAGTTACAGAATAGAAGATAACACAGATTATTTAGTTATGATGTATATGTATATGTAAATGATGTTATATTATATGGATAGGCTAAACTAACTCTACATACTAGGCATTGTTGAACACCGTGTAAAGAATGATGTGAACCTGTTGAAAAGTGATTTTAAATATAAGCAAACACTTTAACATTTTAAGTTTTAATTGTTATCATTACTATTAATTATGTTATCATTTCATCTCAGAGATGTTTCAACAAACATTTTGTAATAAACTTCTATTACACTCCTGATTCATTAAAAAAAAACATCTAATGCGTTTTATATTTACAAGCAATTGTCAATTACATATAGGAGTTCTCTTTAATGAAATTGAATTAGATTTTACATGAAATTTCGGTGAGCAAACTATTTTTTTAATTAAAGTGAGTTTTGTTGGCGATTCGTATTTGAGGGCGGAAATAATTTTTGGTATTGTGAAATCTGTAGGCCGATTATAAAAAGGGCGACGGATCGTATGTGTGGGCGGAAATGAATTTTGGTATTATGAAGTTCGCTTCCGCCTAATTTCGCTTCGCCCTTAAATGCGAAAGAGAATAGAGTTGACAACTCTGTTGAATTTTTTGAGTTGGAAACACTGCAAACACATGTGGAAGAAATAAAAAATGTAACTGAAATAAAAACATAACCAACCATACTAATTATAATAATAATAATTCTGCACCCAGAAACACACAGCATCCATTTGTTTAACAAACTTGCACTATCGCAACTCAAGTCCGATAGATTTTGATATGGCAGATTGGTGGCGAACATATTAGTTTTTAAAATAAACCAAAATTTAAAAATTTTTCTCTAAAATAGTTTGAGAGTTGACCACTCCAAATTTTCACAGATTTTTTGGTTGGCAACACTATTAAACCAGGACGAGCAAATAGAAAACTGATATACGAAAAAACCGAAAACTAATATACGAAAAACTTGTAAAACCTGTAAACATCAACTAAATTTAGTGAATTTCTATAACCTTTCGCAATTCTGCAAGTGCCTTGTTGACTGTGCCCCAAGACTGATTTGATTGATTTTAGTGAAGTTTTGGTGTAATATTATTGAGGTTTTACGAATAATGAAAAAGCGAATAATAAAAATCGATGCTTCCCAATGCGAATAATTTATTTTTTTTTTTACCACGAAAAATGTTTCAATAGGTTTTAAAAACTATTTATTTTATTTATTTATTAATTTTTTTTACGTTCAACATAGAGACCTACTCAAAATTAAGTAATTGGATTAGTATTTTAAAGATGGAAAATTTAAATTAAATTTCAATTAAACACCTTAGTTGATATGGATATTAGGTGTCATCATGACATCGCTAAAAAAAAGCGCATTAAAAAAAAAAAACAACAGACCGTCAACACTTTTTTTGGCATTTCTCTTTCATTTTTGTATGCAAATTAACTTCAATAATGCCAGTTTTTATTAAATTTTTTTAAAGATGAAAAAAGATTACACACATAAATTATTTTGCATAAAAATTGCGAAAATGAATATTGAAAATTATACGCATTATTCTCACAACCTACCAAGTAAAACTTTTCCATATAGGTATGAGCATATGAGCTGCATGAGTTTTAAAACTTTTTTTAAAACACTTCAAGAATTCGATATCCGAGGCACGCTTCCAAGTTTTAACAGCTGGTTTCTGTATAATTTTTTTTTCGGAACAATAGGTGGGTTTTATTCGCCAGCTAGTTTAACATGTGCGAATAAAACGACCAAGCTGTTAAGTCTCTTCTTCATTATATTGTTATTCACAATGAAACCGCTCAGCAGCTAGAAATGGAACATTCCAGCCAATGCGGTCAATCATGGGCATTGTTTTTAGTTTTTGCTCTTTATAATAATATTTTACTATGATTTTATCATCTTTTCGCCGGCAGACATTTCGAATCTTTTCCTTTTTTGTTTTTTGCCATGTCATGCTTCTTCTTTCATTATTAGCAGTTCACAATAGAATTTGATGTAGTTAAAAAACTGTTAAGTATACATAACAGATATAATTATACGTGTTATCTCTGCGGCTTTGTTGTTGTTTTCCCATACAATTATCGCTGCTAGCTATACATAACTAGAAGCAAGTGGAGAGTAAAACGCAGCTAATATAACAAAATATTTTATAAATTTTCATGAATTGAAAATGCGTAAATATTCAAAAAATAAAAAGCAAAAGTAAATAAGCATCACGATCCCGCATAGAAAAAGTGTAATTATCGATTAATTATCGGTGTATTGTACACCGAGCACGCCAAGTTTATAGGGTGGCAATGAGCTATTACAAAACAGTATCATTACATACAAAATAGTATTAAGAGAGGAGTGCATTTGGACAAAAAGCAACTCTTCAACAATCGAACTCCGAGCACCAATATAACCACGCACTAAGACTGTGGTTACCGTTATGGGGGAGGTGTGGTGGAGACTATTGTTGTTTCGGCTTACCTTTGCTATGATTCTATTATGCGCCCCTACGAGGGAGTTGATGGAAGCCGTACGATACGCGGAATCAAATGGCTTAGGACTAATAGTGGACTGTGACGCCAATGCTCAGAACACTATCTGGGGGAGCACCAAGTGTAACTTCAGGGGGAATAAGCTGTTGGATTTCATTCTGTCATCCCCATTGATAATTCAAAATGTTGGCACCAGCCCGACTTTTATTACTAGTAGGAGACAGGAGGTGATTGATCTGACACTATCAAACAGTAGTAAGGTGGCTGATCAAATCACCGGATGGCGAGTTCTTAGAGATGACTCCCTTTCGGACCACCGTTACATAGAGTTTCGGCGTGCAACTGAGCTAGAATTGGTTCCTGCCGGCCGAAATCCTCGAAAAGCGGATTGGACACGATTCGGTGAGCTGGTCAAAGAAAGAATTCGCGTCGTTCCTAAACTCCGGACAATAGAGTCAATCGAGGAAGCCTCTAATATATTAGGGCGAATCTTGGTTGATTGCTATGAGATGGTGTGCCCTGAACGTAGGAGTAGACAAGGTAAGGCGGTCACCGGAAAAACTCCAGGAAGCTTCTGAATCTATCCCTTAAATCTAGTTTTGAAGTGGACTGGACTGCCTACCCCGTCAGCTGCAAAGGACTATAAGAAGAAGGTGAAATTTTTAAAACTGAACTCTTATAGAAATTTTTGCAGTGAAATGGTAGATCAGAAGGGTTCGGCGAGGCTATGCAAAGTTCTTCAAAGGGACCGGACGGCTAAGCTGGACTCACTTCTGAAGCCCGATGGCTCCTACACCAACTCTAGGTCAGAAGTTAATGACGTACTCCTTGCAACGCACTTCCCGGGTTGCAAGGTAGCTGCTCCTCAGAGCGCTGTCAATACTTCTGGTCAGGTTGGCTCTAGTACTAGAAGGCTCGACTGGTTTATAGCCTCTAGGATAGTCTTTTCGTCATTCGATGACTTTAAGTCCCCTGGACTAGATGACATCTATCCAATCATGCTAAAGCGGGGAGGGACAAATCTTATGAAGGTTCTGGAAAGGATCTTTACGGCTTGTCTCGCTCATGGATATATTTCACGTCTTTGGCGCTCGGTTAAAGTTGTATTTATTCCTAAACCGGGAAGGGATAACTACGCTCTACCGAAGAGTTTCCGACCGATAAGCTTGACATCGGAAGCAGGGAACTACACCCTGGGAGTGTTTGTCGATATCGAAGGGGCTTTTGACAACGCTATCTTCGACTCGATGTGCTCTTCGGCCAGACAATATGGTATGGAAGAAATCGTCATTCGATGGATTCATACCATGCTATCCAAACGGCTGCTTATCACGGGGGGAGAAAACGATGACAGTGTTATGGTCGAGGTTGAGAAAGGATGCCCCCAATGGGGCGTACTCTCTCCTCTTCTATAGTGCTTCGTGGTGGACTCCATTCTTAATGATTTGTAAAATTTTGGAGTTCACATCCATGCGTATGCTGACGATGTGAGCCTATTAATCTCGGGACGGTCCTTACAGGCGGTGTGCATCAAAATGCAATAAGTCTTCGACAAGATCGAGGTTTGGTACGATCTGCAGGATCTTTCAGTGAATCCTAGTAAAAGCACCTTAGTGCTCTTCACCAGGAAACGCAAGAAGGATGGGCTGTTACTACCAACAATGAAGGGAGTAACACTGCAGTTGTCTTCTGAAGTTAAATATTTAGATTGCAAACTGTTATGGAAGACGCACGTCCAGCTGAAGGTCTCGCGTGCACTAAAGGTTTGCTGGCAGTGCAGGCAAGCTTTCGGCAAGACTTTGAATCCAGTTCTGGTATACTGGGTATATATTGTTCTTGTGAGACCTATTGTCACGTATGCCTCTGTAGTATGGTGGAGACGAACTTTGGTTAAGCCCACAGTATCCTCTCGGACCAGGCTCCAGAGAAGTGTGTGCCTGTTGTATCACTGGTGTACTACATCTGGTGATGCCCTCAATGCCTTGCTTGACTTGCTTCCTCTGGATCGTCCAATCCGTAAAGAAGTAATGAGAGCGGCCTGCAGACTCCAGTTAAATGGAGTTTGGCATGTCGAGAATGTAGGACACAGTATGATATACCACCAGTTGTCAGTACAGTGCCCACTGTTCTTGATGCCCGTGCGCAATCATGTGTCTTGCAGCCGCTTCGGAAGAAGATATGATGTTAAGTTCCCGAAAAGTGATCAATGGTTAAGTCCAGAGGTCGTACTCCGAGGTCTTCGTCATGTCTTCTATACCGATGGATCCAAAACCTCAAACGGTACTGGATCCCGTTGGTATTTGGACGATGAGACCAAATACTCTTTTTCCACTGGAAAGATGGCGTCAGTCTTCCTAACGGAGGTTTTCGCCAGCCTAGACGTGGTGAGCTGGATAACATATAGAACTATGGGTTATTTCATTATTTAGTCAGTCAAAATAAATCACGCGATGCAGCAATATATTTAATTTTAAAACGAATCCAACTACTATTGTACAACTAAAATTGACCTGCCCTTGAATTTTTAACTTGTACCCTATGTACGCAATAAACTTTGTATTGAATTTAAAACGCTGTACTTTATTTAGGAAAAGTGGTTAGCTCTTAAAAAGTATATAAGGTTTGAGCATCGTACGAAAATTGAATCCAACAAGATTAACTCCTAAACGCCCAATACGTCTGATTTAAATTAAAAATATACTTAGAGGTAGTATTTGGGATTCCGAGCAACGTTTGTTCTACGAGTTTTCAAATAAATTAGTTTAAAGTGCCGTAATTTCGATTTACATGGTTGGCCACAGTAGTACCCTTTAGGGATTATCTGGAGAATAAGTTAAAAAACATGAGCAATCATTTTTAAAAAAAATTATTTAGTGTTAACCCATACCGTTTGACACAAATTTTTTAACCCGGCAATATATTTGTTATACAAAAATTCGAAAATAAAAAACCTTATTTTCTGTATGTGGCTCAAAATTTTTGCCAAAGGTGCTTTCCGAGTTAAAAATAACTGTAACTATGCGACAGTTGTCAATTTTGCATTCTTATTTGTACGTATTGTTAAAGAAATCTTTTGTCAGTAAAATCAGATATTTATTTTAAGTGGCGAACGTAAAATGGCGGCATAGGCAGGTGCGGAAGTGGTTGGTCACTGCAGTGACCAGTGGGTATTTATATTTCCTTAACCCTAAGATGGGCACCTCTCTGGGAGGCGGTAATATAACCTGCTGGACCTAAGTAGGCCCACGTGAATAAAACGATAATTATGGCCTATTACAGCATGTTATTGCATAGGCAGGTGTGCTGTTGGTATTGTACCTGGTCTCCTGCATTTGATATGTGTTTCTAGCATGTATATGTGTACAGTTAGGGCTTTGAAAAAGACTTTTGTATATAGGGAAGAAAAAAATTATTATTTTTTTACTTCAGGTAAAACATATCTTATTTATGTATTAATCAAAATGTATGAAAAGTATGGTCCACGCTTGAATGAAGAAAAAAAAGTTTTCAAATTATAGCTCCACAGTTGTATTTTTTGCCACTTGGATACAGGTAATTAGATTCCAAATTTGGGGTTAATATGTTGAAGTTGACAGGTCGCTCCAACCCTGTAAAGTTCATAAAGTATAGATATGTTTATACTACTTAAGCCTGACTCTCTCGAAGCTCCATTAGGCGCTCCAGAATGCAAGTGAGACAGAAAGCCACCATATCAGAACAAAATGGGTTGAGATGGAAAACTTTTGCTAGACATTAACGGACCCGAAGAAAAAGTTGACGATAATTATTACTAGGAATGGCTAAGAAAATATTTTGGGTTTACCCAATATTTGCAAGGGAACGGAAGAAAATCAAGCACAAGTTTGCGTTGAAGTTATAGAAAAGTGGAATTTAAAGACAAATATTAAAGGACTTGTGTTTGCAACGACACCGAGCAATACAGGACTTAATAAAGGCATGTACCACTAAATGCATTGAAAAAACATTGAACAAGGACGATTTTTGTGAACTTTTACAACGAAAAGCTTTCCGAGCTCCTGATCCTTCTCATCATGCCCGATGCCCAGCTAAAGGAATTTACTTTCTAAAAATATTCATCTCCAAAAATCAGTTACAGTTGACTTACCGAGAGGAAACAAAAATTGTAAATATGGCTTTGTTTATTACTTAATTATTATCTATTTTTTCGCTGCATTTACAATTGACTAAGCTACAAGATCCTGGCTTGGAAACGTTTGTAACTAGAAGAACCAATTCTTTCTTCGACTTAGTTCTGTATGGAGGAAAAATTAAAGCGGAAACATTTCCTAATATCGAATGTGAGCTTTGGATAAATGATCTAGTTTAAAATTGAGTTTTACATTCGTTGCTGTAATGTGAGGGTTGTGACACTGCTGAACGTGGAATCGGTTTGATTAAAAAATATAGCCAGACGCTTCCCAAAGATGAGGAACAAGAGCTTCGTTTTGTAGCAAACCATAAAAAAGAGCTTCCTGCACCATTAAAAAAAAAAGTATTCTGCAGACGTCTTATGCACAACAGCTTTTTAACAAAAAAAAAAAAATTAAATTTGATCCAAATCACAACTTACAATTTCCATACCACCAATTTTATATAATACTAGGATTATTAGCAGTTTCTGATGCCACACGCACTAACCATGTAATGTAACTTTAGGTATAATTTAATTTATTTTACAAAAGCACAAAAGCAACCAAAAAATACAAATTTTATAGTTTTAAAACAAATTATCGCTTAGGCATATCTTTCTTCTTTTTCCTTTATTTTGATAAAATTTCAATAAAGTATATAAATAAATTTGAATAACTTCATTTCGACATACAAGTCCGGAAGTTCGCATTAATCGAGACAGTACCTGCATAAATTTTATGCACATTCATGCATTGGACTTTAGTCCCTAATCAAAAATTTTACTTTGTACGGCTTTGGAGATAATGTGATACCAGGCTGAAGAACCATTGACGGAGTATCATTATCACAAAGTTCAATTCTAAAGTGTAATAAAATTTTAACTAAGAATGAAAAGAGACACGCCCGCGCCAGAGCATCGCCCAAACAACGACGACGACCCTGACCGAATGGCATAAAGTATTCATCTTTGATTGTTTTCCCTTCAGCATTAATGAAACGTTCCGGCCGAAAGCATTCAGGATCTCCCCAGTGCTCCTTGTCCATATGTACAGAACGTAGCCCAATTAGTATAGTTGTATTTTTAGGAATACTACATCCAGCAAGTGTTGTATCCCAGAGAGCCCGTCGCGGTCCAGTAATGGGAGTAATATGAAAGTATCTTTGTACCTCCATGATAAAAGCGTCCGTATAGGGGAAGGATTCGCGGGCACTTAAATGCGGGCATTCATTCAAATTATCTGTTAGATTGGTCTCAATTTCATTAAACATCAATTGCTGAATGTGCGGGTATAGGGCTAACAGCATAAGTGCCAAGTCCATAGTGTTGCTGGTGGTTTGTGAACCACCGATGAAGAAATCTAAAATCGTCATTATGAGCTGAGTTTCATTAAATGTGCTATTCTCAATTCCATTATGGTCCTGCATATCACGAATATATGAAAAAATGAAATCACTGTCAGTGTTCTCCGACGTAATACGATCCTTGTGCTCACTAATAGTTTCCATAAAGAAGTGGTAAAGTTCGTCGTTCAGGTTTCGCACCAAATTGTACCCGGTTCTGTTCGGTGCTATAAAGCGCAACCATGAAAACTGGGAAAGTATACCACCGCAAATGTCGAACAGTTTCGAGCGGCGATTTAACATATCGAGGAGTCGAACTAACCGCTTGTCGTCGCGTTCAATTGCTTTTCCAGCTGTTAACGTCCAGAGCACACTAATAACACTTGGAGCAAGAAATGACCCTGGCCACACTGGTGTCCCTTTTGTATCTGCGATATAATTTATTAGGTTATCAGCTTCCTTTTCAATGTGCTGCTCCATTTGCGTGCGGCCATATCCCACGTGACGCATTTGTTTCATTGCAAAATTTCGATGTTCATGCCAGAGCTTGCCATCAGTGCAAGTTATGCCCTTGCGAGTTCCCATCGTTCGGAGACGCAAGAAAAAGGTATCTGGCCTGCCTTCAAACACTTCCTGGAGATGAACTTCTCGCACCAGTGGATAAGTTAAGACGACAACTACCAGCTCACTACCCAGTTTTAGTCCCAAAATGTTACTATTGTATTGCCTTGCCCACTTTTCAAATGCAATATGCTGCCCTCTAGATGCGATTGCTTCTTTGCGTAATTGAATCGTATTCCCCATCCATGGTATAAAATCAGGACCTGTAAAATGTTGGATTAAAATTAGAAACTTCAAATATTCAATATAATGTTCAGTTTTCGAGATATGACAATGATGTGCTACGAAAACAAACTAAACTAAACTAACCATATATTATACCAACGAACCAAGGCCGTATTTAGGGGGGGACGTTCTGGGGGTTCTGACCTTCTGACCTTTGAATTGAATTGCCAAAAATGGTATTTTCAGGGGTTTCAACCCCATTTTTCTAAAACGTGACGTAATAGGAAGTTTTTGACCTCAGATTCGTGTTCAGTATGAAAAATTCATTCGCAAACACTAGGAACAATATTGTTCACCAAACCCATATGCAGGACAGTGTTATTGAATAAGCTTCAAAGTTCTTGATCTTAAAATATAATTAATCCTTTAACCCATTATTGCTCAGAGCACCCGACTCGGAAGATTTCTATGCCCTGACTGCGCGAATTCAGGGAATATATGCCAACCTCATCCGGGCTCCTCATCATTGATAATGGCCCAAATTCCAACTGATAATCATTTGAAAAAATTAGTCTCTGACTATATTTGGCATTTTTGATCATTTTTTGAGGTTGGATTCATTATCAATAATGGCAAGTCAATAAGTTATCGAAATTATGTCTATCACGATAAAAAATGTATTGGAATCCACACTGAACAATATTTATTTGAAAAAATTTAAATTGATTATTCTGTGAACTTTTTTTTGTCATTTTCGGCCATTTTTTTTAGGTTAAGATTAAGAAAATTCGGAAACAAAAATTTTTCCTTTTTTTATCCACTTTTCTCCCTAGTCTGATTTTATGTGAATATTTTCATCGAATGGACCCCCCCCCCCTCCCCCCCGAAAAAAAAACCTGGCTACGGCCCTGAAACGAAAGATAATGTTTGTTAAAATTAGATTAGATTGTATTGGGTGTATTTTTGGATTTTACCCTTTTCTAACATTCTAACATTCCAGAATGTATTCTGAAAGAATGTTGCCAAAAACTTATGGTACCCATCTCTCTTCTATTTACCCATTCTTTAAAATGTGGCCATTTTCCCGACGCTTGAAAGATCTCATACATTATTCCGCTACACAAGTCTGGAAGTAAATCTTTAATTAATAACTACTGTGGCATAACAAATCTCAGTGCCACTCCCAAACTTTTGAACAAATTATTTGCTCGCAAATCAGTTTCAATCTTTATAAATCTATTTCACCTTTTCAACATGGGTTTTTACCCGGCATATCGCCAACTACTAACCTTGTAGAATTCAATGCCAATGGATTACAAACTGATGTTGTATACACCGACTTTAGTAAGGCTTTTGACGTAGTAAATCATAATTTGCTTTTGCTTAAATTAAGTAATATTAGTTTTCAGCCACGTTTACTTAAATGGATTTCTTCTTACCTTGCAAATCGAACACAGAGTGTTTTGTTCAAGGGTTATAAATCTAATAGCTTTCCTGTTACTTCGGGCGTCCCTCAGGGGAGCCACCTTGGTCCCATTCTTTTCTTACTCTTCATTAACGATTTACCTAATATTTTTCAGCACTGTACAATTTTGATGTACGCTGATGATGTTAAATTATTTTATGCTTTGACGAATATTGACGACACTAAGTTACTTCAAAATGACTTAGAACAACTGTATAGTTGGTGTAGCTTAAACTTAATTAAGCTGGATTTAAATAAATGTAAGCAAATGTCCTTTTCGCGTAAACCTTCTTTATTATTTAACTATAATATTGATAATTATAAGCTTGAAATTGTTTCAGCATTTGTGGATCTTGGTGTTACTATGGATCCCAAGCTTTGTTTTATTACACACATTAACAAAATTATTAATAAGGCTTCTAGTGTACTCGGTTTTATTAATCGCTGGGCGAAAGAATTTCGTTAGTACGCCCAATATTAGAGTATGCCTCAATAATTTGGTGTCCATATTATACGCGCCATGAAGATGCCTTAGAATCGGTCTAAAAACAATTTCTACTTTTCTGTTTACGTGGTTTACCTTGGAACCCGAATTTAAATCTTCCATCGTATGAAAATCGTTTGAAACTAATTGCATTACCGTCTTTAAAATGGCGTAGAATTATATTAAAATCAACATTCATACTTAAACTTTTTCAGGACAATATAAATAGCACTTATCTTTTAAGCAGGTTAAATATCAATATTCCTACGCACTCTACAAGGAACTATATTTTATTATATACAAGGAACTAAGTTTATCACTTGGTAAAATTTTCTGATTCGCTAATTTCGATTAAACATAAAATTCTTTCTGAAATTAACAATTAATTAATTATTTACAAAATTTAGTGAAGTAGAAATACCTGGGAATTGATACTATTTTTCTTGTAGGTCTTGTCGAGTAAAACAAGAATCTGTGTGTGAAATTTTCCAAACACCCCCAAAATCTTGATTTACCATTAAAAAAAACCGGGTTTGCGTACCTTTGCGCACTTATAAGCCCGTAACTTAGTTGATTATCAACAGATTTTCAGTTTCTTACCAGTTTTAGAAGAAAGAAAGAAAGACCTTTCGAACGAATCTGTGAGTATTTTTCCAGCAAAAACTGTTTTTTTTTTTCACTTTTATGGTCTTTCCAAAAAATATGTTTAATAACGAATACAGTACATATTTGTTTTTAATTGAGTAATTGACTGAGTTATTAAACTTTTTATGAAAACAAAATTTTTATAAAAACACAATTTTTGGCCATTCAACTCAAAAATGATTGCTTTACCGTTGTTTTTTTTTTTTTTAAATTCAGCTTCATCAGTTTCTCGATGAAGTTACTAACAATATTCTGAAATCATTTTTATTTTATTTTTCAGTTAATAAACATATTTTGTGAATAAATTCACAAGTAGTGTGTAGAAACATCGCTAAAGTTAAGAAAAGGTGAAAAAAGTGAAAAAAAATTGTGTTTGCTGGACATACACACAAATTTCTCAAGTTTTCTTACATCGAATATATATATCATTCGAAAGGTCTAAGTTTCTTTCATCTAAAACCGGTAAGAAAGTTGATAATCAACTAAGTTATAGGCTTATAAGTGCGCAAAGGTACACAAAACTGGTTTTTTAACGGTAAAAATACTCGACAAGACCTACAAGAAAAATAGTATCACTTCCCAGGTATTTTTTACTGTCGTACCGTGTAATTCAAAAGGAACAACTAAATACCGTAGTGGCCAGATAAAAGTTAACATCTTATACATTTTGAAAATCAAGTGAAATTGATTTCAAAAGTTGAAAATTGTATTCGAATATTGGTTATTTGATAAGTTTGACAAAAATATCTTTTACTTGAAGAAAATGCGTTTCCATAATTTTTTTTTTCAAAGTAAACGGTGAGTATGAGGAAGGAACATTAAATTATGTAAATGTGCGAGAATTTATTTTTTATTGCTAGCTATTAAATAATAAAAAAATAAAGATTTTTATGCTTGATGCATTTACCTCATGTTTAGGTAACAGACATGGCATCAAGTCTCGGCAGTGTTCGACCTTTAAACTTCTACTTAAAATTGTTTTTCGAGTTCTTCTTCAACTCATATTTTTTAGAGCTACCCAATAGTTCTCAATAGCGTTCATATCTTTTCTGTTTTCGAACTATTTCTGCAAATCAGTGCCAGTTTTTCAAGATATTGTTTCGCCATAAATAGCAAATTATAGAAATTACATAATATCGTTATTTGTTTAATAAAATAAAGATTACCAATTTAAAAAATATCATAGTTGTAATTTTAGCTCTACAGTTTAGCGCAGAGTCGCCTTGGAAAATTAACGAGGGTTCACTGGGGAAATTTCTGCCAAGCTTAACAGAATGTGGGGGAATTTTAATTACGGGTTCAACAATTTGGTATTTATAAACGACACATTAAACGTATTTGAATATATTGACAGCAGTAATAACTTTTCGGAGCCATCAATTTATATCTTATACCAAGTGGTCAACAATCCAATTTCCAAATCGACTCTGAGCTAAGCTGTAGAGATGAAAATATATGTATGATATTTCATAAAATTATATAATTTCAATAATTTTATATTTATGGCGAAGCAATGGCCCTTATTATGAACTGCGTTCGATCTTCGACTGTAGTCGAATGCCCTGATCGAACGAATTTGAGTTTGGTATTATGACATGCTTTCGATAGAGAATAGCGTTATTGTGAATTTTGCTCATTTTGGCTTGTTGACGATAGTTTATTTCTATCAGCTGATCGTCATTTTGAAAAATAAATACAATTTGTTTAAAAATGAAGTAGAAAAAATAAGGACAAAATACAAATAATGGTTCAACCATTCATTGGAAGAGGATGAGAGCTTGATGGAACTGGCCAGAAGTAGAAAACGATTAAGTGCAGCCTTTCGAAAAAGCTTTGGCAGTTACGAAATTCGTGTACAGATTTCTACAGAACTTACAACTGACCAAAGAGGCGTTTGTGGACTTGATGACTACTACAGATGAACTGCTCAAGCAATGCACATGAGCAAGATCAATCCCAAACATATTAAAATTGGCAACAGTTCTGCGATTTTGTGCTCAGAGATCACTCCAACTAAACATTGGGAATGAGAATACTCTTGGACTTGCTTAGCCCACGGTGTCTGTGGTGTTATCAGAGGCTTCAGATGTCCTGAAAAATTGTTTTTGCCAAAGATGAATAAAATTCAATAAAGCGAATGCCGGGAATTATTGGTTGGTCCTAAACCATTTAGTTCTTTCTTCGTCGCACAGAACTTTTGAGGAAATACCCTTTGCAATCAGAGGATTTGCTTTCCAACAATTATACAAGTTTCTATAACTGCAATGTGTTGCTCACCACTTTAAACCTGCAAAAAAATTTTCAAAAACTGTTTAAAATTAGTTTTTAGACCTCAAAATGCAAAAAGAAATGACAAAATACTTAAATTTTTAACAATTATTACTCAGCATACATCGTATCGAAAGCAAAATTGCGTTCGATAGAAAATTCGATGCGCAACGAAAATTTCGACAGAGTTGCACTGCTCATAATACGAATTTCACATTCGATATTCGATCTTCGATAACCAGCAAAGATCGAACGTCGAAAGCAGCTCATAATAAGGGCCAATATCTGAAAAACACTGGCACTGATTCGTAGAAATAAATAGAAAACAGAAGAGATCTGCACCCTATTGAGAACTATCTAAAAAAGAACTTATTCGGAGAACTAGCTCTCTCTCAATTAATTATATAATACTAATAATAAATACTCTCATTCGAATTTGATATTTTCTTAACTCCTCCCATTTCAATATATTTTCAATACTCGAGTCAATTTACTGTAAATTTAGATATTGTACTTCTATGAATAAAACACTTGCGATTGAATTGCCAGAGAAGACACACGGTTTTTTTTTCATTCCATTTATTTCCTTCGTTTTTCGTGTTTTAGCAAATTGTTAAAGTGGTTCACAAAAACGCTTGTCATCTCTGAAACATTGGTGACCCGACGTGATCGGTTCGATAACAAGTAACACAATTGTTCGATATAATTTCACATACCTTTACATTTTCGATTTTACTCGATCAAAATTGGATCAAATTAATTACAATTTCCAAATCGGTATATTTTTTTTATATAAATTTCGCTTAATCCGTTATTCGCCACGTTTCCGTTATAAGCACGTTTACTCTTTTGCTCAAGCAATGACAAAAGGTCAAAAAAGAAGAGGTGCCGTTTTCGAGCAAACGGTAAATCAAAGTAGCAGATTTCTAAAACGGAAAGCGCATGGGTTTTAAAGCAAATTATCACGATGAAAGATACAGCAATATAAAACACCCTAGACCATTTGGATGACTCGCTTTTGGCTGTGAGGCTAGCACAGCTTGAAAGATTACAGTTGCAGTTTGAAGAAGTACAGTCGCAGCTTGAAGTAAAAAACAATGACAAAATAGAAAGTGGTGCGCGTAGCGAATTTCTTAAAGCGTTAACATCAGTAAAATCCAAAATAACTAAAGTCCTTAGTAGGCGTTCCATTGCCGATGCTCGGTCGTTCACTCGTAGACAGCTGCCATTAGAAGATTCGTCCGCACCTACTGTATCATTTTATGCGAAATCACGTTTGCCTCCACTTCGATTGCCACATTTCCATGGCGTAGTTACTGAATGGTCAATGTTCCATGCCGTCGTTGACAAGGAGCCAAACTTGAGCAACATCGCGAAATTTCAATATTTGAGATCCAGCTTAAGTGGCGTAGCTCTGGATGCAGTGCGTTCCTTGGAGATAAATGTTGAAAATTACACAAAAGCGGTGACATTGTTAAAATCACGATTTGATATTAAAAGAGTTCAATTTCAGGCACACATCAAAGAAATTTTTGCATTGAAGACAATGGCTGAAGGCTCTTTGGGATGTCTACGGGAACTCAGCGACAAGTTTAACACGCATTTGCGAGCATTACAAACCATTGCTACGAAAGAAGAACTACTTGATGGATTACTTATTTGTTACGCAAGCAAGGTGGAAAGAGAAGGCTCCGGCGCACCATCTACCGTCGTGGGACTCGATGGCTACATTTTTAGAAACAAGAGCTCGCATGACGAATAAAATAAGAAACAATTTAATCATAATCAAACTTTTGTTACAACCAATTCTACAAAAGGTTGTGTATTTTGGAATGCTTTGGAGCATGTAATTTCGTCTTGCTCCTTATTTCTAAATTTATCGCCATCCCTGCGTTTCAAAGAAATTAAAAAATTGCAGCTTTGCATTAATTGCTTACGGAAGGGGCACGGTGTAAAAAACTGCCGGTCAGGCTCTTGCAAATATTGCTCATCTAAGCATCACTCTTTACTACATTTGGCTCCAGTCCGACAATCAACGGTTGAAAGTGTCAACGCCCTTATTGATGCCAAAACTGCTCTTGTCACTGACTCCAAACATATACCTCAGTCTCTTAATCAAAATCGTGTCTCAAAAAGATTTATCATGCTCGCTACTGCCATACTAATCAGCTGCGATTGAAAAGGTCGAAAACGACAACACTCATTTCGGGCAGTGACCAATCCGGTTTAACCGCTAATGAAAGCGTGATTATCTCGTTGAAATCAGCTGACCAATCAGTCCCAACCATTACTACAAATCAGCCTGCGGCTAGTCTTTCAAATATAGAATGGAAAATTCCGGCAAACATACAACTAGCTGACCCTTCTTTCTTTAAACGTTGCGTTGGGCAAATTCATCTAAAGTCGGGCTTACCAATTTTGCAAAAAACCAAATTAGGGTAGATCGTATCAGGAAATGTCGAGTGATGTCATCGTGCTGCACTGTTGCTGCCAGGGAATTGGATGGAAACGTCGACTTTGATTTTGTTCTCAATGATTTGGTAAAAAGGTTTTGGGAAGTAGAAGGCCACACTTTAAATCAATGTTTTCTATTTTTGGGTTATTTGTGATTAACAAATTATTCTTGTTTTCCACTAGTTTTAATTCCAGTACTTTTTTGGTCGCTGTAGCCTAGTGGTTAGTGTGTTGGACTGCTACGCAGAGGTGCCCGGGTTCAAATCTCGGCACGCTCAAAAAAATCAAAAATAGAAAATAAAAATTTTTCTACATGGCACCACCTCTTGGCTGGCAATGGCAAACCTCCAAGAGTAAAAAAATGTCTATGAAAAGTTTTTCACTTTGCCGTTCGGATTCGGCATAAAACTATAGGTCCCTTCCATTCGTGTATAAATATAACTGACACAACATGAATGGATGCGAAAAGCTCGGCCTTGGCCCTCCATGGGCTGTTGTGCCATAATAGTAGTACTTTTTTTTCAACTCTTTTAATTTTATATTGACATTTACGTTGTTTGTTTTGATTTCTTTAATTTATTTTTTTTTATGCTTGTTTTCTTCTATTAGTCTGCCTATTTCTCTTATAATATAATTACTTTGGTGTTCACTTGTTTAATTTACTTAATAATTTTCGTGTACAGATTACTTAAGCTTCTGTTTATTCACTTTTTTCAGTAGTTATTTTTGTTTTTATATTTTTAATTCTTTTTTATTATTTGACTCACTATTTTAGCTTGTTCACGTCTGCTATGATTCTTTTATTGACTCCAAGTGACTGCATTTGAGTTCAAGGTTACTCAAGTGACTCCGAGTGACTTCAGCGACTCCAAGTGACTTCAAAGCAGTCATGATTTTGAAGTCATTAGATTTGCAGTCTCATGATTTAAAAAAAAAGACTGCACTCCCTTGACTCTAAAAAAGACTTTTCTAAATGAATAACCAATCGGCGACTCCAAAAAAGACTTCCAACTGCATTTTTTATTTTGGAGTCAAATGCATTATTCAATAACAGCAATCAAAAATTATTATTCATTTGTGACTTATATCCTTAATTGATTGCCTCTTTCACAGCTCTGCTTTGCTTTGGAATTGAAAAAAAATATCTGAAAGACTCCAAACTTATCAAAAAACCAATATTCCAAATGTAGTAGACAGAAACTTAAGTGCAAATATGTATGTTTAGTTTTTCAGGGAAGAGGAACATAACATTAACCCTTTCATGCTCGATATTGCCTATATGCAACATTCACTTTGATGTGGCATAAAATAGCAGTTTAACACATTTTACTTGTAATAATATATTCTGTTGTATGAGGTATTCTTCACGTTTTCTGGTTGCCAAACATTTGAAAATTGAAAATTGTTGAAATGCATTTGTTGAAATCAAGTCAAAAACCTAAGTGCAACAATTGTTCGTAAAATCTTTTCCACTAATTTTTCAAAAAATTGCTTTAACATAAAATAATAAAATAAAAAACTAAGCGGAAATTTTTTAAATAAAATATGTTTATAAAAGATATGAGAATATGGAAATAAAAAAATTGGTAAAAATGGATTGTCCAGTGGTTGTCTTTTTAACTATTCATAAAGGGCAAGCAAATCAACATAGTGGAATAAAATTTGGTGTCATAACTGTGAAATAGTAAAGTAACCATGTTTTCTGAATAAAATCTTTCCACTAATCTCTTTTAAAAATCGGGCATGAAAGGGTTAATGTATTTCTCCTGTAGCATGTGAACCTACTTGAATTTGTTCCCCTGAATTTAAGCCCAACTAAAATAGTTTTGCATTATTTTATTCACTACTATTTCGAATTTTTGCCGACATATGTACATAAGTATCATGTGTAGAGAATTATGTCAAACTGTTTGTACATAAAAAAGATTATATCAGTATGTACTGAGTCAGAAATTTCTTATCATTGACTTCACTATCAATTACACGCAGATGATTTACAACTATTGATGAAAATACTACAAATTGGTAGTTCTTAATTTTCTTAATTTTCCAACTTATAAAGTAGTACATACAAATATTATGAGGAAATTGTTGCTATGCCATAATATGCATTTGTAATATATTCTAAATAGTGTAAGTCTCTGCCTGAATTATAATTTATAATTCAGTTTCACAAGATATTATTGTCCAAGTATCAATTTATTTGCAATAGAATCGCATACACCAAATGGCGAGACTCGAGAATAGTTCGTAATCAATTATGGCACAGCGTTAATGTGATGAAATAATTTTTAAAACATTTTTATCAAAACAAGCAATCTTTTTCAAAAGTGTAGCAAAAGCGTGAGGAGGGGAGCGGGCCCAAAAATGAATCTTTAATACGTTACCCCCTATTAAAGAGGAATAATTGGAATCACTGATGAAGATACAATAAATAATGGAATTTTTAATGGAATTTAATTCCGACCGGTGAACCCGCAGTATTTTACAATTTGATCGCCTTCGTATTGTTGCTAATTTCGCATTCTGTTCACACGATTCTCCAATAACATTAGCCGCTGTCATCCACTAACAAACTCAACGTACATATTCATACATTCGTAACTCTTCAGAATATCAATTTGCATAATACATTTCAAGTTCTCTAATTCTTAAAGGCAGGGCCGTAGCCATGATTTTTTTTCGGGGGGGGGAGGTTTTATTCGAAGAAAATATTCATAAATAATTTTTATGAAACCGATGTTTAAATACAATAAATTAGATACGATGATGTATTTGATCGACCCTATAAGACTAAGGACAAGAGTCGGTAAATGCCTTGAAGCTTTAGGATTTGTTCTTTCCAAGTTTTTTTTTAATCTTAACCTAAAACAAAAGTGGCCGAAAATGGCAAAAAAATCACAAAATAATCAATTTAAAATTTTTCAAGTAAATATTATTCAGTATGAATTCCAGTAAATATTCAAAGTAAATTTCAAGTAAATATTATTCAGTATGAATTCCAGTGCATTTTTTTATCGTGAAATAATACATAATTTTGATAACTCATTGACTTCCCATTACCCATTACCTTAAAAAAATTACCAAAAATGCTAAAAATAGTCAGAGGCTTATTTTTCCAAATAATTATCAGTAGGAATTTGGGCCATTATCATTGATGAGGAGCCCGGATGATGTTGGCATATATTCCCTAAATTCGAACAGTCACAGCATTAAAAGGGATCTTCCGAGCAACAATGGGTTAAAGAATTAATTACAATTTAAGATTGTCTCCAAAAATTTTGGAGCTGATCCACTAACACTGCCCGAATAATATAGTTCCTAGTGTTTGCGAATGAATTTTCCATGCTGAACACAAATCTGAGGTCAGGAAGTTCGCATTACGTCACGTTTTGGAAAAAATAAGACTGAAACCATTAAAATAGCGTTTTTGACGTGACATAGTGACATAGAAAAACTATCAATACAAAATTGTTCAGCATCACCTTCTCTTTTTGAATCCGAAGTCAAACCTCATGTCAAAGAAAACAAATCAGATTTGGTCCCATAGTGTAACTAAGATTTCAAGTTTACTTGACTTTTTAGAAAAAAAACGATGGAAGAAAAAAATATTTAAAGGGGCCAGTCGCTCTTGAGCGGAGTAGGACTGCGTACACTATTGCGCAAAACTATTGAGCCTATTGCCCTCATTCAACTTTCATTCCATAAAGTATTAAAAATATTTTTAATAGCACAAATATCAACAAATTTTACATAAAAATCTAAATTTTGGTTCAAACAGCGAAAATGTTCTGAATGTTCTTTTTTCATTAGGTTTTTTTGGTTCATATAGAGTAAAAAAGTGTACGAATTAACGAAATAAAAATTATTTCTGTTTCAGTTGAAAATTTCGGCTGTTGTCGTGTACGCAGTTCTACTACTTCGACGGGGAGATATATAGGATATACCATGGTTTATTCCGCCATTTTGAAACATTTTAGTGATGAAATATACTTGGAAGATTGATTGTCTATGCTGTAAAAATTTGAAAAATCACCTTTTCCGGGTCTAGAGACACTGACGCTCTTCAACTGGATATGTGGCTTTTAGTTTCACTATAAAGGTAATGAAAATAAATGAGTCGTTACATATCGAAAACGTCTAAGTCCTTAGTTTGGATTTTTGGTTTAGCAGGTCTTCTCCAACATACAAAAACTTTTTTAAAAAAGCTAAGTCAACATAAATATACTGGATAAAGTCGAAAAAAAAGATATACTTAAATATTTTAAAGTTGCTTAAGTAATCGTATGCGTCTAAATCAAATTGCACAAGCCCTTCTAAGAAAATTACATCACATCATTGGACTGATTTTTGAACTGACAGTTTTTACTATTTATAAAAATTTAGTTTTGTAAAATTTTATCAAAGTCTAGTAACTTTTTCTTTGATTATATCAAAACTGTACGAAGGGCTTGTCCTTAGCTTTATTTTCCAATGTTTTTCTTTTCGCGTAATGGTTCTAAAAACTATTTTCTAAATATGTTTCAGGTTTTGCAACAGCAACATTAAAAGAACTGCAAGAAAAGTAAGAATCTTAAATTTCCGAAACTATTTTATATTAAACTTAAGCGATTTTGATATTTATCTATTTGTATTTTCTTTCTATGTCTGTAGAATTTCACAACTGTTTTTCTTTCAAATAGACTTTTTCTGATTACATATAAATAGACAGGTATAAGTAAATTTTCCGTACAAGATTTTGTTTACCTGGCGGATAATTTGCCGGTCTCTTAAGAGATCTAACTAACGAGTATATCACAAAACCCAGAAGTGTCGTGACCAGGAAGACAAACGCACTCATTTTTCTTGGATCTTTTTCAATGTCCACACAATATCATCGAAATTGTATGTTAATCGCCTCAATCACGATTCGCTTTAGTTTGTTGCCGCCTCACGATTGAGTTGATTTATCCGCGTTTGCGTCTTATTGCTCCGATAATTTTATTAAAACTAATTGAGTGAATGATTAGTTGGAAGCATGTTCGGAATTGCGATAAGTTTTTTTATTGTGTGCCTCATGCGGTTGCCGCACATTTGTTGATAATGGAATGAATGAAAGATAGAATGAATGATTGGCTTTGGATTTGAAAAAGATTTTTAAAATAAAAGTGTGTGCTTTATTTACAAGTGTGATATTTAAAGTGAGAGAAAAACTATTAATAGAGCTTGTAATTACTTTGAGATATCATTTTGAAAATTAGGTCAATTCTTACTAAATTTTTAAGAAATTTTTATTTAACGCTACACTGTGTGACAAAATAATTTGTAAGAGATTACATCTAATTGGCGCACCAAAAAATTAAAATTTGTTTAGGGAATTTTCATTTGAAAATACTTAAAATGCATTTAAGGGTTTATTCAATTTATTTACATATCGATGGTCATACGTTGACCCCTCGTATGTAGTTTTTCACCACTTTTGGAAGAGACGATAAAAAAGCATAAAATACACATAAAGAATATGTAAAATTGGGTTTTAAATCATTTTAAATAAGAAAAATATATTTTTGGAATTTATTTTGATTTTATTTTTATATATTGTTCATAGAAATTTATTGCGTTATTGTCTTGTCTTCCAAAAGTGGTGAAAAAGTACTTACGAGGGGTCAACGTATGACCATCGATATGTTGAAGTATAGAAAAAAAATTTTTTAATGAAAAAATTCCAATTTTAGATATATGATTTTCTTTTTTGCAAAATGACAACGAAAAAAGTGTGCTGCGATGAAATTTTTATGGTATATTTTGAAAATCCCTGCTTAATAAGTAACAAGAAATGTCAATATTTCATGACTTATAAGCTAAAAACAAAATATATTAATTCATGACAAATCCATATAATCATAAAATTGTTAAACGAGCTAATTTTACAAAACCCTCTGGGTATTTTGTTACTGAATATGCATACTTCCCACCAAAACAAGCGTTCCCGGTTCGAATTCGATGACTTTACATTTTTTGCACAATGTAATAAAACGTTTTCAATTAAACATTTCATATAGTTTTTATATGGTTCACATTCACCAATATTTTTCTTTTTATTTTTTTTTTTTAGTTCAAATTCTCAAACTCCAATCCCGTTTTTCACAAATTTTTACTTTGGCTCCCCCTTAGAGAAATGGTATCGGTACTCGATACTTTTAACCCGATGCCCGATACTTTTTTACTCGATACTTTCATTATGAGTACCTGTACTCATTGAGTACATTGATGCTGATATCGAAATTTGATACTTTTCAAAATTTCCAGTACAAAATTAATACTAAAAAATGCAAATGCAAATGCAATCAAAATTAAACAGTACGACTAGGTTGATTCGATGCAAGTAAATACAAGTAAAAACTCGATACTTTTCATTCGATTCAAGTACTTTTTTTACTCGATGCTATACCATAAGTATTTTACTTGGTATCGAAAAAAAGGGTCAATATCGGATACTCGATACTTTTGGAAAATATTTATTTACAAAACTGAAATATTGCTATACAACATTTAAAATTGTGGATCATTTTACAATATTTTACAGCAATCAATAATATATTTCAGTCCATACTGCAATATTTCTATGTAAGAAAATATTGCAGTACAGTATTGAAGCTCTAGAAAGTATTGCCGGACATGCATGTAGAACATAATGTTTATTGAAACCTTTTCATTAAAATAAAATATTTTGAACAAGCTTTAATCTGTTGATTAGTTTTCCTTCTATTATAAATTTTCTAGCGATTTGCTAATATCATATACTTAAGTTAACGTAATTTCACGTGTTTCCAGTGGAAATATCTCAAAACCATGATGTATAGGAGAAAAACTCGTGTTGAATAGTGTAAACTGTAGGCTCAACCATGTTGTATCACAATGAGCCGTTCTGCTCTGAAAGTTTTCCTAGGCAGCCACTTAAAAAAAAAAGTGTAATTTGTCTCTTTAAACGAGTATTCGATACAAGTACATATTCGATAATTTTCCCCGATATTTTCTGTAGCATCGATACTTTTATTCGATACAAGCAATGAGTAAAAAGTGAAAGTACTATGTAGTTATCGAATCTACACTAAGTACGGCTTATACTTTTTTGAATATATGTAAAATCAGATAATGCTAATTTATATTTAGAAATACATACTACAAATTGCTACCTCTTCTTCAACCACGTATCTACATTTTGGGCGAAATTGAGTTTGTTTTGCTTACATTGTATAAAATCACCTAAGAATCCAGATAGAAGTAAGTTCTCAGCGAGTTTGAATGAAAAAAGAAATTTTAGAGCCAGCTCTTCAACCTCGTATCTTCACTTGAACACGAAAGTTGCTTTAGTTTTTTTTTTTTCGTTTTCTGACAAAATGGTACTTTTGGAGATACGTGCTGCAAGAATAGAGGCAGCAAAATTGTTGAACAGAGGATAGGTCGGTTGAACAGAGGTTGTGCCACTTTTGTAGTTAAGATGCGTTATGTCTCTTTTTTAAATAAATATCTACATTTTTTATTTACATAAGTTCATTCATTATTTATAATACATTTAAAAAAGTTAATAAAAACTAAAAATTTACACATAATTCGCAAATTTTTTAAGCGCTTTTTATGATTTTTTTTTAGCAAAGGTTGATTAACTCTATGGTTTTTGACCAGTAATAGCGTAAGTCTGAAAATCTCATTTCGAGTAAGCATGGTTTGAAGTTAATGTGATTAGTTGTCCATTCTATGTAAGCGAATACGTTTCTTTTTTTATAACTTTTGCTTTAACCCTTAAATGTGCAATACGTCCGATGTCAATTAAAAACATACTTTGAGGCAGTATGTGTGATTCCAAACAACATTTGTTCTATTAGTTTTCAAATAAATTAGTTTAAGGTACCGTAATTTCTATTTACATGGTTGGCTAGTTTAGTAACCTTTGGGGATTATCTGGAGAATAAATTGAAATATGTATATATGTATATGTAATAGTTTTTATAAACAATTATTTGGTGTTATCCCATATCGTTTGCCACAAATTTTTTATCACGGCAATATATTTGTTATATAAAAATTCGAAAATAAAAAAGCTTATTTTAAGTTTGTGGTTCAAAATTTCGAGTTAAAAATAACTCTAACTATACGATAGTTGTTATTTCCCCATTCTTTGAATTGAATTTATAAAAACTTATCTTTTTTTCCATGAGGCTTTTTTCAGACGATGCATATATGCATCAAAAACTATTTAAGGGTTGAAAACATAGAATTTCGGGGATTTTAGTTACATGTGCATTCTAATAAAAAGAATGCGATGGCATTTATAACTCAATTCTGTTTAAAGTCGACTTAAGCGATTAAATATTGCTTTTGACCACAGAATTTTCACCGTATCAACTTAAAAATTTGTAGACACATTTTTGAAAATATATACTTTAACCCTAGATTGGTAATCTTTGTCGATTCGACAAACACCATTTACACATTTTTTAAAATTTCTCTTTGTTATACCTCGAAGCAAATTGCTTAAAAATAACCAAATCCTTAGGTCCGTTCCCGTACTTTTTGGGTAAAGTCTGGTAAACTGAGAGTAAACGAAAAATGCTCTCTCTGATACACAAAAATGCACAAAAGTATGGAAACGCACTAAACCACTTTTCTTGCACGAAACAAAACGTCAAATTTTAACGACAGTTATACTCAAAAAACAAAGTTTCTGTGATATTTAAGAAAACAAAAATTGTTATATCTTACAAGAAATCATTAACTTGTGGAGAATGTAGTTAAAAATTAACTAATATACTATTAATTAATTTTCAAATGTCTTTCAAACATTTTCCATTTTAAATATCACTTATTTTTCAAAAGAAGAAGACAATTACTCTCTCATCTCTGCTCTCATTTGCAAGTTTTTTGGGCTGTTTTGGGCGCTTCCTGGGCTGTTTTGGGCGAACGCGTTCACCCGGGTTGTAGTACGGGAACGGAGCTATTTTTAAAAATATATACGGTGCATATTAGATCCGTTCCCGTACTTTACCGCGGGTGCACGAATTTGCCCAAAAGCGTTCCCGTACACAAAAACCTTGCAAATGAGAGCGGAGATGAGAGAGTAATTATCTTCTTCTTGCACGAAACATCCAGCATTTTTTCTTCGGGTAAAAATTGTGAAAGTTTCAAACAATAGCTCTGTTCACGTACTTTTCCATCAAAAACTTTCAGGGAGAGAGTAAAAGAAAGATTGAGAAAAAAATTGTCACAAAGAGAAACTATCAGAAAAGGTACGTGAACAAAAAACTTTTAAGAACTTTCAACTAAACAGTTGATCTGTTGTTTATTTTAAGCGCGAAAAAATATTGTGCAGTTTATAATTTAATTTAATTCATTTAAAATCACTTCGTGTGGCACACTCGCATTCACAAATATTTGCATTTTCAACATCATAAATTCACTTTAACAAATTTAACACAACCAAAATTATTGTTGACATTTTTATATTTGACAGTTGTTTTTTTTCGGCAGCTGATAATTTGTGAAAGTAAAAATTCTACTTTCAACTACTTTTTTCTCTCTCACATTCTTACGCTCCCGTTTGTCTCTCTCTTTGAAAGTTTTTCGAGTACGTGAACACTTTTCAAATGAAAAATATTAACAATTGTGAAAAATTTTTTTTGTACGTGAATAGACCTAATCATATATTTGTGTTTATCAGCTGTTTTGCTTTTGTGAAAATATGTAGAAAATTTTAAATTAATAAATAAGTAAGGAATTTTTAGAAAAATAAATGTTATATAAAATGCAAAATGTTCAAAAAACATATAAAAATGTATTAGTTGTATATTTATTAGTTTTTAACTACATTCTCCACAGATTAATGACTCGAGTGTCTGTTCAACTTCTAATAATGTAGGAGCTTCTGGTATTCCTGAATAATGCAAATGGCGACGAAAAATCTTCAGAAGTAGTCAGGCAAATAATTTATGTTTAATTTTTTCATTATTTATTTATTTTCTTGTAAGATTTAACAATTTTTATTTTATTAAATATCGGAGACACTTTGTTTTTTAAATTTAACCACCCCCATGTTAAGCGAGGTCTACCTGTATGTAATATTAAGAATATATCATAAAACTACATACGAGTTTTTATTATTTTTTGCTGTTTATATTTGTAAAAAATTTGTTGAGTATTTACCTCTTGACACTAGAAAAAGATTAGTTATACAATTAATTCTGCCAATAATTTCTTATGCTGACCTTGTATATAGTAAATTAGATTCCCATTTACTGCATAAGCTTGAACTAATTTTCAATAACGCTACAAGATATGTTCATGGCTTGAAAAAGTTTGATCTCATTTATGACTGGAGAAAGGAATTACTTGGCTGCAATTTGGTAGATTACCTCAGGGTCAGAAATTGTATCTATCTGCATAAACTTATTATGACCAGAACTCCAGGATATCTGTATGATAAATTACTGTTTAGCCAGTCTAATCGAATCAGTTGCTTGATCCCCCAAAATATAAATACTTAAACTCATCGACACTTTTTTTTATTAACACCATTCGAATCTGGAACTCATTGCCTAATTATTTACGATGTGTTGTCAACAGTGGCGAATTTAAGCGATTACTTTTTCAATATTTCTCTAAGAAAATAAAAAAAATACCAATTACCTAATATAATTTTTTAATTTATGTATGTTTAGTTTTTAAGTATAAAAACATACCTTAGTGATTAAGTTACACTGTGTTCGCAATTACTATTATTGTACGAAAACAGTTTTATATCATGTACTTCGTGTTTTTTAAATAAATAAAACATAAAATAAATTATATTTTTTTGTACCGTACAAAACCAGGGTATGGCCAAAATCTGGTTTTAGTGACTTACACCACTTTTGCTCTCCACTACATTTTTATTTTAGTTTGAGTACCTTTTTGGGGCTCCAAAATATTAGTTCCATTGAGAGCAATGCCGTTAGTGCTGACAATGAGACAGGTGTCGTTTTAATACCTTTATTGCACTTGATAGCATGAACAGAAATATCTGCAATTTACCGTAGACGCCATTCCCATAATATTGAGTATGGGGTGCTTTCAATCGGCACTAAAATAATACATTCTATTATTTTTTATTATATTTTTATTTTTTAAAATGCAGCTATGTAGTTTAGTACTTTAGTTTGTATATGTACGTACAGTAAGGTGGCCCGAATGAATGCACGTGTTTCTTTTTAAATGCGTCCCTGAAATTATGCGAATATTAAAAAAACTACTAACTACAAAGTTGTAAATTAGATGGGAAAAATTTAGAACTCGCTCATCGAGTATAGCTGTATGTTTTCCATTCCGGAACCATAATTATATATCTTTTTACTAATCCGTCGCTCATTACCTTTCATTAGCCCATTAATTGAAAACGGAGCGAAAACGCACCACTAAAAAAGTGTGTTTTTATAAACTAAAAGTATGATTTTTATAGGCTAAAAGTGTTATTTTTATAGATTAAAAATGGTGCGTTTTTTCACTATTGTCAATTAATGGGTTATAGAGTCAACAATTATTAAAATTGGTGCAGAAATAACTAAATTTTGGACAACATTAACATACGTGTATGCTTTTTTCTAATAAATTACATTCATATACATTATATTTATGTCTTATTTAAATATTTCATGATGCCTTTTTTTGATCATAAGTAGAATACACTTTTTTTCTTCATGCATTTAGCGACCACCTTATTTTGCATATTCTTACGTACAAATGCATGATTGCACTACAATGTACTTGAATGTAAGTAGAATACTTATAAAATACACCTATACATATGTAAGTATATAACTGTAATTTGAACTTATAGGAAAACTGAGTTCTTCGCAATGATATATTCAATATCGGTTGTCCACGGGTTTTTGAAGGCGCGCCATTCACTTTGCAGTTGTATGAAACTATTATCCTTACAACGAAATCGATATACTTGAGTAGTAACTTTTTCCGGTACTTGTAATACCATTTTGTGAGACTCAGCTAAAGCAGGAATATCTTCATGATGGAAATATTCATAAAAACTTGTACCAAGAATTTCTTGAGGCAAAAATCCAATCACCAAAGTAGCTCTATACAAAATTTTTTATAAAAACCATTAGCTCAAGTTGAGGGTAGACAATATCAAATTATTGCACTTACCTTTGATCAATGAAAAGAAATTTTCCGTCCACAGAATGCCGTGATATAAATAGTACATGTCGAACATTTGGGTGATTATGCAATGATGATGGCACATTTGATTCCAGTACGTTGGGAGGAATTCTACCAATTGCAACCAAACTGGAAAGATTTGTCATTTGATCCTCGCTATCACCATCCTGATCGTCATCTTTAATAGGCGTCCATGATTTTAAATAGCCGGTACACTGGATTACTCGGTATTTGTGATCTACACTAAGCTTGGATTTCCGTTTAGTGGAACTGCGTGAACTTGATGACGTGTCGGATTCCTCCTTAATTTGATTATTACTGGATTTCAATTTCATCCGGCAGAAAAACGAACGTCTTGCTCCCGGACACAGTCGGCACAAACTCTGTGGGATGTCGGTTTTAACAGGAAGCATCGCTGAAATATAGAGAATTATATACATTTATATCGCTGCTTTAGTTTGCTAAGGCCCCAACATCAAATTTTTCAATATCGAGTTTTTGATGGATTATGATAAAGAGTGTCCACTTCCGCCTGAGCCAAAAATTTTAGAGACCTACACCAATATTTTCTTTTAATTTAAAAGAAGTGTTTTAGATTAATATTGAATTGCGTATTACGTATCTGAAGAAGTTTTTTGGCAAATATAAGCGAGTGCAATAATTCATTAGAATCACTTTCTTTCATTTTTAAAACTGGTTTTCGCATCTGTGTATTAGTAACCACAAAACAAAAATTTCTGCGATATTGGTTATAGGTAACCAAAATAAATTTTCAGTTGCGATATTGGTTCTGGGCAACCAAAATAAAATATTGGTTGAGGTAATTGTTATGGGCAACCAAAAAACAATTTTGGTTATGGTAATCGTTATTTTTAATAAATATTTATAAGGTTTAAAAAATAATGCGTACCTGCACTTTTTTAAATATTTCCTATAACAGTTATGCCCCTGAAATATACTCTGCTGTATTTTTTGACAGTTTCGAATCAACAATAATTAATAAAGCACGTACCAATAAATCATTCAACCTCGTTTTTTTTTTTTGTATCGAACTGGGCCGCAAAACTGTACTAACCAGCCTAAAGTGTACTGAAAAAATCTATAAAAACTACCTATATAAATAAGATTGCATATACACTGGCGGTCACAAATACCGCACCACTTGCAAAACTGCTGCAATTTCGGTAATATTTCCTAACTTAGCCCAAATTTCCCTTCCTTTGTAAAGGAGGTTCCCTTGTTTATGTTTTAAGAATGTATTTAAGCGGAATGTGCCATTTTTCATTGCGTTTATTTGGCGAAAAAAAAGAATTTAAAAAAAAGTGCCAAAAACAAGTGCAAACTATAAACAATTGTCGCGACACCAAAACGTCGAAATTTTTGTTCTTAGGATCAAGGAGTGTCATAAAGTTAAATACCTGAAGAAATCTGATGCCTACATTTGACTGCTTTCGGACTGATCCAGAAAAAATGCAATTTGTGCCCGCTTGAAAGGACAAAGCATTGAAAGGCATAACCTAAAAAGAACCATAAATTATCAATTTAAAAGTGCAGTCACAATAAGGACTGAGCTAAAGAGCTATTACAACGTGAATATAAATGTCGAAACCTTACGCAGAAAGAAACGAAAATTCGGTCTGTATGGTAGACGATCAGCCAAAAAGTCGTTGTTGACGAATTGGATGATAACAAATCGCCTGGCACGGACTAAAAGAGACTCGAGAAAAGTTATATTAATTAATTATTATTTAATCTTCGGTACGTGCGTCGGTCAGATATAGAACAGTACAAGGATAACTGTGTTGCGAAAATAGTCAAGTTCCAACAAAGTCATGTGGCTTAACCCTCTAGTTCCCAAATTTTTGATTGATAAAAAACAAATCGGAATTGATTAATATTGGCTTGAAAATTATAAACTGATTTAAAAACCCAAAAAAAAAAAAAATTAATGGGCGTGGTTTTATGAAGTGGGAAAGTTTGAACGCCTAATATAAAAAATTCAAATTCTCAGCTATCCATAGCTAGTTTTTTTATCTGGATAATATGACGGGAAGTAATTTATTTATTTTTTTCACTTTTATTTCAACTACAATCAAAACAATTAATTTTCCTATTTTTCAGACATTTTTGACTTTGACTGTCGCTAACTTCTGTAATACGCATCATAGCTCATAACTGATGCATTTTTTTTTTTGAAAGCTTGGGAAATTCCCTAAACGATATGATAAAATGTAGCAACAGAAAACTGTTATGGTGGCAAATCTATCCCTTTGGAGAAGGCCGTCTAGAGGCGGGCTTGGGAACTAGAGAGTTAAATGGATTTTTCCTACTATATCTGGGGTCCCTTATGCTATATTAAAGGGGCTGTGAACGCCAAAAAATATGGCAAAAATTTTATGGAGCAATTGCTGTAAGCCAATTGTGTTGTGCTTTCGCTCATTAATGACATTATTTTTCCGGACGAATTCTGCGGATATCATCGCGCCGAATTGGTAAGGTTTAGTTAGTAATTAATGCCTAATGTTTGATAACTTTAAAAATAGTAAAAAGGTTAGATTATTGATTCTTATTTGTTTGCAGATTCAAAATGTTTTCGATGATGTTAGAATTTAATGGTGGGAATGATTAATGGCGCGGTTTCAGTCTGATAGAGCACCTCTGTCATATAATGAAACGGAAAGTTGCTCAAAACATGCCAAGGAATAAAAAAAACCCTTTTTGGAATTCTGAAAAAAGTTTGGTATTAAAAAATAACGAATGATATCTTTAAAGTGCTTGTCGACTCCATGTTATTCAAGATAACGGCCATAATAAAGGCTAAGAGAGGGGCACCATCAAACTAAATAATTTTGCTTGCGACTCTAACATGAAACAAATTAATCCTAGTATGCACCTTCAAAAAAAAACAAATATTTTTATTTTTACATACTTTTAATTAAACCGTAGAATTTTTTCCATATTTTTGTTTTAATTAAAACGTAATAAAATTTAAGTGTATGTATGACGTTTCTATCGCAGTTTTGTTCATTTTGTTCCCGAAAATAAAAAAAAATTACATTCACTAAAACAAAATCAGGTTTAGGTCCCATTGTTGTTGGTGCGGTTTTTGTGACCGCCAGTGTATATTTGTATAAAAATGCCATTGCATTGCGGTTTTGATGAAGTAAATTTCACAATATATTCATTAAAAAAGTGAAATTCAGTGGTAAAAAACCGCATAACTTGCTAGTCCAGTAAATTCCAGCTGAAGTATTAATTCCGGGAATAATCATTTTCTATTCTATATTTTATAATATGGGCTTTGATTTAAACTCGCAAACCGTATAAACCGATTAAGTTTATAAGCTCGCAAGGGAACTATCAGATTTTGTATGAAAATCCATTTGCACAATTTGTTTATGTTTGTACGATGATTTCTATGCGCAAACGAACTCGCAAACTGAGTACCTGAAAGGTTTTTTTTTAATGTACAACAGAAAATCAATTGAAAAATGGAAGAAGTAGGAGTAAAATTATAAAATTATAACTCCTAAAGTTTAATAAATTATAGCTTTTCGCTTGTTCTTGGCATTTTTAAAATTAAGTTTTTTTTTTGACAGTTTACTCAAAATTGTTTTGTACGAAATGTGAACAAATAACTTGCGAGGAGCGTTCATGTAAAGTTGCAGATAAAAATATGCAGTTACACTCTGTATAAACTTATCTGCTTACCTGAATACACTTATTAATTTTTTAAGACTTTTTCATAACCTTCTAGTCTAGATCGAGAGAGTTCAAAAAAACTTTACCAAATTTGAGCTTCGACGAACCTATGCATACGAATCTATGTCATCGTACGAAGCCAGATGTCAAGAACTTAATTTACAAAAGCTTGAAATCGCACAAAATGTATCAAGCGTGTTATTTATTAAGGACATACTTGATGGCAAAATCGATTCACCCGATCTCTTGTCCTTAATTCCTTTCCATACTTCAGCAAGACCTCTTAAAGAGCACTGTTTATTTTATGTCAAAGTTAATAATTATGGTCACAGTGATCCTATTTCAAGATGACTTAAGCTCTGTAATAATATTAAAATTTATTTAGATTGCGACAGATTAATTTTGATTAAAACACTAAAAAATTATTTTAGTCAATTTATTTCTCCTACTTTTCTTTTATTATTATTTTATTAGTTATTACCTTAGTTTGTAAGTAAATTTTTTGTAATCTGTAAGGGCTTGGCCCAGTAGATGAAATAAATACATATACAAAGATTTTTCAAAAAAAAATTTTATTTTTTTTTTATATTTCAAAAGTATAGACTTTTAAAAGTATACTGTAAAATTTTCGTATCAATATTTCCAGTATTTTGACTTCTACAGCCTATTTAGCAGGCGAGCGCAGAAGCAGGTAAAAGGGCCCACTGAAGTTTAAACTCATTTATCTTGAAACTATATCTTTCTGAAACTATATACTTCTCTAATACGCATCATAGCTCATAACTGATGCATTTTTTGAAAGCTTGGGAAATCTCCTAAACGATATGATAAAATGTAGCAAACAAAACCTACTCGACCGATTCGTCTCAAATTTTACAATATTATTCAGAAAACCAGTGCTTATCACAGGAACTAAGAAAAACTTTCTACGTTGAATATTTCTTACTTTTTACATACAAAAAGTAGTGAAAAAACAGTATGTTTTCGTAAATTAAATTTCAACAACGCGCCATTTTGTCAATTTTTTTTTTTTCATTTTAGTTCCTGCTATTCATACCAATTATAACCTCTTCTTTTTTTTTTTTTTTTTGAGATCAGTGGAAAATTCAAAACCTGTCCCACCAGCAAGATCCGTTTTTGAAGAGGGCAACTGTAACACCAATTCTAGGGTACTTAAAATTATAACTTTTTTTATTATTATTATTTTTGTATATTGTTAAAGTAATAAAATATATCTACAAAGTTTAAATACTAATGCTCATTATTTCATTTAAAATAAAATCCTAAAAACTCATCAAATTCAAGGACGCTAGACCAGAAGGTCCCCTTAAGATACGAAGAAAGAAGTGACTAAGCATCTGCTTAGTGTATGCTCAAGGAAGTCAAAGGACAGAAAACTACAAAAAAAGAGAAATAATGGTATTTTTCCCCAGCGTCTCATAATTTGTGCAGATTTTATTTCACATATGTTAGCCAGTTAGTAAAAATGATAGGTTATCCCTGTCATCAAAAAATTACAAACAATGCGAACTAATTTTCTAGGTAAAATTTGGATAAATTATAGTATATGTAAAAGATCTACTATGATTGAAATGTAAAACAATTTCTCATAATCAGAATATATAACGAAATAACAATAACGAAAAGCATTGGCTTGCTTGTATTGTAAAATAATCACTTACTTTTTGCATCAATTAAACGTTCCCTTGGACATGGATCCAACGATGACAACTGCTCCTTCACTTTCGCAACGTCTTTGGGATGAAGTACATCGAACCAACTTTGACCAAGTAAATCCATTTGAGTACAATTCAGGACTTGCGAAACCGATTCCGATACATACAAAATTCGTCCTCTGTCACATCCTACCACAAATAAAAAACCTTCGGCTGCTTGAAGTATAAGCATTTTCAACTCTTGGTCAGAAAGGAAAGTTGGCTTGTAATCGCCCCCACTATAAGCACCGCTAGTGCCACGTATTCCGCGCAAATGTTGTACAGCCATACGCAGAACCGTTAATTTATCCAGCTTTCGATGGATAGCATAGCACATGGGAGTAAGCAACGACAACTCGTTGATGTATGTGTTCATTTTGTCGCGTCGCCGTTTCTCAATTTCGCTATGATTTTGCCTATGGCAATAACAAAATGATAAAAATTAAACAATCGCAAATCAAGATAACAAAAAATTCATCAATAAACATGCAACTAACTTTCGATTTTCATCCGATGTTCGAGTGGATTTGGCATCGTCAAATGTTTCATCGTCCAATTCTTCAAGATTCTCACTACAAACGTAAAGTAAATGGATTCGTTAATTTATTATGATGTTGAAATACAAAACTGCAGCAAGTAGTTTCAAATGTGGATAAGGAAGGGGTATAAACGTTTCCATATGGAGTACGAGAGCACACGCCAGATATATGTATAATATTTATGTATACATATTCCGCAAGCGTATGTAAACTTACGTATGTATATGCACTAATCAAGTTCACCATTAAGTATCTTACCAATATTCCATCCTCGTTTATTCTTTTGCTTATTTCAAATAAATTTATTTTACAAAAAATATTTAGTTTTTCCGTGGTGTACTCGTTTATTATTGAGGAAATGCAATGCAAACTCAATGCAAAATTTAGTTTGCTATTGGAAGAAAAACATCAGAATAATATTTCAATGGAAAACTGCAACTGACATTTGGAAGCTTTGGGCTTTTGCATTAGAGAGTTCGCAAAATGCTCTCAATGAATGTATCTGTGTCTTTTGTATCAGCATGGGTGGTTATAAGTATGTATCTGTGAGTGAGCGGCACATGCAGTTTCTCTCTTTTCTCTTTATTGCAAATTTTTTAGCTTGCCAGAAAAATAATCAAATAAGCACTATGTAATGTTAGTAAATATATGTATATTTACATATGAAAATGTTTGATAGATCTCCAAAATTTACAAAATTCCATAACAATTTTCAAGTTTTCAGATGTCACTTTACATTAGTATGTATGTACATTAGGTCGGGGCGATTTGCCAACATCAAATATAAATTGTTTCACATGCTTGATAGTTCACATGAGTAATATAGCAAACAAAAAAATGTAATAAATTTTTTTTTATGGAATAAAATGGTAGAAAGTTTTATAATTAAATGAAAATATTTAGAAAAAATAATATTTAAACAGGTTTCGATTCTATTATATATAAATATATATATGATAATATGGCTCCGCGGGGAGCAAAGGACCGCAACAAGGTTCTTCCATTTCTCTCTGTCATGCGCTAGCCTCTTGATTTCACTCCAGGCCCTGTTGGTCTTGAGTATGTCAGCTTCCAAGTTCCTCCTCCAAGTCAGTGCTGGTCTGCCTCTGCGACGGCTGCCCTGTGGGTTCCAGTCGATTGCGCTGCGGGTGATGCAGGATTTCCAGGCGCATTGGTGTCTGTTTAGAGCGATACCACAGGTTAGTGTTTGAGAACGTATCGGGCTAGAAAATTCTAAATATTTTGCGGAGACAACGATTAGTGAAAACCTGCAGCGTTTGGAGGTCAGATGCTGCAAGGTTCCAAGTTTCGCAGGCGTACAAAAGAGTGAACTTAACGTTGGACTTAAATATTTTTATTTTTGTGAGCCGTGTGATGATAGTGGAGTTCCACACAGCATTTATTACCCCGAAAGCTTGCTTCGCTTTTTTTACACGGTTTTCGATGTCTTCTTTTGAACCACCATTAGCAGATATAATGCTCCCCAAATAGCAAAAGGAGTCCACGTCTTCGAGCTCTACGTTATTGATTTGGAATTTTTGCGTGCAGTTAGTGTTTACACGCATCACCTTTGTTTTGCCAATGTTAATTTTCAGGACTACTTCTGGAGCAATTTGTGCTACCAGTGTTAATTTATTTGACAGGTCTACAAAAGTGTGAGCCATAAGACAAATATCATCAGCGTAATCAAGATCTTCGAGCCGTCCATTTAGTCCCCACGTTATTCCTTTAGTTTCGCGTGTAGCTTTGCTCATCACAACGTCCAAAACAATGTTGAAGAATAGAGGTGATAGCACGCATTCTATAATAATTGTGGCATTACATTAGGACATTAGGTGAACAGACAATTGCGTCATTAACTTGTGGATAATGTAGGTAAAAATTAACTAATATACAATTAATTATTTTTCAAAAGTCTTTTAAAAAATTCTTTATTTATTTATTGATTTCAAATTTTCAATATATTTTCACAAAAGCAAAACGGACCTATTAGGTCCGTTCCCGTACTTTTTGGGTAAAGTCTGGTAAACTAAGAGTAAACGAAAAATACTCTCTCCGATACACAAAAATGCACAAAAGTACGGGAACGCACTACACCACTTTTCTTGCACGAAACAAAACGTCAAATTTTAACGACAGTTAAATTCAAAAAACAGAGTTTCTGTGATATTTAATAAAATAAAAATTGTTAAATATAAATAAATAATGAAAAAATTAAACATAAATTCTTCGCCTGACTACTTTTGTATAATCTTCTGGTTCACAATCACCATTTGCATTATTCAGAAATAGCACAAGCTTCTACGGCGTCAGAAGTTCAACAGACAATTGCGTCATTAACTTGTGGAGAATGTAGTTAAAAATTAACTAATATACTATTTATTAATTTTCAAATGTCTTTCAAACATTTTCCATTTTAAATATCACTTATTTTTCAAAAAATTCTTTATTTATTTATTAATTTCAAATTTTCAATATATTTTCACTAAAGCAAAAAAGCTGATAAATACAAAACAACTGATTGTTTGACACTTTTATGGTATAAACACAACCAAAGCAGCCGGCCTCAGCTTCAACAACAAACACACATAATTTTATGAATTTGTATGGGAACAAATTTCTCAACGACGCAGCCTCAACGACGCTGCACTAGATTCTATTCAAATTTTTTCAACTTCATAATGTTTTCTCTCTTATGAGAGAGGAAACCTTGCCATATTTTTCAAAAAAAGCCAAGTGCTGCCAAGTTTTAGTACGAAAATATATGTATTTTTTACCCGTTTCCTTTTAGTTTCTTCATTCTTTTAATGATTTTTGCACAAATAAACGATGTAAATAATTTTAATTTATACAACAATTTTTTCAAATTACAGAATATTGAAGTTTTCCTTTTATTTTTTGATGATTGATAACGTAAATAAAAAAAAATTAGCTGTTAAAACAATAATCAAATCCAACTGCTTTTGTTTTGTTTTTATTTTACATATTCTTGACGCTAGAGGTTGACGCTCTTATTGTGTTTATTCTCTCATAAGAAGTAAGCGGTTAGACGCCGGCTGCTTTGGTTGTGTTTATAGCATTAACATTTTTCCCGAAGAAAAAGTGCGGGCTATTTCGTGCAAGAAGAAGACAATTACTCTCTCATCTCTGCTCTCATTTGCAAGTTTTTTGAGTACAGGAACGCTTTCGCGCCTGGTTATATTGGTGTTCGGTGTTCAACAAACACAAAACATTTTCTCCCGTGCTCGTTCAAGGTGGTTATATTCAGCTCGTTGCAGAGTTGTTTGTTGTCAAAATATATTCGTTTGTTGAATACTATTTTATATGTAATGATACTGTTTTGTAAAATAACTCATTGCCACCCTGAATACTCGGCGTATGCTTGGTGTACAATACACCGAGCATATCGTGTTCGTTGAGAGAGTGAGTAAAAATTCTCACTTTGTGCTCGGTGCAACAACAATTTCATGGTGTTCGTCAGCCTTCTGGCCTGTTTTGGGCGAACGCGTTCACCCGCGTTGTAGTACGGGAACGGCTGCAAAAAAGTGGTTTCCACTTCTTTTACTTGGAACAATATAGATGAAGGTTGTGTTCAAATACGTAAAACCATAAAATACGACTTTCCAATATTCAAAATTTTAAAGAATCGCATAATGAAAAGCTAAATTGGCATAAAAAGGAAAAAAATTTGTAGTTTTCGCATCTTCAAAAACGCATATTGTATAATTTTTTGTTTTAAAACCTTTTTTAATAAAACAAATTGTGGCGAAAGTATTGACATCATACGTGCTTCCAATTCCATTCCACCTCTCTTTGTTGGTAGTGCACTGCTTGTTTGTGGATAAAATTTTTAAAATTAGGCACTGTAATCAACTACACGTTAACCTCTACTAATCACATCAATAATATGGTGGGTAGAGTCTTCTATGTGTTAAGAAATCTACGCATGTCAGCTAATTTCACTGTCATGGCAACTAAGAAACTTTTTGTAAAACAATTAATCCTTCTTGTTACTTACTCTGAACTCGAATGCTGCAAACTTGACCCTCAATGGCTTCATAAATTACAAACCGTATTTAGCCATGCGCCCAGATATCGGCCTCAAAAATCGAACACATTACCAGTTAGCGAAAAGAAATATTTGAATGTAACTTAGATTTTCTGCTGCGTTTTCCTTAACTTGGAAATACGAAAACTCCAAATTATCCATATATGAAATTGAAATTTGCCCAATCCAGCCATACTAAGCAGAATATCCTACCAAGCTCTAAGTATCTAAATACAAGTCGACTATTTTCCATTAACACTTCATAAACGCAAAAAACTATATTTGTATGAGACAATTTAATTGTTTAAAAAACTGTACATATTTTTTGTATTTTATAAATATTCTTCTATGAACACTACACTATGGGGCCAACGAAAAATCTAGCTGGCCAAAATTCAAAAAATCTATTATCTCGGTTTGAATCCATAAATCCCTCATCATAGTCTACACAAAAAAGATATTATTATTATTATTATATTACTTAGGCGAAGGATATATGGTAAACTAAATGTTTCATTTCTATGGGAGGTATGCGTAGTAATAGTCCGATTTCTATATTTTTTCACTGAGAAATTGTTAATGAGAATTTTGGACAGCTAAAAATGGAAATGGAATGAAAATACATTTGATGAGTCTATTAAAAGAATCAGCTAACATGACATCAAAGTTTTTCGAAAAATGTATAGTTCTAAAACAACTAATACTTTGTAGATTGAAGGTTCTATTTCGGCTAGGGATTCGATATCGGCCTAAAATTATCGGATCGGCATTAACCAAAATTTGGTCGATCTTTTTAATCAAATTATTCCTAAACAAATGTGATTAATGAATTAAAGTATATGTAGTGGAATTTTAGATTATTTTTCTCATTTATATTTCGTCACCCCGCAATTATACTGACGTACATCACAAATCGAGGAAAAATGAGTTAAGATTGCCATTTATGATAACTTTTCAATCTCTATCGATCTGTATAATCGCCACGTGCATATCTCTTATAGATTATAGATTAAGATATATTCAGGGTCGTTTGTACCGTATACGCCACAAAATACATTCAAAATATTCTTACAGTACCGTAAACGCCAAAAATGGAAAAAAAAAAGTTCGACATTATTTCGACGTACGTGCAGAAAAAGACTAATACTATTTTTTAATCAAACTTTATTCTGAAAAATTAAATAAGTTTGACTTTCGGGTAACTCAATTTAGTAAAATAAAGCTATTAAGTATGATCAAGATAACCTTTTAGTTGTAAACCTTAAGACTTCTGCAGCTCAAATAAGATACAAAACTTTCATCCTACAATCATTCCCCCTCTATTTATAGGAACCGTGCAGTTGAAATTTGCTGACAAAATAACTAATTTAGGTTTTTCTATTAACTCAAATCTGTCTTGTGTCGACCATGTCAATAATGGTATTAGTAGAGTATTCTTAATACTTCGTAATTTGAGAGTGTCTGCTGCATTTGGATATCCAGTATATACTGTATATATCTAGCTTTAAACTGAATATCCAGTTAGTATTACCTATTATAACCTACTATGAGTTCGTTATTTAATAAGATATTATTTAATTTCAATAATTGTTTTCTTTTGTGCTAATCTAGAAGGCCCTGCATGGTTCCTGATCAATTGTGTGAGTCATTGTAGTTATGTTATGCTCAATATCTCTTAATTTTACACTTTCGGGGCAAAATTGACCAATTTAGGTTAATTTTTCGGGGTTACTAATTGTAGCCAGGTAAAAGAGGAACATTTTTATTGTTCTCACTTAAAATAATTTCCTCATGGTTTAAAAGAAATGATACAAAAACTGTGGTGCCATGAGTTTGGCCTCAAATTCCTCACCCTGTATTAACGTTGGCTACTATAATGCTCTGCAATATTGTAGCCCTATTTTAGAGAAACAGCTTTGCCGAAAACCTCAACACATAATTCATCGTGGTTAATTAATTAAGCGAATTAAAATATATGACCCCTATTGCAGACTTTGACCTTGAAAAAATCGCTTATTTGACCTAAAGTAGAAAAACGCCTTGGCAGTATTATTAAGTAGGTCTAGTGCTATTGGAAACCGTTAAGAGATTTGGATTCATAAAAATCAACCTTCATTTTGTCGCATAGTGTTTTTATTCAGAAATTGCTTAGAATGAAATTATTTTTTATATTTTTCATTGTTCACCAGTTCATGGACTAGCGGATCCAAATTTTATTACTTTAGCTTGATATGATATTCGAAGATCTTGGATTTCCACTTTGAGATACGGTCACATTTTATTGCCCACAACTTGACATACATATAAGTGCATCTCTACACCAAATTTGACTAAGATTAGGCGAACGGTTTATGATTACATAAGGAAAACACATAGATTTGGAGATAATTTGCATGTACACTAGATGACTTATTTGCTCCATACATTTTGCTAAAGTATTTCAGATCTTCAGTGTGACAGCACAATATGAAAATAGGGAAAACTGGATGCGCTACTCCGAAAAGAGTGATTTTAAAGAGGTTCCACAATAGGTTTGAGATTTTGTATGGGAAAAGCATTCAACTTGCATATAAAAGATATCTGTATTTATGTAAAAAACACACTGAAGCGAATGGCGTACCCAGTTTTTTGATACAACTAAACCGAAAGCCACCTAGCGCCTAAAGTGACCATTTGGCACTTTTTTTTTAATAATTTTTAAATTCACCCGTTAGGATTGTAATTGTGGTAATTTTTTTAAAATAAAGTACGTTTAAAGTACGTAGGTGATTCAATTTAGTTTATTTAAATACAAAAATTTTTCGAATCGAGTTATATTTGAACTAGTAAATTAACTTTTAGTTAACCCATGTTGAGCACAATCAAGTTCACCTTTGGCAAATGTCGTCCAAAAATTGCACGAAAAAACAAAGCAAGAGTTGAATAATATTTTATTTTAAATAAACTAAATTGAATCACCTACAATCCTACGAACTTTAATTTTAAAAAAATTACCGCTATCTGGAAAATCCTAACGGGTGAATTTAAAAATTCGTAAAAAAAGTGTCAAATGGTGACTTTAGGCGCTAGGGGTGGCTTTCGGTTCAGTTATATCAAAAAACTGGGCACGCCATTCGCTTAATCTGAAAATCTTTTATGTGCAAGATAAATGTTTTTTCCATACAAGATCCCAAACCCATTGTAAAACATCTTTTTAAATCACGCTTTTCAGAGTAGCGCATCCAGTTTTTGCCAATTTAAATTTATTTTCATTATAATTGATTTTTAGCACCCTATTTTCGTATCCTACTGTCACAATGAATATCTGATATACTTTAGCAAAATAAGCGATCTAATGTACACACACTCACATAAGTATACGTACGATTTTCTTTAAATTCGATTTTCTAACGTAATAATACAAATTTACAATTTTTTTTTATGCAGTTTTATTTAATTCATCATTGTAAACTAAGAAAACCCAAAAACAGAACAATATCTAAATGAGGAAAACTGTAAATAAAGAAAAAGTATTTACAAAATTATTTAAAAAAGTTGGAAAAAATTATGAAAATTAAAGTTCAAAAATTTGAATGACCTCCATATGTTTTAGCGGCCCCCGATAGAAGAGACGGCATAGACAAGTTTAGGTTTCTTGTAGTTTTGTGAGATTTCACTATATAGGAGTTCCATTTTTCCTTCTTTGTACATGCTACACTAATAGGAACTGTTTTATTTGTTATTATCATTGTAAAAAAGCAAAATAACACAGCAGCATTCAAGAAATTTTCATCTTTTAATAATTACGTAAAAAAATTTAAAAATTGTATCGTATGTATACTTATGTGACTGTGTGTATGTGTGTGTATTCACGCATACATTCATACATTTTTATATATATATTTTCTTTAAACCCCAAAATTACATTTTGCGTCTAAATAAACCTCAAATTCAAGATAATTTGCTATAAATTTGGTAACACATAAAAATAAACACCTGGGCCTATATAGGCCCAGGTGTTTAAAAAATTTTCTACCAATCGATCGAAACAAATTTTATTTCTTTGCGCACAGAAAACATTGGCGCAAGTAGGCCAATTTTTTCAGCATTAAAAAGTATGAGGATTGGTTGATTTTAATGTACAAATCTCGGAAATGAAGTCGATAATCGAATTGGAGTCATTATTTTTGCTCGAGGTGAGAAAATAGGTAGTACATAAAAAAGCTTATAGTCACGATCAATGGAAAAGTAAAAAATTATTTATGTATTCAAATTGCATAAATTTAAAATATCGTCGTCGTTCAAGCAGAAAAAACCAAGTCCAAATTATTTTTTTTAGTTAGATCCGTATTAATTAGCTTGTACAATTCGAAAGACATAATCAATTCGATTTTTGATGATGCAGTTAAAACGTATACTTTATTGTGTATCGATATATTAAGTTTATTTTTAAGTTTTGCCAATGCTCGTAGCGTACCATGGACTTCATAAACTAACTTCATCTCATAAATTAAAAAAATGGACTTAGTGAATTCTGCCAGAACAACGACGATATAATCAATTCCCTACTTCCTAGTGCTTTTTCAACTCCAACAAACAACTCTAAATATTTTTTATTAATAATTTAAATTATCGCCAATAAAATAAATTACTCGAAATCTGACCTTCAACTGGCGATAAAATCAAAACGAAACAACGAACAGTTCACTATGGGGCCTATGAAAAATCTAGCAGGCCAAAATTCGAAAATCGGCTATCTCGGTTTGGTAATCATCGGTATCATAATCATAATCCACTCACAAGATATTCTAATTAGGCGAAGGATCGGGATGTGCGATCGTCGAATGTTGCAATATCCTGCCAAAAGTTTTGATATTGTTGAAAATGTGTTGCACATAAAGTGTAATAACTTAGCCAATACTAAAGCTAGACCATTATTTTTGGCCTCATATTAAAGAAAAAACTTTTCGCTATTAATGGATGTGATAAAAAATTAATTTACCATTTTTTCATACCTAAAAATGCGATAAAAAAATAATAACTTTTTTTTAGCATTTTATTTCTTTTTAATGGATGAGAAAAAAAAGGCTCCGATTTGCTTTTTAAATAAAAAAAATTTTTGAGATGGACTAAAAAGTAAACGTGGGGCGCAAGATAATAGTAAGGAGCGTAGAGGGTAGCTGCTGATGAGAAAACTCACAGAACAGTTCATATCATTTGCAGTGCAATAAAATTGTTAATGACTTAAGTGAACTATTTATATAAAAGTTGTACTTTTTCTTTTCTTTTGTTTGCTTTTTTATTTGTATAGAGATTTTAAATTGCAGTTAAGTAACTTTATTTACGAAAAAATATTTAAACAGTGAAAACAATAACATAATAACAAAGACATTGAAACGGAAATTTGGCACCTTTTAAACATGATACATTTTGTCTAAGCATATGCTAATAACCTGCATATAACGATCCCAAAGGCAACGTGTTTCTTGATCTCTAAAATATTAATTGTAAAATTAAAAACATCATTATTACAACCTTTTGCAAAGATTTCTTAAAATTATAAAATACCTTGATATTTCCAAATCCAAAACACTTTGTGTAACAGCCGAAAGAAATTTATTCACCTGTTCGCGATTCCAGCCATTCGTACGCCAAGGTTCAACAAGTTTCTCACATAAATCCACAAAAATACCACGCAACTCTCTATTACGATGCAGATTGCAAGCAATTGTAATGAATGCACGCCAATAAGAGCTAAAGACATATATATTACGATAGCTATTCTATAGAAAATTATTTAAATACTAGGGTTGTAACGTATACTCGCTTAATTATAGACTTTGCTTTCGATTTTGGTATTATTTGATATGGAAATATTATTGGTAAAATATGGATAAGCGTTCAATAGCGGGTTTGGCCCATTACCATTATATATACACAGTCAACGTTCGATTTCGTTAACATTCACTAATGTAAACATCCACTAACGCGAACAAATTTTTTCTTCCATTGAATATTCTAAAACGTGAACAAAGTCTGAAAGCTTTAAGCCGTGAACAAAATTTCTGAGAAATTATATACAGTAGAATCCCGATAATTCGTAATCGCAAGGGACCAGCAATTTTTAACGAATTACAGAGGTTTTCGATTTAACGAGATTTTAATTTAACCCATTCATCTCGGAGTTGTTTCTCAAAATCTGGTTGAATTTCTTCAATATTTTATCCAAATATAAAAATAAGTTTAAAAAAAAAATATTTCCTGGACTATTAATCCTTACAATTATTCTTAAGTTTTCCAATGAGGTATAATGTCTACTATAACCTTTGTAACCAGGAATTATAGCAAAGGAGACTTATGTATATGCTGCATGTATACAATCCACTCATTGACAGCCACCATCAGTATTTTGAAAAAAACTCAAATAAAATGGAATTGACGGTTTATTCAACTTCTTGAATAGAAAGAAAAAAGCAAAAACAATTATTCATTCAACTGAAATATGTATGCACATTTGAACACATATAGGACTCCATTAAAAACTATGTTCTAAAAAGCCTGTAGTTTTTAGTTGTTTAAGGCTCTTCTCGCGTATCCTGTCAACCACGAAAAACACAAAAAAGGTGAACGTAGCTATCTACTATGATTGATTTTTTTCGAATCATAGTGCCATACATAGTAATTTTGATTTGTATTACGAATTACAAGAGGTTGTCAACAACCAATTTCAATTTATAAGAGGTTAAACAGACCTTGTATTGAAAAAAATACGAATTAGCGAGGGGACCAAAATGTATGGAATTTTTATGAATTAAAGCGATTTTTTCAAGGGAGTTTGTTACGAATTATTGAGATTTGAGATTTTCGAATTAACGGGGTACGAATTATCGCGATTCTACTGTATCAATTTTCATGATTTCAGTAATTTCGGGAATCCTCTATGTTTACTACAAGAACCTAAGAGAAAAGGTAAAATTTAAGGTGAAGATTACCGATTTTTCCTAAATTCATTTTTTTTATATTAAAAACGTTCCATCCCTTTATTTAGGAAACAATTTTTAAATTTTTATTTAAGTAATTCTCAGTTTCAAGTAAATTTTTGCGATTTTTTTTAGTTCAAGTTATTTTGCCAATAAAATGTTAATTTTTACATAGTTTTTGTCCAAAAAAGTTTCCTTTTGTGGTAAGAATAAGAATAAAGTTTTGGTTATTTTTTTGAACAATTGCAAACGTGAACAATCTCTTTAATTTGAATTCCCGTGGTTTTTATTAGTTCACGGTTTCGAGCGTTGACTATATATATACTTTCCGCAGTTCCATTACCCAGAACCATTAACAGCATAGCACTGGAATTTGGTACATGCAGATGGTTGACAAAACCATGCTACAAAAAAATGTGGGTGAATTTGAAAAAGTGGGCGGAGTGCTTTCCATAGAACTTGAATTTACGTTATTTATTATCTCAGGAACTATTTATGTTGCGGTACTAAGATTTGGTATGAAAAATGATTTCTGTGGGTAAAATATGGGTAGGCTTGGGTTGGTGAGCTTGACATCTCCAATGCACAGTTGTATTTAGTATTTCTTTACTGCAAAATAATTCGCTTTCGCTAAACCAATACTTTTACAGTCGCTATGTACTTTCGTTACAACACTAATAAACACATTGAAAAACATACCGGAAATTTGTATCCAATTCATGAAAAGATCTTTCTAACAATACTGGCTTCAGTCTCAAGCAAACAAGACTAAAAACAAATCACATAAGTAACATCATTTTGTACATCATGTTCAATTCACTTACTGCTTGATTTCCTTTTCCTTCTCCAGCAGACAACGCAGTTCACGTAAATCTAAAAGAAACTCCTTATCCATTTCGGTGTCATAATACTCAGGACCAGAGTGTTGGTATGTGTATGTCCAGTATATCATAATTGCCTGGGAGCAAGCAAACAAATCTGAAAAAGTCAAATACTGCAACTTTTTCTTAGATGTTTCGAATCGCAAACATGCTAGAAACACAATTGAGGCATACTTTCTGAAATTAAAAGAGTTAAAAATTAATATGTAATTTAACATTTATAAGGTGTCAATAAATTTTTTTTCTATGTCTTCATTTTTTTCTTAGTTGTGCAATATTATTTTAATAAAATATGAGCCTATTACATAAGAACTTACTTTGCCAACTCATCTGATAATGAAAATAGCTGCTTAATGTTATTTGTAATGTTTCCAGGTAATTCCTCCACCGCCTTAAATACACGTTTCACATTATCAAATTGACGTCTGCAAAAATAATGAAACCATTAAAAATAATCCTGCAAGGACTTGTCTCTAATATGAACACCAAATAGAATCAATTCTTATTTTTGTAATTATTTAAATAGCTAGTTTGTAGTTTTTAAGTTAGTTACAGGCAAAATGACAAAAAAAAAAAAAAAATACAGAAGTGCATGAGCAAAAACTTCATTTCAAAACTTATTATAAACATAAATCTCTATAAATACTACCTGTACTCCGAATAGCATATAGCTATGATCATATCGTCGTCGTTGAATCAGAAATCACTAATTCCAAATAAATATTTTTAATTGGCTCCGTATTAATAAGTTTCTATAATTCGAATGGCATAATAATTTAGATTTTTGATGATCCAGTTGAAACGTATATTAATGTGTATATCAATCTGTTGACTTTTTAAGTTTTGCCAGTGTTAGTAGAGAGCACCACGTACTGCAAAAACTAACTTCATCTCAGAAAGTAAAAAAATGGGCTTAGTGAAGTCTGCCTGAACGTCGACGATATGACTTATTTATAGAATAATAGTTATTTATATGTACTCAATAATTTAACCCTCTAGTAGGCAGGACCGTCTCCAGACGGTCAACAGCTTGATACAATTTAAAAGCTGTTTAAAAACTTTGCATGTGTATTCATGGCGCTCATTCGATAGATGAATACCGGTGCTACACGCTGCGTATATGCTTCAATACTCTGTGCGTTATTTCGTTTTGATTTTATCTCCAGTTGAAGGTCAGATTTCAAGTAATTTACGAAAAAAAATTATTTTGGGTGATATTAAAATTATTTGCGATAATTTTAATTAATAAAAAAATATTTACAGTTGTTTGTTGGAGTTGAAAAAGCACTAGGAAGTAGGGAATTGATTATATTTTACATTTATGTAATTTGAATACATAATTTTATACTTTTCCATTTATCGGGACTATAAGCTTTTTAATGGACCACCCATTTTCTCACCTCGAGCAAAAATGACTCCGATTCGATTTCATTTCCGAGTTTTATACATAAAAATCAACCTATCCTTATAATTGGCCTACTAGAGGGATAATAACTTAATAATCTATGAATAAAATGAATTGAATTGTTCGCCAACAAATTTCGTTTGAAAGAGGATCCCATAAAGCAGATAGAATATGTCAGTAAATAATTTGATGTTGTCATATGTCGTCTTTTACTATTTTTTACTAGGTTGTGTTATGCGTTGTCCGCGGAAGTTGATTCGAAATATAGTTTTAATAACAACAAACCTGCATGATTTAAGTTTGACACAGGTTTTCTCCGAAACTTCATCCAAGTCCTTGCGGTAACGTGACGATAGCTTTTTACCAAGAATTTCACGTGCCACTGCGCCATCGATTGAGTAATATCTTTTATAAAAACGTCACATTATAGATCTGTTGCTCAATGAAATTAATGTTTCTGGTAAATACTTACTTTTCAATGATGAGGTCGCGAGTGTGTGGCTCTAATTGGAAACATGATTGCTCTAGTAGTTTAGGCGGTGCATGCAGCAGTCGTTCAATAAGGGAATAGGTGCGATAATGATCTAAAACATCAGAGGCGATAAGATCAATTGGTGCTCCTAAGAAGTTTCCAAAATTTCCCTTTTGCTTTAAATAGCAAACCGCTTCGCTAGCTGCAATAAAAAGAAACGAACCAATATATTTTCCGCTATCGACTTGATTTTCACAGCATTTTTAAATATGGGAAGAGCTAATGTATTTTTATGAGATGCAATTTGATAGGTGCAAATATTGCAGTGTCTTACACGAAAAACCTTCAATCCAGAGCTGATAAATTTCAGGGTCCACAAGAGTATAATTACAAATGAAAACATCCACGTCGGCCAGCATATCTAAGTCTTTGAACAAGTAATCAAATAAGACAGACGAAGCTCAAATACTTTATTCTTTATTTTTAAATTGACCAACTATATTGCAAGAGACCCAAAAAGCAACGAAACCCAAACAATAGGTAGCTACATTGACAGAAAAAAATTACCAACCCAGTACAGGTATCCCCCGTATAACAAGATAGTTAGGTTCTAAAAATACATCGTGTTGTACGAATTCGTGTTATTCAGAACAAGGAAGCAGTATAAAAAGTGGAGTTAAGTTCTAGGAATTTGGAAATTTACCTTGTTATATACGAAATCGTATTATACGGGACAAAGAAGTAATAAAAACACAGGGTTAGGTTCCAAGAGTTTAAAAAACAACTTTTTGAGGGAAGTAGGTACTCGTACAAGCTGTCACATTCAAAAGCATTCATTGACTCATGCATATTTAAATTTTTTGTACGGTTTGATACATTTTCTCTCTTTTATAAACAAATCAAAGCATTTTTGGATTATTTTTGATTGCAAATGTAGAAAAACATATAGTGGATTGGTTTTCTTTTTAACGAATTTTAATAATAAGTACTTAACACAAAATTTATTGAAATATTTACAAAAATAATTTTAATTTAAAAAGCAAAAATGATAATGAAACTGGACTTTGATAAATGTAACAAATAAAAATGAAAGTTGTAGTTAAATAGCTTATTAACTAGCTTTAAATTAAAAAACAATGTGCATTTTTAAATTAATTTCACTAATCGTGTTATATAAGGGATTCAGCTATTCGCAAATCGTGTTATACGGGTATTTCTGCTATTAAGAAATCGTGTGCTAGAGTGTTGTGTTGTACGTGGGAAACCTGTACACTGCGGCATATGTTTGTTGATGAATTTCATTGAATCGAATGCAATGCTGCCACACTCGAGCGATGCCAACTTGTGGGGAATTCTCCGATTTGCAGGAATTTTATATAGAGCCGGTTTCAGATCAGCAATTTAAACGAAATATCGTCTGATCTGCTAGTACTATGAAATATTTGACATTCTACTGGCATCATTGCTCATCTAAAGCCTATTACTTGTAAATAAAAAATTTATTTATTTATTTATTTATTTATTTATTTCAATTTCATCAATTAGAGTACATGCTCTTAAAGACTACTAGATATGCTAAATGCTAACTTAAATAATAATTAACTTGGGTATTGAAGGGTCATAATTAAACTATTTTTAAATTTACATCGATTTGAATGATTATAAAAATCTAAGTAGCCGCAGACTTCATTTGCTTCCCTTAAACAACGTGTTATAGGCTCATTGCGGCAGTAGTTTACTCTATGATAAGGTTCATAAAAAAGACTTCTAGATCTTAAGTAACGAGTAGGACAATAAAAGCCAATTAACTGAAGCAGAGGTGGGCAATCAATATGATTGTTAATAATGTCTCTTACAAACATAACAGAGAAGTATTTACGCCTAACTTCAAGAGATTGTATACCAAGCAAGAGACATCTGATTCTATAAGATGGCATATCAGAATTTAAACTACAACAACAAAATTGTAACTAAACAACATTAGCCACTTAAATACAGCACACGCTATTAACTGTATTAACTCGTAAATGTATATAAATTTTGACAAGATTACACACTTTACGAGCTTATAAGGCTTTTATTATTAACTATGTGGCTACTCACGCGGGCGCAAGCATGAAAGTTTGTCTGAAAGGGAGAGGTAGAAAAACATAGGTAGTAAAACAAAAAACAGTGGTCGCCTACTGGTTAGTGTCTTGGTCTGCTACGCAGAGGTGCCCGGGTTCATATCTCGGCGCGCTCAAAAATCAAAATTTCTCTATACGGCACTGGCTGGCAATGGCAAACTTCCAAGAGTAAAAAAATGCCCATGAAAAACTTTTCATTTCTCCGTTCGGATTCGGCATAAAAGTGTAGGTCCCTTCCATCCGTGTATAAATGTAACTTACACAACATGAATGGATGCGAAAAGCTCTGCCTTGGCCCTCCAGGGGCTGTTGTGCCACAATAGTAGGGAGCATTCGCCACTTTTTTTTAAAAATGTCTGGACGAAACTAATATTTTTTTTCAAAAATTATTTTTTAATTAGAAATTTACATTTATTAGCTTTCATCTGTTATCTTTATGAGTTGATTATCTTAATGATTTTCCAAGTAGTCCAAAACTGTGAAAGTGTCCCACTCATGTGATACATTCATCAAGGGGTGGGGTGCAACCGCCAAGAAATAAAATTCAAGGTTTTTGATAAAGTAATAGTTATTTTTTTTTAATTTTTGTTTTTGTGTATTATTTTTACATATGATCAGTCAGAATATGCTTTGAGATCTTCTGTAAGTTCTATTTATTTTTAATTTATCAAAATTTATTTATAACATAAAGTAACAAAAATATAAATGAATCAATCATATTCAAAACATTTTGTTAAAAAATACAAGAAATTCATTAAACAAAAAGCATTTGTATATACATGTATATAAAAGTGGATAGTACTGATTCAGAGGAATTTATTTAGATATCACTTAATATTATACTGTCTAAAATTCACGTCATATGCCTTCGTAACCGCCCATCCGCATTCTGGTGTATGTGCCCCAGGAGCAACCACTTTCATAAAAACATAGTTTTTTTTTAATTTTTGAACATTTATAAAAAAAAACTATTGCTTCTTCTTTAATTAAATAACACCGGAATAACCTAATTGAACAACTTTTTTCTCACTCAATAAAAAAAAAAAGTTATTACAAGATTTACTTAGTGCCCTGTTATGCAGACGGTCACGGCATGGGCATGAGTTTTTTTTGCTCCAATATAAAACGAAAGTTTGAGAGAGAGAGAGAGCGGGAGAGTAAAATTTGACCACCACGGTCACCAAATGATTTGGCTTTTGATGCCGAATCATGAGATCAAAACAGGGTTACGTTGTAAAATTATTAGCAATAATTCACTTTTAGGATCAAAATAGTACACTTTTGGTAAAAATGTATGCAAAAAACAAGAAAAAATTCTTAATAATAACACTTACATTTGTTTACGTTTATATTTGCTTAGTTTTTCACGAAATTAAAAAAATTTACGTAATTATATAAAAATATAGGTTTTGTAATAGTTATACTTTCAAATAAAATTGAATATGTAAGTAATTATTATAATATTTGTCATGAATTATTATAATTTAATTCAGAAATATAAATTTTTAAGCACTTTCTTATAACTTGTCTGTGTTTATCCCTCTAAAATATAACTTTTTTGCATATGCAAATTTAAGCGCTTTTAAACCAATGCTAATATTGTTCATTTTTATAGAAAATTTATAGCACATGATTGCATTCCGCTTTATATCAAAAAGTATAAAATGAAAAATCAAATTTTCTTTTGTAGTTCGAGTTGAATGTAATTTAAAAACTGTGTAAAATTTTGAAAAAGTGTACAGTCAAATAATTACAATACGCCAGGAAATACTTGCTCATTGAAGTCCATCTTTAGCAATGAACATGTAAGCATGTTTCGGCCTCAAAAAGGCAATGTAGAACTGCAGAAGTGGAATAATACACGTTGCACGGAATTTAAAGACTCATCTCGATTGTGTGCTAAACATTTTAAGCCTACTGATAGTGATGATTTGATACAAGTAAATACAAGTTAATACTCGATACTTTTCATTCGATTCCAGTACTTTTTTTACTCGATGCTATACCATAAGTATTTTACTTGATATCGAAAAAAAGGGTCAATATCGGATACTCGATACTTTTGGAAAATATTTATTTACAAAACTGAAATATTGCTATACAATATTTAAAATTGTAGATCATTTTACAATATTTTACAGCAATCAATAATATATTTCTAAATGCTACTGCAGAATTATTCAAAATATTTCAGTCCATGTTGCAATATTTAAATTTATGACAATATTGCAGTACAGTATTGAAGTTCTAGAAAATATTTCCGGCCATGAATGTAGATAATATTTATTGAAACCTTTTCATTAAAATAAAATATTTTTAACAAGCTTTAATCTGTTGATTAGTTTTCCTTCTATTATAAATTTTCTAGCGATTTGCTAAATTAAATTAACGCCATTTCTATATGATTCACGTGTTTCCAGTGGAAAAATCTCAAAACCTCGATTTATAGGCGAAAAACTCGACTTGAGTAGTGTAAACTGTAAGCTCAACCATGTTGTATAACAATGAGTCGTACTGGCCTGAATGTTTTCCTTGACAACCACTTAAAAAAAGAGTAATTTGTCTCTTTAAACAAGTATTCGATACAAGTACATATTCGATACTTTTTTCCGATATTTTCGGTAGCATCGATACTTTTTTTCGATACAAGTAATGAGTAATCGTATCGATACTATGTGGGTATCGAATCAACACTACTACTACTACTACTGACTTCATACCAGTGTTAGCAAGAGGATTCGCCTCAAACTATATGTGGTTCCGTCGCAAAAATTACCTTGTGTAACAACGCAAAAGTTAAAGTCAGTAGGTTCGGCAAATCCCAATCTTTTAAAAAATGCAACTCTAGATATGGAATACATTTTTCTCCAACTTAAAAATAATAATAATTTCCACTAGTTGGTTTCGATTTCCACTACCACTAAACGTTTAGTGATGGTGAGATTTTATTTTCACTACCACTAAAGGTTTAGTGATAGTAAAAACTATAGTGCAATCAAAATTTAGTGATTAGATCCCCAGTCTGTTAAAAATATATATTTCTGTATTAAATTATAATAATTCATGACAAATATTATAGTAATTACTTACATATTCAATTTTATTTAAAAGTATAACTATTAAAAAATATAAACGTAAACAAATGTAAGTGTTTTTATTAAGCATTTTTTCTTGTTTTTTGCATACATTAATACCAAAAGTGTACTATTTTGCCCCTAAAGGTGAATTATAGATAATAATTTCACAACGTAACCCTGTTTTGATCTCCTGATTCGGCATCAAAAGCCAAATCATTTGGTGACCGTGGTGGTCAAATTTTACTCTGCCTCTCTCTCTCTCTCAAAGTTTAGTTTTACATTAAAGCAACAACAACTCGTGCCCATGACTTGACCGTGACCGTCTGCATAACAAGGCATCGACAAAAGCACAAATTATAGATTGTTTCAATTACAAAGCTTTCTTAAATTAGAAGATAAGGGGACGTGGCAAATGTGCCCCAGTGGCGAATGCTCCCCCTTAGTAGTAGTAGAAGAATTTTTGTTGGTAACTAATATAGTAACTAGTGCAAGAAAATTGAATGGACATAAATTATATATATGCAAAGCAGTTCACTATTATGCTTTGTTTCGTACAATAGTATTAATCTGTCAGGAATTTATTTGCTCTGAATCTACGGAAGTTGGGTTTGAAACCTTCTTATGTAATCTGTGTAAATAAAAAGATAAAACAATCATTTTCACAACCGAGATTTATAAACAATACGTAAACTTAAGTAACTTCCAAACAAGAAGTGCATTAACGTCTTGTGGTGAATCCGCCCTCGAATACTTTATCTTTTCGTGGATTCGAATGTGGATGGAATGCAGGAAATTGAAAATTTAAGGAAAAAGTTCGATAGTGTCCCCAACTATCGATGGCCCATGACTATCGATATTCCCATCGATAGTTTTCCATCTCTAACTATAATAATAAAACAGTGCCCACGAAGCAGTGCTGGCAGTGCTGCCCCTCAAATTTGAGTCTTAAATAACGACGATCTGGAACCGTGAAAAATTAAACACCTTTTAAATTACAATCGGCAATTAACTTAAAGCCACTTATTTTTTTAAACTGAAACTGGCTCTTAATACAATGTGAATATAAGTGTCGAAACCTTACGCAGAAAGAAACGAAAGTTCGATCTGTATGGGAGACGATTAGCCTAAAAGTCGTTGTTGACGAAATGGATGGAAACATATCGCCTGGCACGGACTAAAAACTACAGCAATTGGACTCTGAAAGACTCGAGAGAAGAAAATTTGCTATGAGCATTTAATATTCGGTACGTGCGCCGCTCAGATATAGAGCAATACAAGGTTAACTATGTAGAGAAAATATTCAAATTCCCACAAAGTCAGATAGTTTAATTGGTTTAATTGAGTCCCTTATACTATATTGAAGGGACTGTGAGGGTCCAAAAATATGGCTAAAATTTTATGGAGCCGTTGCTGTAAGCCAATTGTGGTGCGCTTTCGCTCATTAATGACGTTATTTTTCCGGACGGCTTCTGCGGCATATCATTACGCCAAATTGGCAAGGTTTAGTTAATTAATGTTTGATAATTTTAAAAATAGTAAAAAAGTTAGAATATTGATTCTTATTTGTTTGCAGATTCAAAATGTTTTCGATGATGTTAGAATTTACTGCCGGGAATGATCAGATAGCTCGAGCGGTTTAAGTCCGATAGAGCACCTTTGTCGTATAATGAAACGGAAAGTTGCTCAAAACATACCAAAGAATAAAAAACCCCTTGTTGGAGTTTTGAAAAAATTTTGGTATCAAAAAAATAACGATTGATATCCTTAAAATGCTTGTCGACTTTATGCCATTCAAGATAACGGCCATAAGAAAGGCCAAGGGACGGGCACCATCAAACTAAACTTTTTTTCTTGTGACTCTAATATGAAACAAATTAATCCTAGTTTGCGCCTTCACAAAATAACGAACATTTTTATTTTTACATACTTTTAATTAATACCCTCAAAAACGTGAAATTTCTTCCAAATTTTTGTTTTTATTAAAAAGTAATAAAATTTGTGTGTATGTATGATGTTTCTTTCGCAATTTTGTACCCGAATACAAAAAAAAATTACATTCACTAAAACAAAATCAGGTTTAGGTCCCATTGTAGTGCAGCTTTTCATGACCGCCGGGGTATATATTCTACTCCCGCTAAAACAATGATTTTAAAACGATGAATCTACGAATCTCAAAGGGCCCATCCAAGGCGGATTTAACATGGTGGTAGCAGCATTACAACAAGTACAACGTAACAATAACAACACGCTACTTTGTTGTTGCTAAAAATCGTAATTGTGAAAAGCACAAGAACAAATGCATGGAAAACAAACAAAAAAACAAAGCTTTTGACAGTTAAGATTATCTTCATGTAAAAAAATTAGAGAAGAAGAAGACAGAGCTGACGCTGCTACCACCTATTATAATTTCGCCATGGGCCCATCCACTGACGCGCAAGAATGCATAAATTTGTGGTTGCGCGCACAAGAATGCTCGTGGATGGAAAAATACGCGACAAATATCTACTCTCCAAAACGATATATTAATTAACCTCGACACAAACCATACATAATATCTATCAGTTAAAACCGCATTTCATATTTACATATTTTTTTTTCGTCGTATCTTCTCTGAGTAATTTTTGACCATATTGTTTTTCTCATTTTCTGTCGCCTTATCCCATTTACGTCTGCTGTATCTAGTGTTGCCATATTTTTTTTTTTTTGGCAAAAACTGTAAAAAGTAAAAACAAAAACTGTATTTTGGAAAAAAAAACTGTAAACTATAAAAGCGAAAAAAAAACAGAACTAAAGTTTTTCAGTCACTTTCTCATCATCCGCATGCTTGGGAGATGCTATGCTCTCTTGAACGGGCAGAATTTTAAATCCTATAACTTCAGGGAAACATAATACAATAACATACAAATTTTGTATTAATATTAAACCAGTTCTTATAACACTTTCACCTAAAAAAAAAAAAAAATTTGTTATTTGATTTGCGTTACTTATTTATCATACCGACAACAACAATCAGCTATCAGACTGCTTTGGTTTCTACCTGCAAAAATGCTCTGAAATAGTTACAATTAAATTATTTAAATAAATATATAATAATATTAATAAAATCAAAAAAAAAAAAAAAAATTTAAAAATGAGTAAAACAACTATATGTTATTATTATTATTAATAAGAAACACGAAATAACATTCTTGTAATGTATAGTTAAAAAATTAAATGAACAGTCCTGGGTCCGATTTTTTGAGCAGCCATAGTTCACCAGTAATCAATACAACAACTTTAAAAGCTCTCAAAATGGTTTCATCACATTTTTGAAAATTTTTCTTGAAGCCACAAAATTTGTTCAATTTCATAATTTTTTTAAATAAGTCTTTTGTTCTTTTCAGCTAATTTTCGAATTATAGCTTTGTTAGTATTAGTTTGGGGAAATATTTTTTCCACATTCGCTACCGCAAGTGCTACCTTAAAATATAATTACATTTTTATGATAACCAAAACATATTTAAGTCTATTCCGCATATTATTGCAAAACTGTAAAATTGGGGAATAAACTGTAATATTTGAGGGAAATCTGTAAGACTGCATGCCGACCGAAAAAACTGTAATTTACAGATAAATCTGTCAATATGGCACCGCTGGCTGTTTCCCACAGCAGGAACTCGGCATTCTTTCCACTTTTATTTATATTAGTTAAATGCAAATTTATTTGAATATTTTATATAGTTTATTCTATTTTGAGTTTTATTTGGAAAATTTTTTAACACAAATGGGATAATCTTATTTTGAAAATCAAAGTTCAAAACATGACGCCATGTTAAAAATGAGAGCGAAAATGTGACGCGATTGACGTTGTAATGGGAATAATGTGCGTAATGCCTGGTTTTCACTATGTTAAATTCAATAAAATTTGTCAGCATGTTGAAAAATTTCATATGGGAAATTCCCTCTTTTTCTCTCTTTGACGGCAAATGTGACATAGTGAAAACCAAGCATAAGAGAGGATATCATTGCTACCCATTCAATTTGTCATTAATCTATGGTAAAATAGATCTAACAAAATAAAAATGCAGTGCATCATTAAAAACTCAGCGGATGCTTTGAAGCTGCAATTTGAACTTGATAATGTTCATTCATGGTGCAGAAAAAAATGTTTATCCCTGAACATTAATAAATGTTTTCAAATCTCATTTTCAAGGTCCACTAATTTGATCCATACTTCTTACCACATTGCTTATTCTCACTTAAAATCAGTTATTGAAATAGAAGACTTATGTGTTATCCTTGATGGAAAACTTACATTTTCCAGCTATCAGAACAGATTCAGGTTGAGCGGGAACCAAAGTAGATAGATCAAAAAGTAACTTGAGGAAAAAATTGGTTTTGGGCTTTTCTCAGGAATGGCTTAGCGACAAGGTGCCATATGGCAGCGCTAGGTATTACTACTGGGTTAACTACATTGTTTCGAAAGCTTTCTCCATGCTTGGCTTTGTCCGTCGTAATTGCTCAAATTTTTCTGATCCCTATACCGTTAAATTATTGTTTACTACTTTTTTTATGCCTTAACTGAATTGAATGCATTGGTGTGAATGCATCACACTATAGACACAAAAATTGTGGTAGTGTAAAAAAAAAAAAAAAAAAGAGTTTTAAAAAAAAACATTAAAAATGAACTTTGTTTTACATTTTTAAGCTGCTATCAACTTTTTTTTGATAGTACTTCATTAATAGCTGACATTTTTCAAATAAATAAACAAAAGTAATGCTGCAAATACAAACTTATAAAATGCAGCTGCTTTATTGGAATAGAAGGAAGAAAAAGCAATATCTAAAAATATCTATGTTTTTCCATTTTGAACTAATAATATTATTTAAAAAAATTTTTAAACGAAAATGTTTAACGATTTTGATTCTTTTCAATTTTTTTTTTAAAGACATTTTGACAGAATTTGACAGTTCTATATTATTTACTGCAACCGTCTTCTTCATACAATCAATTGCTGTCTTCATAATATAAATGACACTTAACACTTTTTAATGCATTAAAAATGTAAAAAAATGTGGAAAAAATCAAGTATCATACGCGTTTATGTAATATTGCATTTGTTACCATTCATAAAATTTTTTTTATTTGACGGTTTGGTGAAAAAATTTTAAAGGAATGTTGAGGAAGCTGTCAAAACTGTTTTTACCATGCATATTCATGTTTCCCCGAGCCGTTGTTTATCGCGACGTTGCATTTCCTTTCATAGAATCGGTTAGCCGCGTTATAGTAATTCAGTTTAATCGTCTCAGTAGTTTGATTAGGTTGCTTTGAGCTTTTTGGAATGGAAACGTCACAGATAGAAATCGAACAAACCTTTTAATGTGTTAATTGAAAGTTGTTATCAGAAATGTCATACATGTCCAGTTAATATTTTCCATAAAAATTTTATTTATAAGCAAAATGTGATTTATTGTTTACAAAACTAAGGAAAATACAAATTTTGCTGATTTTATTAATCGAAAACTCAACTAAAAATAGTGCGTGAGCGCGTAAAAAACTCAAAGTGCTAAATCGAAGTGAATTTTTAATCGTAAAGAGCGTGAAGCGAGCAATGGAACAGGTCGACTCTGCTGAGCTGCATTTGAGCAGGATACGCGACGTCAAAGACCTGGGCGGCCTCGGCGACGAGGCGCGTGATGTGGTTAAAGAAGAAGTGATCCTCGAGAGTTCTGGCCATCAGGTAGGTTGAGCGCGTACGTGCAACGTAACGGCGGCGTGGCGCTTTGAAAGGAAAGTGCACGGCGCGCGGCAACCCCCGCGCCCGTGCGTGCGCCTTTCAATCGACGGCCGCCGTCAACAGCGCAATTGATGTGTACACAATTTTTCATATTTTTTCTTTTGCTATTTCAATTTGAATTGATAGTTGGACACAAAAGTGCGAATGGTCACATCCTCGAATGAAAATAGTGGCAGTGGCGGTGTAGTTTCTGTGCCCGTGTCTCTGCCCATTGGTTCAATGATCACAGGTACAGCCTTTAATGTGATTACGCCGGATCAGTTGCCGCATTTTAAACAAATGCTTTGCGTCGACAACAACGGTTATATATCTAGTGGTCCAGTAGTTGGCAACGTTGGTGGGGACCTAAAAACAATTGTCATTCAGCAGACCGGTGGTGGAGGTGGTGGGCCCAATCATGATGGATCTGGCAGCAACAATAGTCACGACAGTGCAGCGACTGGGGAGCATCCAGTTCAAGGAGGGGGCTCTGGATGTGGGTCCGGATCTGGTGTAAGCTGGACAGAGACCACTCCAATGGAGGTGTTCCCCATTCGCTGTAAGACTACCAGCGCTGAGCTCTATCGTAGCAAATTAGGATCTGGTGGACGTGGACGCTGTGTCAAGTACAAGGATAAATGGTACACTCCCAGCGAATTTGAACATGTGTGTGGACGAGGTTCCAGTAAAGATTGGAAGCGATCTATCAAATATGGTGGCAAATCTCTGCAATCTTTGATCGATGAAGGAGCTCTAACACCGCATGCGACTAATTGCAGTTGCACAGTCTGCTGTGACGACGAGGCTGGTAAGTGTTTTACATGCATGCGAAACTAAGTGTTTTATTCATATAAGCTATGTTCGATGAAAGCTCTCATATACGGACATTCATGGCCTATAATTTCGAACTCCAGTCAAGGGAGATATACGCTTAAACAGGTGGAGCAAAAATTTGTCTTCATCATTCAAGTTAAGTCGTTAAGTAAAATATTTTTAAAAAATTAATAATTATAATCAGGGTGCAGATTATGAGGAATTCTCTTTTTTTCTGCTCAATCTTACTTTTTGGCTGATAACATATATATTTGCGTTACAAGCTTCCCTGATTCCAAATATAATATTTCCTCTTTCATTGGTTCGTGCCTTTTATAAAATTTTTGTGTACCTTTTTTCTAATAAATAATTGCATTTTTTTGGGATTTTTCTTTTCAATCTATCTCTAATTTTAATGGCCGATATTTTGGGAATAAAATAAAATCTTTACTACAGATGGATGCTCTATTTGCACTGTTAAAGTATATTACGAAAATTTAAAAAAAGGTGTAAGTGTCTTGGGACAAAAATTTCTGAAAAAAAGTTGGTTCGTTTTTTCTGAAGCAAATACATAACAATAAAAATGTTTGCGCATAAAATGAAACAAATGTTTAGAAAATATTGTTTTTAGGCCACTCATAATTATAAGAAAATAAAAAAAAAATGAATTATTGCGTTACTACGTCTTTTTGCATTATAAAATTTACGCCCTTTTTAAATAAAATTGTGGGACATGTAATGTAGTTCAGTCATATGTGTCGAAAAGTCGATTTTGAAAATTTGTGTGAGGGCTTTTGAAATTTTAGTTGGCGATATGTATGTGGAATATTAATGGGTGGGCCATGCCCATTTTTGCAATAGTGGTTTATGCTATTTATATAAACCGATGTACAGAAGAGTATTTCGAAGATCTAGGCAGCCAAAAGTCGATTTTAAAAACTTCACACATGGTAGAAATAATAGTTTGCTTTACAAATATTGTATGAATAAGATGTATTACGCTCCCCGCACAAGCCAATAACCTGTAAAATCTATTAGAACTTGGTGCTCCTAGTTAGTAAAATAATAACTTTTTTAATTTTGTAGCAATATATACATTTGTTGCTTGTTTCTTTTTTATTTATTGGGAACCGTGTAAAAGGCAAGCTACACCCTTACGCAAATTAATGTGGACAAGACAAATTTTCTTTGAAAATAGTTTTAATTTATTCAAAATAAAATCATTAACAAATCGGAGGAATTAATATTTACTGTGTTCACATTCGGCTTCCAGCATCATCTGAAGGTGCTTTGACATAGGAAAATTTGCAAGTGTTGAAGATTTTCTTATCTCAGTACCACACTTTATTCACTGTTCGAGTAACTTAATTTAGTTTGCGCAAATTATCTTTCTAGCTCTCGCCTGGCAGATGGACCACAAATCCTCCATTGGATTGAAGTCCAGAAAATTGCCAAGTCAATCCAAATGGGTTTCCCGTCTGACTTTGTTCAAGGCATGCGTCACCACTTTGTCCGCTAGTCTCATGATGAGCAGATTTCAACAGCTCACATTCAGCAGTCACTCAAACACCCCAAGAAATGCTGAACAGTGAAAATGACATAAAAGTTTTGCAAGATTGAATGCTCCCTCAACTCTCAATGATAAATTTGGGAAGCCTGATTTTTTACAAGATTTAAAAAAAAAGAAAAACTTAAAAAAAAATTCGGAGCAAACACAACAAAGTTATACGTTGGTATCCGAAGAAGCAGCTGAATCTAGAAACAAACATTTCCGAGAATATCGTCAAAGCTATGCAAGGAAAAATTCAAGAGAAACGTGCAACTCTGATGTACTTCACCGACTGCTTTTACGTTCAGATCTTCTATTAACTGGCATGAGATCCATTCCGAGCAAACAAAAGAAATATTTTCTTGAAGAACCCTTACATGGTAATGCAATTAAAAGCGAACCATCCTCTAAAGAAACAAAAGCATTTATAGATGAAACACAATGGCATGGTTCATCTGACTAATCACTAAATTGTCTTGCTGAAAGTATTTCGAGCTTTTTGTTTTCTTTTTATGTTACTATATTTATACAGACTTTTACTACTTTATTTCCCATCTGTAAGACCACAATAGGTCAGAGTATTTTAGAAGTTAAATATATTCTATATTAGCGAGCACCAGAAATTTTTTGAAAATGCCTAGGAGAGTAAAACTTAAGGTGGGTTATGTGTAGTGAAAATCAGTAAACAGACACGGTTAGAAACAGGTTCACAATCACACGTCTTTATAGTCACAAATTCAAACAGCAAATGGTATTATCGAATTTTTATTTTTTGTAACGTTTCTCTTTTCGTGTTAGAGCAACTGCGATAGCGATTGCATTAAAATATACTTCTTTATTGTGCGTATACGCATCATTAGAACTTAATGAGTTAAATAGGTCAAATACAGTTTTTGAAAAATACTTAAAAACGTTGCTCAGTTTTCATTGAATGTTACTTTATTCATTGAAATCATTGGAATTTCTTACAAATCAAGTTCCATTTCATGAATCCAAGATAGTTTTAGACAATATCAGTTTTTTGGTTACGAAAAAAATTAAAATTTGTGCTCCAATATCAAAATCATAAATAAATGAATAAGAAAAATACTTAGGAACTATTCAAAATAATACTGGGAAATATCAGAAACAAAAAGAAATATGAAAAATTTATCAATACTTTGTTGCAAAACCTTTTTGTTTTATCACAGCTGCACAACGCCGTTGAATCGTTTCAATTAAGGCTCTGCATTGTTCAACAGAAATGGCCTCTCAAGCTGCCTTGGCTCTTTCGAATAATTAGTCCGCGCTTAACCGAGAACAGTAATGGAATCGTTTTCAAGAAATTGTGAACCAAAACAAAAATTGTTTCGCGCTACGGATTTTCAGCCCACGAAATGTCGTTCGAGTGAATTCAACTTTTCGTGTTCATTGCGCTGCTGTGACCAATGGGTTCTAGCGAGCCAAACGACCATGAAGCTCAGCTCCAGCCAATCGAACCTTGCAACTGTTCTTTTCGACATTGGCTTCTCAAGAACATCTGAAATTTCGCGTTGAATAGTAACATCACTATTTCTGAAATTCTCTTTTGACGAACAAACAATATATCAGCTTTTTTCTTCTTGGAATGTTTTCTGTGGCTCGGTACTAGCAAAAATGTGTAAGAGTATTGTTTTGGAAGTTATCAGATGAGTTGCAATCGCACTATGTGACAATTCAGGTTTTTGCAATTCGATAATTGAATTGCATGTAGCATACTTTTGCGTCTGAGACATTAACCAGCTAGTTTAACATGTACGAATAAAACGACCAAGTTGTTAAATCTCTTCTTCGTTATATTATTTTCAGCAGCTTGAGGTAATACATTTTCAAAAAAGTCTATAATTGTAGTAATGGATCCCAGTCATCAATCCACTAATTTACTCAAAAAGGGTTAAAAGGTTCATTACAAAATGCTTCGGATTTACAAAAATTTATCAATAGTTAACACATACACAGTTTTTGTTTCAAATTTAATTTTTAACTTCTTTTCGCCGGCAGACATTTTAAATCTTTTTGTTTTTTACTAAACTGTCATGCTTCTTTTTTCACTATTGGCAGTTTACAGTAGAATTTGATGTAGTTAAACAACATGTTAAGTATACGCCACAGCTATAATTATGGCCCTTATTATGAGCTATTTTTGCTATTTTTTGTTGCTTTTTAAGGACTAAAAACTAATTTTAAACTGTTTTTGTAAATTTTATGCTGGTCTAAAGTGGTTAGCAACAAATTACTGTTAGAGAAACTTGTGTCATTGAAATCCTCTGATTGCAAAGGGTATTTCCTCAAAAGTTCTGGCGACGAAGAAATGTAGAGAATTCTCGTTGGAATTAAATAACTCCCGGCATTCTACTTTTATTAACAAAATATAATTTTGCTTGTTGAAGTTCAGCCTCCGTTTAATTGAGTTTTATCCATCTTTGGCAAATACAGGACATTTGATAACACCTGTGCAAGTCTAAGAGTATTCTCATTCCCAATGTTTAGTTGGTGTAATCCCTGAGCGCAAAATCGCAGAACTGTTGCCAATATTAATATGTTTGGAATTGATCTTGCTCATGTGCATTGCTTCAGCTGTTCATCTGTAGTGGTCATCAAGTTCACAAACGCCTCTTTGGACAGTCGAAAGTTCTGTAGAAATCTACACAAATTTTATAGATGCCAAAGCTTCTTCTGCACTTCATCGTTTTCTACTTCTGGGCAGTTCCATCAAGCTCTTATTCTCTTCTGATGAAACAATTCCGTTGTAGTCATAACTATTTTGCTGTTATTTTTTCCAATTTATTTTTAAACATGACGATCAGCTGATAGAAATATACTATCGTGAACAAGCCAAAATGAGAGAAATACCCTATTTTCTGTCGAAAGTATGTCATAATAGGTCCGTTCCCGCACTTTTTGGGGAAAGTCTGGTAAACTGAGAGTAAACGAAAAATGCTCTCTCTGATTGACAAAAATGCGCAAAAGTATGGGAACCATATATGTAATACTATATTGGCAATAAACTACCTTCACAATGAATTTGAATTCCGTAATCAAAGAGAGACAGCGTATATCGAAATTGTTTATTTGTGTTGGTATATGGGTATATTTGTAAACTATACAAACAAACAATTGTCAAATCGTTCCAGGGGCGAAATGAATATAGAAGAATATGGTCCAAAACGAATTGAACTATTTTTATAAACATAAATATCTGGTTTCTTCTATTTGTTAATAGTCCTCAGAGGTTAAGAGCGCTGAACCCATAAAAATATTGCTTTACATTTTTTTGTTTTGTAATTCATAAATTGCTGCCCATTTTTGTCGCATTTAATCATTTTTTATCGCAGTTGTGAACATATTTTCGTATGCAAAATAAATTAATTAACTTTGTTTTTGTTTTACACAAGAAAAAGCTACTTTCGGAACTTTTTCTCTTTTAATTTATTAAATTCAAAACAATTTTATTGAATTCAGCAAAACAAATTCAAAACAATTTTCACATAAACTAAACTCTAAAAGATGGGAAAATATTATTTGACATGTTTGACACCGCTCCTGAGTTTTATATTTTTGAAAAGTCATTTCAGGTACATTCGTTTATCGGTTTTCTCACCCTAATGTTGGGGAATGTACCTTGTGTGTACTGCCAATATAGAAGTACTACATATATGATGGGAACGCACAAAATTACTTCTTACACGAAACAAAACGTCAAATTTTAACGACAGTTAAATTAAAAAAACAAAGTTTCTGTGATATTTAACAAAATAAAAATTGTTAAATCTTACAAGAAAATAAATAAGTAATGAAAAATTAAACATAAATTGTTCGCCTGACTACTTTCGTAGAATCTTCTGGTTCGCAATCACCATTTGAACTATTCCGAAACAGCAGAAGCTCCTACAGCGTCCGAAGTTGAAAATTAACTAATATACTATTAATTCATTTTCCAATGCCTTTTAAACATTTTCCTTTTTATATAACACTTATTTTTCTAAAAATTCTTTATTTATTTTTTAAATTTAAAATTTTCAATATATTTTCACAAAAGCAAAACAGCTGATAAATACAAAACAGCTGATTGTTTGACACTTTTAACATTTTTACCCGAAGAAAAAGTGCGGGCTATTTCGTGCAAGAAGAAGAAGACAATTACTCTCTCATCTCTGCTCTCATTTGCAAGATATTTGAGTATGGGAACGCTTTCTGGGCTGTTTTGGGCGAACACATTCACCCGTGTTGTAGTACGAGACAGTGCTGTCTTTTTGGGAATATTAAGGAGAGGAATTTTTCCTTTCCAGCGGAGGATTTTGCTTTACAAGGGAGGAATTTTTCAAAACGTCTTAAAACTTTTCAAATAAGTATTACTTAGATAATTGCTAACAGTTCCACTAATGTATAGAATTTTTGTTAGAAAAAAATACGACTTTTTTCAGTCTGGTTCAACAAATTCAGTCATACTTAAAGCTATAACAGTTATGACAAATAAACAAATTCATATAAAAACAAAACGCTCCTTCTTTGGAAACAAACGGTACAATATTAAGTATTAAAATTACCCAATAATAATAAAAAACAATAAAGATTAAAAAACTAAAATAAACATTTCTTCCTTCTTCTCAAAACCTGGCATACAAAAATTGTATGTTATGGAAAGGACCCAGTTGGAGGCACAATGTGTTTCTAGCATTACCTTACCAACCATTACCGCCTTAAGAGTTACAGTCAGTAAGCAATTTCATTTTTTGTCTTATTAGATTCAAATGAGAAAAAATACGTTCTGTCACTGCACTGCTATGTGGAAAACTAAAAATTGACAGAAATATCATGTCAGCTGCAGAAATAGATTTCTGTTCTTGGCGAAGCTGTACGAAGCAGGGCCAATAAATTTTTTTCAATTTGAAAACATTTTTTCATTTGAAGCATTCTTTAAATGAAAAAATTCATACCAAAAGGTGTGAAGGGGAAAATCAGATACTGGTGCAGTATCTTTTTTTTTGTTGTTAGTTTACCAGAAATCTAACAACATCCAACGTAATTTATTACAGTTACTTGTACCAAGAACACTTCGTATAATCCGCGGCTCCAAATCTAAGAAAATCAAATAAATTCATTACTAATTTATTAATATTTATTAAATATGCTATAGATTTCAACTGTCAAAAATTACAAACATTAATACAAAGACAAGCAAAAGCCTCCGGAAATGGAACAAGAACTTTTGAACTTTGGCATTAACCCAGCGACAAATAGAACAGAGCTTCATAGTAGTCCAGTTGGTACAGTAAAAAATCCACCAAAAGTTCATTATAATTCTTATTTGAGATTTTTCTTCAGTAATTGTTTCTGTGAGGGTATGATAGATGAAAAAAAACTTCTTAAATGTTATTCATCTCTGAAGTCATATTTCACTAGTGAAGCCTGCTACTCAAACCTCTAAATGCATTTTTATTTTTCACCAAATTAAAGCCCTTAAAAAACATTAAATTCTAGCCCAAGAAGTTTTCAATTAAATCCACAAACAAAAAAGTTATAGCTACTTAAATTTTTGATGCAATTCTAATTTTAATTAAATTCGATTTTTTTGTTGTAGCTTAAAACAAAAGACAAAGACGTAGAATTAAAAGCGCCAGATGATCAACGAAATTCATTTATTGTTCTTTAATAAATCATACATAAGTGTTCCAAAAAATCGTAAACTTAATGATTATACACCAATAGTTATAAAAAATGTTTGAAAGTTGGAACAACTAGCAAGCATTCCAACAGTTGTAATAACTACACTTCGAAGATACGTAAATATATTATGCTAGATTAAAGTATCGTTCTAAATACGACGAAGCAAATTGGAAAAAGCTATTTCTAATTTGCCAATGCAAGTGCGGCTTAGAATTTAACGTTCAAACCCGCGAATGCCATAAATTTTTTTGCAGTTAATACATGCTCAGATTGTTGTCGTTAGTTAATTTGATGCAAAAAATTAATAATGTAACTGAATATGAAATTGAGCCTGAATATAATGTTCTTTCCAAAGGTTATGTTCCTGTCTCAATTGAGGATGACCAAGAAATAACAGATATCGTCCACAAATTGAAGTTATTTTCAAGAACATTTTGAACAAGATAAAGCGAAATATAATAAGCTATTGAGCTAAATCTTGGCGTGATTCGAGATGGCCGTAATGCTCACGGCTTTCCAATTTAGGAAATATATGACCTATGCGCTTCTCATCTGTGACTGCAAATGCAGATTCGCTCACAACACGAACAAAATTCTCGGTGCTTTGCGAATGGCATTTCAATTCTGTGAAAATTATAAGCAATAAATGAAATGTCGTGTTTTTTTTTTGATACGCACTCTAGTGAAAGTTCTGCATTTATTTAATGTCACTATTTAATTTGATGAGTTTTCAACAGATATGTACAGCTCGCAAAAGATAGACTTTTGCTTGTTTTTGAGTGTTTGAAAAACATAAACCTACTAGAGATCTGAACAAGTAAAATGTAATCAATTAATAATGGCCGAGTACGATGCGAATACGTAACTGTAAATTCAGCATCGTAGGCATCGTCGCATCGTATCGTATTACTCATTAGTAATCGTTTATTGCGTGCTTCTTTGCAAATTAAATTTTGCATTCAGATGATCGCGTGCTCTATATTGTACTTTTTTTCTAATCGATTGAATTTTTGTGAATAAACTAATTATTTCCTATTTTAGTATTTACATTAAAATCAATAAAATGAAATACTTCAATTAAAAAAAAAATTTGCTAATAAAATAATTTTTAAATACATTCATATGAAAAATCTGTTAATTTTCTTCAGTTAAGCATTTGTATCTAATCTATTTGGACCGACTGCTCAAATAACTATAAATTCAAATGAAAAGAAAAAGTTTGTTTGTATAAATCTGAAAATTTCCTATGACAATGCCGATTAATAATCATGCGATGCTACGATGCCGATTACAACTCGTAAATGCGTAAACGATTATGTGAGAATATGAAGGCATCGTTGTATTCGTCAAATGTGTATTTATACCTGTACTCGTATGATGCCGTACTCACTCGTGCAGTTCTCTAGTACCTACCATATTTTACCTTAAAGAACAGGATATTTTTTATTTTTAATAAGTTACGCTAAAAATATATGAACAATTGAATATTATGAAAAATAAAGTAAATTAGAATTGCATCAAAAATCGGTTGAAACGGTGTATTTGGGAGCCCATAGCAAAAAAGATGATAAAAGTTTGTGTTTAGATAGGATTTTGATAGTATTAACTGAAAATAGTGTTGACACTATTGAACAAGTGTGAGTAGACCTACTAAAATTTACGAAATATAAATGCAATAATTAAATTTAGATCGGTCATTGCTGCACTTATATGGTACTTTTTTTGGCAAACTGTCAGAGCTGTAAAAAATGTTTTGTACGAATATTTTGCTTTAGTAACTCCATAATTATAGAGGTACTGAAAGTAATCTAACGGTAACCGCTTTGGCGTAGTAAAGTAAATTGCAAAAATAACGTGTTGCTAAATTAATCCATAATATTTGAGTGGATTTATAAATTTACAACGCAGTATTTAGTAATCCTTTAATTAAAAGAAAAAGAAGAGAAGCTGACAGTAAGAATTTATCGAATGGACAGCAAAAAAAAAAAAATTGTTTTTTAAGGATGTAGTGTTCCGGCCTAATTTTTAAGGGGTTTTTTGGAAATTTTTTTATTATAACAAAATAAAATACAATCGTTCCAATTTTTTTATATGTTATTTAACTTCTTTAACTGTACAAACAAAATTTTTTTAAGTTTCTTTTACAATATTTTTTTAGTGTTTTTTACGTCCAAAGTGGACCTTAAAAAAAGGTGTGCGGCTGGCCCGGGCGATTACGGCACTTGAAGTCATCTGAGACAAGAAATTTAAATAGAGTATTGTTCTGTAGAATTGTCATTCTGGCAGGTAGTAGATTTAAACATTTTTATTAAAAAATAACAAAACGGCAGACTTCTAAACAAAAAAATCAAAAATCTCACTTTTTTTGGTTGAAAATCGGGATAAAAAATAGGAAATAATGATTATAAATAAACAATTCTACTACCTGCGAGAGCCATTGGTTTTGAGTTTTGGTCTGAAATTTTACAGTAATCTTTTAATACATTGTACTTTCGAAAAACATAATAAAAAAAAAAATAGATTTTTTGAAACTCGAACACCAGACTACATCCTTAAGTTATTTTATTTGGATAGTATTTTACACTAAAAATTATGTATTAATACAATATATTTGGCCAAAAAAATTTAGTATTGCTAATAATTTTTTACTCACGATTTATTTAACCGATTATTATGATCGACATTAATTTCGATTTAATATTTAATGAAGTTTGATTGAGATTTTTTAAGATTTTTAACCTCTGTGGAAATATGAATTGAACAGAATTTATTCATGAATAAAATCTATGTTTACAAAAACAAATTCAGCACACAAACTGTCATATTAGAAACATTTAATAATAATTAATTTAATATATTATAGCATCGGGCCCCGTTCGTCTTTTTACTCCATATAAACGTCGAAAGCGAAATCAGACAGATTTGGATGCGGAGACAGGTCCGAAGAGAAAGAGAAACACCAACAATAATAACAGTAGCAACAACAACACCGAACCGCCGCCGACTTCAACGGTTGTTGATGATAATAATATATTTTTGACCGAAGACAACATCGCCTCCAAGGATGAGCCATGGCCAACACTTAACGATAGTTTAGACACATCGACCGAACTTGTTGATCAGTCACAAATCGGCAATCCCTACGACAGGGAGACCTATGTGGTCAACATTAATGAGACAGGCTCCATTGCCCTGTTAGATAACAGCCAGGCAATGAAAAATTTGGAAAATGTCTATTGCACAATGGTCAAGGCTACAAATGACTTCAAACGCATTCTTACCGATCTGAAAAACTCGTACGACAGAAAGATCGAGATACTACAGAAGGAACGGGACGCCGCTTTAGCCGCTATGCGTAATCTCGATGACCCGAACATATCGGGTCCCTTGCATGGAAATGAAATTATATCGGCTAAAAAAGTAACATATTCACGTTATCAATATATCAACCCCTTTGAAATATTTTCATTTATTTATATTTGCATTCCAGTGCGCCAATTGTAACAGAGAAGCTTTAGCTGAATGCTCCCTCTGCCGGAAGACTCCGTATTGCTCCGAATTTTGTCAACGAAAAGATTGGAACGCTCATCAAGTGGAATGTACAAGGAATCCTGCTCAGACAGCAACTCAACAGATCATGCTCCTAGTAGATGAGCAGTCCTAAGCGAATTGTACATAACAAAAATATATTTTAATTCTTTATACATTTGAAAAAAAAAAAACCAACAAAAACAAAACAAATAGAAAGCGAGAAGCAAATTAAAAAAAAATATTTAAAAGCAAACAAAAAAAAAAAAAAAACAATTACATAAATACATATTCGTCTATGTATACATTTTCATTAGATTCTAAGCACATAGTTAAACTTTTAACATTTTATTATTTTATGGATAAAACTGCCGTTACAACATCTAATAAAGATTTCAAAATCAAATTCGTATACATACATACATGTAGAGAAAACAAAAAACAATAATGTGTTTTGTTCAAGCTGCTTGAAATCTTTAAATTTGGGTGTGTAATGGTTCGGAATATTAAATCGGAAATATGTACCCCATATGCTTGAATAATTTTGATTTGTGAACATTGCTAATGGCGGTAAGTACTGATATAGAATGTTTGAGAATGGCTCTTGCCATAAAACATATAATATCGCAGCTTTGATATCCCATAATACTAAAATTCTTAATTCTTCATCTCAATGTCAAAGTCAAAGTTGTGCTACGATGGATTGGTGAGTTTATTTCTTGCAAATGATTTTTCTATTGAGGTGCCCTGGAATGAACCGTTAGAAAGTTATAACTAATTTTAATGATTTAAAGCTTGCCATACCAAATTCTTATAACTTAGAAAATTATAACGAGATCTTTCAGATTTTTCTCACACTCATCTCTTAGTACGACCATTATTAAATTATAGATTATTAAAAAATAAATAAGAGCTGTACCTAAATTCTCTTTTTTCTCAAAATTTGACTTAAGAAGGTTCCGGTTTCGTTGGTTGAAATATTTCTTTTAAAAATTTTTGTTAGTGAAAGTATTTAGTGGAACTTGAACCATACTATTGTTAATTACACTGTGCAACACAATTTCGGATCTAGCGTAACAACTATGATATCTGAAAAGTACGTTAAGTACTAAGAATGAAAATATGAAAAATCCTTGGATAAAGGATTTTGCCAAGAGTCTTGGTTGGGCGTTCAGTACAGCCCGTTGAAGTTGGTCGGTTTTTGATGCTCATGAATTGGCGTTTTATGTGTTTTTAGAAGAGGATGTTTACGTCTCGATTTCTCGATGCTTAAGTCTGAGAATCTCTTATAGCAAAAGGTGTAAGGAAAGTTTTTGCTGCAAAGTCATATCTCTACGACCTCGATAGTCTAGTGCAGCGGTTCTCACCTGTTTTTATCCTATGCCTGACTTTTTGAATCCGTGCCAAGCCCACGCCTTCCCCACTTTAATTTTCACACAATATTTTTTTGTGCTTGCTTAATATTTATAAATTAAATCATACTCGCTTGAGAAAATATCTAGTTGTTGTCTAGTTCAGAGGAGGCTATAATTAGTCTGTGTTAAGGTGTTAGCTTCACTTAAAATTTAATATTTTAGGTAAATCATTTTTTTTGACAGTTATTACATTCCGAAAACTATCAATACAGAGTTTTTTCTATTTATTATTTTCAAAAAAAAAAGAACGTGTTAAGCACAATACTGTGGGTGCATATTCTGGACGTGTTGTGTATCAAAAGTATGTAAAAACTAAAATAATTTTTTGAGGGAGAAAATTAGAACATGCCATGATTTTATCTTTGGTTAGGAGGGCTTCAAAAATTTGATTTTGGACTGAATTTGCCAATATTTTTGAGTTTCAGATTTTTTTTACCTGGAATCCCCTTGTACACTCTTTAATAAATAAAATAAGTTACCATCGATTAGTATAAATCTGTACAAAGTTGTTCAGTGGGCTTACAATTTTGGCTGCAGGTTTATCAATCCAGTAATAGTAAGTATTATTCCTCAAACCACCCTTTTGACTCTCGAAATTTATAAACTGTTTATATTATGTAGTGTCCGACCGAATATTCGGCTTTGGTTCTTGGGCTATTCGGCCTAAAAATGCATCTTCGGCTACGGCTTTGGATTCGGCAAAAAATGGCCGAAGCCGAAGATTATAACCATATTTTTTTATAATAATTTTTAATATAGATTGGCAGTAAAAATTTATACAAATATATGGGAAGTGGTTATATAAAGTATGTACATTGCAATTTCTGTGTTATATTTTCTCCGTTTGCTTGTTTCATTTTTACTTTTGAAGTAACCCACAAATTTACAATCTTACAAATTGAAATCTGTGATTTTTTTTAACAAACAACCTGCAGGATCTAATACAATTAGAGCCAGCAAAAGCAAGCCAAACTTTTTTATTTTTCAAGGAAAACTTGAAACATATTGGAAAGAAGAGTGAACTGTTAGAGAAGGCAGCATTTCCCATTACTGCCGCTTCATTTTTTTCGCTTTCAAGGAGGTCAAAAAATTAAAAATTTATATTTTTTGATAAAATTGCTCTAGAATATGAGCGCAAATAAATTCTTTGAAATTCACGGTCGATTGAGAGTTACAGATGTAGAACTTGGCAGGCCCTGGTACAGCAGTCATGCATATTGGAACTTTGAAACTAAGTAGTTTTTCTCAAAACATCATTTTTCGAAATGGTTGCCACGATATCTCCAAAACTAATGAACCAATTACGCTTAAATTTCTATCATATCTTCAATACTGTAGTCCAATCCGTCCAAACCAGGATCATTGTGATATATCTCAATGTTTTTTATTTAAATGGTTAAAAAAATTACAAAAATCAAATATTTATTTTCAAAACTAGATAGATAAAAATGCAAACTTTTATGACTTAACTAAAAGAAGATACGATAGAACTATCTCAAAAAATGAATTTTCACTATTTTTACTTAATTCTAGTTCCGACTATAGGCACAGGTCTATCGATTAATACGTTGATTCAATTTTTAATTTTAGAATTTTTTTTGAGACAGGTGTCGTTGAACGACAGTCGTTCTACAGATGTATAGTCAATATAACTGCATATTTTATCATAAACAAATTTTTAAATGATTCTTGAAATAAATAATGTTTGTCAGCTCCTCCAACTGTGAACAATTTAATGCTACTGGTCAGCTTTTTATTTGGGGAATCTATTACACTGGAATACAAAATTTCTCTTTAAAAATATAACATGAACCACGCTGAACACGAAAATCATATTCATTTTTTTTTAAGCGAGTAGAAAAGGCCTATATATGTAGTTTACTATATTTGTAAGAGGATCATCAGTAGAAACTGGGGCCTAAAGCCCAAACTAGCGCTCTGGATATACACGGCCATAATAAGGCCGATTGTTACTTGAGGTATAGCTAACGTTTAGCATTGCTAGCATAACGGGAGCAATCAGATCACGACCAGCGGAGGCACTGAATGTCATCCTAAATCTATTACCAATTGACACCCAATTAAGACTAACAGCAGCGACCACAGCCACTAGATTGAGAGAGGGCGGCGTGTGGAACGCCTGGCCGTTTGATCATAGTAAAATCCTTGAAGGCCAAGGGCAAAATGGCAAAGTATCAGACTATATCACTCCAAAGCTGGACTTCCAAAAGGAATTTGAAGTTAAAATTTCCACACTGAAGGAATGGACAAGGGGCCTCGTGGTCGAGTAAAACTCCTCCAAAATATGTACCGATGGATCCAAGATGGATGACGGTGTAGGAGCGGGGGTGTTTTCTGAGGCCCTTGAGGCCTCTTAATCCTTCACATTAGGGAACCCAACTAGCGTCATCCAAGTAGAAGCTCTCGGGATAAGGGAGGCATGCAAAATAATCAGCAAAGACGAGTTAAACTCACTGGCGTGTATAATGGAGATCAGCCTCGTCTGGGTAACTGGACACAGGAACATAGAAACGAGGAAGTGGACGCATTAGCAAGGAGAGGGGCCTCCCACAGCGAATCCGAGACGTTAGCTGTGCGTTGCCCGCTCAGCGCCCTTTATCGAGAACTCTATTTGCAATATCGATAGAAACCAGATGAACGAATACTGGCTCCTGCAAAATAGCCAAGCCAATTTAGCCCAGATACGACAAATCAAGAACCGACGAGTTGTTAAAAAGGTCAAGAACTCACATCTTCAGAATTACTTCAACCGAAACAGGCCATTGGCCGATGGGGGACCACGCCGAGAATATGGGATGGCTCCATAACGACAGATACCGAAACTGCAACCAACACGGTTCAAGTTTAGACACAGAATGATGGGAAAGTTCGTAATGAACAGCCTAAGCGAGGTTGATAAAATAAAAATAGATGACATCAACAGGTTTATCAACAAATTAAGATGGTTTGAATAAACTACAGATCAGTGGTTCTATTAGTAGTGTACCAAAATGGTGTCTATGCGCTAATTGAGTCTGGGTATCTTGCCACCCAGGCGGTACCTCAACCAACCAACCAACCACAGCGCTTATAAAAACTAGCATAAGAAATAGACTTAAAAACATTACAGATGCTATGCTCCTTGCACAAAAATTTGTCAATCGTTAATTTTGAATATTAAGCCAATTTTTCATTAGAAATCAAGATACATATAAATGTTAGAAAATATTACTACTACTTTTTCTTTTCTTTTCATGAAAAACGTAAAGAATGTCGAATATTGGATTTATAGTGTAAGCTCGGTCTTATAATTTAACTCATAAAAATTTGGAATTTGAATAATTAAAAATGAATAGAGCATTTTTTCCGCTTTGCTCTTCAATTACACAAATATAATAAACAAAATTTTTGAAAAGAGTATTTTTGAATAAAATATTGCTTATTAATTTAAAGACAATAATCATAATCGTAACCGGCGGTTATTAAAATGATAATCGTTATCGTAATCGTAAAAGCCGTATCGGTGCATCACTAGTAGAATTGCTGCTGTCAAGCATTTAGCTTCAAAATTTGATTCTTGAATAAATAAAACAGGAATAAATACGATGTTGTTTCCCCCTAATTGAAAAATAAATGCATAGGTATTTTGGAAATTAAGGATTTTTGAATAACTAATTTTTTAATTTCCTCATATTGCAAAAATAATTATAAACAATCAAAACGAAAATAAGATTGAAATGAAATATTCAATTACAAGATATCAAATTTAACATTTTCCAAAGATTTAACACTGCACCTCATGCTAAAATCTATGGATATGCTCGTATTTGGTTTTTCTGTTTTGCATATAATAATCCGCAAAGAGGATAAGTCTTTAATATAACCTATCGAACAATCTCGTTTACGTATCTTCAGGTGAATCAACACGCTGGCCAATTGATATGTATAAAAACTCCCGATATCACTGACTCCTTTGTCAAAAAAGGCATTCACAGCAAACCATTTTATGTCGCAATCATCTTTGGACTTGTTATCAGACCACTCCCCAATCATTGTAACACCCAACTCGAATGTTCAATAGGAGCAAAAACCTGCATCTTGGACAATAATACGACAAATTGGATAGGTTTCAAGCAAATTGTTGCAGAAATTTTGCTTATTGACGTATCAGTAGTGCAGACATAATTAAATTAGCAGTTGAAAACCTTAATAAAGCATTAGTATTTAGTTATTTCTCTTAAAATTTAGTGGAATTAAGAGCACATATTCCATATTCTCTAATTATTAAAAAAAAATGATTTACCGTTACTTTGCGCATTTCTTTAAGTCGAAAGTAAAGCAATATCGCCAAAAAAGAATATTTTTGTTGATAAATTAGTAAGATATTGTTTATAAACGAAACATTATAAAATTTCATAAAAACGTAAAGTGCAAATCATCATCTAAAATCCCAAAAGTCGTAACTACACAAGTTTTCAAAATGGAGTTTTTTTAACGAGACCCAAAAGTCCGTAAATATAAGTACACGAATTTAATAAGCAAATCTACGTATTTACACACTTAAATGAAAAAGAAAGCAAAATATTTGAAACTTTTTAAGTAACTAAGTGATACTAAGTTACTTAACCTTTACAATTACATTCCTTTTTAAATCTATAATTGAAGGGATGTAAGTCTAAAGGGTCTAATCCCCAAATTCTTTTTTCTTTTTTTTTTTTGAGAAGATATTTTTTTCGCACATATTTGTCAAGCCTAATATTTTTGTAAAAGGTTTTATGTCTTATCTATTAAAAAAAAAATAACAAAAATATTTGCTGGGGTCTAAATCCAATAATAATTACAGCCGTTTAATTCATATTTTTTGCTATATTCCCGTATAATGTTTTTGGTGCTTAGACTCTTTTGCATCCCTTCAATTGTATAATCCTGTAAAAAATAAAATGTGTAGTTACGACTTTTTGGATTTTAGATGACGAAATATTAAGGGTATTCCCTTGAACGTGTAAACTCGTAAAGCGTGTTAAATCTGTAAGTATACATGGTTGTTTTCGGGAACGTATATTTCGATAAACGTGTAAAACAGCGCGTAAATCAACTATTTGACAGTTTGATCAAGGTTACATTTTAGTATTTGGTATCAGGGTTTATTTTTAAGTATTTTTTGTTTTTCAACCATGCATTGATACACAGCAGCTGTTAAACAAATTGGTAAATATAAATAATCATAAATGGTGGCAAGAAATGAGAAAGCAGCATTCAATTTATTGACGATACTGCTATAAATGATTTGCTTATGCTGGAAATGTTTGGACTAAGCGATGTTAGCTACTTATTTCGGTACATTTTATATTCGTATATAGACTTAAAACTATTTTTTTCATTCGTAGAGAGTAACCAGCGAGAAAAAGAGTTTGCAATTTTGAATGGACCTGCAACATTGGTTATACATTGCTCTTGATATTGGGTTTCATGACGACCTAATTCTGTCACGAAATCGTGAAGGTTTTTAACGTTTTCAAACCTTAATTTTTTTTCCGTTTTCTGAAGAATAGAGGTAGCGATATGTAGTATTTTTCCAAAGAGTGGAAATCGTATTGATTCTAATGAGAGTGAGGTAGTGTCAGTGCTGGAAAAGTAATAAAAACAAGCTGGATGGAATTCAGACCACGTGAATTAGTCCGCGTTTCATTTTGTTCATTATTCAGCCGACATATTTACGGCGTCTCATAATTTTATGTAAATAAACTTTGGTCCACAAACTTAGTATCAAATTATTTTAACTACAGGCGACACTGAAATACTCATGAACTTTTTCGAGGCTGTTTACGCATCAAATATGCCTCGCAATATGACGAGGTGAGTGTAAACTATTTTCCATACAAATTTTGACAGTTCGTTTTCGTGGCTCGAAAATATACAAGGTTTACAACGTTTTCGAGGCATTTACATGTTGAAGGGAATGCCCTTATTGTTTAATTCCGGTGAAGAAATTTATGCATTTATGTTTTAAATTAATGTGCTATTCGCCTTGACACAGTAAGTACAACAATATGTACTTTGGCTATTCGTGCAAAAAATATTGAAAACAAATTAAAACGGAAAATTAAAAAATGGAAGCCAGACATATTCACGTTGGAGAAAAACTAAATGAGATTCAATTTTTTATGAATAAACTGATACAATCCCTAATTACTCAAAAACTAACCGTTGTAGGAAAAAATTTCCAACTAATAAAAGTTCGTATATCGCACAAACTTATCGAAAAAATATGAACAAAAAAATTTTTTTGTTATTAACATATGAATTCTGAAAATTTTATGAGCAAATTGAATTTTTCCAAACTTGGACATTTTTTTTTAAATTATTAATGTGTTAGGAAATCAGAGTGGGATGAGATATAGTTTTCGAGATATTCAAATAATAACAAAACAACTACTACTAAAGTCGCCTGGCTTCGAGCGGCGAGCACATGAATTTACATATGTTAAAGTGTACTTATTGCTACTTACTATATTTCGTTCGCCTACTTTTGTCGTTTGTTTAGTTTATATCGTCATTTAAAATCTAAAAAGGCGTAACTAAACATTTTATTTTTTTACAGGAGGAGCAAAAAACATTATAAAATGAAAAATATTATAGATGTAAGAAGAATGTAATTGTGTAGGTTTAGGATCACTTAGTTACATATTATTATTAGAGAATATGAAACTGAAACCTAATTGTTCATATTTTATAGTTTGATTTTTTTCTTCATTGCTAACTCAACAGTTAAAGATTTGTTTATCAGGCTTATTGAAACGTCCTTTTTATCGAAATGAGAGTAGGCAAACCATACGCCGTTTTGGAACCCTCCACGGTTCCTTATCAGTGATCTTTGTGATGTTACCGAGAATTACAATTGGTTTGTTTTCAAGTATTTTCATTGAACACTTATTTTTGTTAAAATATTTACTTAAAAAGATTCAAATAAGGTCATTCAAGTGTGTAAGTATGGTATGTCTATTTGCTTATTAAATTCATAAACTTGTAGTTACGGCTTTTTGGATTTCGCTAATAAAACCGTTATTTTTGGGCGTAGAAATTTACAATTTTGCAGAAACATGTAGTTTGGGCAAGTGCATCATAATTATTCAAAAAGTCGATTTTGAAAATTTGCATAGTTATGGCTTTTTGGATTTTAGATGACGATATGTAAAACAGAAACAAAATTCGTAAATTTGTTTTTGTTTTGCATGTAAACCAAACCAACGGATATTCCCGAACGATGATTTTTCTTTGTGTGGTTCAGAATCTGAAGTAAGTTTAGAGTAAAGTTTTCTGCTATTTATATCTTAACTATAATAGATATTCTTTATCATCGGTCTCTGAGATTTCCTGACCTCCATTATCTGAGTTATTAAGAGTTTTTTCAAAAATTTTAGACGGGATAAAACTATGTATAATAAGCAGCGAATTTTGAAATTGTACTCACAAATATCACTGGCACTAATATTTTTTATTTCCTGCAAGGAGAGCACAACAGATGACCCGGTTCCTAAAATTTAGTTTTCAAGAATCGAAGCAGAAACATGTAATTTATTATTTAAAGGGCTACAGCAACTAAATTTAAATTTAAATAATGAAGAATTTTTTTTTGCTGTTGACTGTGTAGAAACGACTGTGTAGAAACTCGAACAAAGCAAAAAATGGACGTGAAACTGTAAAACCAGCCTTAATGAGAACTTTCTGTATTTCGTTCCTGTTCGTTTAGGTAACATGCAAAACAACAAAAAATTTACAAATTTTGTTTATATTTCATATATAAACTAAACAATCAACAAAGGTAAAAGAAAGTGGTAGTAAGTACACTTTAACGTATGAGTTTAAAAGAGTCTTAAGAGACATAAAATCTGACATGGAACCAACCTTAAATAAAATATATTTATTTTGACTTTTACGATGAATATAGATGTTGTTTACGTGTATTATTTCGAATAATGTAGTGCCATACTTTATTACGTTTGCCAAAAACTAAGAATAAGAAAAATCATTCGACGAATGAAAAATTAGTCCTGGATATACTGCACCGCACAGTATTTTTTTTCCCCCTCAATGCTATTAAGCCCTTCTATATTTGTTGTAAGGAAAAGCTTAAATTATGTAAAGTTATTAGCACCCAATTTTGCATAAATAAGAGAAGAAATCAATGATGATTTCTTGAGTTATCAGGAGAAGAAGGTGAAGGCGATTTAATTACTCATTAGATGATCAAAGATAAGAATTAAGTAAAAATTATTTCGTTTTTATCCTTTGTAATATATTCATTTATAAACTTAAGGGTACCCCCCCCCCCCCCCCCATTCTCGATTTAGAATTTCCGCGGTATTCAATGGGCTGGTAAATAAACAAAAATCAATTTTTGAGGTTTGGATATCTGCGCAAATGTATTTCGAAACTTTAAAAACAAGAAAAAATTCTTACATTGTTGTTTTACAAACATTTTAGCAATATTTTCGTCGTCAATAAAAAAGCCCGGGAACGATTGCAAATCACTGGAATGTCTGAAATCAAACAGAATTAGATAAAGTACATGTTTTTCTATAACATAGACTATTATTATTCATTTCGGACAAAATTCACAAAATGGCGGACCTTTGAATGTATTTTTTCGAAAATTCAATGCAATTTGGTTAAAAACTGAGCTGAAAATTATAGAAAATCTTTATCAATCTTCTTGATAATAGTCTAAGTTATAATTATTGATGTACTAAACAACATTGCAAAATTTCAAAGCGATTGGTTGAATAGTTTTTGAGTTACAAAGTCCGCCAATCGTAAAAACACTGTTTCGAGAAAAATGCGTTTAAAGTTTTATGAAGCAATGTTTCGTGTATAAAACCAACTCACCTTCAATCAGCTATGCCTGGTCCATACAAAATCCCTCCAGACTCTTCATAGGCTTGGTTTTCTTGGTTTCGAACAAGACAATAAAAAAAAAATCGATTTTTTGACCCCGAGAATGGGGGGTACCCTTAATTCAGTAAAAATAGTAACTTTTTAACAGCCAAAGTACACATATGTGTACCATTAATAACTAGTAAACAAAAAATTTTCCCAACTCTTTTTCCTTTGAAATAAGATGTTTAGTAGGAAACGAAAAAAAATTTCAGCGCGGTTCATTTTGAAGAGGTTAAAAATATGCGAATGGCAAGCAAAAATACAGGACTTCAGTGTTACCTATCACTGATAAAGGAAAAGCAGATATTTTTGCAAGAATATTTACTCCTTTTCCGCCAGAACCACAAAATGATGCAACCGAAGCCTATAGCTCTCTTGAGCTATTTTTACATCTGACCTACCTTTATCAGAAATAAAACTGCAGCTTTTGCCGATGATACCATGTCTACGCAAGTAATATTCACTCTGAAAAGAAATACATGCCCTCCACCTTATATCTCTTTATATTATCAGAAACTACCAGAAGACAATGAAGTTAAATACCTCAGGTTACATCTCGATCGGCGCCTAACGTGAAAAAAACATATATTTACAAAGCGAAAACAATTGGGGCACAAACTAGTTACACATGTATTTTCCCAAAATGTCAAAATAATATGGATGGACGTGAATTAGTGGGAGTGGCACCTACCGTTCAAACGAATTGTTTAAACAATGAAACTAGGATAGTAAGTAATTTTTTTTAAAGCTGTTTTGTAGTAAAAAAATAAAAATTTGCGTGAGAAAGTGGAATGCTAGAGGTATTTGCTGGGTAGAACTTGGTCGTTTTTAAACAAGTGGGCGCGGCATCTCCCATATAGCTCTAATGCATTTTCGGTATATTTCCGCAACCATTTACAGTAAAGTACTGAAAAATGGTACTGGGATAATGGTTGACAAAACCATAGTAAAAGAAAAATGTGGGTGGGTACCAAGATTTGGAATGATAATATGATTTGTCAATAGAATTCTGTGGGTAAAATATTGGTAGACTCAAGTTAATGGGCATGGCACTTCTTATGCAACCCTGAATTTAATACATGTATTTCCTAAGTTATGGTTGCCAGTGGGATGATGATAGAAAATGTATACAGAAAATGGACGTGGCATGAGGAAGAATAGGGTCGTTTCCAAATAAACGGATCGGTTAAAACGACATATGTGCAAAACAATAGCAAGAAAGACAATGCAAGTTTGTGTGTGAAGGTGCTATGTTGGTATTGGGCAATAAAGGTGATGAAGGTTTAAGATGATTGCATTAACTAATAAGTTTGACACTATTGAACAAGTGGAAGTGGAAAAACCAATGTAAGCGATTTGAATAATAAGTGCAATAATTAGAATTAGATCGGAGGTTACCACGCTCATATGGTATCTTTTTTTAAAAACTTTGTCAGGACAGGACAGCGAAGCTGGGCAAAGCTCAGGCAGTTGTTTTATAAAACAGATTACAAATAAAAATTGGAGTTAAAAAAAAATTGTAATTGTAATGTTTTATGGGGGCTTTGTATGATCTATATTTAATGATAACAAACATTTGCTTACCGTATATTGAATCTGCAAATTAAACAAATTGAAACTTTGGGTGTTTTTCATTCATATGCACATTTTCGTTTATTGCGAATTTATATGTCATTTTAGTATTCCTATTGGTTACCAAAAATAATTTTAAAACTTTTAGTTGTAAGTGTATGTATTCGTTGTGCATACACACATAAACATCAAATACAAATATTGTTTGTTAGTATTCACATGTATACGCACTTTAAGTTAAGTATTGTGTACTAGTATGTACGATATTAGTACTTGTCATAATCAAGCTACGCAAATTCATTGCATTATTCATTATAAGGATAAGGATGAACGTTGTGCATAAAACGTAAGAACTTTCGAACTTTCTTTTATTATTATTATTACTCGATAATTAAACAAATGTTAGTGAAAAAAAGACAATATTACTACATTCAATAAATTTTAAATTAATAATAATAAAGTTATACATAATAATATAATAGAAAAATAAAACATCTAAATTACTGCCAAAATGCTGATAGATTTTAAAATTAAATTTAATTGAGTATGAAATTTCAATTAAGAGGCATATACAATAGAACAGTTGTACATAAGCGAATTTGGAATCACAAAAAAACATCTATCGGATTTTAAACGGGCCTAACAAGATGCGGCTGTGGCTAAGGCTAGGCTCATTGGTAGGTAGTTAACAAAGCAAAGTATGCACAGGGTTCATTTTTTGTCTAATTCAACTTAAATTTAAAACCGATATTCAAAAAATATTATGCTCTCTCCGTTCTTCACTCTAGATTTCGAACTTCGAATCGCTTGAATGTGTAGTTGATAAATACCCAATCCTTTGCTATTTCGCTGCCCTGTGGTAAAGGAGCTGAAGCTGCAGAGATAAAAAGAAACAAGAACATGTCAATTAATATAAGCTTATGATAAGGAAAACTATATATGCAATAGACACAAAACATACGGATTTCAAGTGATACGTCTGGGAACTCATCAAAGTTTGATGTGTCATCGATGGAGCGCACATCAACGGGAATTGCCGCAGGACGTTCGCGTATGTGCTCCCAGTCTACGCCTCTGAAAAACGGCACCGACTTCAAGTCCTCTAGACCTCGTTGAGAACCCAAACGTCGATCTGCCTCACAGCAAAATTTGATAATTGTTTCTTTCGCCTCCTCGGAGATTGGTATCTCGGGCGGGAAAATAAGCGTTTCGCGCCAGTTCATCACTTTACGATACGTGTCCTGCGGATTATCTGAGCAGAATGGTGGATATCCCATCAACATCTCGTACATTATTACACCGAGAGACCATAAGTCACACGTTGGCCCATATCCAGTCTGCAGAAACACCTCAGGCGCAATATAATCAGGCGTGCCAACTGTGCTGTATGCCAATGCTCGGCGATTACGTTTCCAGGATTCAGCACGACGTTTTGAATCCATTGGGCTGGATAGTTGAAATGAATTGAGAAATATACATATATATATATATATATATATTATTGCATTTAATCAATTCCACCTACACTACATACCTTGCGCATGTCCCAATGAAATCAGATGGCTTCGCCTGAGAGAGATCCCGATAAAAATCCGTTCGATGTGATTTCTTTAAGCCGGTGCAGAGGCCAAAATCTGATAACTAAACAAAAAAAGAGGAAATAATTTAATAAAACACTTGCTTGAGCAATTTGCTTGTTTGATTGCATACTTTAAGGTGTCCGCGTGCGTCAAGGAGTAGATTATCTGGTTTGATATCTCTGTGAATGAAACCGAGCTTATGAATCGAATCAATTGCTAGCGCAGTCTCGCTGATATAGAACTGTGTACATTCCTCGGAGAGCGTATCTTTTTTCATCAATAGTGTCATCATATCACCACCCGGCAAAAACTCCATAATCAAATACAAATTTACTGGATCCTTGAAATTCAAATAAATAATATTCAATGTCAAATATAAGGTAGGCTTAGGCTTTTAATATGAAATTTCACTGCATTCTCTACATGGCATTTTCAACAAATTAAAAATAACTGCTATTCGTCAGTCTTATATATTATGTATAAGAGTTGCAAGCGTAAAGACTTTTGACATATCGCTAGCTTAGATTCAACAGACGCAAAGTCCACTTTTTATAAAAAATTAAAATTTATCGTCCGTAAAAATCGAGCCCCACAGACAAAAATCAAAAAAGTAAGTGAAACCAAATCTAACAAATTTGGTACTGTTTTAAAGGTAAAAGAACAAGTAAAAAAAACAACAATACTTTTTTTAAATAAATAATTTTTGTGAGCGCTACAGCACTATAAAGTTAATGATTTTTGAACAAAAATAATTAGCAGCGCTGTTTCCTTTTGCAAGTGGCTCAGCAAAAAAATTCTCAAAATTACATTTGTTAATAGAACAATATGAATTAATCATTTTTTATAAAGAAACAAATTGTCACACCGCCGTCCGGAACCGACATTAAACTGGAGATCCAACCATGTTGTAAATGTGCCTCTAGACAGCCACTCCAACCAACCAACCAAGGGATAGTAAAACATGCGTTTTTTATTATTTGAAAAAAAAATTTAGTTTAGTTAGTTCGGCCGACGATTTTTATAACTCATTTCGGTCGACGTAGTCACCCCGGTAACACAGTCAAATAGGATAATTTTTGCAATATAGAGGAAATAGAGGAAATCCAGCATGGAGATCATTGATGAGTTGTGGGATTCGTATTCGTTTCCACTCGATCGTGCAGCAATAAGTCGAAATAGATTCAAAGCTACTCTTCGTACCATTCGTTTCGACGATCACAGAACACGTAAAACTCGAAAGGCAACTGACAAAGCAGCTCCAATATCAGAAATTTGCATGCTTATGAAAATAATTTGCGTAAACAATATCGACCTTCCAGCAACATAACAATTGATGAGTAACTTTATCCATTCCGTGGCCGAGTATTGTTTCGCAAAATACGATATGAGAAAACCAGCTATCCGTTGCATGGTATGCTATATTTGTGTCACCAGCCCGGTCAGGCAAACAGCTTTTAATGTGGGAGAAATTGTTGTTGAGTTGGTGCAACCATAGTAAAATAGTGGCCGCAATATTACCACGGACAATTTCTTCACTGCCTTGAAACTTGCCAATGTGCTAAAGAAAATTAATCTCAGTTCGGTTGGCACAGTGCGAAAAAAATATGCGCTTTTTACCAAAGGAGTTGCAATTTGATAAATCTTTGCCTGTGGGTGAATCGAAGTTTGGATTACGACGGTACCGTGCTCCTGAGTTACAAGGCTAAGGCAACCAAAAACGTTTTTCTGCTCTCTACCTTGCACAGCGATGTCACAAAAAAACCAGTTGATACCATGGACCAAATGCTCCGAACATATACACTATAGGCGGATATATAAAAAATTAGGTTTTTCGTATTTATTACGTAATATCTCGAAAAACCAAACAACTTTTGGAATAAAAGCTTATATTTTTAAGAGTATATTGTGTCTACGTTTAGAAAACCAACATAAGTCCAATAACAATATTAGCAAAAAAAAAAATAAATAAAAATCAACAATGAAAAAAGTAGAATATTTCCTGATTTAAAGGCAATGGCCCATCTGTAATTAAACTAATATTAATATTACAATACTCGTTTAAAAATATTTCAAAGTTTTTATACATAAAATTTAATTCGTATGTAATGATTTAAAGCCATTTGGAATGTATTCAAACATGTTTTCATATATTTATGACTAATTTTATCTTACTCTTCAAAAATGTTCTTTTTGAGGACATTTTTATTAAAATCAACATGTTTCCGAATTTTTGTTTCAAGTCTTTCTTTCAATTTCAAAACCTTATTTAATTTTGATGGCTATAAAAATCATTTAATCACTCTTATGCAATCGCATAGCTCCCATTCGTTCATAATTCCAGCCAAGTACTTCGAATCACAGTTCAAATTGAAGTGTAATTTTTCTCTCATGTCATAATATTTCATTTCAAACTTTCACTAAAATTTGTAAATATTGTATTTTGTCCACATCCTAATCAGCGAAATGCAGTTTAAAAACTACAGATTCAACTTATCCATCGAAACATCGAGTATTTATTTATTCTATTTATTTATGTATTACAGCTTTTTTTTAGCCTAATTCAAATGCAGATGTGTACTTAAATAAGTTAGAAAACATACCTATAACAAAATTCATTATCTTATATCTAGAGTTTTGCAATAATCATACAATTTTCTTATTTTGCATTTTTTGTAATTTATCAATTTGTGCGTCTCATGATAAAAAATATTGTTGGACAATATTTGAAATGCGGCTCAATAATCGATCTTCATATCATTTTCTTATAATATTTACTGAGAAGTTTTCCTATTCTTTTTAAGAACCCTATTTTTTCCCCCAATTTTACCAATGATGTAGTCTATGTGATCATTAAATTTAAGTTTATTATCTATTTGAAAGCCCAGATACTTTATGTTATCTACCCTCTCAATTTCTACATTGTTTGTTTTTAATCTCTCTGTAATAACTACATTACTTCTCGAAATAATCATAAATTTAGTTTTATTTATATTTAATTTTAATTTTTTAGCACACAACCATTTATAAAAAGCGTCTAAATCACTCTGTAAATTGCCCATATCTTTTCCACTTATCATAATTAAAGCATCGTCTGCAAACAGTTTAATTGAACTAAATTTTAGTACAGATACAATATCGTTTATGTAGATATTAAACAAAATGGGAGCCAAAACTGAACCTTGCGGTAGTCCAATTTTAACATATACTCCGGCACAAATTGATTAACCAATAATTGTGCATTGCTTACGATTTAAAAAAAAAAAACATTAAACCATTTTAATTCAATATTTTCAGTGCCAATAATAGCTAGCTTTTGCAGTAATATATCCTGGTCTACAGTTTCAAAAGCTCTCTTCAAATCAACAAACACTGCTAAAATCGACTTTTTATCATTTAAATCTTCCTTCCAACTTGCTATGGCATAATTTAATGACGTTTCACATAATGGTTCTGCTTAAACCCTGATTGTTGCGTTATTATTATCTTATTACTTTCTAAATATTTTAAAAGTTGGTTTTTTACCACCGTCTCAGGAATCTTTTCGTCACAAGGCAACGTATTTATTGGTCTTAATTCCTCTACCTTTAGAGTATTTTTAACTTTTTCTACTGGAACTATCAATGAAGTTTTTCATATACTTGGTACAATTCCTTTAGTTAGACTTTCATTTATAATTAGAGTATAGGAAAAGCCTAAGTACTCCACCCAACAGTTTTTTCCCTCCCTTTTTACTTTTAAACTTGTGCACAATTTCTTTGATATCCTTTATCGTAACTTGGTTAAATGTAAATTTTACTATTGATTGCTCAGTTGTGTTAATTACTCTATCTTCTAATTCAATATTACTACTAATATCTAATATAATGTCCACAGAAAATTTATTTAACCTATTAGCTATGTCAAGTTCATTTGTATCATGTAGTTGTCCATCAATTAAAATTTTATCTAATGTAGGCTGTACATTCGTCATACTTATAGTCAGTTTTAAAAACTTCCACATTGTTTTGCTGTCGTGGCGGTTCCTGTTAATTTTAAATTCCATATATTTAACTTTTTGATTTTAACTAACTTCTGTTAGTTAAAATCAACTGTTTTTTGAACCCGCAACCTTCTGGGTGAAAGTCTTGTGCACTATCCACTAGACTATCGAGGTTGTCTATTTATCTGGGAAAATGATGAGTTAAAAAATCAATTTATATAAATAATTAAGAGTTGTACATTCATATTTATGATTTTCATAAAAGAAAAAATTTTTTGAGCAAAAAAAATTATAATTACGATATGATTGAATAGTATATGAATCCTATAGTTATACCCTGTGGCGACCATGTTATGATTTGGGTGTGTGGTTTGTATCTGGCTTCGGTAAATTCCACTTAAGTGACGGAGAATATAATAAGTTTTTTAAATTGAAACAAAGACTCGGAATAAAAATTCGGAAACATGTTGATTTAAATAAAAATTTCCTCAAAAAGGACATAAAATAAGCCACAAATATATGAAAACAACTATAGAAAAACTTTGAAATATTTTTAAACGAGTGTTGTAACATTAATTTTAGTTTAATTAAAGATGAGTCATTTTCTATAAATAATAAAATATTCTACTTAATTACAGATTTTTACTTTTTTTTTGCTAATTTTGTTATTGAACTAATGTTTATTTTCTAAACGTAGACACAATATGGTCTAAAAAATATAAACTTTTGTTCCAATTTTTTGAATTTTTTGTGAGGGTTTCCAAACTTTCCGCATGTAGTGTACATGGATTGGCCATTAACCTTACTTTTCAATATGTTGAATGTAATGGAGCCAACGCCATCATTTATAGGGAGAATAATCCAACAAGTCGTATTAAAATCAGCCGCCGTACTTATCTGAATGGATTTGCTCGTGAATCGGCCACTAAAGCCATCAAATGCCGAACATAAAACCCTCATGTCCTGCAGCATTATCACTTACGTACAGCCATGGAAGCTGTTTTGAATATTCGTTTGACTCACGATGAAACTGGCCGAGTGCCAATCAAAGGCAAGTGTCATGTTTGCCAGCATGTGAACAGAAAACAGCGGAACTCACGCAAAATTTGCTTAGTTTGTAAACGGTCAGTGTGCCAGGAGCACATTTAATCTACCATCAAAGGTGTTGCATGCAAGAAGTAAAATTTCGTCTTTTCTTCTAAAATGTCGTTATTATATAAATGTTGACGAGGACAAAAATCGAAAAACTATATTTTGTGTTTTTTGTACTTAAAATTCATTAGTTTAAGATGACACAGAAAATGGGTTAACAAAATTAGTTGAAAACATATTTTTTTGTGTGAAAAAGGTGAAATAGTCACCCGGGTGACTCGTCGACCAAACTAGGGTTAAAAGACAAATAAAAAAATGATCTCAAAAATTCGTAAAATTTTATTCCAATTCCATTTATTATAAAAGTTTATAATATAGTAGTAGGAAAATGTAAAATCTCGTCCGATTCTTGAAAATATTTGATTTTGCCGAAGTTTCTAAGTGCCTGGTTATATTGGTGGTCGTTATTCGACAAACACTAAACATTTCCTCTTGTGCTTCGTCGAGGTGGTTACATTCAACTCGTTGCAGATTTGCTTTTTGTCGAAATACTCTCTTCGTAATATTTTCTATGTAATAATACTATTTTGTAAAATAGCTCATTGCTACCCTAGAAACTCGGCGTGTTCAGTGTACAACAAGAATGATAGAAATAAATATTACGACTTGAACAAGTCCGTGTGTACGTGAGAGCGAAGTATACAACTGACAACTACTATAAAATATATGAAATCGTATGTGGTGTGGTCCATACACAACGTATACTTTGAAGTAACGCAAGAAGTTGGGCAACTCTCAACTTTGCCATACGTCGAGAGAGTTGTGAGTGTATCAGTATTATTGCATTTATATATGAAAAACGCAGAAAAATAATCTTTAAAATTTGCGAACTATTATTATTATTATTGGCTTTTGTTTATTTGTGAAAATGAGTATTGTTTAAAAAATTACTTAATAATTTTTATAAAAACATGGTAATTCAATGGCCAAGTAACAAAGTGTCGTAGCTTATTTTAATAGTCCGCAAATTTTAAAGATTATTTTTCTGTTTTTCATATATAAATGCAATTTTTTTTGTATAATTTGTTGCTATTTCCACCAACATTATCTCATATTGTCATTATAGTTATTTTCCATCCATTTCCATTCCAATTGTTGAATTTTCATTCACTCTAATTTACAATTAAATACTTTTTAGTTGGAAAAACATAGTTGCAGATAAAAGTATTAAAAAATAACATTCAGCAAAAAACTGATAGTGTAACAGGGCATCAAACAAAACCATGAAAAGAGAGTAAAAACAGAAAACATTGACAGCAAAACATTGATCGTGTAACATCAGCCTATGATTGTACATCCGTTGGCGAAGTATGCAGTGGCGCCTCTCTCCTTCGCTTACTTCGTGTCAGTTGTATACTTCGCTCTCACGTACACAACGGACTCTATGTGGCAGAGCCTTTACACTCAAGCTCTATTCACGTACTTTTCCATCAAAAACTTTCAGGTAGAGAGTAAAAGAAAGATTGAGAAAAAAAATTGTCATAAAGAGAAACTATCAGAAAAAGTGCGTGAACAGAAAACTATTAAAAACTTTCAACTAAACAGCTGATCCGTTGTTTTGACAGTTAATTTTTAGCGTGAAAAAATATTGTACAGTTTATAATTTAATTGATCTAAAGAGTAATTTGTTCAATTCATTTCGTGCGGCACACTTGCTTCACAAATATTTACATTTTCAAAATCACAAATTCACTTTAACAAATTTAACACAACCAAAATTATTGTTGAAATTTTTATATTTGACAGTTGTTTTGTTTTTTCGGCAGCTGAAAATTTGTGAAAGTAAAAATTTTACTTTCAGAAACTTCAACTACCTTTTTCTCTCCCACATTCTTACGTTCTTGTTTTTCTCTCTTGTTGAAAGTTTTTCGAGTACATGAACACTTTTCTAGTGAAAATTATTAACAATTGTATACAACTTTTTGTACGTGAACAGACCTTTAATAAAACAAGAACAAAATAATGAAGGTCTTTTCACATCTAACGCTAAAAACATATAAGTATAAAAAATGAGAAATGTCAATTATGAAATAAGCGCCAGCGCACAGTGCGTCGACAGAAGGCAAAAAGTCAAGTTTTTAGCACATTTAAAACTCGATCGTTTGGTATACTCATCACCTTTTTTTATTCAGGTTTTTTTAAATTCCAAACCGACTGGAGTCAACCGTTGTACTTAATTTAGCCGCATTGGCCTGTGCCTTTCCTACTTAACTCCCCTAATGGTTTTCAGTAGGGTTTTGGTGCGGTGAGCCAGTAGATCAGCTGAGGACACTATTGAAATTTACCTTCTGTCGAAACCCGTCTTTCTTTTTGGCTTATTTTCAGAAATTACTAGAGATATCCTGGAAGGACTCTTTCTCAAGAGCTAGTTCTAAGGACGCTGCTAAATATTGTTTGTTTTTTAAATTTAACATGGCTGCTAAAACTAAATATCACGTAATTGCCTATTTGTGGTTGTTAGCGGGAAAAAAGAGCTAATTAGGAATATAAATTTAAATGGGAATGCATTTACTTATTCAAATTTAATAAAATTTACTGCCTAATTTTCGCTAAATTTTTCAAATCTATTAAAGATCTTAACAACTTTTTCACAAAATAAGTAAAAAATAACAAATTTAAATGTTATTTATACAAACATATATATGCTAATTTCTTGTTATGCACGTAATTAGATTCTCGTGCAAAAATAAATGCAATTATTTCCGTGGCATTTAACCCTGATCGGTCCCCTTAAACTGTAGTACGAAACAGTTCTTCTGTATGCGACTGCATACACAATTTTTTCCAAGCTTTTTTTATTGATGTAAAAAGTAGAATTCATAAAGATGGTGAATTTTAAACATCAAACAATAAATCGTACGCGTTCTATGATTCATGGAAAACTGAGGAACTAATACAAGTTTTGAGTTAACTAAGGGATTTAGGGCAGTGTTAATTCAGAAATATAAACTTTCATTTTATAATCTAACGGAGAATCGGCCAACACAGGTCAGTAGTATTTGTATTGAGTAACAAAACCCTAAAAGGGTTTTGCAAACTTAGCTCGCTTTTAAAAGATATAGACATTCAAATTTGCCTCTTGCAGCTTATTTTTTAAAAATGAAGTGCTCCTTACTCGAATGATATTTGATATTTTTACTACTTTCTTCAGCGAAATAAGAACAAAAATGTCATTAACCATTTTAACATTATATGAATTTTCCTCATTAAGAAGTTTAAACTATTAACTAAATGACTTTTGTAAAAAATAGCAAAAATGTATAGAATTTAATAAAGTTCGGGTTTCAAAATTGTTATTTTTTTATTTTAAACAGAAAATTAATAGAAAAATACACTAAAACTGCTCAACTTTGAAAGGCTATAACATTTAAAAGCGAGCTAACTTTTTAAAACCATCTTGAAGTTTTGTTACTCTAGACCAGTACTATTGACCTGTGTTGGTCGCTTCTCTCTTAGATTAAATGACCCTAAAATTGTTGCACGGTGTAATCAATGCTATATAAAAACTGTTCCCGAAAATAGACGTTGTTACTTATTTTGCTTCTTTTGATAAAATTACACGGAATTATCTACTAACACTGAATTCGATGCATTTACTTTAACATGTTACATAGAATTTTGGATCTGATATTCATCAGTAGTTATATTGATTTGAAGTTATATGGATGTGGTATTCCAATCTCTATCTCTGTTATGCAACGTTTTCCGTATTTTTAGAACTAGAATCCCATAGTTATTTCTCCAATTCGTCGTGTTCTGAGATCTCTAATTATAATTATAACCTTTGTGACTTTGAGTTACTTAATAACTAACATAGTTTGGGAAACCACTTTCTTTAGTTATGACACATCTGATAATTTTAAGTTATTCATAAGTCGTATTTCAGAGATTTGCTCTTCCAATATTCCACGTATTCCAAAAAGACTACATAAACTACCATGGTTCACCAAGGGCTTCAAAACGTACAAATTTTGAGAAACACATTTTATAAGCGCTTTGAAGCAACTGCAGATGAAAGGCCCAGAGTTAAGTGCTCACAATATATGAGGGAATTTGATTGTCTTAACAAATTTTTATATAATCATACCACGTTTCGACAGCAATATTAGGGTAAATCTTAAATCACTCCAGAGCGATTCAATCCAAAAGATCAGCGTCTTCCATTCCGTCCTTTTTGAAACTTAATGAAACTTTTAAATCGTTATCTGAATCAACCTGTTCGTTGAGTTTTTTAAAGCGAGCTTTAAATCTAATACCTACTGGAGCGATAAATCTGTTATTTTAAACATAATGTCCGCGATTGACTTTGGTTCGCTTACTCTAGGTGTTTAAGATATTATGAACGACAGTCTTAAATTGAAGAATTCTCAGCAGTCTGATAGTCAGAAAAATTTGTTCAATAGTTCAATTTAAAAAAAAAAATTAAATTCAAAAAAATTTATATTAAGATCATTTTTCAATTCTTAAATTCATTTTTCCATTTTTTTTTTTTTTTTTTTCTAGATTCTCTTCTGATGAAGGAAGAGCTAAATAATGCATTCCTAGAAAGAAAAGGCTTTATCATTTCCATATTTTCTTTGTCAATGGTTTCTGTTTTTAAAGGTTAATGAGATTTCATATTACTCCGTCTGCAAAACATGTAATTTTTCAATTAACTTTCCGAAGTTTTAATAGAGAATTAAAATTTTCACTCATCGATCTAATTTTATTAATTATTCAATTTGTACCATATACTCAGATAATAAATATCAAAAGGCATGTGTATATCCTACCTGGAAACTGTAGTACATTTTCACCACCCATTGATGATCAGCTTCGACAAGCACGTCTCGTTCAGCTCGCACATGTGCCACTTGCTCTTTTTCCAACATATCCGCCTTACGTAGCACTTTCATGGCATAAACGTGCCCAGTATCTTTTTTCTGTACTAAACGTACCTCACCGAAGGCGCCTCGTCCAATAACTTTCAATGCTTCAAAGTCCTCCACGCCCAAACGTAGCCGCTTAAGACGCAGAAATTCAGTCTCTTTCTGAGCATGCTGATTACGTTTCTCCTGCCGCTGTGATTCCGTGAGGCTTTCATCCTTGAGTTGCGCTTCTAGTTTGGCAAGACGTTGTTTTCGTTCTCCATATTGCGTCACCAAATTACTGTAGTAGTTTTCCAGCGTCACCTTGGCCTTGGTTGCTTTATCCAGCGTATGATCGCTGAAGCGAATTGATGAGCCATCAGCACTACTGCTCATTATGATTTGGACGAATCTCAAATTTTATATACGCCGTCAGTAGATTATGATGTACTGGATACGGAGCGTCTGTAGTCCACTGAAAATTGCTTTGAAACTCTACTGTGCTATAATTGATTAACTGCGTCGCTCTCGTTCTGCAGTGAATAAGCGACGAACGCGCAATGTTTTTGTCGTTCTATTATTGTTGCTTTGTTAATGGAACCAATGTGAAAACATTTTCCACAATGAAATTACTAGTTAATTTAAGTTATTTATCCGTTCACACTTTCCCGTATCCTTTATTGAATTATTTTTCTGTTTTGAAACACAAAAATCAAATTGGAAAATTATTAGAATGAAAGTCTTCTATTATCTTTATTTTCGTTTTACTTTTCGTTTCTTCTGCTCAATCTCTTGTGAGTAGACTTACGTCATGACAGCTGTGTTACGCTGCGACGTTATACACTACGATACGGTGAAAGGTTTTTGATTTGTTCCAAAATGAGCTAATGGTTAAAAGCGTTCGGAAAATTATGTGCAATACAGTGATTGACATTTGTTTACTTTCCCACAATTTATTGCCTAAATGCTTAATATTTCACAAGTAAAAAAATGTTCTAACAACACTAGTTTACAAATCCTTGGAGTTGTTGCGCTTTAATTGACGAAACATTGCTTCTAAACAGATGTGGCAAAAGTCCTCATCATCGTCTGAAGAGGGTTTTTTTCGTTCACCTTGTTTTAGTGGCAGACTTTTTTTTCGAAAATTCATGTCTCGAAAACCTATCCATAAAATTTTGTTCTTTATATGATTTTCGAATTCGGTGTAAGCAAAAGAACGATTATTTGCGATAAGCTTTTTTACGTGTCTAAGTTCTAGAATAAGTTTCAAATAAAATTCTCTGCAGTCGCTACATTATCCATGAACAAAATGTATAGCTAGTAAAAACGATCCTCAGATGTTTTACAGATTCTATAATGGATTAAAAGTGGCATAAAAGGAACAAAGAAGTTGGCCTAATTGCACATGTATTTTTTGTAGACTTTCGTAATTACATTTATTAATTTAATTATATTTTACCTTTTTGTAAAGGTTGAAGTTGTATTATTACTCCTCTTTTAAAATAAATTTATCGCAATAAAAACAGAAATTTACTTCTTTCCGTTGAGGCTCAAATTTACTGAGCAATCTCTGTAACGGTCGTTACGGACTGTTTAATTGGGATATATGGTCAAATATTTGGAATTGTTGACTTCTATTATTATACGTAACAAATTACAAATAAACAATTTTATACATATATTTAAATAAAATATAAGTATATAATGTGTACGAACAATACTCAGCTAGAAACCACTAAAGAAAATGAGGCCTAAGCCGCATTGACATCGAATGCTTTCACAACGCTATTTTGAATGCTGCCTACAGCGAAGAATCTTATACAAACTGCAAACTTATCCTGCTTTGATCTGCAGATATTGGAACGCAAATCTGTTAGGCTGAATTTACACGGTCAATGTTTTGCTGTCAATGTTTTCTGTTTTCACTCTCTTTTCATCGTTTTGTTTGATGCCCTGTTACACTATCAGTTTTTTGCTGAATGTTATTTTTTAATACTTTTATCTGCAACTTTGCTTTTCCAACCAAAAAGTACTTAATTGTATTTTGGAGTGAATGAAAATTCAACAATTGGAATGGAATTGGATAGAAAATAATTATAATGACAATATGAAATAATGTTGGTGGAAATAGCTAGAAATTATGCAAAAAATATTGCATTTACATATGAAAAACGCAGAAAAATTAAAATTTGCGAACTATTAAAATAAGCTCCGCCACTTTGTTACTTGGGCATTGAATTACCATGTTTTTATAAAAAATTTTAAGTAATTTTTTAAACAGCAGTCTCACAACCAAACAAAATCCAATCAGCCCAAAGGGTGGCAAAGGAAAAAAATGTATTTATAAATTAGTAAAAAGTGTACTATTTTCCATAAAATATTGGTATTTTCCAGTAAAATACAACAGTGCATCTTCGACAACCCCATTTTATTTGAAGTGATGTAGGTTTTTTCCGTCAGTAAAAAAATTTGAAGTGAAATGTGTTCATCCTCTCTTTTGCTCAGTGTTCATTTTTCAAAGCAACAACAATTTCATTGTTTGACAGCAAAACATTGATCGTGTAACATCGCCCTTAGGCTGTGGTTATATTGCGAGTATACTCGGCGAACATCATGAAATTGTTGTTGCACCGAACACAAAGAGAGAGTCTGTACTCACTCTCACACCGAACATGATATGCTCGGTGTATTGTACACCGAGCACGCCGAGTATTCAGGGTGGCAATAGCTGATGTTACACGGTCAATGTTTTGCTGTCAATGTTTTCTGTTTTTACTCTCTTTTCATCGTTTTGTTTGATGCCCTGTTACACTATCAGTTATTTGCTGAATGTTTTTTTTTAATACTTTTATCTGCAACTATGTTTTTCGAACTAAAAAGTATTTAATTGTATTTTGGAATGAATGAAAATTCAACAATTGGAATGGAATTGGATGGAAAATAATTATAATGACAATATAAGATAATATTGGTGGAAATAGCAACAAATTATACAAAAAAAACATTCCATTTATGTATGAAAATACAGAAAAATAATCTTTAAAATTTTCGAACTATTAAAATAAGTTCCGCCACTTTGTTACTTTGCCATTGAATTACCATGTTTTTATAAAAAATATTAAGTAATTTCTTAAACAGCACTAATTTTCACAAACAAACAAAAGACAAACAACACAAAGGGTGGCAAAGCAAAACAAATGTATTTATAAGTTAGTAAAAAGTCTAGTATTTTTCATAGGGCAATGTTTTGCTGTCAAACAATGCAATTGTTGTTGCTTTGTAAAATGAACACTGACCAAAAGAGAGAATGAACACATTTCACTTCAAACTTTTTAGTGACGAAAAAAACTTGCATCACTTCAAATAAAATGGGGTTGCTGCAGGTACACTGTTGCATTTTATTGGAAAATACTAATATTTTATGAAAAATACTACAATTTTTACTAACTTATAAATAAATTTTTTTTCTTTGCGTTGTTGGCTTTGGCTTATTTGTGAAAATGAGTATTGTTTAAAAAATTACTTAATAATTTTTATAATAACATGGTAATTCAATGGCCAAGTAACAAAGTGTCGTAGTTTATTTTAATAGTTCGCAAATTTTAAAGATTATGTTTCTGTGTTTTTCATTTATAAATGCAATATTTTTTGTATAATTTATTGCTATTTCCACCAACATTATTTCATATTGTCATTATAATTATTTTCCATCCATTTCCATTCCAATTGTTGAATTTTCATTTACTCCAAAATACAATTAAATACGTTTTAGTTGGAAAAACATAGTTGCAGATAAAAGTATTAAAAAATAACATTCAGCAAAAAACTGATAGTGTAACAGGGCATCAAACAAAACGATGAAAAGAGAGTAAAAACAAAAAACATTGACAGCAAAACATTGACCGTGTAACATCAGCCATAGAATATTAGTAATTTCCAAAAAAAATGCAACAGTGTATCTTCAGCAACCCCATTTTATTTGAAGTGATGTAGGTTTTTTTCGTCAGTAAAAAAATTTGAAGTGAAATGTGTTCATTCTCTCTTTTGTTCAGTGTTCATTTTTCGAAACAACAACAATTTCATTGTTTAACAGCAAAACATTGATCGTGTAACATCGCCCAATGAGTTATTTTACAAAACAGTATTACATACAAAATAGTATTAAACAAAAGAGTATATTTTGACAAAAAACTCTGCGATGAGCTGAATGTAACCACCTCGACGGAGCACAGGAGAAAATGTTTTTCGAACACCGAGCACCAATATAACCAGACGCTTAAGACAAATATTTCGCTGAAAGCTATAAGCAAATTTAAGCAAACAGATAATATTCTTTTCGCACAATTCTACTTACTCTTTGTCACTCATTTGCAGAATATCTCCTTACTTCTGAATTACTTTTTAACATCCTTTCCTCAGATCAAAGATATGTGTCATCGATGTTACTTTCATCTGTGTTTATTGTTCGGAATTTTTTTGTTACTTTTATATTTTAGCAAAATTAATCAATGAGCCAAAAATATAGAAATTAAAAAACGTTTTTAAACCGAACTAAAAAATATAAAATAATTTCTCCTAGTCCCATAGAGATTTATAACCTCATACAGATTCCTAACCTCATACAGATTGTGCTGAAAATTTGTAATTATGAATTTTAGTAGGTATGAAAATACTTGCATGATTTTAAACGAAAAACATGGGGCGCATATGGATAAAATTGCTAGCGAATTAGGTGAACTATTCAAACATCAATTTTCTAATTTGTTTGTTGTTTTACAACGCGTTGTATCGTGTGTATTATGGTTGTACGATCAATTTTTAAGTTGGTCCAACGGTTGGATGAAAATCAAAATATTTTAATTTTTGGTGGGCGGAGTTAACGATTGTACAACGAGTTGCATCGTTTGTAGCGAAGTTGTACAACTTCAGTCGTTTTCGTTTCATTAGCTCCGTTCCCGTACTACAACGCGGGTGAACTCGTTCGCCCAAAACAGCCCAGAAAGCGTTCCCGTACTCAAAAAACTTGCAAATGAGAGCAGAGATGAGAGAGTAATTGTCTTCTTCTTCTTACACGAAATAGCCCGCACTTTTTCATCGGGTAAAAATGTTAAATGTGTCAAACAATCAGTTGTTTTGTATTTATCAGCTTTTTTGCTTTTGTGAAAATATATTGAAAATTTTAAATTAATAAATAAATAAAGAACTTTTAGAAAAATAAGTGATATTTAAAGTGGAAAATGTTTAAAAGACTTTTGAAAATTAACTAATAGTATATTAGATAATTTTTAACTACATTCTCCATAAGTTAATGACGCAATTATCTGTTCAACTTCTGATGCTGTAGAAGCTTCTGCCATTTCTGAATAATGCTAATGGTGATTGTGAACCAGAAGATTCTACAAAAGTAGACAAGCGAACAATTTATGTTTAATTTTTTCATTATTTATTTAGTTCCTTGTAAGATTTAAAAATTTTTATTTTATTAAATATTACAGAAACTTTTTCTTTTTGAACTTAACTGTCGTTACAATTTGACATTTTGTTTCGTGCAAGAAAAGTGGTTTTGTGCGTTCCCGTACTTTTGTGCATTTTTGTGTATCAGAGAGAGCATTTTTCGTTTACTCTCAGTTTACCAGACTTTGCCCAAAAAGTACGGAAACGGTCCTATTAGTGACAAACTGACGAAAATGCTAAAGTTGACAGTGTAAAAAGAGAATAAATAACAAGAGAACAACGTATTGAAGAGAATTAAAGAAAAAAGATAAATGCAAACGAAAAAGTGGTGCTAGGGAAATAAAATTTATGACCCCAGCTTTATGGTATTTCGACCCACTTGAATTTCTCTGTGATATTGAGTTGCTTTCTAATCTCATTTTGATCTCATTCAGTCATACATTTTCCACTAGGTTGTTTGCAACACGAAGAATAAAAGAACAATGAAATTGTACGACGCATTGTACAACGTGTTGGAAAGTGTGTATGAAAACGCAGTTCAACTCGTCATCCAACGCGTTGTATCGTGTATACCCTGCATAAGCAAGCGACGAACTTTTTGATATAATCTCTACCCAGGCCGTCAGGACCAACATATATTTCGATACGTGCCGTAATTGAGTGACGGATGGTAACAGTTGCATATCTAATTGCTGATATATGACTGGCTTAAATAGTCCAAGCGGAGCATACCTTTCCTAATCCAAGGTGTTATGCGACCCTTGCCTACTTGATAGTTTGGCAGCCAGGGGAGGATCCTGGAAGGCCAACTGAGGCGGGTCGGCCATCTGAGTGCACTCAATTTTATGTAGTCAATATGGTGGATCTGCTTAGGCTGTTTTTTTACGGAGCATCTCTGATACCTGGCCGCCTCAAAGAATAACGGTGACCTAGCCGTTGTGTGGTGTGCTGCCATGGTCGTTTTTCCTTTTTTCTTTGTCTTACAGAGGTTGTCGTACATTCTGATTCGTTGAGACGCACTGTTCCACCTGGCTAAACAGACCGGAGGAAACGGACTGAACGAAACCTGACAAAACCCCAACAGCGAAGTGGGTTGCGATTTCTACAACCAAATAGGTATCCCTGGTACCAATTTAGTGCTTTTCTCTTGGAGTGCCCAAAACCTAGGCATTGACACAAGTTCTTAGAAAGTCCTTTCGCACAAAAAGAGTAAGAACCGGGAAAATAAGGACGTAGCATTTATGGTTGTGCTAATGGATCCAGTTTAAGTTGTTATTCTGGGAACTAGATACAAAAATCGTACCAGCCTCTTCTTTGGAGTGATTACTTTCCACATATATCCAAAATTATTTCAGTATGGTGTTGAAATTAACCCTTTACCGAAAATAAGAAATCTTTTCTCCACCCCGTAAACTGCGCTACAGACAAGGCCTGGAAACAGGGGTGGAAAAACGCACCACTGCTCTTCAGACCAGCTTTAAGCGTACCTGTCCTCATCGCCAACCTCTTGGTAAGATTCCTGTTCCATGGTGGAGAAAGGAGTTGCAAGCCCTGCGGGTTGAGTCGAGAAAACTCACCAACAGAGCTCGCATGACTAATCTTGATGAGCACTGAGCTCTACATCGTCAAAAGCAGAAGGAGTATAAAAAGCTAATTCGAGATTCGAAAAGAGGTTACTTTTGAAATTTCTGCAGCGGCATTGAAACCATGTCTGAAACAGCTAGGTTGTCGAAAATTCTGAAAAAGGGTCAAGTCAACCGACTGTGTTCACTCAAAAAATCTGACGGCACTTTCACGGAATCAAAAACTTAGATGATCAGCTTATTGCTTGGATCTCACTTTCCGGGCAATCAGGTCTCTGTCGTTCAACATCCCTCTTTTCTGGAAGCAGGGAGGGTTAGTTCGACAGTTGACGACCTCGATAATCTAGTGGGCAGTGCACTAAACTTTCATCCGGGAAGTTCGGGTTAGATTCCCGTCTTCGTCTGGTGGTTAATTTTCATAACTTTTTTATATTCACTATCAATATGAAGTGTATGAGACATGTATGTATGTAAGATAGTGTACAAGTACACACCTTGGTTGGTAATGGCAAAACCACCAAGCTGATAAAAAATTGCCGCACCGCTGTTCGGAATCGGTGTTAAACTGTAGGTCTCTCGACAGCCACTTTAAATCCCCGGTTCGCATGGTATACTACCAGTTGCTTTGAGAGAGGGTATGGTGTAATTGCTAAGTATCTTCATCTCCAATTTGGCACTCGCTCACATACCTCAATAATGAAGGTTGGTAAAAGTTATTTTTATTACGAAAATTGAAAAGAACAGCTATACCTATTCCAAAAGCTTTAGTCCAATCTTTCTTACTAAAATGTCTTGAGCGCTATGTCGAACACCGCATGCGTAGTAAGTCGCTTTTGTCACATCCTCTCTCTTCATTTAAGCATGCTTACCAACAGCCCTGCAAAATCTGGTAGATCGTATAGAACAGGCTCTTAACAGGAAATACACGGAGGTCACCATGGAGTGGATCCGTTTCTTGTGAACTGGATACACTCAATACTGACACATAGACTTATGATGGTTCAAGCTGATTGTGGTCAATCGTGAATAGAGGATGCCCCAAGATGGCGTATTCTCGCCACTACTGTAGTGACCCTCTGCTTGCTTCCCTAAGTGAATCGGGTATCTACATGCAGACATATCGTCGCCTGAGAATTGATTTGGCGTATAGGCATAGGAATACTTATACACATACGCCAAATCAATTCTCAGGCGACGATATGCCGATGATGTTAACTACTTAATCGTGGGCCAGTCGGTAGAATATGTTTGGTGGAAGGCCCAAACTGCTCTGAATATGGTTGACTCTTGGTGTTGCTCAAATGGGCTATCGGTTAACTCTCTTAAAACTGCTGTTATTCCTTTCACCAGGACAAAGGAAACTAATAGTCTCATTTTACCAGCATTCAGAGGAATTACTATTCAGCTGTCCCATGAAGTGAAATATCTTGGAGTTGTTCTAGATACCAATCTTCTATGGCGTTTCATGTTGAGCTAAAGATATACAAGGAACTGGTAGCTTTTTGCTAATATAAGCTTTTTTTTTTGCTTTATAAGGTCTGTCACCTTATAAAGTTTTATGGCTCTATAAGGCATCCATAGTCTGGTGAAGCAGATTTAATGTTTACAGTGTTAGGAAAGCTCTTGCCAGACTTCAAAGGACTGTGGCCAATTGTTGTACGAGAGCTTTTCCGGCCACACCTGACCCATTCTTGGAGGCATCGCTCAACTTATCACCCCATGACATTTTTGCTAAAGGAAAGGCTGTCAAAGCTATCTGTGGCTTAAACGCAATGGGTATTGATATGATCAGAAATCTCAGCAATTTAACTCTTTGACCTCCCGGCCAGAAAGGGTTCGGAAACTGGTTTCTTGGGTCCAAAACCAGATGTTTTTGTCCTCGATTTGGCCCGACCTGACCCAGAATTCTAAATGGGAGGAACTGTGGGGATTTAAACAGACAAAGATCATGTTACAGTGCCGTATTCTTGAACACTTATTTTGCACTTCCTACCTATAGCTTGATCTTTATATCAGTGTTTGGAAAGAATTATTTATTATTCCTTTGTATAAGAGTGGTTGAAAGTCTGATATTGCAAATTATCGCGGTATAGCTAAGCTTAATGTGATACCAAAATTATTTGAATCGATCGTTACAGATCAATTGAAGAATCCAGTGAGATCGTTGATATCTTCTTTCCCACATGGCTTTTTTAAAAGCAGTTCTACAGTAATTAATCTTTTGAAATTATCAACTAATATAATTAAAAAAATTTCCAAGAAAGTAAAGCTTTGGACGTGGTGGATCATAATTGCTGATCGATAAAATTGGTTTCTTTGGTTTGGAGTTACTCAGGATAGTCATCTTGGTCCCATTTTATTCCTTATTTACATTAATAATCTTCCACCTGTTATCCGTGACTCAAAAACTTTATTATATGCTGATGATGTGAAACTCTCTATTTCATATTATTCTGAAGAGGCACAAATCTTGCTTAATACGTTAAAACGTTAGTGTCAGATTAATTTAATGTCTTTAAAATTAAAATCGATGGTCTATTCGAGAAGACAACCAATCCCATCGGATTACTTTATAAATGATTACACCTTGAATCTCATATTTTTGGCCAAACTGCTAAATGGTGACATTAATTCAAAAATTTTATTTCCGATTAAACCAAGTACCTGCCGAACTAATTATGCCCATAATAGCCCTTTTAAATGTTTGTGCAATGACTTCAAAAACATTTACAGCTTAATTACTTATCATTTAGTATTAAAAATACTGTTTTAAAATTTTTAAATGAATTAACCAGCTGATGATTTTATAATCGGTAGCATTCAACGTGTTGCGTCATACAGAGCAGCTCGGACTGTGTCGGTTTAGGGCACCGATCCGCTCGTTTTACCGATGTGCCTGTCGAGCGGCTGGGCGAGTAATTAAGTGGATCCATTGGGATTCGTCGTAAAAGAAGGTGAAATATAACTCGTTAAGTCTCCTCAATCTTAAAATAAAATTTACAGGTTATACTAGATCTGTAGTGTTGCAAGTGCATTTATATCCCAAAGCTATTTCAGTTGCTGGGCTTATAAAAAAAATCGTTCAGTCTGTCTGCAACGAGACAATGAGGCAGACCCTAACTGCCATTGATTGAGCCATACATTCGTTCAATATTGATATACCATATGTAGTTCAATAAAAAAAATTAATTACATTTGTTATATTATGAAAATATGTTGCACTTTATATATAATTAAATGTTGGTCATAAACATAAATTTATCATTATCTTAAATTTTATATTACAATCTTATTTGCTTTCATCATTGCATCTTAATTTCATTTCATAATATACATAAATATTCATGTGTTTTCTAGATTTCCTTTATCATCTCATCTCTTTATAGCACCTTAGTATCACGTTCATTATCATTACTACAACATATATTTTATTTATTTAATTAAAATTTCATTAATATTGTTTTTACACCTAATAAATTTCTAACGCTCTCGTTGTATTTAATTAGAACAACCTTTGATGCGCATATATTTATTTTTTCACCGGCACACAATAGTTGCAAGCATGTCGCTTTTTCCAAGAAATCCGACATTTTTAGCTCTCTCATCAGATTTTTATGTGCGGCGGATACTGATGCAGATGGATAAATCTGGGAAAGAAATAAAGTAGGATATTCTGTCATAAGAACTATATGCAATATAATTATTATGTATGACCGACCGCTCACCTTATTTAGAAGAGTATCTTTAGACTTAACTTTAAGTAGATTACACAAATCGCTAAGAAGCACCCACTTTTCAGTACCTTCGTCTTTCAATAAATATAGCGGCGGTAGCAAAACATCAGCTTCCTCAAACTCAAATATTTCGCCTTCGCTATCTGAATTCTCAACCAAGAACTCTGGCTTGTTGTCGTTGTGCAAACGAACGGTGTTAAAGCGGTCAATATTGTCAAGCACTACTGCACATTTGTCCATCTTAACAACAGTCTTAGAACTAGTCTCCCCATACTGATTGAATTGTTTTTTGTTCGCTATCAAATTTGATACTGAACTTTTTCTAAGAGCTCTGCTCATATCACATGTGAAATTCGGCGCACCACTGAATATATCATATCCACACTCCGTCGGATCTGAAAGTATATAAGAAAATTATAAATTTAAGGGTGCACTAATATTGAATTCTCATGTTTTACCAAAAATCTCCCATGGGCCGCTAAAACGCCATGGTTTACCATCAGGTCCAACGTTTTGTACATCGCTTAAGTGATTATTCAGAATATCACGCATTGCAGTGCTTGAAGCTAGCATTAATGGAGTTTGGCCTGTAAAAAAAAGCTATGTTAGATAGCGATTCATAAATTGGCAAAGGTAATGCTACAATCAATTTAACTAATTACCGCAGCCACCTTTATACAGTTTACAATCAATCTCTGCGCCAATATTAATCTATTCCTTAGGGTTCGCAACATAGACATACTTATCTCTTCAGATAGCCAATCTGCCCTAAAGCTTTGAACTTTTACACAATAAGGTCTAAACTAGCTCCTGAGACAATAAAAATCTTATAAGAACTATCAGCTGTACACAGTGGCGGTACATCCATATAAGCCCAAAAGCCGGGCTTGCCTAACTGAAAATTTGTACGATAAGTATTTACAAAATTACTACTTTTGTTTCAAACTGAAAGAATAATTTATAAAATTTTTTATTTGTATTACCTTGTTTTTCAATAGCTAGTATATGTATGTACCAAAAAAAAATGTGGATTGTATAGAATACACACAAACATTCATGCTATCGCAGTTCATCAAATTGGCTTTTACGAGGCTTTTAAAATTTGAAAATGTATGTTTTCATAACATGCTATCTCGCTTATTCTAATAGGAAGTTCAATAGCTTTTTTAGTATGTGTAGTTCCAAAAAAAGTAGCAGCATACTAATTTTCTACTACTATGTATGATTTTACATAGAATTTAAAAGCTGGCTTTCAGGTTTTGTTTGCCATTTGGAAAGTATTTGCTCCACTTTCTTTTACTCCTATATTCATGCGCCATTAGATTTTATCAGAGTTTCGAACCGGTTAAATTTGGGTTCGTGTTTAGGTTCAGGTTCAAGCAAAAAATAACAGTGTGTTCCTGTTCAGGTTCAAATAAAAATGATGCAAAACAAGGTTTTTCAAATAATAGTTTTACTTATTTACATACATCAATACATTTAGTTTAAATTTTTTCATTCCGTTGACATTTTTCTTATATTTGATAATTTGCTGTTTTATTAAACATTTAATAAAGCTTATATCAAGGGAAATTATCGTTTAGATTAACAAATAGTATATCTCTTAACGATTTGTTTTTTAAATGATATCTTTGCGGAGCCAATATCAATTTTAGTAAAGAAAATGCCCTTTCTACGTTCACTTGTGTGGTTGGAACTGGTAAGATAATTTCTGAAGTTTCAAACAATAAAGGAAGCTCAGTTTTTTGATGCTCCCACCATATTCCAACAGGCTCTCTATCACACCAAAAGTCAAATTCCATCCTGATTTCCAATTTTAGCCTTTTTGGTTTAGAAAAAAAATTCACTGGGCTTACCTCATCGGTAAGTGCTAGGCACGCCACTGGCTGTACACATAGTTATTTTTAATAGCACATTGCGGCTGTGAAGGGAATGAAAACCTTTTTGAATCTGCGACTGAAATTATATTTTTTAAAAATTGTTATATTCGTCTTTATAATAGACGTTTATTGATTGCTGACCAGAAAGTGCCAATTAGCAAGAGAAATTGCACATTTCAACTGCGTTACCAAATTGTAGAACTCTTACACAATATATTTGAACAATACTAAAAAAAAAATATTAAACCATGTTACCTAGCGAGTTTTGAGTGGCTATAACTTAAAAATTAATAACTTAAAAAAACACTACCCAATTATTGTCTTTGCTAGCGAGTAAATTTCATTGTTGTATATTTGTTTGAACAAATTTTATAAGGCTATCAGAATGACTGATACATGAAATTTTAAACGATGATGAAATGTGGAGCCTTTTCTGCTTTTAGACCGATAGGCAATGCATCAAAGTATGAAAAAAATAGTAAGCATACTTTAGTGACCAGCTAGATTTTCGGAGCACAATCACATACAAAATATATAGAGATTCTTAGTCCGAGGTGTTTAGAACTGTTGACGTCATTTTAACTCGATTACACATTTGAAAGATGTAAATCAGGATTCATGAAAAAAATCGCCCTAACGTACTAGAAAGTTTGTGCTCTTGGCTGAACTCCTCAATGCGTGAATGGTTCTATTACTTTTCGGTGAGACCTTATTTGTAATAATGGTTCAGTCCTTGATCTTACGTGTGTCAACTACAGCTTCGCAGAAGAATTTACATCTGTTGCAACAAAGAAAGTAAATTTCTTACCCAAACGGAAACTGTTGTTGTACCTCAATAAAGTTCATTTGGAACCAAATGGGACGGTTTTTTCTGAAGAAATTAAAAGTTGCTACAGCTAAAGAGTAAGTGTTTTGAATAATAGCTGCGTTTTATTCGCCACTTGCTTCTAGTTATGTATAACTAGCAGCGATAATTGTATGGGAAAACAACAACAAAGTGGCAGAGATAACACGTATAATTATAGCTGTTATGTATACTTAACAAGTAGTTTAGCTACATCAAATTCTATTGTGAACTCCTAATAGCGAAACAAGAAGCATAACAGTTTGGTAAAAAACAGAAAAGGAAAATATTTGAAATGTCTGGCGGTGAAAATAAGTTAAAATCATCGTTAAATATTCTTCTACTTTTTATAAAAACTAAAAACAATGCCTGCGATTGACCGCAATAACTCAAATCCATTAAAATGTTTCAGCTCTAGCTGCTGAGCAGTTTCATTGTGAATAACATTATAACTAAAAAGAGACTTAACAACTTGGTCATTTTATTCGCACATGTTAAACTGACTGGCGAATAATACACAGCCAATAACTTTAAACCATCAGATGACGGGAGTGATCTATCACTTTTTGATGTAAGAATAAAAGGTTTGCTCACAGAGCTGAAATATGCCTACTTTTGCTGTCATATTAAAGGTTCGTGGAGAGTAATAAAAATTGTACCTATCCACTATAGGAAATTTTACCCAATTTGCTGGCCAAAATTCGAAAAATGGAGGTATCGATATGAAACTTGGTCCAGAAGTTTGTTAGATGACAGGGACGCCTTTACATAAAAATAAGATTGCCACGCCTACTTATTCTATAAGGGTGTGATATGAAGTGCTATAAATTTTGTTATGAGATAGCCAAAAAAATGTAAGGAATGATCTCAGCAAAACCATTTTTGGCATGAGCCCCTCTTAGGTCGTGAAAAAGAAAAATTATGAAAATGGGCGTGATCGGTCAACTGCCACGGCCATCTCCCATACAACAGAAAAACTAAAATAGCTCTAAAATCCGTTGCAGTCAAGATACCAAAATAAAAATCATAAAAAACAGTTTTGACTGTTTCAACATTTTGTATTGTTCCATATTTTTTTTATTTTTTACAAAAAAAACTTTCAATCTCTTAATAGTTTCCCCTCAATATGCATGTAGTGTTTTGTTAATAAAAATTGGATCCGCAGCAATCCGCAACCAATTTTTTTTTGTTGTTTAGCTAAGAAATTATTTATTTTACATTTTTATATACTAGAATGCATAGCACTGCTTCGCAAGATAGACCTGGTCCACCAATCTTGAAATTTTAGTTCCTAAACACCAATTTTTTCCAAAAAAAAATTTGTTTTCTTTTTTTTTAGTTGTGAAATGCATTCTTCCTATATGAGTGTTATACACTTGTGGACATACAATTTAGTCATACACTTATGAGCAGAAGAATTTAAAAAAAAAATAAAGTTTCTGTTCAAAAGAAACAAAACCAACGGTAAAATAAATAACAGTTCAATATTTAGAATTTTAAAAGAAATAAACAGTTAAATTTTTCAAAATTATCGCATGTCTATGGTGTAATTTGCTAAACAAAAATATTTAAAAATAATAAGTTGATGATTTTTAATTTTGAACTGAAATTTTACCTTTGGTACAGTTAGTACTTTGTGCAAACCATTTTTGCCTGGTAATTTCTGTACATCTCTTCGACTAGTACCAGAGCATTGGGCAGCAGTCATTTAATTCTTTTCCTCCTGACTGCTAGCCCATAAGGAAGCCATATTTGAAGGTTTTTGCGCTGCCACGACCCTTTTTAAAATACTCTATAGATTTTCTATATGGTTTAAATAAACATAAAAATACTTTTACAGTTTTACAGTTTTTTTTTAGTAAATTTTGGGTCCAGCTTAGTATTTGATGGATACCTAACAAAGAGCCTTCTATCGATCCCAAACACATTTAATTTTGATTCATCGCTCCAAACAATCGTCTTTCGAAAATGCTGGCACTAATGGAGATATCGTTTAACGAACTGAATACGCTGCCCAATATTTTTTTTGGACCGTTGGGTTTATGTCTGCTAATTCGTTCTAATATTTTTTATTTCTTTTAATCGCTTGCTCATAGTTCTGGCTGATATTTTCAAATTATAATCCAAGTCCATTTGTGATCTTAGTTTGATGAAAGTTAAGAAATTTTTCATTTCGCTGAGCCTAATCAAGTACCTATCTTCAGCTGAAGACGTTTTAAGTGTTTTTTTGCGTTGCAAATTGTGAAATGATTTGAATTTTTTGTAGTATCTAATCTCATTGACCACTTTTCCAAGTAAAAAAGCTGGCTCTTCGACGACCATTGCAATAATCCCAAGGTTCTGGAAAGTCTTCGAGGGAGTGGAACTCTTATTTTTGCCCATCACAATCAAAATCAACAATTGTTCAATTAAAGTATACAGAAATGTGTAAATGATCAATTTTATTGGTTTTTACGAAATTTAAGTGCACTAAGTCAAGTTAAAAGAAGTTAGAAGAATATAAAAAGTTAGAAGAATATAAAATTACTTGATTATATGTCCACTTCTAATCTTACTCCTCTACACACAATTGCCGACTGCGCGCAAAATACATCACTCTTTTGTAATTGCTCTTAATAATTTTTAAGCCTACTAATGGTACCGCTAAATGATATTATAACAAACATTTTTTTTTAAAATGTTTTTTTTCTCTACTATTTTTCACTTGAAAAAATATTTATAACATTCTGGCAGCACATATTGGAGTTGTAAAAATGTTAATCTGGCCGCAATGTTCAATAATATAAAAGAAAAGTGAAACAAAAAGTGACGCAGCGAGAATTTTTACTTTAAATGAATTTACAAAAGCAATTTAAAAGGATATAACAATAATAAGTTGTACTAGTCGGTAAGGCCCCAGTAGCTGGGGATATTTTTTTTGCTCAAGAAATCTCTTTATGAAAAAACAAATATCAAAAGAGAACCAAACTAATCGTTGGTGTTTGTTTTGTTACTTGTGTATGCAGATAATTCGTTAGATAATTCTGAGAGATGCCGTTACTCATGTCTTTTCTCTCTCTCTCTCTCTCATTTATTATTTACTCCCGCTTAAGCAATGATTTTTACAACGATGAATGTAATGCTTTGTTCAATGAGCGAATATTAAAAAACTTTCGACGCTTATATTTTGGAATTGGCTCAACCGATTTTAAATATAATTTTCGGCTAAACTACTCGTCAAGCTCTTTAAATTGATATATATGATATTGTAGCACTTCTGGATCTTCTGGAATAAAATTGTAGTTACACTAATAAATGTATAGATTTATAATAATGCATTGAACTATCAAAATAAGAAGTGAAGTAAAGAAAATAGTAAATGTGCTCACAGAAAATGGCGTGGCAGTTGAACTTTGGAACGTGAAGAATTCAGGACTAGGCGAAACTTGGCGTAAGTTTCTTCTACTTCGTGTAGTCTCCTACTATGTGATTCAGGTGGGGTGCCAAGTGAGGACTATTCAGAATCCGACGCAGAAGTGAAAAGTCTATTGGCAAGTGAAGCAAGGGGAAAGCTAGCAGCGTGTGTGCTGTCAAATTCAACATTTCCACCAAATTCAACATCCACGAAATTTAAGTGCACTAAGTCAAGTTAAAAGAAGTTAGAAGAATATAAAAAGTTAGAAGAATATAAAATGACTTGATTATATGTCCACTTCTAATCTTACTCCTCTACACACAATTGCCGACTGCGCGCAAAATACATCACTCTTTTGTAATTGCTCTTAATAATTTTTAAGCCTACTAATGGTACCGCTAAATGATATTATAACAAACATTTTTTTTAAAAATGTTTTTTTTCTCTACTATTTTTCACTTGAGAAAATATTTATAACATTCTGGCAGCACATATTGGAGTTGTAAAAATGTTAATCTGGCCGCAATGTTCAATAATATAAAAGAAAAGTGAAACAAAAAGTGACGCAGCGAGAATTTTTACTTTAAATGAATTTACAAAAGCAATTTAAAAGGATATAACAATAATAAGTTGTACTAGTCGGTAAGGCCCCAGTAGCTGGGGATATTTTTTTTTGCTCAAGAAATCTCTTTATGAAAAAACAAATATCAAAAGAGAACCAAACTAATCGTTGGTGTTTGTTTTGTTACTTGTGTATGCAGATAATTCGTTAGATAATTCTGAGAGATGCCGTTACTCATGTCTTTTCTCTCTCTCTCTCTCTAATTTATTATTTACTCCCGCTTAAGCAATGATTTTTACAACGATGAATGTAATGCTTTGTTCAATGAGCGAATATTAAAAAACTTTCGACGCTTATATTTTGGAATTGGCTCAACCGATTTTAAATATAATTTTCGGCTAAACTACTCGTCAAGCTCTTTAAATTGATATATATGATATTGTAGCACTTCTGGATCTTCTGGAATAAAATTGTAGTTACACTAATAAATGTATAGATTTGTAATAATGCATTGAACTATCAAAATAAGAAGTGAAGTAAAGAAAATAGTAAATGTGCTCACAGAAAATGGCGTGGCAGTTGAACTTTGGAACGTGAAGAATTCAGGACTAGGCGAAACTTGGCGTAAGTTTCTTCTACTTCGTGTAGTCTCCTACTATGTGATTCAGGTGGGGTGCCAAGTGAGGACTATTCAGAATCCGACGCAGAAGTGAAAAGTCTATTGGCAAGTGAAGCAAGGGGAAAGCTAGCAGCGTGTGTGCTGTCAAATTCAACATTTCCACCAAATTCATTGTTTTCTAACTTAAATTGGCGTTTGCATATTCATTTAAACCACAAAATTACTGCTGTTTTTAAATTGAAATGTTTCCAACTTAAATTTACGAATTGAGAAATATTCTAACTTAAATTTTTTCTTTGTTAAATTAAAATAATTTAATTTAATATAGCTATGTACGACTGATATACATGTGAATTTGCAAAACTTTTTTACTTGAGCTTTATTTACTTAATATAAAATACATAAATAAAAATTATTTTGTTATGGCAATTCAGTATTTTATAATTTGTTTGACGTCGTTGGCCTATGAAAGCAATTGGATTTCGTTCCGTTCCTATTTGAGATAAAGTTAAGAATTTGACATTTCTCAATTTGAGAAGCAAGGAAAATCCTATATTAAAAATTACCCTTCTAGTTTGAGAACGATATCAACGGTTAGTATTTAGGTGAATTTCAAAACTAACGTTTGAGATTTGAGAAAAGGATTATTTTTCAAATGCACCTCAAGTTGAGATTAGGAAGCGTAAATTTTCTTCCAAGCGAAAGTAACCATCCAATGTCTTCGGGGAATTCTATGTTTGTTTTATTGACAAACCAACTATCATTCTTATATATTCCAAGCTTGTCAATAGACATCTTTTTTAACTCTTTCATTCTTGACAAGTGTATCTTTTCAGTGTTTTTTGTTAGTTTTACTGAAGCAAAATATTAATTAGAAATGTAGGTGTTGTGTTCTTTGTTGTTAAGAGTGTTTTTCATTTCAAGTTCTGTGTGGTATATGTAGTCCCTTGTTGTTTTGATGTTCATATTGGTTTGTGCAATCTCAATGTTCAGAATTTTCTTGAAGAAGAATGGTTTGGCTCTTTCCACCTGTCGTTGTATTCTATATGATGTTGTATTTATCGTGACATTTTTGGTAGAATTTGTCAAATGTTTTGGTAAGAGCCCGTATCTTCTGCATTCTATCCTTCAGTTTATGATTGTTTGTTATTTTGCAATAGCTAAACCGAATTATAATGGGTATTCACGCGTTGATGCAAAAGTGCGACATAAAGCACAAAGATGTCAGCGTTCAATGCAAATATTGGAGATGCGAAATATAACCTCATAACCTCAAATATGGGAGAAAAAACGTTTTTGCGCTTTTAGGTTAGGATATCTCAAAAACCTGGAGCAATTCGAAGGCCAGATTTTAATTCAGCGCATCAAAAACCTCCGGAAATGTATAGTCTGGTTTCTGATTAAAAATTTTGTCGGCCTGTGTATTCATAGATTTTGTTTTAGCTGCTCATCAGTCTTTGGTGAGATATGGACCATAAGGGAGACTATCGACATTGCAATCTTCACTGACAGTCTTGTGGCATGTAAACTTTTGAATAAGAACATCACAAACAACTACTATATTGCGTACATTCATAATAAATTGTATAAATTGTATTCACTGAAGAATATCATATAACTTGGACGCCTAGTGATGTTGGCGTTGTGTGTAATGAAATCGTAGATGAGATTGCTAAAGTTGTTGTGTTTCTTAGAGTGCCACTAAATGTAGAATTAACTCCACGCTAAACTGCTTAAAGGCTGGCATTGCAAATATGTAGTCATCTCGCAGTCAAAGAAAAGTATTTACTAATTTTTGTCTGGTTGTGCCGAAAAAACCTTGGTATCATAGCACTAACCTGCTACATTAAATTGACTGATTAATGGTCACACTTTTAACAAGGTACCTTATGTTTACACTGAATTGAAGTAGTTGGCTTTAATTTTTATGATTTTAGTCAGGTTATAAAATCGCATCAGCATTTATTTTTTTAATCGGAATATTCGAAACTCTTTTAGAACCTGAAGATATTATCTGATTTTAAAACTTGTTTTCCCCTTGTGTTAATTCCGATGAGTAAAAACTTTTCTGCGCTGTCACTTTTCGATTTGATGCCATTCTTTGCAATTAATTTTTTTATCTTCAATTAACTGCTCGCACTGATAACTCGATCAAATATTAACCGATTTTTCAATTTTTTATTCGTTTTGTTAGTCTTTGCAGTGGCTATCGTTGAGCGTAGCCGATTTTCAAATTTTTGTTTTTCATTATTTTTTAAGCTCTTTTGAAACAAGAAAAAGGGTCGAAAACATGAAAATCAGTCGCCATTTTGTGGGAAAAAAACGCTACGTGTGACGAGAATTATACTCATATAGATTATTAAAATCTAAAAATTTTTTTTTCAGAAAATACGTTCTTGAAAAATCGACGCAACCATAAATTTTTTTCGGGCTCCACGTCAACGCCCATATCTTCAAAACTATTCAATATTTTTTAATAAAAATTTATGAAAATATTGTTGGAAGTGCAATTAATAAAATTAATATAAAACGATCCGATATTTCTTTATTTGACAGATCAGAAAAATTCCCGAAAATCACTCATTTTTCCAGCCGTTACAGTGGCCTTCCCCCTTAAAACAAAAAAAAAAGCCAGTCACTTCTTAATTTAATTTTTTTTTTATAAAACTAACTAGAAAATAATTTAAAAGACTAGTACCTACAAAATTTTCTTTTTTTTCTGTAAAACTAACAATAAAATAATTTAAAAGTTGCTGGTACCTACAAAATTTTCCACGTAAAATTTCAGACGCGAATAGTTAAATTCTTCCGAAAAAATTGTAATAAATTAGAATGTTAAATATGAATCAACTTACCCGAATAGGTAGCAAGCAATGGGTCAGCGCCATACGAGAGCAATAAGCGAACAATTTCCTCGTGATCATTTTCGCTGGCCTCATGCAGTGGACGTATACCCGAGTGTGCAGCCTCTGAATGGTTTGCACCATACTGTAGTATCACTCTCGCGATCTCCAGCCAGCCATTCGTACACGCTTCATGTAGTGGCGTGTATCCGGCATTATCCTTCTGATCAGGATTCATGCCCATACGATCCAAGCAATATACGATTACATCGATGTAGCCCAATCGTGCCGCTTTGTGCATTGTGCTCTGGCCAACGCCCTTATTCAGTACCCATTTCTGAATTTCTCTGCATACATCACTTTCTGTTTTTATTTTGATTTTATCATATTTTTCCGAATATTCTGCTGAATTTAATGGAAGGATTGGGTGCAGTGCACTTGTAGTAGCAACTGCAGAAGTTGACGGTTGAGTAGGTTTCTTCTTTTTGCGAATATAGTCGAAGCCCGAGCTGCCCTTTCTACGCAAGTATTTTCCAGGTCTTCGACGTCTACTACCAGTGCTACTGCCAAAGTTTGGTAATGTAACTGAAGCAATCGATAATTCAGGCTTCTCATCGCCATCCATGGCGCTGGCACTTTCCGTATCCTCTTCGTGCTTTATTCTTTGTGTTGTCGCAATCGAAGTTGAAAGCGTACTAATCGATGTTTTGGTTTTACCAAATTTTCCAAGTTTCTCCTCATTGAAGTCAATATTGAATTGTTGCAGAAATTGTTCGTATTTTTGTTCGTAAGTCATCATTTCTGCGCCATCGGAGGCCTGAGTTATTTCAGGAGGTGCTGAAGCTGGACGATCATCACCCACAAATATTTCGCGTATGATCTCTCTCTTCTGCTGCAGCTTAGATTCTGTGCGTGTTTTTGTTTTCAACACTTTCGTATCAAAGATGCTAAAGTGACGCTTCTTGCCATCGTTTGATTCATCATCGTCATCATCGTCTTTCTTTGGTGTTGGCAGTAATTCGCTGACGACGGAATTCGATTCTGTATTTTGCGATGTTTCACTGTGAAGAGTCAAAGAGCTGGCGCCACATCCGACACCGGTGAAACTGCTTATAATGGAGGTACTCTTTTTATGTGGCTTCGACTTTTTCGAGGACTGTACATTAGGTTTAATGTTTGCTACACGCGAGTGTAGCAAATCAATAATTGATCTGTGCTCCTCTGAAAGAGCTTGTGTCTGTGTTTGCCTTTTAGTTTGTGAATTTGATTTCGTCTCAGTTTGCGATTTCAAGTTATCGGGATTGTATGAGTTTAGGAACGATGTAAATTTGTTAGATTTATTGCGACGATTTGAGGAGAAACTTGATACCTCGTCGTTATGATCCTTCTCCAAATCTGGCAGCGATGCTGCTATTTTATGGTTACTAGGGTGCTCTATAGTTATCAGACTTGGCGGGACTTTAAGAGAACGTTTGTAACGATAAACTTCCATAAACATGTCAGTCTGACGTTCCTTCTTTTTATCAAGACTTGGAGCACAAGCATCAGGAGTCTCATTTTTATCCTTACGTGACGGCCTCCCACTGTTCAATTCAAATTTTTTCTTAACTTTAACCTTAGCTGTAGTTTTCTCGCTTCTGGAGCGCAGCCGAGTGCACATCACTTCAAATGCTTCCCGTTTAGCTGGTTCCTTGCTTGAAGAACAATTGCTTTGATTAGTAGAAAATTTTCGCACATATTTTCGTTTGATTTTCGTTGTTGAATTACGGATAACTTTGTCGTTACGTAGCACTTTACTGTTGGCTAATTGAAGTTCTAATTCTCGTTTGCGCTTAGAACGAGTCATTGTGTTGAGGCCAACCTTGAAATTAATTTTTGACTTTCCAACTTCTTTTTCGCTCTTATTTTTGCTACTAGTATTTGGGGTATATTGCACTTTAATACTTTTATCTTCTTGTCTTCTGTCATTTGTTTCACGGGATCTGAAGTCTTTCGACTTGTTATCATCTTTGTCACTTGTACTGCTAGTCTCAACAGCACTTTCTAAATGGCGTTTATGATCTTCATTTCCATTTCTCTCTTTCATTTTAGCTTTTAATGACTCCTCTTCTGTACTACTTTTTTCTTTATCGCGTTTATCCAACTTTGGACTTAGGACATTTGTGGCGTCCTCCTTTTGTTCAGTAGCTATTTTTGGAATTTTTAATGGTGGTTCATTTTCATCTGAATCAGTTGATGAATCTGAACCACAATCAGAAAATCGAGATTTCTCAGCAAATGTGCTATTACGTGGAATTTTACCCTTTTTCAAAGGTTTTTTAAGCCGCTCCGTTTTCCGTTTATCCAATTCATTGTCACTTTCGGAGCTGCTTTCATCCTGTAGACGTGCTGCAATTCTCATTTCCTGTTGTTGTCTCATTTTCTCACGGTCTAGCTTACTGATTTTCTTCTGACCGCTCATTTGTGCGAAAGCATCCTGTGACATTGACTTCGTCATTGTGCTATCATGCAGCTCATGTGCTCTGCTGTAGGATAAATTTGTTTCGGCAGATTCCATATTTGACATTGTATTTTCGCCGCCAATTGTCAAATCCATAGAATCATCTTTACCTCGTTGAATATCCAATGATAAAGCCATGATGGTGGCATCATTTTTCAGAACAATTGTTGACGCTGGCAGATCATCTTCGCTTAGTTCTGATTTTATAATGTTAATATTTGTAGTGTTCTTCTTCTTAGGTTTCTTTTCCTTCGTGTTTGTCAGTAATTGCTCCACAAAATTATTACAAGCATTACTCCAACTAAAATCCAGCAGGCATCCCTGTGTAAACTCTTCATTCAAACCTGGTATGGACGGCATCGGTATCGTCAACTCTATGCCTGAGCTTTGAGAAGGTTCCTCTTCTTTGATTTTAAGTGTGCTTTTAGGTGGCGAGGAAGTAGCTTCCACAGTGGTGAGTGGTGGTGGTGGCGCTGGTGGATTGAAGGTAAAACCCTTCAATTCAGCTTTTGTTCGTATTCTAGCAGCTATCAAAGAATTTGCTTCTGTTTTTATTGGAATAATAACAGGCTGCATGGGAGGAGTAGGCAGAGAAAATGGCATAGTATCTGTAGGTGTTGATGTGGGTGTCACAGGTTCTTGCTTGCAGATATTCATCGTCATGTTGTTCTCAACAATAGTGGAACTGCTATTATTTACATTTTCTTTATAACAAAGCATCTCAGCCTGAATTGACTTTTCAACTGTGGATATGCGCTCCACTTCGGCAGCTTTCTCGTTTACTGCAATTACGGTAATATCAGCTGGGCGTACATATTCTGATTTTACAGTGGATTCCAGATATCGGGTCTGTTTAATCACTGGTTGTTTATATTTCGAATTTGAGTATTCCTGAAGGTGCCGCTTTCTGCCCAAGAAATTGGGATTTTGTTCACAAGCCAAACTATAGGCACATTGCGTCAATGCAGGTGGAGGTGCTGATGCTGTAGGTGGTATATCGACCGTTCTTCCAATCACACCCACATGAGGCGATTCTAAAAATGTTGCTTTAGGAAGCGGCATTATGATTGTATCAGGTGGCAATTGATCAACCGTAAGAACATTTTTATCAGTAACCAACCTAGGTTCAGACTTTATTGTCTTCACAGTGGCATAAGGATTAGTTTCCAAAACGCTGGGACGCACTTGACAACCCTCAACCAAGTTGCAGTGAACCGCAGCCGTAGGCACTGGCTGTGGAGTAGTTTTAATCACACGAGAATTTGATGGAATCTGCATTTCAGTTTGTAAAACTGAAGGTGGCATATGTTTTGGTTGTAATAGTGTTGCTTGAGAGGTTTGTGATAGTGTCGATTGTTGGCGTATGGTCACCGAAACATCTTGTTGATATTGTTTGATTTGGGCAGTGGTAACCTTTTGGCATACCGTTGTTGGAGGAATGTGGCTACTTAACTCTGGAGAAGCATATACAGTCTGCTGATCGGCACGTACAATTCTCGAGTTTGTAGACGGTTTTGTCGCTAGTACTACGTTTCGATCTGCAGAAGTATGTATGGAAAAATTAGGAGTAAAGTTAACCCTAGGCAACGTGTATTTGACATCGTGTTGGGCTGGCAAACGTTTATATTTGTACTCTGTAGAATCAGCTTTTGTTTTGATTGTACGCATGGAGAGATCTAAAGGGGACGTAATAATAGGTTTCTCCTCTTTCTTAATGTTGGGCCTTACGTTCTGTAGTTCCTCGGAAATTTTCGGTAGAATGTTGAGTGATGCAGGCGTAATTTCTGGCCTATAAACGTCACAGATAAAACTGCCTTGTTGTGGCTTAGTGCCAGAGCTGACTCCAACTGATGTTGAAGAGGATGGTGCTATTGGAGGTACAGAGGCAGGAGGAGGAGCTACCGGTCTAATGACTTGCGCATTGACATTTAAAGTTTTCTTAATGATTTTTAAATTTAGTTCCTCTTCAGATGTAGCATTTCTCATGGCATATGCTTTATTGATCAATTCTCTATAGTTCGGTTTTGCTAATTGAGATTTTTTCGATGCCTGTGGTATTTGTTGTAGAAGTGACGGTGGTGGTGGTAGCTGTGACGGTGTAGGTTGCGCAGGTTGCATCAGTAATGAACTTTGAGTTTTTCCAGAGCTAATGCAAGGAGTGATCTTTGAACTTTGTTGATGTTGTTGCTGTTGCATCAATTGACGGTCATACGAATCGTTGCGGTTCTGCTGTGTTATATTATCGTTTGATCTAACGGACGATCGATGTTGGATTTCGATCTGATGAGGCTGCGAGTATGATTGTGGGTATTGTAAATGTGGCGTATAATCATTGTGATGTGTTTGGTTTTGTGATGCTGACGATGATAAAGACGGTGATGGTGAGGCGACTGTTGCAGCTGCTGGAGAACTAGCACTATGTGGATTACCGTCGTATTTATTGTTTTCATAGTAGTATGTTTGACCCCTATAGCCTGACGGCACTTTATTTGGGGATGGATTTTGATTTATAATGCTTATTTTGTTCGTTGGTATTGCTTCCTGTATGATTTTGCTATGTTTATAGTAGCCTTGCGGCGAATCATCACGATAGTTGGTGGGTAAGGTGTATGAAGAGGAAGACGAGGACGATTCCTTGCAACAACTGTCGGACGACGGTAGAGTATTGTAGGGGTTTACATACAAACTACGATTGGGAAATCCATGCCCATCATACAAATCGTCTTCTTTTCTTCGATAGTCAACTATTTCACGGGTTGGCATGGATTTAACTGGAAGCAGATGAGTTGAGGACGGCGGTAGAGGGCTCTTTGAATACTGATAAAGAGTATGTGGAGTTTGTTTCATGATAATTGGTGACATTTCAGGTGTGTGCACCTTTGAGGAGCCCTGAGGATTATAATAGTTAACACTACTATAATTTGCATTTCCACCTGTGTATGCTATTTGCTGCGAGTGTTGTTGCTGCTGCTGATGGTGCAGTATATAAGTGGGAATAGGCTGTTCATTCATTTGGTGGTACTTAGTACTTTGTGTTGAATAGGCTGACATGGGTGCAGAAGCTTGAACTGGACTTTCTCGCAGTTTCGAGCTTTCTGGATGTAAGTGCATATGTGATGCTGAATTACTGAGTCCACGATATTCCTGCTGCGATGAATCTCGTGATATCTTCTGCTGAGTATGAATGTTAGTAAACTTGTCCGAGCTGAATTGAGGCGCAGACATATACAGATTGGGATGGCCACCAGGACTTTGTTCTACTGCTGAAAATATCTGCGGACATTTACGAGCGTAGTTTGGACTTGGATGTTGTTCCTTTGAAGCAATTATATTACTAGGATTTATAACATGATGATCAATTTTGGAACTTCGCAGACCTTCCAAAGAGGCCGTATGATTATCAGCATTGTATATTGCACTTGGTGTAGCAGCTGCTGTTGCGGAAGGTCCATATGCAATTTTTGAGCTCATGATTGGTTCATGATTTGTTGTTAATGAGTATTTATCGTCATAGGAACGATCCTTACTGCACACACCTATTGCACCTACACGTTGCATTTGCGTTTGTAGCAGTTGTGGTTGCTGTGGCTTATTGTAATTGTAGTTTGACTCCAATGTACAAGTTTTTTTCGATATGTTTCTTTCACGATGCGGTTGTGCAGCAGATTTACCTGAAGACATAGACTCTTTTGTAAAAGACGGATTGCCCTGCTGCCAATAGGGTCTATCGGCAACACTTGCGTTCATATACATAGGATTTTGTCTAAGCGGATCTCTTGTATCTGTATTACGAAAATCGGCTCTTTGCATCTGCTCTGAGCTCCAAGTTACTTCTGCCGCACTTGTCCTACAGCCATTGCACATTATGTTGCCCGCGACACCCGTACATCCACATGGTTTCTTATTGGTCACCATTCTATCCTGTTGAAAATATTGGTTATGTACTCTTACATCTTCCATACCTCTATTAAAATACATTTCACTTGGAATTTCCTCATTGCTGCCAGTAATGAGCTCGTGATGTCTATTTGGATCCATAATTCTAAACAAAAAACAAAAAACGAAAAAATTTTTATCAATTATATTGGCAAGTTTTCTTGTGTTTGAGAAGAGGATTTTACAACTGCAAATTGTTATTTAAATGTTATTTATACTTTGTAGTAGTGATGCATAAATTGGATACTTTTCAGTACTCGATACTATTCGATATTTTGCGAGGAAATATTCGATACATTTTCATTCGATACTTTACACTTTGAAAAAAGAAAAAACATAAGAATAATTTGCTTGTATATTCGTATTAATTTCAACTAGTTATTTAAGAACTTAAATCAATTGCTACAATTTATATCCTGCGCTCCAAAACTAGGGATGGGAAACGTATCGATACTTGTCGACAATTTATCGTTAACCAGTAATATCGAAATGTATCGACAGCGTTTTTGGGTAGCGATGAATATCGATATTTCAAAAACATATGTAGATAACTACATATGTTGTTATGTTAGGAAATTTATAAATGCTGATTTAATAAGGTTATAGCAGCACTACAAAAACAAAATCGACGGTATAGTATATTTTGTTTTTGTATGCAGGGTTGGAAATCCCTTTCTTCTGTCAAATTCATAATTTAACAGCTGATTTATTTTACTCTCATATTTGTTTGCTTGATTACTTAAATCGGTAAGAAGAGAGCTATGCTGGTGACATAACCTTATTATTGAGCCATGGGCAAAACCATTTTCTTTTTTCCGTACATTTTCTTTACCACTTGATGATACACTGCCTGTTTTCCGTAATAATTTTCTGTCCTCTTTCTTTTTGACATTTTGCCTTTATTTCTTTTTTGTTTTTCGCGCTTTGTGAGCTTTTGTCGTCGGTAACTAGACATTTTTTTTTTTTGTTTTGTGGAATAAAATATATTTCTTCTCAATATATTCCAAATAACTATTTATTTTTACACTTTTAACGGGAATGTTTAATTTTTTGGACCAAACCACGGTCGCTTCTGTATCGTCAAATAGAATTCCTCAGTTTTCTTAAGCGATTGTACATCAGGAAGCGGGCATTGTTCAATTTGGGTTAAATTCATCACTTGACACGATTTAAAAGCAATTGTTCAGAAATAATGGACCTATGGGATCCAGCTATGGGGCTGCTCCAGCAATATAATAAAGATTCAGAAATTTCAAAACAAAGTATTAAGATGTACCGTTAATGCGCCTTGATACGTCCAGATTTTGGTATTGAGTCGGTTGTTGCCTCAATACAAAAAAATACCAAATCTCACATGGAAAAACTATCTCACCATGTAAATAGTGAAGCCACAATCCTAGCTGACCCAAGCGAATGGAAAGAAAGACTTAAACGTAAAAAGCCGCACTACCTCAGGCAATAGCCAACCTCTTTGCCGGCATTATGTAGAGCATCATATAGTTTAATTGTTGTACACAGAACCCAAAACAAATTGTTCGTTAGTTTATTCAATGTTAACTAGTTACAATGTGGAATGAATAATATAAAAAAAAAACTATATTCTAAACAAGAATTTTCGTTTCGATATTTGTCAAAAAATATCGTTAATTTTTTTCAAAGTATCGATATTTGTCGTACTCAAAAACCATGACAGAAGAATTAAGAAGGTAGATGCATTTTGACAAGTAAAAGGAACTTTTGGGAAAACATTTCTTTTGATACTATTCTTCTTTTTGCAAGAGAGTTGTATTTTCATAGTGAAATTTTTAAGTGGGAATTTATAAGAAAATAATTTACATAGTATTGCATGTACATAGGGAGAATTAGTTGCTGCTGTTTATATTATTTTTTAACACTTAACATGTTCAAGGTATACAAAGAAAACAAATTTAAATAATATTATTTATACTTTTTTTATTATAAATAAAATTTATAATTTAGTACTAAGTAATAAAAGTAGTTTTAATAATCAACTACTAACTCACTCTTTTGTTACCATTCCTCTTACTTGCACGGTTGCCACTTTGGTACAATTCTACCAAAACTGGTACATTTTTTTCTATTTTTCTGCGTTTGGTACATTGGTACATATTTTTTAAATTTGGTACATTCTGTGTTCAAAGATGGCTTTTATAATAATTAAGAATTGTAAACTTATTTTCAAAATATTTTTTTTGAAAAATGTCAAATTTAAATATATATAACATATAATGCTTTCAAAAGAATTGTGTGTCGGACGTTAAGAGTCTCATTATATCTAGTTGGCCAAAGACTATTTTTAAAATACAAAATATATTTCAATTAATGTGGTACTTTTTATTAACTCTGGTGTTCCAGCCTAATTTTTACGGTTATTTCGGGAATTTTTTATTGTAACAAAATAATATATAATTATTTCAATTTTATTATATGTTCTTACTGACATCTTTAACTGTACAAAAAAAAATTGTTTTATTGTTGTTATTTTACGATATTTTTTAGTATTTTTTACGTTCGAAGTAAACAAAAATTGTGTGGGGCGGGCCAGGGTGATTTCGGTTCTTGAAGTCATCTTAAACAAAAAATTTAGATAGATTATTGTTCTGTAGGATTGCCATTCTAGCAGGTAGTAGATTTAAACATTTTGATTAAAAAATAACAAAAAGGCGGACTTCCAAAATTGTTTTTTAAAAAATCTCGTTGTAAAAAATAGAAAATAATGATTAAAAATAAACAACTACTACTACCTACGAGAGCCAGTGGCGTGTAAAATAACAAATTAATGTTACTTATACATTTTGTCCTTACTTTTATATGAAAAAGTATTATGGCAAATACATTAATTTCTGTAATTAAAATGTTGCTAAACTTGTCTTAATTTCAGCATTTTCTTTTTCGCTCTTTATAAAATGGCGGATACAAATTATTGTCACAGCGAACACGAAGAGGGAGCCTTAACTGTTTCTCACAACGAGTATTGTATACCGAACACGCCGAGTTTATAGGGTGGCAATGAGCTATTTTATAAAACAGTATCATTACATACAAAATAGTATTAAACAGGGGACTACATTTTGACAAAAAGCAACTCTGCAACGAGCTCAATGTAACCACCTCGACCGAGCACTAGGGAAAATGTTCTGTGTTTGTCGAACACCAAGCATCAATATAATCACGCATTTAAGAAATAAGGTTATGTATGTACCAAGCTGCATATCGCTCTCAGTAATAAACAGGAAAGAACGAAGGATACGAATGTAAAATTGAGCAGCCGTTAGTTGACGGATGAGAAGTAGAGGCATATGAGAATTTATATAAGGTGGAGTTACTAGCAACATATTCTTCCTTTTCTTTTTTATATCGCCATTTTTCTTTATTTTTCTTTTTTGTAGTTAGGAACGTTGGTTGTCAAAATATTGTTTAGGTTTTATTATTGACGGATGAGAAGTAGAGGCATATGAGAATTTATATAAGGTGGAGTTACTAGCAACATATTCTTCCTTTTCTTTTTTATATCGCCATTTTTCTTTATTTTTCTTTTTTGTAGTTAGGAACGTTGGTTGTCAAAATATTGTTTAGGTTTTATTGTTTGTTTGCTTTTGTTTCGCCGCAATAATGGCAGCATAACAAAGACATACTGTCATTGCCATGTTTTGCTACTTCTGCACTATTAGAACCGCAACAACTTAGCTCTGTTGTTGTTTCTGTGGTAAATTTCTTGTACTACTGCCAAGGTAAACTTATACAAGGTGATATTACCAGCAATTCATTCTTGTTCTTCCTCTGTGATCAATACTAATGGCTGTCTAAATCATTGTTTACTTCTGATTACACTGTGCCACAAAATTGAGTTTTTCCATTGGACTGGCGATTTGACATGTAGTCTTGAGTAATTTGGGGCCGCTGAGCTCGAATTTGAAAACCATTTTGCTCCATTACCTCAAGTTTTTGAGATAACGGTACATGAAAATGACTTTATTAAGACTGTACCAGGATATTCTAATTTTATGTCTTATCGTTTTTGGTGTCACATTTTGTGTGAACATAAGAATCCTCCATCTAAGCTCTATACCCCAAATTTGAAAGTTTTTTAAGTAGAGCGTATAATAATATGGCTAACAAACAAAATGAATGATAAAAGTACAAAAAAAATTTGTAAAACTTAAAAGTGCTCAGGGTTATTTATTTAATTTTTCCGCCATTTTGACATTCACTACATGCCGCCATTATGGCCGCAACAACAAAGTTGTCTTGTTGTACTGCTGTTTTTGTCATTTATTGGTAACCGACTCAACATGAAATTGTTGTAATTTTGCTATCACATTATAAACAAATTCACCATGATTATTGCTATCACCTTCTATATAAATTCACCTTGCGATTTGACACGTTTATAAGGTCATTTGAACATCGGACGGACAACAGTTTTATTGCTAAAGGTAATATTTTATTTACCGTATTTAGTAGTTTGCCAAGAAGTAGAGATTTATTAAAATTAAGCTATAAGTTATTTTCCTTTTTGCATACGTAATAGAGCTTACAATCCACGTGTAAACGTGTATTCGTGAGAATATTCACCGAAAACACGGCCTCGAATTACACTGTGTGACAGTGATCTTGCACTTTTATGGAGACCTAGCACAAATTGTAGGTCTAGTTATGCTAAGAAAAATGGTATGGCGGAAATTTCTCATACATCTCGTTTTATGGTCAAAAAACCGTTTTTGGGTAGGTTGGTGTGAACAATCGCTCATAACTTTGCTAATTTTTATCCCATTTACAATTTTGAAAGGGGAAAAATAGTTCTTTCCGACCATGTGTTGTTTATTTTCATGAGTAGAAAACTGACGAGACTGCAGTTGAAAGTAGTTGCGATTTTTTAATCATTTTTTCGGCTGGGACGATGTTTTTACGATATTATCCGACCTTGGAGATTTTTTGCGACAAAACACTTTCAAAGTAAATTTAATGCAGTGTTGAATGATTAAATGAAATTGGGGAAAATTGACAGAGTTGTGTGAATTTTAAGATTTTAAGAACATTTTATTATTTATAATCATTCAAAAACGTTTGCCTCTTTCATTTGAACGACTAGCAGTAATCTTAAGCTAAGTAATCGAGAGGCGCTTCAAGGGGATTTTAATTGTTAACTCGCTATTGTCTGTAGGGTAAGGTGAGATATTATCGGATACGGGTAATGTCGTGATATTTCGTATATGGCCAATTTTTTTGTCTTTAACTTTACAGTCGTACGCATAGTTTTGCAAATATATCGAAAATATCCCATCAAACCAAACTTTTTTTACATGCACATGTAAGCCTTAAGGTCTACATTTAACTTTTTTAACTTGTTTCGTTTCGAAGATATAACCAGTTTTATGTGGTCTTTAACGTTACATTTTTTGGAAGTGAGTTTCGAGGTAGCTCTACATTTTGAAAAAAATATAGCGAAAGTAGCAATGAAAAAACCTAAACTAAGGCACTATATCGAATATGAGGAATCAAATAAGCTACTCAAATCAAAATAATACCAAAAAAATATTTCTCTTGCACTGCTAAGATTCAAAATTTCCGGTGTTTAACGTTACACGAAAAAGTCTATAACGTTACCTAGCGATTTTATTTTGAGAAACAAGAAAATATGATGCAATAAAAAAACTAAAAATTGCTAGAAGGTGAAAAAAAAACAAATATTAAAAAATATCATCGTTCGGTTTGTTTTTCACTGATTTCCAAAAACCAGTAATGCAATGTCACATTGTAGTGCTCTTAATCCACCGTCATTCGCGCGGGGTGTATTTTGCACCCCACTACTTATAACACAGTAGAGCATTTCGGGTTTTTTTCTGGGGAATTGATGAAACTAAGTTTTTCGGAAAGCTTGAGTTGTATATAGAAAAGTAATTCCTCAATTTTCCTAGGTTGGTGATTTTAAGCGATTATTTTTCATTTTGAAATTGCTGCTCTATGGTCGCGTCGGAGTAGTATCATTTAAATGCAAAAATTTTTACCATCAAAAGGTCTTTCTGGGGATTTTCAAGTACGAGGAATTCGAATCTGCAGTTTATTTTTACCAATAACAAAAAACATGAAAAACTCCATATTTTTAGGGTTTTTTCGGCTAAGAAGGATATAAAATCAGATTAAATGTATGTGAAATTCATTTTTTTTATTTTTTCATTAAGTTAGACAGCTTTCTAACACACGTCATTGAAGAAAGAACCATTTCCATTTTTAATTCCATACAAAATACATTTATTTTTATCTAAAAAATCAGTATATTGGACTTGAATTAAATGCAAAAGTCAGTACAAATCAGTACATTTTCCAGATATATATATTTTTACTTTTGATTATAAGCTCACTTTATAAACTCATTAAGGTAAATTTGTTCCTTTCCTTCCTCTAAAAAGTGAACAATGAACTGAAATTTGTTCCTTTCCTTCCTCTAAAAAGTGAACAATGAACTGAAAGTTCTTTCAGTGGTATCGAAAAAAATTTACATATTTTCTACAGTTTGGAATTTTAAAAAACCTATATTTCTGCCTAGTTTTCATTAAAAGAATTTAAAATAGATAAAAATTTAATAAAAAAAAGACCAAAAATGTTATTAAGACTACAAATCTCAGTACTAAAATAATGCAAAATCCAAAAATACCTAGGTTTGCGTACTGATTTCAGAATTTTAAAATCAGTACTTTTTAAAAAAAAAATCCAAGAAAATCAGTACATGTACTGATTAAATCAGTACGTCTGGTTACTCAATGCCCGGCTCAGAGGTTTTTGAGAACAGTAAATTATGTTTTTATGCCGAATCACAAAGTACAATTTTTTCAGCGAAATTGGTCTTTAACGTTACACAAGTTTGATGGCCAATACAGCGAGGAAATTGAATAATTTAAAAAAAAATGCATTTGCATCTAGGTCAAAAGTTCTCGAAAAAAGTAGGTCGTTTCCAACTTTTGTTTTGTTCGATTTTCAGAAAAAACTTTTTGTAAAAAAAAGTTTTTCAAGTTACATGAAATTTGCGGTGCATTTCAAAGCCATCACAATCAACAGAAAAAAATTAATTGAACTGTATTTTGAATTGTTCCATAAGTTTAAGTCCCCTTTTCTATTACACAAAGCTAATTGCATGAAAAAAACTAGAATAATATAGATATCTTTACGTTTTTGTTCCGATTTGAATTTTGGCCCATTTCGATCAGATGCGCTACACAAGTGAAAGGAACGTGCACAATGAAGAGCGAAAGCAACTGATTGATTTGACATTTCGCTCATTTACTAAAAGACTATCATAAGTCAAAAACTACGATTTTTGAGTTAATGATGTAGAATTATTCATTATATCTCGCTTCATATTGTGTAAAAATTTCATATTAATATCTTGTAAACTCTGTGCGTGAGAATTATAAGATTCCTTCTTTTTTCTGCAAAGTAGGAGTCAATTGAAAATTTTAAACATGTTTTCTGCAAAATCGCGTTTTTTTTTATTATGACAGTCTTTTAGTAAAAGAGCGATTTGTGTTTTCCGACGGTATGGGATATATATATGGAATTTAGTCGACGTAGTGCGAAATTCAAACAAGGACTAACGCGAGGTCCTGCAGAAAAAATTGGCCGGCCATATTCACAATTCTTCGTTTCAATGAAAAATATAAAAATCAAACAATGATTTTTTTCCTGAACATAAAAAAATTTAGAAAATAATTATTATTTCTGAGCAAACAGATAAAAATCAAAAAATTATTATTATTTCTGAGCAAAAAAAAAAAAATCGAAAAATAATTTTTATTGATGATCAAATGAATAAAATTCAAGTAATAAGCATTAAATTTTGATTTTTTTCATACTGTTTATAATGATTACGGTACCTGATGTAAATTCGGTTTCCTTAAATTGACTCAAATTTGGATATGATGTGTGTATTGGTGTCCTGATCAAGTTTCTGTGACATGAGCTCTGAAATTGAAGGGGTGTAAGACATATTTGCTGGGGCCTAAGTTCAATACCAATTACAGTCGGAAGGAATAAAGTCCAAAATAAGGGTTCTGTTAGATGATAATTTATGCTACCACACAATGCATCTCTTATTGTCGAATTTCAACCGAGTTAAGTGGTGATTAAAGAAAAAACAAGAAGCACCTAGGAATCACATAACTAAAAAAAAAAAAAACTCAGCGACTTGGATCAGATAGTTCTTTTCATTCCTCAGGAACGTCAATTTTTTTTTTGTGGGATTATTCAAAAAATATGTGGTCTAGCTCCCTTTGAAATATAATTTTATAAGTCATTTAAACCCATTCGAATGTCGCCAAGTAAGGTACTTAGACCCTTTCGAGTGTAAATGAGCTAAATACTTAGACCTTCCTAATTTTGTTTTAATTGAAACAAGAATATTTTTATTGTCATTTTATGAATAAATTATTCCTTTATATTAGTAATAACACATGTCATATATTTTGTTATATAATATCTAAGTAAATAAAAATATTAAAATAAATCGTTTTATTCATATTTTTTGTTATATTCCCTTTCAATGTTTTTGGCACTTAGACCCTTTAGACTTACACCCCTTCAATTGTACCCGTTCCCAGATATACGATGATTGTTTCTATATGATATATAAAATAGATTTAAATAAAGTAGGAGTGGCAATTAGAATATAGCCTGAATTTTAATCCACAACAGAAAAGTTCATTTGTAAACGATTCGCCCAACTAAACATGCTGGAAATATTTTTTCATAGTATTAAAGTTTATCACGATATTACCTAACCACCATCACGGAAATACCAGTTACTTGTCACGATATTGCCTAAACTATTTTCAGCTAACTTTTTTTATGATTTCACTGGAATATTTTTTAAAGATTTTTCACATTTTGGGAGGGCATACCAATCGAACTTAGTCCGATTACCCTAAACGAATATTCTTCCGTTCATTTTTATTCTAAAGTTTGTATCAAAACTGGTTATATGTGCATTAAGGCAACTCAACTTCCATAGAAAAAAAGTTGTTTCTGTCACCACCTTCGTTTTATTTAATGGTTCCCAAAGTATTTCGGCTTTAACGGTAATCTGTCGTAAGCTTTATTGTTTTGGAAAAAAAAACCTTTAAAAATCTTATTTTGTATGGGACAATTTTTAAGCTAATTATTGCCAAATAAAAGGCCTAGTGTTACATGGAAATAAATATAAAATGAAAATTGTTCATGTACATTTGATGAGAGTTGGTTTTTTTTATGGATTTTCTCCCTCTGAATTCGAAAATTAAGGTTAAAATTTTTTGTATGGGTCAGTTTTTGAGATATTTAAAAGCTTTGACCCTTTCATGCCCGGGGTTGGTAGAAACCTTTAGTACTGAAATTATGGTTGCTTAGGACTTCTAAAATGATCAGACCAAATTTCATCCCTCTATATTCATTTGTTTGTCCTTTATTAAAGGTTAACAAAACATAGCAATGGAGCTGTATACAACCACTGGATAACCCTTTTCCTCCAATTTTTTTATTTTCATATTCTCTTGTCTTTTATAAACATATTTAATAATAAAAAATTCCGCTTAGTAATAGTTTAAAGCATTTTTTTGAAAAATTTAATGGAAAAGAACTTACGAACCATTTTTGCACTTTATTTTGACTTGACTTCAAAGACAAAAAATTTAAAAAAAGTGGCATAAGCACGAAATTTGAAATGTTCGGCAACCAATGCATATATTAGTACTAGTAAGATTTGTTCAACACCTATTTTATGTCACATCAAAATGCATGTTGCATTTATAGAGTATATAACATGTATCATAATTAGAAAACAATTTTTTTTTTAATTTGCAGGATTTGAACTTAGACCACAAATTAAAAAAAGAATTTTGCGGGATTTAAACCTTGGGCCACAAGTGGCTGCGTGCTTACTGGCTTTTTAGACAACTAGTCTATGGCTTCATGAATTATGGAAGCAACTATTTTGGAGTTTTCCCTTATTACTCCTTTTGGAGGCTAAAACGAGCACTCCATGCCCTAGGACATGTAATGTTAAAAATTAGTAAAAAATGCAAGAGCTCCGGAGCAATAGGAAGTAATCCAATGCTCGCTTTGGAGTGCTCTATGATTACTCTTACAATCATCCTAAGTTCAACTGTGTAGTCTACAAAGTCTTTATTGAAAGTCTAGTACATGAGAGAGTGTGTGTTTGTTTTGAAAAATGATTCTAGGTGTCATTTTTCTGAATCAGGCCCTATTCGCGCAATTTATGATATATCTAGTAGACTATAAACATTATTACTATTTATTTATTTAAGTCGATGGACAATGTAATATCCTTACAGACTTAAAAACAAAGTTTATAACTTACATAAGTAATAAACTACAAATATGAAAGATAAAATAAAAATTAAATCTAAGGGTTAATTTTCAAGGTCTTGACTACTGTTCATGTCTTTTTTTTAAGTAATGTATAACAGGCTTAGATCCTATAGTTTATGATTGAGTTTGTAATTTTGAAAAGGCTAAATCTATTATGAATTTCAAGAAATTTTTGATAATCCTAACATTAATAGCTCTTTTGTAAAGTATCGTAATTTACACTTTTTTTTAAAAACTCTACACAACAGCAAAATATCAGGGCAACTTTTTCTGAAAAGATTCATTCCTATAAAAGTAGAAACTTTGTAATTTTTGTTAATGCACAGATAATCATAGATTTTTTTTAGTATAAATTTTAGCTGCTCATCAGTCTTTGGTGGATTATGGGCCATAAGGGAGGCTTTTGACATTGCAATTGAAGATGGTGTTAAAAACTTGCCATCTTAACTTACAGTCTTGTGGCATGTTAACTTTTGAATAAGAACATCACCAACAACTACTGTATTGAGTACATTCATAATAAATTGTATCAACTGCATTGACAGAAGAATATCATATAACTTGGACACCTAGTCATGTTGGCATTGTGTGTAATGAAATCCTAGATTAAATTGCAAAAGTTTTTGTGTTTCTTGCAGCGCCAAGATGTAGATGTAAAATTAACTTTAGAGGAGGCTCTTAGAAAGGTCCACGCTATACTGCTCAAAGGCTGAAATTGCAAATTTGTAGATATCTAGCAGTCAAGAGATCATTTTTTACTAACTTTCTCCGGTTGTACCGAAAAAACCTTGGTATCATGGCATTAACCTGCTATATTAACCTTTAACTTTAACCTTTGTCCTGTTATGAAATCGCATCAGCATTTAATTCTTGAGTGTTCAAGATTTAATAATTATAAAACTGGAGTAAAATACAAATTCTTTGCTAACATACCTACAAAAACTTTTTTTTTAAATTCCTACGTGCATTCGGCGTTCAACCGTATTTAAAACGCTAATGCAAATTTATAATATAAAATCACCTGGTTTGGTTTTTAACTCCGCTATTGACATAATTTGAAAAAAAAAAAATCAACAAGGGTAGAAATAGAATTGTGTTGAAAAAAGTTTTATTGAACTCGAAAAATGAAATAAAGCAAATATTAAGATAACAATGTCAACAACTACGCCGACTGAGGATGAGCGTAGAAGTAGCAGAATGCTCATCGTCTTGATAAGAATGAACCTACCTAAAAATTCTTCCAACGTTCGGTTCTAGTTGTAAAGGCGCGTGCGCATCTTTTAACTATACAGCTTTATTTGTAACTCCTTTATCAACTACACGGCTCCTCAATTCGAGTTTTGCTTTGTCGTGCGATTTTTATTACTCCTTCTTTGTCGTTTTCTTATTTTGACTTCTGATTGTTTGCTACGTTTCAACGCTTTCTTCTTCTACTTTTGTTTCTGCCAATGTATTGCGTTTGTGTTTGTGATTTTTTTTAATGGAAACCAGTATTTTCTTCTTTCACTACGTTTTTTTTTATTTTTGCTTATTGTATCGTCGATCCGACTTGAATTTCACTTGCTTTCGAATTGAATTTTTAAATGTTGATTTTGTATTATTTATTTCGATTACCAGCAATGCAGCAGCACACCCTGTACACAAGTATGCGTGAAATTTCAATTAAAAATAGTATGAAAAAAGATTCATTGAAACCTGTCTTATTGACGACTGCGAGCGGGCAGGCGCGGACGCGAGACCACTACTTTCATTTCGCGGCCACTTAAACGCGACGTCGACGCCTTGCTTCGCTCTGATGTCGACGTCAACGCCGATGCTTTACGCGCTCGTTTTCCGAATTTTTCTCTAGAAACATTTGCAATTGAACTTCACTTTGACTTCTTCAGGGGCTAAATTCGTTGTATTCTTATTCTTGTTTTTAAAATTGTATTTGATTATTTTGCTTGAATATATTTATAAACTTTTCGTGCATGAGTAATTCTTATGCGTTTCACTTGCTGGTTTACTGTTCGTTTTCTTCTGTTTGGATCATCATCCTCTGAGATGCCACCCAAAAATAAAAGAAAACAACATTCACAATGTTTCATTTCATAACAACAAAACTCATTTCCAAAAAAGAAAGAAGCAAGAAAATTTATTCAAAACGAAGAAAGCGCAAAATAAAAACGCTAAGTGGCCCCGAGCAAGCGAACGACCAACTGCTGCGCGTGTCCCTCTTCTACCGCTGCCATCCATCCGTTTCTGTCGCTGCCGCCACCGTCTGTCTCCGCTGATTGTTGCTGGTTTCTACTGTTACTACTGCTGTTGCTACTGCGCCTCGTTCAAGGGAATTTTGTTCATCGCCTCGAACAAAGAAATTTTTGCTAGAGCCAAAATTTAACTTTCCTCCTGCGCTGCACTGTCGTTTTGACTTTATCGTCGATGTCGTTGTCGGAGCCACCCCTCCTTGCGCTTACTCCACCCTCACCTTAAATCTTTTTGCTAGCTATTTATTCTTTAAGGCAGTTAAGTCTCCGAAGTTTTTACTTTTCTCAAAGTGGTTTCACTTATTTAGTTGTTTTTATTTTTTTGTTAATATTTTTTTTAATTCACAAACGCACACTAACTTATCACATTGAGCACTTTTAGCTTCGCGCTGACACAATTACAAAACTCGACGTTGAGGAAAAATTCAACGAGCAAAAAAAAATTTCTACTTTGTGTTTGGCCTACTTTGGGGGAATTTTTGTCATTTTTACACGCGGTGAACTTCTTTTATTACGTACATTTGTGCAGCGAGATTTAGTAGTAAACGATACTTTTGTTATTAAAAAATTCGGAACTAAATAAATGTTGTATTAAAAATATAATTAAAAATATATATTTAGGTTTTAAATCACTACTACTTCATTTTCACAAACGAGACAACGACAAAGTGTGGTGAATGCCAACGACTTTGATTCGTTCGTTTTCAGCTCACCTCGTTCCCACGGTTGGAAATAACATGGCTTACCAACTTAGTTTTAAATTATATGAAAAATAAAATGCTTAAAATTTCCAACTTTTAAAAAGTAGGATTGCTGCTGAAAATAAGATATCTTCACATAGGCTAGGTGCCAAACGGTACAAAAGTATAATTTGTTCAGACTGGTGAGAAAAATCTTGATTTTTGCTGTGCTGAACGGTATAAAAAGTACTGGAGTAAATTTCGACTGCAATAGCTGGCAAAAAAACGATGGAAAATTGCATATAAAATTAACTAAACTAAAAAATAATTAAGCCCATGAATACAATATTTTTATTAGAAGCAAAATCAATAAAAAAGTGGATCGTATATTGCTGCCTTTTTGCAGAAATCAATATCGAATAAAATTAGAGTTTGTGCAGTGAGGCTATATTTATTGTTTGTTCCTCTGCTGCTCCGATCGTCTTCTGTTTCTTCCATCTGTCAGCCAATGGTATTGACCACAAAGAAAAAAATAGAATGAGTTGCTGGTAACTTAACCTTGTCTAAATTCACCTTGTTTGCTATTTATTTTTAAAGTGAAACTTCTTTGGCGGCGTTTTGAGAGGTAAACTGAACAGGAAATAGAAAGAAGAACGGGGACGGAAATTATTCAATTCCACAACCACAATGCTTCCATTTGGGGTTATTAAATAGCGAAGTGAAAAACAAAAGAGATGTAGAAACGAAAAATGTTGAAAACCCCTCAAATTGGTTTGGTATATTAAATATTAATTTACTGAAAACAATTTTTTAAGTGATTATTTTTTAGAATACGTGTGTGCATTATTTGTGTACAAAGAAGAATATTTGTTTTCCAAATAGAACATAAATGACAGATCTGCAATGAGTGAGAAAGAGATGAGTCGATACAATAATAACGCCATCTGTTGACTTCATTGTACTATGAAAAACATAAACAATTCAAATATATTTGAATCTACTACTATAATGAAAAGAACAACAAAAGCAAAACGTTTTGGCAAATATTTAGTGCGATACAAGTAAGTGTTGTACATCAAAAACTATTTATTATCTTTTATTCAAGCAGTTTTCTATGGCAACGCCATCTGTTGGCACCATGAAAAACATAAATACGAATATATCAATAGCAACGTCATCTTTTGCTTTTATAACGCAATACAAAACATAAACAATATAAATATATTCGAATGTACTCCTATTATGAAAATAACGTCAAAAACAAAACGTTTTTTTAAATATTTAGTACGACAAAAAGTCAACAAATTTACAGCGCGTTATGACTTGTTTAATACAAGTAAGTGTTGCACATCAAAAACTATTTATTATCTATTATTAACGTAGTTTTTCAATAGAAACGCCATCTGTTGATAGCACTATGCTAAACATAAATACGAATATATCAAAAGCAACGTCATCTGTTGCTTTTATAGCTCAATGCAAAACATAAACAATATAAATATATTTGAATCTACCTTTTCGTTTACATTAAAAAGAAAACAGTGCAAAATCAATCTCAACAAAACTTCGGAAGCAATAAAGCTGGTGTGCGTGAAAACATACACTCTCTACCATGGCGGAAGAATTAAGAAGGTAAATGCATTTTAACAAGTAAGAGGAACTTTGACAATTGGGAAAACATTTGTTTTTTCAACACAGTTGTACTTTCATGGTTAAATTTTTAGGTGAGAATTTATAAGATATAGGGAGAAATAGTTGTTGCTTTCTATATTATTTTTTGACTCTTAACATGTTCAAGGTATTTCCTAATAAAGAAAACTAATTTTAATAACATTATTTATACGTTTTTTATTACAAATAAAATATATAATTTAGTATTAAATAATAAAAGTAGTATTAATAATCTTCTATATTAACTCTCTTTTCTATCCATTTAAAAAAAATGCACCTCTAAAATGTTCAAAATGGCTACTTTTTGAAAAAAGGCATCTACCTCTAAATACTTGTAACGTGGGTAAAAGTATTTAGAAAACTGTTTTTGGAGATATTTCGCGAAGAAAAAACAATGATAAAGTAAGCCAAATCCAAAATAAACCGGTTTTACGTTGGACTTAAGCACTTTTGATAAAAACCATATGGACCTAATTATTTTTGAAAAAAAAATCATCTGGACTTAAGCACAAGAAAGCATAAAGCCAAAAATTTAAATTTATTACAATGCAGTAGCAGAACAAGGAAAGAATGCGATTGGCAGAAAGGGACTTAAGCAATTTTTATTTACACTTACGATGGGACTTAGTCACTTTTGAAAAAATAGTTAAATTAAATAGGTTTTTTAATTTAATTAACATAAATTAGGCTCATTCTTTTGTTCAAACTATTTATTTGTACGGTCAGTGTGTATTGCATTAAAAATCTGGAAAATTTTCGTCTATGGCCTTGGCGCTTTGGATATGTACCGACTCATATTAACTATTTAAATGCCATGTGCATACATACAATTATCTCTCCCAGACTGCTGTTATTGCACTTACATATTCCCAGTCACAAACCTACCAAAGAAGTTTCACTTCCATCGAGTGCACTAAGTTGCGCATGTGAGTTTTTTATTTAAAAAAAATCTATTCGCACAAACAAACAGAAAAACATAAATAATATAGTGCAACAAAAATTTGTTCGCTGATCACAAATCAGAAGCTAGTTTTTCTCCATTACGTGTAGTTCTTACATAATTTGGCCCTAAACGCGGAAGGTCTTCAAGGATTGGAGGAAAATATACTTCTGTTATTCGATCTAAATTTTATGTCTAAAGGAAAGTTGTTACACAGTGAGATAACAAAATTTTGAGATGAAACCCTCCCTTCAAAAACGGGATTTATACCCCCATTTGGGAAACATAACCGATTAGGAAAAAACCATTCGGCAAACTCTCATACTGCCTTGGACAAAAAATGTTCCTTGTTAAAAACTAGAGTGGGCTTCGAATCTCATATTTCCCACAATAATGCAAATAACCGCATTTTAAATTAGCCAATACAATACTTGACGACCTCATTAGTCTATTCGATTCCCGTGGTTTTTTTTTTTTTTTTCATTGTTGAAACAGCAAAAGAAGAATTCAACAATACAGCACTCAGACAAGTTTTACGTCCATTGTACTATATCCTGTGTTTTTTTGCCATTATTTAAATGTACCAGATTTATTAATAAATCTTAGCAGATCCTGTGGTGTTAGAGAGCTCAGGTGTTCGTCTCCCAACACTCCAGTACCAAATATGCTTACTCTGATCTGATAGAAAGCGGGCAGACACTAAGAAAGTGGTCCGCCGTCTCTTCACATTCTTCCTCCAAACCACAGGAAGCACAGAAGGCACTAGCTCCCAGGCCCATCATATGCAACTGTTTGGCCCAAGAGAAGTGAACTGTATATGATCCCACCAGCTGCCTACAGCTCTTTCTGTTAAGCGATAACAGAAAGTCTGTTAGACGCTTTGAGATAACAGGTAACATGATCTTTGTCTGTCTAAAGCCCCGATTTACGATTGTCGGTCAAGTCGGCCCACTCATTATTGGTGGTCTTGATGGCCGTACACGACAAAGAGAGTACAGGTTTTGGGCCCAGGAAACCAGTTTCCGAACTCTTCCTGGCCAGAAGGTCAGTAGATTCACTTCCTGATATTCCTGAGTGCCCGGGAACCCATATTAGCAGCAGGCTATTGTGTTTCCCAACACAATCAAACCTGGATTTATAATGCATAACCAGTTTAGACGTGGTTAGAGGATTAAGCAAAGATTACACAGATACTCTCTCTCCTTTCTCTCTTTCTCTCCAACCATTATCAATAACATGGTCCATTGCCTTGATGATTGGAAAAATTTCTGCTTGGAAAACAGAAGCATACAACCCAAGGGAGAAGTGAAGGTGCACTCCATCATTTTCAATAAAGACCCAAAACCCGAACCGAATTCTGTTCTGGAGCCAAAAACCAAGTTTGGGCCTCTGGAATTTTTATTGTATAGCGCTGTTTAAAACTCGAATTGTTGGCATTGTATCGGATGGCATTGATAGAACTGTTAGGTCCATATCAGTACCTTCAACAATGTCACCAATATCCCAGCAAGTGTCATACCAATACCCATTGCGTTTAAGCCTACTGATAGCTTTGACAGCCTCTCCTTTAGCAAAAATATCAAGGTGCGGTAAGTTGAGCAAAGCATCCAAGGATGGGCCAGGTGTTGTAGGAAAAGCTCCTGTACAACAAATGGCCACAGTCGTTTGAAGTCTAACTATGTCAACATTAAGTCTACTCCACCAGTCTATGGATGCATAGGTGATAATGGGTCTGATCGTAGCCTTATAAAGCCATAAGACTTTATAATGTGATAGATAACATGGAATAAAAGCTCTTATATGCGGGTTTGCAGCTGCAGGAAAGCATTGATGTACTCCATTTCAGTATTCAGCAACTATTCTTTCTTAAAAATACCTTTAATTATTGGTGCATTTTGCCTTCTTGGTGGTAATGACACTTTCACGAAAGGAACAGCTTCTCTATTATTTAGTTGCAAGCCCAATATTTTATCTTCTTCGTAGTCTTCCAAATGAAATTTTTTAAGTTTCTTAGTGCCTGGTTATATTGGTGTTCGTGTTAAACGAACACAAAATATTTTCTCGCGTGCTCGGTCGAGGTGGTTACATTCAGCTCGTTGAAGAGTTACTTTTTGTCAAAATATAGTCGTTTGTTTAATACTATTTTTTATGTAATAATACTATTTTGTAAAATTGCCTCCCTAAATACTCGGCGTGGTCGGTGTTGAATACACTAAGGCTGTGGTTATATTGCGAGTATGCTCGGCGAACACCATGAAATTGTTATGGCACCGAACACAAAGAGAGAGTCTGTACTCACTCTCACAACATTTACAACAAACTGTTCACTTTGGAGACAAATGGCACTTCAAGGGTCATATCTAGTGATCGCGTAAAACCTGCTTTTCAGTTTAATAACGACATTTCCGAAGATGTTAAATCTATTCGAATTCCAATAAATCAATCTAACACCTGGAACAACAGCAGGATTCCTCGTCACGTACGAGGAGATTTCACGAGATTTCATCTCTGACACAACCTCTGGTAGGGGTATAGTGTAGGTATACTACTTTACATATTATTACAAAATAATATTAAACATTTCTGAATTTGTTTCTTTTTGTTCACTTTTTCATTTCACTTCCTCTTCTTCTTTATTTTGTTATTTGTCGGTATGAAAACGCAGCAGTTTGCGTTTTCGGGATGACAAAAGAGGGGAACTGTGAATGTTCGAAAAAAACGATGCGTCAAAATCGCAGATGTGTGTGCCCGCTCATATGAAATAATGGGTTGCATTGTTGTAATTTCTTACGTTGCAGATTCGCACCGATAAAATCGCAACTGTGTGTGCGTACTTTAAGTCAGAAATGTAGAATGCGAAACTAAAAGGTGCATATTGTAGGTTTTAACATATAATATGAAAGAAAAAAGAAATTATTTTGTTAAATACAAAATATTACGATTATGGTGCATTACAGAGTATTCAAATATTTGTTTATTGAAATATTTCCGCGCCTTCCTTCAAATCTGCCTAGGACGCCCCCCCAGGGGGGCGCGCCCCACCACTTGAGAACCACTGCTTTAGAAGTTCTCTTCAAAGACTCATATTTTGCGGGTTCGCTTTTTATTCTTATTCTCATTTTAAAAGCATCACACAGATTTTTTTAACCTATCGTTTAAGGTAGACAATTTTTTTTGATATAATAGCAAGCATGAACGCCTGTCTGAAAGAGAGAGATAGAAAAAATAGGTAGTTGGAACAAGATAGTCGAGTCTCTATCTCTTTCCTACTACTAATTTTTTTACCTCTTTCAAACAGGCGTTCATGATTGCGCCTGTGTGAACAGCCAATTAGACAATTTTTCAACTTTTTTAGACTGTGGTTACACGAGTGCAAAGTTGAAAGATTGAGTAAAAAAGTGCGGTAGAGAACTAAGTAGTTAGAAAGAGAAAAAAAATATGCGCTGAACATCCAACTCGGGTTGTGCATTTATCTATACAAATTTGGACTATAAAAATACTTTCAGGTATGAAAAAATGGTGCACTTATGAGTTTTTTGCATTTAGGTAGTGTCCCGAATAGCTATAATTCATGTTAATGTTCCTGTATTACCATCAAAATGTGTAGTCAAGACACCTTATGTTAATGTCATACCAAAAAAATTTAACATTTTGTCAAGACAGTATTGCTGTTATCAACGCTGACATGAATTTGAAGTTTCATATTACTTTGATGTATTTAAAAATGGCGCAAGTTAAAGTTAATAAGAGCAAAATGTTTAAAATCATAAATATATATCGAGAATATGAGTGTTTATGAAATTATAATTGAGCGAAGCATAAAAGAATCGATTTAAAAAGAAAAGCATGGGAGAAAATGGGGAAATAATTTAATGTATATTTGTTGTTTACTGTTCAAAAAATTTTGTAAAATGAAATGCCTAAACATAATTTGCCCACTTCATCAGCCATCAGCTGCTTTGACATGAACATGAACATTGCTATGAATTATAGCTTATCCGTGCATTTTTTCATGTATAAGTATGAAAAAGCTAAGGCTGTGATTATATTAAGAGTATGCTCGGTGAATACCATGAAATTGTTGTTACACCGAACATAAAGAGAGAATCTTTACTCAACCTCAGTATTTAGTTATTTTACAAAACAGTATTATTACATACAAAATAGTATTAAACAAACGAGTATATTTTGACAAAAAGCAACTCTTCAACGAGCTGAATGTATCCACCATGACCGAGCACGGAAGAAAATGTTTAGTGTTCGCCGAACACAGAGCATCAATATAACCAGGTTCATACGGTTTCAAGACACGATGCACTTAATCTAGGAATGTGCAAATCAATTTCGACTTTAATCGAAATCGATTTTTAATCGATTTTCAGCTCAAAACTTCAACTTTTTGTGATCGACTTTACACAACCAAACTTGATCGAAAGTCGACTTTTACTTCCGACTTTTAGTGTAAAATTTTTTAAAACTACCAATTCAGTTTATTTTAAATTCACATTTATTTTAAATTTTGCAAAATTTTTCCAACTGTGGATTTGTAGTACATGCATGTGCAACTTTATGTACTAGTAATTTTTGACATTTTATTTTAAAATAGTTCCGAAATAGTTTTCTCCCTCTTTAGCCTACTGTGTATTTTTATACTTCACACATCCCTAGGCTATCCCATGTCAAAGGAATTAAGTGGTATTTGCATTTTGACAAGTTAGAGGAACTTTGACAGTTGGGAAATAATTTGTTTTTTATATGTTCAAGTTATTTGCTAATAAAGAAAATAAATTAAATTAAACTATTTATTTTTTTTAGTGTAAATAAAATTTATAATTTAGTACAAAGTAATAAAGGTAGTATTAATAATGGACTATTAACTCTCTTTTGTACCCATTTCAAAAAATGCATCTCTAAAATGTTCCTCTTACTTGTCAAAAATTCAAAATTGTTACTGTTTGAAAAAATACATCTACCTCTAAATACTTCTACCATGGGCCATCCTATTCACTCGCACAAAATTCACATACGAAAACGAATAATAAATGTAAAATAATATCGCCGGAATAAGTAAAAAGACGATGAACAAAACAATGGAAGGGTGGGGGGGGGGGGGGAGGGATCGGCTGCTTGCACTAAGGTCATATAAACTTACTTTACTTTAAATTACTTATTTTATATTCCATTCAATAAAAATAATAGGTTGAACATGTGTTCCATAAAACATAAAACATAATTTCTGATCAATCCAAAAGTCGAAAATCAATTTTTCTTTCCAGTTGCACATCGTTAACTTAATCCCCTTTTCCACACGGCAAATTTCTAATTCTCTTTTGAACTTGCCACTCGCTTTTTTATACAGCAAGATTTCTTGGGCAATTCTGCCCTTACTTTGTCTGTCATGTTGTGTTCGTGTTGCGAAACATTTTATTTTTAAATAAAAATAAATAAATGAATAGTGAAATCGGTTTATTTTATAAAATTAAATAGATTAATGGAAGAAACGTGAAATTTCAAGTACAAAGGTTTATTATTTTTTCAATAAGCCCAAAATCAATGCTGGATTCGCATAAAATGGCAAACAAGAATAAAAAGAAATAGAAAAGAACGAACAGCACAAATAAAACTTGCCGGTACGACCAAGCCTGTACTCGTCTTTTCTCGTCTTTCCTCTCTTGCCTACAAACTCGACTTGCCGACAAGAAAACTTGCCGTGTGGAAATGGGGGCTTAGACTGTAGTTATGTCACATTTTACCAGTGTGGCCAACTCAGTGCTTTTCCCCCTGATTTTAGTGCTTTTTGAAAATTAAAACGCAGAAAAAAAAGTGATTTAGCGCTTAGCTCGTTTTTTCAATTTATAATATCTTCGAAAAATCTAAGAAATTTTCATTGACTAGAAGTATCAGATGTTTGCCTGTATTAGTGAAAAAGTTTAAATGTATTGAGTTTTCTCGCACTTTTATAGGGGAAAAAATTTAACGCTTTTTTAAAGAAAATACGCGTTTTATTCTTCATTTTAGCGGATTTTGAAAAATAAAAGTTGGCCACATTGCATTTTGCCCTCGTGCTTGGTTTAAATGGCTACATTGAGTTCGTTGCAGAATTGCTTTTGGTCGTAATGTTCTCCTATGTGTAATTCTATTTTGTATGTAAAGATACTGTTTTGTAAAATAACTCATTTCCACCCTAAATGCTGTTGTTGTTGTAGCAACTTCAACTTTCGTCATCTACAGTTGTTTGTTTGTTGTTTATTCGTCTGTGTTTTCTGTTAGTTTCAGTCCTAGGAGGGAGGCCACCTCAACTGGGTGTGTCCACAGGTCATTAATAGTCAAGGTAGTTGGATGTAGTGGGCAGTTAAATTGGTGGAAAACGCCGTGGGGGCTTTGGCCGCAATTTGGGCATATGTCCTAAATGTTTTCATTAATTCTACTCATGTAGGAATTAAGAAATCTGCTGTAGCCGGACCTTAGCTGCGCTAGGGTGCACCTAGTAGTTCTGGGCAGGGTTTTTTCCATTTCGGCTACAGTCGGTGGTCTTCCGTTAAGGATTGGGTTGTGTCGGCATGGCCACTGGCGAGAGAAGCGATATTGGGCGGAAGGATTTGCCTTGGTCCGATGGCTTGCTTGGTTTTTGCAGGGAAATAATGCGGCCAGTCTTCCAGATGTCTGGTATGATGGCCGTGCGTATCGACAGGTTAAGCACCTCGGTGAGGTACTGCAACCCATGTTTGCACAGGTGTTCAAGCATCATCATCGAGATCCCGTCCGGACCATAGGCTTTGGACGCTTTGGCGTTGGAAATCGCGCAGGCCACCTCGGCAGAGGTGACTGGGAGCGACTCAAACCCGTGGTCCATCTTCTGGGCATGTATCTTCCTGGTTATCGCTCTCTTCTCTTTATTGTTCGTTGCAGGAAGCTAGACGAATTGTCGACAGAACTGTTTCGAGCAGCTTTTAGCGTCTTCCATAGCAGTTGACTCATAGGTGATGGCTGTGAGGTCTTTCTTTCTCTCGGGGTTCGAGAGAGATTTTATGGTGGCCCACAGCTTCTTCGAACCATGAGTGCAGCTTTCCAAGTGATCAGACCACTTCTCTTGCGATGCTCGTCGAGTAGCTTCTTGATCTCCGCGTTTAGATGTTGGATGCGCGGGTCGTCTGGGCAGGCGGCGCGAATAGTGTCGCGTTCTTCAGCCAGTAAGACGGCTTCCCTAGGAAAGTTCGGTCTAATGTTGGGAATTCTGCCTGCTGGAATACATCTGGACTCGGCCTTCAGAACTGCGTTTCTGAAGAACTTTTCACCGGCATGTACATTCGCTGGAGGTGTTGTTTGCAAGAAAACATCGTCGGTCAGCTTCAGGAATTCATCCCAGTTGGCCTTGTTGTAGTTGATGAAGGTTCTTTTGTCGGCCTCCACAAAGTCCTCCTAGCTTTCAATAGTGATGGTGATAGGGATGTGGTCTGATTCCAATCTGATGCCTGTCATCCAGTGGTTGCTTGTGAGCAGTGACGCTCCAGCTATGCCGATGTCGGGTGAGCTGGTGCAGCTGGCCGTGGTCCTAGTGGGTGTGTTGTTGTTGAGTGTGGCGAAGGTAGAGCAGTCTATTTGGTCTGCTAGGCATGTGCCGCGTTGGTGGCTCGTCAAGTTAGAGTGCCACATCTCGTGATGAGCGTTGGAGTCGCCCAACAGCAGGTGGCCAATTTGTGGCAGGTATCCACTCGTGCAGGAGCTGCTGGGTGGAATGTAGACATTGATGATCTCCAACTCGACACCGCCTGACCTGATTGCAATGCCTTGCATTTCAATGAAATCATCGTCGTGGTTAGTGGGTAATGACAACATGCGGTATTTTACGTTATTATGCAAAATAAACGCAATACCGCCGCCACAGTTGCGCAAACGGTCATGTCTAATGACATTGTAGTTGCCCAGGTGTGTCAATTTAGACCTATTCGACAGCTTGGTTTCCTGGATTGCAGCGATGGTGATTCCGTGGCGCTCCATGTAGTCGATGATTTCGTAGAGTTTGCCACATAATCCGTTGCAGTTGAACTGCAATATGCGGAAAGAGGAAGGTGAGGTGGTTGCAATTACTGTTGCTGGTGGTATAGCTTGTGGCTGGGTGCTTTGCGCTCTGCTGGGTGTCGCCGTGACGCTCTGTGGCACGCGTTGCGCTCTGTTGGATGTTATTGTGCCGCGCGGTGGAGCTTGGCGTGGCGGTAATACATTCTGCGTTGGTTGAGTATTGTTTCCGCAGCAGCTGGCCGTAAAGCTGTTGCTCCAATCGTGATGTGAGCGCAGACCAGAGCATGTTGTAAGTTGGCACCATCCTTTGCAGGAGTTAATGCTCGGCGTGCTCGGTGATCATTTCACCCAGCATATCGTGTTCGTTGAGAGAGTGAATGAAGATTCTCATTTTGTGTTCGGTGCAACAACAATTTCATGGTGTTCGCCGAGCTGAAGCGCCAAATAAGAACTTTTCAACTTTGTCACGCTTCAAGCATAACACCTGATTGTAAAAATAAAAAAGTGGAAGAATGCATTTACTTATTTATAGAACTTGTAAAAGAATTTAATTGGTTTAAAATTTAAAGCACTTTTATTGATTTTGTGTGATTCCAATTACAACAAACATGAGATTCAAAGGTACACATTCGGTTCACATCTTTATTTGTCGCGCTACATTCTCTGCTTCAGCTGCGTACTTCACGCTTCACATTCTGTTCCAGTCTTTAGGCTGTTATTGCTTGCGACCACAAAAATATATTTACATGTAACAAATTCTACAGAACTCCTCACAATGTGGCATCGCTGCAGCCAAAGACAAATGTCTCTAATCTGGCAACTGTGATAAAAAGTTAACTCAATTTGACAACACGTATAAAAGCGCTTTCAACCAGTCGTTTGTGTGATTCAGTTTTTGTGTTTTTACGGATTCGCAAGAATATAAGTTTTCTGCAGTTTTTGCATTTTGTATTTCGTTATCTGAAGTTTGTACTGAAAAATAATAAAATGGCTAGTCGTGACAGTGCATCGAATCAACTTATTGACTACAAGAATAACCTGGCGGTGAGTGTGACTTTTCAATTTTGCAATTTGGAGTCGGGTGTGAAATGGACTTATCTTATATCCTTGTATTTTTGCAAATTCCTAAAGAGCATACGAGGATTGGTGCAATGTAGATATATTGCATTATTACGCCTTTTTTTACTGCGGAGAAAAAAAAAAAAAATATTACGCAGTGCTAACTCGATATAGAAATTTGCTCTTGTTTTGTTTTGCTGCAGAGTGAATGACAAAGCAAAGTTGTTATATGAATTTATAAAAAATATGTTTGTCAACTCCTGTCATGTCCGCATAGATAGTTAATTGAAATGCCTATCTGTAAATACCTAGTGGCCGGCTAGTTCAGAATTGTCCGGTGAGCAAAGTTCAAGTTGGGTGTTGTTCTCACATATTCCATTTACTTTCCTTGTGGATTTACACAGCTTATGCATTTCTAATTTAATCTATGTTAAGTAATTCTTATCACATTTTTCGATACTTTTATCGAATACCTAACTACATGGAAATTTAAATGTACTTGAAGTTGTTATAATCAATTGAATGTATGAAAATCTAAAAATTTTTACAATTATATTTTTTTGATGATATTTTTCAATGATTAGATAGATATACCTGTTAATAAACACATGCGTTATTATATTAGTAGTCAGCGATTGTACATTTTGCAGTTATGGTGTGACTCTTTGAGGGACAGAGGTGTGTCTAAATTCGAATGTAATTAGCATTTTTTTTTTCTTATTTTCAACAATAGTGCTAAACCAAGCAATACACATTAAGAAATATTAAATTAAGTAAATTGTTTTTTACTCGAATTTGCGTGAATTGCTAAATTTTGTTATTCATTTTTACAACTTGAATAGGTAAACAATTATGAAAGTTTTTTTTTGGTATGGTATTATACTGTTCTGTTATTAGCTTTAGTAAGTATATACAGTGTCGGACAAAACTAAAAACGGATTCTTGCATGTTTGGATTTTGTTCAGTAATATTGTAAAACATTCTTGGATTGAAATTTTGTTTATTAATGTAGTAAGAATAATATACTCTCGTTGTAATAAAATATAAGAAACCTAATATTATTTTTCAAATAAAATAAAAATATTAACTCAAAAGTAAAAAAAGGCATAAAACTGGCGCGATAAAACTAAAGCACGTATGGAATATATTAATGAAAATGTTCAATTTCTCCACTATTTTGTAGCGTATCCACTATTTTTCAGAGCTGTTGCACATTTTCGTGGCATGGACTCAATAAAATTGCTCAAAACTTCTCTGAAAATGTTCTTCCATGCAATCTCAGATTGGTAGAAAATGGAGCCCTTGTTTTTATCCTTTATGCGCTGAATTTTCCGATCTTCAATTTCGTTTATATTTCTTGAGATTGGATGAATAATTGGGCCACTATAAAATATCGATTTTATTGACAACAAACCAGTCTTTTACACCCCGTGATCGCCATCGTGATGATAGACTTGCTTTAACAGCAGATTTTCCTCCGTATAAGGTAACATAACATTCTGGGGAATATCTTTGCACATCAAAAGGTCCATTTAACCTCTTATTTTATGAACTGAACCGATTCCATGGCAGAAAAAAATCACCAGACCATTACGTTGCCTACACCGTATTATATGGTGTTTTTCAAACAACGCGGATTTCATCGTTGCCCTTTTGGTCTGCACACTAGCTTTAATCCCTTGCAATCTTTCATGTTAAATATAGATTCATCAGTAAAAAGCACGGCGTTTCATTTGGCAATAGCCCAGCTAAAGTGCGCGATTACAAATTCGAGCCTTGCCTGTCGATTCTATCTAGAAATAAATGGCTTTTTCACGCTTTGGTGTATTGCTCAGCCACCCTCCATAGCTCGTCGTTGGATAAACCTGTGTGAAATGTTTAAACGCAGTTTATTTTCCAGATATAAAAGGACCTTTTTTATAATCCGAATGATAACCTGGTCCTCACTTTTGGCTGCCACTTCCATATTTGGAATTTAAAAAATGGGAAACGCGAAAACGCGCATAGCTCGGGAATTAAAGCAATAGCGAATACAAATTTTTTTAAATGCATGTCACTGATTCAGCTTTATTAAATCCACTTAAAATATTTTCTTTAAATTGTGCAGAATACATATTTCGAGCCATTTTGGGAAGCGAAATTTTGAAATGAGAACGTTGACGGTAAATGATAACCAACAACTTATATACGCTTCCAATTTCTTTTAAAACCTGCTTTTTGTTTTCCAAAAAAAGGGGTTTCTAGTTTTTGTGGTTTATTTTTAGCAATTGATTATAACAGTAAGCGAAAAAGATTATTTGCTTTAGTTTTGTCGCGGCAGATTTAGGCATATTGCGCAATGTTAGTAAAAAAAATGAAAAACATTACTCAGTTTTTAATGTTATTTTATTTCAACAAGTACATAATTATACTAAATTTATAAAAAAAAAAAAATTTGCATACTTCGATATTTTTCAATTTTATTGAACTAAATGTTGACAAGGAAGAGTTCGTGCTTTAGTTTTGTCCAACACCTTATGTACAGTTCAAATTGTAAGCACATAATATGCAAATAGTAGTACTGCAATTCCCGTTTAATAACCTTTTTGCTGACGTAATTAACTAATAACTAATATGTCTTGGGAGACATGCTGCTAAATAATTAAAGCATGCATGTAGACTTTCAAAATATAATTAAGAAACATTTAAAAAAATTTATATTTAGTACACAGAAACTAAACATGTTAATATTAGCGCCATCTTTGGTTGTGTAGTGCTTAAAGTTGAAATATTACTTAATTATAATTTTCCACAAAATATACGCTGTATATGTAAATACATATCGCTCGTTTGGTAATAATAATATTATCATAACGATATCTTATAAACTCTTCTTGTGAGAAGATTTTTTGTCGCTATATTATTTCACGGAGTGGTAGATCATTGAAAACTTTAAATACCATTTTCTCCCAAAAAAAAGAAGAAAATTTTCGAATTATGTTTTGCAAAAATAACTGTTATTAATTTTGTGTAAACCAATCATAACGGTATCTTATGAACTCTCCTCGTGAGAAAAAATGTATCGTCATTGTGTGCTACCGAATGTAACTTCACTGAAATCTTAAATGAGATTTTATCGAATATTGGGTTTTTTAACTTATAACAGTCTTGCAGCAAACCAGCGATATGGTGTTGTTGTTGTAGCAACCACATATTGAATTCGTTCGTATAGATACCACTATTGGCATTTTATGTGTAAATTACGATCTTTTGAATTGTTTACATTTTTGATTTTTGATAAACTTAAAAGTTATAAAAAATGTAAAAAAAAAATTATTTTAAAGAAATCAAAGAAATATGCACTCAGGGCTAAGCAAAACAAAAGCAACAATTTTATGATAATCCTTATTTTTATTCATTGCCTCACATCTACGAGGCATTGACTTTGTCAGTTTGATGAATGTCCTCTTGGATGCTATTTCCCATTTTTATTCCAAAATTATCCCAGGTCATCCCTGATTTGGAAGTGGTACCCACCCACACTATGTTTCGAGGTTCCGAAGCAGGTTTCAAGGAGTTAAGCTCGGATGGTAGTGACAACCCATGAGAGAAATGAGCCCTTCTCCATGCTAATCGATCTTAAAATAACTTTAATGTGCGTTTCGAGTAGATTTCATGCCTAAATATTCCACAAAGTGGCAATTTTTCTAACGGCTGATGAAGCATTTGGGTTTCCGGAGCTTCCCTATGGATTAGGTGGTCAATATTTAAATTTATATCGTGGAAAGTTTAAAGACCATGAACAAACTAATTTATCTAATTGTAAAAAATTCAGCCATTCCCCCAAACTTGCCAGTGACTTTACACAGCAATGTTTTAGTCGTCCTCCTTTGATTCGTCTAATAAGAGACTTGTTAAATGAATCAATTCAACTGAATTTAGACTCATCATCCACTTTTAACTTCTGTCTATGCAGAATTGTTTTTCATCTAATTATTGACAAATTGACGTAAATTTAGTCCAAACTTATTAGTCGAATCAAAATAATGCTCTTTAAAGTCACTGGCAGACGACCTCGATAGTATTATCTCGTGAATTCCATGTTTGGTCCTTCATTATGGAGAGTAATGATGAAGTGAAATTTACAAAATTTTTCTACACATTTTTGTTTATTTAAATTGATTACTGATTTCTGGGCTGAATCGAATTTGCTTCATTTAATTCTTCATTTGATTAACTTAAATTTACGTAATTAGTTGAAAATTTTGGAGAATTGCTTTTTTTTTTCATAATTATTAAAATTATTAGGTTTTGAATCAACAATGATGCCAGAAGAATATCAAAAAGTTCATAGAACTAACAGATCAGATGATCGTTTAGGAACCAGCTACGGTTCCCCATCAGTGATCTTTGTGATAGTTCCCTAATTTCAACAAACTATATAAGTGAAAATACTGTAAAGTAAATGAGAATTACAAAGACAGTTATTTTCACTGAATAGTATTATTGAAAGGAGCTACGGTTTTATGTACTTTTTGCCATTCTTCTTTGACAATTGTATTACATATTGATCAGATTTTCTGACATCTAATATGAACCGTGTCTGTTTATCGTATGAAGAAATTTTTTATTGTGAAATTTTTATATACTTAGAAGCAGGCCCTTCTTCTTCTTTTTTAATATTTTTAATTTGGAAAAATATTTAGCAAATTTCTTTCAAATTTGGCAGTTCCCATTGCTAATTACATAATTATTAAAATTTTTAGGCTTTGAATGAACAATGATGCCAGAAGAATATCTATATATATTTTTTCTTTTTTTTGGAGGTCCCCTTCACTTTCGTTGACCATTACTACGAAATATATAACGTAGTGCGATTCGGCATACTTAAGACTTGCTGTCGTATGAACATTGTTTCTAGAATGTATCCTAAATAATACATACATAACGCTCGTATCTTTTATCCGACCAAAAACTGTATTTTTCTACCAAAAATTTAAAAAAAAACTGTAAATCGATTTGAAAAAAACTGTATATTTCGCGGTATAAATTTTTTTCAATGAAAATTAACCAGGAAAGCAATTTATCCATCATCTAAATCGTCTTTGTTCGCCATTTATATCTCCTTTGCATTGCGATTGATAAATTTGAATTTCGTAGTGTTCAAAAATTTTATATTTTTTTCTTAGTATAAACGCGGTATTTTGGTAAAAAAGGCGGTATGCGGTTTTGGAGTTGAAAAGGCGGTATACTACCGCGAAAAACTGTATAGATACGAGCGTTATACATATGTACATCATGGAAAAAATTGTAACATAAAAAATTAACATAATTTCTTAAGATTCATTTTTAGTTGCTATTGCAATTCTTGCCGCACTTTTTTTTATTAGCATTATAAACTACTGGAGCAAAGTAATGCAAAAAATTGGTGACAGATAAAAATAGACTAATAAATATGTGTATGCAATTTAAAGGTTCTAGCCCAATTCGTTGTTCAGATATGAATAATTAAACCCTACAAAAATTTAGGTATTTATTTTCCGTAACTGTATAGGTTTTTTGAAGAAATGTATGACTTTCTGGTAGAATAAATCTACTAATCAAAAAGATATCTGTTTGAAGTGAAGTACAAAAAGTGTAGCATACAAAAATCAACTCAATATATAAACATTAGGAAATTTTTAATTTATTATTTACCTTTCTAGCAATGAAAAACCGCGAAAACCAAAGCCAAAAACTCACAGTGCAAGTACCTTCAAGCGGCGTAATGAAGCGTGGCATAGATTGCAATACAAGTCAATGCACTTCCAACTCTATAAACTGGTTGTTTGTTTTTGCCAGTTACTTTTGTACGATGGAATCGTTTACACATACATAGTACTCGGTTTCTGTATTCGAGCCGTTGAATAATTTATGTTTGCAATCGTGTGTTGTACAAAAAATAATGAAAAAATAAAAACAAGATTAGTTTTCATCGTCTCGAAGAATGCAAAATATATCTACCCATATAATGTACGTACGTGTATTGCAGTTAGTTCGTCAGTTGGTTGGATAGTTAAACTCGTTCTTGAGCATATTTAGTGTAGTTGCCAAACCAAAACGAAAAAAATACAAATGAGAAAAGCAAAGCAGCATTGAGTTTTTCAATTTGGAAGTTTCACATTCAGTAACCCTTGAAATGCGAAGTAATTAGATGTAATTAGTTTCCTTTTAACAATTAATGTTAAGAATTTGTTTAATTACCAAATGAATCATATCATTTAAAATTGGGTAGTGTATTATTCAATGATGTTTCTGTTGTTGTTGCATGTATTATGACTTGCGCAGTGCATTTCACAATTTAGATCACCTGATAATTTTAAAAGAAGAATATATTTAAGTGTTGATGTTGATTTTAGAATATACCATCGTTTAATATACTTGTTTTTTATATATAATCTTTAGTTTGTGTGATAAATACTTATATACAAATATACTTGTATACAAATAAATAAATTTATTTAAAGATGTAGCAGCTTTTGCTTTATTTTTATTATTTTCAGTTACGAATACAATAACATTTTTTATTATTTTTGTTCTTATCATAAAACTATATTCTGAAGTCGTAAGTCTCACTAACTTTATCTCACAGCGGCCTGTCTTAAAATAAATACTGATAGTGGAAATCAAAAGCTCTTTTCCATGAAAAATTCTATATAAATGCTCTAATAGTTTTTAGAAAAACGACGATGAACTCTTCTTCATATAAAAAAATGAATTTCTGTTTGTTGGTGTTTTACAAACTCCGTAACTGTCCGACCGTCCGATTGACTTCAAACTTCTAGAATATGTTTGCCTCGGTGTCTATTATGGTGATCGACTATTTGAATTTTTTCAAAAGCCGGTTCTCGATTTTTTCGAATAGTAGCAATTAAAAAGAAAACCGGTTGCTAATTTTAAAATTGAGTAAAACCGGTTAACCCTCGTACACATATGTGCACGTGAGTTTGAAAATTGTTCATGACTTTGATTTAAATGCCAACCAAACAATTTTGGTATTGACGCCTCTATCATTTGGCACCTATTTTGTTACAATTGAAGCATAACCGTCAAAACTATTGTGTCTTTTAAGGGACAACCTCAGGTTTTTTTATTTTAGATAGATAGAACCAACCTTCCTACCAGGTTCCAAAAATATTTACTGATGCAATTACAATATCAAATATTGAATAAACATTAAAAAAACCAAGTGTTTTAACTAAATTTTTATAAGCAAACTTATATTTTATGCAATCTGACATCAAATATATCAAATGTCAGGTATGGGACCATAGTATCGGATTAACATATTTTATGTACGATAATCCGACCAACCAATCTGTATTATATAATAAATAATTTTTTTTTAATTCTTGTTGCTTTATATTTTTCCATATTTTTGGCGCAGCTGGCATATTGTTGTCTTTAGGATGCAAATATAATAAACGACTTCCTCATTCATTCAGTTTATTTATTTTGGTTGTCATACCTGCAGAAATAAGAAAAAATGATGTTACGTAACAAATACATATATTGTATATACACATACATATATAAACACCGATTTATTCGCTAATAAAACTCTGGTTTATTCGATATCGAAAGCAAGGAATTTTAAAAAACTGAACGATAGATACAAGGTAAAAAAACCGGTGGAAACCGGTTTAAAAAAAACCCAGTTGATCACTCTATTGCCTATTGCGCACGTAGTATAAAATTCATCTGATAGGTGGCGCTCAATATCGAAATTTAGAAAAACGTAGGCAGCCATTGATTTCATAGGCACATACAACTTTATAACCCTTAAAATAATTTTCAATGCTTTTCGATCGATCATAATGAATTATTTATATTCTAATAATGAATAAATTAATTACACTATTCAACAAATATTGGCTAACAATGGGTTTCAATATTGCTCACAATACGTTCGATACAACCAGTGCATTTTACTTGTTCGATGAATTTTAAGTTTCATTTCTACCACCAATCTTAACGATATTTTCACACTCACGTTTTTCTGTAAAAAAAATCATTTCAATGAAACCGAAAAGTTTCTGGTATGAAATTCCTATTGCTTACCGAACTGCTAATATATGAGTTGGTATATATCAAAAGTGCATAAGTCCACCTTAAAACAATTTTGGGAAATTCAGGTTTTTTCTTTTCTTGCTGTCTATTTGATTTCTCTGTTGCAAAACTGTAAAAGTATTTAGAAAATAGTTCTTGAAGACATTTTGCTAAGAAAAAACAATGATAAGATAAGCCAAGACTTAAGCAGTTATGAAAAACACGGATTGAGCTGAAAGCGGACTTGACAAGGCCTTGTTTCCCATACGATTATTTGAGGGCTCTGAAAATATTATACTAAATAAATAAAATGCAAGGTTTCAATTGTATATACTCCTTTATATTACATTGAAATTATCTTCCGTTTATGTAGTAGCCCTTTTGCTGAATATCTGAAAGTGTAAATATTACTTTTATGTAAGGAATATTTATGAAAAAAACAAAGCATCTGCATGAATGCGGCCCTGTGCAAAGCCAAAAACTTAAATTTATCTCAATGCAATAGCAGAACGGCATGCGATTGGCTGATAGGGGCTTACGATGGGACTTAGTCACTGTTGAAAATACAGTTAATATTAATTAGGTTTTTTTAATTTAATTGACATTAATTATGCACATTTTTTTTTTGTTTAAACTATTTTTATTTGTTCGGTCAGTGTGTATTGCATTAAAAATCTGGAAAAATTTCGTTTATAGACTTAGGCACTTTTGATATGTACCGGCTCATATATATATATTTTTTTTTGAGTAAAGAAGTTAATAAATACATTGTGAAGTCAGAATAAAGTTTCTCTTCTCGAAACCATTAATAATGCTTTTAAAAAGACATGAGTACATGTTTTCTTTTATTACATGTATTATCAATCTTAATCATGAATCTGGAATCATCAAAACAAAAATAAACCGGAACAATTATTATTAAACTTAAATTTTGTACTTACATACTCGTAATAATTCCTTTGTTGTTTTTTACGATATTTGATGATATTTGTAATTGATGTAATCGCCAAGAGCTTAATTATAATAGGTGTATTTTAATGTGGGTATAACTTAACTAAATCTTGTTTGTTGACTAAATATAATATTTTGAACATATGAATCGTATAATTACCTTTTTATTAAAACCTTTAAGTAAATAACAATTTTGAATTGTATGTTCTCCGTAAATCACCATTGTTATCAATAAATTACTTTTACTGCAATTGATTATGTCGATTATCAGACAAGATATCTAATTACTTCTCAAAGATTTGAAAATTTTTTATTTTCGTTTTCGACCTCGTTTTATGTCACTACGGCAAAGCGGCCTTAGAATGAAGTGATTTTAATGCCTAGATAAGCCAATCCACCAAACTGTCCGGAACTAAAGACTATACTGGGCTTTAGTAAAAAGGAAGATGAAGTTAACAAAAAAAGTGGTCAAAGACCTTTAAGACTTTAAAAAAAGTGGTCTTCAGCAGCTGTGGTGATGTCGGACACTACCATAAAAACATTAATGGACGGGATTTCTAAAAAATTATTTCCAGCTTTAAAAATACTTTACGAAATAAAATACTTTATTAATTTTTGTAGCAGACAATTTTATATATAGCCAATTAAAATGCATGTGTTTCTTTTTAAGTTTGAAAACTGTAGCTATACATACGGACGTTACGAGTGTGAAGCGGAATTACTTAAATGATTTTAAAAACAAATAACAGCTATTATCTTGATTGTTAATTTTATTTTATTAGTTTACATTCGAAATATTGTATTAAGAAGTTAGAATTGGGATGGAATTTACTGGAATGTAATTAATTTGATTTTTAAAGAAAATCATCATGCTTGGGCATATTATGTGCATTTCAAGTGGAAAGACCAAATTCCGAAAGCATAATTTATTTAAATTAACATACACATAAGTAGCCAAAGTACATTTGAAAGTGAAAATGAAAGGCAATTTTTAATCGCCATTTTGCAGGTTTATAAATAAATAAATTTTATTCTGCCATCGTAAACATTTTTTGATAAGATATATTTGCGTTTGATAAGAAAGCGAAGTGGAAAGAAAGAAAGAAAGTGTACATATGTACGAATTGGCTGTTATATAACACGTAGCAATCCGAATTATTTTGTACTTGAATTGTTGAATATTTATTTGTGTATTTTCTTATCATGTTGTTTTGTTTTTGCTTTTTCAGACTCCGCCTGGCACTATTACTACCAACTCTGGTAATCCCATTGGTATTAAAGATGCTATACAAACTGTTGGGCCAAAGGGTCCTGCCTTGTTGCAGGATGTTCATTTCCTCGATGAGATGGCGAGCTTTGACCGTGAGCGTATCCCAGAACGTGTTGTTCATGCTAAAGGTGCCGGTGCGTTTGGCTACCTCGAAATAACTCACGACATTACCAAGTATTGTGCTGCCAAGATATTCGAGAAAGTAAAGAAGCGTACTCCATTGGCTGTGCGTTTCTCGACTGTGGGCGGCGAAAGTGGTTCGGCCGATACCGCTCGTGATCCACGCGGTTTCGCGATTAAATTTTACACGGACGATGGTATTTGGGATTTAGTAGGAAATAATACACCGATTTTCTTCATTCGTGATCCAATTTTGTTTCCAAGCTTTATTCACACACAAAAGCGCAATCCTCAAACTCATTTGAAGGATCCTGATATGTTTTGGGATTTTCTGACATTGCGGCCTGAGAGCACCCATCAAGTGAGTAGTGATGGCCGTGTGCTTATTGAAGCTAAACATTAATTTTTTCGTGTTTTTAGGTGTCTTTCTTATTTAGTGATCGTGGTACTCCTGATGGCCATCGCCACATGAACGGCTATGGATCGCACACCTTCAAGCTTGTCAATTGCAAGGGGGAGCCAATATATGCCAAGTTCCACTTCAAAACTGATCAGGGCATAAAGAATTTGGATCCAAAACGCGCCGAAGAGTTAGCTGCCACTGACCCCGACTACAGCATTCGTGATCTATACAATTCAATCAAGACCGGAAACTATCCCAGCTGGAGCATGTACATCCAGGTGATGACATTCGATCAGGCCAAGAAGTTCAAATATAATCCATTCGATGTGACTAAAATCTGGCCGCACAAAGATTACCCACTCATTCCTGTGGGAAAAATGGTGTTGGACAGAAACCCAGCTAACTATTTTGCCGAAGTTGAGCAAATCGCTTTCAGCCCAGCTCACTTGATCCCTGGCATTGAACCATCTCCCGACAAGATGTTGCAAGGTCGTCTTTTCTCCTACTCAGATACTCATCGTCATCGTTTGGGCCCCAATTATTTGCAAATTCCCGTTAATTGCCCATATCGTGTTTCTGTTAAGAACTATAATCGTGACGGTCAAATGACAGTGAACGACAATCAAGGCAATACTCCCAATTATTTCCCGAACTCATTCTCCGGGCCCGAGGAAGACGCGCGCGCCAAGAGCCTGCAACCCTGCTGCCCCATCAGTGGCGAAGTATACCGTTTTAGCAGCGGCTTTACTGAAGATAACTACGGTCAAGTCACAGATTTCTGGGTTTACGTGTTAGATGACGGAGCCAGGCAACGTTTGGTTGCAAACATCGCTGGCCACTTGAGTGGTGCCAGTCAATTTATTCAAGAGCGTGCTGTCAAGAACTTCACTCTAGTTCATGCTGATTTCGGCAGAATGCTTACGGAGGCGTTGAACTTAGCCAAGTCTGCTAAGATTTAAAATATTGGTTGTTACACTAACTTTTACAGGAGCAAACGCATTTTATACGCATAATTACAGAATTTCCACATGGTAGCGGGACTTACTCTACACTATTAATGAGATGGCTTGTTTTCTGTTTTCTGTTTTTTTTATAACATTGATTGTATATTTACGTCTTTTCCATATTGAAATAAATATATTAATATATTTTTAATGAAATAATATAATAAAAATACATGTTTCATTAATATAGATTTCGAAAGAATTTTAATATTTTTCAGTTTCATTTATATCTAAAACCATGTAAATCCACTTGTCAATCCCAAATTGAGAGGTGAAATCATAGTTATACATACATAAGAAAATAACTGATAACGCATCTAGTTCAGCATTCTTTTACCCACGCCAGTATTTTCTCCAATCCATAACATATAAAACGGAGAGCAAAGCAAATTTCCCAGTGTTCCTGGTGCTTCAAGAAGGCCTGGCGACCTTTAAGTTTCAATATTTTTTTGTGAAAATTTTTGGATGTACAAATGAATCCAAGTGGGCACTTTTCCGCAAAGTACGCTCAAAAAGTTTTACCGATTTTTTTTCTGTTCAGTCTAATGTACATATTTATACATACATATATGCATGTTCTATTTGTAGCTATTTCGAATGGATCGTAGTCCTTATTTCAGTGTGGAACTGGACTAAAAAAAATTTTAGTTCCAAAATAAATATTCCGGTTGGACCAAAATCTTGAACTATGGTTAATTGCTAACTATCGTCTGTCGTAAAATATGTAAATCAATGGGAACTCAATTTATTTCTTGCCTAGAATGTTTGTATTGTATTGTTATCACTACCGGATCCAAAGAGGGTTTTGGGGATTCTACGTTTGAGAATTCATACACATTATACAGTCTATTAATCTCGTTGCAAGTAAACGTTGCAAACGTAGAGAAATCCACGTACATTAAGAGTAGTACTTTAAAATGCTATCAATAATTTTTGAAAGGAAATAGGATCGGCCTTGCTACATAACCTTAAAAATGAGCAAAAACGGTACTTTTGCACTTCTAGGTTAGGATATCTCGAAATCCTGACGTGATAGGCCAGATTCGAATTCAGAGCGTCAAAATTCTTTGGATAAGTATAGTCTGGTTTATGGGTATAAATTTTGTCGGCCTGTGTAATTTTTCTCTGGGAAATTTTTCTTTTTCGGAATAAATATGGTTTATTGATGTGTATGTATGTACTAGTTTTTATAAAAATTGGCCCAGTAGATCCGGAGATTAAGAAAAGTTTTGAGTATAGAGAAAAACGCGTATAATTTAAATGTAAAATTGAAATTGACAATTTTTTTTTTGTATTCTTGAAACTCAAAATAGTTTTACAAAACACCCGACTTTAATATGTAGTAAAATACCTTCGAAATTAATTTTTAAAATATGCATGAGGAACTGTAGTCCTACCTTAAGTGGGTCACCTGGTATAGAACGCCAAAAAAAGTACTTTTTGCTAATTTTTTATTTTCAAAACTATTCAATATTTTTTTTTTTTGCAATTTACACTGTTTATTGAAGATGCCTCCGAAAATTCTTCCTTTACAGCGTGCACTCTAGCGTCTCTTAGAATTGTTTGAAAAAACCAAAGTATGTAGTTTTATAAAGTATATGGTATAATTGTAGTTTGTAAATATATCTACAAAATGAATTTTTTGATCATAAAAATCGAAAAATTCTGCAAAAAAAAAAATAGTTTTTGGCGTAAATTGTACGCATTTTTCTGTTTATAAGTTTTTTAAATAAAGATTTGAGTGCTAAATTTTGATATATCTTCAAGGTAATTCAATTACCTTTAATTAAAAAAAAAAACTAATATTAATACTTCAAGAATTTTTTGAGTTATCCTACTCGCCATTTTCAAAAACAAATGTTTTGAGAAAAACCGTCTGCCAAGTTCTACATCCGTAACTTTTAATCGGCTATGAATTTAAAAAAATCTGTTTGCACATATATTCTATAGGAGTTATAGAAGCGATTTAAACAAAAGAAATTTTCGATTTTGTTGACCCGTTAAGGTGAAGTTGGTCCCTTATTAGAAAATGTGAAATTTTTGTACTGCATTTGTTTTGATCGTGGCTTTTTTAACTTACATTATATTTTCTGGTTTTTGAAACAAATTTTGTAATCAAAATTTTGAAATTTTGTATACTGAGGATTGTTATATAATAAGGGTTTTCTTTTTAGCTCTGAGCAGAGCAAAAACTGTCAAAAAATGTTTTTAGCTCTGAGCTAAAATTTTTTGTTTCTATTTGTGGTCAGAGCAAATCGGAGCGTGCTCTACGTGCTCAGAAGAAATGGGCTGAGCAGACAGAGCTCGATTGAAAAAGAAAAGTTTTGACAAAACAAAAAAGTTTAAATTGCCGACGGCACACACTAACACCGCTCCATATAAGTGAATGCTCGAAATTCATAAATAAGGCTTTCCCCACCAAACTCGTTTGAGTTATACTTTTATAGTAAATTTTAGATGATTTAATCCATTGGTGATCAACCCAACACAATTTTCCGCCTAATTTCTAAAAAGAAGGAAAAATAAAAAAACAGTAACACGACGATATTAGGGTAGGATTTAAAAGGTAACTTACTAAGTTAATAAATGTTGTATGAAAAAACTGTATAGGGTTTTCTTTTGAAAATCTTTCACTAAAAACTCCTCACTTTTTGGATGTTTCCTCGGTCGATGCTGGATTTAAAAAGAAAATACGAACCCTTTTTGTGACCAGCTAAGTTCGGTAATTGTATCATGATGCAGCAAAATTGAGAGATTGGTGGTAATTTTACAGTACAAAAGCAAAAAAAGAATATATAAAAAGCTTCGTATGCAGTAGAGGGTTAATAAAAAATGAATGCAACCGGCAGAGCTGTAACAGAGTGCAATCAATTGAGGATATAAGTCACAAATGAATAATAATTTTTGATTGCAGTTATTGAATAATATATTTGACTCCAGAATAAAAAATGCCAAAAGAATCCAATTGACTTCAAATCCCCAATTGACTCCAAAAGATTCCAAGTGACTCTAATTGACTTCAAAATCCCAATTGACTTCAATTGACTGCAAATTGCAATTGACTCCAAATGACTGCATTTGAGTTCAAGGTTACTCAAGTGACTCCAGGCGACTTCAAAGCATGATTTTAAAGTCATAAGATTTGCAGTCTCATGATTTCAAAAAAAGACTGCACTCCCTTGACTCTAGAAAAGACTTTTCTAAATGAATAACCAATCAGCGACTCCAAAAAAGACTTCCAACTGCATTTTTTTATCTGGAGTCAAATACGTTATTCAGTAACTGCAATCATGAATTGTCGGTTATTAACTGTGACTTCAAGGTATTGCAATTAAATTGATTGCATTCTTTTACAGCTCTGGCAACCGGCATCTTTATTTAATAGTTTTATGGTGAATTTGCTTATGGGAGCTTTGGTTAGTTACAAAAATTAAGTTTATTGCTCTAGCCGATTTTTAAAATTTATTCAAAATCAAAATTGTCCCGTATTTTGCATCATATATTTTGGGCGTCTTTCAATTTTTCTCAGGGACGACACCTATCTAGATAAACTTGGAAAGTAAAACATTATCTAAATACAAAATTTCGTCCAAATCGTTAGAGTCGTTTAGCCGTTTCCGAGAAACAATATACGTTTAATGTAATAATACCTGGGTGACCGAAATTTAGTCAGGACAGATGTAAAACGTCTAGATATATCTATTTTGTATAAGCTATTGTTCTTAATTCGTAACTATGTTAAATTATTTGTAAATTTATTTTTTACGTACCAAAATCTTTAGACTTCTTTAAAAAAAAATTGATGACCACATTACAGGATTCGAAATCCCGCACTTCGGCGTGGTAGACCTATGCTTTAGCCACTGGGCTATTGAGAAGGATATCTCTGTTTCGAAATTAAAAATCATATTGCGCGGGCGAGTCAAGTTTGTTGCTTTGTGCGTGAAAGCATGAGTTTTCGAGAACGCGACTGCAAACAAATATATACAGTAAGTCACAAAATCGATCATGCTAAATAACTTATTTAGGACGTAATAAATAGCCAAGAACGTTGGTGGCATATTATACCATGGATAGCATTTACCTGAGGTAATTTAATGGCCACAAGAAACTGCACTCATAATTGCATACAAATTTTGTATAAGTTAATTCGAAATCAATTTTAAAAATGGATTTAGCACTTTTTCGCTATAAACTAGCACTAACACTTAAGACTATTTTACAAAGTAAAGATAAAAACAACAACAATTTGACTGCATTGAACACAGGTTCCATTTATAACACTCGCTGGAATGCTTGATATTTTTGAAGTTACTTCAAACAAAAAAATTTATAAATTTCACGGAGGCACAAAAAGTCGCAGAATTTTTTTCAGAATATTATAGAGGAAATGTCATACCAATAGAAATCAAAAAGATTTTGCTGATGCTAGCAGGGAACATAATTTTAAGTCTCCCTTTATACATAAAAAACATTAATTTTTTTGGATTTCAATGTAGAATTCTATTAAAAGTATAACAACACACTTTGCTCTTTGAAACCAAACAGGTTAATTCCATAACTTAACAACAAATTTGTTGCCTCGCTACAATTTAAAAATAATCTCCTCATAATAAATCAAAATTAAAATAGCACACAACTTTAGAAGCACGTAACTCTTCTGATATATTTTTTGTTAGTGATGTATTTAGAATTTTATAACCTATATATTAGCAGTGACTTTTCAAGCTAGCTTCTACCTTAAATTTTTTAATTAATAGACGTTTTTCCGGATTCTGTCCCAGTGTGCGTTGTGGCCAAATTTTTAAGAGCATTGTTATGGAACATTTATTTGGCTTTTTGACTTCATTTCAAGTTTTGAAAAAAAATCAAAAATATTCAGGCCTATCGTGAACAAATTTTCACTTGTCTGCAATACATTTTAGATTAGTGACAAGCACAAATATTCACGTGAAAATTTGTTCACGATAGGCCTGATTGTGAACAATAAATAAAAAACTAAAAGTCAAAATAAAGCAAGCACTTTGCTAGTCCTTTTGTTTCATGTTTTTTCGTTATACCACCTTGATCAAAAAATTCCCGGAATAACGACCGTGTGGAGCTCCCATCGTTCCGATTTGAGTTCTGCTAAGTTAAGTTGGTACATCTGTTATTGATATTCCCTCTAAATCTTAGCATCATAACTTGACATTTACAAAAGTTACGTAATCAAGAGTACATCTATCTCTGTGTGTGCTGGCGATTTTTTACAATTTTATTAAATTGTATTGTATTAAATTTTGCGTAAACAACGGATTTAATGGTGCGCGAACGTTGGAAAAGTGTTTCGGCAACGATTCTCTAAAGAAAACGGTCGTTTACCAGTGGCACGAGCGGTTTAAAAGTGGTCGTGAGTCAATTGAAGATGATGAACGCAGTGGCAGAGCTTCGACATCGAAAACCGACGAGAACGTTGATAAAGTAAAATATTTTTTTTTCAATAAACGCAAATTAATCATTAGAGAGATAGCGGAGGACTTGACTATTGCCTATGGATCAGTCCAAGACATTTTGGTTAATGATTTGGGTTTCCATCTTGGTTTTGTTAATGATTTGGGATAACGCACCGTCGCACAGTGCCATCATTATTCGCAATTTTTTGACGAAAAATGCAACAAATACCATCCAACAGCCACCGAATTCACCTGATTTGGCTCCATGTGACTTCTTTCTGTTCAATCGAGTTAAAAAACCATTACGGGGAACGCGTTTCAGCAGCCGAGAGGAAGTAATGGAAAAATCGCAGCAAGCAATAATGGACATGCCGAAAACCGAATATAAAAAATGTTTCGAGGATTGGATCAAGCGCTGGCATAAGTGTGTTGCAGCCGATGGGGATTACTTTGAAGGGGACAATATAGATTTAGATGAATAAACTTGTATTTTTAATTTTCTGAATAAATTCCGGGAACTTTTTGATCAAGGTGGTATAACAATGAAAAAACTCTATTTTAAACCGAGAGCATATAGCGCAGAAATATCAAAAGAATAAATGTACATAAAAGATGAAAAAATCACTTCACTTTGAATTTCTCTATCCTTTCTTTATTTCACATTCATTTATTCATTTTTGATATTGAATTTCGAGGGTTTGGGCAGCCCAATTAGATTTTTGGTAGGCAGGTAGATTATACTTTCGTTTATAATTACGACATTTTATATGGTGAGTACGCTATACGTGACTTGGGGTGCTCATATTATATCTTCATATATTTTGTATGGAGAACGGTAATTTTCAAACGTTTTTTGGTGGTTATTGTACATTTCTAAGTGTACATTTTTCAAGTGAAACAGTTAATTTTTAGTTGTGATAATTATATTTTTTTGAAATGAGTGAGGAATTGGCAGTTTGTTTGGCCAACCTACACCGTGAATTGACGGAAGAAGAAGAGGAAAATATTGGAAATTATTTCAATGCTCATGAAAGCGATGATGATGATGGTGGAAAATAATTTACAATTGGTGGCGACCACGAACCGATGCCCAGTGACCAGTCTGACTTTGGAGAAGATAATGCTCAAGAATATGTCCACGAGGAAGCTGCAGTAGATATGGATTCTGATGAAAACAGACTTAATCTGTCAACTTCAGTTATTGAGGGCAAACGTGGAGAAAAATATTGTGGTCAAAGAAGGAACGACCAATCTGTATAATGGCCAATGCCAAGCCAAACTGAAAAACGACGAACAAAACTGACATTGGAAATGAGCAGACAATCAACCTCAATATGTACGGAATGTTTTGAGTAGAAAAGAGATGCCTTCATATGCGTTTTCCAAGTGTCTCTTGTTGAAGGAAATACTCTTGAGACGAATAGCAAAGCTAAAAGAATAATAAAGGCAAAATATGCCTTCAACAGTTCCAAAAAATTAATATATTGGCTCTCCATGTGGCTAGCATAGAAACAATGGCATAACCAATTCAAACCAATAAAATCTGCTGTGTGCCATCGCAGGGTTGCAATTAATTTATTATCCGCAAACATGCATATAAACCTGAACACTTGCGCAGTTTGTGAACTACGCGTTGCAGGAATTTATTGTGTTGACATGTGGTGAAGCAGGGGTGCTACATTTAAAATTTAAAATGACTGGTTTTTAAACCAGATGCCGACAGGCATACTAGTACAACAATCTCCGTAATTTTTCTAAATCTTTTTATTCTGAATATCTAATTATCTCGTTTAATGTTAACATGTTCGCGGACGTGAATGCTATAGCACAACTGAATTGACCTGAGGATCGGAGTGAATGCTATAGATTTCATTGTATATGACTTGTAAAATGTCATATTCTTAACACTTGCAAAATATGTGTACAATTAAAATATTACTATTACTTTAAAAGATAAGACTCTTTTTGCACCTCGATGCAATTTTGAGTGTCTGCGAACGTGTTAAAATGCTGAAAATTTGTTTTTTCAACATTTTTACACAACAATGCCGAACGTACTACATGTAGTACTCCAGTAAATACATCAACTAAAATCACATATAATTTACTTTTCCACGTGTACTTTTGCTACGTATTAATTTTTACAACTATTTTAATTAAAAAAAATATGGAAACGCCGCAGCAATAAAATATGCATACAAAACTTTTTCTCACCGATCACGTGGCATTTTCACACTTTTACAATTTCCCAAAACTGAAAACTCTAATCTAAAAAAAAAACAAAAAAACACTCAAGCAATTACCCTATAAGTCGCTTACCAAATAATATTCACGTCATCATAAAATTATGCACAGAACAGCACAGTTCACCGTCGAACCCATCGAATTGAACCTACATACGACAATCTTTTATCCAGGTGAGATATATTTATTTACCCTTTAAATTTGATCAATAACACTGAAATACAAAAGTTGTCTTTAAAAATATAGCATGCATGAACCAAAGTATGTTTTCTAAACTAAATCGAGAACGCTGAACACGAAAATCATATTAATTTTTTTTCCTATAGGTAAGGTTTCGAGATATGACAAAATAATATGACAAATTGTATATCTTAGGAATTATAATTACATTACGCGCCTTATGCTGTCAAGTTTGTTAAAATTGGATAATAAATGACTGAGATATAGATGTTGAAAGTTCAATTTTCGTGTGATTTTTGAGAAGTTTTCACACAAGTCGTGGCCTAAGTTTTCTTTCTCACAAAAAGTAATCACAAAATCTGAAGTTTTATTTAATCGATAGATCATTTTATTACAAAAATTTTAAGCAATCGGATCAAAAATGACAAAGTAATCAAGGATTGAGTAAAAGTAAAATATTCTTGAAAACTCGGCAGTAGTCTGCCATCATGCCCTCATCCCTGAAACTTTGATATTGCCTTTCGATTTCAGCCATATCTTGGTGGAACCGTTCGCCCTGCTTGTCACTTTCTGCACCCAGATGGAAAGAAGTCGAAATGGCTGAATAAAAATTGCATCTTGGGAGGCATATTCGCACCTGAATTTTCAGAATTAAATTTATTTATCGTTGAATAAATGAATAAGGAATCAACTTTCAATTCACCGTAAATCAAATTTACCAATATCATTGTATTTTTCCAACATTACGTCGATGGGTTAGGCATGTTTGTCACTTTTATAATTTCTCAAAAATTTTTGAACAACATTCGCAAATGCTTCTCATGCTTCTCGTTTTGACTCACTCAAACATTCAGTAATCCAGCATCGTCGAACAATTTGCGGATTTGAGGTTCAACGTATACGCCCGCTTTGATTTTTTGTGATGACAATTTCGAAACCCCTCTTTGTAATGATTTCATTGCGCTAGCGTTATTTTTCAACGCTCTAATGAAATTCTTCATAAGACCAAACATGATGTGGAGGGGCGAAAGAATGATTTGATTTTTATCGCCAAGTGCATCGTTAATAATAATAATAGTGTGCATGAAAATTTCAAGCTTACTTAGCCCACGACTTGGCCGTTCAGGGTCATCAGTCGTCAAGGGGAATAACATGTATTTCGGTATTCCGTATACGTGCCGTAATTGAGTGACTTGATGGTAGTGTGGTCTATCACCTCCACGTGGTGACGGCTGGAAACAGTTACAAATCAAAAAGCGGCTGCGACCTGTGATTGTCATTGATAATGACAGGACGCACCTGATATCTGATGTGTAACTGGCTAAGATAGACCAGGCGGAGGGAGCTAACCCTCTTAAATAAAAACTCCCCTAATCCAGGGTGTCATGCGACCCGTGCCCATTGGTTTGGCAGTCAGGGGATTAACTCTAGTAGACTGCTCATATAGATCCAACGTTTGTTTTTATGTAAGTACACGTACTTATGTGAAATCAGCACATGAGAACCGTAATGAGCGGGCTGCTAGGGTTAAAAATAGGCTGTCTTCTAACGGAGCCTCTCTGGTATTTATCCCTGGCCAATTCAGAGAGCAACTTCGGCCTTACCACGGTATGGGGCGCTGCCGTGGTGGACCCCATTAAAAGACTACAAGCAAGCCTCTCAAGGCAATCTCTTCTGTGGTGGGTCGCCTAGTCCCTATGGACGGACCCAGCACATCTGCTGCAGCCACTTCGGCGTCTGTAGCGAGTAAACCTCTGGCCAAGCCTAGGCAAGCTCCTACTAACGTCACAGGCCATTCCCGGCCAACTTTGGCTTCCCCCAGTAGCAACCAATCCTTGGCGAAGCCTCGATCAGAATCTACTGTGGACAAGCCCCCTGGCAGCACATCTACGCAGCCAACAAGCTATCTGGAGCTCAGAAATGCGTACCGTGCCATTCGGAAATGGGGCACGGTTAATCCGGATGAGCTTCGTGACTCGCAAAAAGTCATACTCGAGGAAGCCAAGAAGTTGGTGGACTCACTCGCTGATCAACCCAGCAAAAATCCTCCACCTAAACGGCAGCGCTCAAAAGGCGCTTCTCAAGAGGTTCTGCCTAAAAGGCAGAAGGTCATTGCGAAGACCCCCACGGGTAGCAGACCTGCTAGGTCTTATTGTGCGGTAGCCAAGGACCACTTGGTCCGTGCCGTTATCGACAGAAACGGCATTGATGGCACTATTCCCCACAAGGACTGGTACTTGGTCGAGGAGAAGCTCTCGGAAGTGTTCGACTTGGTACTACTAGAGCACCCAGGGCCTCCACCTAGCTGCAGAGACTATGGCTGGTTTCAAAACCGAGTGATGCTAGTCTCGTGCGCCGACCAACGCTCGGTTGACCTCTACCGGCTTGCTATCCAGCGAGTCGGTGAGGTCTTCTTTGGATGTCGTCTGCAAGGAGGACATTCCAAACCGTCCTAGATGCAGGACTAGGGTTCCATCTTCTTTTGGAGATCCTGAGAAGATCCTGGAACGCATCAAACTCAGCAATCCGCAGATTCCCACCGGTGACTGGAAGGTCGCGAAGCTGGGTGAACCTGTGGACAGATGGAGAGCCGCTGTCATCATTGTAAACGATGAATCGGTAAAGCACTTGGCGAGCCTGGGGGGTGTGATCAACTTCGGTTTCACATCCCTTACACTTCACGTGTACAAACAGGACGTCAGTGCCACCGATTTATCACCGGGTTCATCGGCTGATACCGAAGCAGCCCAGACATGCAGCACACCGTTAGACGAGGCTGCCATGTCAGTATGTAGCGATGTGTGCAGCGATACGTCGGACGGCGCCGCACCATCAATAACACCTAGTGTAGATCTCTATCTGGACGATCTTTATCTGGAAGATAGTCTGTCGGGCTCCGACGATGACGTGAATTTAACGGTCGTCGGCGCTCTTGATCTGAATCCTTCAGATGAGAGCGCTCCAGATAAATCTACACCACAGTAAAGCGGCTTCTGCCGCATTACTACTTCGCTTGTCGCAGACAAGCGAACAAATGATCCTCATCCAGGAACCCTGGGTCGTCAAAAACCGGGTTTGTGGATTGGGGATCACTGGCTATAGGTTGCTGTATGTCACAGACAAAGGTAAACCAAGGTCATGCATCCTAGTCAATAGGAAAATTAACGCATTCATATTATCTGCTTACAGTAACGCGGATAATGTTGTGATTGTAATTGAACAACGAGGCCGCACCATATGGGTGGCATCATCTTATATGGCGCATGACACTGCAGAAGCACCACCACCGCCACAAATCTTGAAAGCCACCGTCGATGCAGAGTTGATGAAGATCGCTCTCGTGATCGGCGCTGACGCAAATGCACATCATGCGGTGTGGAATAGCACCGACACAAATAAAAGAGGTGAGTCGCTTTTTGAATTTATCTTGAGTAAAAATCTTAGAATATGTAATAAGGGTGATACACCAACCTTTCAGGTTGCCAATCGATCTGAAGTACTAGATATCACTCTAGCCAATGCAAGAGCTGACGGCTATATTACTTCTTGGAGAGTATCTCCAGAAAATTCTTTCTCTGATCACAAATATATCACATTCGATATTGACTTGTATGAAGGGAAACCTATACGCTATCGGAATCGTAGAAGAACAAACTGGGGTGTATTCAGAACATCCCTAATTGCTCGACTACCAAACGATCCGCCAAGCAATATTGACTCTATACAACAGTTAGATAGTGTGGTAGAGACACTCACATCCGCTTGTGAAAAAGCGACAAATATATCCTGCCCATTTAGAACTTCTAGAGGCAAGTCGAAACCACCCTGGTGGTCCACAAGCATTGCCGCTAGAAGGAAGGAATGTGGCAGACTTTACAATGCAGCTAAAAGGCAGAATGACTGGAATGCATATAAAGAATGCGTTCGCCAATTTAAGAGAGAAATTCGAACCGCAAAAAGGTCCTCCTGGGAAACTTTTTGCGGCAAGATAGAAAGTAACTCAGAATCAAGTCGGTTGAGAAGAATCCTCTCCACTAGCCCTCGTAGGTACTCGAAAGATTAATAGATACATAGGTTAGGTTAGGTTGGAGTGGCTGTCGAGAGACACACTTAGGTCTGAACGGCCCATTGTGATACCACATAGTTGGACCTACAGTTTAACGCCGATTCCGAACGGCGGTGTGGCAATTTTTTATCGGCTTGGTGGTTTTGCCATTACCAACCAATGTGTGTACTTGTACACTATCTTATAATTCTCATACACTTCATATTGATAGTGAATATAAGAAAGTAATGAAAACTAACCACCAGACGAAGACGGGAATCGAACCCGAACCTCCCAGATGAAAGTCTAGTGCACTATCCACTAGGCTATCGAGGTCGTCCAATAGATACATATATCAGGACGAATATCCAAATGAAACTGACACTCTCCCAACATGCCTATATGAAGGGCAGATCTGTTGAGACAGCGTTACATGAATTAGTGCAGTCGATTGAAAAATCCCTACACTTCAAAGAATTTGCACTTGCAGCCTTCCTCGATATAGAAGGTGCATTCAATAACATCCTCCCTTCAGCTATCACTTCAGCACTGATTGATCTCGGGGGGGATGACTCTATTGCGGCCTTTGTCGACACTCTATTAACGAATAGGATCATTAACGCACAGCTAGGAACCTCTTCCATTAGAAGGTTTGCGGTCAGAGGCACTCCGCAAGGTGGTGTCCTCTCGCCACTTCTCTGGAACATTGCTGTAAATGATCTCCTAACGAAACTTGAAAAAACAGGGTGCAAAGTAATTGCCTATGTGGATGATGTTGTCATCGCCGCTTCCGGGAAATTTCTTTGTACACTTGTAGACTTATTGCAACGAGCTCTGAATCTCCTTTCGTCCTGGTGCAATAACCGAGGACTATCGGTCAATGCATCCAAGACGGAATTAGTTCTATTCACTCGAAAGCACTCTATACCCAATTTCGATCCACCAACTCTAAATGGTAGTTCACTTATTGTCTCGGAACAAGCCAAATACCTTGGCCTCATCCTAGACAGGAAACTCAACTGGCGTGCCAACACGTCAGAAAGAGTACGTAAAGCCACAATAGCTCTCTATGCTTGCAGGTCAGCTATAGGCAATAAATGGGGGTTACAACCCAAGGTAATCATGTGGTTGTACACCAGTGTTATACGTCCTATTCTCTTCTACGGCGTAGTAGTATGGTGGACAGTCATCTCAAAGAGCATCCATCACAAAGAATTAGACAAAGTACAGCGACTTGCTTCAATGTTAATTACAGGAGCACTGAAAACGACACCTTCAAAAGCGCTATACACAATCTTGGATCTTCTTCCAATAGATCTAGTCGGAAAGACATCAGCGTCAATATCTGCAGTGAGACTGAATGCGATTCGTAGGTGGTCCCACACAAATTATGGTCATGGTAAGATACTTAGTGAAACTAAATTTCTTCCACTCTCTGTCGATCTCACCCTGTCCCCGCTATCCTTTGGCAACAGCTTTAGCACATATATTCCATCTCGACAAGAGTGGAGTGCGAGTAATGTGGTACGCCCTGATATCATCGACTTTTATACTGATGGTAGGGTTGGGGGTGGGGTTCACTCTGAGCGCCTGAACATTTCGGCGCACTTTCGTTTTCCAGATCATTGCAGCGTCTTTCAGGCAGAGCTGCTTGCGATCACTGAAGCCGCAAATCTGATAAGGTGTAATGCGATACCTTGTAATGATATCTGCATTTTCACTGATAGTCAGGCGGCAATAAAATCCCTCCAATGTCCAGCTAATAACTCTAAAGTTGCCCTACAATGCAGATCGTCTCTGAATGAGACAGCCATGGCATACAACCTGCACCTTATATGGGTGCCAGGGCATAGCGACATTGAGGGAAACTGTAAGGCTGATGACCTCGCCAAACTTGGTACGACACTCTAGACTAGGTCTTCCTTATAATGACTTCTGCAGAAGCTTTAGAAATGAAGAGGAAGAAGAGACCATTTTCCACTTTATATGTAACTGCCCTGCTTTAGCAGCACGCAGACACAAAACTTTGGGAGCACCCTTCTATGGTAGACTCACAGAACTGGCAACCTCTGACATTAGAGACTTATCACGTTTTATTGCAAGCACAAATTGGTTTAATTAGAAGGGGATCAAGAGGTAACACTCGCCCCAAGGGTATCACAATGGACCAATAGGTCTCAGTGTGTTCTTTCATGAACAACCCCAACAACCTAACCTAGCCCACGACTTGTGTGAAAATTTCTCAAAAATCACACCAAAATTGAACTTTCAACATCGATATCTCAGCTATTTATAATCCGATTTACTAAGGGATAAATTAATGACCTTCCGCGCCAGTTTTTGTTGGGCTGCTTCAAGTGTAATGGTAGAATTGGCTTTAGAAACTCATGCTATCACCGAATCCTGTTGCTTTGATGTTGCTCTAGAAGCACAATGATTTGGTAAGACATAAACATTCTGATGTCTTAAAAAAAGCTGGTTCCATTTCTTTACGAATGCCTCCAACTTCTTAAGGTATTTGCAGCACCTCCCCAGGACATTTTGGATTCCTTTGGATGTGAGCAAAGAATGACAGCTTAAAAACGTTTTGCATACACAACGAAATTGTAATTGCGATTGTTTGAAAGGTTATACAGCGTAATTCGCAATGAAATGTTGTCATCAACTGGGTTACGTAATATCGATTTTATGCTCGTAATGCGAAAAAATGCAAAATAAAATTTATAATCTATAGTATTCAACAACTTTTCAAATATTTTTTATTTCACCATTTTTTTCTCATAAGCGACATCGTTATGGATAGAAAAAGATGACATCGAAATTGACTGTATTCCTGAATTTTTGAAAAATGGACACAACGTTCTCTTATGTAACTTTTTTTCTCTTTTTCTTTTGTCAAACGTTGAATAATTTTTTTTTTTTATAGTTTTGTAACTTAGTATTAAAACCCAAGAAATGTGAAGTAAAGGTTTTTTTTTTCATAGCATTATATTCTGCAATATTTGTCTGTACATGCTTTATGTTTGTTGCACGATGAATAAATATTCAATAAATAAGTTTTTATGAATTCAAAATTTTTAATGTAAAAAACATTTGCAAGCAATGGTTACGTTCAGAAGACGCAACTGATACCCAACAGAGGAGAGCGTGTCTTCTAAACGCGTAGTTGTGTGTGTTTTGCTCAGCATAACTGTTGGCATTTGGACGCCATTTTTGCGATCATATTATTTTTCCGTTCTTTCATGCCAACATTTTGTTTCCCTAAAATTGGACAGACGATACATCATGCCGTTCAAAAGACACAACAGTTGGCAATTTACAAACAACAGTTTTTTTTTTTTTTTTTTGGAACACCAAAAGACGCTTCGAGATAACAGGTAATATGGTCTTTGTTTGTCTAAAGCCCCTCAGTTCCTCCCACTTATGATTGTGGGTCAAATCGATCCACTCATTAATGGTGGTCTTGATGGCTGTAGACGACAAAGAGAGTATAGGTTCTAGGCCTAGGAAACCAGTTTCCGAACCCTTTCTGGCCAGAAGGTCAGCAGATTTATTTCCTGAAATTCCTGAGTGTCCAGGAACCCATATCAACAGCAGGTTATTGTGTTTTCCAACACAATCAAGCCTGGATTTGCAATGCATAACCAGTTTAGACGTGGTTAGAGGATTAAGCAAGGATTTAAGCGCAGCATGACTGTCACTATACTCAGATACTCCTTTCTCTCCAACCATTATCAATAATATGGTCCATTGCCATGATGATTGCAAAAATTTCTGCTTGAAAAACAGAAGTATACAACTCAAGAGAGAAGTGAAGGTGCACTCCAGCTTTTTCAATGAAAGTCTCAGAACCCGAACCGGATTCTGTTCTGGAGCCGTCAGTGAAAATACAATCAACTCCTGGCCCAGGTCACGGCAAAAACCAAGTTTGGGCTTCTGGAATTTATATTGTATAGCACTGTTTTAAAACTGGAATTGTTGGCATTGTATCGAATGGCATTGATAGAACTGTTAGGTCTATACCCATGGTCCAGTACCTTCAACAATGTCACCAATATCCCCGCAAGTGTCAAACCAATATCCATTGCGTTTAAGCCTACAGATGGCTTTGACAGCCTCTTCTTGAGCAAAAATATCAAGGGGTGGTAAGTTGAGCAATGCATCCAAGGATGGGCCAGGTGTTGTAGGAAAAGCTCCCGTACAACAAATGGCCACAGTCGTTTGAAGTCTGGCAAGAGCTTTCCTAAACGCTGTCAACATTAAGTCTAATTCACTAGACTATGGATGCATAGGTGATAATGGGTCTGATCATAGCCTCATAAAGCCATAAGACTTTATAAAGTGATATACTCCATATTTTGCCAAAAATAGTACTGCATTGACAAAAAGCTGCCAGCGCCTTGGATACCTTTAGCTCAACATGAGAACGCCATAGAAGTTTGGTATCTAGAATGACTCCTAGATATTTCACTTCTTGGGATAGCTGAATAGTGATTCCTCTGAGTACTGATAAAACGAGACCATCAATTTTCCTTCTCCTAATGAAAAGAATAACACCAGTTTTAACCGATAGCCCATTTGAGCAACACCAAGAGTCAATCATATTCAGAGCAGTTTGGGCCTTTCTACAAACATACCCGACCGATTGGCCCGTGATTAAGCATGCAACGGGTATCTACACACAGCATAGGCCTGTGTGTAGATACCCGACTCATTTAGGGAAACAAGCAGAGAGTCAACCAGCAGACACCACAGCAGTGGAGAGAGTACACCCCCTTGGGGACATCCACTATTCACGCCACAAGTCACGTATCCAGTTAACAAGAACCGGATCCACTCCATGCTGTAGCTTAAAATTTTGTGTATCTTCTGAACGCAACCAATATCTGAATATTTTATAAGCAATATTAAGGATGCGCACTATATAAAGTACTTTAACCCTTCTGTTGGCACCACTTTTGTTTGTCACATTGCTACCACCACGGTCTAGCCAGACCGTCATATATTTATACTGCATTTATCTGAATTTTCAATGAAAACTGTACGAAAACACTATATATTATGTAAGAATAATGTACTTATACTTATGTACATTTAATGAAAAAAATATGTTTTTAATCTTTAAAAAATTTCAAGTTTTGAAACAGCAATGAAAAAAATAACAATATATGTATATAAAAGTGAAAATCTGTTTGTATGTCCGATTATATTTCCTGAATGACATTAAAGTTTATATAATACTGCTTTATGTCTCTGATCTTTCTATTGGCTTGGTAATAGTTTGTAATTACAAGTGGGCGGGGTACCTCCTATACACACCTTAAAATTTTTTAAGTATACCATTTATATTACAGTGCTGCAATTTACTTTGTGTGCAAAGACACCGGCTGACAATACCACAGCATGGATGGAGCTAGAAAAAGGGGTGTGGTACCTAACATATAACCTGAATATTTATTATGGTATCTCAAGCACCATTTTTTTACTGGAAATTTTTTTTCTTATACTGGAGTTTCAGATCTGAATTGGTGTTCAAATGGGCGTGGCACCTCCAATGCAATCTTCGTGCTATTTTGAGTATGGCCCTTATTATGAACTGCGTTCGATCTTCGACTGCAGTCGAATGCCTTGATCGAACGAATTTGAGTTTGGTATTATGACGTGCTTTCGACAGAGAATAGCGCTATTGTGAATTTCGCTCATTTTGGCTTGTTCACGATAGTATATTTCTATTAGCTGATCGTCATTTTGAAAAATAAATACGATTAGTTTAAAAATGAAGTGGAAAAAATAAGATCAAAATAGTTGAATATAAAGGAATTATGGTTCAACGATTCATCGGAAGAGGATGAGAGATTGATGGAACTGGCCAGAAGTAGAAAATGATTAAGTGCAGCCTTTCGAAGAAACTTTGCCATCTATAAAATTTGTGTACAGATTTCTACCGGACTTGCGTCTGTCCAACGAAACGTTTGTGCACTTGATGACCATTACAGATGAACTGCTGAAGCAATGCACATGAGCAAGATCAATCCCAAACATATTAAAATTGGCAACAGTTCTGCGATTTAGGAAATATCCTTTGCAATCAAAGGATTTGCTAACTGCAATTTGTTTCTCCCCACTTTAGACCTGCATAAAATTTACAAAAACCGTTTAAAATTAGTTTTTAGTTCTCAAAAAGCTAAAAAAATTGCAAAATACTTACATTTTTAACAATTATTACTCAGCATGCACGCATCGAAAGCAAAATTGTGTTCGACAAAAAATTCGATGCTCAACAAAATTTAGTCAGGGTTGCACTGATCATAATAAGAATTTTACATTCAATATTCGATCTTTGATAACCAGCGAAGATCGAACTTCAAAAGCAGCTCATAATAAGGGACTATATCTCCGAAACCACACATATTATAGTACTGAGAATTTGTGCAAAGGGTTGGTTGTCAACGCCATGCTCCAGGAAACATGAGTGTGAAATTGAAAACGACGGAGTGGCACAAAGTTTTGTGTAAAATTTTTGGGCAAGTGAGCACGGCAGGTCTCATACAAAGAAAATAATTTAAACGGTATATCTGAGAAGCCAAAGCATGAAGATGATAAAGGTTTTCTTTTCTATGATCATTTATGGTTTCTAATTTACGTTTTGTTAAAATTCGTTACGACCAGGCGAGGGGGGGAGAGGGTCAAAATTTATTTTCACTTTCAAAAGATGTAATGTCAATTGACATTATGCCACTTTGAAATGGAAATAATGTCCATTGACATTATGACACCCCATCATCTAAAAGGATTAAGCTGGGTTTTTGACAAAATAGCAGAGAATAAATCCCTCATTCATCTCCCAGTTTGTTTATTTAGTCTAAAATACACATTTACTAAAGTTTAGCATGATTGCTTAAGCGGTCTTTTGGGAAAAAAACGTGTAAAGTTTTTCAATGTATTTTTGTTTTGAAAACACGAACATTTCAATAACGAACTCAAGCGTAGTTAAAAGTTCATGTACTTGCACGAACCTAAGTAATAGAGATATAGAAAGATTTTCGTGTGCTGATTCCAAAATCGTTGTGATTATCTCTAGACAAAGGTTCATTTAGATTCACGAACTTTTAACTATAATTGTAGTTCGTGTTTAAAATACACTTATAGTTCAGGTTCGTATTTTCAGTAAATTTTCTTAAATACACGTGTATACGTATTACATGTGTATTGGAAAGGAGCTATTCTTAAAATAATATTCTTTAAGAATGCAGCAAATCAAAAAAAAAAAAAAAAAAATTGTTTTCAAAATGGACTATATCGACTTTATTAAAAATTTATATTTACCATTATATACCGATATACCGGTGGTAACGCTTTACTATCGGGCAAGAGAAGTAATTTTTGTTACTTTGCTTTGAGCGTCCTGGTAATAAATTTAACACTAAAAACACTCATTAACTATTAGAAAAATATCGAGCTCCTCACGTTTACCTAAAATATGCAATAAACAGTAATTAATCCATTTACATCTTTAATATTTTATTGTTTTATTTTAATTTTGTTTTGTTGCGTAACAATAGTTTTTTGTTTTCAGTCTTCTTTCAAACAAAAAGAAAACAGTAAATAACATATTCAAAAATACAAATACGCACGAATTTATTACAATAGTTCACAACAAAATGTCCATATGTTTTTTACTCTAGAATTTTCTAAATGCAGCACTTAAGTAACATTGAGTTGTTCGAAAAGGTGTCAATATAATCATTAATTATCTACAATGTATGTATATACGTAGAACATTGATTGAAAAGTGTAATTAGAAAATTTTGAAAGTAGGTACTAATATTAAAAATATTTTAAAATATAACCTTTGGTAATGCTGAAATCATTACTATTCGTTGTAGGCACAAATATTTTGTTTGTATACGTTATGTTTCTGATTTTGTTGTTTTGCTTCTGGTAATTGTTAAATTTGTATCCATTGTTTTCTATTTATTTTTCATTTTCACAAAACTTTCTTCTAATTGCACTATTCAATTGATGAATCGAACTAACCATTTCCAGTTTCCAGATTGTTGCTGTCAATATGTAGTTAGTATTGTATAATTATATATAAAAATAGATCGAAAATGCAGAAGATTATATATCGTAATATACAATACAATGTTTTTGACAAACTGAACTGAAATTACAAGCTATGAGGTGGAAAATGAGAGACACTTTCGAAAATATGTTTGATTCTTTACTACATTAATTTTTAATATTATATGAAATGCCTTCCGTCGCACACCATAAATTCCACATTGAAGTTATCTTAGATAGTTGTATTCGTTGCATTGATTACAGGTCGCGCCCAGTCTGGGAAGGTATTCATGTTGGGAAAAACTACCAGACCCCATGTTTGGCAAAAAATGTACAATACGATGACGGAGATGATGGTTGGTCCAATGCCAGCGATAGCCTGTAATGAAATTTTAATAATTTGCACATCACTTGCTGATTACAGTTGGTAACTCAGGGATCGCAAACATACCATATCCTTTGTTCTGATGTTGGCATAGCCAGCAACAAGTGCATTTGGAGGCGTGCTAACAGGCAAATGGAAAGCCAAACTGCAGGCAAGACCAGCTGGTAAAATTAAGTAAAGCGGGTGGATTTCAATGGCAAGCGCCTGTGGGGGAAATAGTGTATAAATATGCTATGTTTCTTAAGAATATTGTGAGAAGGTGTGCTTACCATTTCTGCTAAAACAGGTACAATAATATTTGCAATGGCTACATTCGAACTGAAAGCAGTCATAAATACAGCCACTATAATAACAACTATCAGAAGCACTGCATGTGGAAGCGTTTTCAGCCCGGATAGAGAATTGCCAAGCATCGTTGCCATGCCACTTACCTTGCTGCCTTCAGCAAGAGCAAAACCACCACCTAGAATGTTAATTAAAAGTGTGGTTATGTTTGTAGAACAAAAAAAAAAATATTAATTTCATCACATACCCAACAAAAATACTAGACCCCATGGCACTTTGGTTTGAATGAATTTCCAGGTAATCAGAGATGGTGTTGTTGTCGTAGGAAGAGGTCCTGTAAATTAAATTAAAACGCTGAATTTAATGGAACTTTTCATAATGAATATTAAATGCTTAGTGGCATACTCTGTCCGGTACAGTATTTTAGGAACGCGTAGTTGGCAGGTAGGATAAAGCACATAATAACTACAAAAATCGTTGGCATTGAGTTACGAATATCCCTAAAGAGAGAAAAGTTGTAATGTTATATTAATATACATTTACAGTATATATACTTACTTAGTGTCCAGCAAATCAGCCCAACCTGGGAAAATACCAGGTTTACGGGTGAAATACATAACAACCATAAAAATGAACAAAATCATTACTTGAATTTCATGCATCGACATTGGTCCCAATTCTTTGTAACGTTGATCGATGATTTTCCTTGCAACATCTGCACCATTTTGTCCCAGTCTAACCTCTTCGGCTTCTTTACTATTGGGACGGAACAATCCCATAAAGTGCCACTGTAGCCAAACGAATGTTAACCCCGTGTATACTAACATTGAGGGTACTGAATAAAACATAAACGTGGGAAAATCCATAACCTCCGTTGACTGTGGAAACCGACTGCAAATATAAATATGAATGCACAATAAATACATATAAGCTTAGTTTTAAAAATAAATACATGCATAATAAAAAATCTTTCGGTTAAAGCGAACTGATTGGAAAGTATCCACGTAGTTCAATTTTGTTCATTTAAATCGAACTTTAGGTCATAACGAACAATTTCATTTATTTATTTATCTTTCTATTTATCTCCTGTTACATTTGGTAGAGTTAAGTTCTATTTCAACAGTTCTGCGACAGGTTTTTGCTGGGGCACCAGGACGACGAGAACCTTGAGGGTTCCAACGTAGAGCCTGGCGTGCAACACTATCATTGCTTGACTTGTGCGACTCCCTAGTTCTTTGTTAGAGATACGATATAGCCACAAAATTCTCATACATTTGTGGATAAACGTCTGGATACGTGACTCTATGCGGTTTGAACTTTTCCGCGTCTTACTAACTTTTACACAAAGATCTTATCCATCGTTTGACACAATGCTTCCCAGGTAGGTAAAACATTGCACGTACTCAATATCCTCATCTCCGAGTTTGAGATTAGGGGATGTGATGAAATAATACTGACTGTTCATAAGCTTGGTTTTCTTAATGCTATTTTCTAAACCGGCTCTTCTTGCGCTTGTATTCAACTGTTGAACTTTGATTGCAAATCACTCAGTTTGTGAATTATCAAACATAAATCCTCCGTGTATTTGAGATCTTCGAATTGCGGAAGAGGATGCCATTGTATGACACGTTTTACACTTATTGTTGAGCGCATAACTTCATCAAGAGCGAGTATAAACAGCAAAGGGGAAAGAATGCAGCGTTAACTTCAGAAGAGTCCGATAGCATTTAACTATGCAGCACCCGTCAGATAAAACCATAATACATAATAGCCCTAACTATGTTTACGATTTACATCGAAAGCCTCTTCTGATAAATATGGCATGAATTCATGTCCGGAACTCGTTGCATTGTTGAAATCAGTACAAAATCGACCCGATATGAACCCATTTTGATTTTCGCGCAAGCTCTCTTCTGCAGCTTCTCATAGGCGCTCCAGAAATATCTTTGTAAGAGTTTTACTGGGAGTCGGCAGTAGTGTAATGCCCCGATAGTTAATTCAGTCGGAGTAGTCCCCTTTCTTTGGAATTTTAACAAGTATTCCTTCGTTTCAAGACCTCGGAATAACCTCTTCAATCCTTATTGGTAGCCTCATGTTTGCTGGGACTCAATTCAAGGCTTTCATTAGGCAATAGACAGCTATAGCCAGACCCATAATTATAGGATAAAGGGTACCTTTGACTTTGCCATTATCAGTGTGACCACGCCCTAAAAGCCAAAAAGTAAAAATGCAGGTAAAAGCTTAATTTGATTTAAAGAAACGTTATGAACTTTGTAGGTTCTACTTTAACTTTTCTTGGATTAACACGTGTTTTTGTAAATTTGCTAACGCTGATGTAATTTCCGACAACTAGTATGTAAGTGTTTTATAATTTAATTATAACTGTTTTTTTAAAAAAGAGTAACAAAATTTGTTAGCACTGCTCTTTAATGTTAACAAAACAAAAGTGAGTTTTGTGAAAATAAAACAAGATAAATTGAAAAGGAAGAAAAAAATCATCAAGAGCTTTTGGGGCACATTTGATTTTTACCAAAGGAGCATATTTAACAAATGTCAAATGTCCCTTATATTGCAGATTTACATATTTACGGTACAATTGTTAAATTTTCTGTTTATATATTTTTAAAGATATGGTACGTAGCTACATAAAGAAGATAAATCGAAGCGAAATTTGTGAAGAGAAAGTGAAGAGAACTATTTCAGAAATTAGAACATGAAACGGCGACATCAGCCTCCGAAAAATATGGTGTAAATAGGCAACATTTAAGGTCCTTCATACTAAATCTTGGAGTCGTACCCTTTTTCCAACCCCACCCATTGTCAATCGACGTCCTCGCGCGAAATTTCAGTACTGTGCCGTAAATGATTCTAGCTATACATATACCCAAAAAAGCTTATAGTTTTTATGAGAGGTTCACACCCACTTGTAGTTTTGAACTCAGACTGTGCCTATCTTATGACCAGAGACATAATGCATCATTGTGAAATAAAGAGCGAATAATAATAGTCAGAATAGTTGTAAAGTCAATTGTGCCCTATGCCTGGGGCACTTTTGACAATATGGGTTTTTTGGAAAAGTAAAAAAAAAAATAGTGATGCAGTTTTTTTACAATATAGTTTTTTTGAGGTTTAATCTAGAAAAATCAATGTTTTAAAAACAGTAACAGTAAAGGTACCCCACTTTACCACTTACCGTTTTACCAATAGAAGCCAAGCTCAATAAGCTTCAAAGACTAGCTAGCGTCTGTATTACAGGAGCAATGCGAACAACTCCTTCCGCGGCATGAATACATTGCTAAACCTACAACCGCTACACTTATTCCTAAAGAAAGATTCTCTACAGTTTACCTGTAAGTTCATCTCCGAATCAGAAGGAACGTTGTGTAAACCCATTCACCCGGATCTAATCCAAGAAATTATCAAGATTGAAAATTTTAGTATTCTTACTCCCGACAAATGCCTTGCGCGTTACAACTTATCCCATAACTTTAATGTCACATTCCCTGATAGAAATTACTGGGAACAGGTTAGGCCCAAGTTCACAGGAGACTATCATGTATGATATACGGGTGACTCCAAAACAAGCCAAGAAGTTGGAGCAGGAGTGCACGGGGTTAGACCAAAAAAATATATTTATGCAGGTATGGGCACGGGTAACACAGTTTTTGAAGCCGAGTTGCATGCCATTGAGCTCAGCCAAAGGAGTATGAAAACAGATCTGTGGCCAACAAGAATATTTATATACCTACACTCTGACAGAAGAGCGGCTCTGCTTACACTTGTTGCATGCATATTTACCTTTAAACTAGTTTGGGGCTGCCTACAGCTTCTAATCAGTCTAACTTCTGCCAGGACATAGGAGACATGTAGGCAACGAAATGGCAGATGAACTTGTTAGAAAAAGCTCATCCAGTGAATTCACTGGACCAGGACCATTCTGCGGCCTACCATGGAGTTCCGTTAAAAATAGTTTAAAAAAATGACTGGACAGTAACTTGCTACAATTCTGGAGGGAAATCCTCGATAACAGACAAGCTAAATCATTCTAGCCAAAGATCTGTCAACGCAGAACCAAACAATTGGTTAAATAAACACTTATCGACCTTGGGTCTAGCACAAGAAGATACGTGCCGAATATGTAACGAGAAGGAAGATACGGCAATGTGAAGGTCTAATGAGGTCCTGACTTCTTTACTTAGAAAATTCTGTCGTACAACCGAAAAATATATCGGATAGCTTTTCTAAAGAGATATTAAATTTCCTCAAAAGAAATGAACTTATAGGAGAATTATAGAAACAATAAATTCCTCGGGAGATATCACAATAGGCCCTAGTTGGCCTTTAAAATTTCTTTTATGTACTTTGGCTTGATAAACTCGAAGATTGCATAAAAAAATTTTTATTTTTGGGTATTCCAAAGGTAATTAATTATATTTAATCTGAAACCTTTTACAATCATATTGGTTGTTTTCCTCTCGAGATATGGTCAAAACAACCAAATACCTTCGGAAAAAGCAAAAAAAAAAAAATTCAAAAAATGATATCCTCTCCTGAAGTAAATGCCATTTCTCTAGGAAATCGAGATGAACCTAAAGTATCGAGCGATTTGGATGATTTCCTATAACAGTAAATGAAAGTTTTTCGTGTTCGTGCCATATGGCGGAGCACAATTGTTTCTTTTTAAAAGCGAATCTTATTTCAGTGGGAATGTAATGAACTTGTTCGGTAGTACCATGTTTCTATCTGAAGACACACTGGTTTTGTGAAATATTTGTTTTATTCTCGAGAGTTGGGAGAACTAATTTAGCAAGTTGTTTTTGTTTAAACAGCTTTGAGAGGACAAAAAACTGTCTTATATCTGTATGAGTTTACTTTTGTAGAATTTAATTTTAGTAACCTTCAAATGGTTCACTAATTATTCTCCCTTTTCGCCACTGCTTCTAGCCGAGGTATCGTCAGCTAGATTAATGAGAGGTTCCTGAAAGTTCCTTTTAAGCGGAAAATACTGTATATGAATGTTTATGGTTATATTTTTACCTTTCATAAATACCCTTGAATGTTAAATTTGTAGCTGTACCAATTATTGTACCACATCCGCCCATGGAGGAAGCATAAGCAATTCCTAAAAAGTAACAAAGCGTCACTTTCGTTGGATATGGTGGCCTAGAAATTAACAACCATTATTTTATAATCATTGCAGAACTTTAAAATGGCATTATTAATTTACTTACTCGTCCTCGTTGTCTTTTTTATTACCACCTACAATATGATATTTAGGTTCTTCGGTCATCTTGCATAGTCCTTGCTGAAAGATTGATTGAACTTTTATACTTTTATTTACATATAATTATTTTTTACTATTGCTCACCGCTTGTAGTTCTTCCAAGACGGCTTGAATAATTGGACACATCATAGCGGTACACGCAGCATTCGAAATCCACATCGACACGAACATGGTTACAGTAATTACTCCGAAATGAAGCCTAGAGAACAAATGTAAATTGTTAAATCAAGTTAAATAATTATTTAATTACCTAAATCCGAGTAGAAAAACTTATTTTATTCATAAAAGTATTTACAACTAAAAATGTGTCTTTTTGAATGTGGAGAGGATGCAGTTTTATTTATTTAAATTGAAAGTATTTATTTATATAATTTAGACAGAAAATTACTTTTGGGCGCGGCCCGTTTGTTTGAGTTTGAAGTTATTTTTTTATATTTTTGAGATTTCACTTGTATTGTATGATTTTATTCAGTTCGCGGAATTTTTAACTTGCCCATCTATGGCTACTATAAATATCACTATCTTTACTAATTTCTTATTTATTTTAACCCTTGGGTGCAGGGTATAATATAAAAAATACTTAAAGTGCTAGGAGACGGTATCCTCTCAGATGTTATTTTGTTTTTGAACTCATTTTTTAAATCAAAATTTTTAATTCGAAATAACCTCCGATTCATTCAAGTTATGGTATTTTAATAATGTAACACTAGTCGGTAAGGCCCCAGCCCCAGTAACTGGGGCTATTTTTTTTTTGCTCAAGAAATCTCTTTATGAGAAAACAAATATCAAAAGAGAACTAAACTACTCGTTGGTGTTTGTTTTGTTATTTGTGTATGCAGATAATTCGTTAAATATTTCTGTGAAATGCCGTTACTCATGTCTTCTATCTATCTCTCTCTCTCTCTTTCTCTCACTTGTTATTTACTCCCGCTTAAGCAATGATTTTACAATGCTTTGTTCAATGAGTGAATTCTAAAGAACTTCCGACGCTAATATTTTGGAATTGGCTAAACCGATTTTAAATCTGATAATTTTTGGCTAACCCACTCGTCAAGCTCTTTAAATTGATATATAATATGATAATAAAATTGTAGTTACACTAATAAATGTATAGATATTTATATTGCTCATTCCTTTCATGAAAATTTGTTTTTTTTTACAAAATAGCAAAATGAAAAGTGATTTAGTTGATAGTTCCGTTAATTCTATTAAATCCAATAATACAAGTTTTAAAAAGTAGGCAACGTAATCATTATAAGCAATAAAAAATGAAATCATATAATAATTATCTTGTGATTTTACATCTCTTTTTTATCAACGATAATAATTATTGCCTGATTTTTATTTTTTCGATCTGGTAAAAAAATTAATAAAAATTTTTTGATTTATTTTTGTTTTTGGTCAAACTTAAAAATAAATTTATGATTTTAATTTTTTTCTCAAAAATAAGAAATAAAAATTACTTTTTGAATTTCGGGAATAAAAATTAAAGCGTTTTATTTTTTTTCTAAACGAAACACTCACCATAAAACTAAACGACAGCGTAACGAGAAAAATTTATCATTTTGCTCACAATTTTAATTTATTTTGAAAATATAAAAATCAAACAACGGTTTTTATAACAGATCGAAAAAACAAAAATCTACAAATAATAGTTTTTCTTTATTTCACGCTCACAAAATAAAAATCTTGACTGGCTCCAATAAAGTATGCAACTAGTATCAGGTTGGTGTTCTCAAATGTGCTCTCCGACATTTCGAATATTTAGATTTTTAAATTTAATTTTCGGTTTCTCCTAGGAAGTGCTAATCAAAGATATTTCATATAATTTAGATCTACTTAAAACAAATAGACAAAATCTGATTTTGCCAAAAAACAAAAAATAAAAAAAAAAAAAAAAATAAAGAAAATTACAGATATGGAATATTATGATATGCGCATATACCATATACATTAAAAATACTGCTGGATGCACAATATTTGTGCGAAGTGAATCTTAAACACAAAGAAAAGTACTATTTTTTGACTGTCCCAGAATTTAAATTTCGCCGTCAGATGCACTGGGGTCCCCGTCAAATACATAATACATACATAATCCCACGATTATGTCTTTATTTATTTGTTTATTTATTAGTCTATGGAATTTACATCCTTACAGACTAGGTATAACAATTCAACTAATAATAATAAATTAAAGTGAATGCAAATTGTATACAATAATACAGACTTAAAGCTAGATAATTTCTATGAGAAGCATTTTAAAACTTTTTTTTGAAATTGAAAAATCTAAAAACTGTTCTTCAGGGATTATATTATATAACGTTATAGCCCTGGTAATGGGTTCATTTGAGGCATAATTAGCTTTGTGGAGATTTACGTTAAATGTATGACATAGACGCAAATTCCGTGCAGGTACTTTAAAAGTAATCAATTCTCACAAATACGAGCAGTCAATATTGCCACAGATAATGTCATATACAAACATTAATGAAAGAGTTGCTCTTCTAGTCACAAGCGATTTTAAGCTCCAAAGCAAGCATCGCGCAATATAGGATGGAAGTGGTTCTACAAAATATAGGGATCGCAAAGCGTATTTAATGAAAAGTTTTTGAATTTGGAATGTACAGCATAGAACGGGTTCAAAATAAATGCTGCATATTCTAGCTTTGAGCCGACAAAAGAACTATATAACAATTTGTGTGTATATGCGAGACTTTGTCAAAGGCTTTCGAGAAGTCGGTGTACATAGTGTCAACTTGGCAGCCTGATTCAAATGAAGTAATACAATATTTTGTGAAAACTGCAAGATTGGTTACAGTTGAACGGCCCGACTTGTTTGGGCCATTTGTTATTAGTTAGCAAATGGTAAATCAACTAACTTTTTTTTGTTTATTTCCAATGTATCTTACATTCTATCCATAGTATCTAAACATGATATTAAGTAATTTTTGTGTTGGTTTGAGAGAAAATGGCGTGTGGTGGTGTGGACCCATTGATCACAATCTCCTTACATACCATATGTCAAAATTTACTTATGTATATAAAATTGCTTTAAATATTAGAATATTATATTTGATATTTAATATACTTTATATATAAAGATATGTACATATATGTCATTAAATATTACGGAGAGGTAAACCGGTTTGGTAGATCTTGTGGTTGAAATCGTTTCAATCTAATCTGACGATTGTTAATCTGTAAATATGCTGTTGTGTATTTTGAGATAACTTCCTTAACTGTTTTCATACGAAGGTCATTTCTAATAGTATTATTTCTAACAAACCACGGGGCTTTGGTTATGGTTCTCAAGACAATCAACTAAGTAAATTAAATTTTTTTCAAATATGTACTACAAACATAGAAGTTTATAAGCGGTAGCACTAAAAACTAAACTAGTCCACCTAATCCACATTTGGGATTCAGATCTTCAACTAGTTTAAGAACTACACAACTCTAATGCACAACCTAGTAATTTTTAAATTAACATTATTTGCAACTTTTTGATTGGCCAAATATATCCTAATTAGATTTTTCGAATTTTTTTTTTTAATATAACCAAATTATTGAAATATTTTAGGTATTTTCATAAAGTAAATTAAGGTTAATTTTTAGTGAGACATCTTAATGCACATATGTATATTTTTCTGTTAAATTATTTAGCAACCAATTACCTTCTAGGACTGCAGCCTACTATTTGAATAACGCGCAATGCCACACGTTTGTCCAATTTGCTATATTCGATTGCAAGTGCAACCATTATTCCACCCATGAACATAACCAATGTATCTTTGAAATACAATCTACATGTTTGATCAGAACTCTGTAAAAATTAAAGGCAGAAAAAAAAAACAATTAATTGTTTATTGGAATTCTTAATTGTATTTAATTTATTAAGGCTAATATATATGAATATATGCAATAAATACATACCATTATTCCCATAATTGGAAACGCTACGATGGGTATCATTGAGGTGACATAAAGTGGCAAAGCTTCAGTTACCCAAAATATTGCCATCACGAGCAGTAAGTACATACAGCGATATTCCTGTGTATAAAATGTAATTTTTATATTAAAATTAATTTTTCATTTTTTATTTGCGCAGTGAAGGACAAAAGTCTACATACACCACCGGATTTTCAGTTTCTCTAAATCTAAGAATCTAAAGGAAAAATTTAGTTTGCAGTTTTATAAAGGATTATTTATTCATAAATAAAAGAAAAAATTTGAAGAAATTTATAAACAAATTTTTTCCAAATTAAAAAAACTAAAAAAGAAAAAGGCTTGCTCCTAAATATATAAACAATTTAAATCAAAAAAAGTGTTTTTATACGAAAAACAGACACGTTCATGTTAGATGTCAGAAAATCTAACCAATATGTAATAAAAGTGTCAAAGAAGAATAGCTAAAGGTATATACAGTGGAACACATTCGTATAACCGCAGTAGTTAGTTTTTAGGATAACGTTCATATGTGTATAAAGTGAGTGAAAATGAAAAAACTCTTCTGGATATTCAAAATAATAGTCTTACTAATTTATTTATGTAGAAATTATAAATACGTTAAAGAAAAAAAGAACAATATTTCATGATATTTATAAAAAACTTCGAAATTTAAAGTGGTGTATTCGCCGCACTCACATAAAAGTACATAAAATAAAAAAATTAAAAGTGGAAGTGTCCACCTTCTTTTTGGATAACATCGAAAATTCTATTTGTCATTGATGTCATTAAGTTTTTCAATATTTCAGGCTCTAGCTCAGCTCAGATCTTCTTTAATTCTAAATTTGAGTTGCGTGACAGTAGAGAAAAGCACATTTTATGTGTCAGTGCTGTAAATGCGCTTAACTATTATACCCACAAATTCTATATTGTATTTAGGTGTTGACTACAATTGAGCCATTCCAGAAGTTGAATTCTATGCTGTTCAAACCAACGTAATGATGATTTGGCTACATGGACGGATGCATTGTCTTGTTGGAAAATCGCATCGACGTCCATTTTGTTTTCCAAAAAAGTTATTAGGGCGTTTTCCAGCATCTCATTTTATAAATCTGCATTAATTTTTGAAGTGAAACTTCTTTTCTCTTGTCCTAGAGTAAAACCAACCGGATGTGACGTCGCGCGTAAGTTTGCAATGCGAAATAATTTTGTCGAGCAATGTGCATCAGGGGCTAAATATCACTATTCCGTAACTGAATTCACGAGCAAACTATATAAAAACGATTCATAAATAGTTTTAATTCAATCAAATTCGAAGAAATTTTCATTGACTAGAAGTATCAGATGTGGTTCTGTATTAGTGAAAAAGTTTAAATGTATTGAGTTTTCTCGTACTTTTATTAGAAAAAAAATTTAATGCTTTTTTTAAGCAAAAACGCGTTTTATGCTTCATTTTAGCGGATTTTGAAAATCAAAAGTTGGCCACACTGGTCACCGAAATTACCGGTACAGAGTTGCAATTTTTGTTCTAGCATTAATCCCAAAAAAAAAAAAATTGTTTGTGTATTAACGAACATAAGGCAGAAGTGAAACTTCTTGTGAAGTAAACGAAACACAAGCAAATAAGAAGCAAATGAAATTAAAATACACAAGCCAATGAAGTAAAAAATTTAGTGATTGAAAAATTTCATTTGCTTGTTGTTTGCTTGTGTTTCGTTTACTTCACAAGAAGTTTCACTTCTGCCTTGTGTTCGTTAATTTGGGTAATCCAATTTAAAAACCTAAAATAAACACTGATCTGCCCAATGCATATAGCGAGTTTTAGTCTGGCTTCTTTCATAGTTTTCAGCAAAGGCTTTTTGGCAAATATCTTCCGTACTACAATCGGCGATGATCGTGAAACGTGGGAAACGTGCTTAGATGTTAAAGGGAGCTCTAATTTTTCCACTATTTGCTTTGAATTTAGCTTAGTTTTTGTAGCCTCCTTCCGAATTATATTTATTTAACGGTTTGAGATCTTTTTATTCTTATTCTTAATCCCGTACGAAGTACCTTTCTTCAAATAATTGTGCACAACTTTAGCAGATCGACTTATTTTTCTGCTAATTTTTCTAATTGAGCATCGATTTGAATTTTTTCACTATCGCTTAAATATTTTCCTGCCGGCATTTCAGGAATCAGTTTCTAAAGATGCAAAATCGTTTCTAATTGATTTTATGATTACTGGACAGAGTTATTACACTTACTGTTGCACTTTTGTATTCAAGAAAAGTAATATTTTTTTTTAAGTGAGAATTTTAGTGGATGCGGCTAAACAGACATTGCCTTTCAGAATTGGAATTTCACAGTATTTGTTTCATTTTCACTAGCACATAAGGAAAGAGTAAGTCCCGTTAGATTTTTTTGGAAGTATTTAATCAAAGGTAAAATAAACTCAGGGTTGCAGTTTTTGCGAAAAAGTATTACCAGCATGAAAAAAATTTTAGATTTACTTCCTTGTTGCGGCAATACGAATATGTACCACTGTAGTACAGTAGTGTTAGCTACTATTACACAGTGCAACAAATTTTCTAATTTGCCTTATGCGCGAGATTTTCCCGACTGCGTACTCAGTTTTTTTCATTACATTACATCTAGTTATCCCACAATATGGACCTGAAGTCGGAAAAATGGAGTCTTCAGGGGCTATTAAGAAATTTATTTATTTCAACAGATACGAATTTGATGTTTAAAGCAAAGTTGTTAAGTACAAAGAGATAAACAATTTTCTGTGTATGCACTTTTACTCCATCTTCTACTCTACCTCTTGAAAATGGGGTTTAAGCCTCTTTTCCGATAAATCGCCGATAAAACAAAAACCGTTGAGAAAACTAAAAATCACTGAACCTTAGTATAGAAAATAAGTTTTTGCTAAATCTGTACTTAGTGAGTTTTACTTTTAAATCGAAAGATTGTTCACGTTAATTTCATAGTAGGAAAAGCATAAGCGACATTATACTTACAGGTGTATTGTGGTGCAGCATCACGGGTAAGGATAATAGTGGCACAAAAAATACAACCATTCCTTTCCAGTGGTTGGCAATAAAAGTTTTGGTGCGTTCGCCACATGACATTGGAGGAGAATTTCCTTCTATTGCACTGGAGAATAAAAAAAGTAATTATTATAATAACAAAAAATGCAAATGAACACATTTTATTAAGTACTTAAGAATAAACATGACAAATCTTTTAAAATATATTATAGTTAATTTACTCAAATGTGGCTTAGAAATAAATATCTTTCTGCCGAGTATAAAGTATTAAATATTTATTAATAGACTGAATTAATTCTTCCGAGAGCTAATCTTAAACCTGCTATTACTATATGTATATTCAACAAAACACTTTTGAGTTGAGTTTCTTTGCATGGCTCATTTAGCCGGTAAACACTTCAGATTAAATATAGAAATATGAGTGCGAGCACGTAGTTCATGAACGCGGTACAGACTCAATTTTGTATAGTGACTGTGACAATCAATTTGCGATATTAAGGCATATATGTTTGTAAAAATACCTATGTATAAAAAAAATTGCTGAATGTCAGTACATACATACATATTAGGGATGTTCATCCCGGGTTCTCGGGATTTGTTATGATCTACAACAGATGATATCAATACAAAAAAGCTTGAAAAATTCGAGATTTTGTGGTTGGAAGATGGCGATATCGAATATCAAGGAATCTATCCGGAACTTAACCGTTCTAACTGCAGTAACTGCAGTGCCTAATAAGTGATCAACTAAACCCAAATATTGCTGTCAACGAGATGTGCTTTTTTACTGAAATCATGATAATCGCCGGTTCATTATATTTTTTCAATTAATGTAATGGCAAATTACGTTCTGTTAGGTAAATTCATACGATTTTATTCGGAAAAACGGTCTGGGAATACCTCAATGTTGCATGTATATAACGGGCACTCCAGACCGTCCCTGGCCAAGCAGAAAATTTCGTTGTATTGTTTCAAGGGTACATTCCAGTTTAAAACTTGAAGAACATCGATTTATTTCTTTTTGATTTTTGGGTTCCTTATTCAAGAACAGAGCTAAGTTTGAAGTCAAATGATTCTAAAAAAATGATTGCAATATTCCAGTCTTTTTGTAAATGCAGAATGAATACTATGAAGTCACAAGTCATATTGAAGTCAATGACTTATCCTTCATTTTTGAAGTCATGAATGATCAGTCTCTTATTAGCAGTCCTGATCTCTACAAAATATTAATTGACTTGAAGTCATTCATTTTGAAGTCATTTAAAGTCAATTGCAGTCATTTGAAGTCGATTGCAGTCAATGAAGTCAATTGACTTCACCGAAATAAATTGAATTCATGGAAATAACTTACAAAGTAATTAAAGATATTTTTTCAGAATTTTACACATGTTCATGTTCACACTTATTACGAATTATTTTACTTGTTACAAATATCCGCCAAACTAGGGTAGCCAGATTTTTGAACCGCGAAAGCAGTACATTAGACGTTGGAAACCAGTGAAAATCAGTATAGTTTTTAATGCTATTATTACCTAGTGATTTCAATGTAATATAGTGATATAAATGTCCTGAACTTTTTCTCCGATTTTGTATGTTTGTAATTATATTTGTGTATATAAAATTTTGGTTACTTGATGTTCTATTTATGTATTGGGAGTATGAATGTATAAATTCGTAATTGTGACTAACTTCATATCTATGTCAAATAATTTTTATAACTTTACAAAAGTGTTTTACTATAGCTGAAAATGCCGGATTTCGTGCCAACAAAACAACATTTGCGGGAAGTTTTAATTTGCTTCTTCCATTTAAAGAAAAACGCAACTGAAGCACATCGTTTACTCACTGAAGCTTATCCTGACTGTGCTATAGACGTTAGAATGTGTCAGGTGTGGTATGCCCGTTTCAAAAGTGGTGATTTTGATGTTGAAGACAGGGAACGTTCAGGCGGCCCGAAAAAGTTCGAAGATGAAGAATTGAAGGCATTACTCGAAGAAGATTCATATCAAACGCAACAAGAACTTGCAAAATCTTTAAGAGTTGATCAATCAACCATTTCTAAACGATTAAAAGCATTGGGAATGATTCAAAAGCAAGGAAATTGGGTGCCGTACGAATTGAAGCCGAGAGACGTCGAACGACGATTTTTCACATGTGAACTGCTGATTGAACGACAGAAAAGAAAGGGTTTTCTGCATCGTATTGTGACTGGTGATGAAAAGTGGATACGTTACGATAACCCAAAGCGTAAAAAATCATGGGGACCGCCCGGACATGCATCAACATCAACGGCAAAGCCGAACATCCATGGATCCAAGCTCATGCTGTGTATTTGGTAGGATATGAAAGGTGTCGTGTATTATGAGCTGTTGAAACCGAATGAAATGATCACTTGCGACCGCTACCGACTACAATTGATGCGTTTGAGCCGAGCATTAAAGGATAAGAGGCCAGAATATGAGAATAGACACGACGAAGTTATTCTTCAGCACGACAATGCTCGGCTGCATGTTGCAAGGCAAGTAAAAACATACTTGGAAACGCTGAAATGGGAAGTGCTACCCCACCCGCCGTATTCTCCAGACATTGCTCCTTCTGATTACCACTTGTTCCGATCGATGACACATGGCCTGGCTGAACAGCACTACCGTTCTTTCGAAAAACTCAAAAAATGGGTCGTTTCGTGGATAGCCTCAAAAGATGAGGAGTTCTTTCGACGCGGAATCCGTATGCTACCAGAAAGATGGGAAAAGGTTGTGGCTAACGATGGACAATACTTTAAAGAATAAATTAATAATCACTTTTCCACAATAAATTTCCAAATTACGAAAAAAATACGAGTTTATACATTCATACTCCCAATACTTATATGCATGTATGTCTAAGCTGAGATGTATAATATGTTTTTCAAAACTGACTATTGTCGTTAAAATCAAGAAGAACTTTTTTGTGTTTAATTAAATAATAATACTACTTATATATACTCTATATTTTTTATAATTCAATAATACACTTCACGCACTGAAGGTGAAGTCTCAAATGACTGCAAGGCTTCAAACCAATTCGAAGTCATGATTGTGACTTGAAACCAATTTGAAGTCATGACTGCGACTTCAAGTATAATGTGAAGTCATGTGAGTGATTATGACTTATTTGCCTTGAAGTCTCAAATTTAATGCTATAATCAATGAGCAGTCATTGACTTCAAAAAGACTGGTGACTTAATTTTTTAAAGCCATAAGTCTCAAATGAAATCAAAAACTGTAATCAGAAATCTAGTAACTTCAATGAATGCAGCTCGAAATGACTGCAATCTTTCACAGCTCAATTCAAGAATCATCTCCTAAAATATTAGTGAAAAATTCATTATTCAGAGGTTTTCAGGGTCGCTTTCAGGCATAAGATATTAAAAATTCAAAATGGCGGAAGAATTTTTAAACACTGATCGGATTCGCCTGAAACCTATTACTCGCTGGTTTTAAGGGGACGGTGATTACAAATCTGATATCGTATTTTCAAAACTTAAAATGGCTGATCTAATATGGCTGACTATTTTTCAAGTTCATCAGATTCGCTTGAAACTCCTTAGGAGTTTTTCAGGGTCGGTGATCACAAATCTGACATTAAATTCGTAATCAGTGATCCCAAAAATACCTCAGTAACGAGTTTCAAGCAAAACAGATAATTTTTTTAAGATTCTTCCGCCATATTGGAACAACCATTTTGCATTTTTAAAATCTGATGCCAGATTCGACTTCCTAATTAATCAGATCAATTTTTAAAAATTGAATTTGAATTTTGAAAAACTGACATCTGATTCATAATCAGCATACTCAAAATCGCCAAAAAAGACGTCTTAGGACGTTGAAAATCGACGAAACTCGCATGGGTCAAACCAACAGAAGGAGCGGAGAACATTCTTAAGAAGCACGTATAGCAAGAAAAAAGGCAAAATCAGAGCATCTAAAGAAATTGACCGAATTTGAAGACCTCCAGTATGCACCACTTATGGCCGACTAAAAGTAATTTGCATAAAAAATATTTTTTTTTAATTTTTAAAAGTAAAAATTTATTTAAATACACTTTAAACGCGTTTTTCTCAAAATTATGTTTTTTGAACTAGTAGGACTGATATCTCGAGTTCTACTGAACTGATTTTGAACAACCAAAATTCTTTTGATTTATTGTCATTATGGCATTAAGTGGAACCTCAAAAATTTTAATACTTCCTCCCCCTTTTTTTCTATAAGAAAAGTTTCATGTAAAAATATGTGTTTTTTTGTTTTTTTTTTTTGAGAAAAAAGACCCTAAAAATAGGGGAAAGTTTCACTTTTTTTGTGGTTCCACTTATAGAGAAATGTCTAGCAAACAAAATCTTTTTTAATTAATGTCTCTATCTTTATTAGGAAGCCCGAAATCCATCCTACCGAAAAAAATCTACTAATCTACTACTAGACTAATATATCTACTCTAATTTATTATTTCACTGTCAAACTTTTTATTTACTTTAAATAAATACAAAAATATACCTTGAAGCTCAGTGGGTCCATTTCTTGTTTTCCTTTCTCAAGAAAACAATAAAAAACGTTTTTTCATCCTTCTGATTCAGGACCTCCCTTAAAAATAAAAAATGAGGCACTACCTACATTTTTTACTATAATGAAGTTCTTTCCTCGGCTCCGCTGATTCGTTAAAGGAAAGTTTGATTTAAATAATTTTGCTGACAGTTAAAGCTAACGGTGAGTGATAGGTTTTGCTTATTTTTTTCGTGGTTGTACACTGAGTTGAGACGGAAAATTGCGATTAAGATTAAAAAAATAAGTGATCGTTTTTGGATTTGAACAATTTTATTTTATTTAAAAGTGTTTCTAATTAAAATGTATGAATATATATTTTTTAGAGTCCTTCAATACTATAGATATTTATATCACAACCTTAATTTGCTAAAGCCTTAACACGCATTTTCCAAATTTTACAGGATAAGCAAAAAACATTTTGGTATTTAGAGTACTGTTTTGAGAAAAGAAAAGATAGATGAAAGTGGACACGCTTTATCATAACCCATCAAAAACTCGTTTTTGAAAAATTTTATGTTAGGGCCTTCGCTAATTAAGGCCATGATATCATACATATCGTCGGGTGACTACCAGAAGCATGAATGTGCAAAAGTGTTGTCATTAATTACGCAATTTTTATGTTTGAACTTTTTTATATAAATCGGCACTTTCGTAACAAAGTCTACATTGCCATATTCGACTCTGGGTTTTCTGCATTACGGTTTAGCAAATTTTAAATTATGTGGTATATTTATTTAACTCAAAAGAGCCTAGAATACACATTCGTAGTTATACTCAAATGACATCGTTGATTGTCATGTTTCGCGTTCAAGGTAAAGATATGCTCCACATAAATATTCCCAAATTGTATTTATTTAGAAACTTATATTGAAAATACTGATATACTCACATTTCCATGATGAATTTATGTTAATTTCTGAAAGAAACAAAAACAAAATTATTTATTATTTTATGTGTATGAATCGTTAACCTAAAAAATTTGTTCTGCAATAAAAATTTAAAAAAATATTCCTTACAATATTTCTAATTGCCACTATGCGAATTCTAACAATTGAATAAATTTGTTGCCGATAAGTTCAATCAGCGAATCAATTTGTTGCAGTCTCATACTTGTCAATAAAGAAATAAATAGAACAAACACACAGTGTCGAGGGAAACTGGAGTCACATGTGCAAAAATAAAAATGTCATTTCACACATTAACATGTGTGCGTAGCACGAAAATGCCCGCGTGATAATTCTAACTACGCAAATTCAGCGATAAATACAGTGGAGGACCCAAGAGAAAGTGGGAAACTCGCCTAAATATTGTAAAAACTCTATACAACAATTGTAATATTTTATTTAAAAAAAAGTGTTACTTTAAAAAACCCAACCGTCCGTCGTAAGATGGAAGACTCATAAAATCATAATCTAATTATTTGAAATTTTTTTGCTGATTTGGCTCTTCGTCTTCATTGTATTACCTACAAGATTTCTGTCCCCATGGTGTAAGTACACCATTATATTATAAATTAAAGGAATTGTATCTGAAAACAATGGAAAGTGAATGGTGCAACACCCCGGCACCAGCGCGTAAAGGTACCTTTTTTTTGTTATCGACAACCTTAGCATAAGTAGTCGAATTAGGTGTCAAACAAAAAGTCTTGATCTCCACAATACGAAAAAAGCTTTTCTTTCAAGAGATCGTTGGTTGGAAAACGCATGTGTTTACGCCGGCTAATTCTGGCATTACAAATTTTTTGCACCAAAAAAGCAGTTCGCTTTTGTAAATTAGTAATGACACCACCTTTAATAATTCTGCAATGGCTAGTATTGTGGGACTAAATTATCACTAAATGAATTTTACGTGACATGCGTGTACACGCGTTAGCGTGGCATAATTTCCATGTGAGCATGCGAGAGCATAAGTTATTTTTGACCATTACATCATTATAACGTAAAGTGCCCTGTTTTCGGGCACTTCCTAAGTTCGGACACTTTAAATTTTAGCGAACATCTTTTCGAAAACGTACATAAGAATCCTGCGACTTCTTCCAGTGTGTAGCTGCATTTTTTGTGTTGAAATTGCCATTAACCTAGAAAGGCTTCATTTATGTGCTTAGTTTCTGAAAACAGTTTGTGGCACAAAGTCATATTTGACGATTTTTTTAGTTTTATAAAAGGAACAGGAATTTTTATGGAAATATCTTACTTTTTGCCAGAGTATTTATTTATCAGCCATAACAAAATGCAAAAGCTAATTGAAATTTATGTTTTGTTTTTATTTGAAATAATAAATTATGTTGTCCGGAATTAGGGAAACTGCAAAACAAGTATTGCTCAACTTCGGACATTGTTTGCGGTGTAATTTTTAAGTTACAAAAAAATTAGTTTGATAAAAAGAAATTTTACTAAATGTGTATTTATTTATTTATATTAGCAGAATTAATTCTGGCTCGTCCTAGGTAAAGATATTTACTTTTTCCAGAATCTTTGCTAGAAATACAGAAAATTTTGTCATATCGCCGACTGAAAATTGATTTTTTATAAAATTAAAATTTTTTTATTTGTTTTTCAGTTACCCCACCCAATTTTATCTAAATAATATTTATGTAAAGTATCGAAATCAGTAATCTTTTTTTATTTTAATTTTTTTTGTTTTGGACTATTTTTATTTTTTAGCTTTTTATTTTTTAAATTATTAGCACTATTCACTTTTTGTAGTAAAGTGCTGAGTAACGGAGTAAAAAAGTAATGTTGTACTCTAGAGCGTGAACACATCTAAAACTGTACGCCCACGCTCATGTAGTACTCTCAGAGAGTACTGCATGAGAGTACTACATGAGCGTGAGCGTATTTTTATTACACTGGAAAAAAAACAGCCCCTCGGCCCCCTAGCCAACTCCTAGCTCCGCTCCTGGATACATAAATACATCTATTAGTATTACATAAAACTACTGAAATATTACTAAGAATTTGAGTTAGTATATTTATATGATAATTAAGACGAATGACTTAAAATATTCGTAGTAAGAGATAAAAAGAACGAGAGATTAATTGCGGTTTATGATTCAACTGAATCTTAATGAATTAGATAACAGGTAAGAACGTGCTGCTGGTTTACATACAAACGGCTACATTCATACATACAGATAAAACTTTTTCTAGCCCGACCAGATAAAACTTTTTATGCACTGCTCACACATTCTTCAAACTACTTTATTTGCTTTATTTACCCATTTGTTTCAAGGCTTTCCATATAGTCATATGCGATGCCCTTCGCTGAGTTGTATGCTCCTTTGCAACTTTTACATGTATCGCTGTCAGAAAGAATTTTCAGACAACCAGTCGCTTTATTCGTGCCGTAGAGCTTAGAATTTTTTTACGTTTCACGATGACTTATAGCGTTTTCTTTTCTTGACAAAATGTTGCATTTTTTTTGCCTCGTGCAATGGCAACAATTTTTTAATGTTGCCCACAACACTGCCAAAATGTTGCATTTTTAGTGCAAGAAAAGAACATAAAAATGCTACTCTGTCAGAATCAGCTAATCACCCCGTCATTTAATTGAGTGCAAAAGTGTTACATTTTTCCCCGCTCAGAAGGCAACATTTTTAAGAAAAGAACACAATACTTTCGGAAAAGGCTGCCTCTTTTTCAGAAAAGAACACGAAAAAATGCAACAAGAAAACGCTATTAGTCAGACTTTTTTATAAGCCTGAATTCGTTTGAATTCTTACGCATTATTACTTCAAATCTCACATATATGATCAGTGATGGCATGACTACCAAATTAAAAATTTGGTGAGAAATAGTGCATGGACAACCCATCTAAGTTACACTAAAAAATGTAATTGGTGCTATCATTGTACATACCATATGTGCACCACCGCTGCAATTCCACTTCAATACAATATTTCTACATTCGCTGGACTGTTGTGCCTAGCCTTGCTAGCTAGCGACTTTATTTACCGGGAATGCCACTATGACCTGATACCCAACGACTTAGATGAGCGGCTGTTAGCTACTACCTTGGAGGTAGCATAAGTAGATACACACAGTAGATATCAACTGATTTTATATCTGTTTGATTGTACTGTGAAACAATAACGATCTTCATTTAAATGTATAAATGCCTTGTAAACCTCGTAAACTGCGTAAATTGTGTAAGCTTGTCAAAATTTCATATAAATTTTGACAAGTTTAGTCACTTTACATGTTTTACGAAGTTTACAAGCCTTTTACACGTTTAAATGAATCCCCATAATATAAAGGTCATAGAATCCGACCTGAAAAATTTATCGAAAGTATTGGTATTTAGTAATAAAAAGTTAAATTCCTTTCAAACGATAAAGCCATTTAAAGTTTTGTATGTTTTAGAGCAGGGATGACAACCAAAGATATTTTTTGAGCCAAACAACAACAACATCACCTGTGCAGTTGCTTATGTCTTGTAATAATCACAAACGTTGATTTCGAGCGAAGCAAAATCAGAAAAAAATGTAAATAGAAGCAAAAACAAAATAGAGCCAAATAGACAGTGAAATTATTGTCTGAAAAAGCAATAAAATATGATAAAAGAGAAAAAATAAACAAATATATATAAGTGCGCGGTTACACAAATAAAAATACATTACCGCGCGATTCTAAAAAAATCAGTGAAATGATTTCGGCCACAAAACACCAACATCACAACGAAACGGGATCAATGGGGGCAAAAACAAATATTCACAAGCGCGCGGTTTTAAAGTAAAACAATGGGCCAAAAATCACTGACTACTATTTTTTCAGAGAATTCCATTGGCAAATAATATTTAGTATCGCACCTTAAATAGTTGTTGAGGTATTCTATAATGAAAATTCAGGATAGTGTCCTGCCCTTTTTTTTCCAATCCCACCTATATTTTTCTTCCAGCATGGTTTTGCCAGCCAATGTCTTTGTACCATATTTCAATGCTGTGCTGTAAATGGTTCTGAAGTTAAATAAAAAAAAACATTTGAATTGCGTGGGAAGTGCTCCGCTTACTAATGCACTCCTATCCATATTTTTCCCACAGAAACTATATAACAATATTTTCATACTAAATCTTAAAATTGTTCTTGGGATATATCATAATTTAAATTCAGGTTCAGAGGGTGTCATGCCCCTTTTCCTATCATCCCACCTGTTTTCTGTGGCATGACATTATCATCCAACATCGTTGAACTAAATCTGAGTACTGTACTTCCTAGACCAACGGATATGCGTCTAGATATATGTACTAGATTTGGTTATGATCGGATTAAGATTCTGCAAAAGTACAAAGGACAAACAAGCAAACAGGCTCGTTGAATTCAATTTTATTCATACATACATATATTGTACTACATTATTATAATAAATTTGCGTTTTATTTAATGTCTAAATATAAATAACGTACTGACTGGTTCAGGTATTACATCAGTAGTTCTGAAACTAGTTATTGAAGAACTAGTGAACTAACTAGGCCTCAGGTAAAACACCCATGGTAATAAATACGCTTCCATTATAAAATATGGAGTGGGCATTCACTATTACAACAAATTAAAGGTTTTGTTAATTGCTTTGTATATATCTTATCCTGAGTCGTATTAACGCAAAAAAATTTCATTTTTTAATGCCCTTGTCTCGATTTGATTTGAATTTAAAAGTTTAACCAAAAGGAAATAATTATAATTCCAAACGATGCAATCGTGATATTTAAAAGCTTTACTTTAACAAAATTTTACCGAAAACGCATATTAGACATTGCACAACATTCCGCCAAAAGTCATTTGAAAAATTTTACTTGTAAGCACGGTTGCCACTTTGGTCCTTTTGGACCAAAAGTGGTCCATTTATTTTCGTTTGGTCCGCTGGTCCTTTTTTTCTGAATTGGTCCTTTTTCAAAAATATTAAGTAATTAACTTTCATATGTAATGTATGAGTCACTCTGTGACTAAAAAATGTGATGTTAACAAAATCAGTGCACAGTATACAGTATGCCAGATAGCAGAAAGTAATCTGAAATATTCTCAGGTCTTCTGAGATTTGACAATTATGACATGTATTCGCTCAATAAATTTTGACAAACAATTTTGTATATGAGAGAAAACTCTCTTAACTCATTTTCGTCAGTTGTACACAAATAATTAAATGAAATAAAAGTATCAAAAAACAATATACCTTTCGTTTGTTGTTTTTTTTTCTGAAATAAAAACTCTCAAAATATTTTGTAGAGTGCGGTTCTATAAAATATTTAAAGAAGCAAAAAAAACTTTTACAATTATCTTCTTCAAAAATGTCCTCTTTATAATCTAAATAGTTTTACCGATTTCAAAAGAATTTTATTTAAATTTCGGACAGGTAGATTTCTTACTTGAATGGTATACATAACAAAAAAAATTTAAGTTTTGGGTTAAATCCTTGGTTCATATTATGCACATGGTTGTTACAAACGCCTTCGAAGATCTCATTTATCAATGTCTAAAAATTTTTCTGGCATTTCAAATTTTTCTATTTCATTTATATATTGTGCTGGTGCCAATGGGTTAATATTTTTTTATATTTACTTCTGAAATATCAAATGTTTTGGGAGAAGTCAGAGAATAATTTTCAAATTTGGCAGACGTCAGTGAACAGAAAAGAGGGCGTCACTTCTATTTATTTCACTTTATTTATTTCACTATGAATCAGTGTAAGAAAGTTGAAGTAATGAAAGCAGGCAACACTGTCGATAATATTCGATTACTGATTTGGAAAAGTAAGATATAAAATGATATCAATAAATTGTTGCCATTCATTTAATTTTTTCGTTGTTTTTTTTTTCTAAGTTTTAATAAACAAAAAGGCGAAAGTTGCAGATGAAGGAGACAATGCTCAGCCAATTGAATGTGATACCAGTGACAGGTAAAATTATTTGACTTGAGTCTTTGTATATTAATCCAAGTGAAATACGAATTTCATTTGGTTTTAATGAAAAAAAAGTTCATTTTTTATTACAAAAAATTTATAAAACGAAAAAAGAAAAGGTAATTAGATTATTAATATTATAATAGTAGGGTTATATTAAACAAAATAGTGTCTTTATTAAATGCAGTAAAATTATTTGGAATTTTTCAGAACACACTTGATGAGAATTTTGTTAAAAATCACTTTTTTGACCCAAATTTTGTTTATTTGAATTAGGGAGGGCAGGCCCTTCCCGAAAAACGGATTTTTGGCATTAAAATGTATTCAATAAATAGTAAAATAACAAATAAAAGAAACTAAATGGATACATGACGCACTAAATTCGGTGGCCATTTTGGTTCTTTTTCGCGCGAATTTCCTACTTTTTTTAAATGTAATTTGAATACAAATACCTAGACCTTTTAATTTACGCGACACAAGTGGAATTTATGCATGATGTATTCATTTATAGTCATATCTTTTTTTAGTTATATTTACTATTTTCTGAAAAAATTTTAGCGACAAGAACCCGAACTGGGAAAGGGCGGCACGCCCCAACTCATATTAACAAAATTTGAGTCAAAAAGTGATTTTTAATCCCAATCAGAAGTGTAATCTGAACATTTACCAATAATTTGAAAACAATAGAATAACTTTTTTTCAATACGCCTGCCTAATTGAATCCGCCTGCTGGCAATGGCTTCGTCAGTAAGTCTGCCATCATGTTTTCGGTCGGACAGTAGGTGCAACTTTTTATCTACTTAGTCCTTTTGAAAACAAACTCGCGCGTCTTTGTGCTTTTATTGGCCAGAAAACTGAAAACTTCTGTCCTTCAATCAGTCTCAAGCAACTTTGTCTTCGTACAACTTAGTTGGTGCGCTCATTTGTTGATTAAATCCACTCAAAATTCGCCGAAGTCACACCAAGTCTTTGCATGCTTCTAATAAAGATGTAAACACAGACCCGGTCTATGAAAGAGCATCTAAGTTGCTGACGAAATCTACTTTGGTTTCGATACTACTGAGTAGTAAAGATTTAGCAACGCCATTCTGTTGAGGAGTATATGGCACTATTTTTTGGTTTTGAATACCGTTTTTTTCTAAATTTCGGGGCTTTCAAGACACATCTTCTTTTTTCTTTAATATCTGATTTCAAAAATTACTTTCATCTGTAAAATAATATACTTTCTGCCCTGTTATTTTTTGATTTGTCGACATACTTGATTTATTTATCGTGTCCCAAAAATGTTCTTCTTTGCATCTGAATTGCTAATCATTTTTTTGTTGTTGTTTTTGGTATTGTTTAATGTGATATATGTTTTTACTATATAACAATCTCTTAAAATATTATAAGTAGTTTTTACACACCTTTTAATACATATGTGCTATATGAACTTGTTTGTAAGCACTTCTTTTTTGTTTTTTCTGCTAATATATAATGTGATATACTTATGTTTGTACTATATAATAATCACTTAAAATATTATAAGTAATTTTTATATACCTTTTATTACATATGTGCTATATGAATTTCTGAGCACTTTTTTTGGTTTTTTTGTTTTAGTTTGATGTGATATATGTATGTATTCTATAGCAATCGCTAAAAAAATATTATAAAATTGTAATACACATTTTACAATGTGCTATATTTACTTGTTAAATAAATCAAATAATTAAAAAAAAGTTTGGTCCATTTTGGTCCTTTTTGCTTTTGTTTTTGGCCCCAAAAAAAATTTTGGTGTGACAACCGTGCTTGTAAGTCATTGTCAAGAAAAATGGGGCATGGTAATTCATTTTCTGCGGAATGAATTCGAAAAATATTGACTCATAAGAAGTGTGGAAATTGTAATCGCGAAATTGCATGACGAATTAACATATCACATATAGGGGCGGTAAACGTTAAAAAAAAAGAAGTTGATATATGCCAAAACAAACTACCTCTAATCATAAATACACTTTAAAAACCGGAGATTGTCAAAGCTAGAGGCTTCAAAAAACTTATTATATCTGAAATTTAAAGTGATTTGGACTTAGATAGTTTCACAAGATGTACTGGAAAAATTTAGCATGATTGTACACATGCCAATAAGGGTTCGCTTCCGCTAAACACTCATCACAAAAAGTCATGATTCAAATTTTGCAATATTATATTTGTAATGGCGCGGTCAATACGAAACTGTTATTTTTGGCAACGAAAACCTTCACATTAGTTGTTCCCGGCTGATATAACCTTTTTTGGTACTATATATCCAAATCAGAAATTACTAAGGCGGTAGTCCGATGATATGAGTTCGATTTGTGTCTCAAACATCTTTTGTCAAAATGACCAAGTAGGAGTCGCAACTGAATGTTTCAAGGAAAACAATTTTCAAATGATGAAGTAACCCGCTTCTAGCCTGGACTTGAACTCCATGAAAAATCTTTGAAGTGTTTTTTCTAACCAGATTTCTCAAATCCTTGCCAGATTTCTAGTTTTAATTTATTACGAGCAGAAATAAAAAAAATAAGAAGAAAATGCCATCATTCGAGCTAAGGAATCTTAAAAACTCAACGGCAAAGCGAATAGAAAAAAATATAAGAAATTAGGGTAGTCACGTGTATTACAAAATTTGTGATGGTCCTTTTCTGAAGCTTACTTTACTACTTGGAACCTTTCAATTTAATTTTTTCTTATGATTCTTAAAATGGAAGTATAAGTATAATTATTTCCAATGAAATCTTTTTAAAGTTTTGAATTTAATACACTTAAGTAACAGAGTTGTTTTTATTATTTTTGTATTTATTGAATAAAACTTCAAACTTGGTAATTATTATAAAATAAATATCTTATTTCCATGAGTGTATTAAATTTCCAAAATTTGGCTGACGATTTTTCAACTGGGTATTTTTCCATAATTATTGTAGTATTGATATTGTATGTAGTATACAGAATAGAAAAGAATGTGAATTGAACTAAAAAGAATCAAATGAATTTATGGCAGGGTGTGCATATTAGCACCGACACCTTAAATTTGACACCTGTGACACCTGCGCACCTTAAAGGAAACGTCACTGCTGAAATGGACAATGGACACCAACTCGTTATGGGATTAACTTCGCTCTGTTTTGAATACACCTACGTACAAATAAAAAATAAAAATTAGCACATGCTGCACGCTATAAAATTGCAATAATGATTAATTTGAATTTAAGTGAAAAGCCTTTGGTTATCTTGGTTTTCTTACTTGAAACCAATCATAATTGAACTGTTGTTATTGTTCTAAAAATACCTTAATTTCAAAGATTACTTGCTTGAAATATAAATGCTTTATATTGATAATTTTTTATTTTGTCTACTATGTACCTGGTTCGGAAATCAAATCTTGGACCTTACACTCATAAGGTAAATACATGTCTCAATAGTTTAATAGTTTATATTTGATAATTGCCATATTGATACCGAAATCTTCTTGCATATACGAGTACATACATAGGCAGACTAGGGCGGGGCTAATAGCACATCTTAAAATTTAAGTAATCAGGAATGATTAAATGGAAAACCGATAACATACATACATATAAATAACACAGCTATCGTACAAACACTCAAACAGTTAGATTGTATACGGTAGCGTAAACTCTGGGAGCACTCGCCGTTTATAACTTTATTGCGGGCTATTATGTTTAATAAATTAATTAAGTTTAAATAAAGTTTTTAGCACGAGCGCTACAATTCAATTAACATTTAAATTCACTTTAGTTAATTTATGCCGCGGTACGGTTTTTGGTTTCTCGTTTTGTAGATTTATGTGATATAAAATAATTTTATTCAAGCTAAATGAAATATAAATAAATGCATATGTATAATATGCAAAAATAAAGTGCATACATTATATGTACATTTATATATATATATATATTTATGTATATATATTTAGTATAGGTAATATATATATTTGCCTACATGAAATATGAAAAATGTAAAAGCAAAAAAGGAAAAGGCAAGCATACTTTCCTACAATTTTTCTATTCTGAAAGTAAAAGTAATATGAGTTCAGTTGGGATAAGGTAGCAATTAGGCAATACGTACAAATTTCCTGTATAGTATCATCTCGCAGATATAGTATTACAATAAGCCAAAGTGGCCACTTAAATATATCGAAAAAAATACCTGTGGTATTTTGATATGTAAATAAGAATCAATTAGTGCCATCGAATATATGTAACAGCCATTTTTTAGGGATGTAATATTTTAAGCAATCTGTAGTCCTTTGACCAAACGTAACGATATTTATTTGTTCTTCAAGTGCCCGCAAATGCTGTTTATTTGGCACGTATGCTGACATGTTTGTAGCGCAAAAAGGTTATGTTGTTTGCACTTTGGCAAATTTATACATATTCAAGACAAAAGCTATATGAGTAACTAAAACACGAAAGTAAGTAGTTACAGTAAATCCAGATGTGTTCCAATACAAGTTACGCCATCAATCTGAAATCCCTCATTTTCAAGTTTACAAAAGTAAAAATTATTATCATAAAATGCTCTAGTTTTTTTGTTTCTCAAATATTTTCCCCTTAAGCAGGCATATTTTTCAGTTCTGTAAATGTCCGCTTAAAAGAGAGTACACTATATATCTTTTTTAAGCCAATTTTTCCAACTAGCATGGAGGCCGAAGATGCCTCTCAACTGTTGGTTATGTGTGTAACAAATTAATATCCCTCTAGTATTTCTAAAATATATTTTTAGGAACTATATAAGTCATAGTGACTTATAAACAATTCCATAGAACCGCAAGAATCAAATTAATTAGATTTTTCGGAATTTTATAAAAATTGGCCTAATGGCATCTTTTGGTCCGATCGATATATTGTATATCCTGTACATTTCTGATTAATCTAAAATTCGAAAATTGAAATTTTCTTCCTAGTTGCACATCCCTACAGGAATGCTTACATGTATTATTTTGTTATCCATGGGTTTTTCAGAAAGTGAAAATCGATGAGCCCTTCCAAATTTGGTTTAGATTAAAAACACTATGCGACAAATGAAAAAAAATCAAATATGCAGGGATTCTGACCCATACAGTTGGACAGGGCATAAAAAATAATGACTTTCTGCGTTTACCAAATTTTTCCATCACTTCGTTTTTTTTAGACCCACTTGGAAATTTTTCATACTTTGCGCAACTCTAGTGAATGTAACGTAACGTCTAGCCATCCGATTTTCAAAATTAATTAAGTAAACTACATTCGATCAACGCGTAATAAATTTTCAAAATCCATTAAGGTTTGTCTGACTTATTTAACTCATATATTTGACCACAAAAAAATTGCAATACGTAGGTATGTAAATATTTGCATACGAGTATTACTTCTACTATTTGAGAATACAACAGCAGCTTAAAAATATACGCATTTTTTCCAGGATATAGGGTTTGAAGTTGAATATCTCAGTCAAACCTCAATGGATTTTGAAAGTTTAAACCTCGTTGGTTAAATATAGTTTTTTTCAATATACTTTTATATATACATACACTGATAAACAAAATAGTCGTTTAAAACGTCATTCAAAATGAAAAACTGAAAAAAAATTAATTTTCCTTATATTTGCCCTCTAACTCCGGTATTCCTTAAGATTATAAATTTATATATCGTTTTAAGCAACTAAATATCCTCTTTTGAACTACATATAAAAACTTATTCATCGGATAAACAAAAATAAAGTTACGGGCAATTATTTACTTCAACCTATCAAAAATAGGTTTTTCGGTCCTAAGTCCAGATTTTGAGAGTCAATTCAAAATTCTGATTATGCAGTTTTTTCTGCTTGACTAGACCTACGACACGTGCAAACCTCGAAAGTATTTTTAATTTTTTTTTTACCACACTGTGAGTTTTGATATTTATAGATTTCTACTTTCAATTTAGTTAATTTTTAGCCGTACTCATACTGATCCAAATTTGATGCAATTTGCGCCTTGCACAGATCGAAATACGCCGTGCATGGCTTTATTTGAAGGGAGCTGGAGCCGCCATTTAGGATTTTTTATATAAATAAAACTGGAATTTACTCTCTATCGATAGAAAAGTAAAACTCATTTCCAAAATTTTTTAAAAAAATCCCCGAAGTCCAGCATTTTTCATGCCTCTCGACGGTAACTTCCTCTTAAGTCAGTTTCAAGGAAATTTGAATTCGAATTTGCCATCTGTAATTGGTTTGTTCAGATTTACAGAATTTAGTCTTCATATTTTGCCCCGCTTTTTGGGATTTGGGACAAATTTTTTTTGTTATCACTGATCGAAAATACGCAATAATAAAAAATGATAGGGGAAGACTATGGGACCTGACTACTCTACTGCTCCTGGGTATTGTAACTTATCTGGTGTAATTGCTAATTTTGTGTTTTGTAGAGTATTCTGTAAATTTATCGATTTAGTAATTTTCAATTGTAAATGTCAGATAAAAAATTTTTAAATTGCAAAATTTTCTTTGGTTTGTAAGTGAAAAAACAATAAGGCTCATTTTTTAAATTATTTTCTTTGAGCAGCCACCAAGTATTTATTAACATAACATAATAAACTTTAGTTATTTTTGTGATTTAATTTGTGATTTAAAAATATTTGCTTAGGTCTTGCAGTAATCGAGCGACCATGGATTGAACAGTTGTAACAGTTGTTGTGAAATTGCCAGTTAGAAGTTAATCCCAGATAAAAATGATTAAATCAAAAAGATAAATCATATGATATGAGCATCCTAAAAAACATTATTGGGTGACTTAAAGAGTAGAAATAATTCAGAAATGAGGCGGCAGTGCAATTAATAGGATATTGCATCAAATGAAATATAAAATTTTATGGTTAGCATAAAAAAAACTAATACTTAATTTATTATTAGTATTTTGGGTCACTTTATAGAATGGAACCAATTTTTATTTAATTTAAGAATATAAGCGATATCGTAGACGTTGTTAATATGAAACGATTAATGTGATATTATTTTATACTACGAGTGAATAATGAATACTTTATTATTATTACATAATATTCATAAGTGCATAAAGGTGTTTGTGTATAAAGTCTACGAACAAAAATAGTTAATAGTGATATTGGAAAAAAAAACCATAATAATACCTATGCTGATAAGATTACAAAAACAAGTTTTGTATGAAAAAAATTGTTGCTTATATGGAATGTGGTACTACTATTTGACGTCGAATATGTTGTTTGTTATTTGTCGTTAAGTTACTTATTTTTTCTATTTACGAAAGTAAACAGTTTTGCATATTAAAAGTGGTCAGTGACATACTTCAGTAATTGCTCTACACTTAATTTGTTATTGGAGAAAAATGCTGAAACTTGAAATATATCATCAGTTTTGTGATTTGATAATGATGGCTTGAAATCTCTCAAAATCTCCAGTTGTTGTATAGCAATATCATCTTCTTAGATTAAAGACTAATTTAAATAACTTTTACTGACTATAAAACATACATATGTATGTATATTAAGGCGCCTCACGAAAAGAGGTTAGTGTTACTTTCTCCGAAAAAGAAACATTGATTTATTGTGAAGTTTTCTTCAATACTAATATACGGTTCTAGCAATAAGCTTTCGTTAGCTGGATCGTTTTGAAAATGTTCTAAAGATCGCTTTTTGTGTGGAAATTTTTATTAGGATATTTTGGCTAAATAAAAGGTCAAAAAAATAGGAATTCAAAAATAATACGACCAGCCAAAGCAGCCGAACGAACGAACACTGCTTCAATACTAAAGATGATTTCTAGAATATTTTTTTGATTTAACTCACGATAGCTCACGACTGATTTTTTCTTAAATATTTTACATCCATTTATTTAATTAAAACTGCTGTATTATTATATTATAAATTGCTTAAGATTAAGATCATATTTGCTAAGAGAATAATTGTAAGCAAAATAATTTAGTTTTTTCATATATTAATTGCAAATTCCTGTAAAAATATTATATACTTTTCCTGCAATAAACATTATGTTTTCATGCAGTAAATAAATAAAAAAAATAATTAAAGTTATAATATTTGTTATTTACAAATAATTTATGTATTTATCAAAAACAAGCGAAAAATGCATTCGTAGCAGCTTAAAAAATTCAAATAAATAAATATTGACTATTTTGCTTGGACAGCTAAGTTTTTTAAAAATATTTTAATAACACTGCACAACGGAATTTATCAAAACAAAAGCTCAAGAGTTTTGAAAGTTGATCTTATATAATTCGAATACGCTGAACATAATGACGTTTCCAGTTTTTCTCTGTATCGTCTAATTATTTTATAACGGGTTGAAAAAAAAAATTTTACATAAAAAATATTGTTTGTAGATTTTTATTTTGTTTAAAAATTTTTATATTGACGTTTCTTTTTTAACCCAAAATTACACGTTATAGAGAAAAACTAAAAACGTCATCATGTTTAGCATACTCGAAATATATAAGATCAACTTTCAAAACTCTTGACCTTTTTTTTGGTCAATTCCATTTTGCAGTGTTTTTATACATATATGATCTTTTTTAAACCGTTATAAAAAAGAAATTAGACGTTATAGAGAAAAACTAAAAACGTCATCATGTTCAGCATACTTGAATTGTATAAGACCCATTTTCAAAACTCTTGAGTTTTTTGGCCGTTGTACAGTGTAATTAATACTTTATAAGAAAAATTTTATTGGGTAACCCTTTGATGCAATCACAGCATTGCACCTTCTTGGAAGACTAGCAATTAAATTCGGGCATCGTTCAACTGAAATATTTTGCCATATAGTATTTCCTTTAATTCGACGTGTTCCTTTGCAAACTGATCACGACGTTTTTAATGCTTTTTTCGAAACATGTGATCCACCTTCAAGTAACCGGTGCCTTACAGTTCGCGTTGATATTTCGTTGCTCAGTTGCGCCGTTATTTCTCTATTTGCCTAGAGCTCGAAAAAGGATTTGCTTTGCTGGTTCTGCAAATTAGGCGGAGTAGTTTTGTTCAACCGTGTCTTTCTTTTTTTGTTCTCAGCGCTTCCATTGCTACCGTAATAAACTATAGCTTTATGAACCATTGATTTTGAACATAAAAGATTTTTTTCTTTGACATAACTACTTATAAATTATAATTTTGCTCAATTCCGGATTACAACAGTTTTTGAAGCCCATATCTAAAACTCTAGTTACTTAAATTTGAATATTTAAATGAAATACAAATACTTAATCTATGAAACTTTCCACGTATTTTCGCGTTCAATGACTCAAAATTGAATAAAAATTCCATTTGTCGCAAATTACGTGACCATGCGAAAACACCTTCAGATTGCAAATGTTGTAATAAATACAAAATTTAACAATAGAAGCGGCAATACCGAACGTCAAATCTTTGTAAACTGTTATAATTTACCGTTGCAATTTATTTTTACAAAACAAATAGTAAAAATAATAAATTATAATGAAAGTTTTTATTTTTTTAAAAAGTGTCCTTAATTACGTGACCAGCACTGTATTTGCACATTCTACATACAGCTACGACCAATGAAATAGCAGTGATAAATGAAAAATACTTCAAATAGCTCCAAGTTTTTTAAACTTGTAACAAAAATAATTTGATAAATGTTTCAAAACAAAAAAAGACTCTCCAACCCATGATTTGGCAGGAACCCCTCCCCTACCCCCTCCCCCCAGAAAATATATTTACCACTTTTTCGGCTGTAATTTTTTCTTTAACAAATTTGTTTTCAATGTTAATAACCAAAGTCTTTATAACGGGACAGCTCAAGCATAATGCGATTTCAAAATTGCTCAAAAGTAAAATTTTTTCCCCGGGTACGTGAAAAGATGTTTTGATTGGACAATCAACAAATTGCTTGCAGAACCGCCACATAATGAATAAGTGTTGTCTAATAGAATAAGGAAATGTTATAAATTTTGTTGTAGAAACTAATAATCTTTTACTGCTTAAAGTTTTCATCATAGCTTTTGCTGCAAAAGCAAAAACTCGAAAAGTAAACAAAAATTGTTCCTTTTTTCATAAATATTCAAAATTTTTTTTTAATAAATGCAAGTTTTTATATAATCTTTAAATTAATTATTTTCTTTGGACTTTACTTTTCTTGCCATATTATTTCTGGGGGGTGGGCGGCCTAGAGCCAGTTAGGGTGGGCCGTACCCCCCAGGCCCCTACCTAGTTATGCCAATGGATAGCAATATTTTGGAAACAACTTTCATGCTTCTACTAAGTAATCTTAAAATTTATTAAAATGGTTGATTTTGGCTATCCTAGCGACACATCGGCAGGGCATATAGTCAACTAAGCCTCCACATCTCCCAACGGGAGTGGCCTGCCATACTGGTATTATTGGAGCTCACAGATCCTCCAAAATTATTGGTATTCTGGTAACTTTTGAATGCGTGTACAGTTAGAAAAGCTGATTGCCTTGAAAATTACGTATGTATCGCTCACTCATTAGATTAGTCAAAAGTTTGATTTTAGAGTTAATAAAAACATCTGAATTTCCATGGTTTACCTTTCCGTCGCTGTAATGTAAAAAATATTAACCTTAATGAAAATTTAACAAAACGTTAATCCAGTACTTTTCAAAATAACATTGAAAGGGTGAAAATCGAAGAAGATATGTATTTTATTTTTTATAAATTTCTATGTATTTAACCTAATTAAGACTAATTATGCCTTGAATGAGCCCATTTTCAGGCCGTTAACTCAGTTTAATAAAATATATAATAGATCTCGATTTTTCATGGTCCAAACAATGTGTTAAAAATGTATTAATCAATTATTACTCATAGTACTAAGTTAATTTTATTTGTATCTAGTCTGTAAGGATTTCTGTTATCCATAGACAATAAATAAATAAATAATTAGTACACGAGTAATAGTTACTCGGTTATCAAGGTAAACACAGGCAAACGGATTTCAACAGCACTAATGCATTCGCAAGAATCATAAATTTATTGCATTTTATAAAAAATATTCTTTGTTTCTATTTGTACATCATTGCAAAAATTTTAGTTTCTTTACAATTGAATTAATTACCACAAAAGTAATTAAAAGCTGTGTGAACAACACCAACAATTGTTGTAATTTGTTTTAAGTATTATGCATGTAAGATACATAGGTATACTGACTACCATTGCTACTATTCATAATTGTAATGAAAGTGCAAATGTCTAATAATTTGCTGCATTCATTTGAACAAGTGGAAAAATGAATAGAACTGATAAGATTTCTTGGTATTGTATGTTTGGCTTTGATTATTGGGGAATATTACAATTAACCCTTTCGACGCGTCTTTTGAATAGCAAACTTAGAATGCAACTTGTGCATGAAATATATTATATGTATACATATACCTCTTACAAATATTTTTTGAAAAAAAAGTTGAGTAGTTTTTAGGGATGTTTAAACGCTTAGTGGTACATATACACTCGGGTCGAAAGTGTTAAAGGACTGTCGAGGGCCAGAACGGCTCATTGTGATACCACCTGGTTGGACCTACAGTTTAACGTGGGTTCCGAACGGCTGTGTGGCAATTTGTTAGCACTTGGTGGTTTTGCCATTGCCTGCCAAGATGTATACTTGTATACTTTCTTATAATTGTCATTCACTTCATATCGAAACTGAATATGAGAAAGTTATGAGAATTAACCACCTGACCAAGACCGGAATGTAGTGCACTACCCACTAGTCACTAATGTACTTATTCCGCTGTTTAAAGAACCCTGATTGAGGAATAATGTCATAAACTTTCGATCTCATTTCATAACACCCGATTCGATTTTGTTCTTAGAAAAATGTATCAAATATTTCTAGAATTTAATTTTTGATTATAAATTTTATAGAAAGATCTATATATATAGAAAAAAACAATAGGTATTAAAAGAAAGCAATGCATGTATTCACAGTAGCATTTTGTTGCCAAGTGTGCTTAATGTCATGAGATTTTGATAATGTTTTAAATACTAAATTTAAATTGATGTACTCGATACGTGAGCGATAAGGGTAGACTTTAAACTTTGTGAATGAATAAGTGAGTATAAACAGATAGGTACTAAGAATGTCAATCACGGGATCCCGGGAGTGGTTTTAAAATTAGATTCAAAATCCCGCGATTGAAAAAAAAACATCCCGGATTTTCAGGATTTGTATATAACTAAACAAACTTATTGGAAATTATTTTATATAATCTACGTTTTGAATTTTGTTATCTTTGAATCAAGAGAAAATTTACGATAGGACTAAGTTTTTAATAATGTAGTTTGTAATATATTATTTTCTTCATTCTATGAAATTTTCACTCGAAAGCCCAAATATTCAAATGAACATCATATTCAACTTAGAATATATCAATTTTAAGCGCTCTGTGTACAAACCATTTTTTTTTAAATAGCGTTTTTTTCTTTATACGGGTCAAGTATTGCCGAAAGAAAATTTTTATATTTGTGGGGGTATGTTTTTTGGACACGGCATGAAGGTCTGTTACAAAGATAAGTGTAGTTGTAAATGCTTACGTAGACTATTTGGCAATTTAATTTAATCACCCAGAGTACCAGAATTTCTTTAAATTTGTAGAAAAAATTAAAAAATTGGAAACTTGAGAAAATTTGGGCATTCCGGACGAAAGTTTATTATCATATTCGCCACTTGCTTCTAGTTATGTATAACTACCAGCGATAATTGTATGGGAAAATAGCAACAAAGCCGCCGCGATAACACGTATAATTATAGCTGTTCTGTATACTTAACAAGTAATTTAACTACACCAAATTCTATTGTGAACTGCCATTAGTGATAGAAGAAGCATGACAGTTTGGCAAAAAACAAACAAAAAAACGAAAAGATTCGAAATTTCTGCCGGTGAAAATAAGTTAAAATCATCCATTAAAATGTTTCACCTCTAGCTGCTGAGCAATTTCATTGTGGATAACAATATAACGAAGAAGATACTTAACAACTTGGTCGTTTCATTCGCACATGCTAAACTAGCTGGCGAATAAAACGTAGCTTATGATTTCAAAAATGCGCCACTTTCATGGAATAAATATTAATTTATGTAATTATCTTGAAGCTTATCAATATTTTTTCAATTTTTATTTAGATTATAAATATTATGTTTCATAAAACTATGAATCCCGAAATCTCGAAAATGCTGCATCACAGAAAGTGTTTAAGATTATAGTTCACCGATTGGAACATACTATGAGACTAATATGCATATATAATTAAATTTAAAATTGAAAAATCAAATAATTGAGTGTTTTTTCACAATTAATAGAAGGTAAACGGTATAGAGTTCAATGAATTTCTCATGAAATTGCATATGTATGTGCATATTCAATTGAAATTATCCATGTATAGAATAAGTCTACATATATATATAAAATCACCTTTCGACACAGTGAAGTTATTTTAAAAATGTGCATAAATTTACGATTATATTAAATCGCGTTGAAATGGATATATGTAGTTTCTATTGAAGAAATGTTGCTGGGAATGTTTCCTTCACATATTTACATATATCTGTTGTAAAAAGGAAAACAGCCTAATTCGGCTTAAGATGGAAAATATTTTAGATTATAAATATTAAACTTTTGCGAATTTTTAAATAGTTTTTGGAATTATTTATTATTTTAAACATGATCTTTGATTGCATAGATTGCATAGATTGCATAGAAACAGTGCTATGCACGGTGCATTGAATTAAATTTAAATAAAACTCATATGTAACTCCAATTGGCAAGTGAATCATGTTTCAAGATAGCAATAGGAAGAGAAAGAGCCCAAAAATACCAAAATCCGTTAGGCCTTTTTTTTAGAATCAACTTTAAAATTTTTAAAATTAACTGCTCATTATTGGTCTAGTCAGCCGATAGAATACTTTTATATGAAACGAAGTTGCTTTTAAATTAATTCATTTATTTAATATGCTTATTCCTGAATATAAAAAATTCGGAAACCACAGTGAAACATGTCTACTTTGTTTGAAGAAGAGTAAAAAATGTTAATAATTTAAGGATAAGTCCAGTTAAATCTTAAGAAACTGCTAGAACAGTTTGGTTTTTTATGTTTTGCTTGTAATCTACATGTGGATTTAAAAATCAGTAACTAGTACTAGAATCATTGCAAGAAAAAAAAGTAAAAGAAACAAAATGCAATGACAACAAATTTGCTTGTGTGGCTCAGTTGGTAAGCGCGTCGTTTAATATTCACAATGCGAATTTATCAGCCACTGTTTCGAGCCTGGAAAAAGGCAGCTCAAGAAAATAATAAAATTATAAAACGATAATAGTAAATAATAAAAAATGAACAAAAATTAATATAACATTATAATTAAAAAAATAAATAAAAAACGTTGTGGGATTTGAACCTTGGCACACACAAGTGCTTGCGTGCTTATTGGCGGTTTAGGCAACTAGTCTATGGCGTCATGAATTTTTTAAGGAACTGTTTCGGAGTTTTGTTTTTCTATGAGATGCAAGTGATCTCATGCTCGTAATCGTGCCCTCCTTTATTACTCCTTTTGGAGGCTAAAACGAGTACTCCATGTCCTAGGACATGCAATGTTAAAAAGAAGTACAAAATGCAAGAGCTCTGGAGCAATAGGGAGTAATCGACTGCTGGCTTTGGAGCGCTCAATGATTACTCCTACGATCATCCAAAGTTCAACTGGGTATAAACAAATTTTCTAGTAAGCAAGCAGATCAAGTAATTGCTAAATTGTTGAAAAATTTAGTTGCGAGCGATTCTAGTGGCAAAAAAGAAACATTTGTTAAAAATAGAGAAATTCCTGCTTCATTATCACAATTGCATGGAAAACCTTTCAACGTTTGCATAAAAAATAAAGTTAAGTAACATGGAAGTTCTATTTCTGCAGGTGTACTGCAAACTAGAATACAAAACAAAATAAAATAGTAATATATTTTATAATTGAGTCCCAATGTTTCTACGTAAATTTTTGTATATGTTTTCGTGTTTTTTGTTTTTTAATTGAAAGTTGTTTTATATAAACAGTAATATTAATATTAATAAAATACTTATAATCCCACGAAGAAGGTCGAAAAATTGCGCCGTATCGTAGCGGCTATTGAAAATATCGATTAAAAAGCCTGTTTTCATATTCTAGTTTTCAGCGCATCTATTGGTCTAACACAAAACTCAAATAAAATGTCAACTTTAATTAGGAAGATTAAATTATTAATAACAATCCATTCACACACTGTTGCCGCCGTTTATAAAAGTATAACACTATTGAGCAAAATTGTGTATGTTTGTTTGCCTTTCTTAACTTTTGCCATACTTCAATGAAAGAAGCCGTGGTTCCAAAAACTCGTCCTGCGATATGAAGGACTATATATGGTCATCTATAATCCCAGCGACAATGCAAAAAAATATAATCTTAGTCAGCTTATTGTTTTTATTTTTATAAAACGTTATAAAATAATTCAATATTTTTTTTTTACGTTTTGCATTAAAATAAAAATATTATTGATTGATCTTGTAATTTATGTGCAATGTTAAAAATGTTAGTAATTCTTTAATTAAAGATTTTCGATATTCTAGGGCATTGACAATAAATTAAACTAAAACTATTTTTCCAGATATTTCTATTTTCGTTTAGTATGCTAATTACTTCTATCTCTGTAAGTTTATATTTCTTAAAATATATATTCCTATATTCCTTTGAAATTGGGCCTAGAAAATATTTTAAATTTTCTTCTTCCATTAAATTACATAACGAACATGTCTTTGATTGATTAGCTTCAAATCTAGTTTTATAATTATAGAATCCAGAATTTGTCAAGGAGGTTTTTAAAAAAAATGTGCAGACCCAGCGTTGCGTTTTTTGAACGCAAATACTTAACTATATTTTATAAACAAATAGCGATCGCAAATGAGTTTGGAAACGCATTTGTAGAAAGTATAGGACCATAAAATGCTTGAATTACTAGCAGTGATGAAATTTCCAAATTTCAAATTGTACCTAATTTACCAAAAAAGTTGTACCTAAATGAGCGTGAATGTACACAAAAAATGTTTCATCGTTTTTGTACGGAATTTAATTTTCATTTACAAAAAATAACTTTTTTAGGGCACTAAAAATTGGAAACTAAGATAGGAGAAAAGTTTTTAGACATCTAGATGAACTCAAGGAAAAAAAATTTTTAAATCTGATAATATATAAAGGCGCGCATTGGTCGAGAAAGTTCCGCAATTTTGATCATAATTTTCGATTTTTCAAAAATATTCAGCCAAAATTAGTTTCAAAGCTCTGTTATTGCTGTTTATAAAGGGAAACATACATAATGCAAAGAAAACTTTCTAAATCGGATAATGTTTATTAGTAGGGTCAAAGTCATAAGAAGTTTACATTTCATAAAGTTTTTGTTAAATTTTAAAAAACTTCTTACGACTTGACCCTCTTTTGGCACCAATTATTATTCAACTTGGAAAATTATTTTTGCAATATTTTTCCCTTTATAAACAGCAATAACAGAGCTGTCAGCTTTGAAGTTAAACAATACAGTACATGCAAATTAAATTTTAGTACGTAACTTACTTAGTACAAAATATTTTTTTTGTAATTAAGTTTTAAATTTATTTTGGCCAGTGACAAATTGTACCTAAAATAAGCGAACTATACCTTATGTACCTTGTAGTTTGAAAAAACCGGAAAAAGGTACAATTGCACCTACTTTTTCACCACTGATTACAAGTATTTCAAGCATTTTTTTTTTTTAATTTTGAAAGTTTTTAGGTGAATGTTAAAAATTTGTACTGAAAATTCTGCGATTTCGGATCGAAAAATTAAAATAAAAATTAAAAATAAATGTGACATTATCTAGAATGATCAATTGTAATATAATTCTAATCATTGCCGAGTAAATTTTTTCGGTCAGTGGCTCAGCACAACCAAAACCATAAATGTATAAATGTTGCATTTTCGTAACGCTCCGTACTTCATGGGTTAAAGCACAATAAGAAAAAAATCAAAAATTGGGAGTTGCATTAATGTTTGAAGCTGGGTATGCATGCGCATGTTATGTATGAATAATAAATTAATGATAATATTTTGACTTTATTTTGGTTTTTTGGGATTTTCTCTACAGTACCGGCTTTTTTCATTAATTAATACAGTGGGTTTTACTCTGCGTAGAAAAATTTTGCATATGCATACTTAAGCGTAAAATACATATGTGTGAATGTATAGATGTATAAATTCATAGATTGTATGTTTATACATGCGAATGGAAATATGAAAAACTTCAAAATATAAACATTTATAATCGACGTCAGATTTCTTGTTTATCGACAACAATAATAATAACGGACATAGCATTTAAGATGATCATGCTAAATACGTAGTTAATTCGAGTATTAATTAAATACGTACATACATATGTACGTGCGCACATATGAACATTCATATATACATATATGCTCATACTTTAATATTAATTCGTTATCGGATTGCCTACAAATAATACCAGAATACATACAGTCCGTTTCATAACTATATCGCCACCATTTAATGGATGATGGCTTTGCCCTCATGAAAACTCTAGGCTTTCGTTCCGATTTCTTTCCAGAAATGTCTAGATATTCATTTTGATGGTTGCAAAGCTTTAAGTAATTGCTCCCATACAGGAAAAGCCGCACACGTTGTAATATTCATACATATATTTCACAGTAATTTCCCGTTCAAAGTATTTTAAATTCAATTTATTTTATTATAGGAAATGGGCTGAAATTCAGTATTATACCCGTTGTATAATTTCGATTAAAGTAAATATAACTGCTTAGGCGATAGTTTTTTGGTCCTTACCACTACAAGAAACTACAACATAGTTTTTAATTTCCAACAGTTCAATGCCACCATCCATTTGAGCAGAGCGATGAAGTCATGGTGTAGTGAAAATGGCATTAGAGTTATTAGCTGATCGCATCCAACCCTAATTTAACCCTAGAAGGGTAATCTTAGTCGATTCGACGAACACTATATACACATTTTATCGAATTTCTCTTCTACGGTGCATATTATTTGTTTAAAAAAGTCTAAATATGATTAGGAAAAAAGGTTATTGTGTGTACGCTATATATTCTTTCCAGAAATTGAAGTTAAATATGACTCCGTCGATTCGACGAAGATTACCTATAACGTATGTAAAATATATGATTACCTTTTCAGGGTTAAAACATTTGGGGAAGTGAAGTAGGAAAATGTTAAACCAATAACAAGCAGAACAATAATTCAGCTAAAATGAGAACACCGTCTGGGTAATAAAAAAATATGTGAGATGAATGCCTAGCCGTTTAACATTTGGGACCTTATGGATTTTGATTTATCTTGTATGAAAGCTTAAAAAATTCTTAAAAATTTTGTTTTTTTGATATATGAATTTAAAATTACTTGAAGTAAAAAACCGGACATTGGACATCATTTACCGGCGATATGAGCCACTTTACCTGAGCTTTTATTGCAGATTCGTGTTTAGTGACATCGTATTAATATATGAGCAATGTTCAGATGTATAGTGCAATCGGCCGATTTTCGTATCTGAGATGGTTGATGAAAAACTTTCCTACTTTTTCCTATTTATATGTACCTAAATATTTTTTGAAAATTGTATGATATGGGCACAGTTACCTTCTGTGAATAAAAACTTTAGAATACAATCCCTTCACTTTTGTAATGATTTACAACATAGAAATAGTGATATATGTAAATATGAAACCCAGTAAAGTCATTTTTCTTTATACAAGTTAATAGAAGACTTTCTTTTAATCCATAAAAAATGTCATGGAATGATAATTTTATATATAAAAAAAATTAATAAGTAAACTTTTCTTTTTTTCCAAAAAACAAATCAGATAAAAGGGTGGTGATATAGTTATGAAACAAACTATATTTACATATGTACATATGTAAGATTGTTTGTGTTCTTAGTATTGATAAAATTTATTGTACATGTTATTTTACTTTTTTATATTATAATTAAATCGTGGCTTCAATTTTAATATAGAAAACAACTGCGCAATGCTCGGTTTACAAATGTTTGAATAAAATATTCTTAAAAATCTAAAAGGGGCTTAGTCGGCCCACATAATAATATATAATTTTATTCTGTTGCCTCAGCTCCTTTAGACGTTATTGTGAGTACTAGACCTAGATTGTAGACTAAATTGTAAATAATTAAATTAAATACCTTAATAAAATTGTAGAAAAAAAAATTAAGTTTTTTTGCTCTCAAATCATCTCAAAAATGGAAAAATTTAAGCTCGCGTTATAAAAATTGGCAAAAAAGTTCAAAACATACTTAAAGATAGCTCTGATCTATTACAACATTTTGCTCCATAATGTAACAAACAAAATATAAAGACGCGGCCATTTTTGAAAATATTGTTTTGCTGAATGTTCAAGATACATCAATGCTAATGACATTTGTGTTGTCTTATCATTTTTACAAGTTTTAAAAATTTAGTAAACAAATTAGTGTAAGCTAGTGGTGCAGATGGAAATTTTCCTTAAGGGATATATAATTTGTGTCCATATCACATACAGTAGAATCCCGATTATCCAGACTCCATATACCAACATAATACTCTACTGCATAATGATACCTTTAGGCACATTGAAGATCTAGACGTTGCATTTAAGTTGTTTTAAAGACAAGCTGAATTGAACCCTATACAGTGGTTACAGCTAAAGCAGATCAGCGATTTGGCTACAATGTGGTTCATTACATCAAAGATCAATAACAAGTTATTTTCAAGCAAAAATCTAAATTATTACATTGCTGTTCGTATTTTTTTATAACTATTTTTTTTTGACTATGAAATCGATTATCCGGATTTTCAATTATTCGGAATACCCCTGGTTTTAATTTTTTTAAGCAATAACGTTTTTTATATACAGGGTGGTATGGCTTGAGTGTAAAAAGTTTTAAGACATGATTCTCTGTTTAGTTTTATATTCTACAGGAGAAATACTTATCACCAGATATTATAGCCTAACTCTTATAATATTAAACGTATAACAAAGATATTAGACTGCTAAAAATATTTTTTTTGGGGTTTTTTCTCAGAAAATTTAATTTTTTGCAAAAACTTGAAAAATATGATTATGAAAACTTGTTCTACTTGTGAGGATTGCTGAGAGGAACCTAGGATAGCAAGTGCATCTAGTGGACTCTAGCATTTCCCTCAATATTCCTATGATCTGAAACTTACATTAGAGATTTGTTGGCTACGTTTATTTTCTGCCAAACAATTTTGGGTTTGGTAATAGGCGAACTGAAATTCCTTTGCCGCTTAGCTATCAGAGAATAATTTGATGTTTTTTTCCTGTTCTATCTATCATTTCCTTGATGTAGGGAGTTATGTTAGATTGTTTGTGATATTTGCGGTCCTTCTAGTCGTCCTTAGTAGGAAAGGAAACTTTGAAAACTTATAAAGGTTGACTTTCGGTGTTAGGTAGTCTGTAAGTCCCTTGGGTATTGTGTTAAGGGTGTTGCCTCTTAATCTTATTGGGCTATTTGATGCTGTACATAATGAAAATGTCAATGGTATCAGATTCATCAGCACGTTCAGAGCGCCATCCCTTGTAGCTCTCTGAGAAACAATCATCATCTGTTAAGTGACAGCGCTCATGATTGTTATTTGAGCTTGAATAAAATCTATTAACCCGGCGTCAATGAACATGGGTGTATTACACCCGAGTTGCGCAGTGATTTTAGGTAAATTTTGATGATCTTATCTTTTTGTTTCAAAAAAATATATTTAAAAAGAGAATATTTTTATATTATTTTTGTTTTTGCACTTAAAATATTTTTTATGAAATTAAAAAAGAAAACTTTGAAAAAAAAAATCTATTTTTACTTTGAGGATTTATTGTTTCTCTGGTGTCACACACCCAGTTCATTGACGGTGTAACAAAAATTATGTTCATTGACGGCTGGTTAATTGGAAGTAAGGGTTTTATGACCAATGCAAGATTTTGATGCATTAGGTACTATAAATAATTATCTAGGATTCGCTGAAAATTTTTAAAATCGTGTAATTAATATCATGATTTCCTTCTGTATTTATTGTGTATTAGGGATGTCGATCCCGAAACACTTTCCGGTATTTTTTGGGGATTCAAATTTCCCGGCCTTCCGGGATTAATTTTAGGATTGATAGTTTTATCAATCATATGGTATAATAAAAACTGAAAAATTATTTCTAAGATTCAGTGTATAATATAAATTAATGTACATATATCTCATGGCATGTATGTTTGTGTGTCTCTCTTTCATAATATGAGAGCCAAAACGTGTTTCATGTTTTGTTATCTATTCTTTTAAAGCTTTGAAATTTTTAATGTAATGGGTATCATATTCTACTTATAACAGATTTTACGCGTTCTGTAGGCAAACCCTATTTTTCAAACTTTTAAGGTACCATCTGGATCGCTGAAAAGTAAAAAATATGAAAAAAATCAATATTTTTATAGTTTTTCAACCCAAAACGCTGATCTGAAATTTATTCAGTGATGAAAATAATTTGGGAGAATTTTTGTTTACTTGGCAATCAAATGATCCATTTAAATTTTTGGACCTTTAAGTTCAAAATTTCGTTGAACAAAAAAAATTAATTAATTCATTAAAAAAATACACTATTACAAACTTAAGTAATTTTTCGGAGGTCTTAACCATAAATGGAATCGGAAAAATTTATAATGAATAAATTTTGTCTGTTGACTCAAAGATAACAAAATAAGAAATGAAGATTATACAAAACAAATACAAATTTTGATTTCCAAGAAGTTTGTATAGTTATTTCGGGATTGGCATTCCTAGTATATATGTGTGTATGCATATTTAATTTGTTCATTATTTTTTACAATTTTATTAATACAGCAATAAAAACAAAACTTTTAAAAAGAAATTATAACTTACTGCAAATACAATTCTCGCAAATGGTAAAATAATTTTAATCTGATTAAAAAATTAAGATTGCCTCAGCTTGTCTTCTTTTACGTTTGTCAGCGAAATATTTATATTTTTTTAAATAAAATTACTCATTCCTTCTACACTAGAAGTTCTAGTAAAACCAACTAAACTGATAAAAAAATGGTTCAACTTACGTAAACATTTAAATACTAAATACTTATGGTGAAATTATATATATATAACTTGTGTAAAAATATACATATTTTGTATTTGAAAGTGAAGCAGTCAGTGCTAAGGCTAAAATTGTTTAAGTAAATAGTGTTAAAAATAAAATTACAAAAATCAAAATATTCCAAGTTAAGACCTTCACATGATCTATTTTTTCATGAAACTACTAAGTATTTAAATGATCATGACGTTGACCGTGAACATGAGAATTTAATATATGTGTACATACGAAGTTATATATAAATACATACCTACGTATTGTATACGGGTATGTATGCAATTGCTCGCGGGGACAATATTTGTTCATATTGCATATTGTTTATTGCAAGTCATATGTCAAATCCGTCTTACTTCAGATTATCAGATTTCAATAGAACATTTCAATGTATGTATGTATGTATATTTCAATGAATTTTAAAAATAATTTCTTAGCAGTCTGTATAATCAATGATTATGAAACCGCCTGCCTTGCGTAGAATGGGTCAACAACTTAAATAATATTAAATTTAGAAAATATTTGTTTGAGAAAATTTGGCATATTAGTAAAAAAGAGAAGAATATAAAATTTTGAACTTTGAGCTTTTATTTCCCAGAAATTACAACAAATAAAGAATATAACAATGTTCTGAAGTTGCATAGGGACAAAATTTTTGCTTGCAAATAATCCTTTAAAACGCAATAAACGAAAGCTGATGGCAACTCAACTTAGGTTTTAAGATCACTGCATTAGAGCTACTTATTCAGTTTCTGGAAGAAAATTGAGTGATAATCAAAATAAATTTTATTCCTTTTTAATTGGTATGTTTCCGTTTGATGGTTCGATTGCATGAAACAATAACCATTCGTTTCTTTATCTTGCTTTTATATCATATCCTCTCAACGACGCATTCTGGAGTATTTTTCAAATGTTATTAAACACCGATTTAATGGAAAAAATAATTTGTTTACATTGTTGAATAGTGCAAGAATAACGGACAATAATTATTTTCCACCCCGTCTTACTGCAAAATATTAAGGGTATTCACGCACTAACGTCCGAGCGTTCAACGCTAATATCGGAAATGAGGAATAGTTTAACAATCAAAATCAAAATAATGAAAATATTTTAGATTCTTCTTACGGATATAACCATTTAATACAAAAGCGGCAATCAGCTGTTTATCAATTCGGAATCATACTCTGCCATAATTACACATTGTGCTCAAGCAGTGCGGATTCTTGGCAACGTAGTAAGTTTTTGAATACCCATAATGTATGGCACACTAAACCTGACCATTTTTAGTACTCAAATTATATATGTAATTGCGTGCTGTTTACAAATATTAGAATCTTTGAATAACAAAAACGAATTGGACTTGTGTGAAAGTGCATTCATTTTAACTTAGTTATTGTGTTTTGAAAAAAGCTTATTTGTTGTTAATTTTTATGGAAATTTTTGAGGTACTTGTTTGGAACGAAATACTCGTATATTTCTACATGAATGTATAAAATAAATAACTTAACTCTTTTTCCGATTCGTTTCGAAAAGTGCTTTTTTGCTTAAGACAATAAAATCCCAAAGGTAGAAAAACTAATTTTATTTCAGCAGATTCTATCTCTCAACATAAATCTGTTTTATTTTCTTATGTTTTTTACTTAACTACCCTTTGCTTTCCCCTCGTTATTGATGTGTTGTAATTGTTGTTTCATTAGAATTTTCTACACAATAAGGGGAAATTCGTTTTGTTCTTTGTGACTTAAGTCTCAAATGTTTTATACTGCTTACGACCATCAGGGCATAAAGTTATGACTTGTATACTGCATGGACTTTTAAAATAATATACCGTCTCTAAGACCGTAGGGTGTATCAGTAACGGCGTTTTGCCATTCAGAATAATTAGTATTTTTAACCCTTTCACGACCAATTTAAAACCCATTTTATAACAACGCTTATTAAGACATTTAACTGGTTAAAATATTTTTCGGGGGAAAAGTACCGATTTTATATAAAGATTTTTAAGCGTATTACATGTGCTTACATAAAGAACATATAAGATGCAGTTGTGTTGTTGTACAACACTTGTGTTTTCCCCTTATATGTTAAACTCAACTTGTTTCCAATATCTTTCCGAAAGAAGCACATTAGTTGCGCAGCAAACTGAAAGCGTCTTAAATTTTTCCGTTTAACTTGTAGTTGTTGAAAATCTACCAATTTTTAATTGTTCGAATTGAAACAATTAATATTATTTATTTGCAAACGTTTTGTTTTTTATGAAAAGTTTATTAACAAAATAAGTACATGTGATCACTCTAAATGTTAACGCACAAGTGTTTTTTGCACATGTGAAAAATCTAATCGTATATTAGATATAGGCATATGAGTATATTTTTAAGCAGGGTTGGACATTTTAGTTGTCTATTTTACAATATAGGACTAACTTAAGCTAAAAGTACTCTTTTAATTCAATTTTATTTATGTATATTTTTCAATATTTTAATAACTATTTATATGTAAAAAATTTAAATTATAACAAAAATTGTGTTTAAATGAAAAACGTAGCCACACTACTCCCCCTCCAGTGACTTGGTCACGATAAAAATCTTTGTGGGGCTTTAATTATACGCCCTTTCCTTGATATACGAGCTGGAGGTGTTTCATTGAAGGTGACATTTTTCTTTAGATTATTGTTGGTTTTTTTTACAAATTTAGTATTGTTTTTTATATAATCATCAGTTATTGTTTGATTAACTATATTTTGATTAACGTTAGGAACATTCTTAGTACTATTTTGAATGTGATTGTCTAATGAACTAAATTCGTCATTTTCTATGAACGCTGCTTTTAAGCGATCGATGGCAACTTCTTGTTTTATATTGCGAATTTCAATAATGAAAGTATTTGATTTTCTTTCCAATACCTTATATGGCCCATTGTACGGTGGTGTCAAAGGTGGAGACACTGCATCGTTGCGAAGAAAAACATGAGTACAGGTGTGTAAGTCTTTTTGTACAAATGATTTATGACGCGTGTTGTGATTAGCGGCTTCGACTGGTTTCATGTTTTCAAAAATTAGTTTTAAATTTTTAACATAATCAGAATGAACAGTGATTATGTTGCTTGGTTCAAAAAATTCACCTGGTAATCGTAAAGTCGTACCGTATACTAACTCAGCCGGAGTCGCTTTTATGTCTTCTTTTATCGTGGAGCGATGACCTAATAGTATTGTGGGCAAACAATCGACCCAATCATTGGCATTATTGCATTTAAGAGCTGATTTAATTGTTCTATGTAACCGTTCTATCATGCCATTGCTTTGAGGGTGATACGAAGTGGTTCGATAATGTTTAATGCCTAACATTTTTGTCATTTCGTTGAACAACATTGACTCAAATTGTCTACCGCGGTCGGTTGTTATGTATCGTGGAATTCCAAAACGCGCAATCCAACCGGTTATTAGCGCTTTCGCAACAGTTTCGGCGGAAATGTCGTTGATGGGAATGATTTCCGGCCATCTCGTAAATCGATCTATGCACGTCAAGCAATAATTAAAACCGCGCGACGAAGGTAGAGGTCCAACTAAGTCAATATTAATGTGGCTAAAACGTTCGTCTGGAACTAAAAATTCGGCAATTGGTCGTTTGTTGTGACGAGTTACTTTCGCTTTTTGGCATGAAATGCATTGTTTTGACATTATGTTACAGTCTTTATTTATACTTGGCCAAACAAATCTATCTGTCATAGATTTTGTCGTAGATTTGATGCCTGGATGATTCAGATTGTGGATAATTTTAAAATATGTTTTGCGTAAATTTAGTGGTATGAACGGACGAGTTTTATTCTTACCTATGTCGCAATAAATGGTGTAGTTGGTACCAGGAATTTTAATTAATTCAAGTTTTAAATTAGTTTGTTCGCCGTTTAATAATGATTTTAATTCCACATCAGCTTTTTGCTCTTTTTGTAGTTTTTCGTAATTAATTGACTCGATTTCAGTCGTATTTGGACTTTCGATGCGCGACAGCATATCAGCAATTACGTTATCTTCACCGGAAATATGCCGGATATCTGTGGTGAATTGCCCTATGTAATCGATGTGTCTTAACTGACGCGGAGTGCATTGATCAAATTTTTTGTTAAACATAGATGTTAGCGGCTTGTGATCGGTATATATAGTAAATTCGCGACCTTCTAGTTGTGTACGAAAATGTTTGATGGCTTGATAAATAGCAAGTAGTTCGCGGTCATATGCACTATATTTCTTTTGGGTATCGGTCATACGTTTTGAAAAAAATCCGAGAGGCTCATGTGTACCATCTATCACTTGGTGTAATGCAGCACCAACGCGGAAATTAGATGCATCGACGAATAGATTGAGTTTTGCAGTTGCGCATGGATGTGCTAATAGAGCTGCATTTTTCATTTCGAATTTGCATTTTTCAAACGCGGATTTTGCTTCATCAGTCCATTCGATTAGGGTCTTATCATTTTTTTTATTACCTTTTATTAATTTTTGTAAAACACCCTGGGACTCGGCCGCGTTGGGAATGCAACGGCGATAAAAATTTAAAGATGCAATAAATTTTCGCAGTTCTTTTGCCATTTTAGGTAGCTCGATTTTTTGAGCGGCTTCAATTTTTTCGTCTGTAGGTTTTATTCCATTTTTGTTTATTGTAAAACCAAGAAAGTTAATCTCAGGCTTCCCGAATTCACATTTTGACACGTTAATTCTAAGACCGTGCTCGCGGAAACGTTCAAAAATTATTCTTAAGTGAAGCAAATGATCTTCATGGCTTTTAGATGCAACCTGAATATCATCGATGTATTTAAAAACGAATGGTAAACCTTTTAAAACTTGGTCAATAAATCGTTGAAACGTTTGACCAGCGTTTCGTAAACCAAAAGGCATTCGCGTATATTCATATAAACCGAAAGGTGTTATTAAAGCGGTTTTCGGAATATCCGGTTCATATACGGGTATTTGGTGATAAGCGCGAGTTAAATCAATTTTTGAGAATATTTTACAGTTGTGCAAATTAATAGTAAAATCTTGGATATTTGGTACCGGATAGCGATCGGGTGTTGTAACAGAATTTAATCGTCTATAATCACCGCATGCTCTATCAGCTCCATTTGCTTTGCTTACTACATGTAATGCACTGGACCATGGCGATTTAGATGGTCTGCAAATACCGATTTTAACCATATGTTCGAATTCTTGTTTTGCTGATTCATATTTATCTGGTGGTAAACGACGCGCTTTTGCAAAAACTGGCTGACCTTTTGTTTCGATGTGATGGTACACTCCGGTTAAATTTTTGTTTTCTAAATCATTATAATTTGTTGGAAGTGTTAGATCACGGAATTCTTTGAGTAATTTTTCGTAATTTTTATCATAATAAATTAAGTTATCTTTATTTAAGGTTGTTATATTTACCTCGTTTAATGAAATGGATTCAATTGAACAGGTTGTTTTTAAATTTGTAGTTGAATCAACTAATTTCCGATTTTTTAAATTCACTAATATATGAAAATGGGAAAGAAAATCAGCTCCAATAATTGGTTTGGTGACATCGGCGATAATAAAAGACCATTGGAAGCTGCGGCGCAAACCTAACGAAACTGTCAACGTTTTTTGTCCATATGTTTTTATTTGAGTGCCGTTAGCAGCATATAAACTAAGTGTATCATTATTTTTATTATTTTTGTCTTTTGTTGTTGGAGGAACAATTGATAAGTCCGAACCTGTATCAATTAAGAAATGGTGGTTTGATAGTTTATCAAAAATAAATAGGCGGCTTGTGCTTGGAAATGCCGTTTCGGCCGCCATGCTACACGGCAATTCTAGTTTTTTTGTTGTTTTTGAAATTGAGTGTTGAATTTGCACCAATCGGTGCAATTGCGTGCATTTTCATTAAATTTAAAATGATACCAACATTGTTCGTATTTTTTATTTTCGTTGCTACTGTTGACATTAGAATTGTTATTTTTATTGCTGTTACGCGAACGAGAACGAGAGCGGGAACGCGATTGATTGTTAAATTTTTTTGATAGTTCTTCTACTTGTTTCGTTAAAGCAGCGATTTGTGCTGTAAATTCAACTGAATTAATTGAGTTACTGTAAGTGTTATTTGCGTTAGATGTGATATTTGTTGTAGCTGAGGTCTCAAATTTAGCTCTATCTTGGATTTTATCAGCTGTTTGTGCTTTTTCTTCTAAGCTAATATTTATCGATGCGATAATAGCTCGAAGTGTTTCAGGTAATTTCGACGACCATAATGTTTCTAAAACATTATCGGTGACAATATCTTTAGATATTTCGCGCATTTGACGTAACAAGGCAGATGGCTTCCTATCCCCTAACTCGATGCCTTGGAGCAACTGTGTTAAACGCTTTTCATCTGAATGCTGATATTCCATTATCAGTGCTGATTTAAATGTTTCATATTTATTTTCTTCTGGTGGATTACGAATGATATGAGCTACTATATCTAAATATTTGGGATCAAGGCTTGAAACAACAATATCATATTTTGATTGATCGCGTATAATTTTATTATTTCGGAATTGAGCTTCAACTTGATAAAACCAGAGATCAGGTTTTTCGGAATAAAATGGTGGAACTTTTGTAGCGACTTTAAAAACTTGAGCAGGCTCATTTGCTAGTGTGTTACTGCTATTACTCGAATTATTAGTATTACTAGCGTAGTTATTATTTGCGTTTTCATTAATTTGTGCTTGCAATAGTTTGTATTTATTCATAAGAAACGACAAACTGTCGTGTAATTGACTTAAATTTTCGGCATTATCATTATTAGAACCATTCGTATTACTCGAACTAGAATGCGTATTTAAATTTGGATTAACATGTTGTAAATTGTTCATAATCACGATATTTTCATCATCGATTATATCGATTAGACTTTCGTTGTGTTTTGTACTCATATTTTTGATCGGTGTGCGGTTCAACGGCATAATAAGAAATAATAACTGTCAATTTAGTTACAATCGATCGATTAAAAACGCATGAAAACACGAAGCGAAAATGAGTTAGAGTACCTAAGTAATTTATGTTATTGAGAGATGCTTAAAAAATATTTACTTAATAAATTTTTATAATTGTACTTTAATATTTAACACAAGCTAATGAATTCAAATTGAAAAATATCATTATATTATTTTGTTATTATTATACAAATTTGATACTAAAATCCTTGGATGTTGCGCCAGTTGTCTCGATCGATGTATGTTGAGTTTATGATATGCCTAGGAATAACGAATTATTGATCAATTTTCCGATAGGATGATTTTCTATGCGATGTTTTTATCCAAGTTAGAGTTTCCACAATAAGTTGAAAAATTTTGGGTTTAACTGTTTAGGTTAGCAATGGCTGGCTGAACTGTTCTTTTCTTGCACGTGTTATTTTGCTGCACCATTAAGAATTTCTTTTACAGCGACACCATTTTTTATATTTTTGTAAATGCAGTTTTGTAAATTTTATTTTATTCTTTGAAGTTTCGAAATTTAATTTCAAAATGTTTGTAATTTATTTGTAGAAAAATATTTTTGCGCTAAACTTTTATATGCAATTTTAAAAATTGTATTTGTTTTTTACTGTTTTTTCGTTAGTTAACTATAGCACTAGATTATATTAACATTGCGTTATGCGTTTCGGGGTCACCAATTGTAGTTGTTGAAAATCTACCAATTTTTAATTGTTCGAATTGAAACAATTAATATTATTTATTTGCAAACGTTTTGTTTTTTATGAAAAGTTTATTAACAAAATAAGTACATGTGATCACTCTAAATGTTAACGCACAAGTGTTTTTTGCACATGTGAAAAATCTAATCGTATATTAGATATAGGCATATGAGTATATTTTTAAGCAGGGTTGGACATTTTAGTTGTCTATTTTACAATATAGGACTAACTTAAGCTAAAAGTACTCTTTTAATTCAATTTTATTTATGTATATTTTTCAATATTTTAATAACTATTTATATGTAAAAAATTTAAATTATAACAAAAATTGTGTTTAAATGAAAAACGTAGCCACAAACTTATACACAACACAACGCAATACTCTCCACACAAATAATTGCATTACACTGTGAAACAAATTCAGAGACATAGAATTCGAACCGGAATCCGTTTGCGTTGTTAAGTTTGCATCTGAGATTGCTTGTGTGTTTAGCAATTTATAATAGATTTTTTCGTAGAATATTTGCCTCGAATGTATTAACCCAACAGCTCCCTCCCTTGTGGGTCTTTTTGACCCATTACGAGAGATCATAGTTCTAGAAATATGTTGCCCATAAGATTCTACTATAATTCACTGAACAATTAAAATCTGTAATTTTGGTTTCAATACAAATAATCTCAAAAATTCAAAAATTTGTCAAATTTTCACCTTTCACCAGTAAACAAATATGTTTTTAAAAGTATTTTCTGAACTAAAAATATATTTTACATCGCAAAGTAAAATGATTATACCTTTAACAGACTATTAACTCTTTAACTCCTCCCTTGTGGGACATTTCGCTTTCTCATCATAAATTGCCATTTCAACCTATTTAAAAGTAAGGACTTCATATCGTCGTCGTTTAAGCAGAAATCACTAAGTCTATATTAATTTTTCTAATTTAATCCGTATTGATTAGCTTCAATAATTCGAATGACATAATAAATTAGATTTTTGATGATCCAGTTGAAACGTATACTGATTTGTATATCAATCTGTTGACTTTTTAAGCAGTGTTCGTAGCGCACCATGCACTGCATAAACTAAACTCAGAAATTAAAAAAATGGATTTAGTGAATTCTGCCAGAACACCGACGACAAATTTTAGAACAATTTTTCTCATATAATTTTATTATAGATCACCAGTGTTAAACTTAATTTAAACTAGTTTTAGAATATTAAAAAAAAAAATGATTTAACTTCACTTTTTTTTTTTTGCTGGTAGTAACTTTAAATCGTCTTCCAGCAACTACCAACATAAGTCAGCCATAATTAAATGAATGCTTTTCTCATTGCAAATTTCCAAAGCACCGAACTCGTGAGAAAAAGCTAACTTTACAAAACCGTCTGCGGGTTTTGTTACTATGTATGCATACTTTCAATTTATGCAAACGGATTTCGGTTCGGATTCCATGACGTTAAATTTGTTGCACATTGTTAAAAGCTAACTGTATCTTAATTCTTTCTATAGCCATGGTTAAGAAATAATGGCTCGAAAATAAACAAATTCTGTATAGTGAATTATGCCTGGTTTTCACTATGTCAAATTCAATAAAATTTGTCAACACGTTGGCTATTTCTTATGGGAAATTATTTCTTTTTCCCTCTCTCTCTCCCTGTCATTGAATATGACATAGTGAAAACCAGGCATTAAGCTGATAAAATGTTTCATGCAAAAACCATCAAAATCGGAAAATAAGTCTCCTTTTAGATTAGACAATTATTTCCAACAATTGGTTTTTTTTAATTACTGCAAAGAGGAGAGAAGAGTGACGAACAGCACAGCAACAACAACAATTTCTGTCAATAATTGCTTAATCTATATAAGACGAGACTAACCACGTGCACCCACCGTGTAAATATATGATACATTTTTATTAGAATGTGTGTATGGCATAAAAAGTTCGGCCGTACCGAACTTAGATTTCCGTTTAGTTAATTTTATTTTATTGATCAATGAATACAGAATGTAATTGGCATAAGATGTATACTTTGACAAAGTGCATGTAATGTAGTGTTGCCAATCGTCCCGCTTTTGCCAAGGCATCCCCGATTTTTAATTTTTCATGAGTAAATATTATAATAGAATGAAAAATGTAAAACAGGAAGAGGAAACGAAATAAAATGAACAAAAAATACAACGCTTGTTGTTTTTGTTTTGTGTAAATTAGATAATTCTTTAAATTTAATTTATAAGCTATACACAAAAAATTGTGTCTATTCTGTGTCCTGGGGGAAAAATGCAACTCCCGTTTATTTTTTTTTTTTTTGTAAAAAGTTCTATATATATTAAGCAATTAGATATTGATGTTCGTATAAGTTGGGGCGGTGTGGTATGCGGATGGTACACCGGCATATTTCCATTTTTTTATATTGGCAACATCAATGAAAATATCGGTAAACTAATGTCAAATGGTATGCTAACTTTTTATTATAAATACTTCGACCAGATAAAACTGTTTATTGTAGCTGCTGCGAGCATAGTGTCAAAAGGAAATTAAAATTGAACATTTTTAAACATGCAGTTAAGGTAAACATACCCAACATATTCATTGTTTTGCTTACAGATTTCTTTTTTTTATTAAAAATCTCCATTTGAATGATTATATATAAATATATGTCACGGCACAAGCGAAAGTCTGATCGTGGGATTGTTGATATCGGTAGTTTGATAAGTGCTATTAAAGAAATTAAAATGTAAAAAAGTCAATTCGTGGCAAAGCAACATCGGTGGCATTCAGTAATTCAGCTTGGCTTGGTATGGCGACAAATTTACATCGAATTAATGATGATGAGCATATAAAGCTTGCTCGCGTTATTGAATTACCGCCTTTATCAACATCGGAAGATGTGGATTTTTTAAAATATATCCCCCATATTGAATCACTCAAACTTATTTCTATGTTATTCGTATAACTGAATTAATAAAAATTAATTTCGACTTTATTTTGAGACTTTTTGAAATTTTTATTCTTTTTTTATTAGTACTTTTTTGCATCTGGGAGGTGTCTCAACAGTATAGTCGGATTTTCAAAACCCGTCCCAACTTATACGAAATTTCCTTACTGTAATGCTCTCCTTTTTCCACTTGAATTGTTTTTACTAAACAAAAATTTAAAAAAAATATTACATTTACATATCTCTGTTAACCCTTTGCGTCACTGTTTACCTTATTTGACAATTCTATATTTAAATTTTTTTCATCGTTGTCATAAACACTGTTTTTATCTTCATATTGAGATTGATACTTTGCACTTAATGCATTAAAAAATTTAAAGTCAAATTAAGTATATGCGCATTTTTGGCGTTAAGTGATAAAAATAATATTCTGGGAATATTATTTTTTTTCTTTCAATGCCACAAATATTAAGTATATAAAGCAAAGCGATTATTTTCTGCTTCTTTTGATCAGCGGATAAACTATCCAAATATTAGTGAAATGGTTATCTTAATTTTTCTTGCATTAGACATAAACAACAAATTACTGTCAGATTTATTGCCATCAAAAAATTCGTGGCAATGAAAAAAGTGTGAGTTGATTAGTGGAATAGAGTGTATGTATTAGTTCTTAAAGAATCCAGTTGAACTTAGGATGATCGTAGGAGTAATCATCGATCGATTTTTTTTTTACTATTATCGTTTTATTATTGTTTTCTTTGATCTGATATTAAGTTTTCTTTGATCTGCTATTAAGTTTTCCTATTCGCTTCTGGAGTTTCTCCATGCTCAAAGCTGTGGACGAAATCTGCATTGTGGCTTTCCAACTGAGGCACATAAGCAAATTTACTTTCTCTACTTTGGATTTTGTTTCTTTTATTCTTACAATGTTTCCAGCACTAGTTAATGTTTTTAACTCACACGATTTTAAAGAAAATAAAAACCCTAGTGGCACAGAGTTTTTTTGGTTTATAGCATTGCCAACTGAATGAGAAACTTTAAATACAATATTAAACTGTATGACTATAAGGGCGATGTTACGCGATAAATGTTTTGCTGTCAAACAATGAAATTGTTGTTGTTTTGAAAAATGAACACTGAGCAAAAGAGAGAATGAGCACATTTCACTTCAAACTTTTTTAGTGCCGAAAAAAACCTGCATCACTTCAAATAAAATGGGGTTGCTGAAGATACATTGTTGCATTTTATTGGAAAATACTAATATTTTGTGAAAAATACTAGACTTTTTACTAACTTTTAAACACATTTTTTTTCTTTGCCACCCTTTGCGTTATTTGGTTTGGTTTGTGAAAATGAGTACTGTTTAAAAAATGACTTAATAATTATTATAAAAACACGGTAATTCAATGGCTAAGAAACAAAAAGGCAGACCTTATTTTAATAGTTCGTAAATTTTAAAGATTATTTTTCTGCGTTTTTCATATATAAATGCAATATTTTTTGTATAATTTGTTGATATTTTCTCCAAGATTTTCTCATATTGTCTTTATAATTATTTTCCATCCAATTCCATTCCAATTGTTGAATTTTCATTCACTCTAAAATACAATTAAATACTTTTTAGTTGGAAAAACATAGTTGCAGATAAAAGTATTAAAAAATAACATTCAGCAAAAAACTGGTAGTATAACAAGGCATCAAACAAAACGATGAAAAGAGAGTAAAAACAGAAAACATTGACAGCAAAACATTGACCGTGTAACATCAGCCTAAGTAACTTCAACTTTTCGAGGAGTGTATAAAATATATCTCACCTTGCATAAAAACTAAGCTAAAGTTGAGACAGTTTTTAAACTACCTGACCCTAAAGAGTTAAATAAGCAAGAGAGAGTAAAGGGTTAAGTCCATGAACATATGGGTTAAATATGAAAAAAATTTTGAACAAGTGCAATATTTGGAAAAAATTCAATTGAATTGTCAATTGACAGCAAATGTTCATATATAAATGAAATAACTCGATTAGTATACACTTGAAAAATAGTACATAACTATCGCACTTTATTTTAAATACGAGCAGAGCAAATTGTAGTCACACCATAAATTAATACATAAATAAGTATTTGTTTGTTTTTATATTCATACATAGCAAGTGCCAATGTATGAATGGTATGTGCGTTTCAAGGAAATTTAATTACTTCCACATTGCATACGCGAATACTCTCGTATAGGAGAACAGTTTTAAACACTCAAATTATCACAATCCCATCCAAGCAGGAGACTAGTCGCCGCGGATGGACGGACGTACGCATGTACGTAAAAACTCAAGAAGAACAAGAGCATTAGCACGAGGAGAGAAGCGTAGGTTGACAGACAGCAAGCGAGCGCACACAAATACATAGAACAACCCTATACAACAAAGAGTACCAGACGTGGTCATGTGGATGGAAATAACATTTTGTTTTATATAAAAACGCAGAACATTCAGTAACAGCAAAGATTTATATAAGTACGTACATAATAATGAAATTTGACTCAATGCAAGTAAAAATACCGACTGCAAATGTTACACTTACTTTTTTCTTTCTTTCTTTCTTTGTTAGTTGTTGCGATTACGGAAATGGAATTGGTATATATGTGTAGCGGCAAATGCACAAAAAGCTAATCACTTTTCTTTTTCTTTTCTTATTTTTCAAGATAAAACGTAAAACTGAGCAAAATAAATGCACTCGTCACTTTCTACACGAATAAAAAAAAAAACCAACGAATTCAATGCAGTCAGCACGTTTCCACGCGGCACGTTGCAAATTGTCAAACAAAAATGATGTGCTAGTAGAAAAAGTATCTCAAAAATACGAAACTTGGTATTTGGTGGTAGGTTATCAGGTAAAACGCGACCGCATTGCGACTGCTATCTGTACGAATTGGGTGGTGGAGGTTAAGTGTGTGCGTACGAGTGTATATGAGTATCTCACAGCTGTTCGGAAATGCGCTCGAACCGCACTCGAACGTCAGATGTGCGCGACTAACTTGCGAGCAGACGGAAAAATTTCCAACTGCCGTTTATTTTCACATGGGCTCGTCTCTGCCACGAGGGAGAAATACAGACATAAAGATAGAGAGCGTGATGTGAAAATGTGAGAAACAAAAATAAACACTTCTCCGATACCACAGTTGTTTTCCACTGATATATCCCTGCATGTATGTATGTGTATATACAAGCAAATGTTAACAATTTTCAGTGTTGTATAGCGTTTTCTTTTCTTTAGGATTTCAAAGGTTTTTGTTATTTTTAAATTTTCAAACTTAATGGAAAAAAAATTGTACCAAACGCAAACCTAATATTTCATTGAATATTTAATAAGTAGAAGGTAAATGCCGGAATTATGCCATCATTATAGTTCAGTTTCTATGGCTCAAACTAATGAAATGAAAGCACAATAGAATAAACAAAAAGTTAAACTTACATTTTTCAATAAAAAATAGATGGAAACTTAATTCTAGTTTGGACGAACATACAAAGCTTCAATAAAATAATCGTTTTTTGACTTTGACCTATGGCTATTTCAGTTCAATTTGCGTAATAAATAAAAATTTTCCAGACGACAACAGTGCATGCAATCACTTTTCTAATATACTTACTTTTGCACATCATAATTCTACAATTTCGAATCTTAGTTTTAAAACTAAAAAACGGAAGCTACTTTGTCTGGCACATAGTAGAAACACACAATAAATTTTGCAACCGGTTTTTTGTGTGGAAAATCACTCCTTGTTTTTAATCATTCTTAAAAATACTTTACGGGCCTTCTTAGTATGTGCATGTGCAAAATATATAAACTATTTACTTGCCGTTACGAACGTGACGAACTTAAAGCAAACTAAAATAATTATTTATTTTATTATAATTAAATAGACAGAAAGCATTGGAGTAGTGGAATGGTGGAATAGTGGAGTGAACTGATAGAGATTGAAATCAAATTTCACGTCGATGTCGTGTGAGGTTTCATAGTATGTGTGAGTTTATAAGTGTGTGTTTTATTATATATGTATTTTACTTTAAACCTAAAATTATGCAACACATAATTTCTATATCAAAAACGGTTATGGAATAGTGAATTATATCAAAAATTTTTTTTATTTATTGTATTGTTTTATTGCATTGTTTATTTTAGTTTATAGTTTATTCTTTCCGAATTGAAATTGAAAATAATATCAACATTAGGCGATGTAGACGTGCAAAAAGCAAAGAAAGTGCATTGAAAAGAGAAAATGAAAAATTTTAAAAACCCATGCTTACACTTGAGAGGTTTGAGCGCAGTGGTTTTTGTATCACAAGTCACGTACACACTTTATGCACACAATATGATTTTTTATTTGACAGTAGGGTCCAGAATGAAAACGAGAGCGCTATGTTGATATGCCAACCTCTATTATTCTACCATGATTCATCCTACAATTTGTACGCCTATACGTTCCGCGACAAACTCTGTAAAACGAACGCATAGAAAAAAATAAGATAGGTCCAACTAAAAGAAAAACCGTATAAAATGAAGCCATCATTCGGCGAATATGTTTTTCACATATCCATATTTTACTCGTCTCGTTTCCAAATATAAATTTTACTTTAAAGAGGAACAATACTTTGTAAGAGTAATACCGTGGAAATTAAGTACCATTTCAACCGAGAGATGGGTGTACGTCATTTCCGTACCCTGTCAGTAATCTTATTTCACATATAGTAAAATAAAGAAGTATACTTAATAGAGAGAGTAGTATTAAAGTAGTATGAATTGTCAAAAATATGCTAAAAAAAGTCATTGACAGAGCTGGAGAAAAATATTTTTCAAAGCTAGAGTTACATTTTTCCACCAATATTTTTTGACGACCATTTCACACAAAAATCAAATGAATGTCAAAAATTTGGTTCAGAGGGGAGAATTCGGCTTACATTTTCTAAAATCAAATTTGCTTACAATTGATATTTAAAAATAAAAATTAAAATGAACTCGCCACATGATGTGATAACATACTTTACGCACTGTTGATTACTTAATTATTAAACTTATCGTTTTTTTGTTCCAAAAAGTGCAACCATTGGTTTTATAAAATTTTTCATTTTCTCTTTTCAATGCTTTTTGCACGTCTATATTGCGTAATGTTGATATTATTTTACAATTTCAATTTGGAAAGAATAAACTATAAAATAAAATAAACTATACAATATAAATATACAATAAATAAATACAAATTTTTGATATAGAAATTATGCTGCACACTTTTGGGCTTAAAACAAACTATCCCAACAACCACAAAAAAAAGATTTCCTAACCTTTGAGAAATTTATAATTCTCAAGTTGATATCAAACATGTTTCTCCAATCGATATCAAATATTTTTCTCAACATTCGCTTTCAAGTTGAGACTGAGTTGAGATATATTTGAGAAAATATTTACATATTTTATTACGGCAACACTACTATTGGATTTGCAAAAAATATGTATCTGGCAGTGATTGTGAATAACATTTTTTTCGACAAAAGTGAAGTAAAAAAGGAAGGAAATGAAGCAAAAATAATTTTTGCGAAAAACTTTAATTTTAAAAGTAAGAATAATGCATAAAAGTATAAAATTAAAATGTGAAATAAGGCCGGAAGTGGACAAATTGTCGGAGCGCTCAAAGCTGCCGAAACTTTGATGCTAGAGTCTACCACTTTAACTGCCAACTAAAATTCTTCACTCCAAAGTTATAGTGACATGAGCGAGGAGGAAAATGACGATATGGATGATAATTCAGAAGAGGAATTTATTGCGCAAAATTTGTGATATGAAATTGTTAAAATTTGAAGTTGCCTTTGAAGTTGAAAAGCGAATAAATAAAAAAAACCATTTAAATTTTACTATTATTTTTGGTGTTTCAATTAAATAGAAATAATTATTGCTTATGGCAATACCGTAAATTTTCTTTGAGACCAATTGGAGAATTACGTTAGAACTCAAGTTGAGAACTACAATTTTCTCAAGTTGATTACTATAATTATTACCATAGAAAAAAAATGCCCTTTTTGTAGAGAATGCTATAATACTCCAATGAAGGTGCTATTGAGAATTAACGTTGGAAATTTGAGAAAGGTATTTGATATAAACTTCACCTCAAGTTGATCTCAAACCCAAGTGTTTGTTGGGATATAATAAAACACACACTTATAAACTCACACATGCTATGAAACCTTAAATGACACCGACGTGACATTTGATTTTAATTTCTATCAATTCACTCCACAATAAATTTTCCTTTATTATTTTATTATATTTGATGTTATTACATCAAAAATTATTATATTATAATAATTTTTTTATTTTTTTAAGATTATTTCGACCACCATATGACCACATTCTGGCAATACGTCCAATATGAAATAAGAAAAAAACAAATGTGTCGTAGGGCATACGATAAAAGTCAAACTTTGGATATTATATGTGGAAAAACCAGTATGTTTTTTAATTTCATCAGTCTTATAACTAGGGTGTCCAACTATTCGGCATTATCAATTATCGGGTTATCGAATAATGCCATTATTCGAAAACCGGTTTCCGAATACCTACTTAATCAAAAAACCGGGTTTCGTGTCTTTTTAATGGAAAGTAAATATACATTAGGCTGGCCGTAAAATTTTTTCCCACAAATTCCAATATTAAACTACGTTAAAACATGACAAAAAATTCTAAACTGTTAAACTTGAACGTTACTGTATTGAATATTACATGATTATCTTTTCTAACAAATTTTAGAAGTCCTAAATCGCTCAATGAATAAAAAAGCATGCAGCCAAACGAGCTGCGGAGAATTTCTGTTGAGAAAAAAAAACACAATAAAATTTTTGTTTCTTTTATTAGTACATATACAAATCAGTAAAAAGTTTTAATTAAATTTTTGGTTTAATTCTTATTTAGTATTTAACAGTTTAGATCTAGTGTGAGATGGAGAAAGAATTCTACACCACTATACAGTCTGCAGTGAACATGTCTGCAATAAACTCTGCCCTCTTTTCGTAAGTTAATGCTCGGTGGTAGTTAGTGATTTTGCTTTAATGAGAATTCTAAAACTAGAGCTTTGTTTTGCTGATCTGCATCAATTTTAATATTTCATTTTTTATTTACATTTGATATTTCAAACTTACAGTAGGGTAGTGCGTGTGTAAGCGTTGCGTAGCTTTGTGCTTACGCATTACAGTCTTCCTTAGGTTGGACTGAATGTTAAGCCGTTCAAATTATGCCAGAGGTACCCACGACCTATGCACTTAGTGCACATTTGTTTTTGTAAAAGCACTTAGGCATAGGTTGTACATTCTAATAAACACACACACACAGCACGTCGCACTAAGCAATATGAAATACGCAAACAATTTTGTCTTTTTCGCTTCTCATCTCTTTTCTTTGCCTATATTAAAGAGGAAAGCAGCAACACTTTCGTATGCTTTGTTGGTTTTCAACGTAGTTTTCTTTGTTGTCTAACGTATGAGTTTATAATAAGAAAGTTTATATGTATTGGTGTTTGCACTTCCATAAGAATCTTTTGGGCACCCCTGATTTATGGGATTACGACGTAATTTCAGCTCGTGTTGTGTGTATGATAACGACAGGTGTGGTCGACGAATAACGTATTATTTTAAATAAAATCTATATTATAATTATTCGAGCATCTCGAATAACAGAGATGATAGAGTTTTTAACTGGTTCGATCACATTTCAATTCTAACCGGTTGCGCGGTTAACCAGAGTAGGTTTTGATCTACTTATAACAAACTAAAAGAGATTTTAAATTTAATAGTCCACTTTTTGACTTACATACAAAAATGAGCCAAAAGTCCGATATTAAATTTGAAATCGCATTTAGTTAAATTATTATAAGAACTGAATATTTTTTAACTTTTAAAGACAATACTGGACAAACCTGAATAACAAAACATTTGTGAAAATTGTGTTTTCGGGGTTTCGTCATTTTATTTACACAACTTTTTATAGATAGGGACTGTTAAGGTTGTCACAAACCAATTTTGAATGCTCCAAATTAAAATAAAAGGACTTTAACCCCTTCGCTGAAAAAGTACACATATGTGTACTCACGTTTTTGCGTATTATTTAATTTTTTTAATTTATTGTGATTATTTTTCTCGAGTTCTAGTAAAATTAGGTAACCAAATAAGAATTATATTTTTTCTTAATTATGGTACATTAGAATTTAAGAAAAGTCACTAAAATAAATTCAAAAATTGAAAAAATATGTGACCTTGGACACTAAGAGGATAAATAGATACAAACATACATATATCTGAGGAAAAAAGGAAAAACAGCATAAGTTAATTTTCTTGAGAGCCGAGTTTGATAGCTTTGAGGGGAAATATTAAAGAAACTATAACATTGTTTCAATGCTTGAAATAATTTATAATTCAAAACATTTTTTCAGAATTCCTACCAGTTTATAATTTCTAATCTAAAATATATGATAAAATATTTTCCATCTTAAGTCGAGTTAAGCTGTTTTTCCTTTTTACCACAGATATGTACTTGTAGCATAAGCACTATAATATTAATAATAATTCTTGCCGCTTAGCAAAGATCAGTTAATATAATAAAAATAAAAAAATCAGACGTTCTTTTTCGCAATTTCTGTTTATTTTGACTTTGCTCATTTAAATATTTATTAACAGACACGCGGATGTGTGCTGAAAACAAATTTGAGTGTAGACAACACAACATGTGGTTGGATGCAAGTTGTATTGTGTATGGGCACAACATGTGTGAAAGTGTAGGTAAGTATATCGAAATTATTTCTCGGAGAATAATTTCGCTGATATTTGATATTGGTCACGTGCTTTACTAGTTGCAAATCTGTGGTTGTGAGAAAAAAAAAAATATTTATATATGAAATAAAATTAAATTTAAGTCAAAATTTATAATATTTATTAATTTTACACTAAATATAACTACACACTTTATATTATTTATTTACCGAGTGCCCATCCAGTAGCTTAGACTGGCTGAACTGTATTGGTAAATGTAGAATTCGCGATTAAGTCTTCTTGATAAATAGTAATAAATTAATATACTCATTTTATTGGTATGCAAATTGGTGTCAATACTTGTTGCATTGCAACTGGTTTCAGCACACATACGTACATATATCCAGGTTATATCCCAGTTGAACAAGCAGTGAGTACTCTTCAAACGATTAATGATTTCATTACTCCAAAAGGAGAGATAAACGAGCAACTCCAATACAGCAAACAATTTTTGAATTTCACTAGCACTAACTAAATGATAAACAAAAACAGCCTGATTGAGTAGTTCAAATTTATATATCTTACTCTTAACCCAGTTAACCCTTTACGGTTATGCATAAAAAAATATGCGGGGCATATTTATGCATAGTGAGATATATTTTAACCCACCTCGAAAAGTTGAAATTACTTATAGTCACACAGTTTAATATTTTATTTAGTTTCTCATTCTGCTGATAATGATATAAACCAAAAAAATTTCTGTGCAACAGGTGTTTTTATTTTCTTTAAAATCGTGTGCATCAAAGAGTTAAAAATCAGTAACTAGTACTAGAATCATTGCAAGAGTAAAAAACACAAAATTCAACAACAACAAATTTGCTTGTGTGGCTCAGTTGGTAAGCGCGTCGTTTAATATTCACAATGCGAATTTTTTAGCCACAGGTTCGAGCCTGGAAAAAATAATGAACAACAAAAATGAATATAACATTATAATTTAAAAAAAAATGTTGTGGGATTTGAACCTTGGCACACACAAGTGCTTGCGTGCTTACTGGCGGTTTAGACAACTAGTCTATGGCGTCATAAATTTTGTAAGGAACTATTTCGGAGTTTAGTTTTTCTATGAGATGCAAGTGATCTCATGCTCGTAATCGTGTCCTCCTTTATTACTCCTTTTGCCGGCTAAAACGAGTACTCCATGTCTTAGGACATGCAATGTTAAAAAGGAGTACAAAATGCAAGAGCTCTGGAGCAATAGGGAGTAATCGATTGCTCGCTTTGGAGCGCTCAATGATTACTCCTACGATCATCCAAAGTTCAACTGGGATGCGTCTATGTATTTTTGTGTGTACGCAGTAATCTTAAAAACTAAAATCATTTTTAAAATGTACTCGTAGGCACATCTGCGTAAATAATGTAGTAACGAAATGTCTGCAGCATTGAATTACTGTCAGATGATTTTGTGTGTTCTGTTTAGCAAAACAAAACTTACTCACAATGCCGCTGTTCGTTGATTTTGTTGACGTACTAACTAACGTGCGTTATTTTCAAATGATTGTGTTTTAACTGAATCATTAGCAATGGCATTCGGCCGCTACATAATCACTATGCATACATATGTTAAATTCAAATGCATCATTATGAAATATTTTCATCATTGTTATCAACCTGATAATGTAACGATTTGGTGAAAGTTTGAAATACAAGTTTAAGCAGCAGCTACATCAACAGCTTATTTAACTACTACATATAATACATGCCATACATTAGCGCTCTCCAGTGAGTGATTGGACGTCACGTAATCCATTTGTTCGTCAGCATGAGCATATTGTTATTGGCTTTATCTGTTGTATGATTATTGATTCATCTTCGATGGTAGTTGTTGAGAAGAATATCAAAGAAAACAGACAGAAAACAACAGAATGTAGAATGTATGTTAGTGTAAATATATATAAGAGATTGTGAATACTCGACTTTATCCCCTTCGATTTATATCGAAATTTAGTATTTGAGTGACTCGAACCGAATCATGAACCAAACCGTTTATGTTTTGTTTTACTTGACAACAAGTTTTGTTCGATAAAATATTTCCATTATTACACTTTGCAGCACTGATTTGTATATTCTACACAATCTGAGTGCTGTGTATATGTATTTTTTAATCGAGTAACGGTTATTTATATCGCCCATAATTAGACGTTGTAGGTGGGAGGTGGAGAGATGGATTTAAAGATCGCTCATTGTAGTTTTTGGATCCGAAAATTATTTTGTGGATATTTCAGCATATATGTAATTCAGGTTCAATAGTAATAAATATAATGAAATTATCAATGAAAAAGTATTTTTGAATATGCATGACTATTTTATCTTCAATTCCAACACCGAGAAAACATCACATTTCACAGACAACGCAATTTTCGAGAGCACAACAAAATACGCGAATATAAAACTGGTGCCGAAAATTGAACAGCGTAAAGAATCCAGCACTGACGAGCCCCTTTGCGATAATGAATTATTTATTTAATTTATTTTCCAATAAAACGAATAAATTCTTAAATATATTTATTTTCCCCCTTTTTGGTCCATTTTTCTCTTCAAATATTTTGGCGCCGTGGTGGTGCAAGCCCAAAAAACCTTTCTCTGTAATTTCCACTAGACCTTCACCCGAGATATTGCTGGTTAAATTCCCGTATTGGTCTGGTGGTTAATTCTCATAACCTTCTTATACTCAATACCGATATGAAATGCATGAGTATTGTATGAAATTGCACATTTTGCACAATTAGTTGGCAATGGCAAAACCACTTAGTGATAAAAAATTGCCATACCGCCGTTTGGAATCGGCACTAAACTGTAAGCCCAGCCATGTGGTATCACAATGGCACGTTCCGGCCTAACCTGATTTAATTCAACAAACGTTACTGTCTGTCTATCACAAGGCCGTATTTAGGGGGGAGGTTTTGGGGGTTCTGACTCCCCCCGAGATGTGGAAACTTTCTTTTAATTTTTTATATTAAAGTGGATAGGAAAAAAGTTGAAAAAAAATCGATTGGACGATTTTTGAATATTTTTTACTTCCATCGATTTCTTTCTAAAAGTTAAGTAAATTTGAAATCTTAGTTACACTTTGCGACCAAATCTGATTTGTTTTCTTTGACATGAGGTTTGATTTCAGATTCAAAAAGAATAGGTGATGCTGAGCAATCCTGCATTCATAGTTTTTCTATGTCAGTAACTGTTTTTGATTTAAAGTTTCGTCGTGAAACATTTAGAAAAGTTTAAAAATTAATAAAAAATACAAAAAACTGTCGGACCCTTGTAAAATTCGTCTCATGTGAAAAGTAATACAAAGCAATATTTTATTATGCAGTATATTTGGAGTTTTTCTACCATCAGATAGCTCTTTCATGCTAAACTCGTCCGCCATATTTGATTCGGAATTTTGAATTTTTAAAATCTGACTGCAGATTTGTAACCAGCGCCCCTTAAAACACTCCGGAGCACTGCACTTTTCATTATGTCTGGCCGTGGGTGTGAGTAAGATAAAATCTGTTCTTTGCACATTTTTTCCTGCACCCGTAGACATAAACACATCCCCTGTTTTAAGGGCGCATGAAAACAATATGACTTAGGGCTTATTTGAAAGGGTATGATTCAGCCTTTAATTTACAGCCTTTAAAAACGGTATTTTCAGGGATTTCAGTCCCATTTATTCTAAAACGTAATGTAATGCATAGTTTCGGACCTCAGATTTATGTTCAGCATGAAAAATTCGTTTGCAAACACTAGGAACCATATTATTCGCCAAACCCATGCAGGGCAGTGTTATTGGATCAGCTCCAAAGTTTTTGGAGACAATCTCAAAATGTAATTCTTTAACCCATTATTGCTCAGAGCACCCTAACTCGGAAGATCCCTTTTAATGCTGTGACTGCACGAATTTGATGAATATATGCCAACTTCATCCGGGTTCCTCATAATTGATAATGACCCCAATTCCCACTGATAATCATTCGAAAAAATGAGCCTCTGACTATTTTTAGCATTTTTGGTCATTTTTTAATGTTGGGTAATGGAAAATAAATGAGTTATCGAAATTATGTCCTTGACTTTAAAAAAAATGCATTGGAATTTACATTGAATAATATTTATTTGAAAAAATTGAAATTGAAAAAATTGATTATTCTGTGAATTTTTTGTCATTTTCGGCCTAAAGCTTCAAGGCATTTATCAACTCTTATCCCTAGACTGTTAGGGTCCATCAAATGCATCATCGTATCTAATTTATTGTATTTAAACATCAGCCCCCCCCTCTCCCCTCGAAAAAAAATCCTGGCTACGACCCTGGTCTATCATAAATGAATAAAAGTGAAATTAGTAAAAATATAATAAATTTTTGCTTTTGTCAGGCGCAATCCAGGTGCGAAAGAACCGGTTTTTGAATCGAACCAGTGGTTCAAAGAGACCGTGAACCGTTAACCCTTAAATACCCACTGGTCACTGCAGTGACCAACCACTTTAGCGGCTGCCTGTGCCGCCATTTTACGTTCGCCATTTAAAATAAATATCTGATTTTACTGACAAAAGATTTCTTTATCAATACGTACAAATAAGAATGCAAAATTGACAACTGTCGCATAGTTACAGTTATTTTTAACTCGGAAAGCACCTTCGGCAAAAATTTTGAGCCACATACAGAAAATAAGGTTTTTTATTTTCAAATTTTTGTATAACAAATATATTGCCGGGTTAAAAAATTTGTATCAAACGGTATTGGATAACGCTAAATAAGTGTTTTTTAAAATGATTGCTCATGTCTTTTAACGTATTCTCCAGATAATCCCCAAAGGGTACTTCTGTGGCCAATCATGTAAATCGAAATTACGGCACTTTAAACTAATTTATTTGAAAACTCGTAGAACAAACGTTGCTCGGAATCCCAAATACTACCTCTAAGTATATTTTTAATTTAAATCAGACGTATTGGGCGTTTAAGGGTTAAACCGAACCAAACTACAAAATCGGTTTGGTTCATATTGGATTCTCAATCTTAAATGTATCGAATGAACCCATTGGAACAAGACAACAAATTTTAGAAAGTAACACACTGTGTGTGCCATTTACTTTTTTATCTAAGTCTAGTATATAATTCAAATAAGAAACTATGCATTTTTTATGGGTAAGATGATTATGTTTTTTAGCAAAAAAAAAAACGTGAATAAATTTTTTCCAAACTTTTTATTTTTCAACGAAATTTAATTTTTTTTTAAATTGGTAGAGAGTTGAAAATTATCAGCCACTTATATTCTAAATTTAAAACTTAATCATAATGTTATTAAATTGTTCACAGATTAAGCGTAATTAGCTTGAGAAAAATGTGATTTTTTACAATTTGCTTAAACCCCAAATGAGTTTGAAGCAAATAATTCGAAAATAAAAAACTAGACATGAACTGAATCATGACTGATGTATGACTTTGAAAATTAGCCCTCTGATGCAAGACGAAATTTTCTCAATACTCTATCTAAGTCATTGGTTTTCCGAACAATAATGGACAACATTCACATTGTCAAGCAATATTCTATTCATTCTTTGGCCAACCAATAACCGTAACTATTCAAAATCATTTGCTTTTGTTTTCATTCCACTTCCATTTCAACTTTATCTTATTTTCAACGCCGCTCTCTAATTTCATTTGATTTTTTTGTTTTTATTTCATTCTAGATTCCAGCACATGTACTTGAAACCCAAAGCGGACCCAAAACATTGGGCAAAAAGAAAGGATACATGCTTTGTTCACAAGGAACAAAACTGTTTTTTTCTGCGCAAGATGATCGCTGTGTGCCAACAACACTCAAAAGTGGACTGACTATGTTTGCTTCAAATGCGTTTGATGAACCAATAAGACAAATACTATTCGCATTTCATCACAACACTCCTTTTATAAACATAACATACCTCAAAATAATAATTTACCTGTATTTTACCTACTTTCTACTAGATATTTTTCCCCTATTTTTACCTGAGTACGTGATTGAACAGATGCGAAAGGCACTAGGGACAATGGAAAAACCAAAAATATTTGCTTGCATGTTATATAAATGCACTTCTATGCATGTCCAAAACTCAATATTCTCATACATTTGTATGGAAATACATAGGGGTCTGGCCAGACCACATGTGACAAGCCAAAGGTTATCGAAACATGTGCCAAACGGAGGGTTAAAAAATATGAGCAGGCCTACTTAAACTTTGGTTTTTTTTTTTTTAATTCAAATTGATCCTTAATTTTGTGGAGATACTATTAAGAACAATAAGAACCATATATTTATATATAGGACATGGTATTATTTATATTAATGTACATATTATCAAAGACTGTGCCAATAATGTTGTACAGCACTGTATTAATAAAATTTCTGAGCCTAATTGAAATTTAATTGCTTTGGAATGTGTTTTGTTGTGCATAAATGAAACTAATAGAAAAATATATTTTTTATTTAAATTCTTTATACTCACACTAATATCTACAATTACATTATGAAGTGAAAACGTTTATCTGTAGGTGATTTCTGGAAAGCTTGAAGTCACATGAGGGTTTTAAAAACCTCCGATTTAGTGCATCTTGCCTATTTTTCCACTTTTGAAAAGATAAATTTAATTCTGTTTTTAGGAGGAACCCCTAATAAGTCAACCCATATGAAAATGGGAGGAGGAAATAAAGAATTCGGAGAGGTCATTATCTTTTGTTAATGCATAGCAACAACAAGTGCATTTTTAAGTTAATAAATTGAAAGTTCCTACGTTTTTTAGCCAGGAAGTTTTTGCACGAGGAAAAAATCTAATAAGAAAACTTGATACCATTAGATATAGCTCAACTCGATCGAAAATATAGTTGAGGAGATATTTACCCGCGAGTTAAACTGCAACCCGAAAAACCGTAATTTTTTCTTATCTCAAAAACTTACCCATGAAAAAAATTAATGTGATTTTCGTGTTCAGAGAATTTGCTTTGGTTCATGCTATAATTTCACTATAATCCAGTAGAATAAACCAAAAATTGTCTTTTGAGCAGTTAAAGTTTATTTTTTAGCTCAATTAACGTTTGTATTTCCCCATTATAAGAATTCTAACAGAACACTGTAGGTGAAAGTATCACCTAACAAAGCTGGGAATTGGTTCTAATAACACAGGTAGGGTTCGCTGAGAGGATAAGTAATCTGTGGAAAACATTTTAGGACAATGGCCCGCACAAATGCATAGTCGAAGAAGGCATCTGGGCGATAATCAAATACCAGACGTCCATCTGTACTCCATAGATGTAGAGTCAATACTAAAATTTCCAGGGGAAATATTTCCTTATGGAAGTATTGTAAATCTAGTCGTCGAAAACAAATTTACCTACTTTTTTAACTTCACTGTCCGCATGAGCACATAAATCGCATTTAAAAATTTCAATTCAAAACTACCACTCCGAAGAATACAAAAACAACAAAAAAAAAATTCATAAAGAATCGTTATGATTTTTTTCCACAAGCATTAAATAACTCGATTTTTTTTTTATTATTATGACAGTCTTGCAGCAAACGAGCGATCTGTGTGTAAACATGACTATTATTCTCCCTCAATTAATGTTTTGAAAGTGTGACTCCCAGTTTTAATTATTAAAAATCTCAAAAATAATTTCAAATTGCCTAAAATTAATTGAGGGTTATGTGTACATACATGAATGCGAGTGATAATTGAATTTTATTATTTAATTTAATTCAATCAAATATAATTGATATTAATTTAAGCAGTTGAACTTCCTGGAAACGCAAATATTTACTTCTGGCTTCTTTTCGATTAAATACAAAAAAATTAAAAACAGCTAATTACCCAACAAACCAAAGTATAATCGTGTAAATATATTTTTGGATTTGTATCCCACAAAGCAATGTAATTAAAGTACAATAATACTTAGTATAAGGTTAGGTTAGGTTGGAGTGGCTGTCGAGAGATACACTTAGGCCTGAACGACCCATTGTGATACCACATAGTTGGACCTACAGTTTAACGCCGATTCCGAACGGCGGTGTGGCAATTTTTTATCGGCTTGGTGGTTTTGCCATTACCAACCAATGTGTGTACTTGTACACTATCTTATAATTCTCATACACTTCATATTGATAGTGAATAGAAGAAAGTAATGAAAATTAACCACCAGACGAAGACGGGAATCGAACCCGAACCTCCCAGATGAAAGTCTAGTGCACTACCCACTAGACTATCGAGGTCGTCTAGTATAAGGTCACTTAAATAAAAAATAATAAAGTGTTTTCCAAGCATATGGTATTTTGAAAAGGCTTACAAAGGTAATAATTTTACTTAATTGTTTTTTTTATATGGTGACCCCCAGTGAAATTTTCCGGTAAATATTTTAATAATTATTTTTATTAGCTCTTTTTAAAATATCTTTTAAGGCACTTTTCAAAAAATCGGTCACACTGACCCATAAATAGAGGAACTAAAGGGTTAAAATTTTCCACAAAAATGAGCCTCGTAAAATTCTACTACGAAACTTTGCCAAACATCAATTTATAACACTTTTTAACTTAGTATTCAGCTCCCTTCGACCGAAAATTAAAAACTTTGTCCCACTGTAAAAAACTGAGACTTGCTGGACTATAATTTTTTTTACAAAAATGGTCTATACAACATGCCCTTTCAGGATTATAGGGTGGCGATTCTGTTGCAGACAAAAAGGCTTAATTAGTTAGACTGTGTTAGAAAATAAATTTCTGATAACAAATAAGCTATAAAAACAATATAATTACAAAGAAATAGTTACATATAAATTACAAGAATAATTATTTGAAATTTAGAAGCAAAGGTTTACAAAATAAACCAATTACAGTAAGGAATATTTTCCCAGACTTGCCTTTAATTTATTTCATAATTACTTTGAAGTCTTTTGTAATAATTTCATAAGCTTTTTCCAAATCTGAAGCTTACGTTTGTAACCTTACTGTAAATTTTTAACGAGCTTATTTGATTCGACTTTATATCACTTTGAATAATAAAATAAAAATTTTGAATCATGAAATAGTTTTATTTTATATTAGCGTGCTTTTCTAGAAAAACTGTAAATAGCATGTATAAGATCGAAATATGTAAAATTGAGCAAATGTAGTGTTTAATTCTCAAAAGTTTTCTCTGCCATGTAATTCTGAGAAAGAAAATTTTTGTTGCAAAATGCTCTCAGTGTTGATACAACGATAGTGCAACAGGGTTATTACCACAAGGATAGCAGCAAAAGACACATGAAATATAAATAAAACAAGAAAGTTTTGTTGTTGAAATGGTCCCAGCAGTAATTAGATCCTAACCCTCGCAAAATTCTGTGGTCATAAGGCATAACACCATAAGTGTGTTTTTTAAATTTTACAGGAGAGCACTTGAGTTGCGCTATTTTTCCTTTAATGTCTCGTAAGCCACTGAACCGATATTCATAAAATTTTGACACAATATGAAATCTGATATGAAGATTTCAATTATGATAATAACTCGAATTCGACAAAACTCGAGTTGTGTTATTATAGCTTGTGACCAAAGAATTGTGTAAATGTCTTATTTTTAAAAATTAAATTTTTCTCAAATGAAATTGAAATTGTATTTAATTTTTTTTCTACCCAATAATTATTTACTTAATTAATGAAGATTTAAAAACATAAAAGGTTTTTTCCAAATCGGTTTCATACTAACATATATCTATGATTTGATAACATATATAAAACGTTTACACAGATGTGTCGCACTGTATATGGAAAAATATACCATATTATAATTAAAAACAAATTTTAAATTTGTAAGAATTGAACTTATTTTTTCGTGAATTTTCAAAATAAATTTGTGGGATGTGAACCTTGTCCACGAGTGACTGCGTGCTTGCTGACACACCAGACAACTAGGCTATGGCGTCATGAATTTCGGCATCTACTATTTAGGAGTTTTGTTTTCTAAGCGATGCAAGTAAGACTACTAAAACACCCACTTACAAACTCACACATACTATGAAACCTAACACGTCACCGACGTGACATTTGATTCTAATTTCTATCAATTCATTCCACTATAAATTTTCCTGCAGCCCCTAGTAAAGATGTTATCACATCAAAAAATTGTTTTAGTAGTTGGCTAATATACACAGCACAGTGTGCTTATACTAAGCAAGTCCACAGCTAGTGATGATTCGACACAAGTAATCACTCGATACTTTTTATTCGCTTCAAGTACTTTTTTTACTCGATGCTATCCCATAAGTATTTTACTTGGTATAGGGAAAAAGGATCAGTATCCGATACTCGATACTTTTGGAAAATATTTATTTAAAAAACTGAAATATTGCTATGCAATATTTAAAATTGAAGATCGTTTTACAATATTTTACAGCAGTCAATAATAATATATTTCAAAATGCTACTCCAGAATTATTCAATATTTAATAATATTCAAAATATTTCAGTCCCAATATGAATGAATATGCAATATGAAATGTATGAAAATATTAGAGTACAGTATTGAAGTTCTAGAAAATATTGCCAGCCATGCATGTAGAACATAATGTTTATTGAAAACTTTTCATTAAAATAAAATATTTTTAACAAGCTTTACTCTGTAGATTAGTTTTCCTTCTATTATAATATAACGTCTTTTCTATATTATTCACGTGTTTCCAGTGGAAATATCGAAAAACTCGTGTTGAGTAGTATAAACTGTAGGCTCAACCATTTGGTAGCACAATGGGCCGTTCTGGCTTGGATGTTCTCCTCGACAGCCACTTAAAAAATGTGTATTTTGTCTCTTTAAACGAGTGCTTAATATATGTAGATATGGTTTTCGATACTTTTTTCCGATATTTTCGGTAGCATCGATACTTTTATTCGCTACAAGTAATGAGTAAAAGTATCGATACTATGTGAGTATCGAATCAACACTATCCACAGCATGTGCTCTCTTTGTGAAATTTCTAATTAACCCTCTCAAGAGAATGTGTACTTCCCGTGGTAGGAAAAAATCCAGATGCTGATTTTCGTGTTTAGGAGCCCCCAAATAATCAAAAAATACTATTCATGAATTTTTAGATGTCCAGGTTTAGACGTACGCGATTTACACATATTTGTACAAAAAAACGTTCAAGGAGCTTTTTAAAATACTCCGACTTACACATAATGTGTCTCTATCGACAGAGGAAGGTTCTATCTACATAAGAAATTTGTTTTTTACACATCTTTTTATTATTTAGTATTTTTAATCATTTTTGGAAATTGGCTACACAAAAAAAAGTGAAGTTGTCCCATAAAAGTCACAATAGTTTCGACGGTTATGTTTCGATTGTAACAAAATAAATTTGAAACGATAGGGGAAAAAACAACAATTGAATGCAATACCATATTTGAAAATCGGATGATGAACTGCTGAATCTTTTAACTCGAATGCGATTTCAAATATATTCTTCAACGACAGGAAATATTTATTTATATATACATATGGATATATATAGTCTTACATTTTAGTGTTTTGAAAAAGCGCAATTGTTTACCACCCAACCGCCCGCCACCCAATTGGCTTCGCCCCTGCACCTATGTGTGTGTATGCGAATATCTCAAATTTGTATTCCAAAATGATTTGTGTTTCGAGGAAATGGAAGAGCAATTCGAAATGCTTGTATTCTGCTGATTCTATTTTTGAATTTTTGCAAATACCAATGTTTTTCATTCGAAACTACCTTGAAAAATAAAATTATTTCAGTACACTACAATTCATATACACATTTTAATACTAAGATATGTATCTATTCATGTTATGATACGTCACACGCACACACGTGAAATTTTGACTCAACTGACGCACGAAAAGCTAAAACAATTGATGGGCAAAATATATAAAATAATATGCGAAACAATTTTGAGGGTTTCAGTCGGTTTCGACCAATTTGTGAATACCCTACACCGAACGTTTAAATTTCTCAGTTACGGCAGATCTTTCAAGCGCTTCATACATGTGCGTAACTCAGGCTTCGGGGAATCAACAATATTTATGTTTTTTATTTGTTGTACTTTGGTTTGTTCGGAAGGCTTCATTGTATATTTAATACAAATTACCAAGTTCATTTATTTTTTCCCTAGGCTGTTCCCAAAACTATCAAAAACTTTGTTTATTCGGCCCAGAAAGGCAGACTTGACAGAATTTGACAGACTTGGTGTAGCGATAACAAAGAAAGAATATTTGTATACATATTTCGTTTGTGACAGATTTATTCAATACTTCATGAACTTTGCTCTTCGGTTTTTATTGTTTATTTTTGTTATTATTATTTGTGAACGTACGTTAAATTTCAATTGAGTTTCGCAGTCTAAATTACTTGAAAAAGGCATGTGTCCAAATTTAATTTCGCATTTACATATGAAATGAAATTCGTTTTGATGATTTCAATTATCTTTTGTTTTTCGCTTAGTTCTCAATATTATGTTTATTTTTATTGAAAGTAAATAAAAATTATTTTCGGATTTTTAAATTAAAATGAAAGTTTGTAGTAATCCATAAAATTTATATAAATTAAAATTTTCGTTGATATAACGGATGAGTAGGTAAATTTAAATATGGTGCACAGTGTAATGAGGAGGGCAAAATTAGGAAAAGACAAAGTTGAAATTATAATAATATTTTAATACATAATCTTAGAAGGAATTTTGGAAACTATTATTATTTTTTTTTTTTATCATGCGATTTACAAGCATTTTTTAGATTATCTCTGGATAAGTCATATTTTAGTGTTCAAAGGAATTTTTATTATTAAACCATTTTTTTTTTACAATTCCTGCATATATTGGGTTCTAGAGCTCCACCCAATAATATAATGAACATATATAATAAGAAGTTATTTTGACGGCAGATGTTGGGGCATTATTAGTTTTTACGTTTTACTTAGATTCATAATGGGATAATATATTCTAAGGGAGTAACATTTGATGAAATAAATTGAGTTTAAATAAACGAAAACGTGTAGTTACACACTAAAGGAGGGAAACGTATTTTTTTTATTTTTCGCTGTTTTCCCAAAAAAAACATCGTATCCGGACTTAGGCAACTGAGTGCCCGGACTTAGGAAAAACTGTTTTTGGTGTCCAGACTTAGGGCATTTTTAGCGTTTTGCATGACCTTGCCATCAACGATATGTAGTTTTAACAAGACAGTGCCACTAGTCACACAGCACGCATCACAATCGATTTATTGAAAGGCAAATTCGGTGAACGTGTTATCTCGAGAAATGGACCGGTGGAATTGCCGCCTCATTCATGCGATCTAACGCCATTGGATTTCTTGATGGGGCTATATCAAGTCACTGGTATGCCAACAAGCTAGCAACTTTAGACGAGCTCAAAGACAATATCAAACATGAAATTGCCAACGTTCCGGTCGAAAGGTGTGCGAGAGTGGTGGAAAATTGGGTCCAAAGAATCGATCACTGTAAACAGGCTCGTGGTAGTCATATGACCGAAATCAAATTTCATTCATAAAATGTGATGCTTGCACTACACCCACAATAAATTTGAACTCAATATCTCAAAAAATGCTGTGTTTTATTAATAGATAAAATTGTTATGTCCCTAATGGAAAACCCTTTACAACCCCGATGAGCGACCTCTAAATATTGGATCTCTGAGCCCGTGCTCTCTGAAATTTCTTTTTACAACATAAATTGATGTTTTAGACAGAAACCACGCGAAAATCGCTCTACAAGAAATACAATATTTGGAGTAGTCTAATGGACATAGTTCAAAAAATCGATTTTTTTCATAAATCAGTTGCACATACATTCAAAATTATGCCGGAAAAATTTTAGGTCCGGAAATTGGGGTTAATGTGGAAGCGAATGAGCGCAACATGGTTCTCTCCTCCAGTTACATGCCATTCGAAATGAGTGAGCCACCTACCGAACACTGCTTTGATAATAGTATGCGATAAGAATGCTCACCACTCACAAGGGGGCAGCAAGGACATAAATAAAAGGGGTGAGTCAATCTTTGAATTTATTCCTTCGTTAGCTCTTATTGCCTCTGTTGCACAAAATAAGAGCTAACCAACCCAATTTTTATAATAAAATCAGGGAAGAAATTCTAGATCTCGCCTTCACGAATAATATAGTAATGAACTAGGCAACGTCAGCAATTGGAAGGTGTCACCTAATGATTCTTGCTTGGGATATTCTTCGATATTGATTTTCAACACGAAGCAAAGATATTTAGAAATCCGGCTAAAACAGACTGGGCAGCTTTTTATTAAGTGAAACTTCTTTAGCGAGGGTAAATCGAAAATTTTGCAACGGAAATGGCGTTGTTTTGCACTCATACGAAAATAAGAAACGAAGTTTTGCTGTTGTTAGTGTTTAGCGAACGAAGTGATATAGGAATCGGCTAAATAAGTCGACTTCTCGCAGTTTTATCTTAGGTTCTTTAGTGAGAGAGCCGACATCTTTGCTTTTTTGCATATAACTGAACTTTCTTCTTATGTCCCAACGGTCCCAATTGTCAGCAGCTCGCCTGAGGAGTATAAGGCAGTACTTGTTGTTTTTGTTTTGTTAACGAACACTTGCAGCCGAAAAGCAATCGTTTTCGAATCAAACGACGACAAGATCACCGTAATTTAAAATAACAAAACTGCTGACGCAAAGATTTCGTGAGAGGTCTTGTGAAGCATTTCGAAAAGAAGAGAAGAATGTTGTAGAGCAGGGCAGTGGAAAAAAGTGAACGAACTGCTGACGCAAAGATCTCATGAGAGGTCTTTCGAAGCAGCGTAAAACGGAGTGCTTTTTTCCAATGACATGCAATGTTAAAAACGTAATGGTGTGTCATACGGAGACGAAGCGCCTACAGCTGACTTGTCAGCACTCCGAATGGCCTTTTGGAGTGCTTTTTCCCGTTGGGGTGTTATATACGTGTACTACGTCATTTCGTGCGCGGCAAAAAGTATTGAAAAAGTAATATGGGAAATAATTCGTTAAAAATGGAAGATAATGCTTCAACTAGAGTAAATTAATCACTCATGTCGTTTATAGAAACTGGAAACACAGAATAAGAGGTTACTTTCAATAAATGTTTTCTAATAATTTTCAAATAAACAACAAAGTTTCACCTCTACCGTGAGTGCCTGCACACATACAGTTTTTTAATTAAATAAATATGTTGATTATTTTTTGAGCATTCGATTATTATTAGTATTATGTTTTTGTTTGAAATGCAAATTTTGAGAAGAAAAAGTTGTCAAATGGTGAAGAAAGTGCTGCAAAAAAAGTGGCCCTTTTAGAAAAAATCAAACAAATTTGATGAATACCGCCCTCTATCAATAAATAGTGTGTTGTTTTGCATTGAACCAAAAAAATGAACTAGCTTTGGATTTGGTTCATTTGTTGTTTTTTTCTTCTTTTTTTTGGCTGTTACTCAAAGTGGATCAGTGGAAAGGTAAGAAATCCGGTTACAGAGTTCCTCGCCGACACTACTTCTATTGACTCCGCAGTCAACCTTATAACCCGGAAAATAAATAAGGCCATTCCCAAATTCTATCTTATCTCTAGATATTGCAAATCCTTCAAAAATGTTTGGTGGACTAGCGAGCTCAAAAAGCGTAGAACAGAGGTCAGAAGTCTGCCTCGTAAAATCAAGAGAACAAAAAAATAGAAGATTGGACCGTTTATAGGTCCAAAATAAATTCTTACACAAAGGATGTTAGGCCAGCCAAGCGGGAATCCTGGGCTAGTTTCTCTTGAGAATACGAGAAAGACAGCCGTATGATTGCGCCGTATCCTCTATTGGACAGATTCTAGTCAGGAGACCCTTTCAATTTTAATTGAGACATACTTTCCTGATTGTACAGAACCCATTTTAATTTCAGTTACCAATCAAGAACACTGTGAATTAGAATCCCAAGCGGTAAAGTCGTTCAAACCGTACAAAAGTGGTGTACCGGACGATATCATGCGTTTAAAAGTAATTCTTCACATTTCCCCCCTAAGCGTCCACTCCTAAAGAAATTGTATGACCATCATACACATATGGAAAGATAACGCGGTTATTATCAGCGATGGCCTTCAGTTCTACACTGACGGGGTCCAGAGTTTTTTGCAGTTTCCATGCAAAAATTAACATTTGGTTCAAGAAAAAATTATATATTTCTTAGAGCTCATACTAAAAAAACTAAACACCTCTAGCAATACAATCCATCAGCATCTATCAAAATATCATATAAAACAACATCAAGTACTTAAATTGTAGATAACAATAAATTTACCACTTCGACATCGCTAAAATCGCTTTCTAACAAAATTTTGACTTTGGAGTGCTATATCATCTGGTAAAATAAATTATGGGGAGAACAGCATACCATATAACAGAATTTTCTATGATATTACAAGAACCAAATAAGCCCATTTTTACTGACAAAAAAATTTGCTTGAGTTTTTTCAGTGCGTCCTTTAAAGCTCATTAATGATTTAATGCTCTTAAGGAAATAAGCAACACCCATGTGAAACTTAGCTGGGTTCCCGGACATAGCAATTCAGAACCTCCTCTATTTAGAGAGAAAACCATCTCTAATTCTAGTCGAGTACTCACAGGCTTTTGTGCTATTGGCTTTAAGAATTGGAATCGCAGCAACCAACTACTGCAGAAGCTGTGAAGGCGAAGGAGAAAATGAGACCTCTTTAAGAGACAGACTCTTTACGGAACTAGAGAATCTAGTGGAGATCCACCAACACACCTTGTAAGGCTCATCAGGAGTATTTTTCAGTTGAGTGTTGCCAGGATGGAGGAGAGGATGTTTGAAGAGATTTGTTTAATCTCTATGTAGTGCAATCGACTTAAGTCATTCAACAGAAGGATTCAACAATTGTAATTTGAATTTGATATAGAAGTATTTTTAATTTATTTTCAAGTTTAATTTTGTAATCTGATATACATTGTTTGACAATAACTTACGAATGTGCGTATAATAATGGTAATTTATTACAATGCAATGGAATAAAAATGGTCTATAAAATTTTCTAAAGTTTTTTTAGGTAATTTTTAATAGTTTTTAGAGGAATTTTATTGGAACTTTTTTAAATGTTTTTAGGTCAACCAAATCCGAGCCCTGATTATGACCTTTTGTGGTCCCAACTGCTATGGGGAATACTTTTCCCGAAAACATCATAATAGGTTTCGTGTCCGTTTACCCAGTAAAATCATATATAAAAGAATGATCTTATAAAACACCACAAATATGGTAGTGGGCAGCAGTTGTCCAAGTATATTTTATTTTTGCTTTCATAGTAATCAACTTTCTCTTAGAGAAAAAGTTTAAATAACACTATTTTCACACTGGTCCCACATATATCAAAATTATGGGCCTTGGGTCTGATACAAGAAATATGATTCCGAACCGGTCGGAATCAGCGACCTTGAATTCCCATTAAAAAGTTATTCATTGGCCATTTGAAATTTAATGTTGCACTGTTATTAAAAATTTTCTACTTGTTTTAATTAATTTCACTTTTACAGCTGACTAATTTCTAGTTATTTAGTAATTTCCAACAATTTAGCTATTCGCGCACTTCTGAAATGAGGCAATACAATTTCTTGTTAGTTTAATAAGTGCCACATTTAAGTTAATATTCACACAGGGCCTAATATAAGTACATAAGTAAAGTAATTTCAGTGAACTTCCAATCACTTTCATGCTGAATTGTTTACATGGTCAATGTTTCAAAAATATTTTCTGCTATTAAAATCATTATCTTTATGTGCGTCAAGTCAAGAAAAGTCTAGTTAACCTGATTTTATTTTGTAAACTGATTTTACTTTTTTTTGCCAGCAAAAAAAAAGAAGAATTTCAACGCACCTTATTTTACAGTTTGTTTACAAAATGTACAATAAATGACCTTAATCTATCCTTTTTATTAGCTTCCTATTGCTTTCCCTCTTACATACTGATTTATTGACCTTTTTCAACAACGCCGATACATTGTATGCCACAGTGTGTGTGACGTCAAAATCACAATCAACACCTTGATAGACATTCCCACATTTTATTACATTTATTGTACATACGAAAAACTAATACCCTCCAACCGTATTAATAATACTAATACTAATTTCAAACTACATTCACGAATATGCTTAACGTTAACGTAATTTATTTAGAATGTCATAAATTGTGAATGAGAAATAATTAAATTCAATAAATATTTACAATTTGGTAAACAACAATAAGACTAGAAACAAAATCTCTTTTTATACTACATTTTTTATAACATACATACATTACGTACTTAAAAGATAAAAATACTTTTTCATGCGAAAAATGCACCACTGAGAATGAGTTCGATTTTTTCGAAGACAAAGCAAATACATAAACCAGCAACAATAATGGTTTGTGAATGAAAGTTGAAACAATTATTGTGAACAGTCAAAGTCTATTATAATTCAATTTTCTATTCATTTAATTATGTATAACAGTTAGTGGTGTTACACGTACAGATGGCGCTGTAATCTAATGCTATCTAAATTTAAAATTTTCAAAAAAAAAAAGTTTTTGTGTGCCTTGTTATTTTAGCTTTCACTGTGAAAAAAGGTTTACATTTATTTCGACATAGTCTTCCTTGCCTACACTTAGGCAGAAAACAAAATTATTATTTTAGCCTACACTATGGAGGAATAATAACACTTAGCGACAAAGTTGAAGTTTGTGAATGGGAATGGGATGAAACCAAAAACAAATCAAAGCTGACGTCTTCCATGATAAACCCTCCAAGAGATTTTTCTAGTTTAGTGCGTAGTTTTTTGTTATTCACAGTTAAAGTTGATGAATTTAGATCACAGTCTAACTACAAAAAATTAGTAAAAATTTAATAATTATTCTGTTTTTGAGGTCGAGGAATTCATTTTTAATGTTTTTTTTTTGCATAGGACCTACGCTAGAGGGCGCTGTCATACAACTTTTTCTATTTTTTATATATTTTCTTAGAAAAAGTGATATTTTTATTGTTTTTGAGGCTCAGAAATTTATTTTTGATGTCCGTTTTATTCTAAAATATACACAGTGTCGGACAAAACTAAAGCACCAACTCTTCCTTGTCAACATTTAGTTTAATAAAATTTAAAAATATGCAAGTATACACATATTTTCTTTTTTTTGTTTTATGAATTTAGTATATTTATGCACTTGTTGAAACAAAATTACATTCAAAACGGGGTAACGTTTTTCTTTTTTTTTATTAACATTGAGCAATATGCCTAAACCTGTCGCGACAAAACTAAAGCACATAATCTTTTTCGCTTTCAATTAGAATCAATTGTTAAAAATAAACAACAACAACCATCTTTAAACTAGAAACCCGTTATTTTGGAAATAAAAAGCAGGTTTTAAAGAAATTGGAAGCGTGTATAAGTTGTTGGTTATCATTCACCGTTCGCATTTCAAAATTTCGCATCCCAGAATTGTTGGAAATAAGTATTCTGGACAATTTATAGAAAATATTCTAAGTGGATTTAATAAAGCTGAATCAGTGACATGTGTTGTAAAAAAATTTTGTATTCGCCATTACGTTAATTCCCGAGTTATAAGCCATTTTCACGCTTCCCATTTTTTATATACTAAATATGGAGGTGGCAGACCGCGGGGCACAACCAAACGTGAGGATCAGGCCATCATTCGGTTTATAAAAAAAGATCCTTTTATATCTTGGAAATAAATTTCGTTTAAACATTTCATACAGGTTTATCCAACGACGAGCTGTGGAGGGTGGCTTAGCAACATACCAAAGCGTAAAAAAGCCATTTATTTCTCGAAAGAATCGACAGGCAAGGCTCGAATTTGTAGCCGCGCACTTTAGCTGGGGTACTGCCAAATGAAAGACCGTGCTCTTTACTGATGAATCTATATTTAACACGAAAGGTTGCGAAGGATTAAAGCTAGTGTGCAGACCAAAAGGGCTACAATGAAATCCGCGTTATTTTAAAAGCACCGTATAATACGGGGGGAGGCAACGTAGTGCTCTGGTGATTTTTTTCAGCCATGGAATCGGTTCAATTCATAAAATAGGACGTATAACGAACCGTCTGATGCGCAAAGATATTCCCCAGAATGTTGTGTTACCTTATACTGAGGAAGATCTGCTGTTAATGCAAGTCTACCAGCACGATGACGATCCCAGCACGATGCGTAAAAGAGTGGTTTTTTGCCAATAAGATCAGCATTTTATAGTGGCCCACCCATTCATTCAATCTCAATCCCAAAAAATGTTTAGGAAATTATAGATCGTAAAATTCAGCGCATAAGGGATAAAAACAAGAATTCCATTTTCTACTAATCGGAGATTGCATGGAATAACATTTCTGTGGGCGTTTTGAGCTCTAAAAAATAATGGATACGCTACAAAATAGTGGAGAAATCGAACTTTTCTATCAATATATTCCTTATGTGCTTTAGTTTTGTCGCGCAAGTTTTATGCATTTTGTTACTTTTGAGTTAATATTTTTATTTTATGTGATAAATAATATTATATTTCTTATATTTTATTATAACGAGTGTATATTCTTTCTACATTCATAAAAAAAATTTGAGTTCAAGCATCTTTTGCAATATTACTGAACAAAATGCAAACAAGGAAGAATCCGTGCTTTAGTTTTGTCCGACACTGTATCTATTGTTGTTACTAAGCATATTTTGTTCAATACATTACTCCTGCAAGAATAACATTTTTATGAGAAAATAGCATTTTTATAAGAAAAAATGACTGTTTTATAAGAAAAATATTATTTTTAATTAAAAGAATCATATTTTCTTTCTACAAATATAAAAAATAATAGGAAAAATTACATTTTTATTAAAAAATTAAAATTACTTATAGGAAAATCTTATTTTTTTTTAATTAAAATATCATATTTTTATTTTTAAAGGCGTTATTGATTTTTTTTTCAAATTTTAAAAATTCAAAAAAAGAATTTATGAAAAAATTTATCAAAAATGAAATGATTTTGAACACTACTTTTTCTGTTTTTTTCTATCCGGTATATTTTCATTATCACAACCGTTAATGCTCCTGTCATCAGTACCACTGCCAATTTGGTCCGTTTAAGCCATTGAAACGAATTACTTTTTTTTCTTTGTAACAAACGTAAATGTATCATCGTTCATAGATTTTTTTTTGAAATTTTTATAATTTAAAAAAATAGGAAGTAGAATGAAAATTAAATTAATTAAATAATGCAATTCTTGCTGTAGTAATGTACTAAAAATAACAAAATATGCTTTGTAACATTTTGAAATAAAACGGACATCGAAAATAAATTTCTGAGCCTCAAAAACAATAAAAATATCGTTTTTCCTATGAAAATATATAAAAAATAGAAAAAGTTGTATGACTATGCAAAAAAAAAAAACATTAAAAATTAATTCCTCGACCCCAAAAGCAGAATATTTAAAAGAAATAATCATATTTTATCAAATTTTTACTAATTTTTTCTAATTAGACAGCACTCTAAATTCATCAACTTTAACTGTGAATAAAAAAAAATTACGCACTAAGCTAGAAAAATCCCTTGTAAGGTTTGTTATGGAAGACGTCAGCTTTAATTTGGTTTTGGTTTCATCCCATTCCCATTTTGGTTGTTGCACTGTGTAATTAATTGTCAAGTAATTTTGACCCATGTACAGTGTGACAGTAGTAGTGAAAAAAATATAGTAATTTGGAAATATTAAAATTTACTATGCTCAGAACTTTTTTGGCAAGAATATTTTAAATTCTACTACTTTCAAAAAATAACATCTCCAAACAAAAGAGTAATTTCTTTCAAAATTAAAGTTTGAAATACATAATACAAGTTTAAAATACATAAATACATTTACCATCATAAAAGAGGAACATGAGTAGTAGGAATTTTGAAAAAATCATTGATCGAGAGAAATAAACTTTCAATATTTGTTTTAGAACATTTGATTAATCGAAGATGTCACCGCATTATTATATTTTTTCTTTTATTCTATTATTATTTTGATTGCCTGATGAAAACCGATGCAGTTGATCTTTAAATTAGTTTTGGCTGAGAGAAATTTTCCAAAGAATATTAAAAATAGCATGTTGCTGGTAGGAATGGTAGTAATGGATGCAGTAATAAACCTAAATCTATCTTGGAATAGAGTTGATGCTGACACAATACGAAGGTGTTGAAAAATGCTAAAAACTATTTTGAAGAAATTTCTGATCTGGAAGAAGATATCCTCTCAGTATTTTATGGGAAAATACCAATACTGAAGGTATCAATACTGCCATACTTTAGTTGCTTCTATGACATTGTCTTAACACAAATATCGTCGTGACTGTCATGTTTTGTCTGTTAAACGAAAGAAAACAAAAATTATGAATTACAAAAATAAATTCATAAAATTACATAAAATGGATAAAAAGTCGATCTTGATAGTGCTTTCGATGATAATTGTATAAATGCAATTTACAAGAAAAAGAAATTAGAATTACAAAGAAGTTGCTTTTTAATAGGAGTTCACAATTTCAAAAAAATTGGCTGTGCAAATTAAGGTGGCACCCCCAGTTGTGGCACGAAAAAATGGGAATTTTTTCAAGTAAACCACTAAAGCTTTTCATAAAATAAATAAATAAATAGAAATGACATATATTGATCTTAACTTTAACCAATTTTTATAAAAAATATTTAAAACTTTATAAGTAATGAACGATTCCGCGGACGTCTTACTGGAAAACATGTTTTGGGGTGAGCAACATTTTGCAAATCTGGATCATCCGAAATGCAAAAATGAACGGGGTTTACTTTCATCGTAAAACTATCTAGTGATTGATCGAAGGGTTTGAAAAAATATACATATTTAAAAAAATGGCGACCTGTCAAAGTTAAAAGTTAGATTTTCACTAAAAAAAAATAATGGTTTTTCAGCTGCATAAAAATAGTTTTGAATTACTACATTATTCTGTAATAAAAGAGTATATTAAATTTGAAAATAATCGGTTCAGTTGTTGTTGAGAAAAACGCGTTTAAGGTTTCAACTTACTTTAATGTCTAGAAAAATTGTTGTTTTTTTGGCAATCACAAAGATTTATCAATTTTCCCCGTATCAAGTTAAAAATTTTTAGACACATTTTTGAAAACATATACTTTAAGAAAATGCAAAAAGAAAAATTGGGTTTTTGAAAATTAGAACTGGGGGTGCCCCCTTAATAATTTATGGAAACAGTTGAAGAGTTCCATAACAAAACGCAATAATTCCACTTTTTAAGCTCTTAGTTTGTATGACGTTATCAAATTCATGTTGAAATGTTGAAAACTATGTGACCATTCTTTGACAATTTCATACATTCCTTGATGCGTTTTAGGTTATAGGTTCCTAATAGTGCTTTTGAATGCTCTAGTTCTGGTCTGTGTTCCCAGTATAATTTCCTCTGATTTTCTTCGTTCCTTTACCTATTCCGCAGAATGGCTCCGAACCTACGAGGGAAAAACTGAAGTAATTTGTAGCACTTCACAAATAACAACGATGGGAGAAGCAGCAGTAGACAGTATAAATGTCGGGTAAAGAAGAAATGGTCCAATACAGGGGACAAATAAAAAAAAATTTTGTCTTCTCTTATCTAAAAAAGTTTATATCATTTCGCAGAAACGCTGATAATCAAAGTGAAACGTGTTAAAGTACAATATATATTTGGACAATAGTACATAAAAAAAAACATAAAAAGAAGTACGCTTTCGAAATGTGAGATGAGATACTTTACTAGACAGGTAATATGTTGAAGACTTGGAAAATGCAATTAATAAAACTTCACCCAAAAGCGCACATCTATGAGCTTAACCAAAATTGATGAAATTTCATGCAGACTTATAATTTGGTCTAATCAAGAAAAAAAAATAGAAAAATAACCCCTTCTCCTATTTTCTAATTACACCATTTTTTCTAATTTTTTGATATCGATTCATTGAATTTTTTTTATTAGGTAGTGTCTATTTAGTTATTGCCAATATAATCAAAGGGATTTTTCAGAAAAATGTAAAAATGTGCATTACTTAGGCCCTGCGTTATATATTCGTAACACAAATATTTGAATACATTCAAAGTTCGATAACGTAAACATCCACTAACGTCAACAAATTTTTTCTTCTATTGACTATGTTAAAACCTGAACAAAGACTGAAAATTCTAAAATGTGAACAAGATTCATGATTTCAATTATTTCGGGAATATCCTAGATATACTTACTACTACTTCTATATGAGTTTGTATAAAAAAAAGATTTTTCCAACAATCCCAAACTTGAACAATCTTTTAAAGAACACCCGCGTTTTTTATTAGTTCACGGTTTCGAGCGTTGACTGTCTATATTATGGGTATTCATATGTTGATGCGAAAGTGCATCAACACGTGCTCTTTTGCACTAACGTGTGAGTGTTATAATGCATCTTACGAAATTAACTTTTTTTGTATTAAACATAGGTGATAACTATTTGCCGAAACGGCAATCTGCTGTTTATCAATTCGCAATCGTACTCTGTCGCAATTACGCATTGAGTCGAAGCGGTGCGTAATTTGAAGAATACTGAATAGATTTTTTGGCAAACTTTCAATATAAACAAATAGTAAGCGAAAATGAGTTTGGAAACACATTTATAAAAAATATAGGATCATAAAATGCCAGAATTAAAAAGATTTATTCGCTTTTATTTTATTTTTTTAACATTATTAGCTGAAAAATCGGCATAAAAAAAAGAAATTTGCCACTACTTCTAGCAAAAATCTATTAAAATGTACGACATGAAGTAATTTATAAAATGCCAATACTAACTTAAATTTTGCTTATTTGCTGGAAAAGCATTTTTTGTACGAAATCTGTAGAAAAAGATTAAATAGATAAAAGAGAATTGTAGAAAAGTAGTATAAACTGCCAAATTTGGAAGAAATTTGCAAAAAATTTTTCGATGCGAATCCGCAACATCTGCGATTTTGACGCATCGTTTTTTTCGAACATTCACAGTTAACCTCTTTTGTCGTCCAGAAAACGCAAACTGCTGCGTTTTCATGCCAACAATTAACAAAATAAAAAAGAAGAAGTGAACAAAAAGGAAACAAACAAATTATTCTAATATTGATATTTAATTTAATAGTTAATTGAACTGGTAAAAATCTCTAAAAAAATCTCTATATGTGGCAGAAAGAAATGAAAATCCTCTGCTGCGATTTCAATGTAAAGAAATCGTAACAGTGTGTGCCTCTTTGCGTTTTCAAAATTTTCAGCAGAGACGTATCGAAAATGGTGCGAATTAGCACCGATAATAGCTTTAAACCGCAAAAATACGACAAATTGTTAAAAACTATTTATTAAAAAAGAAAATCGAATGTTTAGGAATCATTTAAGATAATTCATGATTGACTCAATTTATTAATTATTTGATTAGCTTATGCTAGGGAATTCCCAACTAAAACGCTAGTAAAACTTCCTATCCATCCTAGTTTTCCTCACGAAGAACTATTTAAATACTAAATAAATTTACAAGCCTAGTTTATCTTTGACGCAGACTAACCACAGCCTCTTCCGAACTATGGAACAACTAAAATTTAATCCAGGCGGGTATGATTTAATTAAAAAAATAGTAAACCAGCATAAAAAACTGTTGTGTGTAAATCAAATTAGGGGAGGCGCGGATTTGCCACGAATTCGAAAAGGGGGGCGTAGGATGAGCACAGTTGAGAACCGCTGATCTAAATTATCAAAATCATGACTAGAGAATTCCATTCCGTCCACTTCTTCTTCTTCTTCATTTTCTCATTCTTCATTTTCTCATTCTTCATTTTCATATTCTTTTTATGATCGTATTAAAAAATATGTTTTCTCCACCAACATGTTTCGGCTAGTATTTCATCTGGAGCTCGTTTTCCTCTGTATCTGGACTCAAATGGCATCACAGTTTAATGATAGCGCTCTCGCTGCTCATCTGATTCTGTCGATAACTGTCGACTGAAGTAGTCCAAATGCTGATGAAGGAAAAAAATTTTTAGCGACATATGGACTTCAATTTTGGAAAAAGCATTCAACATTCTGTTCACAGATCCTTCATAATTGGGAGAACAATGTTTTCCTAAAAGCCCAACGATGTTTGCCTAAAAGCCCAACGATGATTTCATTGTCTACCAAAGCCCTGTAAAAGTATTCAGACTTTACTAATTTTCGAATATCAGGATCATTTAGAACGTCTAAAATATGTAACGAAAAGTTACAGTCCGAGACAAAGTCGAGAACTGTAATTGTTTCGTCGAAATTGGCATTGTAAATGACGCGTACATGGAAAATCTATTTAAATCATATTTAGTATTTCGTGGGATCCCCGCGAGATTTTATAATGGATTTTATATGACGCGACATGATTTCAACAAGGCTTTCCAGTGAGATGCAAGTTAGTTCCTGCCATGCTGATAAAGCTTTCTCCTATAATTCCTCAATAGTCTTTGTTGAATCCTTTTAGGCATACATTTTTCTTTTCACCATGGCCCACAAATTTTTTGTAAGATTTATATCAGGCGATCTGGTGCTGACACGAATATTAAGATGATTTTGCAGTATTTTTCCCATTTTACAATTTTGGAAGACTCCCAGCACCCAAGTTTGGACATATTCGGTAACCGGGCAAGGAGGATGTTTTTATGCATGGTAAACCCAAAACGTGCTGCCGCTGCCACCAAAGTATGGCTAATTGATAACAGGAATAACTGTTGGACACGCCGCCATAATGGCCAAACATAAATCTGATAGAAAATTTGTGGGCCATGGTGGAAAGAAAAATGTATGCCTAAAAGGATTCAATAAAATGAAGATTTTGTTGGTTTTTTATGCTGGTAGTTTTGAGTATCAAAACGTTGTACTTTGTTTTTACATATTTTTGTTTAAAACTAATAAAATGTATGAATATTATGTTTTATGAATTTTTGTGAACACTTTTGTCCGCTACTGTACATAGATCGGATACATCCGACAAAAATGGATTTATAAGTAAAAATTGGGGTATATGAAAAACCCCAAGATGGCCTGAGACTCGAAAAATTCGAAAAATAATAAAAACATATCGAGCTAACTTTTACAAACCCAACGAGGGTTTTGCTATTGGATAGGAATATTAAAAAAAAAAAAAATAGTCCGGTGCGGTTAAATTTTAGGTGTCGCACAGTGTTATAATCGAATTATAATCATAGTCAAGTAAATTTTTTCCACCAATGGCTTAGCACAGCCAAAACCCCAAACGTCACATTTTCGCAACGCATCGTAAGTACTTAATGGGGGTTGGTTAAATAAAAACGTATTTAAAATTTTTTTTTACATCCACACTTAAAAGCTAAAATTGAATATTAAAACAATTTTTTTGTCTTCGTAGATAGCAACATTGTTAAACAGAAAAAATCAAACTTATTTATTATAAAATCACTTATTTACTTCAATGGAAAACAAAAAAAAGTTAAATTTATTCATTACTATAATTTTAACATATTGCATTATTAAATGCAGTCAACGCAAATTTCTTTGCTGTGCTTTTATCATGTAACGGGATAACTGGTCACCCCTGTTGCCTTTTTAAGTTCAAGAGGTTATATGCACTTGTGTTGGCCGAAAATATCGAAAAATTTTTTTATTGTATTTTCTCAAAGCACATCCTCTTAAGAAAATATTTTCCAAATTTCATGGAGATCTGAACACTTGAGCCAAAGTTACAGCTGTCAACAACGCGCTAATTCTGATTACAGGTAATAGTAGTGCCGAAAGTTTAAACGCGATTATCTCGAAATGTTGTTTTTCAAAAAGTTCCATTGCGATTTCTCAAGAACCATTTCACCAATCGATCTGAATTTTTACTGGCTAGTTTATTTATAGCTGTAAAAGCCTCTTAGTGCACGAATGGAACAAAACCTCATTTGGAACAAAACCAAATTTCTAGACCCTCAAAAATCAAGAATTTTAAAAAAATCATCACCATTTTTGTACAAATGTAAATTTCACAAAGTCCTTCTTTCACTTAGAGCGTGACAATAAAAACTAAAATATGTTCTGTTTTTTTCATTTCAGATAAACCATTCGTTATTTATCGTTCTTACGGCGAGGGGTGACGAAAAAAGATGTTTTGGCACAACGGCCGTATCGTCTCCAGACGTCAAAATTTTTCGTTGGAAAAATTCATGAAATACGTTGTAACATCAAGAAATACTTAGATATACGGTAAAATTGGATCGCAAAAAAAAAAAATGAAAATATCCTTTTTCTCCGACAACAAGTGTATATAAGCCCTTAAGATACTTGATTTTGAGTAGCTGTAGCACCCGTAATAGCTTTTTTTGCTTTTTCTTAGTTGAAGTATATTTGGTACAAACAATTTCTTAGGTCTCAGTAAATTGCAGTTCCGATCGTAAAACCAGACATAACTCTCCATATACAAGTTCATTATTTTTATAAAATCTACCATAAATAAAAAATTTACTAATCTAGAATAAAATTACAATTGAACTCATATAACTAGATGATTTTTATTTTTGTAACACACAAAAGTACTACGTGTACAAAAAATAGCAAATTCATTCAGTTGTAAGCTATGTGCATAATAGTGTCACATGAAAATGTTCATCTTTCAGTATTGAAACTCTAGATTTTTATTACAGCAAATATTGAGGGTAAAAAAAAAGGATTTTTAAGGCAAAAATTCAATATTTTTGGGCTAACCTTTAATTACTTACGCTTTGTGAATATCCGAGGGGTTCAACAAAAGGCGAGCGATGAACTAGAAAAAAATTTTAATGCGACCTTAAAAATAAAAAGTCTTACCATGAATTAAAGCAATTATGGAAACCTGAAGCAACAAATATATTGTTTAAATTTAGAACACATATTAAAAAAAAATCTGAATCAGTTGTTGATTTCACCAACAAAAATAAAAATATTTTTACCTTACAAAAAATATTAAAAAATATCTTTTGTTTCCTTGCATACATAAGTTAAAACTCAATATAAATTATATAGTTAACTTGAAGTACCGATCATCTTTCAGATTTTCATACACACATACTACAACAAACGAAGGAAGAAGGACCGAGCACAATAAAAAGAGGCAGCTGAAACTCTTCCGCATCTAAAAAACAAAGAGCAACAACAATCGCATACCCTTACTAAAGCAAATTCAAAATCGAAATTGAGGGGAAACTACGCGATGCCAAAAGGGTACACAACCTTTTTGTCTGAGTAAGAAGTTCGTTATCCTTGCAAATGCAGCACAACAATAGCGAAGTTGACGCAAGAATGATATTGCACCCGATTTTTGGAAAATGCAATGGGTGATGACGATGATGAAAATCAAAAATATCGTTTGCGCACTGAAGACCTCGACAATGATGGAATAAAAAACATTATTTGATGAAGGGGTGCGTCCGTCTCTTATTAAATAAAAAAGTGAGAATCGAAATTGAAAAAAACACAAATTGTATAAAACTACATAAGTATAGACATATAGACTTCAATTAATTCAGAATAAAAATAAAAGAAATATTTATCTATTCTTACAGCAGTTCAATATGAACGAAGAACAAACTTCTATATATTTACTTATAACCTGGTATAAAGAAATGATAACGTCGGAAAAATTAAACGGCAATGTCGTCGTGCTTACCAAATTCAAGTTATTATACAGATATTCGCCATTTTGGTATTTGTTTTGATCAGGTAAATCGACAAGGTAGAAACTCGACATTGTCTCGGCTTTGGTTAAGTATGTATCCACTAGTGATGTAAATATCAAACACTGGCATTCGCAAATGCGGATACGAATGTAGAAGAAAAATTTTACTGAGAAAAATATTCAAAATTAAATTTTATATTAAAAATAAATATTTTCAGATTCTTTAAAAAAAAAATATTTGGATCAATTTAAAATATGTATAAAAATTATGTTAAATGCTATATATATGCATAGATATGTATATGCAAGGAATGAACCAGAATCAATATAACGTTCCGGTCATGGCTCAATAATAAGGTTATAACAGCCTACAAAAACAAAATCGGCCGTATATTTTGTTTTTGTATGCAGGGTTGGAAACCCCTTTCTTGACATAAGAATTAGACGAATAATTTGGGAAGAAGAAGAGAGCTATGCTGGTGACATAACCTTATTATTAAGCCATGGTTCCGGTTTCGGTTTTGTCAAGTGTTTCACTCTCAGTTACGGGTTCGTTCTTTAACATTTATTCGGTTTTCGGTTTCGTTCCGGTTATGGTTTTGGAGGAAAGTGATCAATAACAACTAGTAATTTTGATTGGTTGGCAAACATTTTTTCACAATATTGAAATTAACCCATTAAGGATGAGAGGGAACCGAAGTAGATAGATCAAGAAAATAACTTGAGAAAATAATTGTTTTTGAACCCTCACCGGTCCTTTGTATACACGCGCACACAAATCGTGTTTATTCTTTAAGGAAAATTATGGAAAATTTCAAAAACAGCTTCATTTGTGGAAAAAATCAACACACTATGTTTACTAGATGGCGCTGGTTTTCACAATGGCCGCAATGGAGAAAATCCCTAATCGGTTCTTATTGTGTACGCACATATACAAAAAATCATAAGTTTTTTCTTTGGGTACTATTATTTTTTGTTATGTATTGTAATTCTTAGTATCGTGGAATATTCCATAATATTTCGTCCCCAACATCAATACTCTATTTGTTCTATATGTACCAATAATAGTGCATAAAATACTTTTTTTTACAATATTTTGCGGTATTTTTTCACATAATTTTTTTCTTATTATATAGCTAATGCTGTACAAGCAAGTCATAAAGCCCATATGGACATATGGCATAATACTCTGGGGTTGTGCCAGCAAAACCTGTATAGAAGTAATCCAGCGTTTCCAGAACAAAGTACTCAGAAGTATAGTTAATGCGTCTTGGTACGTTAGAACCGAGGATCTACATCGCGATCTAGGTATCAATACGGTCGCCAAAGAAATATTAAATTTCGCATGTTCTCATAAAAAGAGACTTCAGTGCCATGTAAACGAAGAAGCTTCAAAACTCCTTTATACATCAGGGCTAACACGACGACTTAAGCGAAAAAAAACCCTGCAATTTAGTCAGGCGCCAGTAAACGCAAATGTGGCCATCCTCTGGACTCACATTAGTATTCTCTTAGATTAAGTATTAAATGAATTTGAGTAAAATTGCTTGTTAATAACTTAATTTTCTAGTCGCAGTAATAAAACGTCTCTGTTATATGTTAAGTATAGAACGTTAATAAATAAAAAAAAATTATATTTTCTGTGTAAAACCAAGTTTTTTTATCAAGGATTGTCAACAGTCCTATTCTATATTTTCTTATCTTACTATTAATTTGTACATTATCCCATCGTTCAGTTGCCTTTTTTTTAGAAATATTAAATTTCTATTGAAAAGAAAAAAACCAATGGTAAAATAAATAAATAACAGTTCAATATTCAAAATTATCATCTGTTAATCGCTTCCGTATAGCTCTGGCTGATATTTTCAAATTGTAAACTAAATTGTAAACATTTGCTCAGCTTAATCAAGCACCTGTCTTCAGCTGGAGACGTTTCAAGTGATTTTGTGTGTGGCGACTTGTGAAAAGAACTGAATTTGCCAAGTGAAAAAGCTGGCACTTTCCACGAAATTTGATTTAAAACTTAATGGGGGCTGTTGAAAATCAAAGTATCGATTGCGATTAAATTCATATTCTGTGGGTTATAAAAAAAAGTATTGGTCGTAGAAAAAAATCGAACAATTAAAGGTCGCATTTTTGTGTTTTGCTTCATTTTCGAGTAATCGTTTTCACCGATTTCAAAAACTGTATTTCGAGAAAAACGCGTGTAAAAGCTTAAAAACGGTTTATATGTCGTGCGTAGTGTCGCACATTTGGTTTTGTAACTTTAAGAGTTTTTATCCGCTCAACTTGAAATTTGGAGAAAATATTTAAAATAGTTGCAAAAAAATGCAAAGCTTTTAAAATTACAAACTGTGTTCTTCACATAATTAAAATGGGCCAACAGTCAACAGCTTGTCATAACAATTTACATTAGAGGAGGCTTTTCATTGTCCGGCGAAGGGTATAGTGGCAAAGAAATTTTAATATTTAGCTATTTTGTATTTCCATAAATCGATGATTGAAGCTTGCTTGTGTACTTAAGTACCACGATTCTAAATTTAAATTCATGAAATAAACAGTTCAATAGCACTCTAAATATTATTTTGAAATACTCGACTTCCAATCCCGATCCCGATCTAACTGCAAAAACAGGAGGCACATAAAACATTACGTAAGGATGATGGCAAATGCAATCACGATCGTTTCAAAAAGAGATGCGAGTGACATGTGAGTTTTTTATATTTATGTTTCCGCCGAATCGAAAGAGGATAAAGGTGCAGCCAGATACGGTAACTTGAAAAACATATATACATGTACAAAACAACAAAACGCATTAGGAAAGGATTTCGTTTATTGTTGTGGAAGGACATGAGTGCGTTTAGTGTGTGCATGTATCTGTGTGTTCGCAGGAGAACACAAAGCACAAAAAAGGATATTGCACAAGAGCAACCCGTTTTTATGATGTTTTTGCTGAATTTAATTTTTTACATTTTTCAAAAAGGAGGAAGGGATGATTTTTACGTTTCACCCCTTTGCATAAAAAAACAAGGAAATGAAATGAGTTTTTTATTCTTTCGGTGAGTTAAAAAATTTTCAAAATTTAATTCTCAGTGCCGTAGTAGTAAAAAGTGCTTCGTCAATCAAACATATCCAAAACGAGTCGAAAAATTGTTCAAAACTTTTAGCGGAAATAAAAAATTTAAGATTTCTACAACTGACATTTCGAATGTCAAAACTCTGATTCTCACGTGTATTATTGCCGAATTTAACGAAACGCAAATGATTTTTACGATTGTGCGCATTTTGAAATTTAAAGTGTAAAAGAAAAGAAAAAGAACGCTTAAAAATTAACCTAAAATGTTTTGTTGATTACACAAAAACCGCCAAAAAATTTACGCACCAGAATATTAAGAAGCATTTGTTGCCCAAAAATCAGAGCACATAAACTATAGTTTATTAGTAATATCTTCCAAATAGTAAAAATAGTAAAAATCGCACATTTTTTATTTTTTTAATTGGCAACTGAAGGTAAATATGTATTTGATTTTTTTTTATTGCCGATTTGGCTACATACATTAGTTATGTCATTTCCAGAAAAACGTTCCAATACTTTGAAAACTATAAGATTTTTTGGGTTTGCTGCAAACAAAACTTTAAAATTGAAAATGAATTAACTGAAGGAAAAATTTGTTCACACAAACTCTCACTTGTACACACACATACACACATATGCACTCATATAAATGTGCTTCAATTTTAAAGTTCTCCTTTTGCATTTGCATGGGGGTATATAGATTTTTTAGTGATGGCCGCCATATTGCAAACGCCTTTAATTTGTTCGCTTTAAATCTTGCACCGCTTCGCATAGAAATGCAAATTCTGTAAATTTAGCAAACCTTTTGTTTGAAAGTCTAATTAGAAAAGGGAAACGCAATGCTGAGAAAATGTTAAAACAGTGACGATGTCGGAAAACAACTGGAAAGTTGGCCAAACAGTGCAAATAATTGGAAAAAATTTAAAGGGACATATCGCGTATGTGGGTTTGACGAATTTTTCACCTGGTAAATGGATAGGTGTGGTGCTGCAAGAGGAGAGAGGAAAAAACAATGGCACCATCAAAGGTATCTGCTACTTCAAGTGCGCTCCTAAATACGGTCTATTTGTGCGACCAACACAACTGATTGAAATGGACTCAACACCAATATCTACGATTGCAGCAGCAACAGCTGCTGTCACTGTGAATACACAAAAACCCGAAGAAGATGCTGCAACTTCGCAAATGCAACTTCGAAATGATGATGAGCCTACATGCTCTGCAAGCATTTTGAAAACCACTAAAATTAGTCAACCTAAACAACCTAAACAGTTTCTCTCTTCCAGTAATCACCAATTTTTGCCCCTGCAGACTGCTGTTGCCAGTACCAGTAATGCAGCAGTAAGTACGAGTGCTAGTGCATCTTCAACAGATCAATGTTCGATGTCGTGTGCGGCTTTGCCTTTAGCACCAAAACGAAGTAAAACCAGCGTTAGTCCATCTGAGTCATTTTGTTGCGCCAAACGTGCATCGTTCATTGAAACGGAATTTTTAGAAATTTTGCGGCCTCAATTTACTCCAGGTCATCCTATTCGTTCGCCTTCATTTTGCACCAGTACGTTGGGAATTAGTGAGCGACAGAAAGAAGAGCGAAAGGAGCAAGAAACAAGAATCTTGAATCTGACAGAAGAATTAGATGATTTGAAAAAGCAAAAAGCTGAAGACAAACGAAGATTGCATGAGCTTGAGAAAGTCAGATTGCAAAATGAGCAATTATTGGAATTTAAATCACAAATAATGGAGCAGCATTGCTTGCTGCAGCGTGAATTGCAACGAACGCGACAGGACTTGCGAGAAGCGAACGATTCCAAGAGTAAGTACATGCGTGAATTGGATGAGGTGGCTGAAGGTATTGAAATTTTAACGCTGGACAAGGAAATGGCCGAAGAGCGTGCAGAAACTATGCAAATCGAGCTGGAAATGGCGCAGGAACGTATTGAAGAACTCATTTTGGACGTTGAGATTCTCCGCGCCGAAAACGAAGAAACGTTGCAGGTTAGAGATGGACGCAAGGACGATAACCTGCCCACCGCTGGAGAGTTAAAAAAACTGGAACAATATAATCAGCGCTTGAAAGAAACAGTTGTAAGACTACGCGATGTGCTAACTCAGGAGAAACAAAATCTGCAAAAGGCCTCCAAGGAACTGGAGACAAAACACTCCGAAATCGCTGAATTGAAAAAAACTAAAGAAATGCTCTCCAAACGTGCCGATGTGATGGAGATGCACATAATTGATTTGAAAGAACAGGTAGATGCTGCATTAGGCGCCGAATCTATGGTTTTTTCCCTAGCCGAAGTTAAACTAGAACTTGAAGATCGCGTAAAGTTGCTCGAAGAGGAAGTTGCCGAATTGGAAGCATTGGAAGAGATCCAAGCTCAATTAATTGAGGGCAATCAGGAATTAGAAATTGATTTGCGTGAAGAAATCGATGTACTAAACACGTCCATCAAAGCATTGCAAAGGGAAAAGGATGACGCCATGGAAACCATATATGACCGTGATACCACCATAATGAAATTTAGAGAGCTCGTGAAGACACTTAAAGACCCAGCGATAACATCGACGTCGGAAGACTTCAGCACTATATCCAATCAAGAAGATACACAGAGTATAGACTTTAATCATGTATTTTCCGTGACGAAAGCATATGGGCGTGCAATCGATGTTCAATTGAGCGGCGTTGAGTTAAAACTCAGCAAAATTCATGTAGATTATCTGCTTGCTTTCGTACCCGAAGATTTCTTACTACGCGGCGGCGAACATGATATCATATTGGTCCTACTTTTACTGCAACGCATTCGCGAAAAGGTCGACATAGTTTGCAATGCTATTAACGAGAAGTTCCCTTCTTCGTGTGAATTCGTTAAAGATGCTATATTCGAAGGATTCTCAGTGCATCGTTTTGCATTTCGTTCCAAATGCGTATATTTCTTGCGAAACTTAAAATTAGTATTGGAGCAAATAAGTTTTATGCTAAACCATTGCGAGTACGAAGTGTGCACACATGCGGCGATCTACCGCAGCGAAATGGAGGCTCAAGAAAAGAATATTGACGAAATGCTGCGTCTACTCAAAACTGGTTTATTAGACGAGAATTCGCCGATCGATACAATCGAACGAACTTTGAGCTTCTTCAATACGCTACATACTAATCTCACCTCATCACAAGATTTAACTGAGCTAATTGATGAGCATCAATTGTACATGGCATTAATGGAAGTATACGATGTGGGGTTCGATTGCATTAATACCAATGCGAGCATATTGCATACTATCATACAATTAGGCGATGAAGATACGGATTCCTTTTATTCCATGCAATTTCTTATGGAGAACATGAACAACTTCAAGCAGAGAATGAAAAAACTGCATCGCAAATTGCCATCTACATGCAATAGTACTGATTTCAGTGGAATGCAGGACCGTGACCGCTTGAAACGCATCCATACAACCAACGGTTACTTGGGACGATTGATAAACATTCTTGCCTCTTCAGCGAAACAAGCTACTAAAGAAATATCCATTGCCAAGGAAGAATTTTGTAGCGATATAGCAATAGATCATGAAAAGCTTTGGAAAATTATTATACTTAATTGTACCAAGATGAACCCTGAGGAGCATCAATCACCGTTATCACTATTTCAATATTGCATTGAACTATTGGACACACAGATAAACGAGTTCTTCAAATTTGCATCTCAGACTGAAAATGTAAGGAACACAAATATCAACACAATGTTTGTGCGCTCCTCCGCTACCACCCTATTTCAGCGGTCCACACAAGTTAAGCAACACTTCGAGGACCTCAAAACACTAAACCAATCATTGACAGAACGTGAAAGGGAAATAAAAACTTTAAAGTACGTGGCAAAAATGAAACAGAATGAGTTCTCTGAAATGCAAATTCGCAAAGAAATGGCTGAGCGTTATTCGTTGAAATTGCAAAAGGAACATTATCAAGCAATTGAATATATTTCGGAATATATTGAAAATATTGAGAACGAAATCAGGTGCAAAGAGGTGGCAATTACGCAATGCTTCACTACATGGGCAGACAAACTAACAAAGCTGGAACAAAGTTACAGCGCATTGGAAAAAAAATTGCTAACAAATTGCCAAGCAAACAATACAACTTCAAACCAATCCACCAGGGAAATTATTATGCTAAACGATTGTTTGCGCAAAGAGAGAACCGAGCGCACGAAACTTCAGTCGGAGAATTTGAAAACTAGATTTAAAAAATTCCAACCGATTTTTGTGCCACATACAAACACCAATCAAAATATCCGAAAACTCGACCAGGAACTGCGAAATTTAAAAAATGAATGGATCCTATCGCATATCGCCATAAGCTCAAACTCCTCAAAAGTTGACCACACACATACGAATATTAAACGTAAGTCGGATACGCTGTTCAAGCATATCATCAACACATATTTTGATTCCAACCCATATCGAGCAATACCCAGCGATTTTGCTAGATTTAGTACGAATGAAATGCGCGAGGTGTTTAAACCTCAAAAACCTTATTAGTTTTACTAAAACAAATTAAAAATATTGTGATTCCTTCATTTTATTAATATAATGTTTTAAACATATATACATGCATACATACATAAATAACTATTATATACAAAGCCATAAGAAAATTTAATAAATATAATTTGCAGTTGCATTTAAACTTACGACTTGCCACTTCATTGCTCCATTTTGTTTTTAGTATTGAGAGATAGATCAACCCTTGTGTTATTGTTATGATCAGAAATGACCAACACCACCAACCCTTAGCCGTAGCAGATGTAACAATGTCTGTTGCAGACTACAGTGGTCAAATGCACTTTCCAACTGGAGGGCACTCGTACAACTGAAGGGCGTCAACTAAATATTCAAAAGGTCATTCAAAGACCAATAGCATGCAGTTTTCTTTTACATATAGTATATATTAAGTATATATTTCGAGGATCCAGAATCTTGAAAACCACTGATACAATTTTTACACTTGAAGAATACTTTTTCAAGTGCCCGTCAAAGGCATATAAATTTTACTGTTGTTTATGGAAAAGAAAATATAAACCGCTAATATGGCCCAAGACAGTTTTTTTCTACCAAGATTTGACAATTAATGTTACGTTGAAGTACTGCTAAATAATGGAAAGATTAAAATTCGTATCCTTTTTTCTAAGGGTTTGAAGTGCGTGGCATAGCGCGCTAGCTGATCCAGGGATATTTTTAGATCCAGAAATACACTGAAACATTGTTCTGCCTTTAATTCAGGTGGTTCAATATAATTAATTATTACAATGAAATTCTATAATTATCATTGAAAAAGTATTTTTGAACATATATTTGTGATATACACATGTATGTTAAACAAATGCACGATACCTTATTTAGAACATCAAGTGAAATGTTGGATATTTAAGATGATTTTAACATGACACACAACCCAATTTTCGGGAGCACAATAAAAGAATACATGAAATATTCTGTCTATATAAATAAAACTGGTCCCGAAAATCGAACAGCGTGGAGAGGCAGACGCTGTCGAGCCCATTTATGATTGATGATTTATCACTACTCTATTTTACAATAAAACAAATAAATTCTTAAAAACTAACTAATGAACAACAAACACCAGAATTTTTGTTTCCAGTTAATATTGATGAAAGAAAAATGAATGTCTAGTCCATTTTTTGATTAGTTTTTGAGTTTAGCAGTTAGAAAAGCGAAAGGTTGCCCTGAGGCGGCCTTGCGGGTTTGAGGCAAATAATAAAGATATATTTGGCAATTCACAAGGAGTCTTATTTGGTGTCCTCTCATTTGTCATAAATTCTCTCAATTTCCATACAAATTTATACGAAATTATGATTATACGACAGAGACTTAGAAATATTTTTTTTAGATTTTTATAAAAAAGTAAATATGCGCGATAATTTTTCGTCATAAAAATAACTATAAGCAACAATCGTGTGATCGCAGAAAGTGCGAACTGACCACATATTTTGTGTTTATTCTTTCTTTCGGTTTGTCAATTAATTTAAAAAAAAATTAATTAAAATAGAGTGATGACTCCCTTAGACCGGCCTTACCGGTTAGAGGGTTAAATTCTTTATACGTATGTATGTATGGATGCGATTGGCGTACTTGAAAAAGATGTCTAGTACGTAGTACAAAACACACTGGATTACATTTTTGCACACATCACGATTCTCAAAACAGTAATCGGAAACAAATAGTTCTTAAAAATAATAAAACCGAAGACAGCCTACTCCAAACTTTCTTCGAAATTTAACAACATGATCTAAATTTTTTTGTAGATATATACAAAGTATAGACAAAGAAATTTTTAGGATTTAATTGTTCAAGAACACATTAAATTAAAACTTTTGTACTTTACTGCCGTTGAACGTTGCAACTTCATTTTGCAGCGAAGACGAGGGCATGGTTGTAGAGATGTAGTTTTGCAAACGTAGTGGCTTTTAAATATTATGAAAACGGTACAACTTATGCTTTTGTTGTTGCTTTCTTTCTCTAACTACTCAAGTACGCCAATCGCATCCGTACATACATATGAGTTTATAGCTCATTTCGCATTTAAGTACGCGTTTGACCATCACTGCTTTAAGCGAACAATGAGATAAAAGTGGACAATGATAACGAGGATGAAAAAATTACGAAAAAATAAATTAATTAAGAAAAAAAAATTTTTAAAACAATTTAAAAAGACCATAGCAGTCAATGCCACTGCATAATAGTTTATATGTACAACTATATTATATGTATAAACTTTTAAAATAAATAAATAATAAATAAAAAAGAAAAAAAAAAAAATTTTTTTCTAAATGGATGTTTTGATGAAAAAAAAAATATGAACTGCATTTTTAATTTTTTTTTTTTTAATTTTAATAATTTTTATAATAAAAAAAAAATTGTGACGTAGCAGAGCATTTTGCACCGCGGATTCGGACTCAGCGATCCTCCATTACCAAATGCACTTGTCCCGTCTCTGCTCTTCTTCAAAAGTTTGCATTTGCTGAACAGTGTTATTTTTCTTATTTTAATTCATTTTGCTCTTCAATTATTTTGAAGCCATAGTTGATCAAATCCAAAAATTTAGTGTTTTTATGTAATAGGCCAAAAAAAACAAAGTTCTAACTTTTACTAAGCTTTCCAAATGTTTTTGAATTTTTCGATTTTTTTTTTGAGTTATTAACGATGAAGTTTTGTGCAGTCAACAATGATTTCTCCTGCATGGTCCAACAGAAATCAATGGTTTTGGGGTCAAAAGTTTCGTAGTGGGCACATGCTATAATATTATTTTTTTTTTTTTTTGCAACGGCAAAGATGATAATTTAAGTTCAACAATTCTAAAAATACAAGATGCATTCCCTAAGGCGGGGGCGGATACAAGGGGGGAACAAGGGGAAATTTCCCCTCCTAAAAGATTTTCAAACACTTAAAAATTTAATAACTTAAACACCTTCATAATAAGTTATTGTTGTTTTTAGTTATGACGATTTATTTTGAATAATCTTGCTCATTAAACCACATTCCTTCTTTATGGAATTGTGCTGAAATAATAATGATACCATACCAAATAATATAATAATAATATTGATAATCATACCAAATAAACCTAAAAACTCAGTGTCCTCATATAGACCTATAAGATTGCTGGCAATATTCTCGAAAATATTCGAAGTAGTAGATTGCTAATAATACAAGAAAATAAGAATATAGTTCCGAATCTCCAATCGTCATAAGCACGAGACTCCTGAGCAATATCATCAATATTATCACTGACTTTCTGGAACGCAAAAAATATTACTCTATCATATTTTTGGGCATTCAAGAAGCGTTCAAAAAAATTTGCCATCAATGGCTGTTATACGAATTAAAAAATTTACTTCCAGCTCCATTTTATTTGGTTTTAAAGTTCTATCATTCTATGTCAAAGTAAATGATAAAACATTAGCCAAATGTCAAGTGAATGCCGGAGTACCACAGGGCAGTGTTGTGGGTCCTGCTGTTTATTCGATTTTTACCTGCGACTTGCCTGAAACTGATGGTGTTACTATAGCTACTTATCCAGACAATACTGCCATTTTAGCGTCAAATTAATCTCCAACAGAAGCTGCTAATCTAGTTCAGAAACAACGACGTTCAACAATGGTTATTTCGTGTATGAGTGCTTGACTGGAGTTTCATCTGCCTCAGGCTCGATTCCCAGATGGGGTTAAATTCTTAAAAAATGTCCAAATGGATTGTTCTAATAAAATGTATCATTTATGATTTAGTTCTTAAATACGTGACTCAAGTACCAGTTCAACGGGTTCTATTCTCAGGTAGAGAATTTAATTCATCAAAAAAAAAAAAACAAAATTATAGGTTTCGGGTTGATATAAAGAAAATCCCAGATGAAAAGAGAAAATTTGAATACAGGGTAGGAATAAGCGACCTTAAATTATTCTTAAAATTCTACTAATTCTCGACCCATTATAAACCAATCTAAAACCGAAAACTGAATAAATGTTATATTGTTATATTTTCCATGTTCCTTTACCTTGGAAATAGATCATAGAAATGTGAAATGCTTTGCTACAAAAACAGAGTTTCCCCAAAATGCGTAACGTACCAGTAAGTTTTCTCATGGTGTTTTGCTTCATATGGAGAATTTTTATTTTTTTATTCCCCCCCAAAAATGTTTCCTGTATTCACCACTGTCTAAGGTAACCCTATTTTCATGTCCACTGCAAATCTTTTCAAACCAAAAACCAATAATTTCTATTGAGTCATTCAGTTCAAAACAAAATTGCACTTTCTTTGATGAAGGACTTTTCTAAAAAAAAAATAATCGGTTTTCTGTGTGTGGTTCACTGGTAAAAATGTTGCGCTATAATGAAATTCTATTTCAAAAATCTAAGTTTGACTATTGACAATAATTCTGTGGAAAAAATGAAAATCAGCGCAACTCGTCTTAAGTTGGAAAATATTTTATCATATATTTTAGCTGGTGCGATTTTTAAAATAATTTTTGGAATTATATTAATCATGGTCTTTAATTTAAACATAAATATACATAATATTTCTATTCAAAGCTATCAAACTCAGCTGACACGAAAAAAAAGTTAAGCTGTTATTCCTTTTTACTACCGAATTGTATACAAGAATCAAATTGCTGATGTTTTCAAAATGTGCTGGAAAGCCTGTTGGCTGTAACTCATGGTCGCCGCTCCATTTAAAAATTAATAGTAGACTTTGTTTTTAGTTCTTCCTCTTGAAATCTAGTCAGGTTAGGGGAATGTATTTTCTATCACTGACTATTAAAAAAAATTATGTTTAGCATCATTTTGTGCACTTTTTGTTGGTAAATGAATAAACTCGGTGAGACTTAGGACAGTCAGCTGTTGGGCTAAACGTGCTTATGGGTACAGTAAAGTTCTAAGTACAATACGAAAATTCATGCTCAGGGGAACAATACACACCTGTATTTCAAAATCCGATAAGAAAGGAAGAAACTTTCTAATAGAATATGATATAGGTACCTATTTTGGCGGATACTTTTCCTCATTGTCATCTCCTATATTCTCCAGGCTGCGTTGCCGGAAGGTGATAACAAACGGGATTTGAAGGGGAATGCATAGTTTTCTGAAATATCTTGACTAAGCTGATGATGTGTGCTTCCTTTCGCAACATTTTATAGACCTTGCTTAAATGATCAGAGCGTTGCAGCGCGAAGGCTTGAGGATAAATGCACAAAAAGAAAAAAATTTGAGCTTAGGCTAAAATTCGCCAATCGTCGAAGCGGCAGGGCAGCAAATCGAAGTTGTGCACTGGTTCTGCTATCTCGGGTCTATTGTTACTGTTGACGGTGGATCTGAACTCGACATCAAAAACATAATAAACAAAGCTAAAGCAGTCTTCGGAATGCTGTCCAGGGTCGTACGCAGCAACTTAATTAGCTTGAAAACCAAATTGAAGCTTTTCGAGTCAAATGTGAAGTCAGTGCTTCTTTACGGTTGTTCGACGTGATCGAAGATGACCATTGCTACCACTAGAGCGATACAATCTTTCATTAACTGATGCCTGCGCAATATACTCCAAATTCATTGGCCAATACCATCTCGAATGAGGTGTTGTATCGAGCGACCGGCCGGACTGGCTTAAGCACCATTATCGGTAGGCGGAAATGGCAATGGATAGGCCATATGCGTAGAAAGCGAAATACCAACATCGTTCACCAGGCGCTTACCTGCAAAACCGTCTGACGCATCCATGAGGAAATCGGGCTGACCAAGAACGACGTAGAGGAGATTCGTGGAGTCGGAAATGACATCGCTTGGACGTAACTGGTCACAGCTAGGGACTTTTGCCGCAAATCGAGTGAGATGCAGATCTGGTTTAGTTGACGCTCTGTGCCCCATTAGGAAACTTAGGAACTCAAGGTTTAACCAAAATTTCCAACTAGGCGAGTTTTTAACCCATCTCGTTCAAATTTGGTGTTGGTAACTATTACCCAATAAGACTAAACTTTGTGCAAGTTTAAGCCCGATCGATTTAAAAATTGTAACTTCCGTCAACTACATACATATCATTTAAAAGAGTAAATGAGTATTATATGCTTAGTAAAGTGGATGTATACATTTTTTAATTGATTTATAATTTAATAATATTTAAAGAGCAAAAGATAACTTATGTAGTATACCGAATTTTCCATGAAAATAAATCCATGCCAAATATGCCCCCAATTCAAAAATTTAGAAAACGCCAGATGGATACTCTTTGGCTAAGTAAGGTACATAGGCGTCAGTAATTGCACTCCCATCATCCTATGAGAAAACAAATAAATATAATTCCCGTATTTTAGACATCTAAGAGTGATCGCATTTGCTAGTTGTAGTCAGAGGTCTATTTAATGGTATTAGGACCTAATACCGTTATAATTATATTTACCTGAGAATTTTTACGTTTATGGATGAATGTGTTATATGAAAAGCTTTATACAATAATTTGATTAAACATCGTTTCTGGAGGATGTAATATGTAATGTGTCAACTTGCCGCATCAATGTACATATGTATGTATACCTGCAATACCTACAGTACATTATTTTTCATACCTTAATGCGGCTGTTAATGGACAAAAATGGAAATTATGTAAAAACGACACATACTTCTGTGCATGCATACCCATTTGCCTTTTCAACCCTCCACAAACTGAAATTCCACGTCTGCATTAGGTTCGTTTTCTCGGTTACACAGTAAGGGGTACTTACTCGTACCTGTAGTGTAATAATAAAAATGGAACGAATATGTGGCAAATCAAATCGTTGAACAAGCGGCGAGATAAAATCCATTTTCTGCACATATATTTTTTGAATATTTAATTTTCAATTAAGTATTTTGAATAGCAGTTACATGGAAAATGCATTTCGTGTCAGCAAATTAAATAAAGGAATTGGTAAACGAAATAAAAATTTCATATTTTTCTTACATCAAACCACGTGGAATGTTAATTGTTTATGACGAAATCAATTTTATCTCCACACATTCGTACTCCACATAATTTGGCTGCCTGTATGTGATTTTATGCATACATATATGTACCATAATCCTTATTAAAACTTATATAAATTTTTTTGCAAATCAATCAAAAGAATTCCTATACAACAAGGCAAAAATTGAAGCTTGACTTTACACATGCGTTGAATATTCCGATATTTGTTCTGGAAACGAAAAAAAAAATACTCTGTTTAATATTTATTTAAAAAACTTTTCGGGATATTAAAAAAAATGGACTGTTAGAATTCTATCAGTTGAGGGATAACTTATTAAAATACATGAAAAGATTTTGCAGACTTGTAAATATGTTTGAACTTTGAACCTTTATATCTCAGAAACTACAAAAGATATATAAAAATAATGTTTCAAAGTTCTTCAAGGACAATAATTTTGTTTGAAAATAATCATAGTTTATGAAACTTGATTCATTTTCATTACGAAGTTACAGTTAAATGATTATGAAAATATGGTATTTTTACGACTCCTAAACTAGAGCTGCGAAAAACGGTATTCAGTATTGAAATCAGCGTGCTAAATTCAACTCGAAATCAGAAAGTGTTTTTTTCTTTTGTTGGCCAGTGTAATCATTCGATATCATTCTTCTCATCGCTTGGAGACCCCACATCCTCTATCATTTTATCTTTAGATATTTTCTAGTTATTGAAAAATGGGTGGTGAACTGGAGGAATATAAGGCAGTAAGTCCATCATGCCACTTTTTTTTTGCTACTTTTACCGCTCTAAAGAATAAAAATAACAATTTTTTTATTTCAGTTGATTTTTTAATTTCAGCTTACAATATTCTTCGAAATTCTCCTTCTTCCCTTTCTTGTTGGTTAAATTTTCCCCTTGACACTGTTTTTTCCAACTGCAATGTAGATTTGAAGTCTTCCTGTGAATTTTAAAACTATTTTTTCTCCTAGCAGGGCGAATCGTTTAGTGCCCAGTCACTTGGATTGTAGTGTATCTTGTTTTTTTTTTTGCTGCAGACTCAATGTTTCCAAAGTCGAAATTTGTAATTTCCCATAAAAGAGTGATCAGACCCTAAAAATTTGTAGTCAATTGAATTATTAGGAACCGTTACCATTTTAAACCATGTTTATGCTAAAAACTGGTAGAAAAATGCAATAATAAATTTTGACAGCTGGGGACTATAAGGCCGTTGTGCCAAAACACCTTTTTTCATCCCCCCTCACTGTGTTCTCCCCGATAAATAAAAACGGTTTATGGGAAATTTAAAAAACCAGAACATGTTTTAATTTTCATCGTCACGCTCTTAGTGAACGAAGAACTTTATGAAATTTACATTTTTAAAAACATGGTGATGATTTTTTTAAAAATCTTGATTTTCGAGGGTGGAAATTTGGTTTTGGTAGTTAGAAAGTTTTGTTTCAAATAAAAATTCCTTCGTGCACTAAGGGGCTATTACAGTTAAAAATTAATCATTAAAAATTCAGATCGATTGGTGAAATGGTTCTTGAGAAACCTTTCTCACCGCAACGGAACTATTTGAAAAACAACATTTCGAGAAAATCCCGTTTAAGCTTTTGGCGCCATGTTAACGCGCTGTTTAAAGATGTAACTTTGGCTCTATTGCTCAGATCTCTATGTAATTTAGATTCGATTTTTTCGGCCAACACAAGTGTATATCACCCCTTAAAAATAAAAACCGGTGTTTGGTATTATTTTCAGAAAGACAGTGAAATAATTGAAAATGTTTCGCATAATGTATTTAAGTTTTTGCAATTGTAATGTATTTGCCGTTGTTTTTTTGTTTGCATTCTTAGAATTTAATTCAATAAAAATAAAATTTGAATGTGTTTTGCTTAAATATTAGGACGTTGTGGTATTTCAGTATTTGGGCATAATGGCTTTGGACTTTAAGGCGACCCATAGCATAACGCCCAAAGTCATAAAGCCCAAAACAATAAATGTCAACACCTAAATTAAAAATAGAAATAGTTACAGTGCCCAAATGGAATGCCATTACTCCCGATTTATCCCCGTTGGGCGTTTTTTAATTTGGGCGTTGTGCAGTGCTTTGATCCCATACAACGACGGAGCAAAATTTGAAGAAGTGCTCTGATTTCAATGAAATTTGGAATGCAGTAAATTTTGGGTCACTAAACTCAAATCTGGAGTCAGTTTTAATAAGCCTGTTTGTGTTTCGCCACAAACTATGCTTAAAGTTACAATTCTCGTCATATTTGGCAAGCTATAGCGCGAGAATGAATTTTTATACTTTCCCATTACGAAAAGTACCTTCTAAAATTGAGGAAAATTCCAGAAGCATATTTTCACACATTTTCTAGATTTTCTGTTTCAAAGTTCGTCAATTTTCAGTTACCGGTTTTTCAAAAATACTTTAGAAACAATGAAGTTTTTAGCTTTTCAAATATCGACTGAAAATAACATCAGAAATTTTATTGATAAATTGTGTATACAAAACTGGAACTTTCGGCAGAATATCATTAAGAACTTAATTTCCAAATGTTTTCTACTCAACGGACTAAAAAACTAAAATTCAACATTTTGTGAAATATTTGTTGACTTTGAGCTGCTCTTGCACCCACACTAATTATTTTTTTCGGTTTAGATTAGATATGAACAATAGCTTACAAATTTTGACAAATTTGTACCTCGAAGAACTTTTTTGGACGTTATGGCTCGATATTTTGAATCCATATGTTTCAAAACAGTCCTTGCTGAAACTAACAGACTCTTTAAAGTAAAATACTTGTATTTCCCAAAAAATGAGCCTAGCGAAAAGGAGGGTACTTAGGTCCTTTATAATTCCGAACCTTTTTATGGCGTTTCATCGAATCGCACCCAAACAATAAAAAAAACTCTCAAAGGCAATTGGACTAGACTTATAGATCTCCGACAGGCTAAAAGAGTTATTAACCCAATCACCATTAACTCTAAACATATAATCGAATTAAATAGAATGGAAATTGGTATTAAGTATCACCTTTAGAATGTCCGGCTGCCGCAATGCATTATAGCCTGTCTACATGGTCAGAAATTTGGATTTATTTTTTAACCCAAGCCTCAGACTAAAGAACTTTTTAAACTTTTAAACAAAAAACAAACTGAGAGAAACCAGAAAACAGTTAGGAATTAAACCCAAAAGGCCAGAATCTAGAAGAAGTTACTTCAGAAGAGAGATACAGAAACATTTTGACATCTCAATGTCGATGAGCGAGTTTACTATAATGGCTACCTTGATGAATTGGTAAAATAAGGTGACCAAATTGCAAGCGACTATCTTTAGAAACATAAGAATGCACTCTGGTAACTTTAAAAACAAATTTGGTTTGTTTAGAACAAAATGCAAATTTGTGACAAAACCTTGGGAAGAAAGATACCATTATTTTTCTTTTAACATTGGAAGTAAAATCATTTTAGTTCAAATTACTCAGGGCAGCGAAGCGTCATAAGGTATAAGAATCCGTTTGATGTGTTTTATGCTGATGAAAAAAAAATAGTAAAATAAAAAACATATGACATAAAAACCAAAATTATTTAAATATAAATAGCTTAAAGTTTAAACAAAATTTTTAACCGTCTCAATACATGATTTATAAATTTATATTGTAGTTCGATCACAGTAATGGCTTTAGTTTGGAAGACCTCCTGCCAAGTGATGTTAATTACATGTACGCCAATTTCCAGTTAAATCAATTTTATGAAATTGTGATATATATATTTACACACTTATGCATAAACATATACCTACGCATACCACAAGTTAGATATGCAGGTAAATATGAAGATGCACTTGCGGATCCTAGGGGAGGTGGGGTTAAAACCATCCCCTTACCGATGAAAATCTTTCTCATAAATCTGTCAATTTTGATCGTTGGCCATGAATAAAAAAAATTTTAAGGAGACGAAGAAACTAAGTCCCCCTCCCCCCTAGAAAATGTCTGGATCCGCTATTGTGTAGATATGTATTACTTTTCCTAAAAGTGACGACAATTATCATGGCCGAATATTTGATGACAGATCCAATTTATTGCGTTACAGTGATTGACATTTGTTGACACGCTTTCAGCATTAAGACAACCCTTTTATCTAGTGATTTACATTACGTAAGACTCACACATAACGAGTGCAATAGAAATACATACTTATATTGAAACAAACTTGTTAGCTGATTTAAACAAACATTTAAATGCCTTTAAATTGTAAATTATCTCCCATTTATAAATTTAATATCCTAATTACTTTTTGACTTGAGAACATGCTACTTTTGTATTGTGCAATTCTTAACTTCGAATTGCATCACGCTTCTTTCTGGCTGACGTAAAATTGACAGTAACAACAAAAACAACAAACAAATGCAAAACTTACTTCCAAAGCAACTGCTAATTTCTTTAGAAATTGTTCTGAGCTGAATGAATGCTCAGTAACATTCCCAAGAGCAACGAGTTAACAAATGCCAAAATGTATCGAAGGCGACACTTAAAAATCTTAAGTTCAGTTCATTTTAGCTCCTCAACTCTTTACGGAATTGTATCGTTGAGAATGAAAAACGTCAGCTAATGATTTCGTTAAGTTTTTGTTTTGGAAATGTCTTCTGTGTGATATGTTGGTTGGCAGGAGAAATACTATGATATAACAATAGCATCCAAACCACTTACAGGTAAAAACCCTAATCCGTCGCTCTCAATGACAATTGGACTCATTTATAATTCATTATGTTAAAAGTCACTGCATTTGTACTGACATACGGATAAATTTGTAGTATGGTTTCGTCGAACTTTTATAATATGTATGTATATATACAGTGCCGGACAAAACTAAAGCACGAACTCTTCCTTGTCAACATTTAGTTATTTTTTTTACATATTTTTTTTGTTTTATAAATTTTGTTGAAACAAAATTACATTCAAAACTGGGTAACGTTTTTCTTTTTTTTTACTAACATTACGCAATATGCCTAAACCTGCCGCGACAAAACTAAAGCACATAATCTTTTTCGCTTTCAATTAGAATCAACAACAACCATCTTTAAACTAGAAACCCGTTATTTTGGAAATAAAAAGCAGGTTTTAAAGAAATTGGAAGCGTATATAAGTTGTTGGTTATCATTCACCGTTCGCATTTCAAAATTTCGCATCCCAGAATTGCTGGAAATAAGTATTCTGGACAATTTAGAGAAAATATTCTAAGTGGATTTAATAAAGCTGAATCAGTGACATGTGTTGTAAAAAAATTTTGTGTTCGCCATTACGTTAATTCCCGAGTTATAAGTCATTTTCGCGCTTCCCATTTTTTATATAGTAAATATGGAGGTGGCAGACCGCGGGGCACAACCAAACGTGAGGATCAGGCCATCATTCGGTTTATAAAAAAAGATCCTTTTATATCTTGGAAATAAATTTCGTTTAAACATTTCATACAGGTTTATCCAACGACGAGCTGTGGAGGGTGGCTTAGCAACATACCAAAGCGTAAAAAAGCCATTTATTTCTCGAAAGAATCGACAGGCAAGGCTCGAATTCGTAGCCGCGCACTTTAGCTGGGGTACTGCCAAATGAAAGACCGTGCTTTTTACTGATGAATCTATCTTTAACACGAAAGGTTGCGAATTATTAAAGCTAGTGTGCAGACCAAAAGGGCTACAATGAAATCCGCGTTATTTGAAAAGCACCATATAATACGGGGGGAGGCAACGTAGTGCTCTGGTGATTTTTTTCAGCCATGGAATTGGTTCAATTCATAAAATAGGAGGTATAATGAACCGTCTGATGTGCAAAGATATTCCCCAGAATGTTGTGTTACCTTATACTTCGTAAGATCTGCTGTTAATGCAAGTCTACCAGCACAATGACGATCCCAGCACGATGTTTAAAAGAGTGGTTTGTTGTCAACAAGATCAGTATTTTATAGTGGCCCACCCATTCACTCAATCTCAACCCCAAAAAATGTTTAGGAAATTATAGATCGTAAAATTCAGCGCATAAGGGATAAAAACAAGGATTCCATTTTCTACCAATCGTAGATTGCATGGAATAACATTTCTGTGGACGTTTTGAGCAATTTTATTGAGTCCATGCCACGTAAATGTAACAGCTCTGAAAAATAATGGATACGCTACAAAATAGTGAAGAAATCGAACTTCTCTATTAATATATTCCATATGTGCTTTAGTTTTGTCGCGCCATTTTTATGCATTTTGTTACTTTTGAGTTAATATTTTTATTTTATGTGATAAATAATATTATATTTCTTATATTTTATTATAACGAGTGTATATTCTTACTACATTCATAAAAAAAATTTCAGTCCAAGCATATTTTACAATATTACTGAACAAAATGCAAACAAGGAAGGATCCGTGCTTTAGTTTTGTCCAACACTGTATGTATTAATGTTTAAACAGTACGTATAAGACCAACAACAAAATATAGTGCGCATCCATTTGTACGCGTATCTAAAGCACATCATTTGGAAGCACTTTAAGAAACAAGTAGCAATTTACTACATGAATTTGGTCAGGCGGACTACATTTTGGACAAAGAATTACTTAACTAAAAAAGCGCTCACCATTATACTAGTAGCATGTCGCGGTGTCTTGAGTGCTTAAAAAAGTAAATAGAATATGACTTATCTTATACTATTATACGAGCAATATTTTTATATTTGTTTGTAAACGTGTGGCTCCAAAGATTTCGATGAAACTTACAATACAGCGGTTTAAGGGGACGAAAAATCGATTTAGCTAGGTCTGATTTCTGGGAAAATTTGTTTTCTCCGTGTTTTTACGCACAAAGCCAATTTAATACTTTATTATAAGAAATAAAAAATCAAAGAGAAATGAAACTTCATGAATGAAGTGGAAAAAATAATTAAATTTTTGTAAACATAAAAAGTAAATAAAATATTATAACTATTATGTCCTAGACTTTGAAATAACGAACTGTTATGTAGATTAGTAGTAATGAGAAAAACACAACAACAAATAAGTATACAGAACGGTAGTGGTAGTTTTCTTTCAATATCTCTATTCAGTGAAGATATTTAGAATCAAATCTGTAATTCTTGGTTATGATTTCAAATATTAGTAGCTTATATAGGATATTGAAAGATTAAGAACTATCACTAAGATCACTAATGAGGAATCGTGGCGGACTCCGAAATGGCCGTCTGATTTGCCCGTCTCGATGACTATACATACACGTTCTTTAAGCCTGTTACACATTATTTAATGAAGCACATACATGGAACAGTAGTCAAGACTTTGAAAAAATTAACAGCTAGATTTAATTATCCATAGTCTACATAACAAAATATTATAACGCCTCGTAGACTAGACGTCCAAGAACTTCAAAGTTTTAATTTCCAACCTCAAAATGTTACAATTAATATTCGACGTGATCCAGTTACGAATCAAGGAATTCAAGGAATCTTGGACACGCCCGATTCGTGCCGCTAAAGAAAGATGTTTTCGATTAATGTCTGAAGTTATAAACTCAAAACATTCGATAGGATTGTAAGCTTAACGGGAACATAACCAATTACGTCGAAATGTTAAGGATAGTGAGACGAGAAAAAAATGATTGGAGAAACAACGCCAACGTATGTCACAGCGTATAACCAACGAAAATAACGAACATGGTGAAGAACGATTTAAAGAACAAAGACATCGCACTGCAAGACATCTAAGAGCTTTGCAAGATAATGATTTACCAACCAATAGATGCGCTGTTAATCCAGTTGTGCAATATGAAAGCATGGATCGTTTTGAAATTGTATGTATCCACTGCGGAACTTTGCATTTTTCGGAGGAACGTGTTACTAATCGCATAGATCGAGATTCTTTTGGCGACTGTTATTTGCATGGTCGAATTGAACTAGAACCGCCTCGATTTCCAAACAACTTAGCGTGACTCTTTTTAGGATGAAGAATTCCACAAAGGAGTAAGAAACTTGAATGCATCATTTACTATAGCATCCTTTAATGTAGCTAACTGTAATTGTAATGTGGCTAACTGTAGGAAAAATGCCCTAGGTCAATATAAGACAATAAATAGCCATGACATTTATAGTTTTGTTGCTTGCGGCAAATTTAAATTTGAACGGCCACATCCTGATGATTCTCTTCATGATTTTGGTACGTAGAAAATAAACGTTGGGTTACAAATTTTCCCCGGTGCGCATCATCCGTAGTTTTTATTTCAGCCCTAGTTTCAAATGCATATGTCAGTATAGGCCTAACACAGATCTTATATATGCGCACTTTACCTTTAATGCCTATCTCAAGCCTTTTTTCAATGTGGAGCTTCCTATCCTCATTGCTCTCTGAAATACACATTGTATTTTATATTTATAATTAAAAATTTTGTCTTTGTATTAACTTACATGTAAAGTAGTTTTTTCTGGCTTTTGTACTACATTTTCCATTTAAACAATTAAAAAAGAAATTAATATAAACTAGATTTGTATTAAAATATTTACAAGGTAAGAAAACTTCGAAATGCCAAAGCTTATAATAGCTCTTAGGACATCTAAAATTAAAGAATTAAAGATTATGATCAATATATCCAAAGGAGTGCGTCGAAAGTCCTTCCGATGTGTATCTCTCAGCCACTGGGAATATGCTCGCACATACAAATCCATGTACAGTTACGGTCAAAATAATAGTAGTAACATAAGGAAGAATATCATATTACGCAAATAATATTTTTTAATTATGTATTCATATAATATTTAAATATTAACAATAGTTTGAAGTCGAATATATATGTTATGAAGATTTAATAAATTTTATCATAAAATTTTTTTGAAAAATACAGAAAATAAAAGACTCTCACAAACCAACACTTTGACGGTCAACAAAATAATAGTGCTTGTTATAGAAATAAGGAAAAGAACAATATTTTGAAAAAAGCTTTAATGTTTCTATTAAGTAATCTTAAAACATTAAAAAATGGTGCTATTTGGCTATACCACCTATGCATCATCGGAGCATTTTGATCAAGATCCATATGGATATAAAAATGTATGCCCACATAAACGCATTACAGTCATGTTATCAAACACTGAGTAGTATAATCCCAACAAAAGAATATTCCACCAGGATAACGTCATTCGAAGTAGAATTAAATCTGCAAAAACTCATTCCCTCAACAAAATCGGTGTTGTAAAGTGACCCACTCAAAAGGAAAAATTTTTGAAAACATTGGATGATTGGATTTAAAGAAACATGTCAACCATTTTGCAGAGACTGTAAACTCCAGTGATGACAAAATGGCTGACGACACCTGTAAGGAGATGCGGAGGCCTAGTTGACTATAAGTCTCGGCAATGTGTTGATATTTTAGCTAAAAATAAACATACTAATAAGCTTTGAGATTACTTAGTAGAAATATAAATGTTTTTGCAAAAATAATGTTCCTATCCCTATTTCCATATCAAGCACTAATATTTTTTTGACCGTCCAGTTCATGACCTGTGAGAGTTTTTTTTATTTTTTATATTTTTTTAAGTACTTTTAATATAAAAGAATTTTATGCATTAGATACTGAAGACTTTAAGGTGCTCTTTGAACTTAGACATAACATATATATTCGTATAAAAAATATTTTTTGTGTGATATGAAACTTTTTTCTTATGTCACTACTATTATTTTGACTGCAGCTGTATGTGCATATTTATTGTAAAATCTCAAGATGGAAATTTGTAAACAAAATTTATGTAAAAATCATCAATTGTCGTTGTAAAAATCATTTTTGAAAGAAAACATTTTGCATACCATTTCTTCTTTTATGGAACTACAACACATGGAAGGCCTAGACCGAGCTTTTTTTTTTTTTTTTGAATAAAACAGTTGTCTTTCTTTTATTAATATCCAACTCAAATGGAGGTGGCTTAACAGCCACAATACCCCCACCTCCTCCTTGGTCTTCTGGGCTGTAGTGCATTGGTTAATTGATTTTAAATTTTGTGCTTTATCTATCACCTTTTCAGATTCACGAACGGAATGTACTTTTTGTCACTTTCATAAAACAAATAGGAAATCCGGATTTTGTTGACAAAGAAAATATATATATATATATATATATAAATAATTAAATAACCAATTAACTATGCATTCAACTACCACTAAATTCATTTATTTAGTTACCTATCACTAAGAACATTAAGTTATAGTTAAAATTGTTTTAACTACAGCTAAGTGATAGTTGAAAAAAAATAGCCTTACTACCCCCCAGTTTGAAATGTTCATATATGTATGTAATTCGCTGATATCATTTTCCAATATAATTTATAAATGGAAACCTTTATACAGTTTGCAAAACTATAATTGGATAAAGCCAATGCTATGGCAGGAGGCGTTGCTTAGCTTAGAATTAAAAAATACTTTCAGGTATATAGTGGGGACTATATCTCAATTGCGCTTGCGGGTGGGTAAAAGTTTTCCTTTTTACTTCTGTAGGAATATATACCGCATCGCTGTTAGTTGCTACAATAAAAAGCCATTTTTGACTAATTAGGCCCAATAAATTGATAGGAAAGGGGACTGAGGAGAGGGAATGGATGGCTGTGAAAAATATTTTATTGGTCGACGAATAACTTTTCTTATTATCGCTAGGCTGTGAGTGTGAAACAAAAATGTTATTTGTGTATAAAAAATTTGTTACTCCCCCCAATGCACTCATCGTTGACAAGGGCGAAAAGAAAGGTTGATTTCACTTGATTTGTATTTCGCTTTCCATCGTCGAAATACGAATGATACACAAATACAAATAGAGCAAAACAGCAAAAATAGCAATACGAATGACAGACTACTGTGTTCGTATTGTATAGTAAACACTGGCGTTGGTTTTTGTTATTGTTGTCGTCGTAACAGTAGTGTTAATCTTCTTGCGCGATTACACGCCATCAGGTGTACATCTGCGGAAGTGAAACAGTTAACTCGCCAATGCGATACCGTTTGTGAAATATCTTCAATTCTAAGATCACAGGAAAACGGAAGTTAAACATAACACCGGATGCAGTATGATTTCAGTTCTCATACCGTCAGGACGTCTACGAAAAGATTTAAAATTGTTTTGTGTGATAATAAATCTTAGTTATATTAGAAATAAATTTGAAATGGTGTGAAAATTTGCATTTTTTAATCTACTAGTGCATCTATACAGGGTGCATATATAATTTTGATTGTTGCTCAGAAAGCCCTTTACATGAGTTGGCTTTCAAGCAATAATTAAAAACAAATATGTGGCCCTAGCACCGATAATGTGTTTACCAGAAATTTGTTGATTTTGTGTGCAAAAGGTATGTATGGTTTTTTAATTTAGCTATTAATGTTAAATGTATGTCTTGCATGTATTTGTATGATCAATCAATCATTTTGACATAGTTATAAATTCAATATAAAAAAGTTAACAGAACTCACTTCACAAATCAATTCAATGCAAATCGTGACAATAATGCTAAGACTTTAAAATTTTAGCCCTCTCCGTGTCAAAAATATTTTAGGTCGAGCTAAAAACCTGAAAAATTGTATATATACTAATATAATAGTGCTGAAACCGAGAAAAATAATATTGTTGGCCTGAGATATCGCCCTTGTTTTTTAATATCGAATATATTCGACAACCATAAATAAGTCCGTACATCTCAAAACCTGAAATTTTACGAAATTATTTTTCATAAAACGTTCATTGAGATAAATATGAATACTCACAATTGTTATCCAAACTGTCCCGATATCTGTAAATATATATATATATTTTTTTCCTTTCCAAAATTTTATATATTTCCTTCTAAAAATTTGGATATCAGTAGTATATCAAAAATGTTCAATATTCAGTATTTGTAAAGGTTCAAATCAATCAAATTAGTATTTCTTTTCAGGAAATTGAGATATTTGAGGACTAAAGAAAAATAGGAACTCATTTTGGCAGATTAATCAATTAACTGAAAATGTGTAGCAGAGATAAAAAATTTTTATATTGACAATGAGAAAATCATCATACTGTTTTCAGAGAAAATATTTCTAGTTCAAATCTAGCGCTGATCGGAGCACAACTGAATTACTTCCGATGCACAAATTTGCCAAAATAATGCAAAACCGAATTTTTGCATTTCAACCCATGCAGCTTAAGGGCGTGTCCTGAATTAGAAGGTCTAAACAAATTTTTTTTAATTGCCTAAATCGATAGATATACTATTCAAAAATATATTTACTAAGTAACAGAGGCCATTTCTATATACGAAGCTTCAACGAATTAAGTTAGTTTTACTCAGATTCTTGGTGCATTTGAAAACTTTGAAGTGCATTCTCCCCAGTTTTTACTTTGTCGAGTTTCCTAATTGGCGGGCGTGACAACTAAAAAGCTATAAGACCTATTCAATCAAACCAAAGTTTTTTCTTCAATGTTAAATTCTGTTCTAAGTGAACTAAAAAAGTTGGTCTGTTTAAATAATTTATATAGCCCTTTAAAGTGTTTTTAAAAAAATCAAAAACAAAATTTTTTTTTTTAAACTCAAGAAAAATTTGAAATTTACGATTTTTTCTGCTTTTTTTAGTTCATCCAGAAGAAAAATATATAACAATAAAATTTGTTTTTTTGTTTTTTGTTACAGTTAAGAATTACGAACTCGATCCTTCCCGCCGATTGAAGACTGCAGCGGCAAGACGCTCAGGAAATAGACTAATAAATTTGTTGTAATTTATTATTTTACAATCGAAATTTTTTTTTAAATACTTCTAATATATACCAAAATATATTTTGAAGTTCAGTGGGTTCATTTCTTTTTTCTCCTTCTAAAAACTCGTGAAAAAGCTTCTTTTTAACCATCTAACTCAGGACATTCCCTTAAGCCATAATGTCAGAACCCCGATCCTATTGAACGAATGTAACTACTGAAATTTTCAGCACTCGTTAGTATTAGTTCTAAATAGAAAACTACAAATTTTCAGAAAAATATCTTAAGGTTTGTGGGAGTGGTAACTGTGTCAATGTTTACATATAATATAGCATATTTCAGAGTTATAAACTCAAAAAATTGTTTTAAGGTATTTAACTTTACTCCCCATTATATTCATTTTGTAGCTTAGGCTTCATATTTGAGTTAAGTTTAGTTTAGTTTATTAAGCCAAATAGATAATAATCTTTCTGACTAGATATACAATTATACAAATTTTTTTAAATAATATGTTATGAATGCATGTAATTATGAATATGTACTACAAATAAGTTTATAAAATTCAGTTCTGGGCACAGAAAAATAAATAAAGTGATTATTGGACAATGAGCTATATATTCTTAAGGTTCTAGTTATTTGATTGTTACAAGCATAATTAGATCTATATAATTTTATGTAGAAAATATTGAAATTCTGCCAACTTCTACCAGGTATGTTGAAACAAATCAGTTCTAACAGGTGATGGGAGTCTATGATACGACAAATGATGTCGTACACAAACATTAAGGATTGTATCATTCTACGATTTACTAAAGTGTTTAAGCTAATAAGCAGGCATGCAGATTTATAAGATGGAATTGGTTCTTCGAAACTTAAAGAGAAAAGAGCATACCTCAAAAATTTCTTTTGAACTTTTTCCAGGCGTTGTGAATGGATTTCATAGAAAGGATTCCAGGAAATTGCCGCGTATTCTAATTTAGATCTTACAAAAAAATTATATAACAGTTTTTTTGTATAGGGATCAGAAAAATCACTGCTAGGAATAATACAACTAATATGACTTGCAAAAGTAAGCTTTGTGTCAAAAACTACTCCTAAGTCCGAAATCTCAGATAGTGATACCCTTATCGCCACAAATATTGTACGAGGAAGAAATTGGGAGGTGAGACTTAGAATGAGTCACATGCGAACACTTTTTAATGTTTAAGACAAGTCCGTTACGAGAGGACCAATTAACTAAATTGTTGAGGTCCGATTGTAACGAAAGCACGTCACGTAGCGCACTTCTGCAAAGATCTTTAAGGATGTAGTCTGGTGTTCGAATTTCAAAAACTCGATATTTTTTATTATGTATTTCGAAAGTACAATATATTGAGAGTATACTGCAAAAATTTCTTACCAAAATTCAAAATATTAACGAAGTTATATCACATAGTCGAGAGCGCCTGTTGGTTAAACTGTATGTAGTGTTTAAACTTTAAAAGCGTTTTTCTCGAAACAACGTTTTATTGATAGGCCCAGGTGTTTGAAGAAATTCTATAAAACCGATTGATCTGAAATTTTCATACGTTTTTCTATACGTCTCTCTCGCTGGTAGTAGAATTGTTTATTTCTAATCATTATTTCTTATATTTTCCCGATTTTCAACAAAAAAAAAGCGCGATTTTTGAAATTTTTTTTTAGAAGTCTGCCATTTTGTTGTTTTTTAATAAAAATGTTTAAATGTAGTACCAGCCAGAATGACAAGCATACAAAACAGTATTCCATTTAAATTTTTTGTTTCCGATGATTTGAAGTGCCGCAATCACCTGGGCCATCGACACACCTTTTTCATAGGTGTCAACATAAAAAACACTTAAAAAATATCGTAAAATAAACTTCAAACATTTTTTTTTGTACAGTTAAAGATGTCAATAATTATTTTGTTATAATAAAAAATTCCCGTAAAAAACCTTGAAAATTAGGCCGGAACACCAGACTACATCCTTAAACCGTCTACATAAAGCAGATACTTAGAAAAGACGAAACATGAACCAATGTCATTTATGAACAAAATGAAAAATAAGGGTCCCCAATATACTTCCTTGAGGGACATCAGAAGAAGCTTGAAAAGAGACAGAATGAACATTTTCTATGACTACATACATATATGGTTTTTTGGTATGATTTGACCCGTTGAAGGAAATCTGAGTGAAATCCAAGTAACTGAAGCTTATGAAGTAAAATTTTGTGTCTTACTTTGTCGAAGGCTTTGGAAAAATCTGTATAAATAATATCAACCTGAAAACCATTTTCAAAAGCTGATATGCAAGATTGAGACAATAACGCCAAATTAGTTATCGTAGATCGACCATGCTGAAATGGAGAAATTATTCTTTTAACAGCAAAGAACCATTTCTCCTTCACCACTTTTTCGAACAATTTAGATAACGCAGATAATTTAGAAATTGGTCTGTAGTTAAGAATGTCATTTTTGTTACTGGACTGAAAAATCGGGGTGATATGAGCGTCCATTTATCTATAAAATCACCATTTTTAGGGAGTTATTAAAGATTAGGCACAGTGGGTTATAAATTGCGGAGGAAAATTTTTTGAATAAAAAGCTGAGAAACCATCGGTATCTCTTTTTAGAGAAGGTTTTAAGCTCAAAATTCCTTGAACAACATCATCTTCAGATATATATAATGAACCGAAGTCGCAAAGAGATTCAAGATTATCGAGAATGGAATCATTGAAGTCAACTACCTCTGAAAAATTAGACTTGAAGTAATCTGCAAAAAGATTTGCTGAGTCTTGAAGTGAATTGGAGGAGATGTCTTTGTAGAAAAGCTGCATTGGTATATGCAAGGAACCTTTTTTTGAACGAATAAAGGTCCAAAAGCTTTTTGGAGAGGATTTTATATTTTGCTCAACACTAAGAATATATTGATTGTAGAGAAATTTATTTAACATATTGAATACGTTTGTTTTTGTGAACGATATCATTTGTGGCCTTGAATTTCTTGAAGGAGCTATTTCGTAAATTTTTTAATTTTTTGAGATCTTTTGTGCACCAAAGTGTAAGCTCAAATAATAGACGGGGAGCCCGTGACAAAAAAAGTCTCTGACTTTCTAAAGACTAGTTTTGTAATATGTTATTACATTAACATACTCTGGTCAGTCAGGTTTTGGTTAGAACAGGTGGCACTGGTGAGCTTTCAAACATGTCGAAAATACGAGGTAAGTGCAATGTTTTTCTAAAGGCTAAAACTTTATCTACAGGTTATATATTTAATAAAAATCATTATTCCGGGAATCAGTCAGATTTTCGTTAGAACGGGGCTAGTCAGTCAGGCACCAAGTTTGATTGAAAAAAAAAATTGCTTGCAAACGGTTTTCTAAAATCTGAAAAAATTTGTTTTAAGTAGTTTATCAATAATAAAACACGAAAAAGTTAGTCAGTCAACTTTTTGATAGAACAACGCTCGTCAGTCATTGCATATAAGTCCAGTCAGTAGAGTAAAAAATGCACCAAAACTTCATAAAAAATCTTATCTAGGATTCAGTAATTGTTAGTCGGGGTATGATAGATGGAAAAACTAGAGTATGTTCACTAGTATAACAACATATTACAAAACTAGCCTTTAGAAAGTCAGAGACTTTTTTTGTCACGGGCTCTTGGACTATAACTTAGATGCAAATAAATTAAAACAAATTGTGGTCGAAGTTTCTTTGAGAAGGCAACCCCAATCAAGAGTTTCAAGAGCAAAGTTAATGTTATCATAATTACCAAGACGGTAATTAAATTAATTAAACAATTAGAAGAAGTAAGCGGAAATGCGCACTGAGTTAATTCATATATTAAACTATCGGTAATAAACACGAGATTTAAAATCCGAGTTACACCTCTCGTTTTATTGTTTTGTTTTTTCAATCTACTTTCAACAATATTTCTTACCAGTGTGGCAATTCACAATATTCGGCGTTAAAAAATGTTACGTGTTTTGTAAAGTTTTTTTCTTTTGTTAATTAAAGACTATATTTTATTTTAAATTAATTACTTACTTGACTGAATGTTTTACAAATAGTATTTACTGTAAGTGTTAAAATGTTGTGATATCTTTGTAATAATTAGTTTTAAAAATATGAAAATTTTCTCAAAATACAGATAAATAAAAAATCCCCTGGAGAAGGCCTAAAATTTGCGCCGAAACGTTGGGAAAAAAGTATGAAATATATAACTATTTGCGTATGAAAATTTCGACCAAAAAGCCTGTCCTTACAATCTCGTTAACAATATTTCTTACCTTGGTGTCACTTTGCACTTTTTTTAAACACTAGAAAAATGAATTGTGAAAGATTTTTTGGCAATAGCTGTTTTTTGTGTCGCTTAGTCCGTTAACAGCCACAATGAATAACTACGTGAAATCTGAATTTTGAGAAATTTATAAAAAACACTATATTTGCGTATGATACTGGGTTAAGCAAAAATGTGCAGCATAATAAGATAAATAATTTTTATATTGTCAGTGAAAAAATCATCATACTGTTTTCAGAGAAAATATTTCTTGTTGAAATTTAGGGTGGGTCGTAGAACAACAGAAATAATTCCCAGGCTTAAGTGAACAATGCTATCAATTCCTATTTTAGTTAATTAATACTAGACGGTATTTCTGTCCTTCGTAATTTCATACTTTTTGAACCATTTTTGCAAAATTAGAATTTCGGCCAAGTTTCATGGGAAAACACACTATATATAAATTCACTTACCATCACACATATGTACTAGCTGCCGCGAAAATTTCAATTACACTGTGGAAAAACGTGGAAAAAATTCTATGTGTTTTTATGTAATGTATTTGAGTCAGATGAGTCAGACAGATTTCGAATCTTTTTGTAAAATTTTCCCGTCCCGAATAGCAGCAAAGCTATAGTCACTTGAACAGATGGCATATTCGAAAAGACTGCGCGTTGGTATACATTTAGCTTTGACAGCATATCTACTGGAGTCATGGAGATACGAACATACTCCCGAATCATATTTTTGTTGATTGCGTCTGTTACCACATGGATGCTTCGACATATCAACGGCTGACTTATCGAAATGCCCCACTGCTTACCCACTGACCGCTGGTAGCATCTAGTAGAAACGTAAAGCAGCAAACACCTCTAGGTTTTTTATTAGTTCGATCTCCATACAACATCTTATTACATGAAATCGTATGGGTGATGTATTGAGTAGCATCACGCCTAAACCACAGAACGTATCAAAGCCATATTCATATTCATATCATATATTTCTTTATTTTTAAGATTGGTTTATCTCTTTTTTGGACTCGCTAGGTGGTGCTGACGTCGAGATATTTCGATAAATTGTATTTATGGTCCGATTTAGCTCTTATTTAGAATATATGTTAGCTACATAGAAAAAAGTCTTTTTTTCATTAAACCGAATTCTCCTAACGTGTCCATATGGACACATGTCCTATCTAAGAAACCAATTTATATATCACAGCCAAAAATTGAATTTCGGACTTTTTAATACTTTTTATTCTGGGAGCATTTGGATTAAAAACAAATTCCAAAGGTCGAGAGTAATGCGGTACAACTTTTTAAAGTCCTCATTATCCAAATGGAAAGGGTCATCACCAAGACGTAAACTTGCCCGATCTACCATAACGTTGTCATTTTCTCTTGTGATTATGTCGTATGCCAAAAAAATTTTTTAATGAAATTTGCTTGTTTCTTAATTAATTAAGCAATTTACCTTAAATATTTCACAAAATCGCTTCGATTATTGTCGCAAAGCTTAACGACACAAAAATTTTTCATCGCAAAGTTAACGACAATTGTCGTAAACGAAAAGTCAAACTTTGCGAAAAATATCGCTAAAAATTTGTTACAGAATCGCAGTATCGTTAATATTATCGTGAACTTCTCTTAGCGATCCGAAAATTATCGCTAACGAGTTACAGAACCGCACCCCTGAATTTGTAAAATATTAAAAAAAGTGAAAAATACTACGATCTTAATGAGCTTAAATTTGTTTGAAATGTGCTTGAGAGCAGAATTTGGCGTCGCGCTTCAAAATGCATGCATGTTAAATTATTGTGTCTGGCACAACATTATCACTAAAACATTGAGATAGTTGATTTCATTATTTACATGGATTTTATTGGAAAAATGCATTGTAGAGGTTTTCAGTGATTTCGAAAACGCGAATTGTGATTTCTCAAAAGTTTGAGGATGATATAAATAGAAATCTAATTTCTGGAATGTACCCAAAACCGTCTCAATTTTTCTTCATGAGCGTTTTCGTGACTGATTTTTTTTTTTTTTTTTTTTGAAAGCTATTCCCCCTAGAATCAAAATGTTTCCAGAAAACATTTATCATCATTTATTTAAAACGCAGGCGTAAGTTTTCCAAAAAAAAAACAGTGAGATTTTTAAGTTTTCCCATCGTTGAGAATTTTCGTTAGCTTGCAAAGATCCCATTAGCATTTTAGGCACCGCACTGTGTAATCTGAAGTAAGACATAGACAAAAATTAACTTAGTGCCCTTTACAAAGCATTTTTTGCACAAACGCGTGTCAAAAATTAAATCAGCGACCCAAAAATCTTTAGGGTTAATATTTTTGTAATAATTTTAGGTCGGACATAATAATTCTGCATTGGCTGCAATTTGAAGCGCCACCTGGTGGCGAAGTCTATTTGATTATGTTTTTAAAAAATTCTACTCTCAAACACCTTTCAAGCAAACCTAAACTCTTTTAAGGAATAAAGAGAAACATTCCGTTGACTATTTCAAGGGCTATTTTTGTGAATTTTTTTTAGGGTTCTCAAATAAGACAATACTTGCCCTTCCTTTTTTAGGGCCTTCACAACATTTTGAAAGATTCCTAATATTAAATTGCGACGTTGAAAAAATTATATTTTCTTTCTTGACAAGAGGGTACTTATTTAATGTTGCTTTACCCACTGTGACGTTCTCCCTTTCTGGGCAGTTTTTTCTTCTATAATGATGATCCCTCCGGTTTTTCCGTTGAGAGCTCAATATCTCTCACAAAGCAAGAGTCAAATCTATTATGATAATATTAAAACTCAATCAACTGCTCATAACTTTATCATTTTTCGGTCGATTTTCTTCTGGTTAGTTTTATTTTTTTGTGCAAAAAGGTCTGTTCACGTACTTTTCCAGTAAAAACTTGCAGCGAGAGAGTAAAAGAAAGATTGACAAAAATAGTCTCGCAAAGAGACAAATAGCAGAAAAAGTACGTGAACAGAAAACTAGTAGAAACTTGCAAGTAAACAGCTGATCGATTGTTTTGACAGCTAATTTTTAGCAGAAAAAATATTGTGCGGTTGTGATTTTTGTAAATTAAATAAATAAATCCAAATGGAACCATCTCAAATTGAAGTAAAGTGCTCTCCAAATACCTGCAAGAGAGTAAAAAGTGGAAAATTTACTAAAATTAACAAAACACACTGCTTGTTGATGTTCAAATTTTTAACAGTACTTTTTTTTCGGCAAGTAAAAATTTTACTATTAGAAATTTGCAGCTACTTTTTTCTCTCTCACTTTTTTATGCTCTCGTTTTTCTCTGTCGTTGCAAGTTTTTCAAGTACGTGAACACTTTACTAATAGAAACTTGCAACAATTCGTAACAATTTTTTGTAGGTGAACAGAGCTAAAGTCTCAGCTTTATGTACTTGAAGAGAAACCAGGGCAGACAGATTCAGCTGTAAAGTTTGATTTTTTTAAAATCTGGAGTAATTTCATCGTTATCTTGAGTCGCTTTGCCAATTAAAAATCCGTTAATATATGTTTGCTTATCATCTCAATACATTTTATTTGGTTTCATGAACGGATATTTCTAGCTCGAGATATGATTCAAAAATTACGTTACGTAATATGTAAACGGCCCCGAAAAAGATCTGGATACTTCGGGTTCCACGCCATGTAGGAATAAAAGGTAATGAGAAGACCAATGAACTGGAATAATCTACCAAGAGTGAAACAATCAAAAACTTTTTAGGAACATAAGTATAAGCTTAAAAAAATTTAAGGAAAGTATGAATTTATCAAAAAAGAATCCGAGAACTATAACAGGTATTCTGACAGGGCACTGCATGCTAACCTACCACCTGACAAAACTGAGAATATGTTATAATGAATTATGTAGATTTTGTGAGGAAGATACCGAAACTCCAAAACACATTCTAGAACAATGACCTATGTCTATGCAAAGACGGAAAATGTGCTTGGGATATTATCAAATACCAGACGGCATGTTGCAACACTTAGAAATAGGCTTCGTACTAAAATTCATAACGGTTATAGGGCTTAGAGAAATACTATAACCCTTTAAGGATTATAGGGCTCATAGGATTGCAATACTATTATAACACTATTATCCTCGAAAGGCCCACAATAGTTATTTAGGACGCGATGCACATCCCCAACCATAATAATAATAATAAAAATAGGCGGATATATGTCGATTGATTTCATGTACCTACCATTAAATGGTATTGTAGCCTACAGAAAAAGTCATCTGGCAAGGATTGGTTTTTTTATTTACACGTATTAACTAAAGCGACAGAACGATTACGAAAATTTCGTAAAGAGAACAACGCCAATTTAAACATGAGATTAGAGGGAATACTTTTTTCCTTTAAATTAGACTGTTAACCCTATGACGAACAATGGGACACCGGTAACCCTTTTACCTTCGAATTTTCCTGAAAAACTATGGATTCGACAAGGTATCATTCAATAGGGTATTTTGCTTTCAGAAACTACCTAATTTTCAAGGGTAGATTCATCCTTTTGTCTACCAAGACCACCATAAAGGCAAAAATCTTTATTTTTCTCCACTTTCTTTTTTGCTGCAAAATTTTGGAGGTGGGTGGAGCTACAGGTCCAAAATTTTAGGAGAAAAACAACAACAAAAAATCAAAAAGAAACTCCACTTCGACCACCCACGCGACCAATTTCATTTTGGATCGATACATTGAAAGATAATTTTTTGTCATAAATTTTGAAGCAATGATTCAGAATTGGTGAAACAAAATGTTTTTTTGCAAAAGGCGCAAATAGCATTCGACGGTCCTTGCCTTGTTTGGAGCCGATAATACATATATTGCGTCCGTTTCACATTTGATATTTGATATGTGCTTTTATTATTATTGTCAAAATATTTTGAAGCAATTGTTAAGAAAGCATATCTGCACATCTGTTTTGACATGTGTTTCAAGCATTATGGAATGTGTTCGCGTACTGCCAACGTGAGAGAATAGTCGCATACATTTTTACCTTTGACGACCATTAGAACATACCTATAGGTCACGCGATTTTTCACACCTTTGCAGGTAAAATATTTTTTTCGCGACACCTTTGTTTACTAATTGGAAGTCGCTGAGCACGAAATGTATACAGAAATGAATAAATGAATCAGCATCTCGATACTATACCATACTACATAGATGCTTAAGTTCATGTAGCTTCAAATTTCAAGGATAAGCATTTATCAGAAACATTATTGTTAAAATCATATTCAAAGTTCATTGACTCAAATACAACAAAACTATACGAACCAAAAACTAATTCAAACTGAATCATACAAATAAAGTTAACTGATCACAGCCAATTCATGCCCAAATTGTTTACAAAACAAACGTAGAGGGTACATTGACATTCGCTAGCCCAATGCAAATTATCATTTTAACTTCAATGTGAAGGTCGTTTCATTCAAACGTAACTGCATGCAATACTATCATTCAACTTATTTTCACTTAACGATATGAGTACAACACCATTACAAGCTTCAATGTCGCGTAGAACTGTAATCGCAGCGCGCCATCACGTCCCATAACATGAAGCACCTTTGAGGCCCGCACAATCTTGTGAAAAACAGTAATAAACGCCTTAATAGTATTCATATTACACGATTTCCGCATTACCTTTCAGTATCTTTCAGTAACTGAGAGAGCTCCAAAATTGACTTGTGTATATGAGTGTGTGTGTTTATGTATGCATGGCAATTCGAGCAGTAATCCAAACACCTAGTAGCATATTGGCACTCTGTTATTGTTCCACTGCACTTAATTCGCTCATAAAACAAAAACAAAAAGCTTAAAGCTAATTGTTAAAGTGACACATACAGGTGTTTGGCAAGTACTTCCGACAAACAATGAGATTAATTAATAGGTGAGTTACACTTAGGTGTAGGAGAGTTGAACTTCAATTATGTATTTGATTGTCTTATCAGTGGATTAAAATAAAAAGCTTGTCTTGCTATCGACTACAGTTTAATTATATAAATTAATTGAAATAGAAAATGTTGACAGTTTAGCGTCGAGTTCAGTCGGTATCATAAGTTAAACGTTTGTTGTTGTGGAAAACTATAATATTATGATCAAAATTTCTATAATTATTTTAGTTTTGAAAACTGTGCAATCTCAGATAAGTTGTAAGTTAAACGTCCGTTTGAATAAATTTTATATATATAAATATATAAAAATACAAAACACACTTTTTTTACATTGGAGGTGACCAAAAAATTATATTTCTTTAATTTTCGCCCACAAAAAGTTGCCTTTGTATATAAATAGGTCAAATACAAATTTTGGAACATATCAGAACTTGATAAATATTCATATTCGAACAATGTTGAAACAATGGCGTAACGACGTATTTGTCTTCAACAAATCGTAAAGTGTTTGTTGATAGAAATGCACTGCCAAAATGCAAATAGACTGGTATAAAAAACGCACACCCTATTTGCAAGAATTATAACGTGAACTCATCTCATACGCATACAATCTGGCTAAAACCAGATTAACTAAATCAGTATCTTCATCTGAACTACTTCCTTCAAACTTCATGGTTTACAGATCGAAAATGGGATGTTTCTAATTACTGTGAATAAAATATTAAAAGCAGTTTGATTCCAATAAATATAACGAGTCATCAAGGACATATTACTATTGAAAATTGTCATGAAATGGGCCTAAACAAAATAAATTCGAACTTAAACGACAATGCTCGCTTATTAGATCTAATTTGAACAAATGATCCTGATCATTGCACCTGTAAATTCGCTTTAAATTTGCTGAAATACGAAAAACATCACAAAGCCATCTCCATTCAATTTGCATACAATCTCATTGGCACCACTGGCACGAAAAAACTTTAAGATTTGAGCCGTTGCGTGCAAAAGTGGTGTAAACTTTTTTTTTCCAAATTAAAAATATTAAAAAAGAAGAAGGCCTGCTTCTAGGTATATAAAAATTTTTCAATAAAAAATTTTTTCATACGATAAATAGCTACGGTTCATATTAGATGTCAGAAAATCTGACCAATATGCAATACAAGAGTCAAAGAGGAATGGCAAAAAGTACATAGAACGGTAGTTCCTTTCAATAATACTATTCAGTGAAAATAACTGTCTTTGTAATTCTCATTTCATTTACAGTATTTTCACTTATATATATATTGTTGAAATTAGGGAATTATCACAAAGATCACTAATGAGGAACCGTAGCTGGTTCCTAAACGATGATCTGATCTGCTAGTTCTATGAACTTTTTGATATTCTGGCATCATTGTACATTCAAAGCCTAATAATTTTAATAATTATATAAATTTGTTTTATTATTTGGATTTTCACCTTCAGGCAATAATTTTGACCTCATTTCGTTTCCAACAAAAGTGGTGTACGTCTAGGTTGAACAAGTTTTCTATAAAGTTGCCTGTACATGGGAAAATAAATTTTATAAGAACCCTATTTTGTACAGCACTTCTACAAAACCAATGTATTTTCAAAAATCTGATTTAGACTTACACCACTTTTGCACGCAACGGCTCATTTTATTAAGAATTGAACTATGACGGTGTTCAATTCAACAGCTAATGTTCAGATAAAAAATCGTAAAGTGATGCTACATCATAAATGGTTTGATAAAACTGCAATTGATTTAAAAAACCAAGTGAATAATTTACAGAAAAATTTACAAAATTTGATTCAGAATTTATTCATGCTCAACACATATCTTAAAGAAAAGAATTTAAAAAATATATTAGAAAAGACAAAAAGACTACAAAACCGAGATACAGCAAATAATATGTGTTAATCCAACTTAATTTTTCAAGCAAAAAATTTACACGCTTTTCAAGCCACCTGATTCCTAATATGTAAATTTTATTTTGCCTTTTTTGATCTTTTTCCTATTTTTAAAAAATGTTGTCACTGGTTAATGTCTTTTTTTTTAATTTTGAGTGCCTGCTTTCGAAGTAATAAAGGCCTTTTTTGGGTTTGTCTCCCCATTCTGCCTTTTAAATCTTTTAATGCCCGATATTTTGGGAATGCAATTTTTAGAGCAAATGCAAACATTTTTTTTTCCTCTGTTTGTCACGAAAAAAAAATATTGTGTGCAGCAGAACGTAAACCGATAGAAACATATTAAGACGGTGAATTTAAAAAAATAAGGAGCAAATGATAACTTCTCATGTTGGGAGCAAAACAAATTAATTTTAGGGCGACCCTACCAAAATTTTGATGACGTGGAACATACCGTTGAAAAGGTTCCACGGTCCAAAATTCACAAGCTATTTTGAGCACAGTGAGCTTTAACGTCGAAGGCGGATTTTACAGCTTTTACATTTTTTTTTTGTTGTTACATAAATTCATCCATATCCTCACAATATTATTATAAATAATCCACCTAAGGCAGAGAGCAAAAAGTACACATTTCATAAAATTTTTGCTGATTTCCTAATAACTTCTTGTGACTTTGGCCCTCCTTCGTCACTAATAAACATTATTCGATTTGGAAAATTATTTTTGTATTATGTTTTGCATTATAAAACGCAATAACTAAGCTGTGAGCTTTAAAGTTGATCAATACAGTACAGTAAGTTAAATTTATGTAGATAACTACTTATTACAAAATATTTTTTGACGTAGAATACGTCATTTGGTAAGGTGGGTATGTGAAATGGGAGACGAATATTTTATGTGTATGCTCTTTACATTTATTATTCAATTTTGAATATAAAATTATTTTTGATAAAACTATGTCTTTTAGTTCATAGGATTATGTATACTTATGTCGCGGTAGTGTTTTAACGGAGGCCCCCAGCGCCTCTCGCGGCACAAATACTGTACATCCAACAGTTTCTTTCGGGTCGAAAGAGTAAATAAACCATGCCAAAACAAATTAAAATTAAATGTTAACAAAAGTTATGACGATTACAAATCAAATTACACGGTGCGGCAGTAAAAAGTTCTGTTGAAAAACGTGCATAGAAGAGTTTTGTTGCGCTTTGCGATAATTTCTTTTAATGAATTTTTAATCGCGTATGGTAAAATGGACTGCAATATGGCCATAAAAATTCATTTCCTTCATTTGCATTTGAACTTCTTCCCATTTAACCTAGGCGAGTTCAACGATGAACAAAGCGAATATTTACACCAAGAAATGGCCACAATTGAAAAGGTCTTCGAAGGAAAAAAGAAAACAAAAACGATTCCAGTATATTTTTGGTCACTTCAACGAGAAACTGATGATGATGAATTTGAAAAAAATCACGGCCAAGCAAACATTTTTGAGTTGAATGGCCAAAAATTGTATTTTTGTAAAGATATTGTTTCCATAAAAAGTTTAATAAATAACTCCGTCAATTATGCGTTGTATTCGTTATTAAACATTTTTTTTTGAATAAACTCACAAGTAGTATGGTTTCTTTATAAAATAGTATATAGAAACATCGCCAAAGTTGAGAAAAGGCGAAAAAAGTGAAAAAAAAAATTGTGTTTGCTGAACAAATACACACAAATTTCTCAAGTTTTCTTAAATAAAATATATATCATTGGAATCACGTTTTTTCTGGATGTTTGGTGAATTCCACATACAGACTCTTGTTTTACTCGACAATACCTACAAGAAAAATAGTATCACTTCCCAGGTATTTTTTACTGTCGCACCGTGTTATTGAACCACACTTCTCTTATTGTGCGTCTATATTGTTTTTATCCAATGTTAGGGATATAAACAGACTATAGGTTTCTCAAAACAAGTGCAAATTATTTAAATATTTATTTATCAAAATAAAAAGTTACACGAATGTGGTTCAGGGGAATTCGTTATTATTCTCGTTCAACCGATGCTTTTAAAGCGTCCACACTTGTGAGCTTTTTTTATAAGGACCTTGGAGTCTATAATGCCACAGAGTGAAAAATCCAGGGAAATAAAGTTCTGAACGTTGTTTTTTAACCCATCTTGGTTCACGCGAGCTTTGTGCAACGTTGCCGATTCCTGTTCAAACGTGTATAGTCTATTGCCGAAATGCTTGCGTTGTTCAAGGCTTTAATGCACCTTCTAAAACCGATTCACGATACATGTGTATCGCATTCACTATCGCACCGGCTCAAACCATGACGTGAGCCGGTGCTTGTAATCGAGTGGCCATTCTTAGTTCCAAATTTTTGAAGTTCTTTCCTATAACCAGACTCGATCATTTTGCTTGTTTACGTACTGCTCAATTGGGTAATTTTTCTCATCTGAGAAGACGATATTTGGCAAGTGGCCACTTGCTTCTAAGCGCTTCAACTTTTTTACCCTTCGTAGCCGTTGTTGTTTCTGCTTCGGTGTAAGATTATCTGCTTTTTGGATCTTGTAAGGCTTCATTCCAAAGTTGTTTTTTAATATCTGACTCAAGCTTCGATCGAAAATTCTTAAAGCAGCAGCATATTTTCCTGACCTCTGTTTGAGATATCGTCGAATTCTGGCTTTCACTTTTTGACCTATTTCTGTTGAAGTTGCTGTTTTTTTCGTTTTATCGTTGTATATCGAAATATACAAACACTTTATTACGATCGCGGGTTGCGTCTTTCCTGCGAAATAAAGCGCTATCACACTATTATCTTTGAATTACGAAAATGTTTCTGCCAAACGAAGACATAAATACTTTTGCAAACTTGTAAATTTTTTGGAAATGTAATGGAAATTGGCTCAAAAGTGATTTTTTCCCAAAAAGTTGTAATTTTTTATACAAAGGGGAAAATTTCAGAAAATTTGTCTGGTAAAACTAGTTGCAAAGTGTTATTTATTTTATTTCAACAATTAAACAGTATCGTTCTTTTGATTACAGTTTCCTCAATTCCATGCACTCAAAGAAGCCCGAAAATAGTTGGTGGCTTTCAAGCCGAAAAGCATGAAATGCCTTTTATTGTTAGCCTCATGAGACGTGGTGGTCATTTCTGTGGTGCAACGATAATTAACGAACAATGGATTCTAACGGCGGGTCACTGCATATGTAATGGATTGAACAAATTTATAAAACCATCCCAAATTCAAGGCGTAATGGGATTGCATAGTATTTCAACATATCAAAGCAGAATTACGGCAGATTCAAGCAGTTCTGATTCAATGCAAATTGATTTTAAAATTATTGTTCCTCATCCATACTACCAGTGTAACAATGTTAATAATGATATAGGTAGGTACATATTTTATAGAATGATAAGATACATATGGGTCGTTCCATGTCAGATTTACAACTAAAATTTTAATTTCAACCAAAATTTTTTCTTGCACTCTTGAGAAGAAATTAATCGACACGTATTTTTGTATCTCAATGTGATGTTTTTTTATTTTCAAGTTACGATATTTTAAAGTCTTGGAGTTGTAAAAATGGCACGTTTTTCAATCCCTAATTACTCAAAAACTAACCATTGTAGGAACAAATTTTCAACTACTAAAAGTTCGTATATCGCACAAACTTATCGAAAAAAATATGAACAAAAAATTGATTTTGTTATTCAACATATGAATTCTGGAATTTTTATAAACAAATTGAATTTTTCCAAACTTGGACATTTTTTTTTAAATTTTTTTGGTCTGCAAATATTTATTAATGTGTTAGGAAATCAGAGTGGGATGAGATATAGTTTTCGAGATATTCAAATAATAACAAAACTACTACTACTAAAGTCGCCTGGCTTCGAGCGGCGCGCACATGAATTTACATACGTTAAAGTGTACTTTACCATTTTCTCTTACTTTTGTTGTTTATACTAATTATATATAAAACAGAAACAAAATTAGTAAATTTGTTGTTGTTTTGCATGTTACCTAAACGAACAGGAAAGAAATACAGAAAGTTCTCATTAAGGCTGGTTTTACAGTTTCACATCCATTTTTTGCTTCGTTCGAATTTCTACGCGGTCAAGTCAACAGCAAAAAAATGTCTACATTAGTTAAATTTAAATTTAGTTGCTGTAACCCTTTAAATAATAAATTACATATTTCAAAAATTAAAAACACAGGTTTACGTAGAGTTTCTGCTTTGAATCTTGAAAAACTAAATTTTAGGAACCGGGTGATCTGTTGTGCTCTCCTTGCAGGAAATAAAAAATACTAGGGGCAGTGATATTTGTGAGTACAATTTCAAAATTCGCTGCTTATTATACATAGTTTTATCACGTCTAGGAGTTTTGAAAAAACACTGAATAACCCAGATTATGAAATCTCAGAGACCGATGATAACGAATATCTATTATAGTTAATATTAGGAGTATGAATGTATAAATTCGTAATTGTGACTAACTTCATATCTATCATACGCGCCATTTTTTTGACATTGACAGCTATTCTATCTCGAAGAGCGCCAAAAATACTATAAAAATTGATCTGTCAAATAATTTTCATAATTTTACAAAAGTGTTTTACTATAGCTGAAAATGTCGAATATTTGGTGGGATATGAAAGGTGTCGTTGTATTATGAGCTGTTGAAACCGAATGAAACGATCACTGGCGACCGCTACCGACTACGATTGATGCGTTTGAGCCGAGCATTAAAGGATAAGAGGCCAGAATATGAGAATAGACAAAAAAAGGGTCGATTCGCGGATAGCCTCAAAAGATGAGGAGTTCTTTCCATGCGGAATCCGTATGCTACCAAAAAGATGGGAAAAGGTTTTGGCTAACGATGGACAATACTTTAAAGAATAAATTTGCAATCACTTTTTTACAATAAATGTCCAAATTACGAAAAAAATACGAGTTTATACATTCATACTCCTAATATATAAATAGCAGAAAACTTAACTCTAAACTTACTTCAGATTCTGAACCACACAAAGAAAAATCGTCATTCGGGAATTCCCGTTGGTTTGAAAATAAAAAATATCACATTGAAAAAACAAGAAAAACTTTTGGTTGTAATTAAAATTTTAGTTGTAAATCTGACATGGAACGACCCATATGTACTATATGTAGATAAGCATGACAATTTGATATAAGAAAAAAAACATTTAACACTCTAATTTTACTTTGGCCGATTTTTTCAATATGGGCTGTGCTATTTTGAAGGTAAAGACGGACAAACAAATGAACATAACTATTCTAATTTTTTCAAAAAATCAAAAAGGGGGTTACGCCTCGTGATACGAGATCTCGCCAGAAATTAATAGATTACACTTCAGCTTACATAAAAAAATTTCAAGACCACTCATCTTGAACAATCGCGTAACTATTTTCACCGGTTTAGATAATATTTGAACAAAAGAAAGCAAGCCACGCCCATATTTGACATCCGTTTTTTCAAGACGAGGTTTGTGACAATAAATGCATAGAATATTCCATAAATATCATCGATAACAGCTTCTATTGAATCATAGCGAGAAACTGTACATGTAAAACAGGTGGCGAGCATGTCTCTGAGAAGCAGAACAACATATAACTTATTAACCCTCTGTTAACTCTGGTGATGGGGCAAAAAGGTTATTTCCTTTGAAAAGGGTAAAAAGACCCATAAGAGAGGGAGCTAATAGATCGATACATTCAAAGCAAATGATCTACAAAAAATTGTACTACAAATTACCAAACTCACAATGGCATATACAAACTTAACAAGTTATTTTATGGTTTATTATATTTAATTTGTTAACAATTGAAAGGAAATATTTTTATTTATTTTTATTTTCACAAAACACACATGTTCTTCTTCTTCTTCTCCAAACGCTTAATCTGTCAAAAACGAAATTCGATTCTCAATAAATTTCCTTTTTTTTCGAATAAATATACCGATTTGGATGATTTATAATTAGGTTAGAAAACTATTTCGATTTACTATAGAGCAAAACATGACTATGATTACTGAGATTATTCATAATTGCTTTAATTATAATTATTTTATTGGCCAGAAAGGGTTTTGAAGCTGGTTTCCTGGGCCCAGAACCTGTACTCTCTTTGTCGTCTACAGCCATCAAGACCACCATTAATGAGTGGGTCGACTTGACCCACAATCGTAAATGGGAGGACCTGAGGGGCTTTAGACAGACAAAGACCATGTTACCTGTATCTCGAAGCGTCTAACAGACTTTCTGTTATCACTTAACAGAAAGGGCTGCAGGCAGCTGGTGGGATTATATACAGGTCATTTCTCATGGGCCAAACATTTGCATATGGTCGGCCTGGGAGCTAGTGCCTTCTGTGCTTCCTGTGGTTTGGAGGATAAATGTGAAGAGACGGCGGACCACTTTCTTAGTGTCTGACCCGCTTTCTGCCAGATCAGAGTAAGCATATTTGGTACTGGAGTGTTGGGAGACGAACACCTGAGCTCTCTAACACCGCTGGATCTGCTAAGATTTATTAATAAATCTGATAGATTTAAAGAATAGCAAAAGGGAACACAGGATATAGTACAATGGACGTAAAACTTGTCTGAGTGCTGTATTCTTGAATACTTCTTTTGTCTGTTCCAACAAAAAAAAAAAAAAATTATAATTATAATCAACAAAAATTTTAACTTTGGACATGAATCCTATTATTTCACATTTAGTCGCGATGCTTAGATTCTGAATTCTCAGAAGTAGATGTAAACACATATGTATATATATTTTTTTGTTTTCTTCATCTTTGATTTGTCTAGCTCTAATCAAATTATTGCAACCAATTACATTTTCTAATAACGTCCAACCTACCTGTTTAACCGCTGATGCCGATCGGAGAACCCATAAAAATGAATTGGCAATGGTCTTTGGATGGGGATGGACAGAGGAAAATCAAGAAAATGGTGAAAGAGCGGATATCTTAAGAAAAGCTGCAGTACAAATTTGGGATAATAATATATGTGAAAAGTCATATCAGTTAAATGGAAAACCAAATAATATGATATCGGAAACTCAATTATGCGCTGGATTTGAAAAAGGAGGAGTTGATTCATGTTGGGTAAATTAAAATTTTATTCTTTTATTGAAAATATTTAATATACCAACGCAATAAAGTTATTTAAAATCCTGATACCTGATTCCTGAAGCTTCAGAGACAGATTGCGAACCAGTGCCAGATTAATCTGGAGACGAGTAGGGCAACCGCCTCAGGGCCCTCGGCTCTGGCGGTACCGAGCTGCAAGGCAAACATTCAAAGAAAAAAAATTCAAGAATAAATTAGCAAGGAAGAAATATAAAAAAACCAAAAAGGATAGAATAATTCTATAATTTATTGAAATTTTTGTGATATGTTTGCTGTTTACAATTATTATTATTATATTATCATCAATTATTTCATTGAAGTAGAGATTATTCAAAATTTCATGTTTAATCGATAAAAATGACAATAAAACTTCTTAAATTTTAGGGCCTCGGAATAATTTTTCCTCAGGGCCCCGAAAGGCGCTGTTGTGAGCCAATGAATATTATTCTACATTAAAGAAATTAATTCGGTAATCATGATCGTAATGCCAATAGTTCGTGCACTTACATACATATATTTCCATTCACATACCATATGTAGTTAATCTTATCACATTAATGCAATTCTAATTTAGTATAAATATCTAATATTAAAAGACTTTCATAATTATGAATAGCTCCAATATCAGAGCTATTCAAATACGGGAATTTTTTTTCAACAAACATTTTTTCCAATTCATACATATAAATAAAACTTTCCAGCTCACGACAGCTTATTGCTAGAGCCGAAATATTTTGAGAGCCAAAATTTTTCCCATTATTTACATATAATTTTGGAATTCCGAAGAGAATTAATTAATTAAAATTTTTCTACAGGCTGATTCTGGAGGGCCACTTATGTCTAAAGAAAACATTCTTATTGGTGTTGTTTCAACAGGAATAGGATGTGCCAGACCAGGATTGCCTGGTATTTATACTCGTGTAAGCAAGTACATACAGTGGATTGAATCTGTGATATTTACCAAGGCGTAGCAAAATTCATTTAACTATTTGAAACGAACTGTGATTTAAATTGTAAACAGTATTTACCTAACAATAATAAAAGTTCCTAGTTACTTCCATACAAAATTATTGATTTTATTGTCATTGTTTTAAACTTATAAGATATTCAAAAATAAATTCCTTAGAAAATTACAAAAATGTCTTCTGAAACAATTCAATTTAATTTAATATAGTTTTTTTTACTAAGTTCTACTGTTTCTATTAAAGTATAGTGTGTTACTTAAATCATCTATAGACAAACTTTTTGAACTTCCAGTTTAGTTTTTGTCAGACATTTTTTATTTCGTATTTATTTATTTTATTTCTATCTATACTCTATACTAGTGATGTAAAGGATTCTGCATTCGCATTCGCTAAATGCGAACCATTCGCTTATTTTTTTTAGTTTTTTATGCAAAATTGTTTGTCTTTCGCCAAAGCAGCAAAACTATTTTTTTAAATACAATTTAACACTATTTACAGTTTAAATTGAACCAAAAATTTTCTTAAAAAATCTGGGAATAATTATCATATGAAATTAGACATTCGTATTCGCATCCGCTAAACTGACAACCGTTATATAACTACTCTATGTTATTAATAGGTCCTTTCGCGTACTCTACCGCGGGTGCAAGAATTTACCAAAAATAGCCCAAAAACGTTCATAAAAAACTTGCAAATGTGAGCGGAGATGAGAGAGTAATTATTTTCTTCTTCTTGCACGAAGCATCCCGCACTTTTTATTGGGGTAAAAATGGTAAAAGTGTCAAACGATCATATGTTTGGGTTTATCAGCTGTTTTGCTTTTGTGAAAAAATAAATAAATGTAAAATGGAAAATGATCAAAAGATATTTGAAAATGTAAGTATTTTAATAAGTGTTAATTTTTTAACTACAATTTGAATATTGCCCACAGAAAAAGGCGCAAGTGTCAGTTCAACTTCTAATGATGTAGAAGCTTCTGAACAAGTAAGTTTGTTTTCCTCTTGCTTCTGTAATAAAAAGATACCAAATTGTTCCCAGGTGAATAGTGCAAGTGGTGGTTGTACACCAAAAGATTGTAGAGACAATGCGGTTTTCAGAGCTATCGTTAAAGAGCTAATGGACACATCGTGTGAATCTGACGATGATTATGAAATTGTAGATCTTATTGCCCAATGTCCTGACATCAAATATTCTTTATTGTTAGGAACTTTTGAAAGAAAAAAGAGGAATAGCATAAAAATCTATTTAGAAGAAGTAGTCTCTTCAAATACAGAGGAAGAATTTAAACAGCATTTTCGAATCTCAAAAGAAAAGCTTGTCAAACAGATTTGAGGAAAGCGATTCATACAATAGGCTTCGACCTGATAAATTCTTTCCAGCAACCACATATTTGGCGGTTTTTCTGTGGTTTGCCGGTCATGAAGCATGCAGTTTTCGAGACTTATCTGACCGCTTCAACATATAACTTTTGAGCATTTGCCGAATTATTGATAAAACTACTATGGGTATTCAAGCGTTGATGCAAAAGTGCGACTTAAAGCACTAAGATGTGAGCGTTCAATGCAAATATTGAAGATGCGAAATAGTTTAATTGTCAAAATATTACAATCTCATTGAAAAATAATGAAAATATTTTGGATTTTTCTTACGAATTTCAAGGTAGAAAGGTGTCAAACTTCCGCAATCCGCACTTTCGAAACGTCGCAAGGGCATGTTGCATCAACCCGTGAATACCCAAACTATGTTTATAAGCAGTTTGCGTCCAAAGGTTATTAAATAATCCAATGAAGGGAAGAAACAGGAATCAGCAAGTTTTTTTTGGCAACAAATGCGGTTTTTTGAAAGCAATAGGTAGTTACCTTATTAAATTTAATAACTTTTTTGTTTAATACAGGGTACATTGATGGGGCTCATACCGTCATTGATCCCCCTGAGAAATGTAAAGAAATGTAAATGTATATCTAAACATGTAAGCCATTTGCGACGAACGGAAAAAATTTATTAACATTTTCGGCGAATTCCCACAATAATTGGGTTTTCCAAAATTCTCCACTATACCAAAAATTGGCAACATCTTGCGGGGGTAACAAATGAATAATAATGACATTGAATTTTTCACTAATATGGAACACAATACATCCTTGTACAATTTTGGATTTTAGATTATTACTTACTAGGTGATTCAGCTTACCCTTGTACTCAGTACCTGGTGACGCCATATAGGGGCAATGGCCATTTGACAAGCGCAGAGAAAAATTTCAACAACAAACTGAGCTCGGGTCAGATAGCCATCGAACCGAAGTATTTTGTCGAAGCCGAAGATTATTATTAGCATTCTATTTTATAAAAATGTTTACTATAGATTGGCATTTGTACAAATAAATAAACGTGAAGTGGTTATATGAAGTATTTACATACATTACAATTTCTGTGTTATATTTTTTCCGTTTGCTTATTTCTTTTTTATTTTTGAAGTGACACATATTTACAACCGTACAAACATTTTTTGATGTGTAAAAATTTTAGCTCACGGTATGGGCAAAATTTCAAATGTGTAAAATGTAAGAATAACTGTATTGTAAGATGTAAGATAACTGTAACGTCCAGTTCCTCTCTCGCTCACACTACTGCGCGGCATAACTGTGCTACTCTAACCAACAAAGAGAAGAGGAGAGGAAGAAATTAAACTACGAGCGGAGTTTGTTTGTTTATGTTTCGATCAATTTACTCACTCATATATGTACATACGAAAACAAAATATATGTGTATATTTAGTAGTGGCACAATTATTTGTTGGTGTTAAACGTGTGGAGATCGACTATACTAGGGATGTGCACCTCAGTTGCCCTCTGCCGACGTCATGTGTATGAAGGTGATAGAAGCGGGGTGTAAATTTAAAGACGAGCGGTGTTGGTTTTAATGTGTGTACACATACACATTATTGTTGTCGTTTTGCCAAAAGCACACATAAATGTGCATCATATGTGCAAAAAACGAACATAAGAGAAGAGAGTACACCAGTGGCAGATACAAAAAAATTTTCTGGGGGGATCATAAAATTTAAAAATTTTCCATATATAATTTTTATATCAGATATTACTATTTTATGTATTTGAAAAATTTACGGGGAGGGGCGGGGGGAATGAGAAATGGTCCCATTTATCCCCTTGCAACTGCCACTGGCCTACACAATAGTGAAGCAGAGTGACCAGATTATGTAAAAATAACCCGCATTCTTCTTTTAAATTTAGTTCCCAAAATATGTCCGATTTACCCATTTATATTACCATTACCAAAAGTAAATCAGCTTTCAATTTATAAAACATATCTTGTGAGATAGAAAAAAATCAATTAAAAAAACAAAAATAGCTCGATTGACTATAAATTGTTAACTTGGCCGCACTAATGTGGAGAGTGAGTGAATATAACTGAGAGCGCCTTGGCTATTGCTAGAACGCCGAAGAAATGTGAGCATTGGCAGTAGGAATGCCAACTTATAATTAATTCCTCGAATTGTTGGGAATTGACTTAAATTTTAGTTAGTTGTAGGGAATTGGGGAGTGAGATCGTTTTCGTGGGCGACTGAAAATTGTAATTTTTTGTCAATTTGTAGATATAAAAAGTATATATTTTTTGTGTAAAACCTTTTATTAATTTTTTATTTTTATTATTCTTTAATTTTTGTTAAAAGTATTTGCATACATTACATACATGCATAAAAGTTGTAATCGTAAACAAAAATATTATTTACTTTTTTGTTAATTATTAATTGGATTTAAAATATAGAGTTGGCATCTCTGATCAGCACGCAGCAGTGCTTTTGCTGCTTCTCCTTTTTTCGATCTCTCAAAGTAACAACCAAGCAGGAAAATTACATATGCATTCAATAATATAACTAAAAAGTTCCACACTACAAAGGCAATTGAAAAATTCTTTCTTTACCTTGTAAAGCAATTACTATGTTTATGAAATCAGTCCAAAAAGCATGAGTAAAGTATAGTTAAGTACGAAGTTTTCTTATGCATTCACGTTCACGCTCTCTACAGGGACGAAATCAATAAATTCATATACATATACATACACAAAAGAAATCACATTTGGGGAGTATGGTGGCCATTCTTAAGATGTTATGAATCCAGAAAAATTGTCTTTTATCCATGTTTGCGTTAATTTTGCCATGTGGGAAGGTGCAGAATCTTGCTGGAAAGTTCAGTTTTCATTTCCAAATGTATCCTGGGCCCAGGGAAGAACATGTTCATTTAAAATGCTCCGATAAACAACCTGGTCAATTTTAACACCCTCTTCAACGAATATTAGAGGGGTTCTGGCATTAGCGGAAACTCCAGCCCATACCATAACGGAAGCTGGCTTTTGAACTCGGCCAACAGTCCTATTTTGTTGCGATGATGATGTTAGCCACATTCGGTCATTTTGCGCATTGAAATGTTGTTCAACCGTGAAAATTTTTTCATCTGTAAACAAGATATTTTCAACATTTTTTAACACGGAGGAGCGTAGCAACGCCTTGCATCTTTGCAGTCGCAAATCTTTCTTTTTTTGTGTCAGATCTTGAGCTTTTCGGAGCTTGTACGGCTTAAGATTAAGCTTTGATTTTGCAATGATTCGCACTGTTTCACGGTTTACTCCCACTTCCTTAGCGATTTTTCTCATTGAGCGCCTTGGATTTCGCTTGATTCGTTTACGAATTTTTTCTGTTAAACAAGTAGTGGCAACTGTTGAAAATTTTCCCCGGTCTCTATCTCCAAAACCCCCAGTTTCATTATATCGAATAGCTCGGTCTACCGTACGACTTGACAAATTTAAAGCCTTTGCAATTTGACGGCTACTATAATTTGCCAAATGAAATTTCATAATTTCACGACGAATATTTTCCTTGTCCATTTTTAAGGAAATTTCAAAATGTAATAACAAAAATTCAAATGAAATTAAAAGCAAAGCCAATGATGAATGAATTTGCTTTTTAAATTAAAGTAACGGTAAATGGCAAAGCTTGCTGCAGAGTATTAAACTTGCGCACTTTACAATTGTCACCCTGTAAATAGCAAAAATGTTAAACAGAAAAAATTAAACTTATTTATTATAAAATCACTAATTTACTTCAAAGTAAATACATTGATTATTATTTTTATTAAATGCAGTTAAGGCAAATCTCTTTGCGGTGCTTTTAAAAAGTAGTGGAGTGACTGGTCACCCCTGTTGCTTTTCTAAGGTTAAATTCGGAAAGCACTTATCGTCGCCTGAGAATTGATTTGACGTATGTGTGTACAAATTCATATACCTATACGAAGTTATTTAAAATTTTCAAATCTAATAAAATTTCAAATCGACAAAAAGAAAAACTTAAAGCGCGGAAAAAAAGATGTAATTGCAGTTGCGTATATGCGAGCATATCGTGCCCGATGCATTGAGTAAAAGAAAAATGATTCAACTACAACATATCAGCCCTATTCACGATTTGGTGCAAATGCAAAATATTTCTGTTATCACAACAACAAATACATACGATATGGAACAAAAATTTGCATTTGCATTGATGCAAGGCCATTTGCAATTTATAGTGAATTGGGATATTACATAAATGTATATAAAAGATAATGATATCTAATAAATTTTTAAGTTTATAAAAGAATTCTTTTAATTTGAATTATTTACCTAAGCATATAGATTATACATCAAATCCCTATAAATGCCTATACATATGTGAGCTTATGTATATGGCATTCAGTTGGTTTAACTGTTTACACATCAAATATCTTGCGTGCCTTGCACGCATCCATTGTTTTTTACGAACAACCTGCTGGAGCTAATACAATTAGAGGCAGCAGAAGCAAGCCAAACTTTTTTACTTTTTAAAGAAGACTGAATTGAAAAGAAGCGTGAATTGTTAGAGAAGCCGACATTTTCCATTACTGGCGCTTGATTTTTTTTTTTTTTTACTTTCAAGAAAGTCAAAAAAATTGAAAATTGTTTTGGCTAAAATCGCTCTGAATATATGTGTAAAGGAATTCTTTGAAATTCACAATCGATTGAAAGTTACAGATGTTTATTTGCAGGCCCTGATACAGCAGTCATGCATATATGAACTTTGAAACTAGTTTTGCTCAAAACACATTTTTCGAAATGGCTGCCACGATATCTCCAAAACTAATGAACTGATAGCGCTAAATTTTCACCGTATCTTCAATGCATCTGTAGTTCTACTCCGTCCCAACCAGGATCATTGTGATATCTCTTAAGGTTTTTTATTTAAATTGAAATAGTTAAAAAAAATGGCAAAAATGAAATACTTATTTTCAAAACTAGATAGATTAAAATACAAACTTTTAATTAATGACTTAACTAAAAGAATATAAGTACAATAAAACTACCCCTAAAATTTAATTTTCAATATTTTTACTTAACCCTCTAGTTCCCAAGCGTGTCTCTAGACAGCTTTCATCAGAATGGGTTTAATTACCATCTTAATTTTTTTTTTGCTACATTTTATCACATCGTTTATGGAATTTCCCAAGCTTTTAAAAAAATACATTAGTTATGTGTTATTATGATGTTAGCGACAGTCAAAGCCAAAATTTGTCGAAAACAGTAAAATTAATTATTTTGTTTGAATTTGAGATAAAAATAAAAAAAATGAATAAAATACTTCCCGTCATACATAGCTGTGAGGAGCTAGGAATTTAAATTTTTTATACAAAATATTTAGTTATTTAAAAAAAATTTATAAGAAGTTTATTCAACAACAAATACCTTTAGGCATTCAACTTTTCCGGCTTTATAAAACTATGCCCATTAAATTTTTTAGAGTTTTAAGATCAGATTTATGCTTTTTACATTAAAACTTATCAATCCCAAATTTTTTTTAAATCAATCAAAAATTTGGGAACTAGAGGGTTAATTCTGGTTCCGGCTACAGGTCTATTGATTAATACGCTGACTCAATCTTTGATTTTAGATAAGCAGAATCATGGCAGCCATCGGCCAACTTTTCTTTCGACACAGGTGTCGTTGAACGACAGTCGTTCTACAGATATATAGTCTATGTAACCGTAAACAAATTTTTAAATGATTCTTGAAATAAATAATATTTGTCAGCTACTTCGACAGTGAACAGTTATTTAGTGTTACTGGTCAGACTTTTATTTGGAGTATCTACTATTTATATTTTCCTGTATATGTTTGCATTTTATTTTTCATATTTTAAAAATCCTTCGGTCGTCGGCTCCAGCTTCGACCGAAGGTTAGATGAATGGCCGAAGTTCGGATTCGGCTTCGGCCAAAAATCACAGGAATTTATGTAAATAAGTTTAAGAAAAGAAATATCAATAATTAAAACGTCAAAATCATAAAAAAAAATAAAATTATGCTTACTTATTTTGATTGACTAGCTTCTTTAACAATTCCAATTTCTTCTTCGCCCTCTCCTCTTTTCTTACTGCTTTTCATCCTTTTACGCCTTCATTAGGCGTAAAACGATGAAAAATTCATGAGTATGTGACTAAAAAATTTTATAACACATAGTATTTAATGGTGCCCTGACATAACATCCACGACCATAACGCCCAAAAAAAATTTTAGGTGTTATGACCGCCCTAGGAACCGCCCCGAAAAAGGTCATAACGCCCAGTGTAAAAGCGGACGCAACGCCTAATTTTTAGGCTTTATGACTGCCCTAGAAGCGGCTATAAGGCCCAACAATTATTTCTTGTTATATTTTGTTTTCAATAATGAAAATCGTGTTTTGATTAAAAATCAGTTACTTTTAGAAATCAGTATTACGTTTAGAACTTCTCGCTAAAATTTGGCTTAGCATCGTGTCAATCGTATATACGCTTTTGTTTTCAGTGCCAATTGCGAATCTATCAAAGAACTATGTTGAAGCTGATAATCGTCATTATTTAATTGACGCTACATTCTCGGTCGTACCATCTTGTGGGTATAAGCAATTGCTTATAATACACCATACTTTGGACAGAATAGACATGAAAGTCACAATAATATATTGCCCGTTAATTATTTAATAATATATGTAGTTATTGATTCACTTAAATTGAAATGTAAGATTGAAAGTCAAGCTTTTTTTTAAATATTTTAATTTTTTCTTTATTTTGTAAAAATTGTTGGCCTTCGGCGCTTCTTTCAATCTTACATTTCAATATATGAATAATCTCTTGATAACAAAGAAACAGCAATATGCGTTTTCCTGGACATTGAAGGAGCCTTTGATAATACTTCCCATGAGGCTATCAAGAGGGCTCTGGAAATGAAAAGGGTAGAATCAAGGCTGACTCGATGGATAAGCTCAATGTTTAGGGCGAGAACAGCAGAAACAAAAGAGGGTTCATCCACAATAAGACCCCAGACAACAAAAGGGTTTTCACAAGGAGGGGTTCTATCGCCTCTCTTGTGGAGCCTAGTAGTTGATGAACTCCTCACTTTGCTAACAGACAATGGTATAACCTGTCAAGATTATGCTGATGATATTGTCATTATGGCGAAAGGGAAATACGAGAATACACTCTGTGACATAATACAAAGGGGGCTTAACCTCACAAAGAGATGGTGTAAGTCGGTAGATTTAAACATTAATTCATCCAAGACGACCCTAGTGCCATTCGCTAGGAAAAGGAAACTCCCGCTCATGAAGCCTATAAAGCTGAATGAGACGGTTATCAATGTTAAACAGGAAGTCAAATATCTAGGAGTAACACTAGACTCAAAACTTATCTGGAAAGAACATGCAGCCAACACTGTCAGGAAAGCGACTAAACCCCTCATGATATGCAGAAACTTAGCGGAAAAAACCTGGGGTTGTACTCCGTACAACTTAAAGTGGATGCATACCATGATGGTAAGGCCAATACTCACCTATGGCGAGGTAGCCTGGTCGCAAAGAGTTAAATTATTTACAATGAGGAATACCCTCAACAAAGTTCAAAGACTTTTTTTTATAGGTTTACCCATTCGCTTTCATACTAATGTCAAGAAAAATGGAAGAGTTTTTTATTTAAGAAAGCCAATTTGTAAAAAGCCTGAAATAAAGCTGCATTTTCTTATACATGGAAATTTGGTTTCGTTTCACTTTTAAAATTTGAATGAAAGAATCAAAAAAACGGTCATAACGCCCATTGGGTGTTATAACCTTTTTCGGGGCGGTGATAGCGCCTAAAATTATTTTGACCGCCCTAGGAATGACCATAACGCCCAAACTTTTTTTTGGACGCTATGGCCATGGGCGTTATGCCCAGGCACCGTATTTAATTTTTTACATATGGTATGTATTAGTTTTTGTGATTGGTCCATGTCGGAGCTCATTTCATCTGATGGCACTACGCTTCGGGGAGTTTCCTCAATAGTTCCACTGTTCAACACAAATTCGGGATTAATTCCGCGTTTTTCACCAAGAATTTGGCTCAACTCACTGAAAATTAAAAAAAAAAAAAAAAAAGTTTTTGCAACAGAAAAAAGCATTTACAATTGCTTACCTCTGATACTGACAGGTTTCCCTAATCCAGCCGGTTTGCCTGTTGAGAATTGTTTTTTTATATGGCGCTCCAGCCCTCTAAATTTGTTCTCAGTTCGTGTCGTTGTCCTTTCTCGGCCATCCGTTCAGAGACAAGCTAGTACATATTTTGTTGGGTTTTCACATTAGCGCTCTTTTCTACTTTTCCCCGGAGATCTTCAATTAACGTCAACATTAATTTTATTGGCGCCTCAAGCCAATTCTCCTTCTCGTTTACATCTGCATCATCTGTAAAGAAATTATGGAAAATTTTAAAACAAATTTGTATATATATATGCTATTAGAAACCGATTCAAAATTTAGCTTATCCTACAATATTTTGTCTTTCTTCCCGTTTTCTGCCTCTATAGGGGAAAACATAACCTCCGCGGCTGCAACTTGTTTATTTTCTGTATGCCCTGCAATTTGTGGCCCTTCATCTGGCAGAGGAATAAAAAACTGAGACTCACTTCTACAATAGCCATCTTACCTACTTACGATTTTCTTGTGGCGCTATTTGGGAGAAGATAACCTCATTTTAAGCAGCTACTTATTCTGCCAGTACCCAACGGCCTGATCCCTGTATTCTTCATCTGGAAAAGGTATAAAAATATGATATTTTTCCGCACAATACTCAGTTTACTTAAACCCCAACCTGTCGGATGAAAGTCTAGTGCACTACCCACTAGATTATCGAGGTCGTCATTTATTAATATACTAAGTATTTTTATTTCAAAATTTGTTATATTAACTAAAACAACAGAGACGTAAGTTTGGGTTGAATGCTCTAAAAACTAAAAAACTACTTGACCACAAAAAAGTTCATTAAGCCAGTTACATATTACTTAAATAAATAGCCTAGACATGAACTGAAGTCATGATTTTGAAAAATTAACACCTAGATTCCTAAAAAATCCTGAAAAAATTTTTGGTCGAGATGCAGGTGGGAACGTTTATTCCTAATGCATCAGAGACTCGATTTTGGAAAAAATTTTTAGGTATTTTACAAAAGAATGGGAGCGATATGTAGTAATACTTATATACTGATACAAACAAGACAATTTTTGTGAGGTACATTTTTGTATTGAAAAGTAAGTTTTGTCTCAAATTTTTGACACTTTTATAAATTTGTTAACCGCAACACTGTTTAAAGGATATTAACAGTTGGTGCGAGAAGGCGGTTTGTTGGTAGTAGTTATAGGCAAAACCATTAATGGTAAAGTGCCGAGATTTAGTACAAAGATGTTGGCTGGCAATGCCATGCCATAGGTGAGGAGATTGGAAAAGGGGGCATATTACCTTATAACCTGAATTTTAATTATTTTATTTATCTCATCATTTGTGGCACGGCTCTTAGACTTGGTGCAGAAATATTATTTGCAATGATATACTGTAAGAAAAATTAATATAATTGTGGAGTAATGGGCGTGGCTCTCCCCATGCACCTCTTATGCCTTTTTAGATATATCTCCAGAATTATTTACGGTACAGCGCTGGAATTTGTACTAAGACGTGGGTTGGCAAAACCATGCCACAAAAAAAATTGTAAGCGGGATAGAAAAAGAAGGCGAGGCACTTCCCATATAAGCTAACTCATTATTGGATTACTCAGGAACATTTGTGGTGCGACACTAAGAATTGATAGGTTTTAGTACGAGAACTTTGGTTGCCAGCTGTAAGAAAAAAATGAATGGATTAAAGGGAGTGGGGTGACATCTTCCATACAATGGAAAACCATAGCCAGTAGGCATGGCACACAGTGTAACGAAGGTGTACAAAATTGAAAAAAAATCATGTTCGAATGATGATCATATTTGAATGGAGATCTTGCTTTAAGATTGCTTTAATTCTTTCATATAAAACGTATTGAAAGTCACGCATTAGCAGCAATAACATTTTTCTGCATCAAATACTACTTTAGTAGGTTTACTTTCAACTCCTGTAACTTTTTTATTTTTGCATTAAATCTAATGAAGTTTTTCCCCAATGTTATTTGTATTATTCTTTAAACGCATACCAACTTTAGATGTATTTTCAAAGTTTAAGAAGCTTTTAAAAAAATCGTTCAAAAACGTCCTCTCCAGTTTTTACACATTTCTTTAAACAGATGTCTCTACAATAACAAGAAAAAAAATTTCAGCGCTTATGTTTGCATATTCAGAATCTCGAACGAAAAAAACAGTTTTTTTGAATAATTTAAACGCATCAAATTTAAGCGGTATCTGAGTTGTACTCCATATATGTAGTTATACATACATACACAAGCATATATATTTTACACAAATAAATACACAAATATGTATATATTAATATGCATATGCGTACCAATTTTTTTAATTCTCTAGGTATTGGATCCTGATCAAGTATGAAGAATGTTTGGCAAAAAAGGATCCTACTCTCCGTAAAATTCGTAGAAGTTTCAAATGTTTTATATGAAACTAATACATAAAACAAATAAATTACAAAAAAAAACCGACTTTAATATGTAATAAAATAACTTTAAAAAAATCTTAAAAATTGTAGTTTTTTTACATGAGGAACTGTAGTCCTACCTTAAAGGAAACTTTTGAATTATACGTTAAGAACTATTCTTGGTATTACATGCCAATGATAGTGCATAAAGTATTAATTCACGGGCTTGAAATTATTAAATACTTCCCGATTCCAAAGGGTTTCTATCGGAGAATGCTTAAGAAGCAAGACATAATGAGGTTGGAATATATCGATTAGAAAATATCAGAAAAACTGCAAGAAAAGCGTGTAATAGGGATTTGTTAGCGCGGTATAACCTATCTCCTAAAAAAATTAGATTGCTCGATTTTTCATTAAATTTTCAAACTCACTAAAAATACTCCATTCGATAAACATGTTTCATGAAATCTATATGTACAACTGAAAGCATAGCTTTGGCATTTAAGTCTGCATGTAACTCTCAGAACGTCTCAACTTTTAAGATTACAGCAACTGTGTTCATAAACTATATCCCTCCGCACAAAAGCTGCCACATCTCCGGCCGCATACTGATTATTGCAATTGCAAATAAAATTATAGCCAGAAATATCATATAGCGATACTTCATCGTCATAAATCCATATTTCAGTCAAAACAATAAAATCAGGCTTATTTATAAACGAATCTAGACTAACAATAAAATTATTGAAATTTTTTCGTAAGCTTCGAATATTTTGATGAATTATAAATAAATTTTTAAAAAGGTTTGAATCATAAAAAATAGCATGGGAATTAATATTGTTGCAATACGCAAAAGTAATGTTGAATAAAATTTCTGATACGAGATTGTCACTGTTCATAGAGAAAACACTTCAAAATACTAAATTGAGACAAGATCATCAAGTGAATTTATAACCAGAACTTCGTCACCTTCTCTTTTGCGCATTAAGACCTTTCCATTTTTAACCCAAACGTATTTATAATTCTTAGCTCTTCTAACATTTTGAGCAGCTTTCAAAAGATTTCTGGTTTCAAAAGGAAAAAAAAGGGGCTAGGAAAAATTATTTTATACTTTTTAGTCCGTTTTAAAAATGTGGTATATTAAACATTTTTTTTTTTATTTAAATTATTATTTTCTGCTTTTTAGTCTTGTGTGTGTGAAATTTTTTACTGCCAATCCAACAACCATATAGGGTTAACCCCTTGTAAATTTTAAGTGTAGCACTGTGTAATCGATAACAACATAAGAAAAGTAGCACAGTTCTATTTTTCTTTGAAATAATATCACATAAAAATAATTAATTGTACGAAAGTGTACTGAAAATCTTGCTTATGCACTGACGTATATCGAACCTCAAAGTGTGCTGAAAAAACTACGATCGTATCGAAAAACCCATCACTAATGTATACGTATGTACTCACATATATATTCTACTCCCGCTAAAGCAATGATTTTTACAACGATGAATGCAATGCTTTGATCTATGAATAAAATTGAAAAACTTTCGATGCTAATATTTTATATATTATTATATTTTAGATATTGCATACTGCATTGTCATCCAGTTCTGAACTATATTTAAAATTTCAAGTCTCTAGCTCATCGGGAAGTTAGTTTAAAATGTATTGCAAAATTCCTACCGAACAGACAGACAGACCATTGAAAGCGAGTTGATATAAATATGAGGGTGATTCTCTATGTCTAGTATAATTGCACGATAGCACGAAATGCAAAAATATTATACTAAAATATACTACGATTCGAGAGCGCACAGTAAACACAGAGAGTGTGAGAGAGGCACAGAGTTGCATTTAATATACTACACTTCATTGCATTGAACATATACATGGGTATCGCCGTAGGAAAAGTTTTTAAATGTTGCAGAATGGATTGACGTGTATTTTGTTTTTGTTTCGTTGTACGGATTGGGAAGTTTTACAATTTGTGCTATCGTGCTACGGTGCACGCATATACTAGACTTAGAGAATCGCCCTATGGTAAAATGGATTAAAACACGAAAATTTATTTTGTGAAAACTACAAAATGCTTGATGACGTAAATAAATGCTTCTGAATTCAGACTAAAGAGTGTGTTATGGCCAGAAGAAGCTGATAGTAATGAATAGAATATAGACTTCGACATCGATATATAATAGTTATAATTATATATATATATTTTTTTTATACGTATATTTTTTTTGTGATAAATATATATAAAATTCTCTTTTTCCATTATCTTATTTTTTCTTGTGATTGCATAATTTAAAAATGCATGTATTTAATTACTTTTCTTTTTAATAGGTATATAAAAAATTTGTGTTTAACACTTTTGTAAGGAAAACATTTAGCGCTTTTTTTAAAGAAAATACGCGTTTTATTCTTCATTTTAGAGGATTTTGAAAAACAAAACTTTGGCCATACTGCCTGCTCTTTAGTTACCGTTAGAGTATTTACATTTGGATTCTCACTCTGCTGTGTGCAAACAAGAGACTGCGTTTGCTTCTGTTCGAACGATGGATTCTGCTGAGAAGATAATTGTGATGACTCACTCAGATTTGTAGAAGCAATTCCAAACTGCTGCTGTTGATTTGATAACTGTTGTTTCGCTGTTGAGAACGCTTCGTTTGTTGTTGTTGTACATTACTCTCCTTGCTGTATTTTGATATTGATGACGTCGCAGCAATTGAGGCAATCCATCAGAAGGAGTGAAGCTCTTCTAACCGCAGAACATTTTTTGCATCAAAAATGGTTATTTGATTGAACCATAAATTCGAAGTCAGCTGGCAAAATATTCACACAACTGCAATGAAAAAAGTCATTCCATCCATAGCATTTTATTTTTTCTTGGCCACTTTCGACCTTAAAGTTGCAGATGCAAGGCATAATGAGAGCGAAATAATCATACCTGTTGTCCCCACGACAGACGAATAACGATTCCGTGAAGGTTAAATATATATCTAACGTTTAAAAAGCAATTGGGTCAGGAGGCAGAGGTTTCCTATTCTACCAAAGTAAAAAAAAATTAAAAAATCAGACTTTACTTAAGACATATTTTTTGAAATTAAAAACAAAAAAACACAGAGCTGATATTCAGGTTTTATACTAAATATCTCAGAAACTTACTTTAACTCTAAAATCCATTGAAAAATATAGGCCCAACAAAATTGTTCATATTCTTAGTTTAGAAGTATTTCCAATAAATGAAATCCATTTTTTTTCATGATTCGCAGAATTGAATTTTGTCCAGCTACTTTGTTCTACTCGAAACACTGTGCGATATAGTCGGTTTTTGGAATTTCGGCCAGCTAGATTTTTCATAAGCCCCATAGTGCACTGTGCGGCTAAAGGTGATCGGAATCAGAGTATTGCCCGTTTCTGACCATGTTGGTATACATAATAAAACATAAGATATCTTTGTTATTTTTGCATCTGAGAATATTTATGTGCTCAGCAACTAATTTTTTTTTGGAATGTGTAATCCTTTATCTGCTTCTCTTAGGGTGTGATTATATTTGTAGTATGCTCGGCGAACACCATGAAATTGTTGTTGTACCGAAAATAAAGTAACAATCTTTACTCACTCTCACACCGAACACGATATGCTCGGTGTATTGTACACCGAGCAGCGATGCCAACTTGCGGGGAATTCCCCGATTTGCGGGGAATTTTACTTGATACCGGGAATCGGGGAATGAGCTGTTTTTTGCGGAAAATTGTAGAATATTTTTTGTCAAATTTTATGTAATGTAAAACGTTAACTTATTAAATGTTTCATATCTTGGGTCTTTTCTTAAGCAGGTCCTGCAATTTATTGGTTTGGAGAAATCAATTTTTAAAAAAGTACATATGCTATTTGAAAGTATTTTGTAAAAAATTCAGAGAACGCAGAGTGCTTTCGATTATAGCGGCGAAAAGAACATTTTTGACAGTAGTTCCCTCGCTGCATGTTTTGTTTTTGAATAAACGTCAGTTTATTACAAGATTTATTGCCACAGAATTGTCTTGCAATAAAGTTAATAATATATGACAAGTCATAAAAAAGTTAAAAAAAGAAATAAGGCAGGTAGTAGACTTGCTGCCGAAACCGTGACGCTGGAGCCTTCAATATTAACTGCCAAAATTGTTTACTCCTATGTGTTTTTGAAATGAGTGGGGAGGAAACTGAAGAGTATATCTTGAAAAATTGCTCATCTGGTGATTTAAAAGAAGATCTCGCAGCTTGTGCTGTCCAATACAATACAACAAACGCAGTCACAAACAATCTACTTGAAACATTGTCAAATTCACTTTAAAAATGGGACGGAATTTGTTTTTTTAATAAGTTTTAATTTTACTGTGTATAATTGTAGTGTTAAAACCAGAGCTTGAGACTTTTAAAACTTTTACCAAAAAGTTTTTAGAATAAGAGTTTTTATGAACTTCTATTTCATCAAAGTTAAAAGTGATAATCAGAAGTAAAAATTTTTAAATAGTAATAAATAATTTTTTTTTTTAACTTTTTAATTTGAACTCCTCCTCAATAACTTTTATTTTTAAAAGTTATGTAAAAGTCTGTTGTGACTTCTATTTTTAAAAGTCTTTAAAGACTTTTATATCATAAGAGTCATTGAAGACTTTTTCATCATAAAAGTCTTTCTACTATAAAAGCCAGTTTGCAGTACCATTTAAATATATATGCTTACATATATCTGTGAGAAAAAAATGTAACAGCTCAAGTATATTTTTTGATGGACAATATTATAGACATGGTAGAAGTATTTAGAGGTAGATCCATCTTTTCAAAAAGGATGGCTCCTTTTGAATTTTTGACAAGAGGAACATTTTAAAGGTGCATTTTTTTAAATGGATAGAAAAGTGTGAGTTAATAGTAGATTATTAAAACTACTTTTATTACGAAGTACTAAATTATAAATTTTATTTATAATAAAAAACGTTTAAATAATGTTGTTAAAATTAGTTTTCTTTATTAGAAAATACCTTGAACATGTTAAGAGTTAAAAATTATATAAAAAGCAACAACTAATTCTCCCTTTGTTCATGCAATACTATGCAAATTATTTTCTTATAAATTGTCACCTAAAATTTAACTATGAAAATACAACTCTGTTGCAAAAAGAAGAATAGTATCAAAACAAATGTTTTCCCAATTGTCAAAGTTCCTCTTATTTGTCAAAATGCATCTAACTTCTTAATTCTTCTGCCATGAATTATACATATATGGTATTTCAAACTGGCTTTTATTGTAGAAAGACTTTTATGATGAAAAAGTCTTCAATGACTTCAATTAAAAATAAAAGTTACCAAAGACTTTTAAAAATAACTTTTATGACTTCAATTAAAAATAGAAGTTACCAAAGACTTTTAAAAATAACTTTGAAAAATAAAAGTTATGAAGTACTTTTAAATATTTTGTGTTTTATATATTATTATTAGAGACTATGAAACTGAAATCTAGTTGTTAATATTCCATAGTTTGACTTTACTTCATTCATACTTAACAGCTCAAGGTTTTTTAACGGGCTTAATTAAACGTCATATTTTTGTCAAAGTGACAAAGTTACTAAGTCGCAACAATGTATAAAAGGCAGGCAAATCATACGGCCGTTTCGGAACCCTCCACGATTCCTCATCAGCGATCTTTGTGATGGATCTTACTGGCATTTTAATATTCTATAAAACTGTTAATATTTGAAAACGTTACCCAGAATTACAAGGTTTTTGTTTTCAAGTATTTTCACCGAACAGAAATGATGAATGAAACTAACACAACTGTTCTTTATACTTATTTTTGTTGAAATTCTCATTGCAACTAGATATTTAACAGTTAGTTAATGATTTGTCTAGTTGTAGAAATGAGAGAGAGAGCGTGTAATATTGCACTGAAAAATTTTTTTTTAGTAACATTTAACAGAATTGTGCCCAATTCGTTTAATATATATTATTATTAGAGACTATGAAACTAAAATCTAGTTGTTCATATTCCATAGTTTGAGTTTACTTTATTCATACTTAACAGTGTTAACGGGCTTAATGAAACGTCATTTTTTTGTCAAAGTGAAAAAATTCATTATTTTTTACAAATTCAATTAATTGTTCCTCCATTTGACATTTGTTTCTCAAAAAAGTGGCAAAATACAAAAATTAAGTTTTCATTGTTGGTAATATTGCCGCTAAATTAAAATAATTCAAATCTTATGTATTGGCAGCGATCCCTCTGCGCACCTAAATAAGAAATAGAGACATTATGCAGAGCTGCGCTGCATGCAGAATTTACATGTGTTTGTTTCTATACAAACTAGTGTACTCTAATTTAGCTGCATGCAGAACTCTGCACATCTATTTAGGGCATTATAATTATTACCATACAAAAAATGCCATTTTGTACTCCAATGGAGGTGCTGTTGAGAATTGACGTTGGAGATTTGAGAAAAGTAGTTGATATCAACTTCATCTGAAGTTGATCTCAAACAAAATGTTTTTGGGTCAAAAAAGGAAACACATACGCAAGTAATCTCTTACGTAACAGCACACTTAATTAGTGCACTTTATAGAGCTGTTAAAAGACCTTTGATACACTTTCACATGAAAAACTATTATAAAGTGCCGAAATAAGTGACGAATGTTTGAAGTGGTTAGAAAACTATGTGCATTTTATAACATACCGAGTTTAAGTTGTTGGCGAACATAGCGATGAGGTTCAAATTGCACATGGTACCAAATAGTGTTCGCTGTTCAGCTTTTTTATAACGGAAATTGTGAGAAACCAGCTATAAGGTGCAATACCGATGAAGCGAACGCAGCGAATGGGAACACATTCAGCGGGCAAAGTCTATGAATGGATGGGTTGCGGATGTTTAATAATGAAAATATTTTACATTTTTTCTGGTATTTAATATTCTTTATACAAATTGGTAAACGTGTGGTTTTGATTTTATGTATTTAGTTTGATTTTTTACTATGCAAGTAGGTACTTTTGAATATATTTTTCTGATTTATTCAATGTAAGATTACGCTTTCCGCGTTCAAAAAATTGTTCGTTCTGCGCATCAAAAACTACGTCATAATAATCTCGAGCGCTGATTGGCCGAAGTATTTATTTTAATCAGCACACTGTAAATAAAACAAGAGTTGTTTTGCAAGTAATTATTGTGTTTCAAATAAAAGACATAAAAAACTTCAGCAGAAATATATATATTTTTTTTTTGTAGTTTTATTTAATTTTTTCTGTCTTTTTAATGTTCTTAGTCTTTGTTCATTCAAAGCCCATTAATCTTAATAATGAATAGTTTTTTACTTTTTTTATCGCATTCGACTTCTGGGGTGCGATTCTGTAACTCGTTAGCGACAATTTTTGGATTGCTAAGTGAAATTAATGGCAACATTAACGATACTGCGATGCTGTAACAAATTTTTAGCGATATTTGTCGCAAAGTTTGACATTTCGTTTACGGTGCCCGGACATAACGCCCATGGCCATAACGCCCAAAAAAAGTTTGGGCGTTATGACCGCCCTAGGAATGGTCATAACTCCCACAATCACTTTAGGCGCTATGATCCGGGAGTATGTCCGTATCCCCATGACTGCAGTAGAGCGACAGGCTGCCAAACCTAAATGTATACCAACGCCCAGTCCTTTCGAATATGCCATCTGTTGAATTGACTGTAGGTTTGGAAGGCGTGTGCGAATGTATATATATCTAAATATGTATATATATATATATAAACCCGCACTTCCACTCGGAGACTTAATTGTCCATTGTGATTGCCCTCATTTAGACTGTTAGACTATTGAAAAAGCGCGACCCCAAACATTGGAGTCTGCTCATCTGCAGCCTTGAACATTGACATAGAATTTTATAATAACCGATAGAGTGAACTCTTGGGCAAAATTTAAGTGCTCAGCGATGGGCTTCTGAACTCTAGTTTCGGAGCTAGAAACGAAAAACAACGATTTCATTTCATTTTAAAATTCAGCGATGGAATGAGATATAGACGCTTTTCTTTTCATTTCAAAAAAATGGTAATTTTGATAAAAATGTCGACCCATGTCTGGGAAATCAAAAAATTGCCTATATCTCAAAAACCTGAGTTGCTACGACAAAACTGATTGAAACTGGCAGATTCGGATTCAGCGGACCAAAAGACATTTTGAACCATCAAATTTGGAGATAGGTATTGTCATTTTTTTCATTTTGTTGTATAGTGTTATCGGTCGCTAAGCGCCTGGTTATATTGGTGCTCGGTGTTCGACGAACCCAAAACATTTTCTCCAGTGCTTGGTCAAGGTGGTTACATTCAGCTTGTTGCAGAGTTGTTTTTTGTCAAATATGCTCGTTTGTTTAATACTATTTTGTATGTAATAATACTGTTTTGTAAAATGACTCATTGCCACCCTGAGAGTGAGTACAGACTTTCTCTTTGTGTTCGGTGCAACGACAATTTCATGGTGTTCGCCGAGTATACTCGCAATATAACCACAGCCTAAGAAAATTATAGAATCGCACCCCTGAAGCAGTGGCGCTCAAATGTTGTTCTAAATAACAACATTTGAGAGGGTACTTTCTTATAAATTTTTTTACAATTCTCATTGTTACCGCCATAACTTGATTTCTTATATTTATACAGTATTCATACTTTATTAGTAATTTCAAAGTAATGAATTTCCCTTTGATTTATTTACATTATATGGTGCTTATTTGCGATGTTGCAAAAAGAGTATCTGTACCTATTCACATGTAGAACATGCGAAGAGAATAACTGTTTTACATTGAAGCAACAACAACTCGTGCCCATGACGTGACCGTGACCGCCTACATAACAGGGCACTAACCATTGAGCTTGTGAAATTTTTGATAGCACATATTCTGTTCATTAGTGTCAATATTTTCTCTCGAACTATCAAAATGTTATTTTCCGAGTAATAGTGCGGACACACGAGAAGGTATTTCAGGCAAATTTAACATTTCGTTGAAATGAGTGTGAAATGCAGAATTTCGCCATACAAAAAGCATCAATGAAATTCTTCATTTCAGACTCATTGCATTGAAATGCATCTGAAATGAAGAAATTAACTAGCAACCCTCAAAAGCAAGGTTGTAAAAAACGGAAAAATTTAAGATCTATTACATTTTTTTAGACATTTTGGATTTTGTTTTCATAACAGCTGCTCTTGTAATATTTATTAAGCGAAAAAATAAAATAATAGAGTCGGAGAGTAACTCATTGCCATTCCTCCAATTATCAATAATTGTTAAATAAATTCTTAATGTCCAAATCCAATTGAAAGGCAAATTTTTAATTATTTTTATTTGCACAAAACACACACAAAAATTCTTCTTCTTCTCCAAACTTGTAATCTGTCAAAAAATAATTTGAAATTCCTTTTTTTATCGTGTGTCCACCTTAATTTGAAATGCAGAATTTCAACGAAATGAACTCTCGTGTGTTCGCAGTATTAAAAGATACTATGTCACACATACCCATAGTAAAGTTGATTTTATAATATTATGTCAAATATTGAGCAATCCGATCATGCTCTCTGATGCAACTCTGCATTATTTATCAATTAAGATACATCCTATTTGCAACCCACATCGTAAAAAATAAAGTACTTTAGAAGTGACGTTAACTGTTTACAATTTGGCGCCTTATTTTGGGAATTGGATTGGAGCATTAAAAAAGCGCAATTTGTAACTAAGTTTTTATATGTGTTTAATGAGAAAGTGAAAATAAATATTTTTAGTAAATAAATGTATAAATGGAAACCCCGCAAAGCGCACGGCAACTGCGGCCAGTTCGGAATCCAACACCGCGCCTTTCCGAAAGGAAGAAAAGTCTCTTCTCCATTAGCAAGGTTAAAGAAGGAACAGAGGATGACTTGCTTCAAGGAATAGCTTTGTTAGATACAACAGATGATGGTGTATGCGCTACGTATTTTCCTACCGGCACACCCAAGAGTAAGCAGTCCATAGATACGCTTCTTCAGTCTAAAGGCAAAAGAGGTAAGGCGATTAGTTTCTTTGAAGAAAATCAATCAAACCACGAAGTAGACAAAAAACAGAGACCTACTGCACGTCGCAGCACTCGCATCAATCTGAAGAGCCAATTATGCTCTAGAGACGAATTGTCTTCTCCTGAAAGCAACGGTAAAGAAAATGTTCCAACACGTAATGCGGCAACTGATGAAGGTGCAGATGAGCAGCTACAAAAGCTTTTTACAGTTTCAATGCGACTTAGTGGACAGCAGAGTAGTCAAGAAACAACGCCCAGTAAAAGTAGAGTCGATGTGGGCCATATTTCGCCAGAGAACGGTGAGAACACAATTAAAGACACACCCAGCGAACAGTATCAATTAAATCATGGTGCTCAAAACCACAAACGACACCATCACGAAACATCTTCAACTGGAATGAGCCCAAAGCGGAAAGTGGTTAAAGTTAATTCGTCCATTTCGACTAAAGCATTTTATTCAGCAACGAAGAAATCATCTCCAATAATTTCTTTAACCCCTTTAAAAACTTCTATCAGTGCTTTATCCACAAGCAACACTTCACCCCGTTCACGCCGTCATGACCGTCGAAGTATTGCTAATAAAAAAAGCATCAATAGAGGGGTGTGCCACAAAGTTCGTCGGCCAACACGGCCTTTTGGCACTGCTGCTTCGCGTCATATGACTACAATTGATATTGACCTCATTCTGAGCAATATCCGTAACGATAAACTACGAAATTTGATAGCGGCGCAACGTGCCGAAAAAATGCAAATTGAAAAAGTTCACAACATATTCCGTAGTGCTATAAACCCAATTGAATTAGCCCGACCACTAAGCGTCATGTCCACTGTTGATGACAAAAACAACAACAATAATAAGTATATAAAAGATGCGGAAAAACAAACACAACAATCAAGGTTATTAGAGTCGGATTTCTCAGACATTGAATGTGAAAGTGATGAAATTGACGAAACAATTAATGCTGCAGATACGATAGAAACGGCATCTTCAGACACACTTCAGCAGAATAACAACGAGCTTGTTTTATCACATAACAAAGAACAATCAGTTACATCCTTACCCAACCGCAAGTTCTTCAAATCTGGGCGCGCTAGCGGTACCCGGATGGAAGTTACGATCACAGGGAATATTAAGGCATCAGTTTGCAATGGGAAAATATCACTGGTCGAAGAGAAAACTAAAAAGCGAAAAAGAGTAAAAATTAACGCAGGCAAGTGTAGATTTCTTCAACATTAAATTAGATAAAACATATTTCTCAATTTAATTTTTTGGCAGGTGCAAATGAGTTTTCAGATGAGCAGGCCACGGTCGACGCAATACTAAAAAACCTTGATGATACTGGTTTCGGTGAAACCTTTGAAGCTATCGCTGAAAAGACGACTGATGTAGACACATCTAATAAAATGAATGCTGACGAAAAGCCACTGGAGTTTGTTACCGATGAACTCTTAAATGAAATTCAGCTGCAGGATAATACAGACTATGCCGAGTTCCGCAAACGTCTGCCATATAACACCAGTGACCTGGAATTGATAGAACAGCAACATCTCTTGCTCGACTTCTTAATTAGTAACAACATCTGTACTGAGGAGAATTTCAACATCTTCATAGCTGACCCGGATAATCATAAAGACGAAGCAGCGCGAATAGTGGATCAAGTTGTTCTAATCGTAAACGAACAGACAGACTTCCGTCAACGCATCCCGTATAACACATGCGACCCGGTTATAATTGCACAGCAATCCAGATTTCTCGAATTCCTCATCGAAAACAATATATGCACTGAGGAGAACTTTGATATTTTCATTGCCAATTACGAGAATAGAAAAGATGAGGCCACATCAATAATCACAAGCGTTGAACAACACTGCCGGAGCCATATAATAGGAGGTGAAATCATGGTAAAAATGGAAGAAAATTTCTTAGTAGAAGATCGTTCAAATCCGATTTACGCTATATCTGAGCCTAGTACTATAGTGGCACCAATTAACAACATACAATTAAAACAAAGTACAAACTACTCCAGTGAAATGACTGCAAAATTATTTCCCATATTTTACTCTGGGCGATATCATCAATTAGCACAAAAATCAACGCGTCGTACTTTTCAGCGTACTTGGATTGGCGGTCATGGTACGGATCAGTACCAAATTGATGCTGGCCAGAAGAATTTTGGTGCGCAGCAGTGTAAGCAATGTGGCCTTGTTTATACGGTCCATGAACCCGAAGAAGAGAAATTGCATCGTGACTATCATGCATCTCTGCATGTACTTCGTTTTAAAGGTTGGATCGATGAGGACATTGTAGCTGCTTATCCGGAGTGGGGTAACGATGGTCGTATATTACGCATCAGTGAATGCTCGCACATCAAGCGCCGTGAACGGTTAATGGATATTTTAAAAATTGTCGACAAAGAACTCGGTTTCTCTTCGTACATTATTCCAAAGACATTTATGGTATGTTTGCCTTCGCAAAACAAGGTAACCATGTTATTAAGATGATCATCTCAATAACATGGCCACGCTATATTTTCTAAATAGAAGGCAAATGACATGGTTATGAAAATAACTTTTACACTTATTTGCATTTTTTTTTGTAGAACTTGTGTGGTTCAAAAGCCATGGGAGACAATGGTGATCCAAGTTATATTGAGAAAAAGTAGAATCATTTTCAACCCTTCTTACTTCAAAAAGGCATTTTTATAGTTCAAATCGATGTAACGGCTTCTATGAAGTTGTGATTGTATGGAGTATAAAGGGTTAATATAAAATACCTAATTTACATCATAGTGCCGACACAATTATTTTCCACTAGAATATAAAACTGAAATTTTATTAGATACACTAAATGTATATATACATCATTACAGGCTTACATTGCTGTGCGTAAACACCAAATTGTTGGATTGTGTCTGGTGCAACCCCTGGAAAAGGCTAATAAATATATATGCGTCAATGGTGTAGATTGCTGTACCGAAGATGAATTCGAGGCTAAGTAAGTATGAAAAATAAATAAACATTTTTGCACTGTTTAAAAAAATGCAAAATGACACGAACCTATTTTGTTTTTTAAGTTTACAACTGTAAAATATGCTATATCATACGTAAACATTAGCACAGTTGCCACGCCCACAAACCTTAAGATATTTTTCTGAAAATTTGTGTTTTTATATTTTTATACTGAATTTCAGTTCAATAGGATCTGGGTGCCGACATTAATGGGTTAAGACACTTGATAAGTAACTTTACAAAACGTGTTTATTCCTTCTTTCAGTTTTTTTTTTTTTTTAGAAATATTAGGTGTCGGCCTTCTTTTTTTTTTGCAATTAATTTTTAAATTGCTTATCGTTTAAAAATGTTACTAAATAAAACTGTCTCTTAAAAATTAACTAGATTTTCCAAACAATAGGTAGATGGAAAATTGTTTTTTGTATATTTAGGTATGGGTGCCGTCACGAGTTTACATTTCCTTTTGCTTTTGGTTTTCACCACTTAAAATTTGAAAGCATGCATGGTGAGCATATTTACAGTGACACACTCATATATTAGAATGTTTACATTACATAGTTATATTTCACAATTATCAGTTTAAACTATAAGATCTTGAGCGGTTTTAGTCTGCACAAAGTACACTGAGAATTCGTCAACTTTGATGCTAGTTTATGGGGATGGTTGAACATTCGTTTTTGGTATAAATTAGCTTTGGCTTTAATTTCATCTTTGACGAAAGGAACTTGTAAATCACGATGTAGTTGTGAATTGGTAACATACCAAGGTGCGTTCGCAATCATTTTAGACTGGTAGCGTAGCAAAATCTCGACATTTGAATTCGCGGCTGTACTCCACAGTTGTATGCCGTAGGTCCATACAACTTAAGGATACTCTTGTAGAGCAGCAGATTGTTTTCGCAACTTAGTTGCGAATTACAACTGAGTAGCCAGAGGATACTTCTCAGTTTAAGCCCTAGAGCTTTACGCTTCGTAAATATGTGGGTTTTCCATGTGAGATTCATTCCTAGGTACTTCGCTTCATTTGCTTGCTGGAGTTGTAATGCATTTAATTACTCAGGAGGGCATGTATATTATATAGAGGAATTTTGTGCAGGTTGGGACTAGTTTTGCTTTTCATCCATAAAATTTCTCCTATGAAAGATTTTGAGGAGTTTGAGATTGAGCGGTTTTTCAGATTACGTTAAAAATTAAATAAAAAAAAATTAATTTTCTTTTGGTTAAAAAATTAGTCAATTTTTTTTTATGTGCGGGTTTTATTTAAAAATGTGGAAAGGAAACATTGTTTTATCTTACGTTTCATGAATATTTATTATTAAAGTGAAAGTTTAATTCAGTAAAGAAAAAATTATTCCGATTCATCAGGTTCTTCAAAATCGTCATCGCTGAAGCAATCGATACAAATGAAAACTTAATGTCAATGATTAACACATGCAAAATGAGCTGGCTTCTTTCAGACACTCCACTTCATTGAATTTTTACAAGTCAATCTGGCTAGCTTTTTCATACATCATGCAGAGTATGAAGCAATTTCTTTCAAAATTTTCACCAATTCGTCATCAGCAACTTGTGTTATGTCTTCAACTCTTTCATCCAATTTCTCAATAAGTATATCGAAATAAGCATGATTTCGAAATTTTGCACGATCGTGTTTCAAGGTAGGCTGTTTTTTCAATTTTTATGAATTTGATCGTTCGAAGCACAGCATCAAAATCGGTGGTTTCGCGATCAGTTTTTCGTTGGCGACGCGACATTCTGATTACAAAAAATACAACAAAAGTAGAAAAATACCATGTAAACACAACTTCAGTGACAATTTTCTATCATAAAATAGTGTCAATATGCCGTTAGAATGAATGTAAAATACTGAATTTCCCAACCTACACAAAAAAAAAATTCGCAACTTGCTAAATGACACAATTTTTCGCTCGACACAAAAACAAAATTGTTGACATGATATGTCCATAATTCTTTTTTTGTATCTTGAAAAGACAGTGAAATCGTATAATAAGGCATATACAAATCTTAGATAGGGATGAAAATTATTTACCTTATTATCACTTGAAAATTTTCAGAAAAAAGTTTTTCGAAACTATTTTTATACGATTCCCGGATTCTTTCTAAAACCATCCTAAAAGTGAGTAATGGTTAAGAAACGACATTGACGATGGCAGTGTTGACGATACTAACGCGACCAAAAAAAAAATATCGCGATTTCCCAAACTGCACAAAGTTTCCCTATTATATAATATATAGCTAAATAATTTATTATTTTTTTTTTTAATTTAGTCAAAATTTGTTAAAATTTTAATAGCTTTGAATAGAAATATTAACGAAACTATAACACTGTTTCAAAAGACTGTATGTTTAAATTTAAGATCATTCTTGAAACGATATATAAATAATTCTAAAAATTATTGAACTCTAGAAAGGTAATCTTCGTCAATTTGATGAACACCATATACACATTTTTTAAAATTTCTCTTTGCTGTATCTCGAACCAAGTTGCTTAAAATACAAATTATTTTTAAAAATATTCTAATTTTGATTAGGAAAGTAGGTTATAGTGTGTACGCAATATATTCTTTCCACAAATAAGAGTTAAATATGACTTCGTCGATTCGACGAAGATTGCCTATAACGTATGCAAAAAATATGATAACATTTCCAGGGTTAAAAAGTCACACCAGTTTAATATTTATAATCGAAAATATATGATAAAAGAAAGATTTTCCATCTTAAGTCGACTTAGGCTGTTTTTCATTTTTACCACAGGCAGAATTATGTTAACCGGTATTCTTGTGTTCATGCAATCAATATATGTGTGCAATTCAACCTGGACAGGAAGTACAAACAGCAAAATATCGCTATCATGTCGGACAGCCAGACAGCCATTCGAGCACTATGCTCCTTTGAGATCACTTCTAAACTGGTGTGGGACTGTTTGAGCAAGCTCAATCAACTGGGCAAGAGCAATAAAGCCGCTCGATGTTGTGTCCCCGTGCACGTAGGAATAAATGGTAATGAACAAGCAGACGTGCTTGCTAGAAAGGCGGCAGCGCCCACTTTCATGGGACCTGAACCCTTTTGTGGAATAGGAGATAACGTATTCAGGGAACTACTCTGGCGGCAATCCAAAGCCTTTTTAGGTAACTATAATAACAGTATATACGCATTCTGCATTGGTCTCAACAAAAACAGTTTGCACACATTACCTTGTATTCCGACTGGGCACAGTCGGCGCAGAGAACACCTTTGTAAAATAGATGTTGAGGAAAGCTCAATACGTAAGTTTTGTTATAAGAAAGATGAATCATCAGAACATATTTTAGCTCAGTGTGGAGCTCTGCTTCACAAAAGAATGAAATGTCTGGGTATGTGACAAGTGCCCAGCACTGAACTAGCATCCGTAAATCCGGGCTCAATACTCCAATTCTTGAGGGAGACTGGACTGGATGAGGTACTCTAGGCAGACTAGACTAGATATAGGAGAGGGATATACAATAGATCTTACAGGTCCCGGTACATCGACAAAAACCTCTCTAGCAATACAATTCTTGTGTTTGAATTATGACCGTGACCAAGGATTTAATCTTTTCGCTCAACTCCAGATTCTTTTTCTATGGTTCTTGTCTTAAATTTGTTTGTTTAGTGATAGTGAATGTTATTGATCAGTGCACTATGGTTTCTGAAAAGCACTCCACTACCGTGCATTTCTCAGAAGAAAAACATCGATAAATGCTCGGTTATATCCTAAAAAGGCAAAAAACGCAAATTCATGAGCACCAAAAACCGACCCGCTTCAGCAGACTATACCAAGCGTCCAACAAAGACTTTTGGCAAAATCCTATGTAGGGTTTTTATTGTTAGGTCAAGTACTTCTCAGCTATCATCGTTACGCTGGATCCGAAATTGTGTTGCACAGTGTTATTGATGCACTTCAAATGCATAAAAAACATGATAGTGGCCGCCAAAATTCAAAGGCTTTTGGAAAAAGATAGCTCATTTAATGGAACATTCTGCAAAAGAAATGTGGGAATTCCTCCTTCCCATAAATGGTTTTTTCCGTCGTCGGGCCACTGTGAGGCGCTAAATGTGATCTACGCGACAACTACTGTGGATCAACCACGTAGACCAATTAATTAATTTAAATTTATTGTTTTCATAGTCTTGGTTTTGAAATAGTGAATAGAGAAAAAATACCAACTAAAAAAGTAAGGAGTGAGATTGAAAAAATCTTAACACACGTTTTACCTAATAATTTTGTTTGGGTGTAAAATTTAAGAATTTCTTTGATCCAGTTATGTTTGAAAAATATGTCAATTGTTAGTTTTAAGTGAAGAAAAAGAAGTACGTCTTAAAATTATTAAAAATTTTCAAAAAAAATCCAAATTGGTCCAACAAAAAAATTGCCAAAGAATTGAAGGTCTGCCGTCAAACTGTTTCCAATGTTATTAAACAGTTTCAGGAGAATTTGACTATCGCTAGGAAACCTGGTTCGGGAAGAAAACAAGGACTATATGATATTGGGAAAGCCAAGAAAATAGAAAGCTTATTGAAAAGATCTCCAAACACATCTGGTAGAAAAGCTGCCCGGTTAGCCCAGTGCTCTGACTATTTGGTGCGAAAAGTTAAAGCCAATGCAGGTTTGAAAACATAAAAAGTCCTAAAAGTTCCAGACAGTAATGCTGCAAAAAATTTAGACGCCAAAAGTAGGGCTTGGAAATTAAAATCGAATTTCATACAAAAATATTCATGTTGTATAATGGACGACGAAACGTATGTACTGGCAGATTTTACACAGTTTCCGGGTCAAAATTTTTATATTGCTGATGCTCGAAGAAATGTCGAAGAACAATTTAGAATCCAAAAGCAGACAAAATTTTCTAAAAAATTCCTGGTTAGCAAGCTATATACAGTTGTGCAAAAGAAGCAAGTCATTTGTTACAGTGGGCTCTATAAATACCGAAATATACATCAAAGAATGTTTGAAAAAAAGAATTCTTCCTTTCATAAGAGAGCACAATGTTTCCACATGTTTTTGGCCCGATTTGGCATCATGTCACTACGGCAAGAAAGCTCTGAAGTGGTACCAAAGCAATAACATAGTTTTTGTACCAAGAGAGACCAATCCTCCAAATTTTCCGGAGCTAAGACCAGTAGAGAGATATTGGGCTCTTGTGAAAAGAAACTTAAAGAGCACAAAAAAGGTGTTCCAAAATATCTAAGATTTTGAAAGGAGATAGCCAAACTGTTCCAAAAAGGTGTCTGAAACAACTACCAAATCTCTAATGGAAGGCATACCAAAAAAGGTCCACGAGTTCATAAATAGTGGTTAGAACTATAAAAGTTATATTTTTCTGTAATTTGTAAAATATTATCAATTAAATAAAAAAAATCAAAACTCTAAGATCAAAAAATTTAAAATTATTGAATTTTATATATGTTATTTTTTCGGTCTCACTCCTTATACAAATAAAAATATGTTTAATGTGCAATAATGTTTTTATTATATAAATCGGAGCGACTTTATTTTGCTAATAACTTTTCTTCAGTATTTTTTAAAATAACTTCCTTTTTTCGAAACGAATGATTTTCCCTTTCTAATGGTACGCAACACTTAATCAGTAGTGAATGAAAAAACAAACAATGTGCACGAAGTGCAAAAATACTAAATTATACTACGATTCGAAAGCGCACATTGCACGATAGCGCGAAATGCAAAAATATTACAGTGTTACAAAATTTAGTGAAGTAGAAATACCTGGGAAGCCATACTATTTTTCTTGTATGTCTTGTCCAGTAAAACAAAACACCCCCAGAATCTTGATTTACCATTAAAAAACCGGTTTTGGGTACATTTGGCCACTTATAAGCCTGTAACAGATTTTCAATTTCTTACCGGTTTTAGAAAAAAGAAACTTAGACCTTTCGAACGATATATATTTTATTTTAGAAGATCTGTGTGTATTTGTCTAGCAAACACAATTTTTTTTCACTTTTTCTCAACTTTGACGGTGTTTGTACACACTATTTTATAAAGGACCTATACTACTTATGGATTTATTCTAAAAACACGTTTATTAACGAGTAAAACGCAAGTTTGTTTTTAAAAGTCGGTACGTAATTGACTGAGTTGTTAAACTTTTTATGAAAAAAAAGTTTTTGCAAAAATATAATTTTTGGTAATTCAGCTCAGAAATGTGTGATTAACCGTTATTTTTTTAAAATTCAGCACCATCAGTTTCTCGTTGAAGTGACCAACAATATTCTGAAATCATTTTTATTTTATTTTTTCCTTCGAAAAGCTTTTCAATTGTAGCTATTTCTTGGTAAAAATGTTCGGCTCTTTCATCGCTGAACTGGCCCAGGTTATCTAAGAAGAAATGAATTTTAATGGCCACTGTGTATCGTTGTAGAAAAAGTTTTTAAATGTTGCAGAATGGATTGACGTGTATTTTGTTTTTGTTTCGTTGTACGGATTGGAAAGTTTCACAATTTGTGCTATCGCGCTACCGTGGAAGGGCATATACTAGACTTAAGGCAAATCTTTTTGCGGTGCTTTTAAAAGTAGTGGGGCGACTGGTCACCCCTGTTGCCTTCCTAAGGTTAAATGCGGAAAGCACTTATCGTCGCCTGAGTATTTATTTGGCGTGTGCAAATTCATATATATTCTCAGGCGACGTTATATAAAATTTCCACATCTAATAAAATTTCAAATCGACAGGAAGAAAAACTTAAAGCGCAGAAAGAAAGATGCAATTACAGCTGCGTATATGCGAACATATCGTGCCCGATGCATTGAGTAAAAGAAAAATAATGCAACTACGATTTGGTGCAATTGCAAAATATTTTTGCTATCACAACCATTTGCAATTTGTAGTGAATTGGGCTATTATATATAAAAGATAATGATATCTAATAAATTTTTAAGTTTATAAAAGAATTATTTTAGGTTGAATTATTTACCTAGCATATAGATTATACATCAAATCCCTATGGCTATGCATATGTGAGCTTATGTATACGGCATTCAGTTGGCTTAACTGTTTACACATCAAATATCTTGCGTGCCTTGCACACATCCATTGTTTTTTTAGTAGTAAACAACTTTAAAAGTGAAAGAAATATGCTTAAATTTTGTATTAAAACATTTTGTTTTTCATAATTCTGTAATCCTCATTTTTACCGCTCAAAGTTTTCCTTGCAAAAATCGATCGCAATTACCTATACTTAGGTTGGAGTGGCAGCCTTCTACTTGAAAGCACACTAAAGCACATAATTAGGCTCATTGTGATCAAGAATTACCTACACTTTATAACTATTTGTTTTTTTATGTCACGCCTATGTTTCCATTTTTTGTTCTCGGAGTACTGTAGACAACTTCTGTTTGCATATTTCGTTATTGTAATCAATAAAGTTTTTAAGATATTTCTTTTGAAGCAACCTACCATCACTCGTAGTAGACCCCAAAGTCCTTTGGGTCTACGACATAGGAAGAACATATTTCATGTTTCTAGGTCCAGCTAGTTGGGCTAAACTGAACGTTGTGTCTTTCAGGTAAAATATATCGGATATAAACCCGATTTTGCAGAAAACGCGTTTAAAGTTTTCAATTGACTCCCATTTTGCAGAAAAAAAGAGAAATCTTATAATTCTCACTCAACTCACGCGCACAGTATACAAGATATTAATATGAAATTTTTACACAATATGAAGCGTGACATAATGAATAATTCTGCATCATCAACTCAAAAATCGTATTTTTTGACTTATGGCAGTCTTTTAGTAAATGAGCGATATGTATATATAAAGTAATGATGAAAATAAGATACAACTTACTGTTTTCAAGCAGTTTATTTCACTACTTAGTTTAAATCCAACATCAGTTTATTAATAAGTTGTGATTAAAAGATAATCGCCGACCTTCATTAGCGGCCTTAATATTAACTGTATAAATAATAGTTCGAAATAAATGTTTTTAACTTTAATGCTATTTTAATTCTATTTTAGATGTGGAATATCACGAATTTGGGTTTCTCCTCTTCACAGGCGTTTGCACATTGCTTCCAAGCTAATACATGCAGTGCAACTGAACACAATATTTGGCGAAGAAATCCCAGTGGAAAAAATAGCATTTAGTGCACCGACCGAAAATGGTAAAAACTTTGCGCAGAAAGTTACTCAAACGGAAAGCTTCCTTGTCTATCAATAGCTATTCGCCGCGTGGTGCTATAAAATAGCATGTACAAGACTCTGATGATTGGAACTGCAAAGGATTGTTTGTTTATACTTCATTATTTAACAAATTTTATAGCTTCTTTTTTCGAATAGACTTTATTGCTGCAATGTATATAAATGCTGTCTTTCTTTTCTACTTTAGTTATGTATATACGTGGAAAGAGAGGATATGTTTTGAGAAAGGTGTCACACTGATATCAAAATAAATTCTATATTTAAAAAAAATGTTCGCTTTTTTTATTTTAAAAAATTTAAAAGCGTTTTGTCGAGCAAAGACAAATTATAAATGGTGCAGTACATACAATAACAATAAGCTCCTGGGATATGAGAAAGGAAAACTTAGGTTATTTCGATGGAGGAAGGATTTTAAATGGTACAGTACGAAAAACGATAAACTCCTGGAATACAAGTATGGATCGCCGGAGCGTACCGCCCTTGAGGACGCTATTCAGCAGGCGTCAAGCATCGATACTGCAGTGCCAATTGTAATCGGCGTCGAACAAATATTCAGTGGCGATGAACAACACCAAATGATGCCTCATAATTTGAGTCGTCCACTAATCAAGTACAGCTATTGCAATCGGCAACAAATACAGAGTGCCATTAAGGTGGGATGGGCTGCCAAGGAACCATGGAGTAAATTTTCACCCGGCGAAAGAGTGAATATATGGAATAAGTGTATCGATATACTCGAGAAAGAGCGGCACAAGCTGAATGCCGCTTTGTTAGTAGGTCAAGCGAAAACGTATATGGAAGCAGAGTACGAGTCGTACCAACTGTTGAAAAAGATGCGCGATTACGCAGAATATTATACAAAATTATCTCAAATGAAACTGGAAAGTCAGGTTCCCGGTAAAATTCATCCGATCTTGCAATTGAGACCTCTCGAGGGCTTTATTGGATCTATGACTCCGTTCAATTTCACAAGTGCGATAGCAAATCTTGCGCTTAGTCCTGTGTTAATGGGTAACTGTGTTCTATGGAAACCATCCGATAATGCCATACTATCAAGTTATATAATCTATCAAGCCATGCTTAAGGCTGGTATGCCGCAGGGCATTATTAATTTTCTCCCTTCCAATGCAAACCTCTTTGTGGACACAATCGCCAAATCGCCATATTTGTCCGGCGTTAACTTCAGCGGCAGTACTTCTAATTTTCGAGAAATTTGGCACGAAGTTTCCGTTAACATACGAAAATTCAGGAGCATTCCTCGACTGGTTGGCGAATGTGGTGCAAAGAACTTTCATTTCATGCATGAGTCTGCCAACGCAGAGGCAGTCGCCAACGCAACCGCAGAAGCAGCGTTTTGGTATTCCGGGCAAAAACCTAATGCATGTTCCCGACTCTATGTGCCAGATTCTCTATGGGACGAGCTGAAATGTGCACTCCAAAGCAGAATTGATTGCATGGCAATTGGCGATCCATGCGACTTTTCAGTCTTCACCTCAGCGGTGATAAATCAGAAAGCATATGATCGTGTTATATCTTACATCAACTATGCAAAGAACAGCCCTAATGTAGATATTATTTGTGGCGGCGACGCTTGCAAGTCTCTGGGGTACTTTATAGAGCCCACAGTAATGCTATGCAAAGATCCCCACGATCCTCTATTAACAGATGATATAAGGGGTCCTATATTAAGCGTATATGTGTACCAAAATAATAGCATGGCTCAAATTCTCGATATAATAGCAAGTACGTCTATATATAGCTTCTCCGGTTCTATATTCGCCCAAGATGACAAAATCATCTGTGAAGCCCTGAAAAGGCTAAGAATGGCTGCAAGCAATCTTTATATCAATGAGAAATGTACTGGCTCTCTTATGGGATTTGCACAGTTTGGGGGAATGAGACACTCTGGCACCAATGACCAAGTCGCTTCGCCCTATGGATTGATGCGTTGGACTTCGCCACAATTAATCGAAGAGAGTTTTGTCAAAGGGTCTTCAAGTTCTCAAAGTTCTAGTCCATGGGTTTGAACCTTGCACCATGGATGTTTTCCTTTACGAGCAAGAAAAAACTAATTGCCAAATAAATTTTTTAAGTGTAAATTAAAATTTTTATATTTATACGATAATTTTTATTAAAGCTTATGAATTTTTGGACTATACATTTTCCAATATCCTCAATTCTCTTCTAATCGAGTTAAGATTTATGATAGATTTGCTATGATCAATATACTACTACTACTACTAATATTATGGCACAACAGGCCCTGGAGCGCCAAGGGCGAGCTTTTCGCCTCCATTTCCAGAAAAAGCTACCAAACCTACTGCTGCTAAGCCTTCCCTTCCATCCGTTAGTGCCCTTCGGAATATAGTGCTACCCTCATTGGATAATATTGAAAATGTTTCTAAATTTTACCAATTTGTGCTAATTGATTTTCGATTAAACACTTATCAAAGATTAATCGAATCCAAATCCCAGCACTTTCATCATACTCTCTTTCGCAGTAATCTTATCATAAACTACTGTCGCAATGAACCTCTAACTCGTTGTTTAACCTTCATCCGTCCCCCATTTCCAGAACTTAATGAGCCCCTGTAGTGTCAATAAGACACTGTATTGAGTTTAGTTCGAAAAACTATTGAAATAATTAAATATTTGCTCTAGAACAAAAAAATTTAACGTGTCCAAGCCATATTCACGTCATATATTTGATTATTGTTAAGGTTGGTTTATCTCGTTTTTGGACCCGCCAGGTGACGCTGACGTCGAGATATTTTTAAAAATTGAATTTGTGGTCCGATTTAGCTCATATTCATAATATTTGTTAGCTACATGGAAGTGGCGCTGGAGTCGAGCTATTTACGAAAATGAAATACATACATGATGGTCCGATTTAGCTTATATTCAGAATATGTGTGCGGAAAAAAATTTTATGCACAAATACTTCCAATATGTAGCTTTAAGATCCTAGGAGTGGAAGTACTCATGTAAATGATTTTAATGATAAGTGCAATAATTAAGTTTAAATCAGAATTCGGCACTCTTATATGACCATTTGTTTTGCAAAGTTTTTTTAGTTGCAATTTTCGTATTACCCAAACTTTGCACTGTTCGACCAACGACTGTTAACTTTATCCTTTTATTAAAAAGTTATTGAGTTTTACTTGTCAATTCCATTTGATATTTTTTATCTGTAGCAGAGCGTAAAATAAATGAATTGTACATTTTTCCTGTTGGTGGCGATGATGGATCTCTGGAATATTGTCTTTCGGCCATATCCATACATTTTCATCTCGAGAAGCTTCTGCAAGCAGTTCCTGCTGCTAATCCTCGTCCATATTCGGAATCACTCAGCTCGCTACTACAGTATAGGCTATTTAAAGTGGAAGCATCTAGCAACCCTATAACTTTTGAGAACATTTGTTCCCCGGTCGGTCGATATCAAAAAATTATGATTTTGACTTGCCTCCGCGTTCGCCAGAGGCCAAGGACTGTAGACGAACTTAAGGCCAGCATCCGCCCAAAAATAACCGCCATTCCGGCCGAATTATTAGCCATATCGGCCGAATCAAAATGCCAAAAACAAAAAAGATCTCATTTGACCTAAAACTGAGATTGTGCACGCTACGATAAAATTAAATTGCTTTGTTGCCAATTACTGGCATATTCGTCTACTCAGGGTAACAATTATTTCAGTCAAGCGTCGAGAACCAGAGTCAAAGAGTATAGTGAGGGTAAAAGTAATCAAAGTATATTTTGTTATCATAAAATATTTGTATTTTATAGTTTTAATACGTTTTTACTCTGAGGTACGGATGTAGCGTCATTTTGACACTAAGGGACGTTTTTTTTTCTGTTGACAGAGTAGCAAGATTAATACCGTACTTCTTTATTTTCAGTTTTTTAGTGCGAGTTTAAACTCGGTTCCAACTAAGTTTGCTTAAACGTCGTTTAACTATAGAAGCAGTTTTTCAGTGTGAGTTTAATTTCAACTCAGCAATTGCTTTTTTTGTATGGCAACACCGAGAAATGTCAAATAATTATCGATATTTTTGATTATTTCTAACAACTGATAATTTTTTGTCGACAGAAAAAAATGTAAATCTAAGGGACTTATTATGAATTGCATTCGATCTTTGACTGTAGTCCAATGCCCTGAAAAATTGTATTTGCCAAAGATGAATAAAATTCAATAAGGGGAATGCCGGGAATTATTGGTTGGTCCTAAACCATTTAGTTCTTTCTTCGTCGCACAGAACTTTTGAGGAAATACCCTTTGCAATCAAAGACCCTTTGCAAGTTTCTATAACTGCAATGTGTTGCTCACCACTTTAAACCTGCAAAAATTTGCAAACTTTTTAAAATTAGTTTTTAGTCCCCAAAAAGCAAAAATAAATAGCAAAATACTTAAATTTTTAACAGTTATTACTCAGTATGCAACGTATCGAAAGCAAAATTGCGTTGGACAGAAAATTCGATGCGCAACGAAAATTTCGACAGGGTTGCACTGATCATAATACAAATTTTACATTCGATATTCGATAACCAGTGAAGATCGAACGTCGAAAGCAGCTCATAATAAGGGCCTTAAATTAAAAAATGAATTTCTAAGAAAAAAATATTAAAAGGAGTTTTAATTTAAGCTCCGCGGGAATTTCTTTTCTACTAGAAGTTGTAGAGAAGCACCAAATAATAGAGTGCAAGCAAACGAACAGTGCACGTGCGGAAGAAAATTTTTTTGCACATGCAATGTCTCAGCAATTTCTTCGATTCCCTATATGCGGGCCAATAAGATTTCGTACATTTCACGTCCTCTTCACCAGAAAAAATCATTTTGCTTGTTTTTTTAGATTCACATGCACTTTTGTTTGAAAGTAGCAGCCGTCGAAATCATATGGCATTTTAAACGTCCAATATTGGGCGTTTAAACTGAGTTTAAACTTCAGTCAAAATTGGCTGAAAAACTAGATGATAAGTTTATACTTGAGTTAAACTCGCACTGAAAAACTGGCAAAAAAAAAACTAGTCGCAAAATTTTAACCTAAAATAATCACAGATATCCAAGATATTCACATTGAAAGTCTAAAATAGTGCCAAATTGACACTAGGGACGGATGATGCAAATGAAGTTTGCATCTTTTTAGATTTTTATAATAAATGTAATTTTAAAAATCTGTTCCAAAGTTTCCAGTGGTGGTATTTGGTGTACTTCGAATAATTTAAGCCTCAATATTGAAAAGTGTTGTGTGGTCTGATATTCAAGATGTTCTTCTTCTAAGATCAAATAAAACACGGAGAAATTCTTTCTGTGCTTTTAATTGAAAAATCAACCTAAAATGTGAAACTTCGTATATAAGGTAATTTTAAAGTGAAAAATACGAATATGAAAAAAATATTGATATATGCCGGCCTATCTAGGCATCAGAGGCAGTCCAATATATTGGACAAGTACCTGCAATGGCAGTACATTTTTCAAGAAACTTATATTTTTTTCAATTAAATTATGATTTAAAAGTATGGTTTTTGGCCACATTTTTTATATTTATTTCAATATGAAAATACATTTATTAAGTAAGGAATAAAAAAAAATAAAAATTAGTAAGCTATAAAACAAATAAAATAATAAAATTTATTTCATAAAAAATAAAAGTCAAAACCTTTTTTCTTACAACCCACAGTTTTGCAACGACCTGCATATTTAACTGTGACGAAACATGTTAAATGCATTTGCTGGTCCCGGGAAACATCTTCCTCTGGACGAAGCTGGGAAGTTTTCTTCCTTTTCACTGGCGGCATTAGGTGCACTTCGTTATCGATGCTACCATGTCCTCTGCATGCTACCATGTGACCATAGGAGTGCTTGTGAAGCTCTGGAAGTTCAGCTTTTTGTAGTGGCATATGCATGGAACCGAGTATATCTTTTGTTGGAATGGACAGATATAAAATCTCAACGGCACTCCATCCATGGCAGCTGTCAATGGCAAATCAACGAAATGCATTATGACACGTAATGCCTACTTTGTTGTACGCATGTTAATCCTGTAGTATTGGACAAGTTGGTCCAATAAGTCGACACCACCCATACATTCGTTGGGTGGTGGGAAAAAAACAGCCAAGTCGGCTTCCTCAATAAATTCGTCTGCCTCAACACATCTTTTCTTTGCTTCGGCAACTTTTAAATGGAACTGTGGTACATCAATGCCAATGCCTTTTTGAACCCCAAATTCATTTTCGGCGTCTGACCATTGTTCAAGACACTCCATGATCTGTTGTACTCAATTTTTTTTGGTCGTTTTCTATAAAAACGTTATATAACAAAACACAAAACAAACCAAAAAAGAACGATCTTTTAATGTAAGTGCCCAATATATTGGACATATATAAATGGATCTCCTCAGTCAAAGTCATACAATTTTTTTTACAAATTTTAATAACGAAACCATTATATAATGCTGCACAAATACGAATTTTCCAGCAACGGTTCGAGTACTGAAAATAACCGCAACTTCCACTTAAAAATTGACTTTCAAAATGACAAAAATACACATTTACTAAAAGTTAAATAAATTCAGCTAGACTGCCAATAAACCAGCAACATACAACTTTTTTTTTAAATAAATAGACTTCCATAAACTTAAAATTGTGATAAAAAGAGGATTTCAATATAATGGCATATTAAAATAAATGCTTCAAAGTGATTGTCCAATATATTGGACAAAGTCACGGAAAGGGTTAAAGACCCTCTAACTCTAAAATCGCTCTATGTTGCTATAGTCAGAAACCATTTTGAGTATGGGGCAATCATTTGGAATCCATATTATACAGAGGAACTTCACTAAATTAGCTTTGAGTAAGATATTCAGGCCCCATAGCATTCCATCCTAAGTATCTTGAAGAAAACTTCTCGGTTTACAGTCTTTAGAAGATAGATTTTATCTGGCAATTATGTTTGCCTATAATTTACTTTAGGGAAATATTAATTGTTCAGGGTTCTTAAATTTTTTTAATGCTTATAAACGTAAAAAAAACTTCAGAAATTGTAGAATGTTCATAGAAATCACTCATAGAACCTCGTATTCATGTAATGAACCCATTAGAAGAATTATTCGCTCATGTAATATGCTTCCCAGCTTAATTAAAATGGTAATTAATACTGTTTTAACTTGAATTTATTCAAATTATTTAACTAATTTAAGTTGGAAAATGTCAGTCTGTAAATTATTTGAATTTTCTAGACTTAAATAAATTATGACTCTGCAATTTCCTAGTAATTTAAGTTAGCGCTTAATAAAATAAATTAAATTCAAGATCGACTCTGGAAGGATTCCCCGAATTCATCAAAAGTAAAAGCTCGTAATATATATTCTGAATATTTATGTTTATTATAGCCACAATAATTTAATGTGGTATGGTGATTACAATTTTAATTTATATTTTCTTCGTGCTTCTTTCTCATTTTTCCTTCTAAATAAACAAGTACACAATTATATTAAGATTAGTCAAGGAAAAACTAAAAATCGGAATAATTTTATAGAAAAAATTAAAATAGTTATGAACTACAAAAAAAAAGAAAAGCAATTTAAAAAATGGTTGGAACTTAAGTGAAACGAGTTTAAATAATTCAAAATATCCTTCTACAACACATACTAAATGGTTACTTGAAAGTTTTGTGTGGAAATGTATTTCTAATAGCATTACTTTTAGAATGCATCAGCTCACTACTTTTCCATAGGCTCTCACATAATGCACCACCATCGTATGTTGTGTTTCCGTAGAAAAACTCATCTCAGTATGGTGCGTATCGACGTCCTGGGGGTGAAGGACCACGCATACCTCTTGACGAAATCATTCTGTCATCGAAGGAATCCCGACTGAAATCCTCGTACCTGCAAAATAAATAAAACATAATTATAATGACATACTTAAGATGTATTTAAACGCAATATTGTCACGAACCCATATCGGCTGAGACCGTTGCTGCTTCTCGGTGGTGGCGATCGGCGACTAAACATTGAATCATAGCCACGCGAGAGGCTACTACCTCTGATACTGCCACTCAATGGCGGTGGTAACGGCATAGGCTCACGTCGTGAAAGAGGAGGTGGTGGAAAGTCGCGCATTCTGGAGCTCTGATAACGTCGTTCAAACAAATCACGGGTGTCGTCAAATCTGCGATCATAATAATCATAGTCCTGAAAAACATTATATTTTAGCTTTGAAGAAATTGTAAGGACGACTTCCTATACTATATTCCATATTATTTTTCAGGCTCAAAGCAACTATGTCCGTCTGTTTATTAAAACATTAACAGTAAAAGTTCAAGACGTTTTTTAATTAACGTTGAGTTAAGGCTACGTTCAAAATATTGTTTTCCACTCCTAGTGGGATATTTTATGAATTTACATTGTTTTGCCTTTCTACAGCACGTAAATGATGAAGTGTCACGCCTTCCTATAGCATCAGGCCTTGGAAGAAGACTGAAGCGCATCAAACTAACTGACTTAATTGGAACATGAACAAATATATTTTTGCCTTTTTAGCTATATCTTCTAAGGCACTAACTACTGTCCAGAAAGTTTATTAATTTAAATAACAATCCACAAGAACTTCCACCATAGGTTAGCTTAAGTGGCTGTCCAGGGACACAATTAGGCTGGACCTACAATTTAACGCCGGTTCCGAACGGTGGTGTGGCAATTTATCACTTGGTGGTTTTGGCATTGCCTGCCAAGAGGTACATTTCTTATAATTCTCATTAGCTTCATAGCGATGTGATATTGATACGATATGGTTACTAGACCAAGACGGGAATTGAACCCGCAACCTCCCAGGTTAAAATCTAGTGCGCTACTTATTGGACTATCGAAACCATCAAGTTTCTCCATGTTCTACACTATTTAAATGACGTGTTTAATCATAATCGTAAGACATATTGGTATCACTTACAAAGCAATTTGTCATTGAACGGTACATGAAAAACATAACTGACGCATAACATTTAACATGCTCCTTAACATAATGTAAGGAGTAACTCGTAGCAACTTTTATGAAAGAATATAAAATTAACAGGCTATAACACTATATATTTGTCGTTGAGAACAAATGGTCGCATTCTGGTACACTGAGCGCACATTATCTGTACTTCTCCGAACTATATTCAGTTTGATACAAAATAAAAAAGAGCAGTATTCAAGCACAAGACAATAAAATGCCGCAAGTATTGAGGTCAAAATTTTTGAATGTAGCAAGTACCGAGTACGTAATGAAAAAAATTTTGTATCGCAAGTATTGAGGTGTGCAAGTATCGAGTATGTGCAAAAATCGAGTTTCTACTGTATATAAACCCTTTTTACTGTTGCTTAGTACCTTAACACATTGGCATTCAAATCTTAGCGCCCAAGGAACCGTAATCTTGCCCATAAAGTGTGAAGAAAATATACATCTACAATAAAACTTAAAATATTCGTTTTTGCACTGCATATCGGCATTTTTTCTGCTAAAAACACACAAAAAATATGAAATGCAAAAATACACAATAACTGCGTTCACAGATCGTAAATGCGGCTTTTGATTCAGGGCACAAATTGTATTTTTACTACATAACCGCTGCGCGTACCAGAATGCGGCTAATGCTCTACATGTTAAATTGAAATTATGCACCACATTCTAGTTATATTTATATCTACCTATTACCAAGTGTGCAGCTAAATTTAGAAATTACGAATAAACCGTCACAACTTAAAACTGATTATATCCATCAATTTGTAAAAATGTTAAAGGAAAAGTGATTTTCTTTTGATAAATTTTGAATTGTGATGGTATGTCGCTACTGAGCGAAAAAAATTATTTAATAAAAGTTTCGTCAGCAGGATCAACTAAAGATTACAAAAGAAACCCAGAATGAGGGCATTGCTTTTCTAAATGGAAATGTCGATAGAATTTAAAACTAAAATTAAATTTACCCTAAAGCCATCCATAATCCTGTCGCGCAAAAATGGAGGTGGTGGTGGAGGCGGTGGATACGGATCGCGGCCGTACATACGATCTCTGTAGCCGCCGGCACTTAGACCACGTTCGCCGCCGCCGCCGTAAAGTCGTGGACACTCTTTCGACCAGTGTCCAGATCGACCGCAACGGTAGCACTGTTCCGGATCACCCATGCCAGGCTTAGGACGCACACGGCTGGTGGACACCTGTACCTTAAGAGGTTGGCCATCTACTACCCGTCCGTTCAACTCCTTGATAGCTTCTTGAACGTCTCCGACACAATCCAGATGCACGAAACCATAGTTGCGCACAATGTCGCATTCGACGACAGTGCCATACTTTTGAAACAATTCGCGCACTTCGGGAGCGCGAGTCTTATCGGTCAGATTTCCCACGAAGATTTTAGTTGTAGGGGTGTTTGGAGCGCGACGGCTTTTGGCCGCTTCCACTTTAATAGCGTTGTCGTTCAACACGTAACCGTTTAGGTTCTGGATGGCGTCGCGGCCCTGCTGCTCGGTTTCCATGTGTACGAAACCATAATTTTTCACGACGTCACACTCCACCACGGTACCGTATTTCTCGAACAATGGACGCAGCTCCGTAGCCTGCGTCTTTTCATCAAGGTTGCCGATGAAGAGCTTGAACGTGCCAGCTCCCGGCATGATTACGGTCGTTCGATCGGGCGTTCTTAAAGCGTAGCACGTATGTATGTGGCGAGGACGAGACAATCCCTTAGACGACGAAGGCGGAACGGAACGAGCAGCCGGCGATTGCAAAGGATGTCGGTCGGGCGATTGATCGAACGCGGTCGGTACAAATAACGGTTGCGATCGTCGTTCTTCTGTGATCGTAAAACACGCTCGATTCCGATTCGATATTCTACATTAAATTAAATTTTAATTATTTCAGTTGCATTTACATTACCGAAGTTCAACAGGACAGAAAATATAAGATATTTCGATTTTTAAAGATAGTGTATTATTTTATCACATAACATTCGCCATAACATCCAGACAGCCATTGCGAATGGAATATGATGCGAAACGCAAAGCACGAGAACAATCCGAAGACGAACATCTTGCATTTTTAGATCGATGCTTCTTCGATTCGTGGACGGACGGCACATAATTTTGCAAATATACATTTTGAAAAAAAAAAAATGTAAATGGAAAGCGAATTTTGTTTTGCATAAACGGAGCAAAATTTAGAGACTTGGACACAAAATTAAAGTGCGTGCGTTCTTAATAAATTAAAGATGGCGGAAAAGTTCGAATATTGCACCAACTCCAATGCTTACAGTAATATTTTCTTTTAACTTACCTTTAATGGTGAAAATACTAAGAAAATACTACTTTGTGCTTAATTTATCGGAATTCCATAAACAATTTTTACTCATGAAAATTGAACACCGTTTCCCGGCTATTAAGCAGATACAGAAAATTTACACAGTGATGAAGAAAAATTATTACGAAGATATAGTAACCGCCTTTCCCCACGCCAGAACAGGGTGTCACGATGAAAAATTGATATTTTCGTGACCACGAGGCAGGGTTGCATGTGACCAGAAATTAAAATTTTCAGCGAAGCGTGACGGATTTTTGATTTGTGCGATACACAGTGGCTGCTAAATAAATTTGCCCACTTCATATTTTGACAGCTATCAGCTGCTCTGACCCTAACATGAACATTGCTATGAATTATAGCTAGTCAGACGCTATGTTATGGAAGACGTCAGCTTTAATTTGTTTTTGGTTTCATCCCATTCCCATTCACAAATTTTAGACACTATAATTTTTTCAATAAATGCATAAACTCTGAACTTATTAAAATTAGGGATATCATACATTGCCCAAATCAGATAAGTGGTAAATACACAAAGATTACATACATTCATGATCTACATGAATCGGGACAACTGGTCTTAAATGACAAAATTTTAATTTTTCACACTAGATACAATCATGAAAACGGACTAGTGTATAACACCGGGCAATAGACAATATTTAATTAATTAATTCTTTTCACTTTTGTCACATGTACCGTATCAATTTTGTTCAAGTATTATGGTTTTTCATTGTTTTTTACCTTTTTTAATATTATACCCATGAACAGAAATGTACCTATTTAATTTTGTACTTAGATAAGTTAACTAAGCATCCATATAAATTGTATCCCGTTTATTGGATAAATAAATAAACATTTAAACAAAAATTCACAAATTTCAATTTTACACTACCTGTATGTGGCTGTTCACATGGGCGCAAACATGAACGCCCGTCTGAAAAAGAGAGGTAGGAAAAATAGGTAAATAATAAAGGCAGGCGCGTTGCCACTATCACAAGATATTTAAGTGACAGTTGTAGGGTTGCCAATTTAGGCACAACCCAATGTTGCATCGGGTGAAAATAAAAAAATAAATTTTATTTTATTTTAAGAAATGTATTTACGCAGATGCTACTATAATTACAGCAAAAAAAAAAAGAGCGCGCAAAAGTGATTGCTGCATACGCATACAAAAATTAATGAATCAAACGCAGCAGTGATCTATGCTGCTTTGCTCTCTATGAATTCGTAAATAAAGAAAGTGTAACACAAAAACAAAGAAAAATGTACGAATACCAAAACAAAACGGGTACCAAAAATACGAAAACCAAAACGTACTGAGTTTGTATGGGATTCTCGTAGTAAAAGAATACATTTATTTTTCGTACTTGCATTTTAGTTTGGTATATCCCCTTTTCCACACGGCAAGTTTTCTTGTCGGCAAGGATTTATATCTGGAAAAATAACATACCTTAGATGGTATGAAAGTGCACAGTGGGCAAAACCCCTAGATTTGGGGGGTTTTCAGCCTTTTACCACGTGTCTCGACTGGCAATAATTTATGACAAAATTTTTATCTTGTCATAAAAAAGTCGTGTGGAGACTTCTTATGACTTAACTTTGCTATGACACGCCATATATTACTCATTTTATTACAAGACAACTCTGAAGATTATGATTTTGTCATAAATTATTGCCAGTCGAGACACGGGGTAACTCTTGTAATAAATTGACGTTTATACAAAAACAAAACTAAACGAATTTTGAAATTCGATTAAACGATTTCTAATAATATTAGTTTATATAATGTCGTAACTAAACATTAACAAAACACAAGTTATTTATTTAATCAATTTATATCATGATAGTGAGTGTTTGTGGAACTATAAATATCCGAATTATAAGCGTGTGGACTTAAAACGTCAAGCGTGGAAACAAATTTTGAAAGAATCCCTGCAAGAACGCTACCGGTTAAATAGTCAATGATTTAACTGGTAGTGCTAAAAGAAATTTCAGATAGTCTGTATGAGAAAGTTTCTATAAATATCTTATGGTCGATGGGAAAAAACTACCCGAGTTTTATGTATACCTGTGAACTTCTATCCCTTGCTTACACTTGCACTTTTAAGTATCTCTCAACATATAGTTGTCTCGCTTACTCATGCTACTATTACCATGTTAGGCCTACTGTAAACTTCTGTTAAATCTAATGTCAAGAACGGTTAAATCTTACGTAAATATCAGGTCTGGTTATACAAAAATAAAACTCAGTATTTTTTATTTACTTATTTATTTATCGTTTTATATTATTTTATTTTTTTTTATTTTCTTTTTTTTCCATTTTTATTTATTGTTTTATATTTAATTTTTTTGTTTGTTGCCTTTTTCCAAGCTTGAACCTGTGCCTGAAGATCCGCGTCATGACTGTCGAACAACGCGCTTACCAATTGAGCTACATAAACAAATTCGCTATCAACGAATTTTGTTTTTTTTACTCATGGCGAAATTAAAACAGCTCTGTCTTCTTCTTCTCTAATTTTTTTTATATGAAGATCATTTTAACTGTCAAAATCTTTGTTTTGTTTTGTTTATTTTCCATGCATTTGTTCTTGTGTTTTTGAAAATTATTGTTACGCTGTTATTGTTACGTTGTACTTATTGTAGTGCTGCTATCACCATATTAAATCCGCCTTGCTTTTACTCTTGCAATGTTTCAAAAATATTAACTTTACTAAAAAATTTTAATAAAAAAAGGGTTTTTTGATAATTATTTGTTCTTTGAAAGCAAGCTAATAACATTTTTAATTAAAATAAATCTTAAATTTAAGAACTTTTTTTTTAAGTTTAACAAAACTGGCACTTTATTTCACAAGGCGGGGTAAAATTTACCATCACCTCCACAGTTAAAGGTTAATGTATTTAACTCTTTGAGGAGTTAAAGAGTTAACTATACAAGAGAGAGTTAGAAATACAAATTTGAAATACTCAATCAGGCTGTCGTTGTTTATCATTATTTTTAAAAATAGACCATGTAAAATTTTGAAATTGTGCTAGTGAAAACCAAAGATTTTGTTAATGTATTGGAGTTTCCATTAGACCTGTCTGTTGATGATGTAAAAAAGAAAATTAATTAATTAGGTTTCTTTTTCAGAGTGGTTTTTGTTTGTTCGTTGTGTTCATCTTGATCGTACGACTAACCGCCCCCGAGGATTTGGGTAGTCAAAGCTTTTAATGGGGAAGTAATGGGGTCCACCATGCCAGAGCCCCCTGCCATGATAACGCCACCGTTTCTCTCCGATGCGGCCTGGTTTAGCCATTTGAGGTAGCCTGGGAGGTAGCCATTTGATTACGGTCTAACGTAACCCTCTGACTGCGAAACCCATCTAATGAGCACGGTGGCGCGTAACACCCTGGATTAGGGGGGTTTTATTCGACCCAGATATACCAATGACACACATGCAGTGAGCGACAGAAACTTTGGCTCCGATCAATTGCAGATGCATTCAATCGAAATCAAATATGTCTAAGGCGCACTGCATATGGTACATTGGCATATCTGGGCTGAGAGGGTTTGCTCACTCCACCTGGTCTATCTTTGCCAATTACGTATCAGATGCCTGATGTGCGTTATCACTAATAACAAGTTACATCAGTCGCCTGATGTGCAATTGTTACCAGCCGTCACCACGAGGAGGTGATAAAACACACTTCCCCCTATTGGCTATCATAGTTTGGATACAAATTTACGGTGAAAAAATGCATACGAAATTCCTGGGTTATTTGACAAAAATAAGTATTTTATTTGCGAATGATTTATGGTTTGAAAATTTTGCGATACAAGCTTCCATAGTAAAAATCGGAACTACGCGAAAGAGATCAATAAACATATCCACCTAATATATCGAGTAAGTCAGTTGACGAATCGTAAATATTTACGTTTCTTTGGCAACTAATTCCTCACATTTCTCCGAAGACTGAAAGTAATAAATTTATTTAAAAGTTTCTTTCAAACAGTTTCAAGTTTTAAAAAAGTAAGACTTCGGAGAGGCAAATCAAAGCTTAAAATTCTTATAACTTATTAATTTATATATACATATACGCAGTTTCTGATTATAATTGCAACTACAAAAAACATTAAATAAAATTTCTGCGCAAATTCAAACTAATTTTTTTATTTTGAATCACAATGTTTTATTTATTTGTTTACAAATAATTGTCAACTCTTTTTGACATTTTTGTAGTTAAAATGGCGCCATTTGCGGCGAATAGAAGAACAAATTATATAAGCTACGAGACCTGGAGTTCAGAATCGCAGTTTTGCTAAATCTCTAAAATTTTGACGAATAAATCTTTTAGCTAAATAGCGATGGAGATTAAACTTTAGCTACATGAAACTCAGAATCGGTCTGTTGTTCACTATATGTGGGATAGTTTTCCGTTCTCCAAAGCAATTGTGTTTAAGGCATAATGATGGGTGTCAAACGCTAGCAAAGTACTATGGTACAATGTGATGTAACATTTTTTTCCGTCTGGCGAAAAAAATCTCTATTTTTGCTGTGCCAAACCATATCAAAGCACACCTTATAATAATTACATGTGAAACAACTAAATGAAAAAGTAATTAAAAAAGCACTATATATTGGTATTTTATTAGAAGTAAGATCAATAAAAGAAGGGATAGTTTTCCTGCTATTTTGCTGAAATCAACATTGATCAAAATGTATGTCTGCATAGCGACGCTATTATTGTTGTGTTTTTCGCTGCTGCCTATTTGTTGTGCTCATCTATTCCTTGGACTACATGAATTTTTGACAATCCCTCTCCAGCGTCAAAAATTTACTCAATCGAGCATTTTGATACCTGTGGTCACAGTATACAGTATGCCAAATAGCAGAAAGTAATCTGAAATATTCTCAGGTCTTCTGAGATTTGACAATTATGACAAGTATTCGCTCAATAAATTTTGACAAATAATTTTTTTTATGAGAGAAAACTCTCTTAACCCATTTTCATTTGCTGTACACAAATAAATAAATGAAATAAAAATACCAAAAAACGATAAACCTTTCGTTTATTTTTTTTTCTGAAATAAAAGCTCTCAAAATATTTTGTAGAGTGTGGTAATATATAATACTTTTAAAATGATCTTCTTCAAAAATGTCCTCTTTATATTCTAAATAGTTTTACCGATTTCAAAAGAGTTTTATTTAAATTTCGGAGAGGCAGATTTCTTACTTGAATAGCATACATAATAAAAAAAACTTTAAGTTTCGGGTTAAATCCTTGGTGCTCATTATGCACATGGTTGTTACAAACGCCTTCGAAGATCTCGTTTATCAATGTCTAAAAATTTTTCTGGCTTTTCAAATTTTTCTATTTTATTTATATATTGTGCTGGTACCAATGGGTTAATACTTTTTTATATTTACTTCTGAAACTCAAATGTTTTGGGAGAAGTAAGAGAATAATTTTCAAATTTGGCAGACGTCGGTGAACAGAAAAGAGGGCGTCACTTCTATTTATTTCACTTTATTAATTTCACTATGCCTGTGGTTATATTGGGAGTACACTCGGTGAACTCCATGAAATTGTTGTTGCACCGAACACAAAGAGAGAGTCTTTGGTCACTCTCACACCGAACACGATATGCTCACACCGAGCACGCCGATAATACTATTTTGTAAAATAGCTCATTGCCACCCTGAAAAGTCGGCGTGCTCGGTGTGAAATACACCGAACATATCGTGTTCGGTGTGAGTGTGAATAAAGATTCTCTCTTTGTGTTCGGTTTAACAACAATTTCATGGTGTTCGCGGAGCTACTAGCAATATAACCACAGCCTTAGTGCCTGGTTATATTGGTGCTCGCTGTTCGGCGAACACAAAACATTTTCTCCCGTGCTCGGTCAAGGTAGTTACAATTAGCTCGTTGCAGAGCTGCTTTTTGTCAAAATATACTCGTTTGTTTAATACTATTTTATATGTAATGATACTGTTTTGTAAAATAACTCATTGCCACCCTGAATACTCGGCGTGCTCGGTGTACAATACACCGAGCATATCGTGTTCGGTGTTCGGTGCAACAACAATTTCTTGGTGTTCGCCGAGCATACTCGCAATATAACCACAGCCTAACAGAAATATTTTCATTCAGCTTTAGTGGCTGTTCAGATGGGAGCAAGCATGAAAATCTTGGGCAGGCGTGTCATGTTCACATGAGTGCTACCATGACGGACTTTTTCTAATCAAAAAGAAACGGTGGAATTGGAATTTTGTCACTTTTTCTTGTGTTCATTAAGATAGGTTCTTTTGTTCGCAATAAAATGCAAAAGAAATATCAATTATGTGCCTTAAATATGTACTAAAAATTAAATAAAAAATAAAAGCAATAATCTCTTAAGAAATTAAAATAAGTTTATAAAAAAAGTAGCAAGAAAATGACGACTGTGTGTGCCGTAGATGCGCATTGTTTGTTTGCGTTCATGTTGCCTATTCAACTGCAAAGAAATTATGAGGGAAAGTGGCAAAATAGGAACAATATGAACATGGAACATTCATCAATGCGCTGATTTTTATTTTATTTTTGGATTTTCGGTGCAAATCTGCTATCTCTTTCCCTCTACCTATTTCTTCTACCATTCTCGTTCAGACATGATTCATGCCTGCACTCGTCTGAACAGCCTCTTAGACAATATGTTCGAGTACGGGCTACATCATAATTTTCGAGACAGGTCGAAAAAGTTACGGAAGCATGTCGTAAAAATATATTGCACAGTGTTATCCATAGATATCTTTTTTCGACCGGGACTCTTTTCGAACTGTCTAAATTTAATTGTCTAGTATAAAGTTATTAATTTGAATAGGGCTGTTATAATACCCCAAGCGACAAGAAATTAATTTTTTTGCATGTTCTTTGTCGCCGTGTATCTTTGTGATATTGTAGCTTGACATTTTGATGAGTGTATAATCGATAACACTTATTGGTTGAGTGTCGTGTTTTAATCTTAAAAATTTTATTTTTTCTAAATTTTTACTGACTGCTAAGCGCATGTATGGGTTCAATTATTAGTTCCTTGTCGAGACCAGTTGCAAACGTTGATATGAACAGTCCACAGGCAGAACTGGTGCGTCAGGCAATTGAAAACAACAAAGTGGTAATTTTTTCGAAAAGCTATTGTCCTTACTGCACAATGGCTAAGGAGGTGAGTCATTTATTATTGTTTTTAAGAACTTAATTGTAATCATTTCCTATTTTGCATAGCAATTTCGCAAGCTTTCAGTACCAACAGTAGTAATTGAGTTAGACAGTCGCAAAGATGCTGAAGAAATTCAAAACGTTCTTGGACAAATTACTGGTGGTCGAACGGTGAGTTTTATTTTGGAAAATGGTACAATGGTACTAGTTTACATGAAAAATGTACCAGGAGGGGCAAAAGGGTTTTTAGACTAAATGCACGTCGCTAAAAAAGAAAATTACTCTTGTTTTTCCAACGAAGTGTTTTCAAGATATTTGTAAAAAATCTGTTTTTTTTTGGCTTCACTTACTGATGTAAATCTTAATAACGGTTGATCAAAATAATATGAACCTGCATATCCTTCGAAAGATATGGTCTGTTTGTGTCAGTCGGATTAAAATTCATTGGGTTACAGGCGATGAAATTCGAAACAACTCTGAACTTTTTCAAAATCATTAGCCCTATTCACTCTTTAGAGCAGCGGTGGCCAACTATACATACACAATGATCGATTGAGCACTTTTTCTATGGAAATGAACGCTATAGGTGTGAAATTTCTTACGCTCCTTTGCCTGCGTGCAAGGCTTTAGCCTACGCTGCTTTAAAGTAAAGTGCCGAGTAAAGGAGTAAAAAAGTAATGTTTTACCCTAAAATGTGAACGCATCTAAAACTGAACTAGTACACTCTCTGCGATCAATGTTCCCAATTTAATGCGCCAGCAGCAAAACTTTTGTTTTTTATTTTTTGTTGTACAAATCAAGAAGTAGGCAGCAATAATTTCCTCTCTTACTCAGAGTTACCGAGTAACTTATTTTACTCAAGGGTCAAACCAGAGTAAAAGTGTAAAGTGAGGGTAAAAGCAAATGATGTATATTTTGTTATTGTGGAGTAATTTTGTGTTACACTTTTAACCTGTTACTCCGTTAACCAGCACTTTACTCTAAAAGGTGAACAGGGCTATTCACTTTCAGTTGTTCCATTGAGATTAAAAACATTTTAGTTTACATATTTTTCTGTTATTAAAATGTTTTGTGTAAATAGTTCAGCGAATGTTCGTTTTTGTGGTAGAAAAATACTTCATTCGCTTTAGCTATAGCTAAATATATGAGTCACTTTTGCTCTGAACGCGTACATATTTTATCATTCATCATGTAGGTATAAGTAATAAAAGGAGAATTCCTAACATTTTAATAACAAAACTATTTGAACCGTTGCGTGCAAAACAAGTGTAAGTCAATTTTTTTATAATTAAAATTTTCGCCATAACAAGAATAGCTTTAACCTTCAATAAAACAGGTTTGTCAATGCCGCGGCCAACAACAGATTTGAAATCTTAACTTCAGTTATTTTGGAAATTCAAAACAGGTTTCACATTCTACTTATATATACCAAATTAGAGCACTCAACGTCAATGGTCATAGTGGTTAATGTGTAGGCTTATTACACCTAGTGTATAAGTTCGAACTTTTTTATTTATTATACAACATTCAAATAGTGTTTTCAATAAAAATGTCGAGAAAACCCCACTTGTCGATTCTTTGAAATAAACAAAAAAGAATTTGTTCCCACTATTTTTTGAAATGGGTACAAAGAAAGAGCTTTTGTTACTTAGTACTAAATTATAAATTTTATTTATAATAAAAAGAGTATAAATAATGTTATTTATATTTTTTCTTTATTAGCAAATACCTTTAACATGTTAAGAGTTAATAAATAATATAAAAAAACAGCAACTAATTCTTCTTTTGTACATGCAATACTATGCAAGTTATTTTCTTATAAATTCTCACTTAAAAATTGAACCATGAAAATACAACGCTGTTGAAAAAAGAAAAATAATATCAAAACAAATGTTTTCCCAATTGTTAAAATTCCTCTTACTTGTCAAAATGCATCTACCTTCTTAATTCTTCTGCCTCTTTTCTTTTAACTCAAATTCAGAAAAACTTATTTGAATCACAGTATGCAATATGCCAGATAGCAAAAAGTAATCTGAAATATTCTCAGGTCTTCTGAGACTTGACAATTATGACACGTATTCGCTCAATAAATTTTGACAAATAATTTTGTTTATGAGAGAGAACTCTCTTAACCCATTTTCGTCAGCTGTACACAAATAAATAAATGAAATAAAAGTATCAAAAAACAATAAAACTTTCGTTTGTTGTTTGTTTTTTCTGAAATAAAAGCTCTCAAAATATTTTGTAGAGTGTGGTTCTATAAAGTATTTAATTAAACAAAATACAATACTTTTAAAATGATCTTCTTCAAAAATGTCCTCTTTATATTCTGTAGTTTTACCGATTTCAAAAGAATTTTATTTAAATTTCGGAGAGGCAGATTTCTTACTTGAATGGCATGCATAACAAAAAAACTTTAAGTTTTGGGTTAAATCCTTGGTTCACATTATGCAAATGGTTGTTACAAACGCCTTCGAAGATCTCGTTTATCAATGTCTAAAAATTTTTCTGGTTTTCCAAATTTTTCTATTTTAATTACATATTGTGCTGATACCAATGGGTTAATACATTTTTATATTTACTTCTGAAATATCAAATGTTTTGGGAGAAGAGAATAATTTTCAAATTTGCCAGACGTCAGTGAACAGAAAAGACGGTGTCACTTCTATTTATTTCACTTTATTTATTTCACTATGATTTGAATGTATTTTTTTTTTGTGTTAGTGCGTTCAGCAAATTCATTGGCCGTAATAATATCTACAACTTTGCCGAAGACAGTGAAGTGATATTAGAAACAGAAAAAATCAAAGAAGGATTTTTCCTAAACTAGAGCAAACCCAGCCAAACGGCCGATGGATCTGAACTTAGTATACCCATACTAAAGTCACTCCCTAGGTGCCCCGTTTGCAAACAGCCCCCCAAGGTGATGGCACCAGGGAGCGGATTATGAGAAATTTTGTCTTCTTTTTTGTGCTTAATTCTATATAATGGCAGATAAAATTTTGCCTTTTTCACTGGTGCCTTTTTGATTTTTTGTGTGCCTTTTTTCTAAGTAAATGCCTTTTTTTGGGTTTTTCTACCCATTGTACGTTTTCAATCCTATACTAATTTTAAAGGCCGATATTTTGTGAATGAAATTTTAAGTACATATATATGTAAACATTGGTTTCTAGGCGCATTACCTTTGTTTTTTTTGTAATTCATTCATCGGCATTTTTCGGCAAAAGTTCCAACTTGACTTTTAAGTCATTCAGGGTATGAGACATGTAGCGTATGCCGTCAGCATAATATAAATCGTGTAGTTTTCGCTTTGCTTTACTCAAACTCAATTTTCTTTGGTTTAAAAATTGAAATGTTTATTTATGTAATGTCTTTAACTGTACGAAATAAGATTTTGTAGGTCTACAAAATTCGCTCCCTGTCTTTCACATCACATAAATCACTATAAATTGCTAACAGCACTAACAAAAAATTATACGAACTACAAAAAATAAGAATAACATTCTAATTGACTGTTTTTTAAGTCATTTATATAAACAACAATGACATAACCAGTATTTACTTGATAGGTTTTCTTGATGTTTATGTTCTTTATCCTCTTGTGGGTCTTAGGGTCTTCACAACGCCTGCGCGCCACCGCGTACGATTCCTGGATGACAACTTCGGTGGGCTTTTGGCCTGAGCTAGAAGAAACCCAAGATATTACGTCGACAACGATTGGTGAATGTTTGCGGTTTCCGTATTATTTCGCTGGTAACTTTTCTTGTACTGCAACCATATAGTAGTACATATTCGGCATTTGAGCGGAACAACCTTAATTTTGTGTTAATTACCTTGCTACGCCAGATCTTTTTTAGCATACCTAAAGCAAAGTTTGCTTTATTGATTCGGCAGTTGACATCGTCTTCAGTACCACCGCTGTTTGCAGAGACAATGCTACCAAGGTACCGATAATTATCTACGCTCCTATACAATAACAATTTTTTTTTGTAAGTCATTAGAAAAATAATGATTTTTAAAAAAATCTTTAATCATTATATTAAATTTTTTTGATTGCCCATAACAATTCCCGAAACCAAAATTTTATTTTAGTTACCCATAATCAATCCCAGCCAAAAAATTTTCGAAACTGTTTTTTTTTGACACTTGTGAGGTGAATATAATTGCCGAAAATTTATGTAGTATAAGAGGCTACATGAATATTTGACAGATGAGAGATAAATTTTCTTGATTACATGTAATCATAAGGCGTTTTTCTTTTTTAACTCAGAGCACGGAGTAGAGCACGAGCACACCGAGCAGGCTCCGAGCACGCTCTTTTAATTTTAAAACGCTGAGAGCACGATCTGTCAGATAACAGCTATTTTTAATTAAGTTTATTTTTCAACAGTTTTTTTTCAATTAATTTGATTTTTTTTGTGCAAAATGGATAAATTAATTATTCTGAGCCCTTGTCCGCAATTTAAAATTTTTGTGTATTCTGTCCAAATATTATTTTCAATCGTGCTCTGTCTGCTCAGTCAATTTCCTCTGAGCACGTAGAGCATGCTCTGAGCGCGCTCTCATCACAAAAAGAAACACAATTACGTTTGCTTTGAGTGCTCAGAACTAAAAAGAAACACGATTACGTTTTTTGACAACTCGTGCTCTGCTCAGAGCTAATAAGGAAAAACGCCTATAATCAGTTTTTTTAAATAATCATAACCAAAAATTTTTGATTACGATTACAAATAATCATAATCAAAAATTTGTTGAAAAGAATGACTTATGGAGATTTAGGAAAGGATTAGGTTACCTTTTGTTTTTTTTTTTTTGTGGAAAAGTATACCATGCAATGCCAGCATAATAATCCCACCCCTTTTTAATGAAGCTGATGATGTGTATGTAATTCAGAAATACATTTCACTTTTCTAGAAATGAAAACTTTTGGAAAAAAGCTGAGTCCGAATCCGTTGACCAAGATCAAGAAAGTAACTTAAGAAAAAAATTTTTTTTGAACCTGGCTCAGGAACGGCTCAGCGACATGGTGCCTTATGGCACCGCTAGGCATTACTGGGTTAAGTTAGCAACGAGATAAAAGTGACCGATGATAACAAGGATGAAAAAAATTGCGAAAAAATAAATTAATTAAATAAAAAAATATTTTTTTTAAGTATTTAAAGTTAAAAAATAAAACAAATAGAAAATTTTTTTTTTTTTTTTGTAAAATGGATGTTTTGATGAAAAAAAATATGAACTGCATTTTGAATTTTTTTTTTTTTTAATTTTGTTGTCAAAAAAAAAAATTGTGACGTAGCAGAGCAAAACGGACCACGGATTTGGACTCAGCGACCTCCCATTACCCTAAGTACACTTGTTCCGTCTCTGGTCATTTATGGCTGTTGAACAGTGTAATAGGTTCGTTCCCGTACTTTTTGGGTAAAGTCTGGTAAACTGAGAGTAAACGAAAAATGCTCTCTCTGATACACAAAAGTACGGGAACGCACAAAACCACTTTTCTTGCACGAAACAAAACGTCAAAAAACAAAGTTTCTGTGATATTTAATAAAATAAAAATTGTTAAATCTTACAAGAAAATAAATAAATAATGAAAAAATTAAACATAAATTCTTCGCCTGACTACTTTTGTATAATCTTCTGGTTCACAATCACCATTTGCATTATTCAGAAATAGCACAAGCTTCTACGGCGTCAGAAGTTCAACAGACAATTGCGTCATTAACTTGTGGAGAATGTAGTTAAAAATTAACTAATATACTATTAATTAATTTTCAAATGTCTTTTAAACATTTTACATTTTAAATAACACTTATTTTTCTAAAAAATTCTTTATTTATTTATTAATTTCAAATTTTCAATATATTTTCACAAAAGCAAAACAGCTGATTGTTTGACACTTTTAACATTTTTACCCGAAGAAAAAGTGCGGGATATTTCGTGTAAGAAGAAGAAAACAATTACTCTCTCATCTCTGCTCTCATTTGCAAATTTTTTGTGTACGGGAACGCTTTCTGGGCTGTTTTGGGCGAACGCGCGTTTTAGTACGGGAACGGACCTAATATATGTATTGCAAAGATTTGTCAATCATTTATTTTTTAGGGAATGAGAGAGAGCTTTTAAAAGAAACCGATAAACTTTTGGATTCAGAAGTTTATGCACACGTCAAACCTCTTCGGCTAGTTCCTTTTATCTTCATACTTAAAGCCATTAATAAAGTGCTACAAGATTGTTTTTCTTCAAATGAGATTTGTCCTGAATTGGACAAATATGTAAATGTACTAAATAAAATTTTTAAAGGTACCTTAAAAATTCATGTGGTTTTTTAAACATTTGAAACATTGCTTACACTTTCCAGATAAAAGAGGATTGTGAATCGATTCACAGAAAGTTTCTAAAATTTTGGGAACGATGTAAAGTAAATGTACTTGCAGACCGTAGCTATTCTACATAATTAACAAGATCAGTCGTTGATTTTTCTTCACGGTATATTTGAATAAAGATTTCAAATAACGATAATAAAAATCTAAACATTAAAAATAAATTTATAACAAAAAAAATTAAAAAATAAAAATACCACCACCAAGCTCCTTTAAATTTATTTTTTAACTTAGACTTTAAATGTTAAGTTAAGTTACGCATCTCATTTTATTGTTTTGTTTTTCAATCTACTTTTAACAATATTACTTACCTTTGGTTAATTTTGCACTCCTTTTTAAATACTATAAAAATAGGCTCAAAAATGTGATCGGAATAGATAATAATGGAATTGTAAAAGCTTTTTCGGAAAAAGCTGTCGTTTATATCGGTTATGCCGTAAACAGCCAAAACTAATACGTGGACTCTGAGTTTTGAAAATTTTTTAAAAAATACTCCATTTGTGTATAATATATCATACGTAAACGTTAATGGGTAATCAAGTTGTGAAGTCCGTTTTTGACGTCATTTTGGTCAAACCGAAATAACAAGCTCACTGTCAGAGATATATCGTTTGTTTCTTTATTAATTGCGATAATTATGCAAGTAGAAGAATGTTAACTAAATGTTAATTAAATATAAAGAAATTTAGTTAATTCATTTACTTCCAGGCTTTGTTGGCATTCCTATTTTTCCCTGTCCACAGCTATCGTTTTTTCTAATTTTTTAAGCGTTTAATTAAAAAAAAAAAAACACGGAAAAAGTACAAAAGTGTATGAAATTTGTATTTGAGTCGATAGGTCAATGCTTGCTACTTACTTTTTACAGATTACTTCATAAAAATATTGACCTTATAAAGTGATCCATAAAAAGTTCCATTGACCATATAAAGCGACTGGTATCTCGCTAATAACACGTGTAATGTTGTTTTCCAAGGTTGTAATTGACGCTGGTTTATCGGTATAGACGAGTGACTTCACGTAACGCCACAAAAAACAAAAAAATAGTATAGAGACGTGAAATCGCACGATCCAGGTTCCAAATTACTGGTGCGAATGCGCTTTAAACCAATATCCTTGAGTAAAATCTTCCACGTAATCAAGTAACACAATCCTAATTGCTGAAAATGGCGACGGATGGACAAATCACGGTCGAAATTTTGTTATTATGACTTGAATTGCATGCTCTGAGCACAAGTTTTGATAATAAAATTCAACAATTTGTAAGCGTTGTTTGAGTGTAAGTCTTTCCACGATGAAATAGCAAACAATGCTAACTGAACATGTTTGACTTTGACATATGTAACAAATCTCGAGGCACAAAGACATGTCAATAAACAAATAATTGTATAATCGGTAATGCACCGTAATCATAGTGCTGTAATTTTTTGTTGTATTTTCATTTATGATTATATTATTTTTGAATAAATAAAATACGCATTTATACTTATCTAGAACAATTATCTAGTTTCTGATGAGATTTATCCCACTGTTGACGATGGCCTATCGAGGGAAAATTAGTGAAACTCGTGGGGGCCTCGCTAATAGTGTAATCCTGTGACTCATGTGGCCCTATTAAGACATACACTGGCGGTCACCCACCTATTTCAAGAAAATCGTTTAAACTGGAACCTAAACCTGATTTTGTTTTAGTGAACGCAATTTTTTATTTTTTTTATTTTCGGGAACAAAATGAATAAAATTGCGAAAGAAACATTATACATACACACAAATTTTATTACTTTTTAATTAAAACAAAATATGGAAGAAATTTCACGAGGGTATTAATTAAAAGTATGTTAAAATAATAATATTTGTTATTTTTTGAAGGTGTAAACTAAGATTAATTTGTTTCATGTTAGAGTGACAAGCAAAATTGCTTAGTTTGATGGTGTCCCTATCTTAGCCTTTTTTATGGCCGTTATCTTGAATGGCATAGAGTCGACAAGCACTTTAAGAATAAAATATTCGTTATTTTTTTAATACCAAACTTTTTTCAGAACTGCAACAAGGAGTTTCATTATATGACAAAGGTGTTCTATCGGACTTAAATCCGGCGAGCTACCTGATCATTCCAGCCACTAAATTCTAACATCATCGAAAACATTTAGAATCTGCAAACAAATAAGAATTAATCTATCTTTTACTATTTTAACTAACTTTTTTACTATTTCTAAAGTTATCCAACATTAGTCATTAAGTACTAACTAAACCTTTCCAATTTGGCGCGATGATATGCCGCAGAAGTCGTCCGGAAAAATAATGTCATTAATGAGCGAAAGCGCACCATAATTGGCTTACAGCAATTGCTCCATAAAATTTTAGCCATATTTACCCCTTTAATATAGCATAAGGGACCCCGGATATAGTAGGAAAAATCCATTCAAGCCATATGACTTTGTGGGAATTGACTATTTTCGCTACACAGTTATCCTTGTATTGCTCTATATCTGAGCGACGCACGTACCGAAGATTAAATGTGTATAAAAAATTGAGTTAATTTGCCCGATCATATAACTTTTCTCGAGTTTGCCACAGTTCAGTTGCTGTAGTTATTAATCCATGCCCGGCGATTTGTTTTCATCCATTTCGTCAACAACGACTTTTTGACTGATCGTCTCCCATACAGACCGAACTTTTGTTCTTTCTGCGTAAGGTTTCGACATTTATATCCACGTTGTAGAAGCTCTTTAGTTCAGTCCTTATTATAACTGAATTTTGAATCGATAATTTATGGTTCTCTTTCAGGTTATTCTCTCGTATTTGTCTTCCATAGTCTTCTTGATCCTTTTGTCCGGGTACAAATTGCTTTTTTTCTGGATCAGTCTAACAGCAGTCGAATGTAGGCATCAGATTTCTTCAGGTATTTAACTTTATGAAATTCCTTGATACCTAAGAACAAAAATTTCGACGTTTTGGTGGTGCGACAATTGTTTATTGTTTGCAGTTGTTTTTGACACTTTTTCAAAAATTCTTCTTTCGCCAAACAAGCGCAATAAAAAATGGTACATTCCGCTTAAATACATTCTTGAAATATAAACAAGGAAATCTCCTTTACAATGGAAGGGAAATTTGGGCTAAGTTAGGAAATATTACCGAAATTGCAGCAGTATTGCAAGTGGTGCGGTTTTTGAGACCGCCAGTGTACATACATGTCAGGCACTGACTAGATTATAAAAATTTATTTAAAAACATCATTATATTTAAAGCGCGGTTCACGCAAAATTGGCACGCAGGAAAGTTACTGTATCTTTTTAACCAGAACACTCAGAATAACAAATAATGCATTAATTGTTAAGTTTAATATTGTTTTTTAATACTATTATATTAAAAGATTTAAATTTCTTTGCTGTGCAAAAAGTTCCGGGTATTGCTTTTAATGGACCTCATCAACCTTTGAAGATCCGCTCTGGATACTTTTGCGGCTATTTGGTTCCATTTTAGTAACATTGAATTCACATTTTTGACAATACCTGCATTTTTCTTCAAATTATATTTTGTAATAGCCCAGTATTTTTCGATCGGTCGAAGCTGGGGGCAATTGGGTGGATTCATATATTTGGGCACTACATCTACTTTAATTGTCTGATACCAATCCATGGTTTTCTTAGAGTAGTGGCAACTGGCTAAATCAGGCCAAAACTTCACTGGCGAATGGTGGTGACGAACAAATGGCAGTAGTCGTTTCGAAAGGCCCTCTTTGATGTAAATATCAGACGTCATAGAAGAGGATGACACAAATGCCCTGGATTTGAGACCACAGCTGCAAATAGCCTGACACTCCATTGCTTTCTTTGCAAATTTATCCATTTTTATGTACTTGAATTTTGAGGGTACATCACCACGATTCGTTGCCATATAAAATTTTTGACCTGGAAGCTGTTTAAGATCAAATTTTACATATGATTCGTCATCCACAATAATGCATCCATTGAATTTGATAAAGAAGACGAGCACGTTTTTTGGCCAGCAAATTCGGTTTGTCTGTTCTATTTGGATATGTTATAGCACGATAGCACTTTAGCCCAGCTTTTATGCGTATTCTTCCAGCAGTACTTTTGCTGGTATTGAATTTTTTGGCACGATCGCTATCCGATAGTCCGGGATTGCTTTTGATGGACCTCAGGATCTTTGCCTTTAATTTTAGGTTGGTGGTTCCCGTTTTGTTCACAACTTTTTTAGTTCTTTCAACACTAAGAGTTTCTTTATATCGTTTTATAACTCTACATACCGTTCTTTTGGAGATATTTAACACTTTCGCAATCTTTGAACCAGACCACGACGGATTTTCAATAAATTTGTTTACAATCAATTTTCTATTTGCAGCTTCCATTGTGCACACAATCACGAACTTGCGATCAATTAATATGAAAAATTCATCAACTAACGGTAACGGTATTGTAAACAAATCCCAGTAAAAAATTTGTTGTTCTTATGACTAGGGGCGACGTGGTGACCACAACAAAGCGTGCTAATTTGGCGTGAACCGCGCTTTAAAAGTTTTTATGCAAAATCACCGTCATTCTCGCATTTTCTACAGAGTATTTTTTAGCCTTTTGGACTCGATTTATTAATTTGGTTGCGATTTCCCAACTAAAACTTCACTACACTAGTTTTCTTCACGAGGAACTATTAAGCTACCAGATAAGTTTACTAGCCCTACAACTGGGGCTCATGGACCGTATTAAACATCGGGCGATAAAGCTAACAGGAAACAGTTTCCAGCTCTATTGAATCCTTGGAACATCGTAATAACGTGGGATCGTCTCTATTCTTCCGCTATTTGCATGGTAGATGAACTGCGGAAATGCAAGATTTGATGCCACCAGTTTATGCGTTACACGAACTGCAAGGCGAACTCTCATATTCCACGTGGACGCGGTATTCCAACGCATCACGTATTACATAGATAGCTTTAGCTCTGCCTTAACGCGGGTTATGTAACAGGCTCCCTGCAAATATTTTTCCTGATTGATATGGCTTTCCAAATTTAAAACAAACAGTCACATATACTTTTCACTCTTTCCTCGTCCCCTTAAACTATTTTCCTCTGCTCTGCATTTATAACATTAAAAAAAATTATTAAAACTTATATGTTGTGTATGGTTACTTTGCTCTTTTAGCTGGATTTGGCATTAGAATTAACATAGTTAACATACAAAATGCGTATTCTGTTATAAAGATTTCATCTTGAATTGTCAAAATTTAGAGTAGCCCTTGAATTAGTGAAAATTTTGACAGTTCATAAGTTCGTACATAAATTAGTTTATACTATATTTGTTAAATGAATGAAAATAATTGTAAATGTTTTTTTTTTTCAGGTGCCGCGTTGCTTTATAGATGGAAAGTTCATAGGCGGCGGCACAGACGTAAAGAATATGTACGAACAAGGAACTCTACAAAAATATTTTAATTGATAGAACATTTTAAAAATTTGTAATGAATTAAATTTATTTCCTTTTTGTAATTTATATTAGGGAAAATAATGAAATAATTTTATAATTTGTTTGTTAAATATGGGCTTCCATTATCAATACTCATCATCTTCAAATTGGGGAAAAATTTGTACTTCTAAAATAAATATAAACTTTTTTAAAATCTTTTTCATAGTGAGTAAAGCACGGAAAACTGATACAATTGGTTGAAGACTTCGAAAAAAAAATTGAGATGGTGCCTAGTTATAAAATTGTTCTAAAAAGGAAAATTCAAAATGCGAAATCACAATTCGCTGTGTTTCGTATCACGCTTATTAGTGCTCTGTTCAGCGTTTAACTCTTTCTCTTCTATTAGTGAGTCGTGATCGCTGTTTTCGTGATCTTCGATTTTGGTCATTAACTTTTTGATTTCTAAGTCATAGTCCTTCCACTCTGGCACAATGCGTTGAGCAGCCGTTAGCTTCGCTTCTTTTGTTTGCGGGTTATTACATAAATCGATAACCTTAGCAGTTTTTAACGAGCTATCACTGCACCATGTCTGACACCAGAGCCATTCGTCAGGTAGTGATTTGATAGCCACTTGATGAATCATGTTGTTTGGCAGATCCTGGTCCAGGTTGGATAAACTGTTGGGGTCTTGGCTAAGCGCTTGATACTGCCCGCGTAATCGATCTCCAGCTGCAATTTTTCTAAAACGTTTCAAGTCCACAACGTAGAGTGCTGAAATGTGATATCGCCGTCCCATGAGATGACTGCGCCAATAACCTTGCTTCCAGAACCGGAAGCCTTCCATTTCCTTACGTGAGTCACAGAATGGTGTGTAGGCGTAAGGTGCGCCACCTAGGTCCATGTCGTATAGTTCTTTTATATCGGTACGAACAATGGCATCTGCGTCTACGAATATGATTTTGCGTACGTTCAGCGGGAATAATACGTCCAGGAAAAGTATTTTGTAGCCCCAAATCGTTCGTTGTTTCTCGGTTTGTTGGTGCAACCAACGCGGCCATTTGTATTGGACAAGCTCGTAGCGAAAACCGTAATCACGTGCCATATGTGGCAAAAAATCCGTGAACTGAGGAGAAAGATAGTTTTTCAGGAACCAAAACTTTACCGGCGACTTTGTATGCTTGAGTAATGAAACCATCATAATGCGAAGCAACCGTTCATACAAATGACCTGATGCCACCGAAAATATATTGATCGTTTCTGCATCTTCGTCGACGACTGCACCACCACCCGTGGATGCTGCTCCTCCCCCAAATGAGCTTGCAATTGAATTCCAAATGCCTGATTGTGACTGCTCATCCTCGTCACCAAGAAGATCAGCGTGTTGCATGCCGGATTTCTTCCCTACGCGTAGTTTAATAACATGTGAGCGCAACGAGCTGATCACAACTTTGGTAGTGTAATTATGATGAACAGTGTTTGGGCCTTCGGCATGGGTGATGTCGTATATATCAGCGGATTTGCCGTCCCGTAGACGCAACTCCCATACACCTGGGTTCGCCTTCAGTTGGAAATAACCCAAGTTAGCCATCACGATTGTGTCCACCAAAGATGGGCTTTTTTTAGTGCCCAGTACCACTTGTAGTCCCCGTGGTGGGGCACCACTGTTCGAATCAAAGCAATGGCCCTCCAGTAATAAGTATTCCAGCTCGAACTCGCTATGTACGGGCCCACCAATTTCGTTTAGTTTAATATTGTCGAGGTCATAAACAGAACGCACCGCTTCGACCAACCAGTTTTCAGGCACTTGAATGTTCTGCGTAAGCAGTGGATTAGCAGGAACACCTGTAAATCTGGCTAGTGGTCCTTCGCCTAGTGCGCCATTCGGTTCGAACTGCACTTCCGGTTCTACAACATATCGATAGAAATTCTTTACGGGCATATCGCTGTGCTGTCCAAGAGGCGTTAAGTAAAGGCGCATTTGACAGTTGAGAGTATTGCGGAGCAAAATTAGAATGGGTGCCAATTTTTGAGCACTTCGCGAAGCAGGGTCTACGACTGCAGCTACTTCGAAATACGGCAAATCAATTTGTTTTGGTGGTAATTTTACTGCAGAGTGTTCATCTTTGATGTCATCGGGCATTTTGAAACGCGTTTTAGATTGGCGTGGCAACAGGCTGGTGTATAGTTTAAGTAATGTGTCGCTGCTAAGCTCTAAGTCGTCGATTGCGGCACTCTGCTCCAACACTTTACGTATCTTGTCGCCATACTGTAGGGCATTAAAACGGTCGACCAGCCCAAAGTCCTCAATGCCAAATTGTTCATTGGATTGAAGCGGACCGAATATTTTGCCATTGCCTATTACAAGACGTTCAGATTTACGTAAGCCCAGTACCCGCTGAGCGTATACGCGCAACATTTTCATATGCAGTTCGGTCGAGGATAAAATATCATTTAATGCCATTGGAATGTCTAATTTGCCGTTGGAGCCTTCCGATTTTTTTAGCCACTTAAGTACAACTTCGGTAGCTTCAGGACCAGGGAGCGTCTGTACCGCAGCCCATGCCAGACGGTTGAGATTGTCTATACGGCTCAAATCAGCACCTTCGACGTTAGGAATAAACGCCACACGCACGCTGCTTCCTGCTTTAAGGTAGCGCAAAGCACTTGCTAAGAGCTCTCTGCCCTCAGTTTGCTCCAAGTCACAGTGCACCCATAATGTAAGGAAATTCAATTCCGCGCTGCCAATTCTCTCTGTGGCATGTTTCCCTCCAAAATATTTTATGTTTCTTAAAAGTGTGGCGGTCATGTCACGGTTGGACAACTGCGCTAAATCCTTCACATTACTTAAGTCAGAATGAGGTTTACCAGTCAGGTCAAGGAATTTAGAATTGTCGCCAGCCAATATGCGCTGATTTAACCGAGGCATTACATGTGGTTGATTCATAAGAAAATCAATAACAATATCGGAATCGGTGAGGTCGCCACGATATACGGCTTTCTGCAATGTTGTTGTTTGCTGTATTATTTCTGAGAAAATCGCTTCCTCAAAGTCGCTATCGGACGCTAGAAGTGTCTGTTGCATGGGTACACCGTTTAGCAAAGCCTGTGGCGAGTCGGCAAATCCCAAACGCTCTATAAACTCTTGCGCTAATTGCCGTCCGTAATCGTAGTCAGAGTCCTCATCCAGAATTTCATCTATCTTCGCTAGTGATAATGCGTTGAAGGATTTTTTTATTTGGTTTCGAATGTGCTTGTGACGAACTTTCTCAGAACTGCTCACGTCGGCGAAAACATCTGTAAGGAAACTCAATGCAGCTCTAGCATCTTTCTTCAGTGTGACGTAATTGTAAGCGCATACTATAGAATGATAGTCCTTTGATGTGTCATCGTTTGCACGTCGCGCATCAAATATAAGTCCCAATCGAACTGGTGCCAAATGAATCACAAAGCTTTCTGCTAGTTTAATCAGACTGCGGCTCTGTGAATCCAAAGGGTCTACCACGAGCACTAAATTGAAGACATTTTTACGAATATTTCTTAACATGCCAGGAAAAGTGGGACGCAACAAGTCCATTACACTGGCTGGCCAGCGACGATAGTGCGCATCAGTTTCAATGTCGTTCACCCATAAAACTGCAGTATCACGAATATCAATAGCGAATTCACGATTTGCACTACCGGAAAGATCAAGCGCCAGTAGCGCAGACGCCACTGAGCCGCGTACATTGTTGTTGTGAAGGCTCTCGAGTACGTGTACCTCAGTACGAAGTGATTCAACGAGAGAGCCCAAATCCATGGTGTCGGCATCGAAAAAAAGACCGTTGATAAAAAGCGCACCATCTGGCGGCATAATGTTAAGACTGCGACCAAATGCTTCTGTATTATGCTTTACTTCGTCACGCAGTTCATTCGATACTTTGTGGCTGAGTAAAGTGCGCGCCTGCATTGGAAAGTTGTGGGCGGTGAACTGCAGAATTTGTAGTGCTTCCTCACCCTGAATCTCAGCAATGGCAGCAGTTGCTTGAAGGCCGAGATCTTGAAACTCCCAAGCCTTTAATTGTGCGATTTCTTCGCTGCCTTGCAACAGGCTGTAACGTAATTGGTCCAATGATCGCGAAAGTGTAGGAAAACGAGCCTTCAACACCTTGAAATCAAAACCCTGAACTTCACTCTCGCCAACTGAATCATCATTTGAGGTTGCGTTGTCCTCTGCCGCTTTGGGAGAATCATCCTGACTCTTATATTCAGTAGATTTAAGATGTAACTCTACACCGTAACCAGAGAGACGCACCTGTCGATCTGACTTGGCGCGTATATGGTGTCGGGCGATATAGCGAACTGCTCCAGTGAGCGCCTCTTGCGATAAATAAGTATGAAAATCGGCAAACTCGCGAGTTGCTAAATCACCATAAAGAGCCGCAGTGCGTGTGTTGTTCTCAGAGCCTGGATAAATGTGATCGAAGCTGTAGGTCTCAACTTCGTCGTCCAGCGATGCTTCACTTAGGTGCAATTTTTTTCGTAATTCATTTAACGTGCAAACCAACTCTGTTCCAATTTGCACGAATGTGTCAGTCTGGCAATCACTACGGCTGAGTACCTCTGTTGCAATTTGGAAATGAGTTTGTATACGAGGCGTTAAGCTGTGCATAGAAACTACAAGCTTGAGAAGGGGCACCTGCAATACACTCAGTCGCGTTCGTACTACATTCATAGCGGCAATATACTGCTTCGACTCTGTCTCTGTATACGATACAAATGAAAATAAGAGAGAGACTTAGTTTATATGCAAGTAAAAACGTGAAAAAGGTACATTATAATAATTATTGTTGAACAGAATCTTTGTTCATAAGATTATTGGCTATAACAGAGTTATAATAATTTACTATCAGTATGAACAAATAAATTAAGATCCTTTTCGAAAGCATCAGGTTGGGCTACGAATTTTTTCTTATTATCTCATAGCTCAATACATATCTATTCTATATGCAGAATGTTCGGGTGGTCCATGTCTATACAGCACTGGCGTGTTGGGTACCTCGAGTGCACAAAAAGTGCTCATGAAACATGCGTCCTAAATGCTTTGCTTATAAAAAAATCAAAAAATAACTTTGTTATTTAGTCGTCGTAACAAACAATTTTTTTTAGAAAAAAGAAGCAACTATCTGAGATATCTCAGAAATCGTTTGTGGTATGGCATTTAGTGAGTATGCTTGGTTTAACAGGTGTGACTTGGTACAAGAACGTTGGTTGACAATGTCATGCCTGAAAGTTTTGTCTTTTTTCTCAAGTTTAAATACAAAAAATAATAATTTGGTGCAGTGTACCATTGACATGGGCAAGTTAATATGATTTTTTCAATCTAACAAAAGTATAGAAGTTTCACTTTATTTTTGCTAGTTAATTTTTATTATATAATTTTCTAATATACCTAGAATAATAAAATAATTAAAATAAATTTAGTTTTTGTAACTGACTAATGCTGTATTTATTTTTACAAAAACTCAAATAAGTATGTAGGTAGGTAGCAATGAGAAGGCAGATGAGCTAGCAAGGAAGGAGCGAAAATCTCCTTTATTGGATTAGAAGCTTTTCGTGGACTGGAGAAAGGCTATCTAACCATGCTGTTAAAAGCAGAAGTAGAACAACTAAGAATATAATACCGCGATAACGTACCTAGTATAGAACAACCAAAAACCCTTTTGGGAAAATATTAACAAAAACGTTTTAATTATATTATAGTATGAATCTAATATAATAGTGGCTGAAAATCACTTGAAAATTGAATTTTTCATAGTAGGGGAAGGTAGTCATGGTTGAGCAGTTAAGTTTTGAGTGTTGTTACACGCGATTTGTTAATGCACGTGCGCGGCAATGATTCTCTTTGAAAGAGCGAACTTTGAATGCCCTTTTGATATCTGTAAGCGCTTTTCTCCCGTGCTCGGTCAAGGTGGTTACATTCAGCTCGTTGCAGAGTTGCTTTTTATCGAAATGCACTCCTCTGTTTTTTTACAACGATGAATTCAATGCTTTGTTCAATGAGAGAATTTTAAAAAACTTCCGACGCTAATATTTTGGAATTTGCTTAACTGATTGTTATATAATATAGCACTTCTGGATCTTCTGGATTAAAAATGTAGTTACACTAATAAATGTATAGATAATAGACTATTGTATTCAAACAAATGATTAATTATGTGTTTTTATCAATAAAATCAATGGTGAAGTTCAATAAATTTGTGTTTTTATTTCATTAAATTTTGTTTTCCACTTAATTTTTTATCGTATCAACACATTTTTAGTTGATTTTCAGCAGGTTCCCAACTCTGACAAAATTTTTTTCAAATGCCTATAAATTCTACATTTTCCATCTAATCGATCTCCGATGTAATAAATAGTTTCGTATTCTGAAAATCTGAAACTGAAATTATCAACCAAAAACAAAACCTTTCCCAACCATCACAACCTTCTTCTACGAATGAAAATCTGACTTTCAGTTATGAATTTTCACTATGCAACTCTGTTTTTGCGAGAGAATTGAGGAAATTCTACTACAAAGTAATAATATAATAAATAAAAAAGCCCGTGACAAAAAAAGTCTCTGACTTTCTAAAGGCTAGTTTTGTAATATTTTGTTATACTAGTAAAATACATGAACATACTCTGGTCAGTCATGTTTTGGTTAGAACAGGTGGCACAGGTGAGCTTTCAAACATGTCGAAAATACGATGTAAGTGCAACGTTTTTCTAAAGGCTGATACTTTATATACAGGTTATGTATTCAATAAAAAGCATAATTCCGGTAGTCAGTCAGATTTTCGTTAGAACGGGGCCCGTCAGTCAGACTTCAAGTTTGTATGAAAAAAAAATTTTTCGCAATAGTTTTCTAAAATCTGAAAAATTTATTTTTAAGTAGCTTATCAATAATAAGATCACTGATGAGGAATCGCGGCGGATTCCGAAACGGCCGTCTGATTTGCCCGTCTCCGTATACACTGTTGTTGTGATGACTACATATATACGTTCCTTGCCTGTTAAATTAACTAAAACATGGAACAGTAGTCACGACTTTGAAAATTAACAACTAGATTTAATTTTCATTGTCTACAAAACACATAATAAACATGAAAAAGTTAATCAACTATTTGATAGAACAACGCTCGTCAGTCACGTTTTTGTTTCACAGTTGATGCTTAAGTTGTGTAAAATTTTATTCAAGAATATGGCAACATGCGTTTGACAAATCTCATTTCTGAAAATATTTGCTTGAATAATATGTATTTGACTTATTTGAAAATTTAAAAGTTCAAAGGGGCAAAATACAAAGAGAACAGCCAGGCTGATTCTTTATTAACCTGGTAAAGGTCGCGGAAATATTTTTCATCATATATTTTAAAGAATTCTGATTTTGATTTCTTTTGTATAATAATATTCCTCAGTTCATCGTATTCTGAGTCACTATCAATTTCATGGTTTGTTTTTAGCTCAAAGAAATTTTATTCTTTCCGCTTTTGTCAAAAATTCAGAACATGAATCAGCTGTTACTCCAGCAATGCTTAAGTCTATGCCTGAATGTCTCCTCACCCACATCAATGTAAGCTCGTTTACACGAGCGCTCTCGTTGAATTTTTGGACACACTCCAAGGCCAACCTAGAGGTTATATCTGTCCGCTGCATGCACTTAATCACCGACTGATTGTCAAGGGCAATGACAATTCTCTTGCCATTGACCTGGTTCTCAATAAGGTTGACCAGTGCATGCACTAAACCCAGCATCTCTGCCTGGTAGACGGACACATTTTTTCCCAGCCGTAGAACACCGGACAAATTAAACTCATCTGAGAAAATACCTGCCTCAGCTCTACCTTCCAGCAGAGAACCATCAGTGAAAATGCTGATAGCGCTATTCTCAACTTCCACGTTGACGGTTTCATCCGCTATCCGACTCACAGTTTGAAGTAAATGATTATAACTTTTTTTTAACAAATTTTGTTTTAAAAACGTATACATTTTGTGTGCATGTGCAGTACAGTATGAAAACACTAAAACATTCATTCCAACAAGATAATTTCTCGGAATTTATAATATCTGACGAAGTCTGAACCTTGCTCAACAAGCTTTTAAATGCAAAATTTTCCAGTTAGCACAGTATATGCAAGCAAATTCTTACCATATTCACTCAATGATGTCTCCAACTCTGCTAAGCCCTTAATGAAGTCCCAGAACAGACCGGCATTCTCGTCAGCCAGGTACTCGGCAATCTCCAAGTATAATGGTGTCTGCTGCCATTTAGCATTGATTAGCGTGGTTATTGGGAAGCTTTTTGATGAAGTAGTTTCAGATGTCTGGCTAGAAGATACTATACTTGCAAGGAGCACGAAAGTAAATACCACATAGTGGCAACAGCTTTTATATACAATTTCCGACATGATTCTGTTCCTTAATTCATGATTCGTGAAGCAATTACCTTTAAGTACAAAATTAGATATATCAAGACTAAATAAATTTTTTCTAGTTATAATTAAGATTACAATATACCCACAAAATTGTTTTACTTCTTTTTCCGCTAAAAACTGATGTGGCTATGCAAAAACCTGATAATTTATTTACGAGAGCAGTGTTCCAAAATAAGTACGACAAATGTTTGTCATATGAATTAAGGTTGCAAATAAAAGTCTGTAAATTTGTATGAGGAACAGTTTGAATTTGAAAAATAATAGAATTAACCCAGCAAGCAAAATATCAGACTCGTTATTCTCTTCACGAATTATCTAAAGCATAATATTGGTATTTTAACCTTTCACTCCAAGTGCTACATATATCGTCGTCATTCTGGCAGAATTCACTAAATTCATCAGTGCGCTACGAACACTGTTAAAACTTAAAAATTTAAAAGATTGATATATGGATTATTTTACTATTAAACTGGACATCGAAAATCTATTATATTATGCCATTCGAAATATAGAAGCTAATTAATACGGATCCAATTACAAAAATTAATTTGGACTTAGTGATTTCTGCTTGAACGACGACGATATGTACCATGTACCACTAAGGGTTTAAACATCCATATAAAATCTAAATAGCTTGTTATTCAATTTAAAAGGTAACATTTAATTTCTTTCCTACATCCACTACTTTACTTTCCCTGCTAACCAACTCATGCACACACCACTATGAAATACTGTGATCAAATGAGTAATATGTAGTTACATTCATGCAAATGAACAAGAATTTCAAACGCAAAGCTCTTACACATTCTTTTCTGCTCTGTGTTTGTGTGGTGCAAATCACAGCGAGCGAAATAAAAAAATCGTTGGCTTTGATTCTAGGAAAAATATAAATATTTAAAACAACAAATGTAAGGAGAACAAATCTTTAATATAAAAATGCATTTTACAGGTAAACTATTAACTTTAGATATATGCCACCACTGACTTTATTTTAGCAAACGATAAGATCTATAATCTTTCAATACATAATTTTGATGTACCTCTTATAGTTTAAGCAGCATTTTGCATTAAGTAGCTAAATTTTATAAAAAACCTGACTTTGGTCCAAATAATGGTCTATATTAAAGAAACTATTTGAAATTAACTTAAAATAAATATCGACTTAACTCGACAAATGTCGAAAGCAATTACATACTAAGGTTCATGACAATCCGTTGGGAAATATAGAAACCTATTAGGACTAAACATTTAACAGAGCTCTATTTTATATATATAGATAGATTAAAACAAATGAATTTATTTTGGGACATATGTGTCCCTATGTGCGTCAAGAAAGGCATTAATTCATAACAAATAGTATTGGTTTTATTAAAACTAAATACACAAATTATAATTTAAGTTCAAAATTATTTGAAAAATAAAAAAATAATTATGGTATTCGGTAAAACAATTTCTGTAGGCGATGAAACATGAAAAACGTGAGAAATGAAAAATGTTTCATTTCACGCAAAACATTTTTGAAGTGAAACTTCTTTGGCGGCGTTTTGAGGGGTAAACTGAACAGGAAACAGAAAGTGGGGACGGAAACTATTAGAAAAAAGAAGATATGAGACAGAAGCCATTAAAATAAGAAGAAGAACGGGGACGGAAACTAAAAGATAATTCAATTCCACAACCACAATGTTTCCATTTGGGGTTATTACATAGCGAAGTGAAAAACAAAAGAGATGTAGAAATGAAAAATGTTGAAAATCCCTCAGATTGGTTTGTTATATTTAACATTAATTTACTGAAAACAATTTTTACTTATTAGAATACGTGTGTGCGTTATTTTTGTACAAAGAAGAATATTTGTTTTCACAATAGAACATAACATATCTGCAATGAAAGAGAAAGAGATGACTAGATACAATAATATCCATATAATAGGAATAACATTATCTGTTGCTTTTATAGCGCAATGTAAAACATAAACAATATAAATATATTCGAATCTACTACTATAATGAAAATAACGTCAAAAACAAAACGTTTTCTCAAATATTTAGTGCGACAAAAAGATAACAAGTAACACATCAAAAACTATTTATTATCTATTATTAAAGTCGTTTTTCAATGGCAACGCCATCTGTTGATTTTATAGCACTATGAAAAACATAAATACAAATATATCAATAGCAACGTCATCTGTTGTTTTTATACCGCAATGCAAAACATAAACAATCTATACATTTATTAGTGTAACTACAATTTTATTCCAGAAGATCCAGAAGTGCTACAATATCATACAATATCTATATCAATTTAAAGAGTTTGACGAGTAGGTTAGCCAAAAATGATCAGATATAAAATCGGTTAAGCCAACTTTAAAATATTAGCGTCGGAAGTTTTTCAAAATTCGCTCATCGAACAAAGCATTGCATTCATCGTTGAAAAGAGTAAGTAATAAGTAAGAGAAAGAGAGAAGACATGAGTAACGGCATCTCTCATAATTATCTAATGAATTATCTGCATACACAATTCAGGGATTCCAATTCATTTTTTCTATCTCCCGATAACCCTCGAGAAATTCCCCGATTTTTGATCGACTTCCCCGCATTGTTATAATTTCATATTATAACAGCGCTACACGCAGTTTCCATATAAACATTTTACAAAAACGAAATTGACCTCAGTGAGTGTTATTTTAAGTCGACCCTGGACTTTCTCGGTCCAAGACTTAACAAATTAAACAAGGTAGGTGAATGTTATTCCAGAATTATTCATGCTAAATCAGGAGTTCCGCAAACAAGCCACCTTGGACCCCTACTACTTAATATTTTTATTAATGATGTGATTCAAGCTTTTAGTTATTGCAGCGTTTTACTATATGCAGATGACTTGAAGATGTACGCAACAATACAGGGTTTGTCAGACTGCACAAAATTTCAAGATGATATTAACTGGTGCGCCACCAAAGGAATGAAATTAAATTTTTCCAAATGCAAGCTCAACGTTTAATCGAAACCTCTCACCCATCTCATTCAATTACTGTCATAAATCTCAAGACTTCACCAGAGTTCCCTTAACCAAAGATCTCGGCATCTATTTCGACTCTAAACTTTCTTTACCTTCTATAGGGACTATGCTATTTCAAAAGCAAATTCGCTTCTCGGTTTCGTTAAGCGAAACTCTAAAGAATTTTTTGAATTTTTCATTTCACTGGTTAGATCAGTTCTTGAATATGCTAATATTATATTGCACCCAATCTATCAAAATGACACCGATAGGATCGAGAGAGTTCAAAAAAACTTTACCAAATTTGCGCTTCGACGAACCTATGCATACGAATCTATGCCATCGTACGAAGCCAGATGTCAAGAACATAATTTACAAAAGCTTGCAACCAGACAAAATGTATCAAGCGTGTTATTTATTAAGGACATACTTGATGGCAAAATCGATTCACCCGATCTCTTGTCCTTAATTCCATTCCATACTCCAGCAGTGATCCTATTTCAAGATGCCTTAATCTCTGTAATAATATTAAAATTGATTTAGATTGCGACAGATTAATTTTGATTAAAACACTAAAAAATTATTTTAGTTAATTTATTTCTCCTACTTTTCTTTTATTATTATTTTATTAGTTATTACCTTAGTTTGTAAGTAAATTTTTTGTAATCTGTAAGGGCTTGGCCCAGTAGGTTAAATAATTACAAATAAATAATTTTTTATGGAATTGGTAGATAATTAGAAACGTACTTTCTGACTCCGGAATTCTTAACCCTTATATGTTCAGCCCACTTTTGGAAATCAAAGTTCTCAAAGGAGAAGACATGGGATTTCTTTTGACTCAAAAAAAAAAAAATAGCAAAAACTTTGTTTTGAGAAAAACGGGTTTAATATAGAAAAAATTAACTTCATCTTCATCAATTTTTAGAAAATACTTTTGAAATATAATACTTTCAAATAGCACACTTTAAAATTCGATTTCTTCAAACCAAAAAATTGCTTAAGAAAAGATGAAGATTTTAAGACCCAAAATATGAAATATTTCATAAGTTAAACGTTTTACATTACATAAAATTTGACAAAAAATATTCTACAGACTTTAATTACTAAAAGCTGAACGACTTCAAATTCCCCTAAAAAAAACAGTTCATTCCCCGATTCCCCGTACAAAGTAAAATTGCCCGCAAATCGGGGAAATCCCCGTAAGTTGGCATCGTTGAGACAAATAACAAAACAAACACCAACGAGTAGTTTGGTTCTCTTTTGATATTTGTTTTTCATAAAGAGATTTCTTCCGCAAAAAACTAGTCCCAGTTACTGGGGCCTTACCGACTAGTATAAATATATTGGATTGTACTACTATAAAACAAATCGTGTTCGCAAATATTTAGTGCGACATAAAGAAACATAATATACTTATTCTCTTTTAATAAAGTAGTTTTTCGTTTAAGTTAAAGAAAAAAAAGTGCAAAATCAATCTCAACAAAATTTCGTTACAATCAAGCAGGTAGATATCAATACAATCAAGCAGGTACAATCAATTAGGAAGGTAGATGCATTTTGACAAGTAAGAAGACAATTGACAATTGGGAAAACATTTATTTTGATACTATTCTTTTTGCAACAGAGTTGTATTGTCGTAGTTAAATTTTTAGGTGAGAATTTATAAGAAAATAATTTACATAGTATTGGATGAACATAGAGAGAAATAGTTGTTGCTTTTTATATTATTTTTTAACTCTTAACATGTTCAAGGTATTTCCTAATAAAGAAAACTATAACTAATGTTATTAACATTATTTATACGTTTTTTGTTATAAGTAAAATTTGTAATTTAGTACTAAGTAATAAAAGTAGTATTAATAATCTACTACTAACTCATTCTTTTCTATCCATTTAAAAAAATACACCTCTAAAATGTTAAAAATGGCAACTGTTTGAAAAATTCATCTATCTCTAAATACTTCTACCATGCTTTTACCCATGGTTGGATGCGCCGAAAATTTAAAGAGACTGCTCACATGGGCGCAAGCATGACTGCCTGTCTGAAAGAGATAGAAGAGATGCGCCGAAAATTCAAACAAAATAAAAATAAAAATCGGCGCATTGATGAATGTTCCATGTTTATATTGTTCCGATTTTGCCACTTTCCCTCATAATTTTGTAGAAGTTAAAGAGGAAACATGAACACAAACAAACAATGCGCCTATAGGGCATACACAATCTTCATTTTCTTGCTATTTTTTTTTAATAAACTTCCTTTATTTTCTTTAGAGATTGTTTTTTTTATGTTTTTTTTTTAATTTTAAGTACACATTCAAGGTACATAATTAATATTTGTTTTTCATTTTTTGCTGACAAAAGAACCTATCTTCAAGAGCTCAAGAAAAGGTGTCAAAATTCCAATTCTACCGTTCCTTTTTGATTACAAAAAGTCCGTCATAGTTACAATCACGTGAGCACGACTGTCCTGCCCATGACGTTCATTGTTTAAGTAGCCACGAAAATAAAATAAAAATCGGCGCATTGATGAATGTTCCATGTTTATATTGTTTCAATTTTCCACTTTCCCTCATCATTTTTTAGAAGTTGAATAGGCAACATGAACACAAACATTGCGCCTCAAGGGGATAAACAATCTTCATTTGCTTACTATTTTTTTAATAAACTTATTTTATTTTCTTTACAGATTGTTGTTTTTATTTTTTTTAATTTTAAGTACAGATTTAATTTGTTTTGTATTTTTTGCGAACAAAAGAACCTATCTTTAGGAGCACAAGAAAAAGTGTCAAAATTCCAATTCCACCGTTATTTTTTTAATTAGAAAAAATCCGTCATGGTTGCACTCTTGTGAGCACAACCATCCTGCCCGTGTGAGCAGCCACCATTAAATATTAAACGGAAAGGTAGTAAAATTGGCGCATAGTCATAGTCAAAAGTAAGTGCACTTTAACTAAACTGTACTTCAATGCCATGCATTTCTCAATGCACTTTATTTTTGACTATGCTAATAGAAATCAATTTGAGTTGTGCTGTTTTTCCTTTAATATCTCATAAACCACTAAAACGATATTCGTAAAATTTTGACACAATATGAAATCGGATATGAAGATTTCAATTATAATAATAACTCGAATTCGACAAAACTCGAGTTGTGTTGTTATGCCTTGTGACTACAGAATTGAAGCTGGTCTCCACATTTTGGGGAATTTCCCATAAGCTGGCATCCCTCCTGTCATGTATACACAGTGTTGCAGTTTTTTGTTGAGCGAAAATAGCTAAAATATTTTTCAAAACGGTTTAAAAACGACCAAATGCCTGAGAAAGTGGCTAAAAAATGGGTAAACATAAGAATTATAAATCCTCCATTTCGAAAGCGAAAGAAGATTAATCATTAATATAACAAACTTCACACCTCAACCCAAAAGACTATTGTGTTTTATGTTGGCATATTGATGCAAAATTTTTTCGACATCTCCTGAGCAACCAAAACTCTCAACTTTAGGTAAGATACTTTGTTTCTTAGCTTTCGGTACGTTTCCTAATGCAAAGCAGTCAATCATTTGTAAAGTTGAATAGTTATCCGGTAGTCTAAATTAGAGATGACCGATATATCGATACTTGTACCTGAAATTCGAAAAATTTACTAATGATATATAGCAGCGCTGATAATATCATCATCAATAAGATTATTTTCAGCCGGAATTTGAACGACTGATAGCCAAATGGACATTATCAGTAGAATTCTCGAACATTTTTGAGTAAAAACAAAAAGTAAAATATGGTAACAGGTATTTTAACATGTGAAGGTAAGAGATAAAAGAGACTGCTTAAGATAATTAAATACATTTACGATGTTTCAAGCTTAAAGTTTTTTTTCAATAATTTAAATACAGAGGCTTACAGCCGTTCCAAATGAGTTGTGAGCCACTGATATTTTATGCTTTTAAAAAACACTTATTTTGGTTGCAGAGTTACATTTATTTCTATCTAAAGTGGAAAACTTTTTTACCTTTTTTGTTTTGTTTTTAATTATTTATTACTGTGAAAGAACAATTTTTTATTGAGTTGTTAAAACATATGGCTGAAAATTGGCCAATGGTCAATGAAAAAAGCTAGATATCCGGCTTATAGCATTTTCAAACTTTTGCGGCTAAATGGGAGATTCAGTCGGAAAATGGCTTAAACGGCAACACTGTGTATAATACAACGAATTAAATGGGCCGCTGATTAAAATTTCATTTCGTTCCATTCCATTTAATATTTGGCGTTCTTTCTCTGAAAAGTACAAAAAGGTAAATTGCACATATTGCTGCAACCATGGCATGTTGTTTACTTTTATGCTTATGATAAGTTGAGGATTTCCAGCACATAATTCTAACATTCATTAGAATATAAATGGAATATAAATTAAATTAATCTATAAACCCATAGTGAAATAATTCTGTGTATAAACCCATCAAAATGAAATGTACATTAGAGGGAAACAATGGAAGGAGTAAGAGAATCATACATTTTGCAAAGTAATGTTTAACCAACAACATCGTATATTTCATTTCCAGTTGTCGCAAAAGCTATACAGTCGCTATCGAAATTTGGCAATGATCTCTTTGTGGAAGCTGATCAGCAAGGACTACAATTGCGTTCAATCAATACAACCCAATCTGCGATAGGCACTTTCAAATTCAACAGAAATTTCTTTGAAAGCTACGATGTGGAGGTGGGTAATGAGAATTATTGTAGAATTGCAATGAAGGCATGTCTTGCAATTTTCCGGAACATGAGGCAGGTAACTGTTCGAATTATAAAACAGCAGCATAAGTGTGAAAAATTTAAATATTTTTTTTTATAATTTGGATTTAGGTGGAACGTTGTGACATTCGAATTATACCTGAACAGTGCAAATTTTTAATACAATTCAAATGTCGTTTGGAAACAATAAGAAATGCTCTTATCTCTATTGTTGATGAAGAAAATATACAAGCTGGTGTTTCATCGGACACTTCTCGAAATATGTATGTACTTACATTTAGGGATTATTTGAGGAGTAATTTATCAAAACGTGGTTATTCCATTAGCCAATATTTATCACATAACTGTATACTTTTAGCTTTTCGAATGCAATTATTTTACCTCGATTTAAATTATATTGCTCATTTGCAGTTAACACCTTTTGTTGAGAAAAATTTTAACTCGAGCAAGAAAATATATTTTAAAAAAGAATAAACGCTCAATAGATACACGCGAAGGAACCTCAAATATTTTTGATATTCGGGAAATTTGTTTTCAATATATTGAAGGTTTAAATTCAGATAAATTTCAATTAAGCAATCAAAAAACGAAAAGAAATAAACAATTTTTGTAAAATTACTTCTTTTATATAATAATTTTACTATAGCATTTGCGGATCGCATAAAATATTCACTGAAATATCCAACAATTTCAATTTTGTTGAAGAGGAAATTACACTGGAAGCTGAAAATGGTTGCTTAACAGCAAAAAACTACATTGAGGGTACACGAGTTAATGATAAATTTATGCGTTCTCAATTAAAACTCACGTTAGTTCAATAGTTTTAATAATTTGGTTGCATTTACTAACGAATTATATTGTCGTTCGCAGGTCGGCTGAGTTCGAAACATATAAAATTGGAGTGGAAACTACCATTACGTTTTGCTTAAAGGAATTCAGAGCATTACTCCAGTTTGCAGAGACACTTAATGAAAATATAACATTGCAATTCGATGAAAGTGGAAGGTAACTTTTTTTTTGCTTTTCTTATAATTCGATGAAAGTGAAATTTAATATTACACATATTGACTTCTCAGTCCAATATTTCTGAGGATAAAAAAATACGATTATGTAGAATGTCTGCTCGTAATGTCAACGCTCTCGCCAGAAGATTTAAGTTTTCATCATGATTGTTGCGAGAGTGAGGTAACAGAAAGCAATTGCACAATCCCTCAAAAGCGAAAACTTGACAACACGTCGGCTGCGAAAACAGGTGTTTCCAAAACTCGTAGGTGTATTTCCGAAGTAACGACACTAAGCAATGACTCCTCATTATTTGGGTTCAATGGAATTATCAGTACTGATCGTAACACCCAGTCGGTCGATATGCCACGTGCTGCAAGTAGGAACGTGGAGTCAAATGCAGGAAATAATGAGTTAATCGTTGTAACAGAAAGTGAAGGACCAGTGACATTTTACGATACAGAGAATAACAATGCTGGAGTTTGGACAGAAGAAGAATCTATCTCACAGTCACCACCACGACTGGAAAGAACGAAATTACGTTCGATATTTTCACGCTGCTTCGAATCCACTTACGTGCCAAAAGAACCTTCGCCAAATAGTCAGGTTTATGTACCAAACTCTGACACTGAGGACTAATTTAAAATTATAATGTATGTTGTGATTTAAAAATTGTTCGTTTATTTTGTACAAATAGCTCTTCGAAAATATAATGTTTATTAAACCGTGCGATAAAAATTTTAAGACAGAAAACTATATCGAACCATGATCGCTAATTTTTGTAAGCGACATTTTTCCAGGCTTCTCTCGATTTAGTAGTCATTTATCATTATTTTTCTTTTAATAAATAAATTTTAGTGCCTGGATAATCTTACCATAAACTTGTACATGCATATTGTTAGTAGTTTAAGAGAAAACCAGTTCGGAACTTTTTTATGCAAAAGAATAGAAAGAAGCACAAATTTTTACTGCTTATGATAATTTGGTAATCAGAGCTCGGCATGTACGTAAAAGCATAGCATATATGGCTACATTTTATCATACTGTTAAATCATTTAAAATATATAAATTTATCGAATATTCTTAAAAATAGTCGAGATTTTGTTCGAAAAAAATATAACTTACATCCTATGTTATATTTTTTTGTGTTTGTGTTTTTTTTTCAAATTATGAGGCTTCGTCAATTGAACCCCGAACGAGTTACAAATAAATACATTTCATTTATGATACATTTCGCCTATAAAATGACGTGCACATTATATTCTCCAAGTGTTAACGGTATAATTTAAGCGACGTATTCAGAAAATTATCGTGTATCCGTATTTTATATGTTTATTTTAGGTATAAAATTTGTTGTAAATACATCATTGCTTTTTTCATTCAACTGCCTTATATTTCCTTGAACGATCTTCAGTGATGACAGCACCGATTGCATTGAAATCTAAAATAAATGCAAATAAATTGTTAATTTTTATCTTATAAGAATTATAAATATGATATATTCGCCAAAAAAAAAAGTTGTTATGCACCTGTGATTTGATGAGCAGCTGATCCGTATTGAGTAGTTGCTTGGATGTGTATACTATAAAGCTCTTTACATACGCGGTTAAATCCCTCCATATGGCTAAGTTATTTTCAACTGAAAATTGAAGTCACTGATAGTTAATATTTCCAAATTAAAATTGTTCCTTACTTAATTTTCGCTGAAGTATGTTATTTTTGTAAGTATCTGCACTATTTTTTCCTGCTATTTGTACATGCACCTTTTTTTCATAAACTTCTAAAGGGCAAACTTTAATATTGCACAATTAAGAAATTCATAATTATTTTTTACCTTCATCTGACTCTGTGGCTTCACCAGATACTTCTGCAGCCAGAACTCCTCCCTATAAAATATATTTTAGTATTAGTTTTAATTCATTGAATATTTTGCACTCACTTTCTGTTGGGTATTAATTGCCATAAGTTCTTCATCTGATTCAGATGCTTCTCCACGTACCAAATGTGTCATTATTTAATGGAAAGAAAAACAAAATACGACAAATCTTTTCACAACTTATTTTTATTTGGTTTACGGTATGAACCAAACAGCTGAAATTGAAATGAATTTAAGGTTGTGTGCTAATCATGAAAAGCAGCGAATTTTCAAATCGTTTTACACCTGCTAATTAGAGATGTGCAACTGGAAAGAAAAATCGATTTTCGACTTTTGAATTGATCAGAATTTTAAGTTCATGAAAATCGATTAATCGAATTTTTGTTGCATGGAATAAAAAAACGAAACAAGAGAATTTTGATATGAATTAATTATGTATATGTATTTATTTACAATATATAAGCCGTTGCGTGCGATTCAAAATCAGATTTTTAGAAATACATTGGTTTTGTTGAAGTGCTGTTCAAAATAGGGTTCTTGTAAAATTTATTTTCCAGATTTACAGGCAGCTTTATAGAACACATGTTCAACCTATTATTTTTATTGAATGGAATATAAAATAAGTATTTTAAAGTAAATGATTTGTTTTAAATAGCATACAGTTATAACCTTAGTGCAACCAGCCGATCCCTTCTCGCCCCACCCCCGTCCATTGTTCCATTCATCGTCTTTTTACTTACTTTTACTTCTAGCGTTATTATTTGACATTTATTATTCGTCTTCGTATGTGAATTTTGTGCGATAGGAATATTTTAGAGGTGCATTTTATGAAATGGGTACAAAAAAGAGAGTTAATAGTAGATTATTAACATTACTTTTATTACTTAGTACTAGTTATAAATTTTATTTACAATAAATAATATTATTTAATTTGTTTTCTTTATTAGCAAATAATTTGGAACATGTTAAGGGTTAATAAATAATATAAAAAGCAGAAACTAATTCTCCCTATGTATTCCATAATAATTCTTCTGTCATGGGATAACCCATGGCAGAAGAATTAAAAAGGTAAATGCATTTTGACAAGTAAGAGGAACTTTGACAATTGGGAAAACATATGTTTTGATACTATTCTTCTTTTTGCAAAAGAGTTGTATTTTTATAGCGCAATTTTTAAGTGAAAATTTATAAGAAAATAATTTACATAGTATTGCATGTATATAGAGAGAATTAGTTGCTGCTTTTTATATCATTTTTTAACGCTTAACATGTTCAAGGTATTTGCAAATAAAGAAAACAAATTAAATAACATTATTTACACTTTTTTTATTATAAATAAAATTTATAATTAATACTAAGTAATAAAAGTAATGTTAATAATCTACTATTAACTTTTTTTTTTGCACCCATTTCATAAAATGCATCTCTAAAATGTTCCTATAAATAAATAATAAATAAATACTTGTACCATGGGCTATTCCATTCACTCCCACAAAATTCACATACGAAGACGAATGATAAATGTCAAATAATAACGCCGGAATAAGTAAAAAGACGTTGAATGGAATAATGGAAGGGGATGGGGGGAGAAGGGATCGGCTGGTTGCACTAAGGTCATAACTGTATGCTATTTAAAACAAACCATTTACTTTAAAATACTTATTTTATATTCCATTCAATAAAAATAATAGGTTGAACATGTGTTCTATAAAGCTGCCTGTAAATCTGGAAAATAAATTTTACAAGAACCCTATTTTGAACAGCACTTCAACAAAATCAATGTATTTCTAAAAATCTGATTTGACTCGTACTCAACGGCTTATATATTGTAAATAAATACACATACATAAATAATTCATATCAAAATTCTCTTGTTTCGTTTTTTTTTTATTTCATACAACAAAAGTTCGAAAAAAGTCGATTAATCGATTTTCATGAACTTAAAAAGTCGATTAATCGACTTTGAATTTCTGATCAATTCAAAAGTCGAAAATCGATTTTTCTTTCCAGTTGCACATCCCTATTACATTGAGTTCGTTGCAGAGTTGCTTTTGGTCAAAATGTTCCCCTTTGTGTAATACTATTTTGTATGTAATGATACTGTTTTGCAAAATAACTCATTGCCATCCTGGATGCTCGGCGTGCTCGGTGATCATTTCACTCAGCATATCGTGTTTGTTGAGAGAGTGAATAGAGATTCTCATTTTGTTTTCGGTGCTACAACGATTTCATAGTGTTCGCCGAGCAAAATCTGAACATAATCACAGCCTTAGTGGCTGGTTATATTGGTGCTCGGTGTTCGATGAACACAAAACATTTTCTCCCGTTCTCGGTCGAGGTGGTTACATTCAGCTCGTTATAGAGTTGCTTTTTGTTAAAATATACTCGTTTGTTTAATACTATTTTATATGTAATGATAATGTGTTGTAAAATAACTCATTGCCACCCTGAATACTCGGCGTGCTCGGTGTACAATACACCGAGCATATCGTGTTCGGTGTGAGAGTGAGTACAGACTCTCTCTTTGTGTTCGGTGCAACAACAATTTCATGGTGTTCGCCGAGTATACTCGCAATGTAACCACAGCCTAAGAAAAAAAGAAGCTGAATATAAAAATCAGAGTTGTCTACCGAGAACGGTACAAAATCCGTTCAGTTCGCATGATTATAATGTTTTTTTTTTATGTTTTTATGCCCTTTTGCGCACTTTTTTACTATTTCTATTAAAAAAATATTTATTTTCTTATGTTAGTGAAATTTCTAAATTTACTACAAAAATTTTGATTTTGCTACGTTTTTTTCTATCATTTACAACGATATTATATTTCCAAGGTCCTAACCATGGTAGAAGTATTTAGAGGTAGATGCATTTTTTCAAAAAGTTGCCATTTTGAATTTTTGATAAGTAAGAGGAACATTTTTGAGATGCATTTTTTGAAATGGGAGCAAAAGAGTGAGTTAGTAGTAGATTATTAATACTACTTTTATTACTTAGTACTAAATTGTAAATTTTATTTATAACAAAAAAAGTATAAATAATGTTATTTGAATTTGTTTTCTTTATTAGCAAATACCTTGAACATGTTAAGTGTTAAAAAATAATATAAAAAGAAGCAACTAATTCTCCCTATGTACATGCAATACTATGCAAATTATTTTCCTATAAATTCTCGCTTCAAAATTTCACTATGAAAATACAACTCTGTTGCAAAAAGAAGAATAGTAACAAAAGAAATGTTTTCCCAATTGTCAAAGTTCCTTTTACTTGTCAAAATGCATCTACCTTCTTAATTCTTCTACCATGGTCCGAACCCTGATGTAGTTACATTCATGCAAATGAAAAACATATAAAACGTAAAGCTCTCACGTATTCTGTTCTTTGTGTGGTGAAAATCAAATAGAGAGAAATGAAAAAAAAAATTGAAGCTTGTATTTGATTGTAGGAAAAACAAAACTATTTGTAGTAAAAAATGCAATTAATGAAATTTTTACTATAAAAATGCCTTTTACAGGCAAAATATTTATGGTAGTATAATTTTACATGGCCTATGTTACGCACAGAAAAATATCTTTTAAACAGTATACTTTTAATTGAAATTGTTTCAGTATTTTTGAAAAAAGTTGACGTCCGAAATCAAGTTACAGTTTTATATAATAGTATGATAATGATATGGTGATGTACATTGTAGTTTCTGAGTTATATTTTCTCCGTTTGCTTGCTGCCTTTTTACGTAAAAGTAGCCCAACAATTTATAACCTAATTGTTAGATAAGGCGTCATTTCCCATTACTGGCGTTCCACTTGTTTTCGTTTTTAAGGTCTGGTGTGATGGCTCAAAAAAAAAAATGTTGTTTCCTTTTTTAAATCGCTTTTATAACACCTCTAGAATATGTGTATGAACGTATTTTTTGAAATTCGTTGTTTCAATTTTGATTTTAGGTGAGCAAAACAGCTGGAATCATGACAACTATTGGCCAATTTTTTTTTTGACACTGCTGTGGTCCCAAAGATGTATAGTCGATTTAACTGTATATTTTAAAGCAAAATTTTAAAATTATTTTTGAGATGTTTATAAATACATGATAAAAATTCGCAAAAAAGCATTAAAACAGCTGTCATACCAGAAGGCCCCCTTAAAGCAGCTCTTCCGACTAGTGTAGCGAGTGAGCAGTTATTTAATGTTGCTGATCAGCTTTATGTTTTTCTGTTTATGTTTGCAAATAGTTAGGTAGAAACTATTTATTTTCAGATTTTTATTTTTTTATATTTAAAAAAATTCTTTTAGTTGAAGTTCGGCTTCTGCCAAAAAATCACCTTCGTTTGGACACTAATGTATGATGTATTCTTTGATTTGGCACTTACAAAAATCGGTGGTCCAAACATAGTAAAGTGCATAAAAATTCAGCGGGAAAAAAATGTTTCGGCTAGGGAGGTATTTTATTCATATTAGGTACAAGGACCATGCCTACACTTGACCATACCATTTGGAATCAGCGGGAATTCCCCTAAGACGCCTATCTTAGCGCCAGTTAAGTAAATGAGAACGAAACGCAGCGAGTGCCCTTTATCATCCATATGGATGAGAAACGGATTAATAAATATCACCGAAGAACTACATTTTTTAAATTTATTTTATATTTCAGTTGTTATGTTTTGTTTATAATGAATAATTTTTTGCGGTCCCCTGAAGTTCTCTTTAATCGAAAAGTGCTGTATGTTTTTGCTATCGTATTTATTGACATCCATGTTTTTTTATCTTATAAGCAATTATCAATTGGTTTTTTGCTATCTCTGTTATCTGATAAATGATTCAGTAATACTGAAACTGTTCAAGAAAGTTGCAGAATGTTCTGAGATTAAATTAAGGGAACAATAAATATTGAGAAAATGCAATTGCAGGAAAATGGAGATTTGGATAATATTTTCATTAAGAAACGGTAAAACTTAAAAAATTATCATAATAATTACATCTGCATATATGAGTGCTCATTTAATTTGAAATTTATTATTTCAATATCGTAGTAAAAACAAGGATAAGCCACCATTATGGGACTCCTTTCAAGATCCGCCTTCAAAAAGAGCCACAGGATCTGCTGCAAATTGGGCTAAACTGAGTTTTCTTTTAAAATTGTTCAAACTGTTTACATACCTTTTTGTATTTGCAATTATTTTGGTTACGACGGTGGTATCAAAACTATCATATTTCTTTATGGTTGCACATATTCGGAATGGGACTCGAGTACGATACTGCAATATTATAGGTAAGCCTTGTATTTGTTATATTGCTTTTGAATTGTTATACCGTACCGTACATAAATAAAGCTTGCTTGTAATGCCCAAAATTAGGCGTTGTAGATTAATAAGGATTAAGGTGCCTCACGGAAAAGTAAACCTTTTTTTTTTTTTATGCAGATCCCCAAAAAAAATATTTTGACTTCAATGATAAGGTGCTTTGAAAAAACCTATACAAATTTTGTATAGAAATATCCCATTAGGTTACTTTTGGACGAATAAAAGGTGATAAAAATACAAATTATTTAATAAGCGAACCAAAATTAATACAAAATACTTTTTGAATCCCCATATGGGTAAGAAAAATATTTTTTTTTTAAATCGTATAAAGAAAGAATGAAATGGAAATTTTTATTTTTGGAGTCGTTAACACAGAAAGGGTGGTCTAGGACCATTGTGGTATGAGCACTTCCGTTAATATTTTATGGGAATGTTTTTCCTGAAGAACTTTTATTTCTTCAATTGTAGGGCCTGCTAAAGAAATGCTTATAAAAAAACCTCAAAATTTGGTGAAAATAATTAACTGAAGTAGTATTTTAGTAAAATTTTCTTTTTGCGAATTTATCCAAAGTTAACTAAAGGCTTTAAAAAAAAAATCAGGCAGCTGTGGAAAAACTGACTCTACAGTATGGCCACTGAATTATTATAAAATGCTAACATACAACAATAAATTTGGTTGGATATTTTCAAATTAATATAAGGGGCCATTCACATATTACGTAACACAAATTTTGACCAATTTCGACCCCTCCCCTCTGGTCGTAACACACCATAACAAAACGGCCCCCTCCCCCTTTAGTAACGTAACAAATTTTTATTTCGCCATTTTAAAGCATTGTGCATCCTTAATATCGCTTGTAGAATATTCAAATATAATTCAAATTTTTTTTTTCTTTAATTTGGCCTATTTATATCGATAATAAAAGATCAGTAAACCAATTAAAAATCCGATTATACATGTTTGCTGCTACTACATTACTTGCTAATACAGCCGGACGTAACTCGAGATATAATTTTTAAGTTATAAAAAAGTTGAAAAATAGAAAAATCATAATGGCACAAAATGATCTATAAAAAAAATGTTTGCTATGATTTTCGAATTCAGCAGGAGAAAATTCATTTTATAAACCAGTGTAATTTTGATGTCATCTGATAGAACAAAATCGACGTTATGTAACGCAGTTTATGACTCTCTCCCTCCCCATTTAACACTTCGTAGCAAAATGTCAAAGACATATTCTTCCGCAGGATGCTGTAGGGCACCCAAATATGCATTGCAAAGCATTGGTCAGAACTTCCACGTATTGATTAGAGCGCATTGTTCCAACAACAAAATAAACTGGACTGGAACCTTAAGCCGCTGCATCACGGCTTAAACATCACTGATGGTGGATGCTTTAACATTGGTACCACACACTCATCTAAATATCGCTCATGGGGCCTCCTGTGAACTAATTTTTTAGTCCAAGTCATCATTTTTAACCGGTACACATTTCTGAAGATAACCTTGAGATCTAAAAAAATAATTAAATACACTCTACTTGCTTTAAGATGCATTTAAAAAAATGTTCTAGCCTGCATTGCAGAACAGAACATATTTTAGTTTTCATCGTCACGCTCTTAGTGAACGAAGGATTTTGTGAAATTTACATTTTTACAAAAATGGTAATGATTTTTTTAAAATTTTTGATTTTCGAAGATCTGGAAATTTGGTTTTGGTGCGGAACTTTTTGAAAAATAACATTTTGAGATAAACGCGTTTAAACTTTCAACACCATGTTCATGTAGTTGGAGGTAGCGCGCTGTTGACAGCTGTAACTTTGGCTATAAAGCTCAGATCTCTATGAAATTTGGAATATATTTTCTCAAATTGCAATAAAAAACTTTTCGATTTTTCGGCCAGTGTATATAACCCCTTAATAAAGAATCAATTTAGTCTTTTTTCCGCGGATATGTTGATTTTTTGTCCATTTCGTAAAAAAGAATCAAATCAGCGCGAAGACCGAACCAATGAACAAAAACGTATTTTTTTGATATGGGAATCCTCAGAGAAATATTTCGAAATTTTCCACTTTAACACTTTATCACGCAAGATTATGGATTTTTAAAATTAGTACCTGGTTCGATTCGTATTAAGAAATAAACAAACACGTACTTTTTTGTTTTTGCAAATTTGTTCATAAAAAGCTTTTATTTAACAAAATTTGGTTATGCCACTTATTCAAAAACACGATTTTTGTTGTTGTTTGTGCATAATTATCACTATTTATCGGTTTATATCTTTAACGATTTGAAAATACGAAAACTAAAAAAGTAATGGAAAAAAACCGTGTGTCTTTGACAATTCAATAGCAAGTGGTTTATTCATATAAGTACAATATCTAAATTTACAGTAAATTGACTCGAGTATCGAAAATATATAAAAATGGGAGGAGTTAACAAAACATCAAACTCGAATGAGAGTATTTATTATTAGTGCTAGATAATCAATTGAGAGAGAGCTAGTTCTCAGAACATTATCAGTGGGAATTCAGGCCATGATAAGGAATCCGCATGAGGTTGGCTTATATTCCCATAATTCGTGTAGTTACTGCATTGAAAGAGGTCTTCCGAGTCGGGGTGCTCTGAGCAATAATGGGTTAAAGAATTAATTACATTTTAAGATTATTTTCTAAAACTTTGGAGCGAATAAAATGGTTCCTAGTGTTTGTGATTGAATTTTTTGTACTGAACACGAATGTCAGGTCAAAAATTTCCCATCACGCCACGTTTTAGAAAAAATGGGATGGAAAACCCTAAAATAGAATTTCTGACCATTTTTAAAAATTGGAGAGCTGAACACTGGAGTGCTATAAATTTCGAAATCCAGAAATTATAGGCTGAATCATGCCCTTCCAAATGAGCCCTAAACCCGAAACTGTAAATCAAAAACAGTTACTGACCTAGAAAAACTATAAATGCAGAATTGCTCAGCATCACCTTCTCTTTTTGTATCCAAGTCAAACCTCATGTCAAAGAAAACAAATCGGATCTGGTCGCATAGTGTAATTAAGATTTCAAGTTTTTTTATATTTGCCTTTTTAGAAAGAAACCGATGGAAGTAAAAAATATTTAAAAACTGTTCAATAGATTTTATTTTGACTTTTTTTCTTCCACTGGCAATTAATATCAAAAAATAGGAGAAAGTTTCCACATTTCGGGGCCGGGGAGGGGGAAGGGGCTGAACCCCCAAAACCTCCCCCCTAAATACGGCCTTGTGCTGTTCCATCAAACTCACAAATAGAATACTCAGGCACTGCTTTACTCACCTGAATATTTTTAGGTTCAGTTTTATTTGATAAAAAATTGTTACATCAGCAACAATGCAAGTCCCAAGTCCAATGCATTTATGAATTTTCCGAGTTGCACGCTATCTTCAAGGCTGGAATTACTCCCAAAGCCCACCTCCTCATTTCTTTGAACAAATCTTCAATTTCCTATTTTGTCATCTTATCGGCGTTTCTCCTCCCAATTCTGCATTTTTCCTAAATAAATTGCAAATTGAATTCAAAAGTAGCTGCTGATTTTTATCATGTGCAATGCATAGGTCCCCCTTGAGGCGGTTTTACTTAAAGCGTTTATTTATCACTTATGCAATACAAAAACATTCATAAGTTTTATTGAATATTCTAAAGTAATGTTGAATCTTACTTACCACAATTTTTTTATCATTTATTTTTCACTATAACTTAAAAAAAAATTAACTGTAAAAAAAAAACACTTCTGAATCAAATAATTTTCACGGATAGTTCTCACGCGCTGAGTATACAAGATATTAATATGAAATTTTTGCACAATATGAAGCGTGACATAATGAATATTTCTGCATCATTAACTCCAAAATCGTGTTTTTTGACTTATGACAGTCTTTTAGTAAATGAGCGATGTGCAAAAGTTTCGACATTTAATGGAGCTCCACAGTGCAAAAAGGTTAGAAAATGACATAAGCAGACTTTTTTTTTTGCAATTTTTTCAAAATCATATCAATGCCTCAAAGAAAGAGATAGAAAAAAAAGTAGTTAGAAAAAGACAGGCGAGTTTCTCGCTCATTCTTGCTGCCTATTTTTTCTACCTCTCTCTTTCAGACAGGCGTTCATGCCTGCGTTCGTGTGAACAGCCACTATGATTATATATCCGTTGCCAACGTATGCATTGTGTCGCCTCTCTCCTTCACTTGCTTCGTGTTAGTTGTATACTTCGCTCTCACTTACACAACGGACTCTATGTGCCAGCGCCTTAAAGTAAGGAACAGAAAGTGAAGCTGAAGCGTGAAGTAATAATCTGTCAAAAGTAAAATGTATACATTTTCATTGTAATCAAACACAATGCTGGTCAAAATTCGAAAAATCGACTATCTCGGTTTGGATCCAAAAGTGTATGGGATTACTCTCCATAGATCCCTCATCATAATCCACACACAGGATATTCTAATTAGGCGAAGGAACTGGCTGTGCGACCGTCAAAAGTTGCAATATCCGGTCGATAGTTTTAAAATAGTTGAAAATGTGTTGTACATAAAGTGTCATAACTTAGCGAATATAAAAGCCAGACATTAATTTTTGGTCTCATATTAAAGGAAAAACTTTACACTATTAATGGATATGATACAAAATGGATTTACCATTTTCTTATACCCAAAAATGTATGGAAAAATAATAATTTTTTTTTTTTCATTTTATTTTTTAATGGATGAGAAAAAAAAGCTCCGATTTGCTCTGAGCGAAAATAAAAACCATCATATTATGTGAAGTATCTACTTTAGAATAAGGTATGAATGCTTTGCAACTTTTTGCTACAGCTTGAATAACAAGCAAAAATATGATATCACGTTGCATTTAATTAATCATAGGTAGTTATTTAAGGTGTTATATATAATCCATTTTAAATGGTAATCAGACCAAAATTGGTATACGAAATCTGTCTTAGGCCTCATTGACTCTGTATGAAAAACTTTTTAATCAGGCAATTGCAACGCCTACCACCAATATAAATATATGTTAAATTTAAAAAATGCAATAACTTTGAACCCATTACAAATATAATCATTAAATTACATGGGCTAATATATATTGTCTTGGACATAAGCCATGTTAAAAATTAGAACTATCGGACCATTATTACGCATACCTTTCATAAGAATATAATAACAAAATACTGATATTTTATTTTTATTTTTTTATTATGTATTTTTAAAGTCTCACATGTATGAGAAGTAGGTGTAACAAGATTCCAATCGTGATAATTTTTACCTGGATACATAAATATGCTATTGTTCACCAGCGTATGCAATTTCACCACTATATCTGCAATGAGTTCCAAGTTATAGAGTTTTAAAAATTTTACATATTTGGGAGGTGGGCGTGATAATAACCCGATCTATCGCATTTTTGCAATGAAATATGGCAATAATAATGGATATAAGTATATAAAATTTCATGATTATATCCATAATATATACCAAGTTATACTCTTTTCGCAGTTTCATTTGTATGGGAGATTCATTTGCGTGGTAATAGTCCGATCGTTAGAGTTTTCCACCCATTGATTGCTAATGATCCCGTGAGAAAGTAAACCGAATTTCAGAATTTTGGCCAGCTAAATATGGATTTGGCCCTATAGTGCAATGTGAAGTTGTCGCTGCCGCTAAGCTGAAGATGAAGCGTAAAATAACTTTCAAATTTTGTCTCGTTTCAAGCATAACAACTGATTGCCAAAATAAAAAAGTGTAAGAACGCACTGAATTATTTATAGAACTTGTAAAAAAAGTAATTGGTTTACAATTTAAAGCACTTCGTTTGCAAAAATGTGGAGAAAACTATGATTGTGAGCTTCAGAGAGGCACATGCTGTTCACATTTTTCTTTGTCGCGCTTCATTGTTTGCTACGCTACATTCTTAGGACAGCAAAGCATTGTGCTGATTGCCAAGGGAAGATTGGTGTGAAGAAGGAGGAAATAAGGAAAGTGTCGGTGAAAGTTCACTTTGAATTTGGTAAGGTCATAAACAACAGGAAAAACTTTTAGGAAGAAAGCTTATTCCATAAACGAGGAGTACGACAGAGAAAATAACTATATCGGTAATGCGTTGGAGTTCGCCTTGTTTTGAGGAACACACGAACTTGGCTTGCTATGCTTTTTTTTTTAATCTTGAACCCAAAATCTATAAGGAACTTTTACCCATTTTTCCCCATCTGCTTTTAATTGAAAAAGCAAAGAAAAAAATAACCTAAATTACCTTAAAAAATTAAATCAAGTTTCGCAAAACATAATTCACCACAATTTTCAAAACAATTGTTACATGGTTTTGTCATATCATGGAAGACCAGCTTTTTTAATAGAAGAAAACATTTAAAACATTATACAAATACAAAGTATTATATATTCTTTTGGTAGGGGTAATGCGATTTTCATGCCTTTTCCTGAAAAACTGTTTCTGGAGGACGCTAGGTGAAAATTAAAAAAATCTAGTTTTTTTTGCCAAACTACGCCTAACTACTTATTAAAAACTTGGTCTGAGGTTAAAAAATGTTTCATATAAATGTTTTGGTTCAACTAAGCAACTCTAATTGAGTATAAATAAATAAGCGGTGGTCCGGTTTGAGTGTAAAAAATTTTAGACGCCATTCTTTGGTTAGTTCTGAGCAAAAAAATTGTCCTGAGAGTTTAAGAAAATCACTTAGCATAAAACTTGTCACTAATATTGTATCATGACTTCAATAATACTAAGCATAGAGCATTAAAATTAGGTTTTTTACACAGAAAATTAATTTTGATCTTAAAATTTTTTACTCTCAAACCGGACCACCTTCAATAAACATTAGAATGGCAGTAAAATTTCTTTCATGAAAATGACAAGAAATCGACATTTTTCAGGATTTCTTGAAATTTTTGGGCACCAAGTTGAAAGTTATAGACTTGAAAGTTCCAAATGTCCTAAATTGAACAATAAAAAGGCTGCCGAGAATTTCTATTGAGGAAAAAAACATTAAAGTTAATGCTAATTAATTAATAAAATTTCATTATTCAACTTTTGACATATATGCTGGCTGATTCGAAACCTATGCCATGGAACGAGGTTTCCACAGAATAATGATACGAAGAATTTCTTAGTTCACACAAATAAGTCACACAAATCTGATTTTACAAACTGCTTAAACTTTGCTTCGCTGGCTTCGATTCGTTTACAGTTAGTCAAATATTGCAAAGTAAAATTTTTTAATACTTTAAATTTGGAAAATTTTTTTGTAAATTTTTCCAAATTTGGCAGTTCACATTGCCAATTAATTATTAAAATTATTAGGCTTTGAATGAACAACGAGGCCAGAAGAATAACAAAAAGTTTATAGAACTAGCAGATCAGACGATCGTTTCGGAACCAGCTACGGTTCCTCATCATTGATTTTTGTGATAGTTGCCTAATTTCAACAATCTATATAAGTGAAAATACTTTAAAGTAAATGAGAATTACAAGGACAGTTATTTTCACTGAATAGTATTATTGAAAGGAACTACCACTACCGTTCTATGTACTTTTTGCCATTCTTCTTTGACACTTGTATTACTTGGTCAGATTTTCTAAATTTTTTATTGGAATTTTTTTTTTGCAAATTAGGTGGAGAAAAGTGTATATTAAAAAATGGTTTATCTCTTTGTTTTTAATAACTTTCCTTCAGACATCAAATTCGTATTTGTTAAAATAAAGAAATTTCTTAATAGCCCCTGAAGACCCCATTTTCCGACTTCAGGTTCACATTGTGGGAGATCTAGATGTGATGGGGAAAAACTGACCGCAGTCGTGATAAAACTGTTTTAAAAGAAAAAATGCATTGATGTTAAAAAATGCTATAGTTTCGTAAATAATGACTTTTTCATTAACAAATATATGCTTGAAATTTGTGTAATGAAATTCTCTATAAGATAAAAAGGCTAACTTTTTGTCACCCATATAATTATTTTGAGATATAGGGTTTCAAACTGAAATTTGTTGGAAAAAGAACGAAAAAAGTGATTTTCTTTCCTATTTTCGATCATAACAGCAATATTGCTGTTACTATTGCTTGCGTTCAGAAAACGACCTCTGCTCAGCAACATGTTCAGCTGAAGTATCAGAAAAATAATACGCTCAATGAAATGACTACTGCTCAATATAATTTTTGTTAATCATAAAGTGATCAATTTGCGTTCATAAGGGGCCAATCGAAGAAAATCATTAGGATATTCGGATTCTATGGAAAATTTTACTATAGAAAATGTTATCGCCGCTCGTTGTGGAAAATCTTGTTGAGTAGTGTTATTTATGCGATTACAACTTAATTTCAGCTTTGTTGTGTATATAATAACGTCAAAGTGTGGTCAGCGAAAGTTTTTATTGAAATAAAATGTATATTTTAAATATTCGAATGGCTCGAATAACCCTACTAAAACAACCGGTTTTCGAATAGGACGAATAGTGAAGTTTTTTAAGAAACCGGTTCGGTTACATTTCAATTTTAACCGGTTACCCGGATTCGGTTTTGATCACAAATATACATACTCACATATAATACTCTTACAGAGACAGACACATATTTCATGGCCGATTTACCAAAAGAGGAACAAATAGCTTGGCTCTGGGCACTAATATTCGCTTTTGCAACACCTGAAGTTTTTACATTTTTCCGCGCTCTTCGAATTTGTATTTTTAAAGGCGTTAAGTCACCTAATTGGTTGGAAGTTCTTTTGGTATGCATATATAGGAAAAGTTAAAAAGCAAGTCTATTTTTATACGAGGAAACTAATTGCTTGCGACTGTCGAATTGTGTTGGAAAGAGGGGTTGAGACGTCTTACCATCAGATTTGACAGTGGCAAGTAACTAGTTTCTTTGTCCAATAGCAGACAGTCCAGCATGAAAGAAACAAGTTTTGAAAATGGATTCTTGATAGAAATCAAAAACATTTAATTTAAATCTTAGACGGGTCTAAAGTTTGACCATTTTTGAACAATAAAACCTAAAATATATTGGTTACTTTCGCGTTTAGTTAAGGTTTAAATATTCACCAATATTCACCATAGCCAAAACTAAAAAATTTTTGAGCCCTATCAGAATCCACTTTCAGAACCTTTTTATTTTTGAAAAATTTAATTTTTGTCGGATAGTGTACTTCAATTGTTTTGCTATCATCTATAGGTTATTCTATTCGAGATGTTACATGTAATCGGGTTGGCGGTATTAACGTTTGTGGTGCTACCGCAGTTGGACTCGAGTAACGGTTTAATGCTTTGTAATAGTGTGTGTTTTGTTCCAGCATTACTAAGTGAGTATATTTTTTGTTTACATTACTATTATTTGTTAAGCTCGCACAATATATTAAAGTGCGCCGAAGCCCATACAAAAAAGGTAAGGGAATGTGGGGAATTTCGAACCATGGGGAATGTCGAACCATTAGTTTTATCTGCATTATGTGACATTCGATCTATACGAAACTTTAGCCATCGTATTATTTCAGCTTCATCTCATTTTTTCATTAGCATTCGAGCCGATGAGACGTATTTTGTGCTGTCTGCTATAATCAAGTGATTTTTGAGATTCCAAAAGTGTTTTTGCGTTTTAAAAATTACATTGCTTTTTCAACATTTTTGCGTAAAAAACCAAGCAGTTAAATATTTTTCAAATCATTGTGTCTGAATATTATTTACAGTCAAAAAAGTTTTTTTGCATGAAATTTGGTTCTGCGATTCATGGGTGGCTATTTTGTAAAACACAGCTTCTGGAGACTGTCGAACCACTTTGTTATATAGTAAATTATCGACAAAAAATTAGTTATAGGTAGTTTTTGAACTATTTTTTGAATTTTTTAGTAATTTAACATCAATATGCCGCATTACGTTGCTAAACATGATCGATCAGATGATCTCCAAGAATATTTAGCGGCCATAAAGGAGATTAAAATCGACAAGAAATCGTCACGAACTGTTGCCAATGGTCGTGGCTTATCCCGATCCAGAATAATGCGCTATTTGAAGAATTTTAATATCTGAAGCTTCAACATCTGAAGTGGCCAGCATATCTGGTACATCATTTGCTTATCTACATAATGCGTTAAAAGCTGTTGGTCCAGTAAAGCAAGATACACCGGCCAAAAAGTCAAATCGAGGTCACAAGCCGATGCAAACAAGCATTTTGACATCGCCTGAAGTGGTAAGCGATTTGCAACAAAAAGCTGTAACAAGCGCAAGCAGGCGCAAAAACAGAAAGATGCAAAGGCCAATCCAGCAAAAAAACAAAAAATTCAGGCTTCAATAACATCAAAGAAGAAGCAGCAAGAGCCAAAAACTTCTGATAAAGGCGTAGATCTTGATTCTTGCATCATTTGCGGCAAAAATTGGCTAGGAAGCAGAACCGAAACAACACGATTTATTGCAACGAGTCCCATCGAGCTGTTCACTTGCGATGTGTACACATAACTGGTGGCTATTTCACATGCAAAAACTGCGACTCCGAATAAAAAACATCGATTTTTTCTCTATATTTTTCATTCAAATCTTATGTTTTTTCATAACGAAATCATAAATAAACGTTTTACATCAATATTTGTTCTAATTTTCTAAATTTGCAAAGTGGTTCGACATTCCCCACGATTTTTCAAAATGACAAAATCGAATATTTTGGTATAACTCTTAAAACTTTACAACAAATTTGAATTTTTGAATTCTGCAACTCCCAAAACGTTGCATTTTGCTTCTAGTTTAACCTCCATTTCCCAAATTTTGAAAAATTACGAGTTTAAGGTGAGTTATCAGTCAAAATCAAAGTGTGGTTCGACATTCCCCTATTTGTTGTACATCTAAAAATGAAACTCGGTTTATTTTATGATGATCGCCAAAATATTATGGCCCAGTGATTACAGTTTTTACAACTTACAGACTCGAAATAATGTCAGTTGTAATTTTAGTGATACGATTTCTATGAAAATTAAAATACTTCCGTTATTTTTTGTTGAATTTTTTGGTAGATTTTTCAAATATTTTGTTGCAGAACCTAATCATTTCAAAGATCTCTTATTTACTATAGATTTTATTTGTCTAAATTTAGACTACAGAAAAAATTTCCCATAAATTAAATATTTAGAGCGTTTGTTAAAATAACTTGAAATCATCATAAAATAAACTGGGGTTAATTTTTAGGGCAGTATAATAATAATTTTTTTTCGTGATGCATTTTACAATACATATGCCGAATACTTATACATATTGTTAGTGAAACTGTGTCTTTTTTGGACACAAACTCGGTGTTTTCTCCTCACATACAGATAATTTGTAAAAAGTTCTGTAAGGTTTTACAGGTAAAACGTTTGTATGGTTTAGCTTTTGACTTCTGACGTTAGCGAAGTTTGCAGAACGTCAGGGTTCAGCTCTACAAATTTTAAAAAATTGCTAAAACGTTATGATGACCTCATGGGAAGTTTTTCACGCCAGATTCGTGTTGAGCATGAAAAATTCATTCGGAATCACTAGAAGCCATCTTATTCATACAAGAAAAGTTGAAATTTGGGGAGCAGTGTATTTGTCGGTTCACTCATCGCACTGCAAAAGTTGACAATCAAAAGTATTACGAATCATAAAGTATACGTTAAAGTAAGTTTAATTCCATTGAATAACATTCCCAATTCCAAGGAATTGGAAATATTCAATTCCAGTTACAACTCCTTGTAATGGAATTACGTTTTTTTTAATTACTTTCCTGGAAATTATAATTAGTAATTAACATTTCCGAGTCCTCAGCTATGTAAATGGAGAAATTTTCAATTTATTTCAATATGTCAAACTTATAGGGTCCTAGAAAGGTCAATGCTACTTCTTGGAATTCAACATAAACGGAATTAATTACTTTCGGGTAATTATTTTATATTTTTTTTATTATAATTTTATTAATATTATTAAACAATTGACAATACATTGGTGCTTAAATATAATAATTACATGGAACGTGATAAGTACAAAGGAAATTGTTTAACAATATGTGTCTGCATTCTATAATTCAAAATGAACTAGAGTCGAATACAGATTTCTTAAGACTATGAGCATAGAAATAAAAATATAAATGTTTAAGTGGAAGGATCTTAAGATTTTTGAAGAGCTCAAAACTATGGCTTAGACGTTTTTTATTACACATAAGACGAATAATGTGTTTCTGTGAAGATAACAGTGGGTACATTTTGTTGTTGTGAGTACCGCCCTAACAAACCAACCCATATTCTAATTTTGAGTGGAAGATTCCGTAATAAATACAAGTTAATAAATTAATCGAGCAAAATTTCTTGAGAAGGTACATTTGTCTTCTGACTGCCACAGCATAACGTTTTAGGGCATTAGTATGTTCCGACTAGCTCATTTTCCAGTCTAATATAAGACCTAGATACTTAAATGTCTTAACACTCTCAATTTGAAAACACTTTGAGAGGCAAGCAGTTTTTTCATTGTAAGTAATCTCTGCCAGATTGGTGCCCAGTTTGCGTGATGAAAAATGAAATTGTCACAATTCACATCTTTTCCAGCTATATTGAAAAACATTACTTTTGTTTTGCCACTTGGGACTAATTTATGTGCTGCAAACCAATGTCTCAAGATACTTAAATCGTGGTGGATGTTTGCTGTGAGATCTAGTACTGAATCAGCTGCGTACGTACAAGCCGTATCGTCCGCAAAAGCTACCGTTTTGCTTGCGAATTTCATAGAGAAAACACAATTTATGTAGACTAAAAATAGTACAGGGCCTAGCACTGACCCTTGAGGAATGCCTGAGTTTATTACTATAGTTGAACCAACCTTGCCATTTACTTTTACACTTTGAATTCTATTATTCAAATATGAAATCAACCACTTGTGTACACAACCTCTAAAATCACACTTGAATAATTTTTCCAACAAGATTTTGTGGTTGACTGTTTCAAAAGCTTTGGTTATATCAACAAAAAGTGCCGCAGATTCTTTTTTATTATTAAGATTATTATAAATATTAGTGCAAAAAGATAAATCCAATTCTAAAACCGAATTGACATTCACTAAAGTATTTGGTTTATTTAAAAAATTTACAATTCTTATTTTTAATGCTTTTTCAAACACCTTGGAAAACACAGGTAAAATATTTCAGTCTTTTTAAAATTTACTTCCACGAAAGTAGTTGTTTACATAAGAGATGAGCAGTTCCTTTCCTTTCAAGTACTTTTTCATACTTTTAATTACAAATTACAATTGGACATTAACAAGAATGGAATTGAGAAAAAGAAATTAATAACAGGCTTATTCTTAGGTAGGTGACAAAACTCACCGCATTGACAATAGAACATTCTATGTCAATTGGCTCTTTTTCGTATTCATAACAAAATTCAAAAGCTCAAAAAGGGTCAATTGTCATAAAAATTATGATCATCGCATATGCAGGTAACAAGCAAAAATTGCAGAAACAAAATTAGTTTATTTGGATTTTGTTTACATTTTTTTAGAGACAATCACCTTAAAATGGATGAACTTATAAATGTAAAGTATTGTGTTTATTATGAAATAAAAAAATTAAAAATAAATCAGAAGCCACTCTCTAGTCGGGAATCAAACCCGGAACCCCCCAGATGAGAGTCTGGCACGCTGCCACCAGGCAACAGAAAGAATTAAATTGAATGCGTAGCTATTTTGGTGAAATATAAAGCTTTATGCTTGTCACATTCGATCAAGAATTCATAAAATTCAGGTGACATAAAAATGACAAAATTTCGGTGATAATCAGGTTTGTCACCTAGCTAAAAATAAGTCTGTAATTCTATTACAAGGGATCAGAAATGTTAGGTTAGGTAATACTGGCTAGCCGAAGCCACGCATAGACCTTTAGGTCCTTAGCGATACCAGATAGGAGTCCTAGGAATTATTTATCGAGTGTATACGTCATTTAAAATGCGAGTGTGGTTAGTAAACTTTAAAAGACAGTTCATCCCCAGTTTAGCGACTTCGTTCAGACCCTTAAACTGTGGAGCTCCTAAGTGCGTTAATCGAGTTCTAGTGAGCGCGGGACAGTAGCAAAGAAGATGCTCTAGAGTTTCCCTCGCATCTTGCTCCATACATTTCCTGAAATTATCATTGTCGGTTAGTTTTAATTTAAGCGCGTGCGTTGCCACCAAACAATGGCCAGTTAGTACTCCAATTACTGTTATGCAGTCCTTACGATTGAACGATATAACAGATTTTGCGTACCTCTCGCTGTAGAGGACTTTAGCGATTTTACATGTAAGTATATTTCTCCACCTAGCTTTCGCTTTCTTCCACATGCGTGCTTCTAGGTTACAATTAGCTACTTGCAGAGGCATCAGTACTTCGCTGATTTGATCCTCGCGATTTTGTCGATAATCTCATTTCCATCTATGCCTTTGTGACTAGGTACCCAATAGATACACAGCCTACGCTTAGTAGTCAGTTTCTCCATTGCTGCCCTGCACTGAAGAACAGTTTTGGATGATGTCCAGTGCGATGTCAACGCTTTTATAGCTTATTGACTATCTATATATATGTTTATTGTTGAGTTGATCGTGACAACACTGTTTGCAAGCTCCGCAGCCTTCCTAGCTTTTGCTGCCCGATTTTCTACGAAGAGATCAATTTGAGGCAGGTTGAGAATAGTTTCAAGAGCTGCCGTTGGAGTTGTTCTCATAGCTCCCGTGATACATAGCGCGGACAGCCGCTGAACCTTTTCCAAAGGCTTGATATACGTTTTCTTTTTAGTTATAGTAGACCATACCAAAACACCGTAGAGCAGTAAAGGTCTAACAATGGCTGTGTAGCACCAATGCATAAGAGAGGGTGGCAGACCCCATGTGCTTCCACAGCAATTTGCTGTCCACAACTACCCCTAGATATTTGGTATAGGTTTTTAGAGTCAGTTTGGTGCTGTTTAAACTTGGTGGCACCCATGCGGGGATCTTGTACTTTCTTGTAAAAAGTACTAAGTCCGTTTTATCCGCATTTAAGCCTAACCCGGCACTGGTCGCCCAGTTGTGAATGGTCTTGAGAGTGTCGCGCATAACTGAGCTGAGAGTATTCAGGCATCTTCCCACCATTATTAGAGCAATGTCGTCTGCATATGCTACTAATTTTGGGGCTTTGCCATCGAAGAGAGTTAGAATTTTGTTGACAACTTACAGCCTTTCGTATATGCGTGTTGTGCTTTTGACAGATAATCGGGATTGATTGTGTCCTCTATATAAGCTGTCAATATTTTCACGAAAGTTTTAGGGAGAAAGGAAGTGAGACTAATCGGTCTATAGTCCTTCGAGTAGAGATGGCTGCTTTTACCTGCCTTGGGTATAAACACAACTCTCGCTACTCTCCAGGCTACAGGAACGTAATTAAATCTTAAACAACCTTTACAGATATGTCTTAGCCATGGAGTTACAAGGTCCTTTTGTAACATGGCAGGAAATATTCCATCGAGTCCAGGTGATTTAAATGGTTCAAAAGAGCTTATTGCCCATTCTAACCTGCTTTTAGTGATTATGTTTGCCGGTGCAGATCCTACACCATTCCTGACTGGTTCGTCGCCAATCGCGACTCTACACCCCGAGAAGTGAATATTAGTTAGATCTTTAAGCGATTGGTTACAAGGTTTCGTCCACTCGCCGATTTCTTTCTTGACAAGATTGGGCATGGTTGGGTGCTTTAATAGCAGTTTCCTCGCCACTTCCACCGTTTTTTCCATGCCCCACAAAATTCCTTCCAAGAGTCTCTTTTGGCGATGCGCACTTCTTTCTTATATTGCTTTAGCACATCCCTTTACTCCCTCCAGCATTCCTCACTGTCATATAGCACCTTTGGGAACCCAACTCCTTCTTCAACCAAGGTGGTTTGGATTTGCGCTTGGTGCGCACAGGAGGACAAGAGATGTGATAAGCCTTGTTGAGAGCTTTGGTAGGTGTTCCGAGTTGTACCTTGAGTTCTGTTTAATTCCCTATTCAAAATTTTTCCGTAAAGGTCCCAGTTTGTACATCTTGGATTCCTTAGAACTTTACTAATTTGAGTAGGATAGTAATTAACTTTGAAGCTTAAATACCTGAGATCCGAAAACAAAGGAGTTTCAAGCTCCATCCATTCTTTGACCATAGTATTATTACTTGTAGAGAGTTATATCGAGAACATTTACAGAGGTCGGTCCAATATACGTTGGTTTCTCACCCCGATTAGCGATATCGAGATTACTTTGTAATATATATGTTAAGAGTGACTCACCTCTTTCATTGGTATCGGCGCTTCCCAAACCGTGTGGTGCGTTGGTGCGTCTTGTTCGTGTGGCATATAGCAGGACGCAAAGGAGTAACGGCTCATCCTTGTCGTCCTCTAATGTCACTAACGTCAGATCATCTGTGGAGAGAGGCTAGAATATACGAGTTGAAACTTTTTCTTACCATTATAACTGCTCTTACCTTGTTCGTAACGTTCGGAGTAAATGTGTGAAAGTTTGGTGACTTTAGTCCAGATACCACGTTACCCGAGGCTATCCATGGTTCCTGGACTAAAGCCCACGATATCTTCCCAAACCGTGCGTATAATAGATCCTCGGCCTTCTTGTTGATCTGGAGGATGTAGTTCTGTTCCAAACCCTCCTTGTTAGGCTTGGCGACATGTAACACCCTCCAATCTCCGGTTGGCACATCAGGAGATCGCTTTAGGTAGCGATGGGATGTCGTTCCTGGTCTAAGAGTGTTCCAACAACTCCCTTCAGCCATGCAAGCAATGGATCATCATTGCACTTTAATATCTTTACTCCGTTAAACCACCCTGCTCCATCGAAAGACGGCATTGGTGCGTTTAATTCGGGGGTCATTGTCACGATCATGGCATCCAGTAGCTTCATCTCCACCACTCTCCACCGTTCCTGAGTCATTTGTCCAAGCGGATCTCCACGGTCGATGAGCGCCACGATCAAATGTCGTTTGGCCACTTCTCTAGCCACGGCCGCCGCTTTGGACGTTATTGGCTTTTCCTGCTCAACAGCCTCCTCTTTCTGCTTAGGTCTCTTGCTAGAGAGACCTTCGCTTTCCGCGGAGCGCTGACGTTTACTTGCGAGTTCTTCCTCAATCCGGTTTACGTACTTCGGATTCGCAGAAGAACACCAAGCTTTAGTAGAAGACCTGGCCCCTTTCTACCTCGTCTTTTGCCCAAGCCATCCTGTCTTTCTCTTCTTTGGACAGGTCCGACTTGTTCTCCAGATGACCGCAGCCTTATATCTGGCTTTCGCGGTCTGAGTCTGCAAGGACTATGGCACCAGTACGTTGTAAATTGGCAGTAGTAGTACAACTACTGGGACCTGCTCCGATCCCAGTAGAGGTGTAGTCGCTGGCGATATGGCTTACCTCGAGTTGTAGACCATTTTCCAGGTCACCCATCAAATCACCGTGCCCGCCGGTAGTAGCCAGATGCATCCTTCGCCGCCCCAATTCAGTTTTGTTTTCGGGGAACCACCCTTAGCATTTTTAGTTTACTGCCACACTTTTCCTCGACTAGATTAGGCAATAATCTCACATGCAATCCCATTGGAAGCAGCTCGAAGTTCGAAGCCGCATTCCTTTGGAGAATACATGTGAGAGTCTTCCCTATTCCTTGCTAGACCCCACCACCCATGCCGAACTGCATCACGCCAACCAAGGTACAAGCCTCGAAAGTACATAATGCGACTCAGCGTGAATAGGTGACGCCAGCATTTGCCGAGGAGGTTTATTTAAGAGGGTGCGCTCCCTCCGCCTGGGCTATTTTAGCCAGTTGCCAGCCAAATATACGATGTGCCCTGATACCACTGTTTAATGTTACCAGAAAAATAACAGGTCACATTGGACATCTGACGTACAACTGTTTCCAGCCGCCATCACGAGGAGTTGATAGCCCACACTACTATCATATCACTCAATTACGGCACGCACTCACACTGCATTGAAGAGTCGTGAACAGAGTCGCAGAACCCCAACCGTATTCACAACTCCCCAGTGCAGTGCAGGTTGTTAGTCCCCTTGAATGTCTGATAGCCTGACGGCCATCAGAAATGTTAATTACCAAGTAAAATTCCAAGGAATTAGAATTGAGGAGGAATTCAATTCCTTAACTAATCATTACTACCCAGCTTTGTTTGATTTGACTACTCTATATATGATTGTATGCACATTTTTCATCGTACCTGTACCTGTATACAACCTATTCTGCGGGATCCTTTGTTTACGAACCACGAAAAATTGTGTAAATAGTTCTAAAGAGGTACTCGAACTGGTAGATATTTTAAATTTGACAATTGAAAAGTAAGACAAACATTTTAGAGATGCATTTTACAAAATGGGTGCAGAATTGAAATTTCGCAGTAAATGATAAGTATCTACTACTTTTTATTGCTTAGAAACAAAATTTTATTAGTAGGAGGTGGAACGGTGGGAGAGATGGAACCCTTGCGCTATCTCTTGAAGCTGCTAATTACGAATTTATAAAGGGTGCTTTTGTCAATCGCAAACTAGAAAACCAAGTTTTTTCGCGATCTCTTGTATGCGTAATCATTATAAGAGCCAAAATTTTTCTCACACTAAGTTTGTCACCCATTTATCATCATTTAATCGCTTTGAGATGTAGCTTGAGTGCTTACCTTGAAGCCTGTTGACCACAAGTTGTAGGTCATGTGGGAATGCATTTTTGATTTTTGGTGCATTTTTCATTTTCCCTTACAGCCGATAATTGTAATGGCACTTTTAAGCACCGTGGGTCGACAAAGGGTTAGAATAAACGATCTGGTTTGCAGTATTTAGTTCTTATATTCCAATTTCGGAGCATATTTTTCTCATTTTATGGGGGATAAAAGGTGTTCCATCTCACCCGCAAGATTCCATCTCTCCCCGAATCGTCAACTTTTTTTATTTTAATTCGGAAAAATATGATAAAATGATAAAACATCGAAACTGCTACGCGCACTTATAAACAAAAGTTCAAAGTAAAGTTTGGTACATCACATGGACTATTCTTGTTATTCCATTTAAATTTGTGATGATTTAAAAAAAGAGGCTCTCTACCGGAATTATCCTATTACATTGTAAGCTATTTTTTTTATTTTGAAAATGTGAATGGGTTGTTATAACCCTTCTGTTACATTAAGAAAAAATCACACTTGTTATACTAAGGTCACGGAATGACCTGGCCAGTGTTTTGTATGCATATCGTATGAAAACTCATAATTAGGGATTTAAATTTTAACATTTATTAGTTGTACTTATTATTAATAAGTTTAATACTGTTTACATACTTATGTATAGGTATATATTTACTATGTATAAACTGTAATTGTCGTAAGGAGTTTTGGATACGCAAGTTTTTTGCTAATAGTGTAGTACTCGTACGTTTTACGGCAAATCCAGCTGAGTAAACTGCGCAGGTTGATTAGCTTTTCTCTTCTCAGAGCAGCGCCTGCTGAAGTGCTAGGCTCTTGTGTTTCTACCCCAATATTTCGCACAATATCTGCAAACAATTGAGTTCTTGGCTAACGTTTTCTACGCCGAATCACTTCCTGAAGAAGGTCAAAGCCCAGATTTTCGATTAAATAAGTTTGACGCGTTCCAGAGGGTTGATTTCTATCCTTGAAACGTAGGCAATTCTATTTCATCAATTTGTTTGTATGAACATTTTTTTCATGTGCGCTGTGAAGCATAGATCGAATAACTCATATATGTAGTAACTCCAGGACGTCCTTGAATTGCGTTTTCTACTCTGGCCCTAGCATTAATGGGTCCAGTCGGTTCCGTTGATCACTCAATATCTTTATCGTTCGATTACTACATGGGAATGCTGCTATCATTTGCCGATAGTGCTTCAACAACACTTTCCTCATCACCACTCTTTATATAGTTGCCAGAAGATTCGTTGCCCGCAAAATTTTCCACTAAATAGTTTTTGCACCCAAACGTCACTACACTCATTAATATCCCTGTCTTCTTTTGGCTTTCTTTCAAAGGATGTGGCCGCTGCGACAAAATACAGTCAGTACGCGAATCTCATGCACCATACACATTGACGACGGCACCTACACGACTACATCTCTCAAATTATAAAAACAACATGTTCTTATGGAGACGATTATTTTGGCGACAACACGACTATATGACCACCGATCACAATTGTGGCTACAGCCAATTTTAAATCTATTTCTAATTTGACAAGCAACAGAGAGAGAAGAGAGTTTGCTTTTATTGTTTTGGCTGTGTTTGCTGCAGGTGGAGCCGCTTCCATTGTGTTTAGTAGCTGACTACAAGGCGACAGTTGTAGCCGACAGAATTTCGTAGTCGTGTGTTCGTGTAGCTGCTGTCGTCAATGTGTATGGACCATCAAGCGAAAAAAGTCTAATAACAAATTTAAAATACTTACTGAAACTAGTTATCTTTGCATTAAAGTAATAAAAAGTAATAATTATTTTATTATTCACGCAAAAAAAAAACACAAAAAAAGGCGGGAACTACACATTTGACGTATAAAAGTGGTAATGGTCACTGAATGGCCTTATGGTACACACACGTAAGTTTTGAAATTGCCACTTACTTCATAAAACAAAAAGCTTCTTTTTATACTTTTCGGAGGGTTTCCCCTTGATGCAGGAATTCACAAAGGGATATCTCAAAATTATGTTTATTTTAGGAAATATTGGCAAATTAAGCAAAAAAAGGTCACGAGATAACCTTAATGTAACAGAAGGGTTAATAGTATTTGGGACTTTATTAATCCAACAACTGAACACTAGACAAGTGATTTAACACATCTGTGAGCTTAACCATCGATATATTTTCATGTCTTTTGTGTTGTAGCTGTTACTTTATCAACTTTTTTCACATATTCGACTGTTTGTTTTCTTTCATATGTCGATTCAGCTATATACAGCTACTCACACTTTAAGTCTGACACTGGGTATAACTGCGTTAAGCGTTAAAAATAAAAGTCATTGCTCATGTTAAACATTTTTTCTAATATACATTATTTTATTAAACGAAAACCAAAATGATAACAAAACAAACAAAATTTAATTCAATCACAAATAAAAAAATGTCAGTGTTTATACTTGATTCCTTTTTATGAAACCAACACTCAAAATGGGACACCTGAAAGATCGTATGCGAATTTTGGGTAATTGGGAGTATTTTCAATATTTCGTTGATTTGCCATTGCTCTCAATCACCGCTTGAAGATATCGTGGCATGACATCAACTAGTTTTTGGAGAAAGATTGCTCAATATTTTGCCATTGCTCTATAACCGCTTCTTTTAAGGCAGCAATGCTTTTAACGTTCCTCTTAGCCACTCTTTTGTTCACTTCCGCTGACAAGTGTTCTATAACGTTAAGGTTCGGCGACTCTGGGGGTGCGGCAAGCACTTTAAGACAATTATAAATCAACCAGTTCCTTGCATTCCACGACTTAGGAAATACAAAGGCTGATGCAGACATGCAGCCTCATATCATATCATATCCTCCCCCATTTTTAAGCGTTTTCTTGATTGCTTTGTCCTCAAATTCCTTACGCGGCTTTTTCTAAGCAAATCGCTTGTCATTCGGACCGAAAATGTTAATTTTGGTCTCACCTGTGAACAGGACCTTTAGGCAGAAAAAAAAACACAATGAAAATAATGAATGCCTGAAAACTTTGAAATCTTACGGTTGACCAAAACGCGGCATCTTTATTTTCGTGCGTATTCATGTCTAAATTACTTCCGATAGCAAAGGTTTCCAGCGAACGGCTCTACCGTGTAAATCATTACTTCTTAAAAGTCGGCGCACTGTCTCCGGGGTCAAGTTAAGGTTTCTCACGTCTTTAAATTTATTTTTAAGGGCAATTTATTTGAGCATATGGGCCTGACATTCTTTTTCTACTTGCGGCATTTATTTTTTTGTTTTCAACACGACCAGTTGCGTGGAATCTATTTATGAGATTAAACACCGTTAACTTTTTTTACCAACTATATCACCGATTTCTCTAATTCGTCGTTCTGCAGCTGTACTTTGACTTTTTGCCGACATAAAATATTATAATGGTTCAATTGTAATATTCTTGATTACTTACATATATGGCCTTGACAATTATAATTTGATTTGAGATGACAGACGTGGAAAAAGGGGTAGGGTGTTGAATTCATCACTGTTGAAATCTGTCATACAAGTGTTAAGATTTTGTTGCCATGTGTTTATAATCCCAACAGGTGTCACTGTCTTGACATTTTTTTTTTTTGACTTGTCTACACGTCTAACTGACTATAGTTTTTATGTGGTATGTGGTGATCTAAATGTGAACTCATTGTCTGATGATAATGTTTCACGTAAATTAATTGATGCTGCGGCAACGTGCGGGCTAACTATTGTGAACAATGCTATACCCACACTAATGATTGGAATCCTAGATTGTTAGATGTTTGTATGGTATCTGATATTAATCTAGTCTCTTTTTTTGACCAAATTTCTTTTATATCTGACAATGACTTAATTTTCTGTGCACTTGACTTTAATTTGTGTGACCATAACGAACCTAAGGTGATATATAACCATGATTTTAAAGCCGTAGACATGCCCTTGCTCATTAAAAACCTTGAATCTATAAATTGGGATAACTGCCGATACTTGGTGTCAGTTGATGAAAAACTTGATTTTCTTGTTGACAATGTACAAACAATTTTCAACCGTAATGCTCCATTGAGACCTGTTAAAGTTTTAAATACTAATTGCTTGTGATGACAATTTAATGACTTTACTGTGTTTTTTGGGCTTCTCAAAAGTTTTTGATAGTGTGAACTATTCGATAAGCTTAAGCAGTTCTTTGGTTTTTTTACCAATTGCTTGGCAGTTATTTTAACGCGCGTTTAAATCTTGTTAAGATTGGTGAAACATTTTCAGATGAAAAAGTAATTCGGACATGTGTTCTACAAGGCTGTTTGTAGACATGTAAATATACATGCGTATGCTGATGACAAACAATTATATCTCTCCCGTCACATCGGTCTCGTTGAAGATTTATTTGCCATCTTTGAATGGATCAAGGAAAATTGTTTCTGTCTGAATGCCATTAAATCATTCATGCTTCCCATTTATAGGGACAAAATTAAAGTGCATGATATATTTCCTCTTTTTGTTGGTCAAGTACAACTACAGTTTGTTGATAAAATTTGAAATTTGTTAATACATATCGACTCTTCATTGACTTGCGTCCATCACGTTAATAATGTTGTGTCCAAAATTTACTTTGTGTTACGTAATTTACGAATGTCTGCCAATTTTACTCCGGTTGAAACTCGTAAATTACTTGTTAGGTTAGGTTAGGTTGGAGTGGCTGTCGAGAGACACACTTAGGCCTGAACGGCCCATTGTGATACCACATAGTTAAATAGTTAATATGTATATTACTTGTTAAGCAATTTACATATTTTGAACTGGTGTACTGTAAGCTAGATTCACAATCCCTTCATAAGTTACAAATAGCACTTAACTACGCCACCAGAATATGTATGTGTTTGGTCTAAAAAAATTCAATCACATAACTTTAAAGCAAGAAACTGTATTTTTTACAGGAGCCCCAATTATTTATATGAAAAACTGAAATTTGCACAATGCAGCCGTACTAAGTGTCTTATTGTATCCAGTTTTAATAATATAAATACTAGTCGATTATTTTTTATTAGCACCATCAGAACATGGAACTCGTTACCTATACCTGTCAGATCATTTTATAGTATAGCAAAGTTGAAAATTTCTGTTTATGATTATTTTTCCAAGAAGAACCACTAATTTCTAATATAATTTGATTTTTAATACTAATTAATGATTTCCTTATGCTAAGTTATTTAATTTTTTTTTATAATGTATTTTTTTTTTATCACTAAATAATTAAATTTTTTTTGTTTATATTAATATTTTATTTTTATTAATAATGTTGACTGTTTATCATTCAAATTTGTTAATTCAATGGTCCGTTTGTTGTTTGTGCTATAAAAGATGTATATGTATCTTATTGCACTAGTGTTTTATTTTAAATAAATAAAAATAAATAATGTAAAATAACTAATGCAAGCTACAAACATTTTTGATTACTCGAACTAATATAGCGGGACTTTAACGAGATTTTATAACTGTCCGATTTTGAGTGTGAGCTGCACAAAAAGGAGTGAACGTACATATGAGGCATTTCATGTGAAGCCGACAACGTAAAAAAATGTGAAGTTCTGAAATTCGGCCTAATTGAACTTCTAGAAAATATGAATGTGGACACACAATTTTTTTTTTTGTATGAAGTTTATTTGCCAAGTTATGGGATTTTAAGGAGTTGACGTAATTGAAATATGGATTTTTCAAAAGTAATTTTTAGAATCAAAAAAATTTACAATAAAATCTTGAACATGGGAAAGTTAAATAGGAAATTTACTGTTCCTTTCAATTATGGAATCACAATTTTAATAACTTCGACCATTTAAAAAAAAAAAAATTATTTTTCGAAATTTAGCTTAAAGTATTTAAATAATATCCTTAAAATTTCCAAAAGTGGATCTGCATAAACTTCATACAAAAAAAAAAAAAAAAAAAAAATGTGTGCCCACATTCATATTTTCTACAGGGTTAAATAGGCCAAATCTCAATGGATTTCAGAACTTTACTTTTTTTGGTTGTCCGCTTCACATGAAATGCCTCATATATTGAATTTTTTGCTATTGTGCCCGACTTCAACTAAGTTTTTTTTATGTTTTTGGTTTTATTTTTGTTCAGTAAAATAAAGTTTGTAATAAAAATATTTTTAATACTTATGAACTAGGATTTTTATTACAATAGTTGAACATTTATACGCCGTGTCCCACTTTGAGTGTGAGTAGTTCTGTATATATCCTTCCTCTTGTGAGTCCGATATAATTATTACAGTTTTCATATTTTGCGTATTAATTTATATAAAATTGTTTACACTGTTTACATTGCAATAAAAATAACAAATTTCACTTCTGTACATGTTTTGTAAAATGTATCTCTAAAATGTTCGTTACTTGCCAAAAATTACAAATGTCTTGCAGTTTGAAAAACGGAACCTACCTCTAAATACTTCTATCATGGTATCACCGATAATACTTATATTAATACTCATATTAAATTAGTTTAACTAATTGAAAGCTGCAACTTTATGTTTGATATATGTACGTGATTATTTATGCCGTTTTTACATTAATTTCAGATGTTTTCAAAGGAACACAATTTCACTGGAGATCCATTGTATCATTCGGAATCAGTATCTTGGCGGTAATTGCTCAAGCATCTGCTTTTGTGGTGTGGCCCGCATTATCGCAATCCGTGGGTGTGCAAGTGCTGGTCGTACCGCTGATATTGACATCGTTTCGCTGGTGGGAGAACTACATTAATTCATACTCAAATATAGGTTTGCTTTTTATATAATATATTTTTATTCGAAACTCAATTTAAGGCTTAGTTTTAAATAGAGAAGGCTTAAGCCGAAGTTAAACCGACTTAAGATGCACTACTCTATTTCTGCAATATTACAGCATTGCTTAAAAGGGGCTCATACATAAAAAAGCATATTTATCCATGCAATTATCTCATATAAGCTCATTACAACATGCAATACAATTACATGTGTCGATGAAAATGCACGAATATGTTTCAGTTGTCAATAAATCATTTAATTTATGTTCGACGGGCAAGTATTCAAACACAGACACTATGCAACATAATTTCTTTTCTGAATTCATAAAAAAAATTAAAAAAGTAAATACTAAACTTAAATTCATTGGTACACAATCATACATAAATAGTTAAACATTTAATCGTCTGTAAGTTTCTTAAAAAATATGTAGGTATAGTTTAACTTAAACTTAACGCAAGACTACAGTTCCTCATGTGAAAAAACGACAATTTTTAAAAAAAATTTTATTACATATTAAAGTCGGTTTTTGTAAGGTAAGGTTATTTAGGCTTTCAAGAATACATTTTTTTTAAAGACGAAAGATTGCAGTAAATATAAATTAAAGGGATCAGAATCTGAATCGACTTTGAACGATTTAATTTGGTTTAATAGAAAAAAGTTATGACCTTTTGAATCTAGTGCTACAGACGTCAGGAATGAAAATACCTTTTATAACTAAGAAAGAGGTGGGGTTAAAAACCGAATACTTGCAGATTAAATTACTATTATATAGAAGAATAAGTTCAGAAAGTATGTTAGGGATTCAAAGATACAACGAAAAAATTTGGGGCAGTTCAACAATAATGCCCCATATATACATTTTCTCTAAATAAAATCTTTCCGCTTTTTTTCGTTTCGTAACTTTCCCCATGGCCATTTTTGGTTTCCGTTAAATGAGCTCGATTTCCGAGGGTGGAAATCCATTCTTGGAACTTTTTCGAGTGTGGAGTTCCAATAATTATAATACCGTTTCCGCCGGCCCTAAATTAAACAAATTAGCAAATGCTAAATTTTAATCAACATGGTATGTATGTGTGATTGCATGTACCAGTGCGTAGGTAATATCCCAACAAACATTTAGGTTTGAGATCAACTTGAGGTGAAGTTGATATCAAATACCTTTCTCAAATCTCCAACGTTAATTCTCAATAGCATCTCCATTGGTGTACTATAGCATTCTCAACAAAAAGGACATCTTTTTTGTATGGTAATAATTATAGTTATCAACTTGAGAAAATTATAGTTCTCAACTTGAGTTCTAACGTAATTCTTAAATTGGTCTCAAAGAAAATTTACGGTATTGCCATAAGCAATAATTATTTCTATTTAATTGAAACACAAAAATTAAAAGGAAATTTTAAATGACTTTTTTATTTCTTTGCTTTTCAACTTCAAAAGCAACTTAAAATTTTAACAAATTCATATCACAAATGGTGTTTTGTTTTAACACTTCAATTATACATAGTAAAATTTAAACTTAAAAAAAAATAACAAATCCAGTCTATTTAATATCACTTGAGAGTAAACAATTTTGGTTGGCAGTTGAAGTGGAAGGCTCTAGCATCAAACTTTCGGCAGCTTTGAGCGCTCCGACAATAAGTCCACTTCCTGCCTTATTTCACTTTTTAATTTTTTGCTTTTAAAATTAAAGTTTTTCGAAAAAAATATTTTCACATCATTTTCTTCCTTTTTTCACTTCACTTTTGCCGAAAAACATGTTATTCACAATAACTGCCAGATACATATTTTTTGCAAATCCAATAGCAGTGCTGCCATAATAAAATATATAAATAATTTCTCAAATATATCTCAACTCATTTTCAATTTGAAAGCGTATGTTGAGAAAAATATTTGATATCGATTGGAGAATCGTGTTGGATATCATCTATAAATTATAAATTTCTCACAGGTGAGAGAATTTTTTTTTTTGTGCTTGTTGGGATGGAGGTCTTTTTTCGAAGTAGAAACATTTTCAAGCTTTGTCGTACAGCGAGGCTGACCGAAGGTAGGCTAGTTATAAATAACCCCAAAATTATTTTAAAATTCCTTCCAGTCTGCTATTTATAATCAACAATATACATATGACAAAATATTTTAATTTTTACTCGAATTAGGCTTACTATTACTGTTTTGCACCACAGATATACATAATATTAGGTAGGGGTGTGTCGTCACGGTCGGGGCTGGGACAGTTTTTTGCTGTAAATGATGCAACGCTACACGACTTGTGTTGTCGGGGTCGGAACAGTGCTTGTAGTTTTGGTGTACAAAACACCAACAATTTTGTTGTAATGATGAGTTTTGACTCCGGAAATACATTTTTTCACTCGTGCGTGTTTTTCGTATTATTTTATCGTATCGTCTGTGTATAAATAAATTAAGTTTTGCTTCAAATTCACACAGAGGGATTTTTATTTTGATATCAGGTCTCTTTTCCCGCTTTCAAGTGCAATTTTTCCTTTTTCTTTCATTTTCATGTTATTTCTCCCATTTTTATTCATTTTCTACAGTGCTTCGACCATGACAGCAGTGTTCCCTGACTATAATTTTGATTTTTCGAAAATGCCCATAACTCCTGAACCTATTAATCCAATTATATTTTAATGTTTAGCAAAAACATTGCAATTTGCGAGATCAACAATATTCGGCATTCAATGGAAGTTAAAAAATGTTGGTGTAAAAAAATCTTAAGGCACTATATAAAGTCAAAAGTTATGAATGTTTTTGTTGTGTAATGTGGGTACAATCGCGCCAAGCCCAACGTTCTATACTGATAACACAGTGCAACAAAATTTCATCTTTTGTCTTATGCACGAGACTTTCTAACGGTCTTATCATAATTTAGGGTAGCTGATTACGACTGCATATTCAGTTTTTCTCCATCACATCTAGTTCTCCCACAATGTGGACCTAAAGTCGGAAAAATGGGGTTACACCAAAATTTTTTTCGATAAGTAACGGTTATAATGACTTTAAAATAATTTTTTTTGCGTGGCGCGGAACATTGTTAAAAATTCATTTGTTTATAAAAATCTGATTTTTTTACTATAATGTAAAAAGTTTTATGTTAATAACTTTTAATATTTTGTAAAGCCATCTTTTATAATTAATTTGAGCTAAGAATGGTTAATTTTTATTAAGCAATTCAATAAAAAATTCAATTTGAAAAACGGCTATGTAAAAGTTTAATTGTTTATAACAAGCAAGAAAAATAATATTTTCCAAAATTTTTGTTTAACTATGTTTTTTAGTCACTAATACTACCGGAACAGTGATAGTAACATTTCAAATTTTGCGTTTGAGTATTGGGGTTACATTTAAGAAAATTCTACCCACATACATATATACAAAGTATGAATAATTTATTTACTTTGACTATAGAAACATTTTTTGTTCTTCTTAGCACACTTAATTAAGACGATTCGCCGCACAAAGTCCAGATATCAAACATACCTTTATCTATCGCCGGCAAAAATATTAGTATTTGCTCTTTTAGCATTTGAGTTGCATGGATGCCCTATATCGGAGTATTTCGCATTATTCCTACGAGCATGGAAACCACATGCAATCCCTGTTAAAAAGGTAAATAACTGATTCTTTTTATTATTACATATTATCTAACAAGAAGCAATTTTTTTTTAATTGGTTATGCGAAAGTTCCCTAGAATTTTTCGTATTACAATTTGCGATTCACCCAATTTCATTTGCCTAAAATTGTCAAAATTTTGCGAATGTAAAAATATTGTATCACTGTTCGCGATTCCCCGCAAAGTTTGAATCTAGCGAATGAAAAACGTAGGTTACAAGTACGGTTTGCAGATGGTCTTGATTGTCTTGATTTTTAGTCCCGTGTCCAGAGTCCTGACTTTCACAAATTTGTCCAGGAAAAATTTCAAATTTGTAGAGATAAAATTTCTACTGATTTTGAATAAGCACACTAAGCAATTTAAAAATATACTAGAAATCTCAGGCGATGAAAATATTTATGCATCGGTTCCGTAATTTAAAGTTTAAATCAGTGGTTTAAACTTGGGGTGGGTAGACAGATTTAGGGGAGGCGTGGAGACATTTCAATAAACAAATATTTGCATTTGTAATGCATTGTAATCATAATATTTAGTATTTAATAAAATAATTTCACTTTTCTTTCATATTATGTGTTAAAATATCCACTTTTTAGTTTCACATTTTTCATTTCTGACTTTAACCGCGAAAATATAATTTGTTAAAAACTACAAACCAATTTTCTTCACGAGAAACTATTCAAATACTACATAAGTTTATTCTTGACACAGTCTAATCAGAGTCTCTACAATACTAGATAAGTTTATTCTTGACACAGACTAATCAGAGTCTCCACCAAACTAGACAACAACTAGATATTTTCCCAGGCGGGTATAATTTAGTTTATAAATCAGGACAAAAAAGGGTTGTGCGAAAATCAAAGTGGGGAGGCGCTGGCTTTGCACGTATTCAAAAAGGGGGGCATAAGATGAAAACAGTTGAGAACCGCTGGTTTAAATGGTGTACTACACTGAATAACAGCTGTTCACTCAATAACTGAAAAAAACAAAATTAAGAAATAGGGTGAGAGGTTTTTCAATATGGTCCAGCTCATGAACGGTAACCACGGGAGCTGAAATATTTCAGATTCCTTGTACCCGAAAACCCCCAGAATGACCTGTATGTAATGGTAAAAATGTTTGCATTTAAATGATACTACTACTCATAGACTAAACTAAAAACTTCAAAATGAAAAAAAGAACGCTTAAAATCGCCAATCAGGGAAAACTGAGAAGTTACTTTTCCATTTACAATCTAAACTTTCAGAAAAGCTTGGTTTCATCAATTCCCCAGAAAAAACACAAAACGCACTACAGTGTCATGATTTATTGCATGAAGAATTTCCAAACATCTCAGAATAAACAATTTTTTCTATACATTTAATTGTACAGCAACAAAGTTTTTTTACTGACATTTTTTTTATTTATTAACATGTTCCTATTTATTATACAATGAAATATCCACGGTTATCATAACAACTATACTGACCTTGAAATTTTATTAAAAAGAAACACTATCTACAAATTATCTGCTTGCAAGAAATACATTGCAAAATGTCTACAAAAAATATAAAAGACCTTTTATTTTTTTATTTTTTACAACCATGTGTTTGAGGGTTGCTGAGTTACTTTCGGAATTTCAAGTGAATTTGTTAAAATTCTTCTGAAATTCAAAATTTTATTTGACAGATTTTGTATGGTGAAACTCCGCATTTTAACGAAACATTAACCCGGCGTCAATGAACATGGTTGTATTACACCCGAGCGGTTCACTGATTTTAGGTTAATTTTCTTAATCTTATATTTTTGTTTAAAAAAATATATTTAAAAAGAAGAGAATATTTTTATATTATTACTTAAAATATGTTTTATGAAATTAAAAGGAAAACCTTAACAAAAAAAAATGTATTTTTATTTTGAGGATTTATTATTTCTTTGGTGTCACACACCCAGTTCATTGACGGTGTAACAAAAATTATGTTCATTGACGCCGTGTTAAATTTGCCTGAAATTCCCTTCGTATGTCCGCACTATTATCCCTGGAAGGACATGCTACGTCGAATCGACGACGCATGTTTTAGTTTTACAATTTTTCTTTCTAGATAAGTGTTGGTAAACATTTAATTTATGAATATATGTGATTAAAAAAATGTCCATTGCTGTTTTTCTATATGATAAATTAACCAAATAATGGGAAACAATCAACTTTGAAAGTTATAGGTGTATAGATCATGTGTATGACAACTTTGAATGATACCGTCCTCGTTTCGACGAATCATGACCTTTACATATAAAAAATATGCATGTACTTCCGGGGTTAAACGCAAATTATAATAGCGCGTCGTCGCAGTAAAGCAGTGTCAGCGCTGCTCTGATTAGCTCCATTTTTAAATATACTAGCAGTGAACAGCTGATTTTGTTTTACTGCCACTGCCACGACGAGCTATTGTAATTTAGAACAGCTTTAGTGAACGAACGGCTTTACTCTATAAACTGCGGTTACTTTTATTTTTTTTTTGCGGGTAAGGGGGTAACAAATGTGCCTACCGCATCGTCCAAGGTGTCGTCACACCAATGGTACGTGGGGCTCTCACCCACCAAAAACTTCCCCCTTGTTTGGGCTTGTACCCACCCTGTAACCGCTTTCGCATTCCTTCAGGGTATATACCCTGAAGGGATAAGCAGTGGCTAAAGAAAACTATAATATATAAACAATGCAGAATGCAATAACAAATAAATGTATCATTACATTCTCTTTTACTTAGCAATATAGCACAAGACTGTCAATTATGCAAAACCAATTTAATTTTTTACGGAACTTTTCAAATTTTAAATTTGCAAAAAACTAAAAATTTAAAATATGCAAAATTGCTGAGTCTAAATATTAAAAAGTCTATAGGGTGATTCTTTTAGTCTAGTATATGCCCTTGCACGGTAGCACGATAGCACAAATTGTAAAACTTTCCAGTCCGTACAACGAAGCAAAAACAAAATACACGTCAATCCATTCTGCAACACTTCAAAATTTTTCCTACGGCGATACCCATGTATATGTTCAATGCAATGAAGTGTAGTATATTAAACGCAACTCTGTGCCTCTCTCTCGCTCTCTGTGTTTACATTTTCTAATATATTTCAGTTCTACGTTCATGTGCGCTCGCAAATCGTAGTATAATTTAATATAATATTTTTGCATTTCGTGCTATCGTTCAATTATACTAGACATAGCGAATCACCCTTATGTGAAACGAAACAGCATTTGACCTCACAATATGGTTATTCACGCGTTGATGCGAAAGTGCGACATTTTTTGCACTTTTGGTGAGCGTTTAATATAGTAAATATTGGACATGCGAAAAGTTTACCAATCAAAATACTATCACCTTATAAAAAATAATGAAAATTTTGTGGATTCTTCTTAATTTAGCCTTTTTTGTATTGAACGCAGGTGTCAACTATTTTTCGAAGCGGCAATCGGCTGATTGTGGATTTGCAATCTTACAGAGTCGAAACAGTGTGTAATTTGAAGAGTAGTTAGTGCGGGTTTTTTGGCGAAATGTTTGTGGTTCGAAAGGTGTCAAAGTTTCGCGATCCGCACTTTGGCAACGTTGCAAGCGCATTTCGCATCAACGCGTGAATACCCATAATATAAAGAATTGCAAATTTTCGAAGTTCAAAGTGGCTGGTGAAATCGCACTTCGAATTGCACTTCATTTCAAACAAGCTAATTCTATTACTATCTGGCGGTTTTAAATATATTTTGGTTTTGGGGCCAAAACTTTCAGCTAACATCCATATGGGTAATTGTATTTATTCATGAAGTCGTAGCTTTAATCGGTGCTACAAAATTTACACTTTAACGAATGTTGATAAATTTCACAGTTTCTAAATTATATATTTTAATGTTTAAAGTATATCCAAGCGTGAATATTACTTTAACCACCTCATTACGCGGTCGAACATTTACATTTTCCGTAATTTACCTACCTTACAATGATATATTACTTTACCGCTTTTCAATATTAAGCTGGCGATGACGAAGAAGAATTGCAAAAACCAGTTCGACACATTAGTAAAATCAATTAATTTAATTTTTATTTACTTGTTTTATTATTACAAATCGTATCCAGGGAAGGCATTTTCATTTCGACACAGACAATTTAACACAATCATCAGCAGCTGCGGATACATTCTCAATCCAATCAAATTCGAATACCGTAGTTTACGTTTTGCTGCTGCAAATAATCTCCTCCTATCTCTGTTACGTTTTTGGAAAGTTTGCGTGTAAAATAAAAATCCAGGAATTCAGCTTCTCACTACCGTTAAGTGTTGTTGGGCCGGTCTCGGTGGCTGTGACAATTTGGCTTTCGTGCCTTCGTGATGTGGATCCATGTGTATTTCATGCATACATGCCAGATTATTTGTCTCTCAAAACAAGGGATAAATACACTTTTATGGATTCTTTAAAAAAGGAGTACTTGTGGCTGTGGGTGTTGTGGTGGTTGGCGCAACTTTGGATTACGAATCATATTTGGCGCCCAAAGAATGACAAAAATGCGCCAACTGAAAAATTATTTGTTTGCCCGTGGTATTGCGGATTCCTGATTGATCAATGCATCGTATTGAATCGTCGCATCATTGATTGGAATGAAGATTATTTATCCATAAAGGTAATATAAATAATGTTTCCATTATTCAGAATGTTGTGTATTTGACGTTGTGTAGATATATATACATACATATTTATATGTACATTTATGTATATATACTAGATGGCTTATTTGCTCCATACAATTTGCTAAAGTATTTCAGATCTTAATTGTGACAGCAGAATATGAAAATAGGGTGCTAAAAACCAATTAAAATGAAAAAAAAAAATTTAATTTGCGAAAATTCAATGCGCTACTCCGAAAACCGTGATTTTAAAGGATGTTTTACAATAGGTTTGGGATTTTGTATGGAAAAAGTATTCAAGTTGTATATAAAAGATTTTCAGATATCCATACCTACGTAAAAAATGCTAATATATACATATATAGAGTTTGGCATTAAAATTGGTGTTTTAAGATATAAAATCACACCCTATTGCGATAGTGTGTGCGTATATATTAAACACCAAAAAGATAAAGGCTAAATAGAAAATTAAGCGTTCAAGCAAAGATTTTTATAATATATCGTCACTTTAACCAATATCGGTAAAAGATTTTTGGTTTTACTTGAAAAAAGTGTCACACTTAAATATTTTTAACAAACGGACAATAGTCGTAGATAGAATCGACCAAAGGTAATCTAAACGTGCTATCGTTGAAAAATTATAAATAAATGTTATACATAATTTAAGGTGACGATATATATTATTAATAGTGTATATTATTAAGGGGACATCCCAGTTTAAAAATTTACTTTTTGCGAAATTTATTTTTAAAAAGTATAATATTTTATTAAAAAATTGCCTAGAGATGTTATAAGTATCTTATTGAAGAACAAAAAAATTGTTTTTTATCACTTCTAATCTGGCTTCTGGCTTCGCGGAATTCTTTATTATCTATATGTTCTTACTAATAATATTGTTATATATTATGAATGAATGAAATACGATAAATAAATAAATAAATAAAAGATGGATGGTATCTCCAAAAAACACAATTTTTGGTAATAGGATGGATTCCGAGACGTTTACATGGCTGTTTTCGGGAACACATATTCTTAATAAAGAAAAAGATAAACTAAAATTTTTGAGATCCTACTTATAGTAGAACTAGTGATATTAGTCCTACCAGTTCAAAAAACATCATTTCGAGAAAAACGTGTTTAAAATTTTTTTTTAACTAAATTTTTATGTTTAAAAATTGAAAAAATTATTTTTTATGCAAATTTTTTTAGACAGTATGTGCTACTTTTCTTAGCTAGCAGGAGATGGAGAACACTCAGATCATGCAATACCTCGACCTCGACCTGGCCGATACACGATATCAATAGGTCTAGGGAACTTATCACCAGATAAGTACAAACATCGCTAGACTCAATGAGGTCTTTACAGGTCACTGTCCTATAGGCACCCACGCAGAGAAACGGCATATACCTTTCAACAAACACTGTAAAAGTTGCGGAAACTTCGACGAGAAGGAAATACTAACCCACTTCCTTTGCAAATGCCCAGCCTTAGCAGCTGCAAGAAACACATCCCTAGAAAACCACTTTCTAGATCTATCCGACCTCTCGACTGTCAAACAAGCTCCTTAACTACCTCAACTCCACAAAGTGGATTTATTTATTTCGTCTATGGATGTACAAAATCTTTACAGACTAGAGAATTATAACAGAATATTAAAGCTATGCTAAACTAAAATTAGAACTAGATACAATAATATTATTCAGGAATCTTTTGAAACAATCCTTTGACATAGACTACTATTCTACTAGATGATTAAATAATATATTATTATAATTAATTAAAGCCCTTGTTATAGGTACATTTAACGCATAATTAAATTTGAGTGATTGAACACTAAATAAGTTGCAATGGCGCAACAGTCTGGTAGGGATATTAAATGTTATTAACTCCAATAGAGTTGAACAATCAACATTATTGGAAATAATATCGAAAACAAACATCAAGGAGAGTATAACACGTCTAGTTTCAAGAGACTTTTGGCTTAAGAGCTGACAACGTGCATAGTATGAAGGTATTGGCTCACTTAAACTCAATGACCGAAGAGCAAATTTTATAAAAATCTTTTGAATACGTTCAAGACGATTCGAATGAAAGGAATGGTTAGGTTGGAGTGGCTGTCGAGAGACACACTTAGGCCTGAACGGCCCATTGTGATACCACATAGTTGGACCTACAGTTTAACGCCGATTCCGAACGGCGGTGTGGCAATTTTTTTATCGGCTTGGTGGTTTTGCCATTACCAACCAATGTGTGTACTTGTACACTATCTTATAATTCTCATACACTTCATATTGATAGTGAATATAAGAAAGTTATGAAAATTAACCACCAGACGAAGACGGGAATCGAACCCGAACCTCCCAGATGAAAGTCTAGTGCACTATCCAATAGGCTATCGAGGTCGTCGAATGAAAGGAATAATATGGATTCCATATAAACGCTGCGTATTCAACTTTAGAACGAACGAAAGAAGTATACAACAGCTTGAGAATATAAGGGTCAGAAAATTCAGAACAATTACGACGGACAAAAGCCAAGATAGAATAAGCCTTAGGAATAAAATAATTTAAATTTTGTACAAATGTAAGTCTAGAGTCAAATGACACACCTAGATCAAGTATTTTATCTACAGTAGTGAACGTATGATTGCCAATATGATAAGATGATGAAAAGATATTTCGTGATTTTGAAATAGAAATACAAAAACATTTATTAATATTATTATTATTATTTGAAGGAAGGACGACTCGAAAGTCAGGCACTGCGACCTATAAGATCTTTTGTACCAAAGCCCCAAGAAAGAAAGAAAGGAAGGGAGAAAGAAAGATAGATAAGAAACATACCCAAGCCGAGAATCGAGCTCGGGTCTCCAGAAACAAGAGTCTGGCACTCTTCCACTAGACCACAGTGGCGATGGTAGGACCTACAGTTTAACGCCGATTCCGAACGGCTATGTGGCAATTTTTTATCAGCTCGGTGGTCTTGCCATTACCAACCAAGGTGTGTACTTGTACACATTCTTATAATTCTCATCCACTTCATATCGATAGTGAATATAAGAAGTTTATGAGAATTAACCACCAGACCAAGACGGGAATCGAACCCGCAACCTTCTGGATGAAAGTCTAGTGCACTATTTACTAGACTATCGAGGTCGTCTTTATTAATATTAATATGCAAACGATTAACTTGGGTCCAACAGACAAAATTATTTAATTCCATTTGAAGAACACGAATATCACTTAAATTATTTATTTTATGAAAATTTTTTTCATCATCAGCATATAAAAGGAAATTCATACGAGAGAAACAACTACTAACATCATTTATGAACAAATTGAAAAGCAATGGACCTAAAATGCAACCCTGAGGAACGCCCGAAGTAGCAAAAAAGGGTTTAGATTTTTGACCATCAATAACAACGTAACACAATTGTTTATGCAGATAGGATTTAATCCATTGCAGGAAAATAGAATGAAAACCCATTTTCGATAATTTAGGAATTAGAATACTGTGAGAAACTTTATCGAATGCCTTCGAAAAGTCAGTATAGATAGTATCCACTTGAGTTCCAGCTACTAAAGAGGAAATCCATTATCTAGTAAAAACAGCTTGTTAGTTCAACATTCATATTTTTATCGTTAAGAGGGGTAGTGGTATCAAAACGGTGCATAAGCGTTAATTGTGATCTACGCGTGGACTGCTGTAGATCAGCCACATAAACCAACCAACGTGCTACTTTAGAATTTTCTCCGCACGTTCTATTATACTATGGGAGTTTCGTCGATTTTCAACGTCCGAAAAGGTTTTTTATTTGGCGTTTCTGATAGAAAAAGTTCGCTGATTACGAATCGAATGTCAGGAACACTGATTACGAATTTAATGTCAGATTTGTAATCAGCGACCTTGGAAACCCGTGAGTCAAGCGAATCCGATAAACTTAAAATATATATTGGATCCGCCATTTTTAGTTCTGAAAATCCGATGTCAGGTTCGTAATCAATTTTTTTAAAATTCTTCCGCCATTTTGACTTTTAAAGATCGTGTGCCAAATTCGTAATCAGCGACCCTGAAAACCCCCAAGTAATAATTTTGAAATCAAATAATTGTTTACTCAAACAGCTGTTATCTCGAAGCCTCAGTTATATGTATAACCTACGTTTTACTTCGAATTTTTCACTAATATTTTAGGATAGCATTCTTGAAACTATAAGGAAGTCAAAAATTAAAAAAAGCATCGATGTTTTCCAAATTTTAAACTGGAATGTCTCCTTAAGATCTATTGTTCAAGATTGTATATTTTGTAAAATTTGCTACAAATATTCCACATTCTGAATGCCTCTATTTATTTGGTTTTGTTTAAATGAAGATGGACATTGGAGTTAACGAAAACGCAATTGACACTCTAGAGTTTGTAAGAAAATATTACGATAATACATAGTGTTGCATATAGAGAATTACTTGCTTTTTATACTATTTATTAACTCTTAACACGTTCAAGTTACTTAATAATCTTTGCTAATAAAAATTTCGATTGATTTTTAAAATTCTGTTTCTCAAAATTTCAAATGCTTTGAAGAGTCTATCTGCCCTCCTAAGTGGAAAGGATCTTGCGTGGGAAAAAGAGTTAGTGGAGCCGCTTGGGCCTCCAACTGGAAATGCTGCTTCTCCCATTTCATGGGTCACACCTGAAATTATGGTGGTTGTTTCAGTACCTAATGTGAGAAATACCGAACCTGCTCCTAAAACTCCAGCACGCAGAATAATCCCACCACAGCCTACAGACAGACAGGGCTACTGATACACCTGTTACATCAGGTACTTTTAATCTTTCTGCTCCTAGAAAATTAACTGTTGTGCTGCCTAAAAAATCAGTGTTTATCTCTAAATTCTCTAGTGACACTACTGTAGTTGTTATTCGTTACCATATTACCTCAATGATCGACACAAGTGATTTCGAAATAAGTAAATTTAGCTTTTCTTATCAGCGAAACATATCGTCGTTTAAAATCAATATTTGTTCCACATTTTTTGACAAATTTATTGGAAAAAATGTTGGACGGATGGAGCTATTGTCCGCGAATTTGTTTATAAACCGTAACCGACAAAAAACTGATTAATGAATTACACTGTAGATTTCTGTACCAAAATGTCATAGGGTTGAACCCAAAGTTTAAGATATTTTTTGAAAAGTTTTAATTGCAATTATCATATTCTAGTGTTTACAGAATCCTCGTTGAAACCTAGTACTCACAATCAATTCAAATTTATCGAAAAGAATTTTTGATTTCGAATTCATTTGTGTTCTCATTCGTTTCGGTAGTAAAAACCTATACTTCTATTCTATATTCCACCAAACTCGGATTTGAGGGTTAATTTAAATCATGCTGCTTTGATAAAGTCTGTTTCATCTAAAATTCGGGATATTGACTCTTTTACCACAGGTTTCATGAAACTTATGTACTGCTACACAAACTTTGTTGCTGTGTTTCACCCGAGAAAATATTAACGAATTTTTAGACCTCATATCTGTTCTGGGCTTATATCAAATAAACATTACGCTGAACAAGAATGGCAAAACATTTGACTTAATCTTTGTTGACTATTCGTTCTGTAACAGAGCCATACTCCATCTCTGACGATAAATACCATCCTTCGATTGAGCTTACTCTCAACTTAAACGATACCAATCGTGAAAATAGTTCCAATAAAAATATAGTTTCATCCCGCTATAAATTTTTTTTCAAAAAAACGAACGATCGTAAACCTCTGTAATTCGAAAAAATTGCTGGTCCCTTGCGATTACGAATTATCGGGATTCTACTGTATAATCTTAAGATATCAATAACAGCTTTAAGACTTTTGTACTTGTAACAGAAAAATTACAAAAAATAAAAGACTCTCAAGACTCATGATTTGACCGGTCAAAAAAATAGCAGTGTTGAGTATAAAAATAGGTATAGGACAAGAAACAACTTTTAAGTGACTACTAAATAATCTGAAAACTTATTAAAATAACTAATATTGGCTATGTTAGCGACACGTTGGCTGAGCATATAGTCAACTAAGCCTCCGTATCTCCATAGAGGCGTTGCGAACAATTTCATAATACAAAAATTGCTTTTGATGAACATAGGGACACATTCTAGATAAAAAAAATGTTAAAAACAGATAGTAATATTTAACAAAGACTCACCGGAGAATGTAAATCAACAAGCTGAATTCAAAAAAATGAAAATTATATAATTCAACTGCGAACAAAATTTAAGTTTTAATGTTTTTTTTTTTATTTCTTTAAAAGGGAAATGCAGAATTGGATCATAATGAGTGATACCATATACAAATGAAAACAAAGGGCGGTCAAAATAACTCATGACATTGCGAAATCAATTTGGGACATATATGCCTCTTGCTCGTAAATGGGTTAATGGTTACTAGTAACTTTCGACATTTCAAGTGCATTTTGTTGAAATCCTTTTGAAATTCAGAATTTCATTTGACAGTTTTTGTATGGCAGAATTCCGCATTTCAACAAAATGCTGAATTTGCTTGAATTTCCTCTCGTATGTCCGCACTATTAATGAAAAAGTGTGTATATATTTCAATTTTCTCGACAAAACTGTCTATATACGGTAGCTATGTTAAGATAGGATAGTTATAAACCCTTTTAAGTCACATTTAAATTAAATACCAATTACAACCTGTCCCCTTTTATTGTGAACTAACTGCAAATTAGATAAAATTTATAAGCCCTATTCACTATTTGGTGCAAATGGTATTGCATCATTGCAAATGCAAAATATTTCTGCTATCACAACTTGTGTCCGACCGAATATTCGGCTACGGTTCTTCGGCTAATCGGCCTAAAAATGCATCTTCGGCTACGGCTTCGGAAAAAAATGGCCGCATTTGGCCGAAGCCGAAGATTATAAGCTTATAATTTTATAATAAATTTTACTACAGATTGACAGTGAAAACATCTTACTTGGAATTACAATATTTATACAAATAAATAAATGGAACCACTTCACGTTATATAATATGCACTTTGCAATTTCTGTGCTATATTTTCTCCGTTTGTTAGTTCCATTTTTACGTTTGAACTAACCCACAGATTTACAACCTTTCAACAAATCAGCGATTTTTTTAACAAACAACCTGCAGGAGCTAATATAATTAGATGCAGCAGAAGCAAGCGAAACTTTTTTACCTTTTAAGGAAAAACTTGAGAAGGCGAAATTTTGCATTACATCCACTTTTTTTCAAGAGAGTTGGACCTCTTTTGATTGGCCAAAAAAATTAAAAATTTTTTGTTTTACTAAAATCGCTCTAAAATATGTGTGTAAATAGATTCTTTGAAATTCTTAGTCGATCGAAAGTTACAGAAGTAGAACTTGGCAGGCCCTGGTACAGCAGTCATGCATATTTGAACTTTCAAACTAGTTTTTCTCAAAACAGCATTTTTCGCTTAAATTTTCATCGTATCTTCAGTACATCTATAGTTCTAGTCCGTCCGTACCAGGATCATTGTGATAGCTCTCATAGTTTTTTATTTAAGCTGAAATAGTTAAAAAAAAAAAATTATAAAAATCAAATATATATTCTCAAAACTATATAGATAAAAATACAAACTTTTAATGACTTAGCTAAAATAATAAATGGCCAATAATGTTGACAAATCGTTTTTCTGGATATGTTTGCAAATACATAGGTAAAAATATTTACTTTCAGATTTTTAGTTTCTTCTATTTAAAAAATCCTTCGGTCTTCGGCTTCGGCCGAAGGTTTGAGGAATGGCCGAAGTTCAGCTTCGGCTATGGCCAAAAAATCACCTTCGGTCGGATACTAATCACAACAACAAATATATGTGACATGCAATAAAAATTTGCATTTGTAATGATGCAAGACCATTTGCACAATATCGTGAATAGGGCTATTATGTTCTAATTACCAATATATCGCTGCCTTAATTTGCTAAGGCCCCAATATCAAATTTTTCAAAATCGAGTTTTTGATAGATTATGATAAAGCGTGTCTACTTTCATCCACAATACCAAAAATTTTAGAGACCTACACCGGAAACTTACGTTCTTTTCTTTTAGTTTAAAATTCAAATTTTCGAAACAGTACTCCAAATACCAAAATGTTTTTTGCTTCTCCTGTAAAATTTGAAAATGCGTGTTAGGGCCTTAGCAAATTAAGGCAGCGAAATGTAAGTAAAAGCTATAAGACTAATTTTTTGGTAATTGTTACCCAAATTCATTTTACTAATTTAATACAAAATACCCAATTTTACCTGATTTTTGTTCGTAGAAGGATTTACCAGATGCTAATGCTATATTGGATATATTGGGAACGGATAAAATACCCCAATTGATTATTTGCGCTACAATGTGGCACGAGACACAAGAAGAAATGATGGAGTTTTTAAAGTCAATCGTCCGTTTGGATGAGGATCAATGCGCTCGGCGAATGGCAAAAATGCATATTAATGGCGGTAAAGTGGATGATGAATTTTACGAGCTTGAGAGTAAGTTATAAGCATTCTCTTAAAGTATTTAGAAACATGGAAATTAGATGGTTGCATAATAAATTAAACAGTCGTAAATGATCGACACGTAAAACTTTGGAGTAATTGAGAGGCTGAGATAAAAAGCGGCTCTAATTTCAATAAGAGCAAAAATTATATATTGTATATTGATATCTGAGTGCAAGAACGGTACAAATAATACGGTTTGGAGTGAAAATGATACAATTTTGAAAGCAAGAGCAAAAATGATATAACAATTTTTTCAGAGCAGAAACGGCGCAGCAACTTAACCCGTTTTTTCTTTCAATATACAAGCCCTAACCACTATTATTACGTACAGCTAAATTTGTTTCTAAACTTCAACTTTGAATACAGTTTCACGATTATAAAACTCTTTTTATTTTAAAGATGTTATATTTATTTGAAACCTTGTGGACTAATTAATTAAATGTAAAAAGTAAAATAATTTATCTTGAAAAACATACTAAATTTTTGTACTTTACTCCAACATACTCATTATATACCAAAATAATGGTTAACCACTATTTGTACGTATTAATAGAAAGAAATAAGAAACAAAGTAACAAAAGAACAAGCGGAATAACATTTTGCTTTTAATAAGGAACTAACAAAAATATTAATAGGGTATTCTGTGATACATTTGCCACTCAAATAATGTCATGGTTTGCGGAAAACCTACCTGCGCAGATATTCGAAAGTTAATGATTGATAAAATAAAATCTGGCCACAATTTTTGTACTAATTCAAAAGAGTTAAGATTAAAATGATTGACAGTACAATCTTTATTAACAAAATTCTATAAAGTCAAACAATGGTGCCAATCGTGGAAGAGTATTCGACTTAACCGATCGTGATTGGAGGGTACTGCCGGCAATTGCAGAAACAAAACAGACGAAGCACAGAATGAAACGCAGCATCAGAGTGTCTAAGAGCAATAGGAGAATTAGTAAGACATGAGTGGACAAAGGAAACTTTCGAAAAATTGGTTGTGGGCTTTATAAGGTAAGGTCAATAGAAGTATAACATTTGTGTTTTTTCCATCTTTTTTTAAATTTTTAAGGCGAAAGAAAAGCCTCTCTTAACCGATAAACAAAAGAAAATACGGCTTGCTTGTGCGAAAAATAAACGTTTATGGGTATAAAGACTATGGAACTCAATTATATTTAGTAATAAAGAAAAATTTGATTCCCGTATTTGCGATGCACGAAAGCGAGTGATTTCGAAAAAGCACCTTTTACTTTGATTGTCTTAAAGGCATGATTAAGTTTCCTGACAGCGATATAGTAATGCAAAAGGCGTGGGGCAAATGCAATTTCTTGATGGCACCACAAAATTTGCAGACCATGTACCCATTTTGAAAAATAATCTCATACCATGCGTTTAAAAATTGAACACTCATATAGAGTTTAACTTTCGGCAAAATGGTTTGCCGCCTTATACCGCTTATAACACCCAGTGAACGCCAAAATCTAGTTAATAGTAGGACAACCCCAATTAAAGTCATAATAACAGTAAGGGTAGGTGCGAAAAAATATTAATTTTGATTTATATGCACTGTACGTATTAATAGTGGTCAATCGTTATTTCTTAGTTTTATGAATATCCTCGAATAAAGTACATAAATTTCGATTATTATTTAAGTTAAATATTTTTGCTTTTTATATTTTATTAAAAATTCAATAACCTTTCAAAAAATATAGCACCTTTAAAAGAAATAAAATTTTATAATCGTAAAATGGAATTCAAAGTTGAAATTTTGAAATAAATCCAGCTGTATGTATTAATAGTGGTTAGGGCTTGTATTTTGTCACACTTTCGTTATGATCAGCACTCGTGCACTTTATTCTGAAGTTATATAGTTTTACCTCTTTTACTCTTAGCCTCTCATATCATCCAAAAGCAAAACATAATCTGTATACCTAAAGAACAGAATAAATTAGGTTGGAGTGGCAGCCTCTGCAGGGAAGCACACTTAATGGATCATTATGATATCACAGTAGAACGGCGGTGCTGCGGTGATATCACAGTTACCGAATGGGAAATCACTAGGGTTCCATTATGAGTTTAGCTATGCCCTTTGTATTTATGAATGACTGGCCTACAAATTATGGTCTTCTCCTAGCCAGATATAGGCATTGACATATGAAGTGAAGGACTGTTTCTTCCTCTACCTCAGATCCGTAGCCCCGGCTGAAGTCATTTAATAACAGTCCATTTAGCAGTGCCTCGTGAGCACCGAAATCGTAACATTTTTTATTAACTTTTGGTGCATTTTTTACTTTACCGACTGGACTATAAGTTTGCGAGAAAATTAATAACAAATTAGGCGGCGCACAGTATTTGCACATATTTCTTCGCCTGGATGCAAATGGATGCAGAGTTAGAAAAGGAGAAGGATATGATATTTTACCACCTTACTTCTCTATACACACTGACGACAGCAGCTACACGAATACACGACTACGAAATTCTGTCGGCTACAACTGTCGCCGTGTAGTCAGCTAGCACTCACCGTTTAGCTAGTTTTATTATTATATATTATTCCTAGCAAATAAATAAATAAAATAGTCAGCTACCAAACACAATGGAAGCGGCACCACCTGTAGCAAACACAGCCAAAACAACAAAAGCAAACTCTCTTCCCTCTCTGTCGCTTGTCAAATTAGAAATAGATTTAAAATTGGCTACAGCCACAATTATGGTCGTGTCGTAGCCAAAATAATCGTCTCCATAAGAACATGTTGTTTTTATAATTTGACAGATGTAGTCGTGTAGCTGCCGTCGTCAATGTTTATGGTGCATATATAAAGGTATTAGATGAGAAGAAAAAATGTTATCCTGATGAAGTCCGAATATCAGAAAAGGAAACCTTTGTTAGTAATTAACTAAACTTAATCACTTTGAAAGTTTTTTGGACGAAAATGTTAATTCTATGACAAATTAAAATTGCACTCTAATTGTTTTGGTCATGTAGAGTACAATCAGAGTATAACAATTGATGTAAGCGACAGGAATCTGCTATTGGTATCGATGGTGCTTTAAGTTTACAATTAACCACTTTAGAGGAATACTGGCGTCATAAAATTCCATCATCAACAAGATGCTGTCATCCGATTTTCTTCGAATACGCTAAGGAGACTAAAGAAAAAGTCTTAATAGTTGTCCGATATTACTGCTTTGGGGAATACAGATTTTGTAGTATGCGGCAGACAATTCACTGTTAAATATAATTTAGTGTTCATAATGCTGGATGGCGAAACGGCTCAAACAATATAGCTTCAAGCAGCCGTATGTTATATTTGTAAAGCGAAACCCTCCTAAATGAACAATTTGGACACAATTTCAAGGAGAGCCATTGATAGTTAGGCTTGTAAATTGGGCATTTCATCATTACACGTTCGAATAAAATTAATGGAATGAATACTCATTGTGGCTTATAACATGCTTTTTGAAAAGTGGTCTGCGATCAAATCAAAAAATAAGATTGTACAACAAAAAAAAAAAAACAGCATCCAATTCAGATGGCATTCAAAGAACGAATGAACTTGCGAGTGGATGCTGTACAAACAGGGAACTGGGTCTTCGAAGGATTCGAGTTTATAAAGATTACAGGAAGTATGTATAAGTTGATGTTTTCTATAAAGTGCAATAGTACAAGTTCTGATGTTTTGCATCGTCAGCTTTCATCATCTGATACTTTCCTAAGTAATATAAGATGACGATTTTCGATTATTTTGGACTCATTTTGTTTATACTTAAAAAAAAATATTTAGAAATTTTTACTATAGGTCCAATGGAGGTACCTCTAGGGAAAATTTTTGAAAATTTTCTTAGCCACTTTAAACTACCCAAACACATACAATTTTATTATCATAGAAGCAGTCCTTCTATTTTTTGCCAACAAATGTATGAAGCCATACTACTGTGCGGTGCGCCCACGCCATTAAGCGTCATATAACCTGTCTAAGCTGTCACTTTAACATTTTATTGATTTCAGTCTATTATTAATACAATTAGATATTTATTTGTCAAATTTTTGGTTTAATAAAACTGAATATTAAGTAATAAGTATTATCGATTTATCTTTTTAACCGCAGTGGCGGATACAAGAGAGGGAAGGAAATGGTGGAAATGGGGGAAATTTCCCCCCAAAAGATTTTCAAAATTAAAAAATGTAATAACTTAAACAGGCAAAAAGGTAAACATAATTAGTTATTGTTTTTAGTCAGTTTGAAAGCATAAACTGAAATTATAGGTTTCAACAACCATTTTCGATTTATAAGAGGTTAAACAGACCTTGTAGTGAAACAAAAAATACGAATTAGCGAGGGGAATGTGTGGAATTTTTGCGAATTAAAGCGATATTTTCAAGGAACCAACAGTTTGTTGCGAATTATTGAGATTTCTGAATTAACGGGGTACGAATTATCGCGATTGTACTGTATTTCTTAATTGCCGTCCACAGTCTCTCCATAAGCAGATTTATTAATATTTAACAAATGTACTATACTCACACAGTGCGGAAAACTTTCCATGAGCTTACACGAATCATAACCTGTACGTTATATTTTTTAAATTTAATGCTTTGCGTATGTAAACGTCTGTCCTATGGTAAGAAATGCAGTGTGGTCTGATTTCAAGTGGCTCGTTCCAAAAAGATATTTTACTTTTTATAAGTACATTGAAGGATTTCATCCTCACATACATACATTCAATAAATATGTGCTCGTATTCTTTACTGTAAAGTTCAAGTTATAAATGCCATGCTTAAATTTTGTGTATGCCAATGTCGACATATGTATGTATGTATATTAAAACGCCTCAAATCAAAACATTCAAAAACAAAAAATTTTACTACTCCTCCCAAAAATGAACCTTGTTCTATTTTTCCCAAAATCTTTTTGTTCTAGGGATAGGCTGCAGTGAGCTAGATTGTTTTTTTTTTTTAAACCTCTAAAAATCTTGTTTTGCCCTAGTAAATTTTTAGTTTTAGCTGCTTTTGGCCAAATAAAAGGTCACAAATAATAGAAATTCCTAAATGTTAAGGTTTTATATCAAACTATTTGAAAATCTGCTCAATGACTCTAAATTAAGTCTAAGTTTTATGTTGTCGATTTTAGAGCAGAAATATTTTGGGAAAGCTTCATAAAATAAACTAAGGGTCATTTCCAGGAGGGCGAGCAACAACTTTTTCCGTGAGGCGTTTTAATGTTTGGGCACTAAGGCATTAATCCCGAAATATTTTTGTAACTCCAGGATTTCGGGACTTGAAAATGGCAATCCCGGGATTTTTCGGGATTTCTTTATATTGATTTTTTCAGCTGAAAATAGGATCCGATTTATTTTTCAATTGTAGTATGCTACAAGAAAAGTAGTATGTTGAAAAAAGGTAGAAATTTTTTGAGCGGCAAGATTTTCGGTATTGGACAAATGATGACTTGTTGGAAAGCTTGGATCATAAGTAGAAAACAAAATTTCTGGTATTTTCACAAATTAAAATAAATTTATTTATTTATTCGTTAATTTTTTGGTATGAAATGGCGCACTGTGCAATATAAGTTCATATTTTTTTATGGCACAACATCCCATGGAGGGCCTAGGTCGAGCTTCTCGCATCCTTTCATTTTGTGTGAGTTATACTTGTACACGAATGGAAGGGACCTACAAATTTATGCTGAATACGGTTGGTTTATATTAAATTCAAAAAATTAAATCGGCCTAAAAAGTATAAAATAATTTCTCCTTGGCCCATAGAGATTTGTAACATCATACAGATTCCTAACCCCATACAGATTGTGCTGAAAATTTGTAATTGTGAATTTTAGTAGGTATGAAATACTTGCTTGATTTAAAACAAAAAACGTGGGACGCATATGGGTAGAGATAAAATTGCTAGCAAATTAGGTGAACTATTCATCCATCAATTTCCTATTGCATGCGGAATTCCACAGGCACCATTGAGAGCGAGTTGATATAAACGTAGTAAAAAATATTTCAGTTAAGTGGGGAACAGACTAAAGCGTTTCAATCTTCCGAAAGTAAAGTGTGTGTATTTTATATGAGCTTGATTACATTGTAAAGTCGTCGCTACCGCTGAAGCTGAAGATGAAGCTCAAAACAAGAACTTTTCAACTTTGTCGCGGTTTAAGCATTACAACTGATTGTCGAAATAAAAAAGTGGTGAAACGCACTGAGTTTTTTATAGAACTTGAAAAAAAATTAATTGGTTTACAATTTAATGCATTTTAATTGCAAAAATGTGGAGAAAAATATGATTGTGTGTGTTTTCAATTACAACAAACATTAGCTTCAGAGGTGCACATTCTGTTCACATTTTTTTTGTCGCTCCTCGTCGTTTGATAAGCTACATTCTCTGCTTCAGCTGCATACTTCACGCTTCATATTCTGTTTCAGGCTTTATATTCGAGCGCTAAATGTATCGCCTGCGAGAGTAGATTTTATTTTGTTGTTGCATACACAACTCGTTGAATAGCTCCATTCAAAGAATGGAGAATTTAAATTAATTTGATTAAGCTTTGTAATCACATACAAATAAATCAATTTTCGGTTTTTATCTTAGCGGGCGCTTTTCTCAATTAATTTTTTCAATTTACTTTCCAAACATCGGCTTTCTTCTTCATCTACCTCCTCAAAGCCTTTGCCTGTTGTCTGTAGCAACTTCAATTAATTTTCTAATATGAATAATTAACGTTTTCATGTTTAAAATTAATAAGTATTTCGGGACTTCAGAAAAAGTGCGCTATCCCGGGATTCGGAATTTTGGGCTTGAATGCCTTAATGTACACATCTACGACTTCAATATCGTATGTTCAATGTATGATGTATGTACATATGTGTATATTATACAAGCTTGTGTGAATGGTACTTAAATATATGTACCTATATGAGTATACTGTGTACATGCATAATATACTCAAAAATTCGTACTTATGTATTTTTTTTCAATCCTTTTTGGTGGTAACAGTTAAACGCTGGAGAAATCCTTGACAGCCTGGTCATGAAATTGATTATATTTGTTGCAATATAGCATCTGTTTTACCCATTTATGAAAATATTTTTCCAATAGGCATAAAGTAAAATAATTTTGCAATGAAAAAATTATGCCGTTCGTGCATAAGAACGAGTTTATTTTGTTGGCAGCGTTGTTTATGAGGAAATCGGTATTGGTTATACATATAATAATATGCCACTTAGATTGGTACCCCACTCCGTATACACGAATTGCAACCAAGACTATTAACTGTATAAAATGTGTTTAATTTAAGTAAATATGATTGTTGTTGGTACATTCCTAAATTTTTGTAATCCTATTGGCGCATAGTCATAATAAAAAAAAGGTGCACTTTAACTAAACTATACTTTAATGCCGTAAGAAATGAGTGGCATTTAAGTGTAGTTTAGTTAAAGTGCACTTTATTTTCGAGTGTGACTGTCGACGATGACTGTGAGCCATTGGTAATTTAAAACTGCATGTACAGAAATTGGGCAGGTAAATAGACACGCATAATAAATATATTTATATTATATTTAAAATTTCAATGTGATTGTAAAATGTTTATAAAAATACGAACTGGGTATAAGTATTTAAGCTTTTTAAGTATTTTTCCATAAACAAAATTTGTTTCTGAATTTTAGAGGGTGTAGTAGTTTTAGGCTCACTACCCCAAAAGAATAAGGTGACCAGGTGTAAATATTTCTAAACCACATCATGAGCAATAAGTATTCCCTGGGCTCAAATGTATTTAACACAGTATTTTAGAAGTTATTATAAGTTAAAGTTAACCTTGCCTATTTCTCCATATGTTTTTTACAAAAGTTTTGTCAGCTGTAGCGTCTTAAAAATATAAATGAACTTGTGAAGTTATAATTTCTACATCAAGTTTGTTATTTTATTTTGATTTATTTTTTATATTTTGTTGATTTATTTTTTGTTGATTTTTAAAACCACCTCCCAAAAAAGTATAGCCCTATTCATTCTTTAGAGTAAAGTGCTGAGTAACGGAGTAAAAAAGTAATGTTTTACTCTAGAGCGTGAACGCGTCTAAAACTGAAATCTCTGGAGTAAATGTCAATCGGATATTTTTCATTATTTATTGTTTACTTTTTTTTTATTAAAAAAACGCCTCTGCTTCGCAACTGCTACTTGTGTGTCTTATGAACGCAAATCGATCAGTAGTAGAAGTAGGTCGAGAAGTAGGCAACACTAATTTTCTCTCATACTCAGAGTAACAGAGTAACAAATATTTTACTCAAGGGTCGAACTAGAGTAAAAGTTAAAGTGTGAGTAAAAGCAAATGTCGTATATTTTGTTATTGTAGAGTAATTTTGAAACTTTTTCCCTGTTACTCCGTTAACCAGCACTTTACTCTAAAGAGTGAACAGGGCTTATGTTTATTCACCTAGTCTTGAAGTCAGGTAAAATACAATATTTTTAAATTATCTAATAGCATATTCACACGAAGTCCAAATTGAGCAATTTGGGCACTCAATTTCAATTTGTAATTGAAGTCATTACACAATTTCATTTAACAGTTCAGTTTTATAGTTTATAAAATGGCTAATAAATAAAACTGAAACTATTATAAATTGGTTTAATATTTATGATAATATGGCGAAAACAATACAGAAGTAAAATAGCAGCTGATGCAAATCGCTGCAATCTCATCTTCATTAAAGTCAGTATATATAGAAATGTTAAACAGTGATTGCTTTTGGATAGAGCTGTAAAAGATTGCAGTCATTTCGAGCTGCATTCATTGAAGTCACTGGAAATGAATTACGTTTTCTGAATACAGTCTTTTGAGACTTATTGTTTTAAAAAATGAAGTCACCAGTCTTTTTGAAGTCAGTGACTGCTCATTGATTATAGCAATCAATTTAAGACTTCAAGGCAAATAAGTCACAATAACTGACTTCAAATTGGTTTCAAGTCACAATCATAACTTCAAATTGGTTTGAAGTCTTGCAGTCAATTGAGACTTCACATTCAGTGAGTGAAGTTTTTTATTGAATGATATACAGTATTTATTTTTTAATTAAACACAAAAAAGCTTTTCTTGATTTTAACGACAATAGACAGTTGTGAAAAAACATATTATACATCTCAGCTTAGACATACATACATATAAGTACCTACGTACATAAATATAACATCGAATAACCAAAATTTTATATTATATACAAATATAATTACAAACATACAAAATCGGAGAAAAAGTTCAGGACATTTATATCACTATATTATATTGAAATCACTAGGTAATAAATGCATTAAAACTGTGCTGATTTTCACTGATTTCCAACGTCTAATGTAATGACTTTAAATGACTTCAAGTCAATTAATATTTTGTAGAGATCACGACTGCAAATAAGAGACTGATCATTCATGACTTCAAAAAAATGACTTCAAAAATGAAGGATAAGTCATTGACTTCAATATGACTTGTGACCTCAGTCTTAAATCTGCATTCACAAAAAGACTGGAATATTGCAATCATTTTTTTAGAAGTCATTTGACTTTAAACTTAAAAACACTGCAAACTTACTTTCACAGCTCTGATAATGACAAAATGAGAAGTCGAAAAAAATGAAGTGCAAGATGCATGAAAAGTATATTAAAATTATTCCTGCATTTTAGTTGGAACTGATTCCAACAACATTGGTTTACCAATTTTTCCCGCAGAGCAAAAAAATAAAAAACCAAACTTTCATTTTTTGAAGTGAAGGCTGCATACAATCATGCAGAGAGCCGACTCCTTGCAGTTTTATTTCATGTGCTTTAGTGAGAGAGCTTGATTCCATATAGCTGAATTTTCCTTCCATGTGTTATATACGTGTGCTACGTCATGTTTGTGCCGAAAAATGTAGAGAGCATCAACAGAGAAAAAGCTTTAGGCTGATGTTACACGGTCAATGTTTTTTTGTTTTTACTCTCTTTTCATCGTTTTGTTTGATGCCCTGTTACACTATCAGGTTTTTTGCTGAATTTTTTTTTAAATACTTTTATCTGCAACTATGTTTTTCCAACTAAAAAGTATTTAATTGTATTTTGGAGTGAATGAAAATTCAACAATTGGAATGGAATTGGATGAAAAATAATTATAATGACAATATGAGATAATGTTGATGGAAATAGCAACAAATTATACAAAAAATATTGCATTTATATATGAAAACACAGAAAAATAATCTTTAAAATTTGCGAACTATTAAAATAAGCTCCCCCACTTTGTTACTTGGCCATTGAATTACCATGTTTTTATAAAAATTATTATGTTATTTTCTGAACAATACTCATTTTCTCAAACAAGCAAAAGCCAACAATGCAAAGGGTGGCAAAGAAAAAAAATGTATTTATAAGTTTTACTAACTAGTGTAGTATTTTTCATAAAATATTAGTATTTTCCAATAAAATGCAACAGTGTATCTTCAGCAACCCCACTTTATTTGAAGTGATGCAGGTTTTTTCGTCAGTAAAAAAATTTGAAGTGAAATGTGTTCATCCTCTCTTTAGCTCAGTGTTCATTTTTCAAAACAACAACAATTTCATTGTATGACAGCGAAACATTGACCGTGTAACATCGCCCTAACATCGCCCTTAGGCTGATGTTGCACGGTCAATGTTTTGCTGTCAATGTTTTCTGTTTTTACTCTCTTTTCATCGTTTTGTTTGCTGCCCTGTTACACTATCAGTTTTTTGCTGAATGTTATTTTTTAATACTTTTATCTGCAACTATGTTTTTCCAACTAAAAAGAATTTAATAGCATTTTGAAGTGAATGAAAATTCAACAATTGGAATGGAATTGGATAAAAAATAATTATAATGACAGTATGAAATAATGTTGGTGGAAATAGCTACAAATTATACAAAAAATATTGTATTTACATATGAAAAACGCAGAAAAATAATATTTAAAATCTGCGAACTATTAAAATAAGCTCCGCCACTTTGTTACTTGGGCATTGAATTACCATGTTTTTATAAAAAGTATTAAGTAATTTTTTGAACGGCAGTCATTATCACAAACAAACAAAAGCCAAACAACGCAAAGGGTGGCAAAGAAAAAAAATGTATTTAAAAGTTAGTAAAAAGTCTAGCATTTTTCTTAAAATATTAGTATTTTCCAATAAAATGCAACAGTGTATCTTCGACAACCCCATTTTATTTGAAGTGATGTAGGTTTTTCCCATCAGTAAAAAAATTTGAAGTAAAATGTGTTCATCCTCTCTTTTGCTCAGTGTTCATTTTTCAAAGCAACAACAATTTCATTGTTTGACAACAAAACATTGATCGTGTAACATCGCCCTTAGAAAATAGAAAGAGTGCAAAAGCTTTATGGTATAAACACAACCAAAGCAGCCGGCCTCAACTTCAACAACAAACACACAGAATTTTATGAATTTTGTATGGGAACAAATTTCTGAGGCTAGCTGCCGCCTCAACGACGCTACACTAGATTCTATTCAAATTTTCTCGACTTCACAATATTTTCTCTCTTGTGAGAGGGGAAACATTGCCATATTTTTCAAAAAAAGCCAAGTGCTGCCAAGTTTTAGTACGAAAATATATGTATTTTTTTCCCGTTTCCTTTTAGTTTCTTCATTTTTTTTAATGGTTTTTGCACAAATAAACGATGTAAATAATTTTAATTTATACAACACTTTTTTCAAATTACAGAATATTGAAGTTTTCCTTTTATTTTTTGATGATTGATAACGTGCATAAAAGAAAAACTGAGCTGTTAAAACAATAATCAAATCCAAGAGGTTGACGCTCTTATTGTGTTTATTCTCTCAAAAGAAATAAGCGGTTAGAGGCCGGCTGCTTTGGTTGTGTTTATAGCATTAACAACAACGGCCACATGAAAAATAGCATTTTTGTTGCACTCTAACAAAAACCAGTAAGAAACGAAGTTGTGCAGTTGTTATTCGGCTACATACAATCAAGTAGAGAGACGACTTCTCGCAGTTTTATCGCATGTGCTTTAGTGAGAGAGTCGATATACAAGTCTCGGCTTGATTTCATATAATTGAACTTTCCTTTCATGTTTTATATACGTGTACTAAACAGTGATGAAATCCTAAATTTGAAGCATGAATGTATCTAAAATAGGTATACTATACATTGGTTCATAGTTAACAAAGTTAACAATTAAAAAAGTAAACGAAACATGAAAACGATACTGTGATCTTTGAAGTTAAATTTAAGTAGGTACTTATTACAAAATACCATACATATTTTTTTTTGTAATTAAGTGTTAAATTTATTTTGGTCAATTGCCAAAATAATTGTACCTAATGTACCTTGTAGTTCGAAAAAGGCTGATTGTTGTTGTCGTTATGATAAATAACGCAAATCAAATAACTTATTTTTTTACATTTTTTTTTTTTTTGGGTGAAAATGTTATAAGAACTGGTTTAATATTAACCCAAAATTTGTATGTGTGTTTGTTTTTTATTTCCGAATCATGCCTAATGTGCGAACTTTTTTTCCAAATTTTGCACCATTATTGTATTAGGTTTCCCAGAAGTGATAGGATTTAAAATTTCTGCCCCGTTTAAGAAAGCATAGCATTTCCCAAACATGCGGAAACTATTATATTATTGGACCTATTAAATTTTGAATGTGTGATGGGCAAGTGACTGAGAAACTTTTCAAATTAAAAATTTTAGTTTTGTTTTTTCATTTTTATAGGTTACAGTTTTTTTTTCCAAAATACAGTTTTTTTTTACTTTTTACAGTTTTTGCCCAACAAAATATGTCAACACTGGAGTATACCAGAATGCATTTTCATTTTTATTCACCCTGTTATTTTTGGGAAATTTTTGCTTTGTCGGGCAGTTATTTACATAAATAAAAGCCAACAAATAATTGTCATCGATTAATTCACTTCCATTACGCAGTACAAACAACTTTTTCCTAGACGATGAATGAATTAAATTTCAAAGTGTTCAAAATTTATTTTACTGGAAGTTGGAATTTTTTCTTAACCCTTTCAGGACAAGTGTTGTTTATAAGCAACTTCTGACTTTATTCCCACAGTATTCTTTTTTGGGACTCTGATTAATAACAGTAAATTGCGAACAACAAACTGATATACTAAAAGTAGAAGAAGAGAAAAGCAAATTCGAAAATATGATTGTATTTTGTGATTTGCAAAGTTAATGAGTATGAGATAAATTACGATTAATAGCACGAAAAATTTACAATTAAAAACAAATATTTTTATATGTTTCTCAATAATATATAAAACTTAAGTTGTTTTAATTTAGCTGTTAGTTAGAAAAAAAGTGTTATAGTTAGAGAGATATAATCTTTTTGAAGCCCAAAGATGCTTATAAAAAGGGGCTTGTAGGAAGGGCATATGGTTTTCAAATTTGTAAATAGCTTATTTATATCTAAAAAAATATATAATGTGGCCGAAATCGAATCTTGGTCATAATCGTAATCGAATATTCAGTCGGAGACTAGTATAGCGTTAAGAAATTATCTTTGAGTATTTGATAAATTCAAAGTTTTTTACAGCAAATATATTTTTCGATGATGCTTTTGTTTCGGATGAAAAATTCTGTGAGAATCCAAAGAATCCGCCGCTTAATGATTATGTTAAAATATTGATAACCAGCATAAAGAAGGCTGCTTTTGAAGTATACGGTGTAAATATGAAAATTAAGCCACCAGTTAAGATCGAAACACCATACGGTGGACGACTGGTGTGGAATTTACCGGGTCGATCGAAAATGATAGCACATTTGAAAAACAAAGATAAAATTCGCCATAAGAAGCGTTGGTCACAGGTTATGTACATGTATTACCTGCTAGGTTTCCGCATTATGGAGCTGGAGAATGTGTCGCCCAAACGCAAAGCATTAATCGCCGATAACACGTTTATACTTGCGTTAGATGGCGATATTGATTTTCAGCCGCAAGCAGTACAGCTATTAATCGATCGAATGAAGGCTATTGATGAGTTGGGCGCAGCGTGTGGACGCATTCATCCTGTTGGACGTGGTCCAATGGTATGGTATCAAATTTTCGAATATGCTATTGGACATTGGTTGCAAAAGGCTACAGAGCACGTAATTGGTTGTGTACTATGCAGTCCAGGTTGTTTCAGCTTATTCCGTGGCAGTGCACTCATGGAGAACAGCGTGATGAAGAAGTATACGACAGTATCACAAGAGCCAATGCACTATGTGCAATACGATCAGGGCGAAGATAGATGGCTATGCACATTGATTCTGAAGCAAGGATTGCGCGTCGAATATTCTGCTGCTTCGGATGCTTACACGCATTCGCCGGAGATTTTTAATGAGTTTTACAATCAACGGCGTCGCTGGGTACCGTCAACCATAGCTAATATATTTGACTTACTTTCCGATGCGGATATGGTGGTAAAAAATAATAATTCCATTTCGATGCCATATATTATGTATCAGGCGATGTTGATGGTGGGCACAATACTGGGCCCTGGAACTATTTTCTTGATGATGGTTGGCGCATTGGTTACAGTATTCAGTATTGGCATATGGACTTCATTTTTGTGGAACTTTATTCCAGTACTTTGTTTTATGTTATCATGCATCTATCTCAAGCAGAAATTTCAGGTTAGTTACTCTAAAAATTCTACTCATATATACGTAATTGGCACAACAAACTAATGAATTTCAGCTATTATTGGCATTCGTAATTAGTTCAATGTACTGCCTGGTAATGATGGCTGTACTAATTGGTATTATAATTCAGATGATTGATGACGGTCCTATGGCACCGGCTTCTTTGTTCTTTTTGTTGGTTTTCTCCCAAATCTTCATTGCAGGTATGCGAGCAATATTGCACATTATTCTCAATAGCATATCAATTAGCATTTGTTATATTTTCAGGTGTAGTTCACCCGCAAGAAATTGGCGCTTTGATATGTGGCTTCATTTACTACATCACCATTCCATCTATGTACATGTTGCTACTGATTTATTCGGTTTTTAACATGAACGATGTTTCATGGGGTACCCGTGAAGCCGCACCCAAAAAGGTAGAAAATAACTATTCAATTGTAAAACTATTGATTCATGCGAAATGTGTTACGTGTATGAATGTAGGAAGATGACAATTCATCATCTCCGATGGACGTTGAAGATCCATGTAAGGACTACTTTCCAGGTTGGGTTAACGATCCGCTCTTGGTTGATTCAGAGTTGGGAGAGATATCTTTGCGGGAGAAGCGGTTTTGGAAAGACTTAATTAAATTGTATTTGAAACCAATGTTTCATACAAAGGAAAAGAAGGCTGAAATTGCTGATAGCCTTAGGGAGTTGCGCAATATGTTTGCTTTTGCCTTTGTTATGATTAATTCTATATTTGTACTAATTGTTTTTTTGCTGCAACTGAAGAAGGATTACCTGCATCTGGAGTGGCCTATTGATCCGGTCGATGTTATTACATATGATGACAATAACTCTCAAATCTATATTTATCGACGCTATAAAGAGCTTGATCCAATTGGCCTCTTGTTTGTTGTATTCTTTGGACTGATTTTGGTTATTCAGTTTATTGCAATGTTCTTTCATCGCTTTGCTACTATTTCACAGCTGTTAGCCACTACGCGATTGAATTGGTTTAGTTCATCAAGTTCAGTAAGTTTATCTCAGATCCCTGAGATATAATACCAACAGCTTGACCTTGTATAAACGAATATAAACATATAAACCAATTGCCAATTGAAAATGTTATTCACTTTAAAGGTAACTGATGAAGCTGCCGCTCAAGAGATTCGAGGAAATGCTGTCAATATTGCACGTCATTTGCAGCGTCCAAAACGTTTCGATGATGACGATGGAGCATTTGAAACTGCAGGTCCTTTAGAAGACGATAATGACGAGGGTATCGTGCGACGACACACGATATTCAAATTACACGAAAATAGAGATAAAAACAGTCAAGATTATAGTGATTTGCCAAGGAACTTTGAACGGCGCTTTCTGGGTGAGGGTGAGTATGTCCAACTATATATGTATTACTAGCATTTTGAATTGTAAACCGATTCTGTTTTTTTTTAGATGATATTAACATGAAAAACATTTCAATGAGCAGAAAATCACTAATGATACTGAATGAAACGCGCTATGTTGCGAAGCGTCGCTTGACTCAGCAGGTGCAACTCAATACCGAATTCAATAAAAATCCAACGCAGGCAAGTTACAACAATGCTGGATTTGATTCTACAATGGAATGGTAGTTGTATGGGAATAATTGTAGAATGGAATATTGATCAATTTGTTTTGAATTTGAGTGTTCTAATAAATTCTTTGTGTAATTAATTACTACGAATTTGATTTTGAATTTAAAACGGTTAAAACCTAGAAGATTAATGGATACCTGCACCACTGTTGCCAGATTGCGAAACCTATTTCCCTCTAGATGTACCAAAAAAACCCTTAGTTTTGCCACTTTTAGAAAAAAAACCTCTAGATTTATTTTTAATTACAATATTTATATATATATCGCTAGGAGTGGGTTGAAATGCGACGCAACTGTTCATCCGGGCATTTTTTAGACAGTAGCGAACAAGCAAAATTTTCTCAGTTGTAGAAACTAAAAATGTTTTTCGTATTTTGGATTTGATACAATTCATTTGAGAAAAAAGTGTCTCAACCGAGTTGTTAGATATTTTTATATTTTTTCTCCATACGAATTTTCAAGTATATTTGTTCCTTTACAAGTGAAACCAATGTTGGCTCGGTGCACAACATATTTAGTTTCGAAATACAATGATCGATATCTTCAATAAAACTTTTAAATTGAACTGCATGAGGATAAATAACATCTGCATTACTTATCACACCCATAACATTGGCAGGCCTAACATTTTTTTACGTTATCAAAAGTTTCAAATTGTTTAGTAAACTTTATTTATGTCTTTTATCAGTTGTATTAGAAATATCTTGCACTTCTCTTTTACCTTTATTTTCAAAATGCATTATTTATTAAAACGAAAAAAAAAAATGATAATCAGTATTCTTTATAAATTAAATTTTGTAAAAGCACATTATCTTAAGAACTTTTAGCGGTTTAAAGCAAGCACAAAAATAAACTTTTGTAGAAAAGCAAAAATTGGAGAAAAATACACTTCAACTAGAAATTAGCATTGAATGGTGCCATTGTGAAAAAATGTCAAGAATAAAGTGTTGCCCATGGACAAACTCAATATCTGTGATAAAGAAAATTCGCGTATAATTTTTAGACTTATGTATTAAAAGTTAGAAAGTAATAATATAAATTTATTAAAAATATACATTTTCGGTAGATTGAATTTAGTTAAAAACCCTCTAGAAACCTTTAGATTTTATTGGGAAAATAAAAAAACTCAAAAATTCCTCAGTGGCTTCAAAAAACCTTCAGTTTTAGCGGGAAACCTCTAGATCAGGCAACAGTGACCTGCACACAGTTATATACATTCATACTTATAGTTCCTCAAAAAATTTACCGAACAAAGAAACATTTTCGGGCACGATAAGTAGCAGAGAATGGCATCAAATCGAAAAGTAACATCGCAGAAAAGTTTCTTTTCATCTAGACGAACATAAAGGAAAAACTGTTTTTGAAATGAGATTCAGATTCCAAAAAGATCTGGGAAGTTCAGAAATTTCGACTATGGATTCTGATTTTTTTTTTTAATTTTTTAGCCAAAAATTTGTTTAAACTCCATAGTTCTGTTATTGCTCCTTAAAACACCACAGACATAATGCAAATCGACTTTTCTAGATCTGATAATATTCATTGGTACCGCAAGATATACAAAACTTAGAAATTTTTAGAAATTCAGAACAAATTTTATGGAAAGCATAAATTATGATATTTTTTAGGAGACTATGCAAATTAAATCTAAGGGTTAAGTTTCAAAGACTGCAAGTTGGTAGTTAATGAGGAGCCATAGCAAGAAAGGTGATGAAGGTTTGCATATTAAGATGGGATGTTAAGATTAGCTGATAAGAATGTTGGCACTATTAGACAAGTGGGAATGGAAAAGCCCATGTAAATTATAAGAATGATATGTCCATCATTTTCAAAAGAGGTGGTCTTGTGGACCAACGCTCCATTGTGTGTTGAACAGGATTAGTTTCCAAAAGTTATGCAGCCTGATGTCAGAATAATAATAATAACAATAATAAGAACCAGATTTAATTGAAAGGTATTTGCATATGGGATTTCTGTTTTTATTATTGTAGTTTGACACCGTATGAATTCAAATTATGATAATAACTCGAATTCGAAAAAACTCGAGTTGTGTTGTTGTGACCGCAGATATGTTAAAAACAAAATTCAAATCATTTTAATTTTTTTTTAATTAAAATTAAAAAAAAAAAACAATCCATGTACATTAGGGCGTACCAATTTTTCTTTTTTGAAAAGTACGTTGACAGAAATTCTATATATGATTCAACTTTGCCAAAGAAAGTATAGCAAAAAAATGGATTCGACCAAATATTTGGCCATATTTTTTGCCGAAACCGAAACTTAGCCGAAACCGTATTTTTGGCCGAAACCGAATATTCGGTCGGACACTAGATAAATGGTATAAAATCTTGTTGTTAAGATAAGGGTTAAAGCTTTTTTATTATTTATTAATCCTAAATTGAGCAATAAAAAAATATAAAAGTTCGAACCTAGAAAATTAATTTTTATCAACCATTTTGCTAAAAAGGTTTCCAATACAAAAATGTGAACGAACGGGATAAAACCCCAAATTGCTCATACTTAACTAATTAACATTTCTTTCAAAAATCTATGTGCAAAGTGGAGTTGAAATAACTCTTAATATTTTAAATTTTCTTAATTATTTAACATTTTTAACTTAAATAGTTTGCATTCTTATGTGCGCAATTAATTTTTCACTTGCTTTTACTGTCTGAAATATACATACATACATATGAACATACATTTGTTGTATGTAGATAATTAAAGTGGGACCTAAACTAATTAGGAACCAAAAAAATGTGCATACATTTTTAATTTGTAAGTTTCATTTGCGTAAAGTGAACATTTTTTTTTGTTTGGAAAATCGGAAATCGGAAATTTGGAAAAATGTCGGTGGAAAACAAAAAGTCGGAATAAGAGAAAAACTTCTAGTAAAATTACACAAATATATATGTAGAATAAACTGACCAGTCTCTCTTATTAAAGCACAGGAAATCACATGAAAAAGGATTGGTTTTGGCTTTGATTTTAAGAGGTAATAGAACTCTGTGTACAACTTAAGGCCTAATTATAGAAACTTAATGTAGCATAGCAGCACATAGCAAAAGCGGATGCTGATTACACGGTTCGACAAAATCAAACTTTTTGTTGCACCCATCAGGAATTCTAAAAATTCTGAAAATAGACGTTAAAAAAATTATATTGTTTTATTTGTTTTTGATATCAAATAGTTGAAAAGAGCGATGTTACCCGATCAATGTTTTGCTGTCAAACAATGAAATTGTTCTTGCTTTGAAAAATGAACACTGAGCAAAAGAGAGGATGAATACATTTCATTTAAAATTTTTTTGCTGACGGAAAAAACCTACATCACTTCAAATAAAATGGGATTGGCGAAGTTACACTGTTGTATTTTACTGGAAATACTAATATTTTATGGAAAATACTACACTTTTTACTAACTTATAAATACATTTTTTTCTTTACCACCCTTTTCGCTGTTTGGCTTTTGTTTGGCTGTGAGACTGCTGTTTAAAAAACTACTTAATAATTTTTATAAAAACATGGTAATTCAATGACTAAGAAACAAAGTGGCGGAGCTTATTTTAATAGTTTGCAAATTTTAAACTATATTTTTCTGCATTTTTCATACATAAATGTAATATTTTTTGTATAATTTGTTGCTATTTCCAACAGCATTCTCTCATATTGCCATTACAATTATTTTCCATTTTAAATTGTAGAATTTTCATGCACTATAAAATACAATTAAATACTTTTAAGCTGGAAAAACATAGTTGCAGATAAATGTAGTAAAAAAAACATACAGCAAAAAATGTATGGGGTAACAGGGCATCAAACAAAACGATGAAAAGAGAGTAAAAACAGAAAGCATTGACAGCAAAACATTGTCCGTGTAACATCAGCCTAAACGAATTAAGTTAACTAAACAATTCTAATAGCAATGGAAAGAGCAACAAAAAAAGTATCAAATAATGATGCTCTGTATTTTGAACATTTTTGTAACGTAAGTGTAGGTAATTCGGATCGATTTTTGCAAGGGAAACTTTGACCGCTAAGGATAAGGATTTCAGATTTATGAAAATTAAAGCATATTTCTTCCTGTTTTAAAGTTGTTAACTACCAAAAAAAAAAACAAAACATAATTTTTTTTTAATAGTTACTTAGGTAACATCACTTCGAAAGAAATGGATTGCATGTAATTCGGATCGGTGATGTATGTAATTCGAATCAGCAAAATTTATAGCAAATTGTCTATAATATATATAGCAAAATGTCTATAAAAGATAAATTTGGTGTTTAAGGTAAATATATATATATATAAAAAAAATGTATGTATGTATGCGTAATTACATACACACTCATACATACAAATTGTTGTCCAAATCTATGTATTTTCCTTATGTAATCATATACCGTTTGTCCGATCTTAGTGAAATTTGGTGTAGAGATGCATTTGTGTGTATGTCAAGTTGTGGGCTATAACATTCGACCGTATCTCTGAAGTGGGCGTGACATTTTTGCGAAAATCCAATGTCTCCGAATATCATAACGAGCTAAATTAATAAAATTTGATATGGAGACTTACTTGTTCCACACCGAACTAATTCTCAATTATGGGCCTACTCATGGGCGTTTCAAAATCAGGAGAAGAGGCTGTGGATGGGCGATAGATGCGAATATATTAAAACCAAAGGTATGGGACTGTGCAACCTTACGTAGGAGCAATAGCGGAGGAAAGGGGAAACGATTTGGGGTTAAATACCCCTGACCTCCCTCCCAACTTTCCCCTAACCACCCCCAACTCCACCCTAACCACCCCTCCCAACCCCGCCCCCCTCCTTAATGCTTCCCTAACTCCCCCCTTCCTTACTGATAAGAATTTCATATATTTGATCGTTGGGCAATGAACAAATATTAACCCTCTTAAGGTAAATCTCTGAATGCGCTAGTCGGTGGCCACGCCCGTATGCTAATGAACAATGAAATATATAAAAAATCATTTCTTCGAATCATTCTAAGAAATTTTTGAACTAAAATTTATAAGTATATTGACATAATCACAAATTAAAATGTGTTCTGGAATAGAAAAAATACTAATCATTTAACACAAACTAGTTTTTAAAAATATATTTCATATTGAATTTGACTAAAAATTATTAGTTTCAAAATTGGTATAACTTTAACAAACGCTACTAATTTTAATTAATATTTCAATAAAAAAAAATATTTTTTGATTTTAAAAAGGAAAATTTTTGACTCAAATTCAAAACATTTTTCAAGTTTATCTAAACTTTGAACTCAAATTCCACAAAAACTCTCTAAACAAAGGGTCGATCCGAATTACCTCCAAACATCACCTATTATAGCTAAATCACAACAAAAAAGTTTCATTAATTAAAACTATACAGTTTTCCTTATCTGCTTGTAATTTGCAAGTAGAAAAACGCATGCTGGTAATTCGGATCGATTTCAAAAGTTAATTTTTTTCTTAGTATGCTGTAATAACATGCTGTAATAAGCCATAACTTTCGTTTTATTCGCGTGGGCCTAATTAAGCATAGGAGGTGATGTTAGCGCCTCCTAAAGAGGTGCCCATCGAAGGTTTAAAAAATCCTTAATCATCGTGAATGGTATTTAAACTTTGTTGTTATAAATAAATATTATTTTATAAAACAAAAAATTTATTTTAAAATTTTTTGGCACTTTTGGGGCCCTTGAGGCACACTTTCTCCCTATTCGATTGAGCTAAAATTGTACATACATTGGTTGTTTATTTTGTGGAACCAGACTATTAGATAGATAGCCGCATAGAAAAACTAAAAGAAAAAAATGTCAGCCCAAATAACGGCCACCCAAATACACACACATTCACATTAAAATTTGTGTCACTTTTGGGTACCGCAGAAAAATTATTTATTCATTCACTCACTCATGCATATTTATAGATGCTACATACATATTTGCATAAATGCGAATGTATGTGTGCACTCACTTCCCAGTGGTTTTTAAGGCAAGTGCTACAAAACAAGGCATTTAAAAAGTGCTTCCAAGTAAGTGCACCATGTCAACTAAAATCGCAAAGCAACATGCGTAAAACAAATAAAGTTTTCAGTCAGTTCAAAGAGGCGCGAGCAGTTAACAGAGCGAGAAACGAAGTGAGTTTAGTCTTTAAGCAGCAGCGAAAAAGTAAGCGCTTGCAGAATCTCACGAAAACGCACATTTTACGTATTTTTTTTTGCATATGGATGCATATATTTTTTGTTTAAAACAAAAAGAAAAAAATGAAATGAAATTATACATGCATGAATCGATACTCGATATTTTTTTTCTCTCTCTTCTCTTTCTCAACTAAAGTAAGCACGAAGCAGTGAATGAGCAAGTGGAAATGCCTATCTAACGCACTCATTAGCTCCGTTTTATTGGCCAGCTAGTTTAACATGTACGAATAAAACGACCAAGTACTTAAGTCTTTTGGTTATATTAGCTGTGTTTTATTCGCCATTCAGTTGAACATGTGCGAATAAAACGACCAAGTTGTTAAGTCTCTTCTTCGTTATAATGTTATTCACAATGAAACTGCTCAGCAGCTAGAGCTGAAACATTTTAATGGGCCCCAGTCATTGCGATCAATTGCAGGCATTGTTTTTAGTTTTTACTCTTTATAAGAATATTTAACGATGATTTTAAAATATTTTCACCGGCAGAAATTTCAAATATTTTCCTTTTCTGTTTTCTCCTTTTCTGCCAAACTGGCATGCTTCTTCTTTCGCTATTAGCAGTTCACAGTAGAATTGGATGTAGTTAAACAACTTGTTAAGTATACATAACAGCTATAATTATAAGTGTTATCTCTGCCGCTTTGTTGTTGTTTTCCTGCTAGTTATATATAACTAGAAGCAAGTGGCGAATAAAAAGCAGCTATTGTTATTCACAATGAAACTGCTCAGCAGCTGGAGATGAAACATTTTAATGGATACCAGTTAATACATTTAATTGTAGGCATTGTTTTTAGTTTTTACTCTTTATAAGAATATTTAACGATGATTTTGAGTTATTTTCATTTCGAATATTTTCCTTTTTTGTATTTTGCAAAACTGTCATGCTTCTTCTTTCACTATTGCATGCTTCTTCTTCCACTTATGCAGTTAAGCGCTGGTGTTGCGTTATTGGAGTGCTTTAATTTACCGTTGGGTTTTTTTTCTGGGTACGTGCAATTATATGTCTGTGTGGGAATAGGTGTGTGAAAGAAAATTTTATCTAAATGATGTGAAACCCAAATAACAAATTTACGCATAGCAAAAACATCAACAACAACATCAACTACATAACAAAAATAACAACAACGTCAGCAATATAGTAAATATATTGTGTGAGAGTAGTTCCATACATACATATGTTTGAGTTCGTATCCAACTGGGCGTCTAGGCGATAGAAGCATTGCCGATGCACATCTGTGGAGGAGTTGAAGTGCATCTTTTTATATTATTATTAGTTAACGGACTTATAGTAACTCTATTAGTCTTATCTAAGAATTTTAGCAATAATCCAGGCACATCAAATCCAGACGATAGTTGCATAAGAGACTCTAATAAAATTCTGAGTTACCATATTCATGAATTCCATGCCCAAAAACAGGTAAACATCAATATTGCTCGCTTTTTTCAATGTTGGGGGCCGTTCACATATTATGTAACGCGCGCAGAGTTAGGCGATTTGTTACGAAGTGTTACTTGGGGGAGAGAGGAGTCATCAACTGCGAGATGATAAACAAATATATCTAACAAATATATCTTTAAGTGGTTAACCGATCAAAAGATAACGATGAAAATAGATAAGATTTCAGTAATAAATTTTCATTTACGGCAGATTCTGTGGCAACGGAAAAATAATGAAAAACTTTAGATTTGTCTGCATAAAGCTGAAATAAGACCAACCAGTGGAAAAGCGGCCAAAAAATTGTGAGCGATTGAGTGAATAAATCCAAATCCTAAATTTTTTGGCAATATATTCAGTTTAATCAGCTTCGTATTAACTATTAGAATATGTTAGAAATAGTTGTGGGTCCTTCTTTATCTTCAGTTGCTTTTGGGATTTGTTACTCTCGCGAGGGACCATATGTAGCATCTCAACATTCCTTCATCCCAAAACCCCTTTTTTGGCTAAATCTCTTGCCATGTTCGTCACTTACGTCACCAAGACTGTCGAAATGAAAATCAAATCACAAATGGATTTTCAGAGACATATTCACGAATTTTAAAAATTATTAAAATGGTAAAAAGAATACAATAGGAAGTGAACAAGAATAAAGTAAAATATAATTGCCTTGTAGCTTGCGCTAAGAAAATTGGTAACAACTAGCTGAAATGAATTCCAGTCCTCGTCTTTAACGAGGGAAAAACAACAACAACAACATAAGCATATAAGTAGTTACTTTCAATATCTCTATTCACTGAAGATATTTGGAATCAAATCTGTAATTCTGTGTTATGATTTCAAATATTAGTAGCTTATATAGGATATTGAAAGATCAAGAACTATCACTAAGATCACTGATGAGGAATGTTGGCGGATTCCGAAACGGCCGTCTGATTTGCCCGTCTCTATATACATTGTTGTTGTGATGACTACATTTGCTCATTAAGCCTGTTTTTATATAACTTCAAATAACGAATTTAACATGAACTTAAGTCATGACTTTGAAAATTAACGTCTAGCTTTAATTTTCATAGTCTCCTAAAAACTATCATAGATGGTTAAGTATGTTGGGAAATCTATGCTTTTGGGAATTTTTTTTATGTGTGGACCATCCGTGATTTTTGCTGTAGAAAACTGCAATAATAATGAATCTTCAATACTGGCCGAGTATTAGTGTCCTCTTTCAACTGCTGCAAAAAGGAAGTCCGTCGCGGTGACCACTCTCATTTTATCTGTAGTTAGAATCAGAAACAAAAAACCAAAAAGGTTATTAAAATTACCACTATAATCTAGTCTATGTCCCAGGGGATTTTGAAAATATTTTTATTTGACAAAGTGGTGGGCGTTTGAACTTAAAGAAGGAATTCTTAGGAAAAAATTTATTACTATTATGTTACTAAATCCTAGGAAAAAGACTATAATTATGTATATAATAACCACAACAAATTTCAAGTTAATCGGCTGAGTGGTTGTTGAGATATTTCGGTCACCAATTTGAAAAAATGGTTTCGAGAAAAACGCGTTTTAAAGTTCAGCAATGACTTGTTCTCCTTGTCTAATCCGGCTATTTCTTCGAATTTCTTCTTGAAATTTTCACCAGACATTCTTAAGACCTTCAAGAAAACACAAAAATTTAAAAATCAATTTTTTTAACCACTCTATGTGTATATTCCTCCTTAAGGCCTCCACAAAATTCACAACGTTGAAAGAATTATGTTTTCTTTCTTGAGAAGAGGCACGTATTTAATGTTGCCTTTGTCAACTGTGAAGTTAGTTTTTCTTCCATTATGATGATCACTGAGGTTTTTCCGTTGACAGTTCAAGACCTCTCACAAAGCAAGAGCCAAAACTATTTCAAATAATATGAAAACACAAAAAAAAATGTACAGAATGCATTTCAAGTGATTAAACTCAATTGTAAAATATGGGCCGAAATTTAGACTGTTACGTTACAATCGAACGTACTTTTTGGCATATATCTCATCAATACCATATGAAATCACACCCTTTTATGATTGCATATGAAAATTGTTCTCAAGACTCACATTCCACCTTTATGAATTTAAAGTCCATTCCCTGTTGTTTTTGAGTTATACGCCTTTTAAGGCGGACTGTTACGTTACATTTTTTGGAAGTGAGATCGAAAAAATCTTAACATATATAAAATTCAATAATTTTTAAACGGTTGATCTTAGAGTTTTGATTTCTTTTTTATTTAATTGATAATATTTTACAAATAACAGAAAATATAACTTTTATAGTTTTAACCACTATTTATGAACTCGTGGACCTTTTTTGGTAAGCCTTCCATTAGAGATTTGGTAGTTGTTTCAGACACCGTTATGGAACAGTTTGCCCACCTCTTTTTAAAATCTTCGATATTTTGGGACACCTTTTTGTACTCTTTAAGTTTCGTTTCACAAGAGCGCAATATCTCTCCACTGGTCTTAGCTCCGGACAATTTGGAAGATTGGCCTCTCTTGGTACAAAAACTATGTTATTACTTTGGTACCACTCCATAGCTATCTTGCCGTAGTGACATGATGCCAAATCGGGCCAAAAATATGTGGGTACATTGTGCTCTCTTATGAAAGGAAGAAGTCTTTTTTTCAAACATTCTTTGATGTATATTTCGGTATTTATAGAGCCCACTGTAATAAATGACTTGCTTCTTTTGCCGCAACTGCATATAGCTTGCCATACCAGGAATTTTTTTAGAAATTTTATCTGCTTTTGGATTCAAAATTGCCCTTTGACATTTCCTCGAGCATCAGCTATATACAAATTTTGACCTGGAAGCTGTGTAAAATCTGCCAGTACATACGTTTCGTCGTCCATTATACAACATGAATATTTTTGTATGAAATTCGATTTTAATTTCCAAAATTTTTTGCAGCATTCCTGTCTGGAACTTTTTGGACTTTGTATACTTTCAAACCTGCATTGGCTTTAACTTTTCGCACCAAATAGTCAGAGAACTGGGTTAACCGGGCAGCTTTTCTGCCAGATGTGTTTGGAGATCTTTTCAATATGCTTTCTATTTTCTTGGCTTTCCCAATATCATGTGGTCCATGTTTTCTTCCCGAACCAGGTTTCCTATCGATGGTCAAATTCTCCTGAAACTGTTTAATAATATTGGAAATTGTTTGACGGCAGACCTTCAATTCTTTGGCCAATTTTTTGTAGGACTAATTTGGATTTTTTTGAAAATTTTTAATAATTTTAAGACACATGTTTGTCATTAAAAATAACAATTGACATATTTTTCAAAGATAACTAGATCAGAGAAATTTTTAAGTTTTACACCCAAAAAAAATTTTTAGGTAAAACGTGTGTTAAGATTTTTTCAATCTCACTCAGTGAATTTAGTGGATCTCTTTTATATCTGAATGCATTGTTTGCAAGCTAAAAGAGCAAAGAAATTCCTGAAGTCATTAATAATGTTTTTGAACTTTTTATTGGAACCAAAACTGAATGTTAATTGATTGGCAGAATTTGACGAAAACTGAAAAAAGTTGACATTTCTGTCGTCCAAGCATTGATAAAGACCAAACGGCCCACTCTCCGAAAAACTGGAGATATTGGTCCGTTGAGTGTACTTTTAATGTCAAATTTATTAAAATATGAATAAATTGAGTAAATTTCAGCAATTTGAAAAAGGGCTATAACTTAAGAGCTACGCCTTATTAACGTTAACATTAGGCGACTTTATAAAATCAAAGTCTCATCCAAAATTTTCGCATATTTTTAAAATAAATTTCTCAACAGAACAGGGTGGCTAATTATTTGTTCTATAATATTCTGGATAAGGGACCATTCACATATTACGAAACGCGTTTTTTGACCAATTTTTACCCTTCCCTCCCAGGTCGTAACGCAAAGCAACAAAAAGTACCCGCGAGACTATCGAAGTCGTCAAGGATCTACATAAGTTAAACGTCTACATAACTTTTACCTTTTCTTTCAGAATCCTTTGTAGTTTTTATCTGTGCAAATTAGTGTGTAACACAACAAAAATTAATCAGGAACAACAACAAAGTTTCATTTGTAGGAGTATATTAAGTGGGCGTAATTATCAACCCATTGAAAGGAAAAACGGACAAAAAACTGCGCCTTTTCTCTGCTCATCGATCTCTATTTTTTTCTGAGGTGATTTTTGCTCGCCCACTTACTTATCATACAACAATAATGTTCATAGTCGCTAAATAAATAAATCACCATAGAATTGAAAATTATCTGGATTCTGTTGACTTGTATATCGTGATCTCAAACTTCTTCCAAAAGAAGCTTATTAGATGCGCAGCGAAGTTGAAGCGCAATAAATTTTGGCGTTGGGTATATGGTATGTTGTATACAGAGTTGCCACGGCCTAAAAAAAATTTGAAAAAGTCAACAATTTGAAAAAAAGTAAACAAATATATTTTTTCGAGACATAGGGTATCCCCTAGAAAGATAGTGTATTTGAAAAGGTGGCGCCCTTTAGAATCAATTGTAAAAGCAAACAATGCCATATTTGGATTCCTCGACCCGAAAACCATTATATTGATTTCAATGCCATAAAGATAGCGGAAAAAGCCATTTCAAAACTTTAATGTAAAAATCGGAGGACTCATTTTCGATAAACGTAATCGTACGCAGAGATGATAATTTTGACACTACTTACATTTTTCATTCGATAACAAAAGATAAAGCTAGATACTTGTAGGGTGACACCAAGTATGCATGAACATAATTAGTGTTACTCATTCTTATCGAATGAAAAAAACGAAATAAAGGAAGTAAGAAAAAAAATATGCCAATATGTCAAACTTCTCTTGCTCTTCTCTTGAACTTAGTTCAATATTTAAAAAAATAAACAAAATGCGAAAAAAGTACATGTGTGCACAACTGTAAAAAAAGTAAGCAAATTTGCTTAGAAATACGCAAAACGGCAACCCTGCTTGTATATCCTTTTTCACGCATATATACACACACATGCACATAAACACATACAATCTCGTATAACTAAAAATAGCTGACAAACAAACAAACATATGAGAACTCACCAACAACAATACAACTAGTTACTAGAACTGTTTTAAATACGCGAAAATTGTTGTATGTATGTAAGTATGTAGTTGTTTTTGCTCTGCTGTTGTCACTGGTATTATTATTTTAGCTGCTGCTGTTTTCGTAGCTGTTGTTGTTGTCGGTGTATTGTAGTTTTTTTGGTTGTCATTGTTGCTGTTTTGTTTTCAGTTGCTGTTGTCGTTGTTTGTAATGACATGTTAAATTTGATAATTCAATGGCATTTGGAGCAGTTTGAATCTCAGCAAAGAGTAAAACAAAGCCGGAGTGCAAAAAACTAGAATTTAAATTTAAATGGATGGCACGAAGCCACCGCAGTCACTTTTTCCATTAGTAACAAAAACAGAGGCAATAACTATACAACCTGTGTTTGTGAATGTACCTACTCTGCATTTCAGTTGTATTGCGGTATGATAAAAGCTACCGCAAAGAGAGATAGGCAGACCCACCGACTGACGTACATAAATAAATACGAACACAGAGATACCTACCTACATAGATTGTCAGGTTGTTGTCATTAATTAAATGGTGCCTTATCGGAGCTTATATCCATAGTAAATTTGAAGCGAATAGGACTGCAGGGGGAATGTTCGTTATTAATGAATCCTGCACACACTGCAAAAAGTTTACTGCATTAAATATTTAATACATATGCATATGGATAAGAAAAGAATCTAAAGAAACGTAGCGAAACCAGTCGATAATTCATTCATACTTTAATTATACCCTACACAATCTGTGTACAGGGCATATTTGTTTGATCAGCCAAAAGTTGTCTTTTATGACACAACAGCACATGGAGGATCTAGACCAAGCTTTTAACATTCAGGATTCCATTCGAATGCCTGTTTTGCAAGTTTGTAGTTCGGTTTGGTCAGACCCACCATTGGTAGGTTAATTGGATTAATATCTCCTATTGATTCTTGCCTCAGAAAAATATATTTATGTGCACATATACTGCTAACTTCATGATATAGGACAACGATTTTAAGACTTTCCCTATTGTGTAACCACGTAGTAGTAAATTTTATGATTATAACGACTGTTTTGACGTCAACCGTGACGTCATAATAAATGAATCGATGCCAAATTCAAATCTTAAAAGCGTCTTCTTCGATTGGATACATGCGAAACATGGAAAGCCACCAACATTAGCATCAGAATGCAACTGACTGAGTAGACAATGACCAACAATTAGATCGAAATATGCATCTTGGTACACCAGACTCAGTCACCATCATCACTACCTGGAATGAAGACTGTATTCAGCACAATTACAAAATTCGCTATTTTCACCAACAGAGGCTAAGGCCCATGGCAGAAGAATTAAGAAGGTAGATGCATTTTGACAAGTAAGAGGAACTTTGACAATTGGGAAAACATTTGTTTTGATACTATTCTTCTTTTTGCAACAGAGTTGTATTTTCAGAGTTAAATTTTAGGTGAGAATTTATAAGAAAATAATTTGCATAGTATTGCATGAACATAGGGAGAATTAGTTGTCGCTTTTTATATTATTTTTTAACTCTTAACATGTTCAAGGTATTTCCTAATAAACACAACTAATTTTAATAACATTATTTGTACGTTTTTTATTATAAATAAAATTTATAATTTAGTACTAAGTAATAAAAGTAGTATTAATAATCTTCTATTAACTCACTCTTTTCTACCCATTTAAAAAAATGCACGTCTAAAATGTTCCTCTTACTTGTCAAAAATTCAAAATGGCTACTTTTTGAAAAAATGCATCTACCTCTAAATACTTCTACCATGCTAAGGCCCTTATTATGAGCTGCTTTCGACGTTCGATCTTCGCTGGTTATCGAAGATCGAATGTAAAATTCTTATTATGAGCACTGCAACCCTGCCGAAATTTTCGTTACGCATCGAATTTTCTGTCGAACATAATTTTGTTTTGGATACGCTGCATGCTGAGTAATAATTGTTAAAAATTTAAGTATTTTGCCATTTTTTTTGTTTTTGAGGACTAAAAACTAAATTTAAACCGTTTTTGAGAATTTGATGCAGGCCTAAAGTGATGAGTAACAAATTGCAGTTAGAGAAACTTGTGTCATTGATGGAAGTAAATCCTCTGATTGTAAAGGGTATTTCCTCAAAGGTTCTGGTGACAAAGAAATGGGAAGAGTTCTCGTTGAAACTAAATTGTTTAAAGCCTCCAGTTAGGACAACAGCAACGTGGATTAAGCTTAGCTAAATTCGGTAGTGGTCATCAAGTCCACAAACGCCTCCTTGGACAGTCGGAACTTATGCAGAAATCTGTACACAAATTTTATAGATGCCAAAGCTTCTTCGAAAGACTGCACTTAAGTTTTAGAATTAATTTCCAAAGGATTGGAAGCGTCCCTTAATCCTTTTCTACTTCAGGCCAGTTCCATCAAGCTGCCATCCTCTTCCATAATTCCGTTGTAGTCATAACTATTTTGCTCTTATTTGTTCCACTTAATTTTAAAACAAATTTTATTTATTTTACAAAATGACTATCAGCTGATAGAAATATACTGTTGTTAACAAGCCAAAATTAGCGAAAATCACAATAGCGCTATTCTCTGTCGAAAGCACGTCATAATACCAAATACAAATTCGTTCGATTAGGTCATTCGACTACAGTCGAAGATCGAACGCAGTTCATAATAAGGGCCTTAGTCATAACGTAAATGAAGAAGTTTCGCGACTTTCCTACACGGTTATTGCAAACATAAAAGAAATAAGCTTGCTATCTCGCTGGCAATAAACTAGAGGGCAAGTCCTTTAAATAAAAAAACACAAATATTGTGAAGCATCCTTGTGCAAATTAATGTGGACAAGACAAAATTTCTTTGCAAATGGTTTTAATTCATCCGAAAATAAATACCAGTAACAAATCGGAAAAATTAATATTTAGTGTGTCCACCCTTGGCTTCTAGCGAAATTTTCTGGCAAATATTTTTGTGAAATATTTTAATCCTTAAATGTCTCTTTGAAAGGAAAAACGAGGTAAAGTTGTCCCATAAAAAGAGAAACTAGAGGGTTAAAATGTTTTACAAAAATGATCCTCGTAAAATTATACTATAAAACTTCCCTAATAAGATTTTTCCAGACATCAATTTATAAGACTTTTTGCACATAGTATTCAGCTCCTTTCGATAAAAAATGGAAATTTTGACCCACCGTAAAAAAAAACTGAGACTTGCTGGACTATTTGTTTGTTTAGATATAGTAGAACACAATAACGATACATTCTTTCAATCACTACATGTACATATTTTAAACATTATAAGATAAGACATTTTCCGTTGAATGATTTATAAAAATTCTTTTATATTTGATTTGCTGTTGTTTTTCAGTGTATTCTTGAAAATAGTTCTGTTGTTGCTTTAATTTTTGGGTTAATGCAAATAAAACTAATCTTCTATTTTCCCGATTTAATTTTCTTTTAAATAATATTTACATTTGCAACTTTTCTCATAGTTTGCGGCATTAAAAGGACCTCTGGGATAGCTAGGATAATTACCACTAATCGTTGTTGGTTCAAAGAATATTCTGATTTATTTGGCAAACCAATTCGAAGCGAAGAGAATCAGAAGAAAAAACAACAATATTCTGTTCAAGCTGACGGTCACATGCCACTTCGCCACAAATACAAATTTCAACACCTCCTTTCTTCTGCTCCACCTCCCCTACCATATTCATTTTCCTTCCACATATTGCGACTCCTATCAATAGAAATTTCTTCTGCTCTGCCCATTACCCCGCGCTTTAGGAGTGTATGTATGTGTATGTATTGCTCGTTCACTATTGTGAATTTTCAGGTCAAGTGTCTAGTTGTTATTTTTGCTGCTTTTGCCTCGGAATCTGATGTTGACGTTATTGTTGTTCTTATTTTCCTGCTGTTGTTGTTGTTATTATTATTATTTCTGTTTGTATGGCAGCAGCGTATATTTAAATAAATTGCTATTTTGTATATTTACAAATCATATTTTCCGCCTTTGATTCTGGTTGGGGTGTAATGTCGAATGGTTTTTATGTTAATAGGCATTGCATTGTTGTTGTTCATTTCAAAATATCGATTTTGTTTAAACGACAAAAGAAAAAAAATAGAGAAAATAGAATAAAAAATGTGGGATTGAAGTAAAATATTGCAGTACATGGAAATCGAATAGAATTTCATTTTTTGTTTGTTGCCTAACCATTACGCATTGAAATGTGTTTGTTCAGATGTGAAATTTCGATTTCATGAAAGATTAGAGGATATTGAACTGTTGCCTGCCAAGGCGAAGGAAACGTTAAATAATCTCACTTCCAAAATATACAACTAAGAAGAGAATGATGAAAGAAATTAAAATGCAAATTGTGGAATTGTGGTTAATAATATCAAAATTCACTCAAAAAGTTCCATTTTTAGGCATGCATGTATGTATGCACTTAAATTATATAATTGATCAGGATAAAAAAAAAATTGGGCCAATGAAAATATTTTTTTAGGTACCTATATTAACCCTTAAACGCCCAATACGTCCTATTTCAATTCAAAACATACCCAGAGGTAGTATTTGTGATTCCAAACAACGTTTAAGGTGCAGTTATTTTAATTTACATGGTTGACCTCTGTAGTAACCTTTGGCGATTATCTGGAGAATAAATTAAAATACATTCGCAATAATTTTTAAAAACAGTTATTTGGTGTTATCCCATACCGCCTGACACAAATTTGTCCACACTGCAATATATTTATTATTCAAAATTCGAAAATAAAAACACCTTTTTTCAGTTAGTTGTTTAAAATTTTTGCAAAACATGCTTTCCGAGCTAAAAATAACTGTAACTGTACGACAGTTGTCATTTTTCCATTCTTATTTATACGTATCGATAAAGAAAACTTTAGACAGTAAGATCAGATGTTTATTTTTAATGGCGAACGTAAAATGGCGGCACAGGCAGCCGCGGAAGTGGTTGGTCACTGCAGTGACCAGTGGGTTAAATTTTCTTTTATAAAATGAAATAAAATATTATTTAAAATTTTATTATTTTGTTGTACATATAAAACAATACCATTCGTTTATTTAACCCAATTCATCCCACATTACTTTATAACGTAAAGTCCCACGTAGTGAATTAGAATCGCTATATAGAATTACCTCAGCTAATCTCATTTCATTCAACTTTTTTCTGAAATTTTTGAAAATGTCATGTGAAAATGTGACAAGAATAATACTTAATTTGGAAAAATATATAATCTGTATTTATTTTGAACGCAAGTAATGGAGCAAAAACTTTTTGAGAATGCTTGTTTTTAATTTTTAATGCAGATGCTATACCATGTTTTAACTCTTAGCGCTCCCTTCCTTCCTTAGATGCATAAAGTATCCCATATAAAGAGTAGCTGTTTCCACTATTAGATTAGGTTAGGTTGGAATGGCTGTCGAGAGACACACGTAGCCCTGAACGGCCCATTGTGGTATAGTCAAACCTGCTAATTGGGACACTCCTCGGGACCAAGCAAAAACGGTCCGATTACGAGGTGGTCCGATTTTAAAGGTTTTATTTTTTAGTGAAAAAATGGAAGACGAAATATGTATGTAAGTACATGAATCATTTCTTATTATGTAATCACTTATACATGTGACTCGAATAAAGGAACATATTTTTGTGATACGTTAAATAGCCCTAAATGGCATCAAATCGAAAAGTGACGGCACAGAAAAGTTTTTACTCATCTGAACTAATACAAGGGGAAAACAAGTTTTAAAATCCGAAATTTTTAAATTCTCCTGTTAAAAAATTTGAAGACGATGTTGTGCCTGGTCTTAAATGTTTCTAGCCATTTGATGCCATAAAATTGGGAATATTTAATAGTTGAGCAATAACACTGTACAACTAAAAAATAGTATCCGCTGATCACGAATCTATAAAAAAAAAAAGTTCGGGTGAGGTCAGGTTTGGTGAATATTCGTAAATCTTCGTTTTTTGAAAATTTGATAAGGTAAAGGGTTCCGGGATGAAAATTTTTTTCCTGTTTCTGTTTTGGTTTTCTATGTCATTTATACAATTTTAAGAGTTTTCGATAATTTTTACAGATTCGTGATCAGCAGCCAAAAACACTGCAGAAAAATTAGGGCACAAATTTCCATTTTGTCGCGCAGTGCAATTTTTACTTTGTGTTGTAATATCGTTCCCGATATTGGAAAATATTTTTGAGTGCAAGGGAAAACAACTTAAATAGCAAGGGAATTTCATCTGAATCCAAAAAAAATTAATAGTGCTGTTCGATTAGGAGGTGTCCCAATTACAAAGAGTTTCAATATGCAGATTTGACTGTACCACATAGTTGTACCCACAGTCGCTGATTCCGAACGGCGGTGCGGCTTGGCGGTTTTGCCATTACCAACCAAGGTGTGTACTTGTACACTTTCTAATAATTCTCATACACTACATATTGATACTGAATATAAGAAGTTTATGAAAATTAACCATCAGACGAAGACGGGAATCGAGCCCGAACTTCCCGGAGGAAAGTCTAGTGCACTACCCACTTCATTATTGAGGTCGTCTGTTCCCATTATTGCAAGCCAACAAAATGTTCATACCATATTTGTGTAGCCGTCTTAATAATGTGATAAATTTGTAAATCTGTATTTTGACATACAAGCATGGAACGGCAAATTGTCGCATAAAAGATCCTAGAACTCTCTACATTCGACAATGCTATGCCAACTTCTGCGTCTATCAATAAATTCAAACAAATCGTACCCTACTACTGTTTCGGCTCTGTTTTGTGGTACACATATATGTGTATGAAATCAAAAAAGACATTTTTGTGAAGATAACCGGTAATTGAACGAATACTTGAAATAATAGGAAATTTGAAAAATATAGCGATTTTATTTTCAATAGTGACTCAAAATCACTGAGTAGGATGAATAAGGTTAATAAATTTTTCGTTCTTTTTTGGTGTTTGTGGTTTCTTTTTATTATGTTTGGATCAATTTTTATTGTTCTGAATAATCATCAGAAAAATTATTAAAATTCAGTTACGTATTTTCAGTGCGGTTACTTTGCATCTCAGTTATTTTGTTATTAGTTCTGATTTATTATTGATGTTCGGGCAATATTGGATTTATTATTAAGTAAAGCGTGAAATTACTTGTTTTCGAAAAAAATTTAAATTCATTAACCATGTACATACCTATATAAAGATGGTATAATATTATTATTCATGAAATTAAATGATATACATATAGGCAACGTCCCACGGGGACTGGGAATCTCAACGGAAATTTTTTTCCAAATGAGAGTGTTGTATCATTCTGAAATGCGTAGGTATTGAGGTATTAGGTCTCATTTGAAAGGGCATGTTTCAGCCTTTAATTTTTGACAATTAGCTCTTCGATTTTTTAAATTCGTCAAAAGCGCTATTTTTAGAGTTTTCAACCCCTTTTTTCAAAAACGTGACATGATGGGAAGTTTTTGATTCTTTGATTTGTGTTCAGCATTAAAAATTAATTCGGAATCACTAGATGTCATCTTATTCGCACAAGAAAAGTTGAAATTTGCAGGGCAGAATAATTATAATTAATCTTTAAATTTTTGTGTATTTAATATTTTTATGATGCAATAAAACGAAAATCTTGAAATCATTTAAATGTTAAAGTGAGTGATTAAACAAAGTGATTAAACATACTATTGATGACTTAACAACACTTATGAAAAATATTAAGTGTTGAATTTATTACAAACAAATTACAAATTAAAAATATATTGTAACACCCAACTCTATTAACCCCTCAAGTACACGTGGTCAAATTTTAAACGTTTTCAAATCACAGTTTATTTGTGTGATTAAAACAAATTATAAAAAAATGTTTGTGTACTTTAGAAGGTATAGTAGTAACAGGCTTATCCCAATGAAACGAGGTGACCAACTGTACGAAAAGGCATAACTGCTCATATACAACATCATAATTTAATTCCATAAGTTAATTCCATAACTCCTTTGGTCTTCAAACTGTGCTCCATGGATCCCTGGGGCTCCACGAAGTTTCAATGCTTTTATTAAAGCTAAATTTTCAGGATTCAAATCACCCTTCAAAGATTTTTAGCTTAGCATCATTTCCAGTCTATGCCAACAACGGCACTTCTACATAAAAAAACCAAGAAAGTTCATGTAAAAAAAAAACACATGATTCAACTTCTCACTAACCGATAAGGTCATCATTACGTATTTACTTCAATAAAAAACTTAAAAAAATTCATTGTTTTCATCACTATAACTTTAATACATTGTTTTTTATATTAAATGAGTTGATGCGAATTTCTTTGCAAAGCTTTTGTCAAGTTGCGGAGTGATTGGTCATCCCTGTCGCCTTCCTAAGGTTAAGGGCTCCGCGAAATCAAATGCCAGCCAAAAGGGCCATACGGCCGAAAAAGATTGAAGACCACTGCTATAGACAAATAAACAAAAACCAATAAATAAAAATTACTGTATTGATGTGCTCAAAAATACTGAGCATTCACGGGGGCCAAAAATTGATCCATTATGATGTCCCTATGCATTTGGAATCCTCCACCTACGAACCCGATCTCAAAAGACTTTACCCATCCTGAAACCACTTAGTACTATTAATGAACCTTACGAGGTCAGTTAGCGGAATCTCCGCCATGTCTAGTTCTTCAAATAGTTTGTCTCCTAGAAAACGGAGTCGACAGATTTGGAGATTTGGGCATTTACAGAGAAAGTGGTGAATGGTCTCATGTTCTTCTTCATCTTTACAGCTTCTGCAGTAGTTTGGAGCTGCGACTCCAATTCTCAAGGCCATTGCGCCAATAACACAAAAGCCTGTGAGTATTCCAGCTAGAACTCGAGTTTGTTTATTTTTTAAAGAGAAAATTCAAGAGAACGCCATAAGCTTCGGACTATCTTACAGTCGCTTCGGGCTTGCCAGGATTTGTTGATTGTTTCCCCGCTTTTTGGTCTAGGCTTGATTTCACGGTTCTAATTGGTATATTTAATGACACCAGTTCATTTTCAGGATCTAAGGCTGCTCCCATTCTCGGTAGTTCATCAGCCTTTTCGTTTTCTTCGATATTGCTATGTCCGGGAACCCAGCTGAGTTTGACTTGATGGGTGTTGCTTATTTCCTTAAGTGCGTTAAATCAGCTTAATACTGCTTTAGATCTTATAGTCGTATTATCCAGTGCTTTGATTGATACTTGGCTGTCCACAAAGATAGTGATCCACGAGGAATCAAGGTTCCTTGTGATGAAGCCTTGCGCAGTTTTGTCGATAGCGAGGATCTCTGCTTGAAAGACACTACAGTAATCAGGGAGTTTATAAGATTCCATGATTTTTAGTGAATCGCAAAAAACTCCAGATCTAATACCTTCTTCCATTTTAGACCCGTCAGAGTAGAAATGAAGATCGTTGCTGGTAATGACCGCATTATCCATTCCTGTCTGCTGGGTATAATGGTCAAGAAGAGTTTCTACTACCACTTGTGGTGTGATATAGTCCGTAGTTCTTTTGGTTTCTGCTGTGCTATAGTCGTTTAGGATGGACGCGCGTCCAAAAGCGTTTTGCTTCCAAAACTGCTATTCCTTTAATCGGATGGCTGTTTTGGTTGCTGTACACTTGAGATATTCGTCCAGGGGTGGAAAGTGAATAATCATTTCCAACCCTGCTTGAGGCGTTTTGCTCAAGCTCCTGTAACTCCAAAGCATGCTAATCTCTGAACTTTTACAAGCTGGTTGAGATAGCTAATCTTGTTTGCTGCATTCCACCATACCAACGATCCATAGGTACGTGCAGGAGGGCTGTGTACATCCAATCATTATCTCGGTAATAACGTTAAAAAACGTCATTGCTGTTCCCGTGCATCAGGGTTCCAAATTATTGAATCACGTCACAAAACTTCCGCAGGCTATGGAGGTTGAGAGACCACACTTAAATCCTAGGAAGGGTTTACCAAAGGGTTTGAGTCTACGTATATCTTGCTAGAACCGGGCACTCATTATGCGGGATATGCAGTCGGCTATAAAAAAAAACTCGAAAAATACCATCTTTATAGTTACCCTAAAATGTTAAACTTTACCGGGTCAATAATTTTGGTAAACAACATGGTTGCATAGGACAGTAGTATTTATTTTAGGTACAACTTTTTACCGCAAAACGTGTAGTTTTTAAATAGAAACGTTGCTAACTACCTAACAAAAATTCTTAAGATATTAATTTAAAAAAATCAGTAGCTATAAAATGTAAAAATCAGTACATTTTCGTACTGATTTCGAAATTTAAAAAAATCAGTGTTTAAAAAAAAAATACTGATCAAATCAGTATGTTTGGAGTACACACACAAGTTTGGCATTTTCTGAAAGCCTAAGGTTTCACGAATCTAGCACAGAAACACATGATGAATACCGTTACTTTGAAAGTACGTTGGTAAATAGTAAAAAATTTAACTAAAAAGTTTGGTAGAGTAAAACAAAAACTCCAAAAAGCTTTGCAACAACATAAATTCTAAACCATTTAAAATATTTAAGTACAATAAAATCATATACAATCCTAAACTTAATCTTAATTGATTAACTAAAAAAAATGTAAAACTTATTGCCTATTTTGTTATGTTTTTGGTGTTTTTCTTGAAATAGTGGTGTTTTTCTAGATATCGGCCACTTTTTTTTAGTGATCGGCCACAAAATCTCTAGTTACCGGCCATTATCAAAATAAATAATAAATGCAATATATATATTTTTTTATTGCTTATTTTGAGTTTAATTAATATGTAGAAAAAAATAAAAAAATTTATTTTTATAATAGAAACGAGGAAAAACAAATTTCAAACAATTCATTTGATATAAAAAGAAAACAAAATACCAGCATAACATAACATAAAAAACATAAAAATTACTTACTTCAAAACAATTAAAATATTTTCATTAAAATATTTCGTTTTAGGTACATATACATATGTAGTCAATAGGGAATCAATATTCAATCAAATCAAATTTTTGGCATATTTTGATTAGTGTTCCTTCACTTTAAAACTTAATTTCGTAACACTTCTGACCATTGCTTTGGCTGCCATATACTTATGAAAATTAGTTTTCCATCCATAATTTTTTGTAAGCAAACACCTATTTGTTTTTGTTATATTGACTGATCTTGAATTGTTGATCTTGGAATTTCGTATGTTGTCGCAGTTTTCTTAATACCTAATGTATTATTTTAAATATCATGAAGAGAGAGAGAGACATTTTTTCCTTGTCCTTCATATGTGCACAGTGTGGGACAAAACTAAAGCACGGATTCATCCTTGCTAGCATTTTGTTCAGTAATATTGTAAAACATGCTTGGACTGAAATTCTTTTTATGAATGTAGTAAGAATATACATTCGTTGTAATAAAATATAAGAAATATAATATTATTTTTCACATAAAATAAAAATGTTAACTCAAAAGTAACAAAATGCCGACAAAACTAAAGCACATATGGAATATATTAACGGAAAAGTTCGATTTGTCCACTATTTTGTAGCGTATCCAATATTTTTTAGAGCTGTTGCATATTTTCGTAGCATTGACTCAATAAAATTGCTGAAAACATCTGCAGAAATGTTCTTCCACGCAATCTTCGGTTGGTAGAAAATGGAATCCTTGTTTTTATCCTTTATGCGCTGAATTTTCCGATCTACAATTTCCTATATATTTTTTGGCGATTGAGATTGGGTGAATAGGTGGTTCTCTATCAAATCCCGATCTTATTTGCAACAAACCATTCTTTTACACACCGTGCTGGGATCATCATCGTATAAGGTAACATAACATTCTGGCGAATATATTTGCACAACAGATGGTCCATTATACCTCTTATTTTATGAATTGGACTGATTCCATGGCTGGAAAAAAATCACCAGACCATTACGTTGCCTCGTTCGTATCATACGGTGCTTTTAAAATAACACGGATTTCATCGTTGACCTCTTGGTCCACACACTAACCTCAATCCGTCGCAACCTTTCATGTTAAAAAACGATTCATCAGTAAGAAGCACGGTCTTTCATTTGGCAGTAGCTCAGCTAAAGTACGCTGATACAAATTCGGGCTTTTTCACGGTCTGGTATGTTGCTAAACCACCCTCCACAGCTCATCGTTGGATGCAATGTTTAAAAGCAATTTATTTCCAAGATATAAAATAATCTTTTTTTATAAACCGAATGATGCCCTGATCCTCACGTTTGGTTGTGCCCCGCGGTCTGCCACCTCCATATTTAGTATTTAAAAAATGGGAAGCGCGAAAATGGCTTATAGCTCGGGAATTAACATAATGGCGAATACAAAATGCATGTCACTGAATCAGGTATATTAAATCCACTTAGAATATTTTCTCTAAATTGTGTAGAATCCTTATTTCGAGCAATTTTGGGATGCGAAATTTTGAAATGCGAACGGTGACGGTGAATGATAAAAATAAAACCTGTAACCTGATGTTACATTGTTTGTCGCCGACAGATAGGTCAGCAACAGAAGCAGCAATCGAAACCCGTTATTAACAACATCTATCTTCTCTTATTAACTTCCACTCTTAGGAGTTTCAATGCTAAGTACGGTGCTCTCTGTCAATACAGAATTGCCTTAAAAAATTACAATTAGTTACTCAAAACTTTAATTTCTCAAAAAACTAGATACTTTGTTTTGTTATATCATAGGAGAGATGGTCCCAATTTAGTAATATATCTCAATAGACCACATTAAGAATAAAGGAATTTTATGCATTATGCAAATCGAATGCTATTCCTATCCAACTATTCCATCATATAAGGATTCTGCCATAACCTCAAAAATCCCATAATAAACTATTAAACTAAATTGTAAAACTAAAATTGTAAACTGAAAACCCAATCTCTAACCGCCATAATCCTATAACTTACTTAACCGCATCATCAACTAAACCCCATAACCAACTTAGCCCCATGGCCGTATAACCCATTTAACCCCATAACTCAATGTACATCAACTTCAATAACCACCTATTCAGCTTAATCTCTACGCTTATCCGTCAGGTCTCTAAAAATAAACCTATAAACAATAACCCCATAACCTCATTACCCACTTAACCAAAAATTTATCAACTCCAATAACTACGTATGTCGGGCATTTAACTTGATATGTAGGTGTGTCTACCAGGTTTCCAAAAATGCTCTAATTGCACATTCATTCATGCTGGGTTTGAATAGAATTCGAATTCCGCGACCTCAAAAACATAGAGTAAGCACATGGTCAGACCACCAGATCAAAAATTTTTTTTTTGTGTGCAATAATTGAAAGAAATATGTTATATGAGTAATAATTCCATTAATCGATTATATGAATTATTTGATTAATCGTTGCTATCTCTAAGTGTAAGACTCAACATATTTACATACGTCCTTAGTATTTGCGAATTTGTAAGTAAAAATTTGCAATATTCGCTTGGAGAACATAAAGCGAAGTTTTTGCGACACAAAAAACTAAAGTTCCATGAAAAAAACTGCACAACTTGTACCCGGCTTTACATCGCTATCTCACAGTCCATTCGTAAGTGTCAAAGTCATAGGGTTTTTTCATACACAGCCAGAACGAGGAAACTAGAGTTGTGTGTGAGTTGCAAATTGTTGTAATATTTACATAGTTTGCATACAGATGTAGATTTTGACAACCTGCATGGTTTCCTGAAATAAAACTAACAATATTAGAATGAGAAAAATATCATTGCAAGTGTAGGCAATATTGTAATTTATACGGATATGCTGTATGACAGTATATAGGAACTGAGATTCTCTTTTCTAGTGCAAAATAAGGTATGTACAGTATGTGGGGAAAATATGTTGTCAAAATGAGAACAAAACTTTCATCATTAAATACCTTCTTAAGGGGTTATATACACTTGTGCTGGGCGAATTTGATTGAGATCGGAGCACTAAAACCAAACTTACAGCTATCAAAAGCGCGCTACCTCTGACTATCTGAACATGGTGCTGAAAGTTAAAACGAGATTATCTCGAAATGTTGTTATTCAAAGAGATCCCTTGCGGTGAGAAAGGTTTCTCAAAAACCATTTCACCAATCGATCTGAATTTTATCTGTCTAATTTATAGCTGTAATAGCCTTTTAGTGAAAGAAGGAATTTTTATTTGGAACAAAACTTTTTTTTTTGGCCACCAAAACCAAATTTTCAGATCCTTAAAAACCAAGAATTTTAAAAAAATCATCATAAAAATGTAAATTAGTTGTCAAAAGCTTCAGTATCCAAAATGGTAACCTCTTTCGCTAACAATTTTAGTGAATGGGGTTCTATCTAGCATTTTGCCCCAAATTATTATTCACTGATTTCTTTTATTCTTCATTAGTATGAGAAGCGTGTTATTCTTGCATTACCATTTCATGTCGATTATTAGAAAATATTTCTTTCATCAATGTGAATAAATTCAAGTAGTTACTTTTTTAAGAATTTCGATTTGAGTTTTGTGATCTGGAATTATGAAAACATTAACTACTAATATTTTCTCCTCAACTGGCAATTTTTTCTAAGTTATATAGTATAAACACAACCAAAGCAGCCGGCTTCAACTTCAACAACAAACACATGAAATTTTATGAACTTGTATGGGAAAAAATTTCTGAGGCTTGCTGCCGCCTCAACGACGTAACACTAGATTCTATTCAACTTTATAATTTTTGCTCTCTTGTGAGAGTGGGAACATTGCCGTATTTTTCTAAAAAAGCTAAGTGCTGCCAATTTTTAGTACGAAAACATATCGCTACCTTAATTTCTAAGGCCCTAACATCAAAATTTTTCAAAATCGAATATTTGATAGATTATGATAAAGCGTGTCCATTTTCTTCTGTACCAAACATTTTAGAGATCTACACCAAAAACTTACGCTATTTTCTTTTAGTTTAAATTACAAATTTTCGAAGCAGTATTCCAAATACTAAAATGTTTTTTGCTTTTCCTGTAAAATTTGAAAAATGCGTGTTAGGGCCTTAGCAAATTAAGGCTGCTATATATATTTTTTTTTTAGTTTTGCTTTGTTTTTTTATTCTATTGATGATTTTGCACAAGTAAACTAAGTAAATAATTGTAGTTTATGCAACAATTGTTTAAAATTCCAGAATTTTGAATTTTTCCCTTTATTTGTTGACAATTGACAACAATAAAATGAGCCCATAACCGAACTCTAAGGCATCACCAAGAGGAAAATGTTTCAGACTGTTAGCACATGGGTAGTATCTATATATTTACATCCTTATTCCAGAAGATCCAGAAGTGCTACACTATAATATTATATACGAGAAGGTTAGTCAAAAATCAACAAAAATCATGGAACAAAGCATTGCATACATCGTTGTAAAAAACATTGCTTAAGCGGGAGATAATAATAAATGAGAGAGATAAGACATGAGTAATGGCATTTCTCAGCATTATCTAATAAATTATCTGCATACACAAATAACAAAACAAACACTAACGAGTAGTTTGGTTCTCTTTTGATATTTGTTTTTTTTTCATAAAGAGATTTCTCCCACAAAAAAATAGCCCCAGTTACCGGGGCCTTACCGACTAGTAATCAAATCAGACGTACTGATTTGATCAGTACATGTCCTGATTATTTTTCCAAATACTGATTTTTTAGGTCTTAAAATCAGTACGAAAATATACTGATTTTGTACTGATTTTTTCAAATTAATATCTTAAGAATTTTTGTGGTTAACCTTAATGGTCTTAAAATCATTTTTGCAGACAGTCTTACCCTGTTTGTTTCTTTTCCTGATTGTTCATGAAATGAAATTCATACGCATTGCTGCTATCGACAGGAGAAAAGATATTTGCTTGAAAAAAAGTCGGTTAACGTAAGTTTTTAAATGAGTGAAAGAATTTGTTATTAATTGAAGTTGATTGTTGCCCTCAACTCTCACAATTCCCTTAATATGTAAACTGATACGTAATCAACATTGTCTACTAACGCAGAAAAAAAATTTAAAAGGAACACACAAAATCGAAGTAAAAGCATTAAAAACTGTACTGATTTGTACTGATTTCCAACGCCTAATGTACTGGCTTCGTGGCTACGCTAGAGTATTATGGAGCTACCCACAGTATTATGGAATAAAGGGAAATGGTAAATAACATTTTGGGGTAAAATTATCCAGAACGTTGTAAAAAATTTTGTTTTCAATATAGAAGACGAATTCACTAAAATTGCTAGCGAAAGATTATGCCATTTTGGGTGTTGAAGCTTTAAACAAGTTATTTATGTATATACCATCGTACTTTCATTTAAAACCGAAAATCGTTATTTATCAGCTAAGTAGTAGAGACTTGAGAAATTATACCTGTAATAACACATATTGCAATTGGCAACCACGGCACACTTGGAAATATAGCGCACATTTCTCAAAATTTTCATGAACTTTTTGGTATAAAGCCGGCTCTGCTTCAGCTATGGTGGTACTAATGTTGACTTTTAAGTTTCGCATCGTTTGAGGATCGTTGGCATAAACTTTACTTCTATCAAAAGTCCAACGGAGTAAAATCGCATGATCTTCTTGGCCAATTGGTGTTCCTAAAGCACGAAACTATACGGCCTGTTGAAAGTAGATGTCGTGCAAATATAGATTTAGCTTTAGCTGAAATTCGATCTACAGTAGTCGTAGAGTGATGGAATTGCTGTGCACGGTGCCGAATTGATGTTCTTAGGTTCTCCACGACATTGCAGACCGTGCTGGACGCACACGGGTTGATGACTTCACGTCTTGTACTGGCCGTTTGATTTCGAGGAAAATTCGCGCGTATTTAGGTATTGTGGCAAAAATACGTGAATTTGGATTCGTTCTTTCAAAGCAACTGTCAAAGTTACTAATGCCATTTTATTAAACGTTGGAAGAAAATTAGAACTCAATTTTTTCTTATGATATTGTTGCTATTTCAACAACATTTCACGAAGTTTTATCACGATGTAAAAATAAATTTAAAGTCACCTAGTGGTTAGTGTGCTGTACTATTATGGAGAGGTGTCCGGTTTTAAACCTCCTCACGCTCTAAATGTAGAAAATAAAAATTTTTCTACACGGCACCTCCTCTTGGCTGGCAATGGCAAATCTCCAAGATTAAAAATTGCCCATGGAAAGCTTTTTGCTTCCCCGTTCGGATTCGGCATAAAAGCTGTAACTCACAAAAAAAACGAAAAATTCAGTCTAGTCCCTCCATAGTTTGTTGTGCCATAATAATAGTATTTAATAGTATCTATTATTGAGAAGATATTTGGTGCTAAAGTTTTGTTTTCATTTTGACAACTTATTTTCTCCACATACTGTATATGTATGGAAATGTGCTATTTGCGTACTAATCAGGAATAATGATACCACTTGCATAATGACATAACTTCATTTCCCATACAGTTGCTTCGAGTGACACTGAGTTTTATGACTACGTTTTCTTTGAAATATTAGCTACAGAAACGAATTAGATAATTACTAGCTGGCCCGGTAGACGTTGTCATGCTTTGTGCAATGTCAAAATTAGGTATTTTTAATTTATTTTTTCTTTTGGATTGCAAGAAAACTCACATGCATTTTTCATGTTATAATTATTTTCTTTTTATTTCGAATCCTTATAAGTGCTACATTTTAAATCAATAAATGTTGGTTAAATTTATGTCATTTATTTATTATGATTTATCTTAAAGCAATTATATTAAAGCTAAATCATGGACAATATTCTTTGTTAGCCCATTTTGAGCATTTATGTAAAGGTTAGGAGGTTTCCCAACACGGGAACATGCAATATAGTATATAAGTTTGTGCACGATGAAACTAGTGCATATGTTTTTACTCATAGTGTTTTCCTAGCTCAAATTTAAAATTTTTTTCACATCAAAGTAGCTTTGTTAAACACGTTTAAGCTCTTATGTCAAATGGTATTTTGAGATAATTCGTTAGTTTTTGAAATAGAAGTGCATGAAAAAATTATTAGACTGCGCAATGAAAATCCAAATTTGAGCAATTGCTCGAAAAGCACGGTTTTCGCGAAATACCGTTTCGTGTGCTATACAATGAACGCCTGACCATTAATAGAAAGCAAGGAAGTGGCAAAAAGAAGGGCTTTAATAACGCTGCTATGGCTCTGATGCTCGGATGCTCTGAAACTTTTGTTAGAAAAGTTAAGAGGGAGGAAGGGCTGAAGTCGTACAAGGTCCAAAAATTTCCAGACAGAAATTCGAAAAAGAACAGCGTGGCAAAAGATCGAGCCAAAATATCGTATCGTGATTTCATAAGGAATTTTGATTGCTGCATTATGGACGATGAGACCTACATATGTGCTGGGTAACTTTTCACAGCTTCCAGGTGTGGATTTTTATGGTGCAGATCGTAAATTCCCCAAGAAGTTTTTGGTGTGGCAGGCAATCTGTAGCTGTGGTAGACGAAGTAGTTCATTTGTAATAACTGGAACAATCAACACCGATATATATATCGGGGAGTGTCTGCAAAAAAGACTTTTGCCATTCAGAAAGCAGCTCGCAGTTTCTGCTTTCTTTTGGCCTGATTGGCTGCCATTACAGTAAAGCAGCAGTTGAATGGTACGAAAAGAATAATAGGGTATTTCTCCAAGTCTAGTATATGCCCTTGCATGGTGTAAGAATAGGAAACAAAAACAAAATACACGTCAATCCATTTATCAACACTTAAAAGTTTCCTACAACGATACTCATGTATATATTCAATGCAATGAAGTGTAGTAATTGAATGCAACTCTGTTTCTCTCTCATTCTCTGTATTTATAGACATTAATTTTTCATTTCTTATATACTGCAGTTCTACGTTAATGCGCATTCTCTAATTATAGTATAATTTAGTATAATATTTTTGCATTTTGTGCTATGTTGTAATTATACTAGACTTAGAGAATCACCCTAATGTAACACTTGTACCCAGATATGCAAGTCCACCTAACTACCTAGAGCTCAGACCAATAGAAAGATGTTGTGCTCTGGTAAAAAGGACCACGAAGGGCACAAAACAAGTTGCTGAAACCGTTACCAGTTTTTCCAAAAAGTGGCTGTCATCAAGAAAAATATTTCTAAAAACACTATTAAAAGTTTACTGCGAGGCATTTCGAAAAAAATCAAAATTTTTATGAAAAGTCAATAACAAAAAATATTTTGTTGATAAATAAAAACATTGATGAAATATCTTTTTGATATGTTAACTAATTCAGAAATAGTTTGAGTTTATTTGAGCACTAGTTTCATCGTGCGCAAACCTTAGCTGCCTAAGCAGACGTTGTCACGACTTTAGTATTTTAATGTGAAAATTAATTATTTTTTGTAGAAATTAGTAGTAGAAAATAAGAAGAAATAGTAGAACAAAATTTGGAGGAAATAGTATTGGCAATAGTAGTAGAAAATAGAAGTAGAGCATGATGAAACACCCACTAATCCAACAAACTGAAAGAATACGAACATATGTGTATAGGTACAGTATACCGCCAACCCATTAGAAACATCACAAATGTCCTATAAAACTGACAAATCGGGTCCCAAATTGCCATCAGAAAACAGTTCCCGAAAAAAAGTTTGATAACATCTTTTTAAAACTGTTAAAACTCACTGCAGAATTTGAGAAAATTTGTGGTGTTTCTAATGGTTTGGCGGTATACTGTATTATAGAAAGATGAGCGGGGCTGGATTTTGTTGACTTGCATTTTTTTTTTATTTATCGGAAAAAAAACTCTGCGGTGTATATAAACTCCAACCGACCTCAGACTGCCGACTTCTTTTGAGTGAATAAACACAATAAGAACGTCAACTTCTAGCGTCAAAAATATGTAGAGGAAAATAAAACAAAAGCAGTTGAATTTGATTTTGGTTTTTGCAATTTTTTTACATTTTGTTTTTATTGTGTGGCCAATATATAGTCAAAAAATAAAATGAAAATTTCAAGATTCTGAAATTTGAAACAATTGTTGCGTAACAAAACGTTGGCTTTAAAAGTTTTTGCGTGATTGCAAAAGTTCTTCGTGGTGAAAATTTGAATGCGTTAAAATTGGACGTAGAATAAGGCTCCAGTGATATAACTTTATTTAATTTGCCTCCCTTGTCAGTGTCGAGGTGGAGCGAAGTTTCTCGTGTTATAAAAACTCAGGCTGCAAATCAGCGATCATTTACATCTGATAATTTATGAATGCTTAATGGTAATTTATTACACTACAATGGAATAACAATGGTACTTATATGAACATTTTTTAAAGTTTTTATGAATTTTAATATAAGTAATTTTTAATAGTTTTTTTGGGTGTTTAGGTGATTTTTAGGCCAAGAAAATCCGAGTCGTGGTTCTTAATTTTTTGCAATCTTATGCTTTGACAAGTTCAGGAATTAGACCAAATCTTAAATTTGCCGATTAAAAGCAGCTCCTGTCATCACATGTCTTCCGGGAATTTATGTATTTATGTATAAAAAATATATATAGAAATTTTAAACATTTATTCAGCTCACTATATAGTAGAAAATGGGGCTTTAAAACAGTATTTAAGTTGTGGGCCGGGTTTCCTGTAGTATACTGTAAAAAAAAATTGTTCGGTTTCGTGTACATCGTAAATCTTGGTTTTTTTTTTTTAATTTGATAAGGTAGGATGAAAATTTTGTTTTGTTTTTCTGCTTTTCTACACGTATTATGCAACATTAGGAATTTTGAAAAGCAATTATTTTGATCGTTGGGAATTTTTTCGTCGTGAATAGTTTTTTTATTCATGAACCAACCTTATCAGACTTTCAAAAAACGATGACTGACCACTATAAACAAAAAATTAAAATTTTGTGAACTATTTTTTTTTTAATATAGACGAAACCTGACGTGACCCGAAAAAATGTTTACTGATTCGTGATCGGCGGCCAAAAATGCTCCAGAAAAACTGGGCCACGACTCTGATACTATTTTGCTGTTGTACACTGTTATTATTCAAGTAAAAACCATGTGAGCTTCTCCAAACCAAACCCTAATAATATATGTATATTGTGCCACATAAATATAAAAAGTAAACTTTTATTTTACTTAATCTTAAACATCGTCGTTGTCACCCACAATCTTCACTCTCACGATTTTCGCTTACTAAGAAAGAACTCCCATTTAAGACTCACTACATCAATTATGCATGCAATGGAGCGAAAGCCTGCGGGGTTAAGGCGTGGCACAGTGGGACAGAATTCAAAAAACTTGGCCGAAATTCAGCGTTTTTGTAATTCGCCACAAAACTTGTGGTATACATATATGTTTTCGAGATCGCTGATTACGAATCTGTTATCCAATTTTTTCAATACAAAATGGCGGATTCAACATGACCGTCTTTTGTGGTAAAATGATGTTAACAAACGAAATTTGTTATTAATGGGGTTTTCAGAGCGCTGATAACTATTCTCTTGACAGAATTTTTAATTTTTCCAAACAAAATGACGGATCCAAGATGGTGGTGTTTTTTTAATCAATGCGCGTCAGGGAAAATTTGCAGAGTACATTTTTTTTAAATAATAAATAATTCGTAAGGTTTGACTTATCATATTGAATAAATTATTTGACATTTTTTCCATTAGAATGCCGAGAGAGAATTGCGTGGACCTTTTTATATTAAGTACAATGTGTAACAGAAATTTCCAACACCTACCTTCCTACCGCAGATGATCCTGAGTTGATGGGGCTGCCATGTTTTTGACGTTGCTCAGGAAAAGCGTTTTTCACTTTATTGTATCCGGTTTGTGCTGACATTTGAATGGATTTACAGTTGTATAGTGAATGTAGGGATTTGACTCAAGATGACACTTTTTGAGAATGTATTCGCCATAATGGACGTCGCTTTTGCATTTGTGTTCTTTTATACCGTCGACTGGCGATACGCAGACGAAATCGAACCCGGGAGCTCTGAGATGATAGTCTAGCACGCTGCCACTATACTACCGAGACGGCGGAGAAAATTACGAAGAATCCTTTTATTTCCAATTTCAATTCCAAAAGGAAAGTCTCAAATTATAATTTATTGGACTGGATGCACTTGAATTTAAAATTCTAAATGGGAATTTTTCTCATCAAAATGTCGAGGGGACATTATGTAAATCTATTCAATTTTTATTCACAATAGAAATTCCTGGACTTGCTTGTATTTAAAATGCTAATTAGAAATATGTACATTTGATCACTCGTTGAGTTTTCGTAACCGTTTGTCGGTACCTTAATCAAAATTACGTTTGTTGTACCTTGAGGTCATAAAGACCCCAGAGCTTTTTCTATAGAATTTATATATATATGTACAAAGGACAATTAACTCAAAAATTATTGGAAATAGTGATTGCAAACATTTTTGCTTGCAGATCAGTAAGGGTTTGTTGATAATTTCAGTGTCAATAATTAGTGAAATAAGGTCATATTTCAACAGTGCATAATATTGATTTAAAGTAGCCTGAAGTCGCGTATCGCGCCAGCTTTTAGGATGTTCAAGCGCGAGTTATGTATATGCATACATAATATATACTAAATAATATCTTTGAAATTATATCTTAAATACTATGTTATATACTATGTTAAGTAATATGTTAAATAAAATGTTATGTACTATGTTAAATAAAATGTTATGTTAAATATGTAATATCAATTATATGTTTGTACATACATATGTTAACAATATGTAATTATATATAACTAATTTATCTAATAATATAATATATAACTCTTTAATCACCTTATCTATATTAGCCAATCAGATTATATTTAAGATCACATTGAATATTGTGTAGACTTTTGAAAGCTATTGATGAGCCGATTAAACAGTTAATCGATTCTTTAAAGAACGAGGTTTGATGTAGATCAATAAAAAATGATATAGTTAGTCATAATTCAGAAAGCAATAAAATAAAATGTACAATTGCCTATGAAATGATTATTTAACTCACGCTGGATGATGTTGATACAAATTAGAAAGGCAGTTAAAGGCAACTAATTTTTTTTTTTCATTGTTCAGGAACGTTTCTACAATTAATTCAATAGCCCTACTAGGAGGAACATAATGGAACAACTAAGTTTTCCTATATCTGAAAAAATTTTGTTTCCGTCCCACGTCAATATTATATGTGAGAAGACAAATTAGATAAGCTTTCCATAGTCTTAATCGATTTTCGCTTTCAGTTCAGAATGTTTCGCGTAGTTAAAAAATGACTGAATCGATGCAGTGATTTACGCCGCCTCTGCGTTGCCTTCCAAGGTGAATGATCAAAGTTATTTTTTTTTGTTTCAATTATTAAAAATAACTTGTTCCATATTAAAGACACATGATACTAAAAATTACCAAAAAAATTGCATTTTTCGATTTTTGGTCAGGTTTTTTGGATTCTGTCCCACTGTGCGTGGGGGTGTTGAAGCTCATTTGAGTGCGCATTTATATTCAAACGAAAAATTTATTCACGTCTGGTGCAGTCTGGAATCACGAAAACAATCTGAAAACTGAACTGCTCTAAACTTCCGCTGTTGTTAAATTTTATTCCTTTTTCTTTTCTTCTATTTTTTTTTGTCGTTTCTTTTGTGTGCTATTTTTCGATTGTATAAGTGCATCAAATGTGAAATGAAAATATTCCGGAAAATCTACTGAGTTTGCAATTGCTACAAGATTTATGCTCCATGCATGCGAATTTGTTTCATTTTAATGTGGATGATGGCACAGTTTCAAAATTTCGAATGTTGTCGCAATCATGCCAACAAAATATCCTTCTATTTATTTTCTTAAATTTATGTGCATTACAATTCAAATACGGGTGTGGATAAATTTAGATAATCAATATTTATTAAAACTTGTAGCTCTTACTTGAGTTAATTTTCGTATAAAGCTTGCAACTATAAATATGTACATATGCGAATCCTAGAAGGAAGGGGGGTTGGGGGGAGTAGGGGGTGAGGGAGGAGAGGTGTGGGTGAATGTGGATGATGGAACATTTTGTTTTTATTGATCTAGAATTTTGTTCAAACGTCCAGTAATTTTGTCTGAAAAAACGTAAATTTTTTGGAAGCAGTCAGTAATTTTACAATTTTAATATAACATCACTGACATAAGTAGAAACTGTAAGGATTTTGACATGAATAGAAACTGTAAGGATTTTGAGAAAATGATGCCCCTCAGCTGATCATAAATCAACGTTGCTATCTTACTTTTTCTTATGGGAAGTGTAATCAGAAGTAGTTTTATAAGAGCAACACAATAATATTACCTGTAGAGTATTGTCAAAATTACTGAAAAATCCTCTCAGTTTCCGCTCATGCTCAAAGATACAGTAAAATCGTTACATATAAAACAATCAATCTCAATAAATAGTTATAGGCTGGAATCGAAAAATTTTATTTTTTTATAAAATTGTAATACCGCGCAAAACTTGCGAACCCATTCTCACAGAGCGTGTGCAAGATCTGCTGTCTCAAAGCTGGGCTGAAAATTCAGAATTTTAATCAAAAATTATAAATTTAGGCAGGCCAAGGGTCAATTTTTTTTTTTATGCAGTGGAACTGTTAATCAAAAAATGTATATTGGAGAGTGTTTGCAAAAATTGTTGTTTCGCCTGTTAAAATTGCATTAGACGTAGCATCCACACTATATCTTGCTATAGAGAGGTGTAGCAAGGAGTAGCTAAGAGTGCCTGTTGTCGCACAAGAGGCGAATCCATCGAACTGTCTCCAGCTAAGACCATTTGATACTTTTTGGACAAATTTCAAAAGAAAAGAATACAAAATGAAAGATAATTTAAAAGTGGATGGTCGCAAATCTATTGATAAAAGAACCTGCAAGCGCCTTACGACAGGAGTGTGAAAATCAACGTGAATTTGTTTCTCCAACATCAACATTTTTGAAGAAAATAACTCCAGTAATGAGACAATAACAAATAATGTTTCTTTAATGGTATAAATTAATTGAACATATTTATAAACCAATTTAAAACAAATATTAACATCCAACCAAGATTTTTCGTTCACATGCTTTATTTTCAGTATGAACTTAGTTAGTTTGCCATTGAAGAAGCTACAACCGCTTAGTGCAGCTAAGTTAAAACTTATCCGTTCGAAAATGATAAGAAAATTTTATTTTTTTATGAATAAACAAAACGGATTGCTGAGGTTAGCACAAAAATCACGGTAAGTTGATTGATTGAAAGTTTCTTGATTAATGATTAAGAAAAACTGCAATGAAATTGTTCACGTACGAGTGAAATAAATAAATAAAATGTGTATAAACATGTAGTTGTAAATAAAAAGATTAGATAGACATGAAGACGGGCAGTGTGAGACATCAGTGTAAAGTTTTCATGCCCCAAATTGATAAGGAACATTTAAGAATACGTATAGAATTGAAAAATAAATAAAATGAGACGAAAGCAAAAAATATTAAATACAGATATTTCTAATTTGTTCATTTGTTTGTGATTGATAACAGCTCTAATTTAATAATAACAACAGCAATGACAACAACAAATGACATACGAAAATAATCACATCGGAACACTTACAAATGCTTCACTTATCAGGAAAGTCATTGTACATTGTCGTTAGCCATTGCGGGCTCAGTAGAATTCGATTTGTTATTTGAAACGGTTTATTCTTTCTATACATTTTCATTGACGAGGCGAGTTCGACGTTTTCCGTAGTTTTGAAGAAAAATCTTATTAAAAAAATACATAAAACGATAAATTATAAATTTATATTTACAAGAACTACTCAAGGTTTACAAAATGTTGATGCGAAAAGCATTTGCCGTCTCCAATTTGCTGAAGCAAAATTTTTCAACAAATCTTTGGAGAGCGGCAAGCACACATGGACCACGACAACCAGTAAGACAACTACAGTCATTCTTACATACATATGTACATAAGAGCATTAGTATCCTTTTTGTACTATGCTGAATTTTTTGGGGAAATATTTGTGGATAATTGCTCATATTGTCCTTTGGTAATATCGGGACAATAATCGTAGGGGAGTGGTTACTTCGGTGTTTTAACACACATGCGATGGTAAACATGTGTATGTGTGTGCGTTTGTGGCGTGTGCGAGTTAAAAAGTTTAAAGTTTCAAAGGTTCTTTCAACTTTGAAAGTGTTAATTCTAAATGTGGAATTGATAAGATTGTGTAAGATGAAATATAAATTAGCAACAATAACTGCAAAATTTCAATAAAACAATATGCCGAAAGTGTAAAAAAAACTTTAATTAGTTAGATTTTCAATAAATTTTCCACTGAGTTTGAATGAGATTATTAGTGTGGCGATAGATTAAGGCTGTTTTTTTGAGTTTTATTTGGAAGTATAAATACACGCAATATGCCTAATTTACGGGGTTGGGGGAGACTTTTAAAAACTTAAATGAACTTAATTAATTACAATTAAGAATGAAAGTTTGGATGAGTGTAAATACTTTATACAAACATACACCGATGGCCCGATTTGTTTAAATTTGGTGTGCATAGTTTGATAAAATTGGTTTAAGGGGAGGTTACCGTCGAGAGACATGAAAAATGCATGGAGCTCGAGATTTTTTTAAATACAAAACAAATACTTTTGGAAATGAATTTTAATGTTTTGAATTTTATTGTTTTTATCATTGGAGAGAACATTCCAGTCTTATTTACAAAAAAAAAAAATCCAAAATCGCGGAGTGTTTTGGTTTGCGCGGGCCGTTCACAGGCTTTGCCAGTTCATCTGAAATAAAAACAGGTTAAAATTATTAAACTAAACTACATTTGGGAGGCCTTAACGATTTTCTTCTTTTCAGGCTAACAAAATTTTTGAAAAATCTAATTTTTTCCCCCTGGTCGTTTGTGGTGGCCCCGAAAACTGAATTTCCTTTGAACCACTGAATTGTGCAGTGGTTCATATGAATCGGATCATCCGCTGAAGCTGTAGAGCCGGCGAACGGTTCCGCTTAACAGACTGTATATTATAAAATACTTAAGATAGGAAAAGATCCTTTCACCAACGTGTTCCAAACCCTTTAAAATGTAAATTATTTAAGGGTAACCCCCTTAAATTATTTGAAAATCACTAAAGGTTCTAAAAATATTTTGAATATTTTTAACTGCAAGTAATTTCGGAAGAATTGGTTGTTTAATGCTAATGCGTTTGATTTTCGTATGTCCTTTCTTCAAGTAATCAGTTATTTGAATTAAATTTTATTGTCCAGTAATTTTAGACCGAATTTCTATGAACTTTTTTTCTTGTATTTCAATAAAATCAATCATTGCAGTAACATTATAACTTAAAATTTTCTCACCCTATTTTAATAGTAATTGATAGAAACTTTTGGTACTGAAATGATAGTTATTTAGGACTTTCATAATCAAGACACCAAATTTCATGCCTCTATATATGCATTTTTCTTTGCTCTTTATGTGAGATCAAGAAAATATAGCTATGGAGCTGTAGACAACGCCTGGATAACCTTCTTTCCCCAATTTTTTGATTTTCGTATTGTTTTGTTTCTATAAACATACTTGAAAAAAACAATTTTTTTTGCTTAGTAATGATGTTTATAAAAGATGAAAGAATATGAAAATCAAAAAATGGAGAAGAAATCTAATTTTGTATTGTCATAAACGATAATCTCCCCTTAAATGTTGAAAATCCCGAGTGCTTTAAATTTTGGCTTTATTAGCATCTACAATTCATGGTTCATTTTTTTTTGCGGAGTGTCTTTATGACTGACGGACTCGGATAATAGCAAAAGAAATTAAAAAATTTCATGACCTTCAACATTTAGTGATATTTGAGTAAATTAATTGTTAAGGATCCTAACAAGTTTAACTCGTTTTCTCATTTATAAATTTTAAAATAACATCGCATGGTCGAAGTTAAAGAAGAGATTGCGAGCATTTTGAAGACTATTTAATTTACGTACAAAACTAAAGTGTAAAATAAATAAACATAAAATGCTCTTTTCCATTGCAATATGACGGTATTTCATTGCGAAAATGTAAAAGGCTAAAAATCAATTGCGCAAATAAGTATGTGAATTTGTAAGTAGATGTGTGTGTGTGGGTGTGAAAAATACGATCGACCTCAAAGGAAAAGCGAGGGAAATTGATTTGCTTATCGGATTCGAAGTGGTGCAACTCTTTTTATTTTTATTTTCATCGATTTTGAAAGAGCAAACGACAAATGCAATCGAAGAAACTGCGTAAAAATAAATTGCAAAATGTAAATAATTCACTCTCGCATACACACAAACACACATACAAATAGTCATTTACAAATATAAACACAAATATGTAGAATGCATGAAAAACTCAAGTGGACTACCTACTTTCAGCACTTTCTGCTGCTGCGTTTGGAATGCGAGCGAGCAATCGACCGCACCAACAACAGCAAACACTTTAACATTTTAAGAAGCGTACGCCAAAAAAGAGTTCAGAGCTTTGTGTCATTTAAACGGAGAGGGGTTGAAAACGAAAAAGTTTTTCGGTTCGTAGTGTAGTTTGATTTTTTTCTCGGTAAATATCTCTCAAATTGCAGTTTATTTATGTTTCATCCCTAGGTCATGGTCTTCTAAGTGGTCAACTTTATTTATTACACATATTCATATGTGCGTTTGAGTTTATTGAAAGTAAAACGTCGCGTTTCCATTTTTTGAAACTGAGGAAAACGACACGAACTATTTAAAAATGTGGCGTTTTGCAGGTAAATGCTATTTTCGAAACTTAATTTAAGGCTTAGTTTTAAATTGAGAAGGCTTAAGAGTTAAACCGACTTAAGATGCACTACTCTATTTCTGCATTTCCGTATTACTTTGAAAAATGGAAATACAATGTTTTGCTTAAAAGAGTCTCATACATAAAAAAGCATATTTATCCATGCAATTATGTATGTGTATAAGCTCATTACAACATGCAATACAATGACATGTGTCGATGCACAATGCACGAATATGTTTCCGTTGTCAATAAATCATTTAATTTATGTTCGACGGACAAGTATTCAAAGACAGACACTATGCAACATAATTTCTTTTCTGAATTCATACAAAAAATTAAAAAAGTAAATACTAAACCTAAATTCATTGGTACACAATCATACATAAATAGTTAAACATTTAATCGTCTGTAAGTTTCTTAATGAATGTAGGTACAGTTTAACTTAAAGCAAGACTACAGTTCCTCATGTGAAAAAACGACAATTTTTAAACAAATTTTTATAACATATTAAAGTCGGTTTTTTTTTTGTAAAGTTATTTAGGCTTCCAAGAATAAATTTTTTTTTTTTTTTAAGACGAAGATTGCAGTAATTAATATTGTTAAAAGGCATGAAAAACCCTTTCCGAATCGACTTTGAACGTTTATAAAAAGTTATGACCTTTTGAATCTAGTGCTACAGACGTCAGGATTGAAAATACCCTTTACAACTAGGAAAGAGGTGGGGTTAAAAACCGAATACTTGCAGATTAAATTACTATCATATAGAAGAATAAGTTCAGAAAGTATGTTAGGGATTCAAAGATACAACGAAAAAATTTGGGGCAGTTCAACAATAATGCCCCATATATACATTTTCTCTAAATAAAATCTTTCCGCTTTTTTTCGTTTCGTAACTTTTCCCGCTTCTGCGCCATGGCCATTTTTGGTCTCCGTTAAATGAGCTCAATTTCCGAGGGTGGAAATCCATTCTCGGAAATTTTTCGAGTGTGGAGTTCCAATAATTATAATACATTTTCCGCCGGCCCTAAATCACATTATCGGCATTTTCAACAAATTAGCGAACGCTAAATTTTAATCAATATTCGCACACAGCGAAATTGAATTGTTTCCAAGTTAATGCTGGTTTAAAAAATATTTGTCTAGCTGTTACTTAGTGTAATCACAGTTGTAAACAAATTAATTATGAAGTAATTAAAATTTATCTAGCTTTACTCTACTACTAATACACGAGAAATACAGCAACTCTACTATCTGCAATATTAACAAGCAATCATTATCATTGATAATGCCCCAGACGCTTTGTTGTCATTGCAACGTCACTGGCGGCAGCAGCGGCAGCTGACTTGCCTTATCTTAAGTTGGCTTTTTTGTTTGTGCTGTTGTTGCGCAAACATTTTTTGTTATAGGCGATTGTGAGTGTCGTGTTTTGATGTTTGCTTTGACGGTGGCGACTACAGAGCAATAATAAACTGGTATCTGTTACTCGAAACGTATCATTCATTTGCGTTTACTATTATTTTGTTGTTGTGCATTTTTATAAAACCACTAAAATACACATAGCTAAAAACATTTGTGTCAATATATAGGAAAGAGTTGATTTGGCCAATTCCTAGTTAGCACCTATAATCAGGAACTATAAGCAGTGGAGGAACTAGACTTAGTGTTACCAGGGGCCGGCAGTAGAGGTGTAAGCCCCTTTATCACAAAAAAAGTATTTAAGGAAAAATATAATTAGTTTATTAGTTTTTAGCCGAGCTGTAAAAGAGTTCAATCAATGGAGGATATAAGTCACAAATGAATAATAATTTTTGATCGCAGTTATTGAATAATATATTTGACTCCAGAATAAAAAATGCAGTTAGAAGTCTTTTTTGGAGTCGCCGATTGGAGTCACTTGAGTAACCTTGAACTGAAATGCAGTTATTTGGAGTCAATTGCAATTTGCAGTCAATTCGAGTCACTTGGAGTCTTTTGGAGTGAATTGGGATTTGAAGCCAATTTTAATATATGTGTTATTTAATATTTAATTTATATCTTCTCTCATAAATACTCAGGTCTCTCAAACTGATGCTTTCATAAATACTCAGTTTTCCACAAAACACACGCCACAAATAATAATAAATCACAAATTATTCACTTCAAAAAGGTTTGCACTTTTTGCGGTAATTCCATGCAACTCGCCTTTCAATATAATAATTAATACTTTTTACTAATTTATTTAATACTAGCTGGGCTCTGCCCAGCTACGCTGGCCGGGTCTGGAAAAATAGGGTGCGTGGCAGCCCCAACCTAATCTAATTATTTAACTTTTTGAATATCTTTTGCTTTGATTAGAGATTTTTTTTAGACACCGAAATTATATTTTTAATAGGTATATTTTATTATAAATTTTTTTTAGTTTAAATTTGTTCGGTAGGATTAACATTTGACAAAAATAAATTTTTTTTATATTGCTCTTTTGATAGTTTTTGTCTAATAAAAAAAATATATATTAGCAAATAAAAAAATAAAACTAAATAGATAAAAAATAATTAAATAATTCATTGGTTACAGTTCCAACACTATATAAATGATAAATAATGTTTTTATATTTTTTATGATAAGTAGACATGAAAGTACCCTGGCGTATTCCTTTGGCGCCGAATGACGTCATTTGAAATAAGGTGTTATACTTTCTAATATTTTTTAAAAAGTGTGAAGATAACAGATGTGCCCCTGTCAATAGGTTTTTATTGTTTCTGGTGGCTCTTGAATTTGAGGGAGAATTACTTTGCCAGCAGCACAGCACATACCATTAGATTCATCAAACCATTTTTTTGCTAAGCATCTAGAGCATGTCTTATTCATGCCGCCAATTTGTACATTTTTTTGCTGAGAATATTCAAAATTTGGGTTATATCTAAAAGCCGACCTATTACCCATGATAGAATTTCGACTTTGCGCTCTAAATATAGATGTTATTTATCTCTGCGCAAGCCTCTGCTCACGTTCAAAACTGGATTCCTTAGTGTGAATGTGCAATTTACGAATTCGATTATTTTTAAGTCTTTGTAAGCGTTCAGGGCCAGATTCTTCGCGCGAATTCGAGATGAATATTATCTAAAATTTTCAAAACGCTGTGAATGCTCTGGATACAACGTACTCTATATACTCTTGACGTCGATGTATTTCTAGAAAGTTCTGGTTTTCTTTTTGACATTTTTCGTTATAAGAAATTAATTCGTTGGGTGTACGATTGACAGATATGTATACATATACTTGAGAGTATAATCACAACTACAACAACGAAATAAACAAATAAATTATTTCAACATTTGTTTACAAAAAACTATGATTTGGTATGAGCCTACTTACAACGCAAATACCTTCCTATTTAAGGTTTTTTTTATGATCCAATAAAATCGCAATGTTACTTATTAATCGGAATACTATTTATAAATTTTTTCAATTAAGTTCAGCAACACATTAATTATTCACAAAATAAAATAAGGTAATCAGCTGTTTTCATTTCCCAGCAGCCAAACAGCATTGCCAGATGTAAATAAACATTGAAAAACTGCAAACATTTATATACGAAAATTCATATATGCATATATACACATGAAGAAAAAACGAAACCGGTTTGATTGACAAATATACAAATGTCATTCAAACTATTCTACTTATTGTTGTAAATGAAATAACAAGGTGTATTACCCTAAAAATGTATTATCAATATCTAAGCTATAACTCGTAAAAACAGTGACTCCAATTGACTTAAAATCCCCAATTGACTCCAAATGATTCCAATTGACTCCAAAAGACTCCAAGTGACTCCAAGTGACTCCAATTGACTACCAATTCCCAATTGACTCCAAAAGACTTCAACTGACTGCAATGACTTCAAAATCCCAATTGGCTCCAAGTGACTACAAGTGACTTCAAAGCAGTGATGATTTTGGAGTCATAAGATTTGCAGTCTCATGATTTCAAAGAAAGACTGCACTCCCTTGACTCTAAAAAAGACTTTTCTAAATGAATAACCAATCGACGACTCCAAAAAAGATTTCCAACTGCATTTTTTATTCTGGAGTCAAATATGTTATTCAGTAACTGCAATCATGAATTGTCGGTTATTAACTGTGACTTCAAGGTATTGCAATTAAATTGATTGCATTCTTTTACAGCTCTGGTTTTAGTTTATTTTTTATGTTATTAATTAAAAAAAAAACGGCGAAAAGACGAGACACGTAAATTGAATTTTTGGCCGTAAAGTCCGTTGCAGTATTCAGTTTTTCCCCATTATATATTGCAAAATAATTTTTTTAAAAGTGTGCGTATGATAAAAATAGTTTCCAAATGGTTTATATTGCTATATCCTTTTTTTTTTTTAAAAGCCTATGTATATATCGCACAGCTGTGGTTAAACCACGCAATTTTGCTTATGACCAGGGTTGCCGTATTTTTTGCGTATTTCTAAGCAAATTTGCTTACTTTTTTTACAGTTGTGCACACATGTACTTTTTTCTTATTTTTTAAATATTGAACTAAGTTCAAGAGAAGAGCAAGAGAAGTTTGACATATTGGCATTTTTTTTTCTTACTTCCTTTATTTCGTTTTTTTCATTCGATAAGAATGAGTAACACTAATTATGTTCATGCATACTTGGTGTCACCCTACAAGTATCTAGCTTTACCTTTTGTTATCGAATGAAAAATGTAAGTAGTGTCAAAATTATCATCTCTGCGTTCGATTACTTTTATCGAAAATGAGTTCTCCGATTTTTACATTAAAGTTTTGATATGGCTTTTTCCGCTATCTTTATGGCATGAAATCAATATGGCACACTGGTTTTTCGGGTCGAGAAATCCGAATATGGCATTGTTTGCTTTTACAATTGATTCTAGAGGGCGCCAACATAAAAAATTTTCTTAAAACTCATTGTTTTTATAGGTTTTTTCTATAAAATATTGCAAATTGTTATTTAAAAATCGGGGGACTCAAGTTTATTTATATCAAATACACTATCTTTCTAGGGGATACCCTATGTCTCGAAAAATTCGATCACCCCTTATATATACATATATATAAACATTCCTTGTCTTTTTGCTACTATATTTATTTGTTTACTTTTTTTAAAATTGTTGACTTCTTTAAAAGAATTTGATTACAAATTTTTTTAGGCCGTGTCAACTCTGCTTATGACTTCGTGCCCTATTGACATCGTAGACCTCAAATAAGATTTTATTATTTTTAGTTTTACAAAACTGCCCAGTCCAGCGAGGAAGAGCTTTAACAACAAATAAATATTTGGCAATAATAGTAAAAAATCCCATTTAACTAAAAAACATTTTAGAGCACTCCACTCATTAAAATGTTCGATAGGGGTTGGCTTGGGGTTTCCGTCAATAGCATTTCGATTTCATGTTAAAACGTGGTAAATTTTTTTTGTGGCTTCCCTTAATTCTATACCATTAAACTGAATTGTAGTTTTGACAACTTTAAATCTGCTTGCAATTTCATTTAAACCGCTCGTCCTTATTTGAGAAATTACTGTTCCGTCAGAAATTACTGTTTTGTTTTCTTGTGAAACGGCCATTCTGCTGTCACGTAAAGTCTCTCCTGCCAACCATTTCTTGTACCGAATTCTTCTTTCTACGTCGATTCCCAACTCGATCGAACTAATTTTAGATTTTTCAATTGCACTATCGACTAACTCCTTCCTCTCATCTTGCAGAAATTGAATGGGTTTTTTGGGTTACTTAAGAGATTTCCGGGTGTCACCCCAAAATGGTATCACTCGGGGTTTAGAGCCACCCCCTAGTAATATCACTGACTATAAGTCATTATTTATAACTTACGCTAATTTTCCAGCTCCATTAATTGAAATATGCAAAAGTTACTCTATAAGAATTGCAAACAAAAACATCACAATTTTGGTAAAAACAGGAACTATGTATTTCAGAAACTATCAAATAAAACTACAAATTGCTCCTTTTCCATGCAACTACACAATAATAAATGCATCAGTGCTGTTTTAACCTTAGGTCAAAGTAGCGTTTGCTACGGGCCATAGGTTTAAGGGTGCACCTCAGTTGCGGCGAAAAAATTGGCCTTTTTCAAGAATTTTTTCCAAGTAAACTACTAAAGTTTTTTATAAAAACGATACCGACGATGCTTTTCTGGAAAACATTTCATGCGGTAACCAATATTTTGCAAATAATCATAAGATTATCTAGTGACTAATCGAAGCATTTGAAAAAATATACTTATTTAACAAGATGGCGACCTCTTTTCAAAGTTAGCAGTTTGATTTTTACTAAAAAGAACGAAGGCTTTTTAGCTGTATAAAAAATAGTTTTGCATAAAAAAATTTACGAACCACTAAATTATTCTGTACTGAAAGAGCATATTAAATTTGAAGATAATCAGTTCAGTAGGTGTTGGTCCACGACTTCAAAAATTAAATTTTGAGAAAAACGTGTTTGAAGTTTCGACTTACTATAATGTCAAGAAGAAAATGTTTTTTTGCAATCACAAAGAGTCATCAATTTTCACCGTATCAACTTAAAATTTTGTAAATACATTTTCAAAAACGTATACTATATGTACATACACATATAAGAAAATCAAAAAAAAAACTCAGTTTTTGAAAGTTACAACTCAGGGTGATTCTTCAGTAGCCTCTAGAAAAATATTAAAGCAGCAAAAACATGCATATATAAAAAAATTTTATAAAATTTATTTTCATTTTGTGAAATATGTTGGGGATTGTCGGTGCCAGCGCAATTTTTCGGTCTGTTGACAGCGACATCTCTTGGTCAATAGTGTTAAATTGTTGTGAGACCACTCTTCATCACTTTTCATAAGGCTTCGTAGAGAAAAGATGCACTTGCTATATCTCTGTCAGTCAATGAGCTCCAAAAATTAAAAAATTGTTTTTCTTGACTTTTTAAAAAATTTGTTGACTGAATGTTCAGTTCAAACGATTTTGCAAGCTGAGTATCGTTAACGTATTTGATGAATTTTCACGTGTATAATAATTGTAATATTGCATCATCATACGAAATTTTTTTTCAATACATTAATAGTAGCGTCAATCGGGTGGTTTGAGCCACCCAATTTTTATCGTAAATCTAATCGCAGAATAATCGATTTGGATCCATAATTGGATAACTAATCAAGCATATTTTTCCCCTTTTTGGAGCTATTTGAACAATAAAAATCTTTTGTTTCTGCACTTTTCAGATTTTTTAAGGTGGCTTAAACCACCCGACAAATTTTTTTTTGCCCAAATTTAACGCACTTGTATAATGGAAAAAAATATGACTTTTTTTTAATTTTAAAAATCAATGATGCAGAAAAGTAGATATTAAGGTTAGCTTTCCAACTTATATCAACTTGTGATATCTTCACCCAGTGAGATTTTATAGCCAAAAACAAAACATGGCTCAAATCACCCAACAGTCCCCTATATCACAAAAAATGTAGTAAAAAAACCTTCAAATATTTTTTACTCACAACTAGGGCCATAAAAAACTTAGCTACGGGTAGCATAAAATTTAGAAAAATTAGAGAAGTTGGACCGATTTGGTTTGAATTTTGTGGACCAGGGTTTTTTGGCCCAGGTAACTCATTCTTGGCCTCTATTTTTTTCTGAAAGATATTCCAAAGCTCAAAATAATAGTCTATACGAACAAAGTAGTCAAGTTTGTCATATGACATCAACACAACTGGTTCAATGCTCTGTTTTTTGACATTTTTTTGACATTTTCTTTTCTTTTCTGTTTTTTTCATCTTTTCAAAAGTTTAAAATTATTAAGAATTACTTTGAAGAAGCGTAATCGATTTGGTTGGTTTGTCAATTTGACATCAACCTGATCTTGTCCTGCATAACAGTTTATTAAAGTGCCTAGTCGCCATATACCGCTACGTTTCTATCTAATAATAAGTCAACAACTATTCGCATGGTACATACATATGTTTGTTTGTATGTATGCAATAGCTATTTATAATGCAATACAATGTTTAAATAAGCGTGCAGACATTTTATTGCTAATTGGACATAATACTTAAAATCGATTATTAATTTTACCGATTAGATGTTTAAAATGTTGTATCGTTCGTAATAAAAAAAATATTTCGGAACATATAAGGGGATAAGAATTATTATATAATTAGTTGTTATCTACAGTTAATGAAGCGAAATTTATCTTATGATTGCAGTATAATTATTGGGGAAGGAAGATAGGGTAATGGGAGGAGGAAAGAAGGCGAAGTGTCTGTGCACGTTTGTTTTAAATTTGGAAAGGTCATAACAATCCGGAAAAATATTTAGTAAAAATAGAAGAAAATAGAATTTAGTAAGAATAGAAGTTCCAGAAAAAATATAATTTATTACTTGACCATTAAAAAGTAGTGTACAAGGAAATTTGACATTTTTTAAACATTTTTGCAATGGAGAGTGATTTGCAAGTTTGTTATGTTTCCTGCCAACAAAGTATTTAAATAGTTTAAGTGCTTGCAGTCGATATTTGAGAGTTTTCTCATTGCTAAAATAAAGAAATTTTTAAATTCTTACTTTTCGCGCTTATACAAATTTTACTTTTTTCAAGTAATAATATGACGTTCATTTATTTCTTGCCAAAACTATTGCTACCTTTTCGTTAAATAAATTGTAAGTATTATATTTCTTCAAAGGTGGATACTAGCTTACGAAGATTTGACCCGATTCCTTGAGCATTTCTTAAAAGTTTTTTATATAAAATTTTTGCTCTTCTTGGGATGTGCTTAGCTATTCTTGAGATACTAAATACATTATTAGCTGTAACACGAGCGCTAGCATGAACGGCTGTCTGAAAGAGCATGGTGGAAAAAATAGGTAGTAAGAAAGTGATAGAAACTCGCTTGTCTTTCTCTAACTACCTATTTTATCTTTCTCTCTCTTTCATACAGGCGCCAATGTAAACAGACACTTAGAGATACAAAATACATGCTTTCATATTCTTATACCCCCTGCCGACTTACTAGAAATTATCTAAGTCGAAACCACTTGAGTATTACAAATTTAAAAATTGTTAATTTTCAAACTTCATAAAGTGAGCAAATTTCTCTTAACTTGTCCCGAAATATTTCCGGCGGCTATGATAACTGGGTAAAACAGCGATTCGCCAGCCGTTGGTTAAAAAGTTACACTCCGCCGCCGCTGGTTAAACCTCCATCGGCGCAGGGCTATACTTACCACTAAAACAGTCAGTTTTAGGGCTTAGGGCTAACTTTTTGCATATATTAATGTCGTGGGTACCAGTTATGTGGTTATATAAACTCTTTTCATTAATGGATTTAGTCAAACTCGAAAAGAGTAATCTCAGCTCCGTTGGAGTATATTCAACTCCGAAAAATGAGTTATACTTTTGAGGAGTTATATTAATACCGACTCGAATTTTATTAAGAATTGAAATTCTTTACATTTTTGATACTATAAAAGTTATATCAATTCCATAAAATATTGATTCAACCATCAAAAGAGTTTTTTAATTTAATTGTATTAATTTCTAATATGCGAACACAATATTTTTGGTATTCTAATATAAATAAAATATAATATTTAAAGACATATAACTTAAAAAAATACATATATTTTTAGTAAATACTCGTACTTGTAAGAGGCGATTTCTTAAGCGTTTGGTTTTTTATTTAAAAAAAAACACAGAAAAAGTACAAAAGTGTATGAAATTTTTGAGTTGATAATCAATGCTTTCAGTGATTTTAAGTTAATTTTATTGATCTCATCTTCTTGTTTCAAAACAATGAAAGTTTTTTTTGTTGCACTTAAAAATATGTTTTATGAATTTAAAAAAGAAAACTTTAAAAAATCTAGTTTTATTTTAAGGATTTATTGATACTAGGGTGTCACACATCCAGTTCATTGATGGTGTAACAAAAAGTATGTTCTTTTTTTCTACGTCTATCATTTATCATTTTATTTCTAATTATTTCTATCTCTTTAAAGGTGAAAAAAATTATATAATTTCTATTATTCATGTACACTGTGTGACAGCGAAAATATACTTTATATACAAAAATAAAGTTACGGGCAAGTATATGCTTTAACCTATCAAAAATGGGGTTTTCGGCCCTAAGTCCAGATTTTGAGGGACCAAAATTCTGAGTATGCAGTGTTTTCCTGTCACACAGTGTACATGAAAAATAAAAATTCTATTATTTTTTCACCTTAAAAAAGAAATAATTGCCTTTTATTAGGAATAAAATGATAAATAATAGACGTAGAAAAATGTTAAGCCCCATTTTGGAAACTAGTTTTATAGTAACTGAGCTATTTTAGATTTTTAGAGTGATTTAAATTATTTTTATTACTTTATTTTATAATGAGAAAAATGCTGAGAAACCTCTTTTTCCAACTTTCGTGAGGGACCTCTAAAATTTCTGTGATCGGCATGAAACTTTATATTTCCTAATTTTTTATTGAATCGAATATTTTAAGATTGTGAGACCGAGAATATACCGTCAAAATTTTTTCCCCATACATTAAATGGCCACCCTAACATATATATATATTATTTGTTATAATAAATGAATACGCATTTATAAATGTTTTTCCTTTTTAATATACCGTGGTAATCCGAATTCCCGATTGATTCGGATTAACCGTTTTTAATTGATCCGGATTGGCGAAATTCTACTGTATTTTTGTTTTTTCAAATATTTCTAAGAATTTTTAGAAGTCCCTTTCACATTCTTTGCTATAGCTTGCTAAATTTTGTATACAATTGCATAAAAAAATTAATTTAAATCTTGAATATGTTAAAAATAAACCCTGTAAATTGCAAAAATAAATATTGAATAGTTTTGAAAATAAAAAATATGCAAAAAGTACTTGTTTTTGGCGTTCTATACCAGGCACATTTTTTAAGAAGCTTAATTATACATATCGCATCCTAAGAACAAAGGTGGCATAACTCAAAATTTACAAATTTTCTTTAGATGCAAAAAACTTTTCTTGTAAATACGTATAAATGAAGTATTATAAAAAAATGGTGTCATTGTAAAGAAACCCTATTCAGAAGTAAGTGAGGTAAGCTGTCGTTCATTTTTTTTGTGGTTGTGGGTAAAAAAGCAAATTTTAAGTTATGACTCAAATAAGTTATCCTAAAATTTTTATTTCATCAAAAAAGTCACAAAACAAAATAATACGTTTGAATGACCTCACATCAATCAGTTAAAGAGTTACAACTCAAAATATTTGTTATACAGTGAAAAGAGCCACAACTTAGTCTGCAGAACGTACGCTAATAACATTAAAAAGAGACACAACTGTGATTTTAAAGCGAAAGAGAGGAAAGAAGAATAGCAGGGTTTTACAGTTTTTAGAGATGTGCACGGCGGATTGTTTTATAGTAAAAAGCCAAGATTTGAAAATTTTGAGTTGTGCCATTTTTGTTGTTAGGATGCGATATTAGACTCTGTATCTGGGAATGGTTGACTTCGTTCAAAGTTGAAAAAGATTCACTATATGAGATTTTGCTTCTGAGTAGAACCAACTCTGTTCTGAGTTAATCGTACATTTGAAGAAAAGATGCACTATACCTTAGTTTTCTGCTTACATTGAATCCGATTTATTGTTAGAACAGAATGAACGCGGTAGCGGCACGACTAACTTTGTCAAAATTTGAAACTAATGTATTCTTATGGAGGCGAAATTATCAACCCAGAAATGTAAAATAAATGAATTGAAAGTTAGTTTGTCGCTGCCGCGCTCATTGCAATCAAGCCGCTACACGACCACATTTGATCTTGTCGTCAACCTCCAGTGTCGCTGTCGCATTATTAGTTTCAAATTAACTCCACGGAAAATTAATTCAAACCTTGAAAAAGTTACTTTACTCAGTTGTATTATTATCCGTGGTTATATGGTTAATCGCCGCCCTCTCAAAAATCAAAAATAAAAATTTGTACTGCATGACTAACCAATGACAATGGTTCTTCTCGGTATTAATTGCAGAAAAGTAATCTTAATTCCACAAAAGTTATATTAATTTCCAGAAATTCTTGGATTAACTCAGTATATTTTTTTAGTGTAGACGAAGGAAGGGGTCTACAGTTTGAACCCGATTCCACACTGTTATTTTACCATTATAGGTAGTGCCGTGTATGACAAAATGTATTTTAAAGTTTTTAGTTTTAGAACCTTTTGGTAAAAATTAATGCTAAATTATCTCTCGAAATGTGATTTTAAATTTGCATATTTTCTAAAAGAAAATTTAATGATAAAAAATTCAAATGACGACCAAATTTTGAAAAGCAAAAAAATTACTTGATATCCTTATAATGTAAATAAAAAAAACTGTCTTTCATCGAATAGATGACTACACCTGAAAAGCGCCTTGGCCTCGAACGTAATCATCCCACGTTCTCTGAAAGGAGCCAATTGAAGTATGCTCGCCGTTTGGTTGTGAAGCTAGGAAGTGCGGTTATCACACGTGAAGATAATCATGGTCTTGCCCTGGGACGTTTGGCTTCCATTGTTGAGCAGGTATGTAACGTTTCGCTTCAGTTGTTATTAAATCATAATTTTGTATACCCAAATTTATGAATTATCGATTAAGGCAATGGATAATTCGAGTATGTATGTTAGTGTTGTGGTCATAAATATTTTACATGCACGTTGAAATTTACCAGCGGCAGGCATCTTCAGTTCATAACACTGTGCAACAATTTGAGGTTTTACAAAAGCAAATGAAGAATGGATGGGTAACTCGGAGTCGCTGATTTCCGACTTGTAATAGCTTTTCTCTGGGATATACGCGGTACCAATATCACTAAGAGAAAGTTGTTTATCATGGAAGGGAGGAAAAAATTACTTAGATACCAATACTCCACCAACCTTCCTTACCCACCCGTTTGGGTGTTATATAAAACCACTATTCGATATATAACTATACCAGGTTAACGCACGCGAAACCTATGATAGCGTTTTGGAGAAAAACATTCCCATCGAATAGTTGAAGTGCTTGAAGGTGAAAACCACCTAAGCCAACTTTTTTCCAGAAATGAATCTTTTAAAGATTAATTTGTTTGTGTTGCTCTATACTATATGGAAATTAAAAATTTGCGTTTTTTGTTAATAATCCCTTTATACCGGACAACAATAACAAGCAATTTGCGGAAAAAGAACTCTCCATAAAAAAAAATATAGTAGGGGGATGAAGGTTTCTCATGTGTGCCAAAAATTAGACGAAAAACCAAAATAATAATTTTTCATCAGAATAAATATTTTTTACAAATAAAACAGTCACTAAATTTACTGTAAAAAAATGATCAATTTCAAAAGTTATCAACAATTGAAGTATTTCACATCGTGTTTTTAAACAAATTGATTTATCGTAAACGGTTGGTCAGAAATAGGCGAAGGAGACATCAAAATTATTGTTAAAGAAGAAGCTTTACAATTTGCGTTATTATTTTTATAAAAAAAAAATTCTTTTCATAAAAAAATGGTTTTCTTCTTAACATTCTAAAATTTAAACAATTTCTCTAGCTGAGGATATTTTGATATATTTTTTCGGTAAAATTTAGTGACTGACCTTCTTTAGAAGGTTTCCCATATACAATATGAGCAAATTTATTTCATGCCCTGAAGGCATTCTAAGTTTATCCCATACTTTATAGTAAGTATAATATCGCACCATGAGAATAGAAGTGCTGTAACTTCCAAAATGACAATATTCAGGTTATGATTGAAGCTAATGTAATTTTAACTACTCTTTTCAATGAAATACTGCATAAACTTTCATCTCTTACCGTTTAAGCGCTACATAGCCAACAACAGTTTTCCACCTCATGAAACATCACACTATTATAATGTTTGAAATGCGATTGCCTCAAAACTATGTGTTAGAAGTCACGACACTTCTATTCTCATGGTGCGATATTCATTTTTTAAAGTAAAATATATTATTTTGATTTAAAAAATAGTAAGTTTAATTCTAAAATAAATATTAAAGTGTAAATTGAGCACTTTTGGGCGATATGCGCTTTTTTTAAAACTAACCTAAATGAGATTCAATATCGCGCAGATTTGAAGGAGTATTAGAGGGTAATAGTTTACGAAACCATGAGAGTATACTAAAGTATACTCTACGGATGGCTACTCGCTGCAGATCTCTGATAGCTATCATCTACGTCTTTATTTGCTAAGCTTCAATACCGCAATGCAAGGGTCATAAAACACACTTAGAAAAATATTGGTTTACTCTAATTCTAACCTTCTCAATTGCTCATAATAGTATGTATATAAAATTTTTGGTTATTAGGCAGTGTTGCTTATTGTAAATTTTACCCAAGAGTCGCATATATTTAATGAGGAACTGGTAGGCAATAATTCTCACTCGTAAATCTCGATATATACTTCTGTGAACTTTTTATTTACATATACAATATATACCCCGAAATTCGTAAATTTGTTGTTTTGAAATATTTCTACTTTAACGCTTTAACTTTTTGAGAATATATGTAATATAAATTAACACTTTTGTGAAAGGAAAATTTGCCAGTGGAGGGTTAAAAATTGAAAATTAAATGCGATGTTTTCAATAACTGGACATTTAGCAATTTACAACTACGGGGCATACTTTATCCCAAAAAAGTAATAATGCACATTTGTGCTTTTGTTACACATTCAACGATGTTTGTAGATATTTTTATGTGCACACATTAATATGCGCTTTTGTTTAGGTAGCTGAATGTCATTTGGAAGGACGTGAAGTCATGATGGTTACCAGCGGTGCCGTTGCGTTTGGCAGTCAGAAATTGGCGCAGGAGCTCCTTATGTCATTGTCAATGCGTGAAACATTGTCGCCCAAAGATCCCACTCGAGCGGTAAGTTTCACTGAATTATTTAACTGATATATTTATGTATAGTTCAAGTACATGTAATTATTAACTTCTTCAGGAGCAGGGTATGCTGCTGGAACCAAGGGCAGCAGCTGCTGTGGGACAATCTGGCCTAATGTCACTTTACGATGCCATGTTTGCACAGTATGGCGTAAAAATTGCACAGGTAAACTTCACTCTCACACTTTCATTGTGTAGTAATCAAGCGAATTTTCCTTCATTAAATTGCAATTTTCCAATGTCCAATTTGTCAACCAATAGGTTCTTGTCACGAAGCCAGACTTTTACAATGAAGAAACACGCAATAATCTTTTCTGTACATTGTCGGAATTGATTAGCCTAAATATCGTGCCAATTATAAACACAAATGATGCCGTATCGCCTCCCATGTTCATTGTTGATGATGATGTACCTGCTGGATCTAAGAAGGTGAGTGAGGTTTGCCAAGTGACAAGTGACTTAATGCACGTAGGTACAGTAGCGTAATATTGCAATGGTGCAATAATGCTGAAATGTAGAAAATCCTTGCGGATAAATATATGTATGTATGTATGCATTCTAACCGTGCTTATTATTTTATCACCTTGTGTGCGCACTACAGGGGATCGCCATCAAGGATAACGACAGCTTAGCTGCTATGTTGGCTGCGGAAGTGCAAGCAGATTTACTGATACTGATGTCGGATGTTGACGGAATTTACAACAAGCCACCGTGGGAGGATGGTGCCAAGCTCATGCACACATACACTTCAAATGATAGACACACCATTGAGTTTGGCAAAAAGTCAAAGGTATGTACGTGACAAAGAAATTGGTGCGGTGCGGTGCGCTCCTTGAATGTTAGTTAGGTTAGAATTTTTATTTTGTAGTTGTTGTATCACAGTATAATAGTGGCTATTTATGACGATTTATAATGAACGATTTATAAAATAGTTTCAACAATAGATGATTGAATGAATGGAAAACACAAACATACATAACGTTTAACAACACGTGGACAGTCGTTAAAGTTTTTCTTTCGCCAGATTTAGTTCAAGCAATGTATCGTTTGTGTATACAAGAGTCTCAAAGGTTTAAAAATGTCCATATAGTAACTTTGCCCTTTTATCCGGCTGTCTGCCTGCGTCAACACAAACAAACCTTGAGCAATCTCAACCCAACTTGGTACGGATATTCTTCATAATCTGCCAAAAGAAATTAATTTCTGAAATGGGCAAAATCGGGCAAACAATTTCCACTTACATCCCACACATTTGGGTCATTCAAAAACTGATGTCCAAGGAAATACTCAAGCAAGTTAAATTAAATTCGATACATTTCGTTCTAGTGGCCTTACGAAAAATAATGTGGCAAAAATGGAAAACAGCCTAATTCGACTTATGAAGGAAAATATTTTATCATATATTTTTGATTATAAAAGTTAAACTGATGCGAATTTCGAAATAATTTTTAGGATTATATATCGTTTCAAGAATGGTCTTCGATTTGAACATAGAGTTTTTTGAAACAGAGCTATAATTTTTTTAATATTTTTATTCAAAGCTATAAGCTAGGCTGATAAGAAAATAAACTTAAGTTGTTATATCTTTTTACCACAGAATTGTTGCAAATATTGTTATCAATGAACGAGCGAGACGCTTGAAATTTTAAAAGGGCAATATCAAAAGAACATTGATAAAAAAAACATAAAATTCGAAGTTTAGCTGAAAATATTACATGTAAATACTATTAAAGCCAGATAATAACCAGGCAAGTTTAAGATAACGATATTCTGTCAAACCTACTAATTTGGACACCCCTCGGAACCAAGCAAAAGCGGTCTGATTACGAGGTGGTCCGATTTTAAAGGTTTTTTAGTGAAAAAATGTAAGACGAGATATGTATGTAAGCAAATGTTTATTCAGCCATATTCGAAATATTCCCATAATGAAACTCCCGGGAGAATTCGTTTCTTCCCCCCCTTATTCCTATAAGAAAAGAAAGAAAATGAACAAATTTTCCCGGGAGTTTCATTATGGGAATATTTAGAATATGGTTGATTATGTAAGCACTTATGCATACAGTGACTCAAATAAAAGAACAAATTGGGATACGATATATAGCCGAGAATGGCATCAAATCGAAAAGTGACAGCCCAGAAAAGTTTTCACTCATCTGAACTTACACAAGGGGAAAAGAAATTTTGAAATCAGATGAAATCTTCAGATTTGAATTCTGGCGATTATAGCAAAATTGTGTTGCTGTGAAATACGGATCTGTATATTTTTATGAATGCTGGGAATACTTGCCTTAAAAAGGGAAGATGAGGTGAACCCTACACCTCCCAATATTCCGAGGTGCCGTATGTTGGACGTTTTATTAGTCACTAACAATTTGTGTAGGAGTTAAATATTTTTTTCATTTATTTCTGACCATGTTACAGGGTATTTATTGTGTTACCAATTAACATTTTACAGTCAGCAGCATTGTCTGTGTATATACATATGGGCAAAACATCATGCAACAACGGATGCTGGCATTTGTTATATTAAATTCAATAGCTGCTAAATCTATTTAGAAAAAATCAGGCAAAGATCTCTGCTATCGTCGAATTTCATATGTAACAGCAGCTGAACGTTTCGACTTCCTATAATTTTTCACAAATCATCTCTTCAAAATACGGGATCACTGTTCCCACGCTCGCTAATGATCAACCATAATAAAACTTTTTCCGGAAACTTGGTCTTTCATATATATTTGTTCTTTTTTGATGTTTTCACATTGGAAGAGTCAAAGTAATATGCCTGCTATCATTCAATGGCAAAGTTTGACTCGTCATCCATCACACAAATTTATAAAGTGTGAAGAAAAATGCGGACAGGTTACCCAATCTGATGATTTTTAATTATTTTTCTGTGGTTGTGGAACAATTTCTTTTGCTTTTTATTAAATATTTAATAATTCCAAAAACTTTTCTTTTGTGTTTTTAGGACATTCGTATTTTTTTGTAAACTGTCTATAAGACTTTGGTTTTCGACACGCTTTTCTGAATTGAAAATTAGAAACCACAAATGATCATGGAAAAGAAGACATTTATAATCTTCTTGTTATGGTTCCTCGTATTTATCGTTTAAAGTATTTTTTTTGTATGTGAGCTGCGGTGCCCACTTGCACATAAAATACCACACAAAAACTTTCATTATTTTCCTTGGTAAAGTTCCCACAAATGCCGTTTCAAGAATTTCGTTTGTGTGGTAGGTTTCAAGCTCATTAATCCAAGCTTACTCATACTTTTTCACAGAATGTCATTGATAAATAAAACTTCCATACTAAATCTTATTATTGTAGCTCAAATAGTTCAGTCAATTTAAATGGAAGGTGTCACCACGTCTTTTTTAATTTCACACACATTTTTCCTGGTGCATGTCGTTGTCAACCAATCCCTTTGCACCAAATCTCAATACTATAATATGTATGGTTTCGGAAATATACTCAAAATAGTATAAAACTTACATGGGCGCTGCCACGCCTATTTGAACACAAATTCAGATCTAAAACTCCAATATAAGCTCGGTATCGGCAAACAATATATATACAACAAATGGTGCTTGAGATATCCCATAATAAATATTCAGGTTATATGGTAGGTGGCACAGCCATTTTTTCAACCCCACCCACATTTTTACTGTAGCATGGTATTGTCAGCCAACGACGCAGTAACTTGCAGTACTGTACTATAAATGGTATACTTAAAAAAAGTATAAGATATATGTGGGAAGTACCCCGCCCACAATCTTTTACCAAATAATGCAGTATTATACAAATTGTTATGTCACACAGGAAGCATAGCCGGACATAAAAACAGATACTCACTTTTACATATATTGTTAGATTATAATCTAATGAAGAAAGTTGAAGTGAAGTTTTCTAAAAATCAAAAATATTTGTTTCTCAATAATGTAGTTACATACAAATACATTATTATCACGTGATATGTAGTGCTTTCGTACAGTTTTCATTGAAAATTCAGATCAATGCAGTATAAATAATCAACGGTCTGGCTGGACCGTGGTGGTAGCAATGTAAAAAACCAAAGTCATGCCAACAGTAGGGTTAAAACAAATAATTCAAATCAGGCAAAAAGCGTTGGCACTTAAAGTAATATAAAATATTACTCTATATTTTTGGTACTTCATTTGTTGATTTATTTGATGTGGACCGAAATTTATTCTTCTGTTGTGACAAGACAAGGGCTTAAACTGAGCCATGAAAAGCTCATTCATGCTGTGTGAGCTATGCATATTTGTACACGATGTGGGTCACAACATGCGCAATTAAAAATCATTAAATAAATTATTACATGGTGACATTTTTAATGAATAATTGGAATGATTGCTACTTCATGATATTTTCGTAATGATTGCATCCAGTTCAGATTTGTAGGAGAAATTCAAAATGTTTGTTAACCTCCATCCACCTCGTCCATAATTAGCAATGTTCTTTGTTATCTGCTTATGTAATATGAAAGAATCTGTTATTAAGTATAAATTAGCAATTCAGATGACATTATTTAAGAGCTGTTTTCAATAATGTGGAAAAGAGTTTTTCTTGCCATTTTTCCATTGCGCAAAGCTAAAGTTTTCTTTTGTATTATTTATGTGTGGTGCTATTTCGGGCACACTATCTGCTTACGAGCTCGTATTAATTTAAGTGAAAACATAATTTAATGTAATTTTCACTAAGCTTGTGCTTCTTCATTACTTACAGGCTTTTATATTGAAGTTATGTGCTACAAACGAGGTTATTTTTCCTCGTCCTGTGTGTAAGTAAGCAAAGTCGTTTGTGTTTTGTTTTAAGGAGCTTCTCCTTACATTAATCCATATAAAAGTAGGGTGGTTGGGGAATGATGGTTAGTTGGAAGTGGGCGTTGCTGTGTCTCCTACGTTGTTGTCGTTTTGATAAATTTATGTTATATTAGAATAAATGAGAGAGACTGGTTATAATCTCGATGCTCATAACGAGGAGATTTTTCTTTCCCCCGAAAAGAAACAAAATAAGATGTCTTACTCTGTGGTGCCCACAGAATCTTCGTAGTCTTAACAATAGTGCATAATTATTTTAAATGTTGATATTCATTTTCTATATTGCTTGCAAGTTATTAAAGTACAAAGATGAACTTGTTGTTTAAGCTGGAGTTCATCAAGAAAATTCACGAAAGTTTTCCATTTAATTGTGGGTTTTTTATTTTAATATATTTTCATATACATACTTTGCAAATATTCATTGCATAGTTCAGTCAGTGACATAAGAATAACATTTATTCTTACAATGGAAGCGTCGCTCGTTGGCCGGATCAAGTACTGGTGCTGTTCATTGAAAGTTTTTAGTTTTGTTTCGCATCCAATTTTGTAAATTTCATTAAAAATTAAAAGGGTAACATGGTGACACCGTAAACTTACTTTTTCATTCGCTCGGAATAGCATTTAACTAGCTGTGCCATTTATAATAAATACCCAAGCTCTAGAGCAACAAACGAACGAACGGACGATAAAAGAACGTAAGAACGAGTTGCGAGTTACAAGCTATGACACACACACCCCAATTTACACACACACACATAGCCTGTACATGTACAGTCCATGAACTACACTGCATTGCACTAAAGTGAACCGAGCGAAATGAAGCAAAGTGGAACCAATGGTTCCTGGTTCGTTGCAGTTTCAGTTTTAGTCTCTCACATCTAAGGTGCACCTCACAATTTGTTTTCACTGTTGTAATATTATGATGTTATACAATTACAACACTAAGAACATCGATGGTAATGGTGTTGATGATGGAGACGTTAGACAGACAAACAACCAGTCACAGTTGCAGTCACAGCAGGGACTGCAGCACAAAGTGTCTTTGTTTTTACTGAACTTGCTACTCTTCGAATACCTTCGCACTTTGCCATACACTCATTGAAAAAGACTGTAGCAACTTTAGCCGGCAGTTATTATTATTGTTAGTCATATCATTGATGAACTACCATTACTGTTTACTTCATATTGTACAGCCATATGCCCATATATTTGGGTTACTGATCACTATCTAAATATGTAATGTTAGGGTAAATGTAGATCCATGGTCAGCATTCCAATATTCAAGAACATTTCTTGAATGATTTCTTTTAATATATTATATTTTGGTTGTGAAAATTATACAGAAAAGTAAAAAAATGGAAATCTCGACTTTTGGAGTCGTATAGTTATCACAAAATGGCAGGGTTTGTAAAGTTTTACTTTAATAATTTTGTATGAGGAATATATGCTTTCTCCGAATAACGTTTATCACTTTCTCAACCGTTTTTTCTATAGAGTCATGAAAAAAAATGTTGAAAAAAAAGATGTTAAAAAAATCCTAAAATAAGTGGCGTAAAGTAAAGCCGTTGTCGTAATAAAAGCGCGGCGTAATTAGCTTGACTCAACAGAAGTCAAGAAGAAAATGATATAAACACAATATTTCTTTATTTGCGCAAAATTTACTACATTCAATTGCCAGATACAACTTGATCGCTTGGCGTATATATAGAAATAAGACTAAGTCGACTTTAAATCGTTGGTGTAAAATCGTCGACGACGGCAATTCTATTCCACCACTTACTCCTATTAGCGTTTTATTTGTGACAGCGGTTTAACGTTGCGTAAAATCATCGACACATTTCTAAGGGCACCTTAAACTTTTCCGAAACATATCCATTTTTTATAACTATGGCCAATTTTTTTCAAATAATAATTTTGGGTTGTGCCAGACGAAAAACTTAAATTGCTATTTTCCATGGTACTTTTAACACTGAATCAGGACTTTGAGTTATTCTAAGTGCTTTGCATAATTTTCAACCCGTTATGAAAACGACGTTAAACCGTTCACTTTTAATGGAACTTTAGGCCCGTTACACATCTTAGCGAAGATGTACACATTTGAGCGAAAATGTTCTTGCTGAAGTATGCGGCGTTGAAAAATTCGTTGGCTTTCTTTCCACATCTTCGCTGATATGTGTTACGGACCTTACTGCGGTTAAAATCGGATTCAGCTTCAAAAATTGCACGGAAAATGGTTGTTGGGGTAACTTCTATCTCAAATTCTGTTGAGCTAAATGACTCTAGAGATCCATGAGCTACTCTTTTTAAGTTTGCTCTTAAATTATGTGATTGAGTTGTTTGAAAACCAGATTGCTAAAAAAGTTTGTTTTCCGATGGAAATACCTCCAAAATTAAATAAGATAGTTTTCAAATAATTTTTCAGATAATTTTTCTTTAACTCTTCTCTCCTTATAGGGGCTGGGAGATTATTCCCCCAAAGAGATTCTTCAGTGAACCTTTGTGGGTCAAGTTTATAAAATATAGTTCTGTGAAATTTTGACAAAAATTTTTTCAGAAAAGCCGACAGCATTGACTTGAGTTGGGTCAAACAAAGTTTTTCAAAAATATTTTAAAAAATACCTTGTTTTTCAATACTATCCGGAAAGATTACCGTAAAAATTACAGACTTTCGTGATTTTTGGCTTACTGCTCTATAGTGGAAATTCCAGTAATTTCCACTATTAAAACGAAAATTTTGGAATTGATCCACTATTGGTCCAAAATATTTTAAGAGCAAAATGGATTCAAAAAGGAATTCATAAGAGTTTTTAAGCATTTATTTGTAAATAGAGTAGAGAACAATATTACTAATCATGAGTTCGATTATTCTTATTTGAATCGTCACAAATATCCTACAATTTTATCTGCTATCCTAAATAAATATCTTACTATTGATCCTTAATTAAGGGTGGAACAATGTCTCAGTGTATTTCATAAAATATCCAATAAAATTGTTTTCTAAAAATCTTAATGAGGTGCTAAACCTACCTCCCCCCTGGATCCGCCAGTGATGTGGCTGTTTAGATATTTATTATATCTTATTCCCTAGTTTATCATTTTTGTGATTTAAACGTCTCCCTCTCACCCGGGAGGTTGTGGTTCAGCTCCCGCCATAGTCTGGTGCTTAATTCTCATAACCATATATTCACTATCAATGAGAATTATAAGAAATTGTACAAGTACACTACTTGGTAGGCAATGCCAAAAACACCAAGTGATAATAAGTTGCCACATCGCCGATCTGAACCGGCGCGCCGCGGCGTTTAAATGTAGGTCCAACCACGTGGTATCACAATGGGCCGTTCTGGCCTATGTGTATCTCTTAGCAGCAACTTAACCTATACTAATTCTTGGATCTCCAATTCTTTATTCCTTTATTGCACTGTGAAATAATTAAAATGAGAATAGTTGATACTAAAATTTATAGAAATATTTTGCTTCCAATGTTGTGGGCTCCCAAGCCTCTGGTGTTTGTGCATCATATAAAATATGTAAATTTTATTATACTTTTCGAACTTTTCCTTGTGTGTATGCAGTGCCGTGAATTTTTAGAATCACTAGATATACCCCAGCACCTTTTTGTTTTTCATGGATACAACTCTTTAATGGTGTTCATTTCGGTGTGCCGTGCTATGTTTTTTTTATGCAGATGTTGTTGTTTTGTTTTTGGACATCACTAACACTCACATTTTCTTTATTTCATTCAATCCATAGGTTGGCACTGGTGGCATGGACTCCAAAGTGAAGGCAGCTACATGGGCATTGGATCGAGGTGTCAGCGTAGTTATTTGCAATGGCATGCAAGAGAAGGCTATTAAAACTATAATTGGCGGTAGAAAAGTAGGAACATTCTTCACTGAGTCAACAGAAGGATTCACGACACCAGTCGACGTACTTGCTGAACATGGTAAGGATGGGTGGGTGTGTGTGTGCATATGTATGTATGAATGTGTTTAAGTGTGAGTATAAGCGTGAATTTAAGTGCTGTGCAATGTTGCAATTTCCAATTTGGGTGTACATACATATATGTACCAACAAGTATTTACATTGTATAATGGTATGGCTGCTTGTGGCGGAATAGGCCGAGGAATGGTTTGTTGGGTGGGTAGTCTATGAAAATGCTTTCAATTATTATTTTTGTTGCTATTGAGTTTTTTTCTATTTTTATATTGCCCCGCGATGCAGCACATGAGAATCAAAGTTTAACAGAATTGTTCTCGGATGAATAATTAAGGTTTAGGCGGGAAAAGCGTTGGTGTCGGTTGACGAACTTAAATATATAGTTATTCATTTTTACGAGTACATACAACAACAAAGCTCAATGCTTGTGAATAGAACTTAATATTGACTTTATGAAAAAACAAATACTTCGAATGGTATATAGTATATAGTATGTGTCGTGCACATGAAAGTTCAATACAAAAGCTTTAGATATGGCAAGTTATTTACATCGATTTAATGTAATCAATCTGAAACATGTTTTTAAATTGTTGAAAATTAAATAGTAAATAGTTTAATAAATTGTTCCATTTTGAAGTCACAAAACAATTAAAAAAACATGTAGAATGGTGAAGTGCATAGTGTCCAACCCATTATCTGTGGGGTTACTTAAAAAACGACAATAAAACTTGTTTACTTGAACAATAAACTTGTGAGCAAAAACTATTTTGTATTGTTTGTTTCTACTGAGAATATATTTGGCTTGCACAAATTGAGGTCGAACTTTAAAGGAAAATATTGTATAGGGGAATGTTTTAATGAGTGGGCCATGTTTTGATGGTGGTCATAAAATCTTTTCGGAGTAGGGCTATGATAACTTCTATATACCGTTGAATAGCTAGAGGCCTTAGCTGATTGTCACAAATCTCGTTCTGCCTTCAGGGGAAAAAGTTGTGGCCGATTTCCCGAAGTGGACACCAGATAAATATCTCTAAAAATGTCCAAAAATAAAATAAACACCCCCGAATTTTAATGTATACCATATTTATTTATTTTAAGCAACTTCAATGTCCAAATGTTTTAATTCTAGAATGTCAAATTGAATTTTTCTACTTTTAACACTAATGTTTGCCTGTGAAGCACTAAAAAAAAACCGAAATTGTTTATTAATCCTATTCATCTCAATAAAATTTCTCTTAAAAAAAAATATTATATTCAAAAAACCTGAGAATTAAATTGAAAATTTTATTCTTGTTAGTTATAACTAAAACAATTCACATAAAAAAAAAATTTGTTCACCTTTTCAAATCAAATACCCCTCACTTCGTCATCCAATATCTCGATGTCTCGGAACAAACTCGTTCTCGCAATGTTGTAACTTTTTACGGTATCTTTAATTATTTTTTCCTACCTTGGCATCCTTAATGGCTTGAAATAATGCATCATTCCTTCATTTTTCTCAGGAGTTTTTTTAATGGATTTTCTGAGAACTATCCAAAAAGCTCCAAAAATTTAAAAATAATACAAGAGAGTTAATTAAGAGGAACTTCAGCGACGCCTTCCATGAGCTACAACGTCAAATGAATGCTAACAGTGAAACAACAGGAACCCTCATTGAAATTGACGCCATGCGAAATAACGATTCAAATTTTTTCTAATCATACGAATAATTGCGTACCCGTTTTATATGATGAATATTAAAGTCTTAACGTAGAAACCAGACATACTTTCTAAAAGTTGGTTTTATTTTTTTTTAGCTTTGAAAAATTCACACAAAACTTTTTGAATTTTCTTGTAACACTTTATTTAAACAAAACTTCGAGTCGGTGGTGCAATCTCTGTGATCCTTGCATTTCAAATATTGAAATTCTAGACACTTCTTAAATGACAAAAATTCTTACTTGCACAACCACGTGATTGCTATTGTGATTTTGGATGAATGTATTGTAGCCATATGTGTGTTTGTTTTGATTTTATAAAACGTGTTTCTATTACAAAAGAGAATGAAAATGAAACGTATCTTTTTTCACAAATATTTCTGAAATTGTTATTGTGTAGCGGTCATCGTGGAGTGGTGTAGTAATAATTTTGAAATTTTGGTGTTCAGTGTCATCTACAGGACTACAACTTTTGATTTACGTGCACTTCTTCATAATAATTAAATAGATAATTGCAGTAAAAAAGAAAAGTGGTAAGAAAATAGTAAAAAAGGTAGTAAAAAAAGTACTGACAAAAGTAGTAAAAAGTAGGTATTAAAAAAGGTCATTGTACAAAATTTCAGTACTGGACTGTACATATAAAGTTCCAGAGATATACCGTACTACAGATAGTTCCCAAGATATCTCATAATGAATATTGAGGTAATATGAGAGGTGCCACACCCTCTCGGTGGTCGTCGTAGCCTAATGGTGAGTGTGTTGGACTGCTTTGCAGAGACGCCCGGGTTCATATCTCGGCATGCTCAAAAAATCAAAAATAGTAATACAAATTTTTCTACACGGCACCACCTCTTGGCTGCAAAGGCAAACCACCAAGAGTAAAAAAAATGCATATGAAACAGCTTTTTTTAAAACTGTGGGTCTCATTCATTTTTGTATAAATATAACTCACACAACATAAATGGATGCGAAAAGCTTTGCCTTGGCCCTCCAGGGGCTCTTTTGCCATAATAGTAGTACTAGCCACACCCCTTTCCAATTCCACTCAAATCGCTTTTGTAGTATGGCATTGTCAAACAACGTCGTTATACGAAATTTCAGTACTATATTGTATGGTTCCAGAGATATACTCAAATAAGTAAATGATTTGTATGGAAGGTACCATGCCCACTTTTCTAATCCTCATTATGAATGTTGACGTGCACTACAGGCCTCATAATAAATACATTGTATAAGTTTCAGCTCAATCGGATGGTTTTGTTTTGAGTTTATCGCTCTCAAACGAACAGATCATTTTCATATATAAAGATTTCAAATGAATAAAAATGAAGATTGATTTTTATTTTTATTGTTCAATATCGAAAACTGATTTTTTACATTTATAGAGTAACTCAAAAAAGCGTTTGAATAAGCGAACATTATTGGGACACGATAAATAGCCAATAATGCCGTCAAATTGTTCCGAAATTTTAACCATAAATTAAGATTTTCTTTTTAATTTTTCGACAAATACAAATATGGTATTAAGCAAAAAAAATTTTAAATCGTATAATGTTTACTGGTGTCGCAAGAGGTTAAAATCTAGTAAGTTTTTAAAAATTCGGCAAAAATTGTATGAAAAGTATAAATCATAGTCGAAACTTCTAAACATTGCACATCTTTAAAAAATCTTAATTTATGGTGAAAATTTTGGAGCTTACAAGACCATTTTTTTAACTTGAAGATATTTTCTAATTTCAAAAATTAGTTTCCCCTTGTATTTGTCTAAATAAGTAAAAACTTTTCAGCGCTGTTACTTTCCCATTTGACACTATTTTTGCCTATTTATCGTGCCCCAAAAATGTTCTCTCGTTCATAATTCTGTGGCAATAAGGAATAACAGCTAAACTCAAAAGTCGACTAAAAACCTGTTGAGTATTTTTCATTATAAAATCCAAAATATTGAAAGTTCTTAAATATTTATTGGAGTTTAATTAATAAAAAACTATGGAAACTGCTAAATTGAAAATAATTTTCAGAAACTTTCAACATTTTGGGATTTATAATAAAAAATACGCAGCAGGTTTTTATTCGACTTTTGAGTTTAGCTGTTATTCCTTATTGCCACAGAATTTATCTGGTGAATATATTTACCGCGTAAATCGACACATGTATGTATTTGCGAGTATAGGTTTTTAATTGCTACGCGAAAGAGAAAACTACTGACGGCGGCAATGAAATTTAAATATTTCCGTATTTTTTTTTTTATCGTTACTGTTGCCAACTCAACTCCACTTAAACCAATGCTTGCTCTTTGTTACGTTTTTGTTTGCTATTTCCTTTTTCGTTATATATATCTATATACTTTTTTTTTGGCTTCCACACAGCGCGTACTGGTAGCAGACAGATGCAAGCTCTATCCCCGGAGCAGCGTGCCAGCGCAGTCAACAATTTGGCTGATTTATTGGTGAGCAAGGAGGAATTCATTTTGCAAGCGAACGCAAAAGATTTGGCGGAAGCGAAACATAATGGTTTGGCGAAACCGTTGTTGTCACGACTATCCTTGAATTCGGCCAAGTTGAAGAATTTGTCAATCGGATTGAAACAAATTGCAGAATCGAGCCATAAGGTGAGTTGTGGGTGTTAAATCCAGTTTTATTGACATGATACGATTTGAATTTATTGCAGTTTTATTTTGTGGATATTTTTCAAATGCGAATTAAGGTCGTAATTAGTGTGAATCTTATGTAAAAGCTGAAGAGAGAGAGTAGAGCAAGTGACATATGTATTTTCAGTCGAATAAGTATTTAGTCATTGGATTTGAATTTAACTCCATTTGAAATGCAATTATTTTCTAATTCTTATGAACTTATATTTATTTCGAATGGGATCTCCTGAATTCTAAATTTGTTTCTCTTTTTGATAGTTTTCAATTCAGTTTGCCTTGAAATATCTATTCACGTGGAGGTTTTGGGCAGGCTTTAGCATTATTTATTTCTTGACGATTAGGTGCTCTTTCATGGCTCCACTCGCTTCGAATAGCTATGGTTTTCTTTTTCCCCACGTTCTGGCCAGAGATCGATTCTGTGGTCTTTAGAAGCAATTCAATCATCGACCTATTTCTGCATTTCTTCGGAAGAGCGGAAGTGCTGTTGTGTTAATTTGAAAATATGGCAGTTGGGGTAAAACGTTTTATCTAAGTGCTTTATGTAATATTTGTGTCATTGAGACCAAAAAAGGTAATATTCTCGGAATTCCTATATGACACTTTATTTTATTTAAATTTTGTACATAACTTTAATGCATTAAGTGCAAAGTATCCGTCTTAATATGAAGATTTCGACAGCTTGCATAAAAGGGATGACAATAGTAAGTAATAAAAAACTGTCAAATAGAGGGAACAGTGACGCTGAGGATTAAAAAATAAATATATTTTTCTTTTTAATATTGGTTTATTAATAAATACTAATTCTTCCATTCGTGAACAAATATAATTCACACAAAATGGACAGGAAAGTTTGGTCTAGGCCCTTCATGGGCAGTTGTTCCATAAAAGAAGAAAAAGCACTTCGCATTTCTCCTTTTCTTATTAGTAGGGGGGACTAGGATATTGTGGACCTCATTTTTATTTTGCCTAAAAACTCGCAAAAAAAATAACTTTTTCTGAAAATTTCACAGCATGAATTTGTAGCACGAGAAATAACCTCTCTTTGGGTGGCAGAAGTTTGGTCAAATTGTATTAAATTATATAAGTTATATCAGTTGGCTCAAAAATGGTATTTTTGCGATTTTGAAAAATGTCGGGGCGTTACGGACCATTTTGTAAATCCGTTAAAAATGGGAAAATGTGGTAGAAAAAGTTTATTTTGGATTCAAAATGACAGAAGATTCATTATTAAAGAGAAACAAAGTGAAAAATGGCTATGAAAAATCAGTCTGAAACGCAATGCTCGCAAGTTCAGTCACTTGCACTCATTCCAGCGTATGCCAAGTGAACAGCTCGATCGCACACGTTGCAATGTATAGTATTTTGGCATATTGCCGAAAAACTAACGGAATGTTGAAATTTTGCATGAATTTCCCCGAACGCTCTTTTTAACAATATGAGTAATACAATGCAATTTTCATGCAAAATTTCTTGTCTGTGTCGAAGGCTTACGATTCCGCGAATAATATGAGCATATTTACCTAACTTGGTTCTCGAAAAATGTGGTAAAATTAATCGAAACACAAAGTGAAAAAAATTATCGAAGTATCACATTTCTATTTGTTATCGAAGCGATGTAACCGTGCGTGTACACAATTCAAGTACTAAAGGGAAAATGAGCTCAACACGAGGCGAGCTGATGACAGTTATTTGGAGCTGCCAACCAATGCTAGGGGGGGAAAATATGACGCTGGTCCGTAATTCCCTGTGTTCCACAATACCACAGTTTCTCCTATTTTATAGTAGTTTATTATAATTAGTTATTTCACAAAGGATAAATTAATTTAATGATGTTATGTTTTCTATTGGGTTCTGATCCGAAAAATATGCTGGCTATTTCACAATTTTAACATTGTGTGATTTCAACCACGGTTATGTCTCTTGACTGCTATGAACTGTAGCGTTGCCATGTCCAAATATTGTTATGCATTTTGCAGAATTCATTCACCTACTTGAAAAACCTACATATTTCTTGCAGCAAAAAGTACCCCAAACTATTAACTATTATTTGTGTCCGAATGTTTTGTTCGAATCCTATTAAAATATTGTCTGTGCCTAAATGTTACTCCACAGAATCCTTTGTATTTTATTGAATTTATGCTTTTGAACGAAATTTTTCATTATTGTAGAAAATCATTGAAATAATTTATGTGAATTGGAGTTTCAACTTAAGTTTTCCGTAGAATAAATATTAAATTAAATACTGAAGTATGTACACTATTATTATGTTAGGGATGTGCATTAGGGCGGCTCAAATTTATTGCCACAAAGCGTATAGATAAAAACAAAAATCTAAGGATGGCTTTAAGTAAATTTTTTCTAAAAACCCTTATGTCGAAAATCATTTATGATTCTATGCAATTTGTGAAAATAAATTGCATTGGCATTGGTTCTTATAAAAATAATCATTTTTCAAGTCTTGTTTGTTTTCAAGCTGCGGGATTTTTCTTCAACTTTAAATTGTCACAGTCTAAAGTGAAACTTCTTTAGCGAGGGTGAATTGAAAATTTTGCAACGGAAATAGCGTTGTTGTTGCACTCATACGAAACTAATAAGAAACGAAGTTATGTAGTTGTTAGTTGGCTACGTACAATCAAGCAGAGAGTCGGCTCTCGCAGTTTTATCTCATGTGCTTTAATGCGAGAGCAGACGTCTCTGCTTTTGAAGTTATATATAAACAGGTTAATGAACAAATGTAGTCATCACAACAACAATGTATATAGAGACGGGCAAATCAGACGGCCGTTTCGGAATCCGCCACAATTCCTCATCAGTGATCTTAGTGGTAGTTCTTAATCTTTCAATATCCCATATAAGCTACTAATATTTGAAATCATAACCCAGAATTATGGATTTGATTCCAAATATCTTCACTGAATAGTGATATTGAAAGAAACTACCACTACCGTTCTATACACTTATGTTGTTGTTTTTTTCCCATCGTAGCTAGTCTGCATAACAGTTCGTTATTTGAAAGTCTAGTACATGGGAGAGTGTGTGTGTGTGAGAAAATGATTCTAGGTGTCATTTTTTCTGAACGGTCCCCATTCGATCAGTTCATGATAGTTTTTTTTAGGAGACTATGAAAATTAAATCTAGAGGTTAATTTTCAAAGTCATGACTTAAGTTCATGTTAATTTCGTTATTTGAAGTTATATATAAACAGGTTAATGAACAAATGTAGTCATCACAACAACAATGTATATAGAGACGGGCAAATCAGACGGCCGTCTCTGCTTTTTTTTGCATATAACTGAACTTTCCTCTTATGTGTTTTATACGTGTACTACGGCAAAAGTATTGAAAAAGTAATATGGGAGATAGTTCGATAAATATGGAAGATAATGCTTCCACTGGAGTAAAGTAGCCACTCGTGTTTGTTTATAGAAACTGAACATACAGTTTTTTTTTACAACACGGTATGGCAAAGTTTTTTTCGCCGGTGCAATTTGATCCGCCCTAATGTATGTATGTGCACATATACATGCAACTGCCGAAATAAAATAAGTTAGTAATATACACAATTCAAATGAAAGTAATTTTGTATGTTGGTTTTTGCGAGTTTCTATAAAGAAATTATTTACGCAATAAATAAATATCCATTCTAATTAGTAAAAATGAACTTTGCCATATTTTCTTTGGCATTTATATTGAAGACAAATGTGATTTTCTCTTTCGATATTTCTTAATACAAATGGTAAAAATGAATGAAATAATAAATGGAAGCACAAAAGTTTTAAAATTATATTAGAAATTGTGCTGTGCAGTTTCGGGATACCCTTAGCAAAATCTCATAATCGTGACAATTTCCTGTGAAACAATTTTCTTAACAAAATTTTAACAATATTTCCAAAATTGCACAGCAATTTAACACGCTGCTTATTGACAGTTTATGAAAGTTTTATGAATCATGGTCCTCTGGGAAATATGACAGCGAATGAGATTAAGAAACCCGAGTTTGAGTTATTTTCGGTACATACATATATACATACATACTTAGTGGATGGCAACAGTAAATATGGAAGGACAACAATAAATAGCATTAGCACATGTTTATTGAGTGTAAACTGAAAGTTAGCTAAAACTTTTGAAATAACGTTTGGTTTATTGGAGTATCCAAAGTTTATTGGACCAAGAATACCCATGGCAGCAGTTGTGTTCGTAGTTAAATTAAGGGCGCGAGTACATCGATGGCGCATACGTTCACTTGACGTCAGCAGCGATAACTATTGTCTATTATCAATATGGGAGTAATGCTGTAGGTGCGTGTGCTTGTGTGTACACAGCAGAACAACAGAAATGGAGGTGAGCACTATGCAGGACTATCTAAAGACATATATGTATGTATATGTACAATTACATGTCAGCTCCATCCATGACTATATACATACATACATACATTATGCCATTTTCGCATTTTCGCTTGCTCTTGTACATTTTCAAAACAAATATGCAATTTTTATGGCAGCATTTGAGTATGGATGGCTCCATTTCTCTCGGTATACACACATGTTGCTATTGTGTGCGTTAAACATCAATTGCGCGTCTTCTTGTCTGCACGTCCTTGTGCTCTGCGCCATTTACATTTCCCCGTCAAGCATATTCTATACGTCGGCCGCTGCGTTTAACATCAATTTCTTTTACATTCAACTTCGGCGCTCTATTAAAAATGAATAAAGATTATTATGGTGATCGTGGTGATTTATATGAAATTGCCTTGGCAATCTCGGTAAAGCAACGTAAGAGATGCTGAACTCCTTCGCTCCAGTAATATTGCAAACGAGCATACTAATAAATATTTACACACACAAAAACACATACGACTATATTTGTGTGTTTTAAAATAGGAATATTTTCTCGTTCGTTGAATGTTTTGGTATTTATCATTGTTGGTTTAAAAATGAATTTACTCGGCGCTTTTCTTTATGATAATATTTTTAGTTTATGCCTATTATGCGTATGCAAATATTGATGTACTCACATGAAGATACATATATACATATGTATGAATATACACGTATACGGCTGTATTTTCCCCATCAGTGCTATTAAAAACGCATAACGTATAAAGTGATTGAATATGAAATGGGTTTAGTTTCTATTATTACGTATATATGTATGTACATTGCCATACAATAGGATGAATGACTAATCTAGGTAATCGAGAGTTACATATATGGCCAATTTATTTGTTTTTAAAGTTACAGTCGTACGCATATTTTTGCAAATATATCGAAAATATCCCATGAAACCAATTTTTTTTTACATGGACATGCGGGCCTACATTTCATATTTTTAGTGGTATCGAAAAAAATTTACATTTTTCTACAATTGGGAATTTTACAAAACCAATATTTCTGTCTAGTTTTCATTCAAAATAAATAAAAATTTAATAAAAATACCAAAAGTGTTATTAAGACTAGAAAACTCAGTACTAAAATAATGCAAAATCCAAAAATAGCTAGGTTTGCGTACTGATTTCAGAATTAAAAAAAAAAAAACAGGAAAATCAGTACATGTACTGACTAAATCAGTACGTCAAGCTACTCTATGCCCCGTTCAATGGTTTCTGAGAACAGGAAATTATGTTTTTATGTCGAATCGCAAAGTACAATTTTTCAGCGAAATTGGTCTTTAACGTTACACAAGTTTGATGGCCAATACAGCGGGGAAATTGAATAATTTATAAAAAATGTGTATCTAGAACTTAGGTCAATAGTTCTCGAAAAAAGTAGGTCGTTTTCATTTTTTGTTTTGTTAGATTTAAAAAAAAAAAATTTGTAAAATTAAGTCTTTAACGTTGCATGACATTTGCCGTACATTTCAAAGCCATCGCAATCAACAGAAAAAAATGAATTGAACTGTATTTTGAATTGTTTCATAAGTTTAAGTCCTTTTGTATTACACAAAGTTAATTTCACGAAAAAACTAGAATCGTTTCGTTATTTTTACGTTTTTGTTCCGATTTGAATTTTGGCCCATTTGATCAGATGCGCGACACAAGTAAAAGGAACGTGCACAGTGAAGAGCGAAAGCAACTGATTGATTTGACATTTGTGTTTCCCGATGCTATGGGATATATATGAATCGAATTTAGTCGACATATTGCGAAATTCAAAGAATTTGTTTTTTTTTATTTTTTGTTACTCCTACGGAAAAAATTGGCCATATGTTGAGTTTTCGTTTAAAAACATTTTAAAGCTTTTTATTTTATTGAACCTGTTGAACCCCAGTGGCGGAATCGAGCTATAGTCCAAGAAAAATTTTTATGGAGAAGTTTAAGCCCTATTGGCAGAATTCTACCACGCCACTTCACCCTATGAAATGAATTTTGAATGCTTTGTAAATTTTACTCAATATATGTTTTCAAGGGCATTCCCTTCAACGTGTAAGCGTTGTAAACCTTGTGTATTTTCCAGCCTCGAAAACGAACTGTCAAAATATGTATGGAAAATAGTTTACACTCACCTCGTCATATTGCGAGGCAAATTTGATGCGTAAACAGCCTCGGAAAAGTTCACGAGTATTTCAGTGCTGCCTGTAGTTAAAATACATTTTTCGATCGTGGCTTTAATTCATCTGGCCAAATGAATTTTGATAGCTGTACATAGCTAATTTAAGCGGTATAAATTCCATCCAGCGTGTTTTTATTACTTTTCCAGCATTGACACTACATCACTCTCATTAGAATCAATACAATTTCCGCTCTTTGGGAAAATACTACATATCGCTACCTCTATTCTTCAACCACGTATCTCGAAAAGTTTAACAGCTGCTGTGTATGATTTACACGTTTATCGAAATATGCGTTCTCGAAAACAACCACGTAAACTCACAAATTTAACACGTTAATATTACTAATTACTGTTATGTTATCCCACAGTGCTACAAAATTTGGTTGCTTCCATCGAACTGACAATTTCACATATGTTCTAGAGTAAATTTTTAATTTCAAGTACCGTTATCTAGGAACCCGTAACTCGATATCAGTGTCCCCAAATCACTCTAGAATAAACCTGAAATCGCCAATCCAATTTTTGCTGTTATACAGTGCTATTTGCTAGGTTAGGTTTAGTGCCGGTTTCGAATGGCGGTGTGGCAATTTGTTATCACACGCTGGTTTTGCCATTGCCTATCAAGATTTGAACTTATACGCTTTCTCATAATTCTCATTTACTTTATATTGATGTGAATATTAGAAGATTATCAGAATTAACAACCAGACCAAGACGGGAATCGAACCAGCAACCACCTGGGTGAAAGTCTAGCGTACTACCTACTAGATCAGGCGTAACCAACTTTTTCAGCTGGGGGCTAAATTTCTGGAATAATATTTCGTGCCGGGCAACGCAAGCGTGCTACAATATTGACCACATCTTCGCTTCCCAGTAGGTGAGATTGTGGTTAAACTCTTCCCTGGTTTAATGCAAAAAGAAAAAAAAAGGAATAGGTATATTTATTTTTTTTTAAGAAAATAAAACATAATTAAGAATCAAACATATTTATTAGACAGTTTAAAAATATTTTAAAGTGAGAAAAATTGATCTCGACTGATGTTGTCGCTAAACACAAACAGTTTTCCAAATAAAGGCAATTCATTATAGTCCATTGTGTTTGCAATATTAGATTATGAACCACTGTTATGCAAAGGAATTATAATTGATTCATTCCATTTGTTATACGTAAGGAATAGTTAAAAATTTCTAAATCTCTAACTAAGAAGTTCATCTGGTTCACAACAAATAAATTTTAAATGACAGTTTCATAATCAGATTATCATTGAAGATGGGATGGATGGGTCTGTCAAACAAATTTTTGAAAATATTGCTTTATTTTTATCTTTTATTTGTTTGAAGTCTGATCGTTCATTACAGAAAACTTGTCGTATTGGTGCTGGATTTGCTTTGAATGAACGTAAACTAGTTCTGTTCTACTTTTTGTACCTACATACGAAGATGGCATTCCCACTTTTTTGGCGACATCTCTTACCGAAAATCCAGGATTTCGTTTCAAATAGATCAACACTTTTTACTTTAATCTGCGATTCAAATCCTTGTTTCCAACCACTGCCGGCCCATCTTTTCAAAGTTAATGAGTCATTGTATCTTCTAGCTACAAAATTCACTAAGGATTTGGCCATGTTTAGTTCTTTGGCGATGTCGTTATGCGACATGCCTGGATTTTCAAGTTTTTTGTACAAAATTAACTCGTGATCGTACCCTTTCATTGCTAGCAAAATTTACACTAATCAATTTTGTGCAAAAATGGTGATGTAATATATCGACAATAAAGTAAGCTTCTCGTATAGCTTTGAATTTTGAATTTGCCGCTACAATTCTCTCAGTTATGCAAATTTTCGTGCTACCTGTTTTTTTCGTGCACATATTTTACATAATTATATAACTAGTTTTTGATTTTGCAGTATTTAAGAAATATATGTTCATAAATTATATTTGAATTTGTATTTACACGGAAATATATTAATTGCTAAATGTCCAATATTTGCTTCATGTAGAATGTTGGGCGTGTTTTGCGGCACACCAAATTGGCTGACAATTTGGATCTTAAACAAGTGACTGTACCCATTGGTGTGTTATTAGTAATTTTCGAGTCCCGTCCAGATTCATTGCCCCAAGTTGCAGCGTTGGCGATGGCATCAGCAAATGGACTGCTACTTAAAGGTGGCAAAGAAGCGGCGTTTAGTAACAAAGCGTTGATGGAATTGGTAAAAGAATCGTTGGCAACAGTTGGTGCTGAAAATGCAGTTTCCTTGGTGAGTCACTATTATATCGAACAACACTTTGTACGTGATTAATACAATGTTTCCTTCCAGGTATCGACCCGTGAAGAAATCAGCGATTTGTTGTCCATGGAAGATCATATCGATTTGATTATACCACGTGGTTCATCCGAACTAGTGAGAACTATTCAAGAGCAGTCTGTACATATTCCGGTATTAGGGCATGCTGAAGGCGTTTGTCATGTTTATATCGATAAAGATGCTGATATACGAAAGGCTCTCAGAATTGCAAGAGATGCCAAATGTGATTATCCTGCAGGTATGGTAAAAGTTTATAATTTCTATGCTTTTGGCAATAAAATAAATGGCTATTAAACTTTTGGTACTGGTGTGTATGTATGTATGTTTAACAACAAATAATTAAATCAAACGAAAATTTTCATTAAGATAAATTGGATTTGTAATAAAAATAGTATATTTAACCAAGTATTTATTCATTGATGTTTTCATGGTCCTTTTTGAAAAACTAGAAATTAATATGCCCTTTGAGCCAAATTGATAGCATGTGCCTTTAGAGCAGAGAGTGTGTTTATGTATAGGGGTGCAGGAAAAAAATGTACACAGAACAGATTTTATCTTACTACACCCACGGCCAGACATAATGGAAAGTGTCGTAGTCCGAATTGTTTTAAGGGTCGTGTGGCGGAGGGTAAAGTGGCGGATTAAATATAACTGAAGAATTTTCGAAAATCATACATATATGTTCAAAACTTGTTACTCGGGTGTTTTTGGGGTCGCTGATAACAAATCTGCAGTCAGATTTGCAACCAGCGACCCTTAAAACGCTTTGGACCACTGCACTTTTCATTATGTCTGGCAGTTTTTTTTTAATTTTATAACACCTGGGTTTATAAATATAATATTAAACTCAAGAATATAATATATTGCAGGATAACAACATATCATCCTTAGGCTTAGAATCTGTTTCAACTATAGGGCATATATACATACATATTTATATATGGTTTTATAAATACAATTTTTGTTTACTATCTGCCGTTTAATTATTACAGAATTAAATTAAAAACTTCCCCCTGCTTGTTTGTTGTTTTCAATTATTTCCGGACATGTATACAAGATTTCAAAGGATAATTTATGTGTTTGTTTTATAAGTCTTCATATAAAACAAAAACCGAACAATAATTAAAAAAATTTCATTGCAATTTGTACACACTTATGATTATGAAATATTGCACATAAATGTCGTCAAAACAGTTAAACAACTTCCACAATTTTCAAAGTTGTCGACACTTCATTACGGTCGTTGGCATTGCTCCTCTATTTTTGCTCAGTTCTCTCTGCTCCATTCCCAATCTATTGCAAACAAACCAACCCAACCCAACCCAATATATAACTATTTGCCTTCAGTGCATCGTGCACTGCAGTGTGTTAACTTTCGAAAGTATTGTACATACTTTTAATTAAATACATAGTTTCCATCGACACAACAGCACACTTTTGTAGATACACATACTACTACATATTTACACCAATCACACATATACATACATACATGTATACATCAGAATATATGGTAGTTTCAATATTTCGTTTTATTACGATTCATTTCAGCGTGCAATGCCATGGAAACTCTTCTCATTCACGAGGATCTAATGAGCGGCGACATTTTCAATGATGTTTGCAATATGCTCAAACACGAAGGGGTCAAAATTTATTCGGGACCGAAACTCAATCAACAACTAACTTTTGGTCCACCCGCTGCTAAAAGCCTTAAACATGAGTATGGTGCATTGGAGTGCTGCATCGAGATTGTGAAGGATCTGGACGAAGCGATAAATCACATACACACATTTGGCAGTGGCCATACGGATGTTATTGTAACGGAAAATGGTAAATTTACTCAATATGGTAACAAATTTCAAATTAATAGATTTTGTAATTACATGAAAAAGTTTATATAATATGCAACTATACGTGAAGGACATACATAGGAGCTTACATAGTACCTATGTATGAATGCAGCAAGTAAAGAGATTATAATTTAAATACATTTGTACAGAATTAAGTTTATTCTCCTCGCTAAGTAACAGTAATTATGTAAATGCTAAACAATTTGGGAAGCCGCCAGGATCAGGTTTAATAAGCGCCGTTTTGAATATTATTGGTATAGGTTGAGGTAGGTCAGATTGTACGATGAATTTGTCCTATATCGGCTAAGCCGATATAATGTAAGGTTGTTCTACATTAAATTTTAAGCAACTTTAGCGAAGAATGTATGTCTCTAAGTTGAAGTTTGGCCCTGCGGGCTCTCACTTTTATAACCCAAAGCCCTACGCTTCGGCTCGTTTCAGCAAAGAGAAAAGTTTTTATGAAAGAAAGAAATGAAGAAAGATAGATAAGAAAACATACCTTAGCCGGGAATCAAACCCGGGACACTAGAAACCAACGATTAAAATGTATAACACTTTCATCGGTAAGAAGAGGGGAGGGAAAGTCAAACTTTATATTCCTAAATACAATTCTGGCACATTCGCAACCAGCACTATAAAAATATTGCTTTATGCAACACTGTTTGAGTTTGGTATTTACATTTTTTGCAAACGTTGAAAAAGTGAATATCTGAATTCAAAACAAAACAAAATTCTAATTTCCTCAACAAATACTTCAATAGCAAGTAAATTACCACTGGACTTTACATAAATGCATAAAATCAAGACTGCATATTTTCGTTCAGAGACTTAACGTAATATATTGATTTTATTTTTGATCTAATGTATTTTGGGTCTTAAAATCATCATCTTTTCGTAAAGCCCAGCACTTTCTTGGTTTAGAAAAATCGATTTTTAAAAAAGTGTGCTATTTGAAAGTATTATATTTCAAAAGTATTTTGTAAAAATTTCTGAGAGAAACTCGAGTACTTTTGTAGATATAGACGATTATAGCGCCGAGTGTCAGACAGGCCAAAACGGTCGCGCGGCGCTACAGCTTCCCTTTCGGCCGTTCAGAAAGGCTTAGCTGTGCCTTCCTTGCTGACAGTAATCTGTAAATTTACAAATTACGGCAGTCATTTTAAACAAGAAGTATATTTCATATGTTAAAAACCGATTGTTAAAACTATGAACCCGTTTTTCTCAAAACAAGGTTTTTGACATTGGCGGGTACGGTCTGAAATTTAAATATGTTCTTCTACACAACAATGGGCCCAGGACATACTAGAAGAAATGAGTTTAATTAATTCTTTCCTTAATTTGTAACGTTGTTTTTACGAAAAAAGTCAAATTTTTCCGAAAAATTTTGGCGGTCCGTCATTTTGTGATTTCTCGGTCAAACAAAATATTCGTTTTATGCCCTAAGACCACAGTCATAATTATTTTTTAGACGTTCCAATGAGCCGCAATCATGCAGGAAGTTAATGATGATTTTTAAAACGCCCTTCATGAAGCTGCAAAAAATCCCTGCATACAACTTTTTTTTTAAAATTAATACACAATTTTCTCTTGTACTTGAAGTCTTTAAATATGTGTCAAAAGAATTCCAGAGCCAGTCAGTCTCATAAAAATTGCTAAAATTTTAGACGGAGAAAGTGCAGAGCCCCCTTAAAATAACACTTGCCGAGAGTAATTTGAGGTCTACATAAAGGATATTTTTCGTAATTATGCTGGCGCGAGATTTATCGGGAGAAAGAAAAAGTGAGTTTGCATTAACTACAATAGTTCCACCTGCTCCTTATAAAAAAACCGGCACTTGAAATTTATAAATTTGCATACTTTAGGCTTTAAAATGAACGAGTTGGCTACGAGGTGAATCTGAAAATTACAGAGTATTTAGTTTTTAACTTACGCTTCAAACCCACGTAAGCTTGTTTTGTTATTTTCATTGCTTGCGCCCGTACAAAACTTGCTAAGGATATACAGCCTTCAAACACAAACTTTGATTGCTTCCCTTGTTATGCTCCCCACATAAGCCGTGTCAAACATTTCCTTTGTATGGGAAGTGTCACGCAAATGTTATTTACTCCATATCTTTTTTTTTCTAGCATTTTCCTCTGACAATCAAAGTTCTCATGCCAACAATCTAAACTGTACCACAAATAATTTAGGAATAATACCGTATTAAAAATTAGGGTCGCATGGGAGGTGTTACACCCACTAACTCAAGCCTACCATCGAATCGTATTTTCATGCCAAATCTTAATACCACACAAATAGTTTCTGACCGCAGTTCCACTTTTTTGTAGCACAAATAAATGCTGAGATATTCCATAATTAAAATTCAGATTAAATGGGAGATGTCATACCCCGTTTTACAATTTCACCCATCTTTTTCCTGCGACATTACATTATCAATTAACATCCTTGTACCAAATATTAGTACTATATGTAAATGGTGCGAAGATAATCGTAAAATCATTTGAGTTGTATGGGAGGTGCCACGCCCACTTGCTTAAATAAGGCCACACTCTGCCCAATTGTACGTATGTATTTCTAATAACATTCAGCAAAGTAAATATCAAAACAGATGCTGTGCCAATTAAGTTTACCCACGCAATTTATTATACTCATAGTTTTTAAATTTCCCATTGTACAATAAGAATTTCTTTGAATTAAGTTGTGAAATACAAAAAATGTCCCTTGTCTTCCCATCCATGTTCTAATCACATTGTTTACTAGTTTCTTTGAAAATCAAATAGATCCCCGAAAGATATTATGACATGCCAGGTGAAATGCTCCTGGGTCGTCCATCTGTTAAGTACACATATATATGGAATCTTTTCGCATCTTTAACATTACAATGGCGAAGAGATGGATAGATTTGAAAAATGTAAGGAGGGCGAAAAGGGAAAATGTATTTTTATTTTTTTGGTAGATGTTAATATTCTAAATTCCGTAACCTTTTTTATTATGAAAAAAGGAAAAAGTGAACTTTTTCTGTTCTCATACATCAACTCACAGAGAAAACGAGAATATTCTCTTTAATATTCTATTAGAAAAGTTGTTGAATATGTGCAGGAGCGAAAAGTTTAAAGTGTTTGGTTATCCGCACGAAGGTTACCCACAATATTTTCATTACAAAGTTATTTAATTTTTTCCATATACATACAAGTGCATATGTACACACATATGTACATATGTATGTATGCACATACAGATGTATCGTACATTAAAACCTTTGGGAAATCAATTTTATTTTCACAGATTCAGCGGCACAACATTTCCTTTCATCCGTGGACAGCGCCTGTGTCTTCCACAATGCAAGTTCGCGTTTTGCTGATGGTTTCAGATTTGGCCTAGGAGCTGAAGTGGGCATATCCACTGCTCGTATACATGCCAGGGGACCGGTTGGTGTTGAAGGCCTTCTCACTACAAAATGGATTCTTCGCGGTCAGGATCACACTGCTGCAGATTTTGCCGATGGTGGCGGCCGTATATGGTTGCACGAGTCATTGCCTCTTTAAATGGCGAAATATGTATAAAATAATAAAAAATATGAGCATATGAGCATATGAAATCAAATGATGAATTTTTGTATATTTGTTAAGGCGATAGCTCTGTAAATAAACTTTTTGTAAACATTGTTTATTGTAGTTGTTCTTATTTTCTCTTGAAATCACTAGCAATGGTAATCGGTAATTTAAGTGGAAATATTTTTGCCTTTGTGTGTATGTGCTAGTGTATGTGTGAGTTTGAGCATGTACGACGAATATGTATGGAAAATACTTAACTAATTAAATTGTATACTGAACTGACAGTCTTAACCAAACTTGTAGCAACTTTTTCCATTATGTTAATATGCGTTCATAAGTTTTTACAACATTTTATGTATCTGCTTGTGTGCGTGTGTATTTATGGGTACATGCGCCTGTATGTGTGCGCGTCTTTTTCATGCGCAAATGCTCCTGTTGAACTTGTTCGTTGACAGCATAAATTAATTTAAAAATAAGTTTTACATAAAGTAGAAGAATCGTTTTTACCAGTTTCTTTGTTGTAATTTTTAAGCTGAAATTTTTCATTAAAAACTACTTTCCTTTTCATTCTTGCGTGCAGAATTTCTTACTTTTTATTTAGTTTGTTTCCTTTTGTGATGCATCGAAAAATGTATTTGTGTAACGTGCCGAATGTTTTTTGGTTGCTCCTCTTGCCTGGAGGAAGCAAAATTGAATTGCGTTGCAATGACTTTAAAATAGATACCTACTCGCAATCAAAGTGAGCAGATGCAACTGAGTATCTGAAATAGCACTCTTTGTAAACTATAAAGCGACGAGGAAACTATTTTAATTTTCATAGTAGGTAGGTACATGTATTGCTACATTTTTGTATGAACACTTTGTTAAAAAAGGAAGAAGACCTGTAGTTGTAGTGGTAGTGCACCTATGCACTCGTACATACGTAAATATATAATGCCAGTCAACAGAAGTCACGTAACTCTTTCACGAAAACTTTCATATTGAAACTTCTCTGGTGCCTCTTTTCATTATTGTCGTTGCACCCCGATGCAGGTTAAAAATGCGAAAAGGGAAAAATTTATACAAATATTTGAAATGTGCATACACAAAAATTGAGGATGCGCTCTTTATTGTAAAACTATATAGAAAAATGTATGCTACTATACTGACTTCAATTATTTTAATTAATAAAAGTAGGAATTCAATAGTTTGAATTTCGTTATGCAAAGAAAGTTAATTGCAAATCATTTGTATAGATATGCACATAAATAGGTAACTACATTCGAACTAGAGATGTTGATCCCGGGATCCGGTCTAAAAGTGGCCTCGAAACCACCGGTATCGAAAGACATAATTGCTGAATTTTCGTGATTCGTATGTATCCATACAAATATATTGGAATTAAAATTTTTATTTTTTTTTATAGTATCTTCGTTCTTGAATTAAGGGAATATGAAAATTTTTTCTAATTCGGTCATGGTATGACTCTCAAAAGTCGACGCTTGTTAAAAAAATAAATCCAAATTTTTGACCAAGCGGCCTTAAGCAATCAAACAATTAACGATTTGGAAAACATTTTCCCTCGACTCAAAGATAACAAAACACGATTGCAAAAGTGGGTTATTTTAATTAAATAAATACTTATGAATTTATGTTATGTACATATATCTTGAATCTTATCAATAATTTTTCAGTTTTTATTTTATATTAGATAAAACTATCAATCCCGGAACTAAAAATTTAATAGTAGTTTTTTTTTTTTTGTTAGTAGATAACCAATTAATATATTTATAAAAAAAAAATTTTGGCCTAGATGTGGAAAATATATTTTTCAACGAGGTATCAAAGTCGATTAAATCGGTTTAGCTTAGTACAGGTATAACATGTTGAGCTTATTCAATTACTTTTAACAAACTGATGAAATTACAAATTTTTTAATTGGAGATCAAATTTCTGTTATTCTATTAGCAAAATTGCTGTTCTTATTAATGATTAAAAAATAGTCCTTTTGAAGGGCTCGTTTAGCAACTTTGGCGGAGCATATCTTGCGATCGGCTTTTGTGTTCTAGCTACTATTTACTATTATTCATAAGAAAAAAAAATTGGCTGTTACTAGGTGCTACTCTCAAATTTACGACCAAAACACTGAAAAAACTAAAATATGGTAAAATATGTAAGCTCAATTTACAATGGCAATGAAAGGTGCCGCTTTTTTATGTAACGCCACTAACAAAATTGAGGAAAACGATTTTTTAACCAAAGTCCAACAAGTAAACCAGTTGGATGAGCTAACTTTTTTCGAGTACTTTTAGTGTACTTTTTGAATTAATATAGAAATTAATTAAATGTAGCCTCTATCATGGCATATTCAGTCATCAAACATGTGTAACGTTACTCACATTTTTCGTTACGTAACGTTACTCACATGTGTTCAATTGAGCTCAATGGATAACTTTTGTGTTAAATTTATGATTATTTAGGACTTCTACAACAGACATTAAATAGTTTCACCTATGCGTATCCTTGTTAGTCCTTTATTATAGTTTGAAAAATTATACTTCTAATGCTACAGACGAAAACGGGTTAGTACTTTTTCTTAAATTTTTGGATTTTCATATTCTTTAATCTTTTGCGTGCATACTTGAAAAATAATATTTTCACTTCCCAGGGCCCAACTCCGTTGTACGGCCCTGGCAAAATTTGGGTAATACAAAAATTACAACAATAAAAAGTCTTTTTAAAGCAAACTCCTATATAATTTTATTTACATGGGTTGTTTCACTGCGACTTATTCAACAGTGCTGAATCTCTACTCAGTTACTGAAATCTACTTCCTATCTTAACTTATAAACCTTCATCGCCTTTCTTGCTATAGCTTCCCAATAACTACTATAACAAACTTGCATTGTTTTCCTTGCTATGGTTTTTCACATATGCCGTTTTAAGCAATTCGTTTTTGTGGGAGGTTCCTCTCCACCTTAACCAAAAACAACCACATTCTGTCCTATAAATACTCTAACTTCCATTGTCTTCCTAGCTTTGCTTTCTCAGATATACCTTTTCAAATACTTCCTTTGTATGGAAGGTGCTACGCCCACTTTGTTTAACCGACTCACGTTTTTCTTGCAGCATCCCACTGGCAACAAAAGTTCTCGTGTCAAGTATCAAAAATGTATCACAAATAATTTAAAAAAATACACCGTATTTAAAATCAGAGTTGCATAGAAAATGTCATACCCACTAACTCAAGTCTACTCATATTTTACCACAGAATACTATTGACAAATCAAGTTGTATAGAAAGTGCCCGCCCTCTTTTGCAATCCCTCCTACGTTTGTCTTATAGGATGATTTTGTCAATTGACATCCTTGTATCGAATCTTAGTACTTGTCTGTAAATGATTATGGAGATTTACAGAAAAATGCATTCAAGTACGCATGGGAAATGCCACGCCCATTTGTCCAACCACTACCACTAACATCTCGCTTTCACACACAAATTTTCATTGTTTTGCTATGGTTACGTCGTTTCAACAATTCATTTGTATTATAGGAGTTCATACAAAATCTCATGGAAAAAAAGCACTTTCACTTTTCCCGAATTTTCCAATTTTCTGGACAACATTCCCCATTTTTCTTTCCGTACGAACACAACAAAAAAATTAGCCAAATCAGTTGAGCCGTTATTAAGTAATGATCTTTCAAACATGCGGCAATTGATTTTTATTTATAAAGATTCTCATGAGTAACGTTACTAACTTTTTATGTAACTTTACTAACGTTGCTTTTATATTACTAGGAGCACCAAAAATATTGTTTTCCCTCCAAAACCAACATTTCTGCTTTTCTTTGAACCTTTATCTTCCATAAATTGAGCAGGAACCGAATAATGCATAGTGATGATTCGATACAAGTAACACCTAGATACTTTTCATTCGATTCACTTTTTTACTCTTACTTTTAACATAAGTATTTTACTTGGTATCGGAAAATAGGGTCAGTATCGGATACCCGATACTTTTGGAAAATATTTATTTAAAAAACTGAAATACTGCTATATAATATTTAAAATTGTGGATTATTTTGAAATATTTTACAGCAATCAATAATATATTTCAAAATGCTGCTGCAGAATTATTCAAAATATTTTAGCCCATATTGCAATATTTCAATGTATGACAATATTGCAGTACAGTATTGAAGTTCTAGAAAATATTTCCGGCCATGCATGTAGAACATAATGTTTACTGAAACCTTTTCATTAAAATAAAATATTTTTAACAAGCTTTAATCTCTTGATTACTTTTCCTTCTATTATAAATTTTCTAGCGATTTGCTAAGTTCAATTAACGTCATTTCGCGTGTTTCCAGTGGAAATATCTCAAAACCATGATTTATAGGCGAAAAACTCGTGTTGAGTAGTGTAAACTGTAGGCTCAACCATGTTGTATCACAATGGGCCGTTCTGGCCTGAATGTTTTCCTTGACAACCAATAAAAAAATAATAATTTGTCTCTTTAAACGAGTATTCGATACAAGAACATATTCGATACTTTTTTCCGATATATTCGGTAGCATCGATACTTTTATTCGATACAAGTAATGAGTAAAAGTATCGATACTATGTGGGTATCGAATCAACACTAATAATGCATTGCTAGATTCGCTAATTTATGCTTGAATGTAGAGTAACCTCGAAACGCACTTCCAAAAAATTGTTATGTTACTACCGCACAGTGGTCTGGAATCCCGAAAAGCTGGTCATAAGCCGAAAAAATCGTTCTTTTGTAATGGTTATTTGAGCTAGGCGATTTTTGGGGGCGCTGATTACGAATCCGATCTTAGTTTTTAAAAAAAGAAAATGGCGGATTTAAAAAGCTATCGAATTTTGACGTAACGAGACATTTGGGGGTTTTCGGAGTCGGTAATTACGAATTCAATCTCAGTTTTTTAAACAACAAAATGGCGGATCCAAAATGGTAGACTATTTGCAAAAAAATATCGAATTTTGACGAAACCAGACATTTGGGGATTTTTGGGATCTCTGATTACGAATCCGTTTTTAATTTGTCAAAAAAACAAAATAGCATATTCAAGGTAGTAGATTTTTAATAAACATGCTGATTAGAGTGGCTCTTAGGCATATGAGGGAAATTTTTTATACATTGTTTTTACTCTACGCCCCCTAATTTTGTTCCTGTAGGTGAAAAATGTAAACTGTGAAAGTTTCAGGCAAAAATATTTAAATTTAAACGTGCCTCCTTGGACTCAAAGTTTATATGTGAAAAACACTCCCGTATTATCAAATAGTCCAGTCGGTAGAGTAAAAAATCCACCAAAAGTTCATAATAATTCTTATCTGAGATTTTTTTTCAGTAATTGTTAGTGGAGGTACAATAGATGGAAAAACCAATATATATAATAATAAAAATAATAATTTAAATAAATAAGCAACATATTACATACAAAAAAAAAATCGTTAAACTTCCTCTCCCCCATCCATACGAATGATAAAAACACCTACGATTCATTACATATTTATTGTTTTGATTATAGTTAAATAATATTTTTATTTAGATTTATGAAAAGTACTTACTCTTAAAAATTGATTGCTTTTTAATAATACACTTAGACTTGAAAAGCCAAAAAAAATTTTGAAGAATAGCTGTACTTAACCGTTGTTCTAAAACTTTATTTTGCGATTTATGGCCAGCTTTTTGGGATTGCACTGTGTAACGGTCTAAAATGCCTATAGCTCCGCATTCACAAGAGATACACAAAAACTGTTCTCCCATGAAATGTCATACTTTGGCAGTGTTTTTATATGCAATTGCGAAATATTGACTTTTGTTATTATTCGCAGAGATATGAGCAAAAATATGCATACGAATGTAACGTTAATAACGTGACCCTTGGCCATATGCAATAATGCTAATAACTTAAGGGAACATGTCCATTATTCGAGTCGAAAGAAATGAAAACTTCGAAGTTGTATATAAAAAAAATACAATAGAGAGGGACTTGAAATTCTCGTTATTTTATAATTATCTTTAAATAATTTTTTTGTTTTCAATTTGGTTCAGTAGTTCTCCAGTAGTTGGTGTCCAACGGTGGGTGCTATAGAAGTCCTCCCTCCGGGTGCTCCAAAACAAAAAAATCAAAAATCTAAAAATATACATGATTTTCTGTAAAATAGACTATTATGAAGCTATAATAATGAAAAATTACCCTTTGGCAAAGCTTCAATTATAAGAAACGAAAATGGCCCCTTCTAAGGGCTGTAAAAAAAAAACTAAGCAACGTACGACCGTAATGATAGTCTTTCTTATAAAAAAAGATATTTTTAAACAAAATGAGCCTAGGTAGAACAAAATCCATCAAGTATATCAAAAGTTAGAACACCCGCCAGTTTGAAAAGGCATGTTTTGAGAAAAAACGCTTTTAAAAATCGTGCAGCTGCCGCGCGACTATGAAATTCAAATGGCACGCATAATATACAAACTTATATAAATGCGTACATTTCAAAAACCATATTTATTTTTTTAATAAAATTTTAGATACGTATTCTAGACATTATAAGTAATATTTGTATGTAAAAAGAAAAAAAATGGACCCCAGCAATGAGCATTTCCCCTTAACCCTTTCCCGCCGGCTGTACTATATAAAGTACAGCAAAATCAGGATCTTTACTGAAAAAGTGCGGCAAATTTCGCATTCATTTGTGTTTGTTTGATGACATTTTATATTCCCGTAAAAACCGCTTGTGGAAAAATTATTAAATTTTGTGACAGGTCGTGAAATATTAAAATTAAGTGTTTGAAAAGTTAGTGGAGCTTGAACTCTTCGGAAATTTATTGTTGAAAGGTAAGCATCCTTTCGATAAAAAATATTATTATGGAACAATTTTGGGAGCTTTCCCGCCAATTGTACTTTATATAGTACAGGCTAGGAAATGGGTGTGGTTGGGCCGATCATCAAAAGAATAATATATTTGTAATTAGGAAGGTAAAACTGTTGAAAACGAATTAGAATTGTAACGTTGACAACACTCACCCACACATAACTTACGTAAATTCTTACTCTGTATTAGCGTTAGTTTTAAGGGGACCTTCTGGTCTAGCGCCTTGAATTTGACGAGTTTTTTGGATTTTCCTTTTTAAATGAAATAATGAGCAATGGTATTTGAACTTTGTAGATATATTTTATTACTTTAACAATATGCAAAAATAATAATAAAAAAAAAATAATTTTAAGTAAACTAAAATTGGTTGCCCTCTTGAAAAAACCGGATCTCACTGGTGGGGCATATTTTGGATTTTCTACTGATCTAAAACAAAAAAAATAAAGGAAGTTACAATCAGTATGAGTGTAGTTATCGCAGGAACTAAAATGAAAAAAAGGAGAAAAATTTGACAAAATGGCGAAACAATTTACAAATTGTTGAAATTTACTTTACGAAAACAGACACATTTTTTCACTACTTTTTGTATGTAAAAAGTAAGAAGTAGTCAACGTTTTAGTTCCTGCGATAACCACTAGTTTACTGAATAATATAGTAAAATTTGAGACGAATCGGTCGCTTGGTTTTTGTTTTTTGTCTCCCAACGTGCAGAAAAATATAGTTTCGAGATAAATGAGTTTAAACTTCGGTCGGCCCTTTTACTTGCTTCTGCGCTCACCTGCTAAATAGGCTGTAGGAGTCGAAATACTGGAAATATTAAAACGAAAATTTACAGTATAGTTTTTAAAGCCTATACTTTTGAAATAAAAAAAAATAAATTTTTTGAAAAATCTAGACCAGAAGGTGGCCTTAAGTCAGTCTGATTTCAACTTTCATTCGGTACATATTCAATAAAAACCTACTCCATAAAAGCGAGTTTATTGTAAGCATATAAGAAGTTGTGTTTCCAATTGTGCATATTAATTTATTTTCGATTGCGAAAAACTCCAAATCTCATTAAAAACAAGATCCTATACCAAAAAATCATTAAATTCTGATAACGGGATCTATGTGTCGGGGGGTCAGGGTTAAAAACAAATACAAAACATTGGAAAATGAATTAAGAGGGAATATATCTACAAACTTTTTAGTGTAACTACATCCTTATTCTAGAAGATCCAGAAATGCTACAATGTCATATATACGATCATATTTAAAGAGCTTGACGAGTAGATTTTCCAAAAATTATCAGATTAAAAATCAGTTAAGCCAATTCAGAAATATCAGCTCATTGAACAAAGCATTGTTTTCATCGTTGTAAAAATCATTGCTTAAGCGGGAGCAAATAATAAATGAGAAAGAAAGAAGACATAATTACAAACACCTACTTGATTCTGCTTTTTTTATAAAAAAATTTCTTCCGCAAAAAAAAAAAATAGCCCCGGTTACCCGGGCCTTACTGACTAGTTGTTTTTATGCCTTAGAGTGGTTCAATTTATGTGATTTGTCTTTTTTTATGTACCTATTTATGAAAAAATTCTTATTAAAATGAGGTATTTCATTTTGGACAAAAAGTCCTTTAAAGGACAGGTTGGGAATTAATATATTAAAAACTAAAATTACTTTCAATTTTTGCTGGGGGATACTAAACATTAATAAAGATTGGAGGGGAATTAATTCAAAAAATTCAAATTTTCAACTTAGTTACAAATCATATAAACATTTTAACCTTCTATCTACCTTAATTATGGGTATTTTTTGCTACATGGGTCAAAATGACCCATAAATAAGGGCTTGAAGAATTAAAAAAAAATACTTTCCATAAAACTTTTTCTTACACTTGATTTGAGATATTTTAGAATAGAATTTACTAATTTATAAAATTTTATCACATACAAAGGCAACACTCCCAAATAAACGCCGATTTTCAAAAAAAAATTATTTTTGTTATAAGTGTCTTAAAATAATAACGTGTACCAAAATTTAAGTCACTGCGACAACTCTTTCTATTTTCCTCCTTTTGTGCGCCGCCACTGTGCGCCGTAAAGAATTTGCGGAGAAATTGGCTGGCTTGGCAGACATTGTCATGCCTTTAGTATTTTAATGAAAAAATTGAGTAAAAAGCAGCATAAAAAACAGTAGCAAAAATTAGAAGAAATTGTAGAAAAAATAGTGGAATAGTATGGGAAATAGTAGTAATAAATAGAAGTAGAGCATGATGCCATACCAACTAATTCAACAAACTGAAAGAATACATAAAAATGTTATCACATCAATAATACTTCCGTACCAAATCTTAGCACCGTACCACAAGTTGTTCTTACGTTATCCCATTATGAATATCCAGTTTATATGGGAGGTGCCACGCCCTCTTTTCAAATCCCACCCATGGTATTGACAACTAACATATTTATACAAAATTTCAATACTATACTGTGAATGTTTCTGGAGATATATCCAAAAAATCAAATGAGTTGTATGGGTGCCACACCCACTTGGCATTAAGAATTCAAACTCCACTAAAATCGGTAATGATAAATAATACTTGTATACCAAATCTTAGCACCGTACTACAAATCGTTTCGGAGATATATCATATCGTCGTCGTTCAAGCAGAAATCACTAAGTCTAAATTAATTTTTTTTAGTTGGATCCGTATTAATTGGCTTCTATAATTCGAATGACATAATAAATTAGATTTTTGATGATGCAGATAAGACGTATATTTATGTGTGAATCAATCTGTTAATTTTTTAAGTTTTGCCAGTGCTTGTACCGCACCATGCACTGCATAAATTAACGTAATCTCAGGAATTAAAAAAATGGACTTAGTGAATTCTGCCAGAGCGACGACGATATTAAGTATTCCGGTTATATGGGAGGTGTAACACCCCCTTTTCGAATCTCTTCCATAGTTTTTCTGTAGCATGGTATTGACAACGTACATATACAGAATTTCAGTACTGTACTGTGAATGTTTCTGGAGATATACCCAAAAGAGCATATGTGTTGTATGGGAGGAGCCACGCCCACTTCTCCAAACGACTTTATGAATAGCCAATTTTAAGCCTGCCGACAAAGCAAATATTTTCAGAAGAAGATTGGTTGAGCCATTCAAAAGTTATTGAATAACATGTAGACGCACCAACGATTTTATATATAAAGATTGGACGTAATATTTAAATAAAATTAGATTCGCAATGCTTTATTTCAAGGCAAGGACTCTTCAAATGAATACATAAACAAGCTTTCGCCACATGAAATTACGTTGATCAAATATGGTCCATTAACAACCGCTGACGTAGAACCATAATTTTCACAATGCAGCAGTGTATTAACAGATAAGCGCACATCGTTCTTGCTTGCAAACCACAAACAACATATGATTTTTCAGTATAAATTTTGCAAAAAATTTCGTTTTTTTTTTGTGTATATTTTTGATAATTTTCAGGTTTAATTGCATATTTGAGTGATTTTTCGAGCATATCATCGCGCATATTTCAGCCTTTTTCGAGCATTTTAATGCGCATATAATGGATTTTTTCAGGTATTTTTCGACTCGCTCCGTTTATTATTTTACTTTCATTCTTCCATTTTGTTTTTTTGATTGTAACTTTTGAAATGGATGACTTATTTCATTTTATTTATTCATAATGTATTTTATTTTTGTTATTTATTTAGCATTTTGTACTTTTTGTTTTTTGAAAACGGATGGTTTTTGTTAATATCAAACGCCCGTGAGCCGTATTTAAATTGAGGTTTTTGTAATTATATGAAACTTGTGCAGCACCTTGAGGACCTCAATATTTGCAATATGTTTAAAATATTATAAATTCTAATGTATGAACACGTAACATCATGGCTATTGCAAATTTATAATGCTTGCCTAAAATTTTCGTGCATTCCCAAAAGCTGGAGAGAGGCTCGTGTAGTCTTCATACCCAAAGCAGGGAAGGCGTCCCATATCAACCCAAAGGACTTCAGACCGATCAGTCTGTCCTCCTTTCTCTTAAAAATATTAGAAAGGGTTCTTGATTTTCATATCAGGAACTCTATCAATCCCACTCTTTTATCCAAATCACAGCATGCCTATACTAAAGGGAAGTCTGTGGAAACAGCGCTACATGTACTCATTGAGGAAGTTGAGAAATCACTTTCCAACAAGGAGTACACACTTGCAGTGTTTCTCGATATCGAGGGGGCATTCAACAATGTCTGCCCCGACGCTGTCGTTAATGCCTTAATAAATCTTAATCTTGATGTTAATCTGGTTAAATTTATAGGACAACTACTTAAAACACGTATCATCAGCTCCTCTATCGGAAATGATAAAGTCAAAAAGGTTGTCAATAGGGGCACACCACAAGGAGGTGTATTATCGCCTCTTATTTGGAATCTGGCGGTGAACACACTGCTAAACAGATTAGATCAAACCGGCTGCAAAATAATAGCTTATGCAGATGACATTGCTATTGCAGTATCCGGCAAATACGTTGCTACTCTTTCAGAACGGCTAAATCACTCACTTAGCATTCTGTCTCACTGGTGCCGTGAATTCGGTCTTAATGTTAATCCTGCCAAAACAGGAAAGTATAAAATACCAACTTTTGCCCTACCCAAAATTAATGGTATCTCGCTTTGTCTTAGTAAGCGCGTCAAATATTTAGGACTTGTTCTTGATCCTAAACTTCAATGGAAAGCTAACATAACAGAGAGTGTACGGAAAGCCTCTTGCGCTCTCTACTGCTGTAAGAGGGCATTAGAAACAAGATGGGGTCTTCAACCTCGAGTCACTTCCTGGCTCTATTCAGCAGTGGTCGAGCCTAATCTTCTTTATGGATCCGTCTTCTGGTGGCCAGCTACTTCAAAGGCGGTCAACCTTAAACCACTGGATAAGGTTAGAAGAACGGCAGCCATATTGATTACTGGGGCCCTCCGTACTACCTCCACGAAAGCTCTCTTCGCAATCCTTCATTGGTTGCCAACCTCACTTCTGGTCAAGCAACAAGCTAAGTGCTCTGCTGTCAGACTCAGTGCCCTAACTCGCTGGACCCGGTCAAACCTGGGCCATGACAAGATCTTAATCCACGATACGTCCGTACCAACTAACGTAGACTACATTTGCTCTACCCCTAATTTAAACCACACGTTCTTCACCCATATCCCCAGTAGAGAGGAATGGGTTAATGACGAGGTGGTCACTGACAATTTAATTGACATCTATATAGATGGATCCAAATCGGAGGAAAGAGTCGGCTGTGGCATCTTCTCTAGTAAGCTAGATCTCAGACTCTCTTTCCGACTTCCTGACCATTGCAGCGTCTTTCAGGCGGAAGTAATGGCTATCTATCAAGCGTCCAAGTGGCTTATTCGCAACGATTCATTCGATACGAATATCCGCATCTACACGGACAGCCAAGCAGCAATCAAGTCCCTTGCCGGTGTTTTCACTACATCAAAGCTTGTTCTCGACTGCCGATCTTCACTCAACATTTTGTCGAGTCATTCTCAGGTCCACCTATATTGGGTGCCTGGACATATGAATATTTCAGGTAACTGCAATGCCGACGAGTTAGCAAAACAGGGCTCGCAACTTACAGATATATCACCTACCTGCACCATTGGTGTCCCTCTTACGTCTATTAAATTAGCCATTAAGCAAGACTACCTTGAGGAAGCAAAAAGATCCTGGGTAGCGGAGCATACCTGTGGTATTACCAGGCTAACATGGACCACTATGGACAATAAACGTACTAGACAGCTACTCAACCTAAGCAGAAGCTCCATCAGCATAACGACTTCGGTGCTCACGGGACACTGCATAATGGGGAGACATGCTGCAAGACTTGGACTGCCATTCAATGACTTCTGTCGGGGCTACGGCTCTGAGGAGGAGGAAGAAACAGTCCTTCATTTCATGTGCGAATGCCCATCCCTGGCCAGGAGGAGACTAAAACTCCTGGGTTCACCTTTCTTCACTAGTCTGTCCGAGCTATCATCCATAAATATTAAGGACATAGCCAGATTCATTATGGAATCCTCATGGTTCTCCACTCCGTAAATGGGGGAGTCGCGCCGTACTGTGGTATCACAATGAGCTTAATTTGTGCTTAAGTGTGCTTTCAAGCAGAAGGCTGCCACTCCAACCTAACCTAACCTAATGTTATGTTTGCCGCCAGTCAATCATATAACAGTTTCTTTTTTCAATTCATATACTGTATGCATATATTGTATTAAACATAGATTAATAACAAAGTTGAACAGATACTGACAACACGCATTTTTCCTTGGCAACATATAAACGTATGTCATTTCTTCTCTGAATAATTTTTTACAAAATAGTTTTTCCTATTTTATGCCACCTTAACTCATTTGCTTCTGCTGTATCCAAAAAGTTACAACAAGAAAGTGATTAATATAGTTACATTAGATAGAGACACCTCTTGCTGGCAATTTTTTTGCAGACACAGCAGGAACTCAGCATTCTTTGCACTTTTATATATATTATTTGCTATATACAAATTTGTTTTGAATATTTTATCTATTTTTATTTTGTTTGTTTTCAAACACAAACGGGCTAATTTTATGTTGAAAATCAAACTTCCAAACATGCTGCCATGTTAAAAATGAGAGCGAAAATTTGACACTTTTGACGCTCAATACGTTGCTATGGGAATATGCGTGTGTAGAAGTGGCTGTCATTGCTACTCGTTCAACTTTGTTATTAATCTATGGTATTATATTGTAATATTTAATCAAAATATATTTGAGATCAAACATTGTACGCTTTGAATAAGCAAAATGAAGCAGATTAAATTAATCTAGTTTAAGAGCCAAATATTAGACGTAAAAGAAAAGAACTGCTACAATGCATTTAGTCGGTACTAAGTAATTTTAACCCTCTAGTAGGCCTATTTTTCAGCAATAAAACGGATTGGTTGAGTGTAATGTATAAAACTCGGAAATTAAGTCATTATTTTTTCTCGAGGTGTGAAAATATGTGGTCCATTAAAAAGCTTGTAATCCCGATAAATGGAAAAGTAAAAAATTATTATGTATTCAAAATGCAAATATGTAAAATATAATCAATTTCCTGCTTCCTAGTATTTTTTCAACTCCAACAGACAACTATAAATACTTTTTTTTAATAATTAAAATTATCGTTAATTGCTCAAAATCTGACCTTCAACTGACGATAGAATCAAAATGAAATAACGCACAGACGCACAACGTTTAGCTACGGTATTCATCTATCGACTGAGCGGTATGAATACACATAAAACAATTTTAAGCGTCTATAAAATTGTATCAAGCGGTTCTGGCGGTCCTGCCTGCTAGAGGGTTAAAGCATGACAACAATAGCCATTGTATACCACTAAAGGGCGCCCCAAAAATACCTGGCATTTTAAATCGCGCACCATTTTTTTTTGGTGATAAACGTGGAGTACTAAATCTTTAACAGCTGTAGTTAACAATCATGCAGGTTTAGTCATAAAGCATTACAGAAATTGCGAAAAGTAACTACAAAAATGCCACACAGCAGACGCAACAATGGTTTTACTGTCGACGAGGTTTCATGATCGTGTTATCTCGCGCCACGGCGACGTTAATTGACCACCGAAATCTTGCGATTTCTTTGACGCCACTGTACTTTTTGCTTTTGGCAGTTTTTGAAAGATAAAGTGTACACTAATGAACCACAGACCATTCCACAGCTCAAATAAATTCAACGCGCCACTGCAGAAATAAGTCCGCAAACGTTATCGACCGTCTGCCAACAGGGACGATGCCGCCATTTGTCGGATGTTCTATTCCACAAATAATCTCCATGTTACCAATAAATAATGGCTTTTATAAGATATTTAATATGCCAGGTATTTTTGGGACACCCTTTAGAACGCTATTTGTATCACGCTCTGCAATCTGTATAATATTATGCTTCTGTTTTGGCTTTTAATAACGGATTTTTTCTGGGAAATGTCAAATTCTGACAGCCATTTTTATATTTTTAATGAAAGGGTTTTCACAAGCATTTTAAATGAGTTTATTGAATAAAAATGGGTAAATTTATTTCCTAATGGAAAATATTAAAAAAGGGGAACGTTGTACAGACGTGTCAAAAAAGTGAATAAAAAATGAGTTTTAACCACAAAAAGGGTTGTAGCTGTAATTTTGATGAATTTACATATAAAATATGTTAATAACAAACTTTCAAGTTAAAATAAAATTTTATTACTATGTATACAAACACATGCAAATATTATTATAAATGAAACATATAAAAAGGAACAAAGCGTACCAATTACGTTTCAGAAAAGTTAATTTTTTTAGTCCCTTTAATTTTTTCCCCTCCGTAATCACCGTGAAAATCTATGAGATTTTCATCGGTGAGGAGGAGATTTTAGTTTTTAAGTTCCTACTTTCGATTATAATACAGTGGTAGGCATTCGTTTATACGCAATAATTTTTTGTTTTAGTAAATTGAGTAAGACATGACAGTTTCCAAAATTAGCAATTTTTTCCCATATGGAGAGCGTTTGTAGTGTAAGGAATATGTTGCATCAAAAATATTTGTGATGACGGGACTTTCCTTACTGTGGATCAGCAGAACTTGCACACATTTTTATCGCGACATTCGTTTATGCGCATTTTAGTTTTATTGAGTAATTTGATGCTTTTTAATGTGGAAAAATAGAGAAATGAATGCTTTATGTTAATTAAAAGTAAATGTGGTAAATTTTTCTAAGCAATTGTATTTTTTTTTACGTTTTTACGTTTGATTTTAAAGTAATGTAAGGTAGCAAATCTGACTGATTCGGAACAGGAAATACTCAGAATTTTGAGAGACAAGAATTATTCCAATAGGCAAATTGCGAACCGAATCGACAGGACTGAGGAAGTAATACGAAATTTTTTTAAAAAAGGCAAAAACTATGGCGCTAAAATTCCAACTAGAGCAAACACGAAGCTAACATTGCGCTCTAAAAGACAAATTCGTTACGAAGGCACCCAAAATCCGTTTTCTGCTCGACATATCAAGGACAAATTGAGTCTTCCCGTCACTCTCTCGCCACATTTATAATAAAATGGACAAACTAAAGTGAAAACCTTGGTTGAAGGATGGCGAAATGTTATTTTTTCGGATGAAAAAGTTTAATCTAGACGGGCCAGGCTATTTTGTTGTTGTTATTGATTTAAACAAACAAAACGTAGTGCGTTCAAAATGCAATTTTAATGAAGGAACTGTAATGGTTTGGGGAGCCTTTTCATACTTTGGAGCGACACTAATTTTCTGCATCACAACGAAAATGTTCATAACTGTTAGTAAAACAATTTACTAATAGTTTATGTTTGTGTATGCGATCACATACAGAAGAACCGATTCATCGACATTTTTGTTGTAGCTTATTAAGCGAGGGCGACATCTATTAATAGTGGAAATTTGTATTTCAAACCAAAAAAATCTACCATATTTGGTAAAATTTAACTTCATTCTTACAATATTTACTTTTGTTTTATTTAATTAAATAAAACAAAAAATTTGAACGATCGCCTACATAGAACCGATTAGGATTAAGAGTACTATTACTGTAATCTTAACCGTTATTTGTTTTGGATTAAGATTCATTTATTCGTAATTTATAAGTAATTGATTACAAATATAATCGATTAATTCCCAGTTCTGCTTTATATACAAGTAGTAATTTTTACTCAATCTCATCTTTTGAATTAAGTGCACATTTTCATCACACAAATTTTTCGATTTTTTAGTGTTTTTTTTTTTCTAAATTAGCAAAAGAATACATTTTTTCAAACGGGGAAAAAATTATGACTCGGAACATATTTGTAATTCTTGTTTCCTTAGATCAGGTTTACATCATTTGCAAAATTTGGATACCTCAAAAAATATCAAAAATCTTTTAATCACAAAAAATATACTGCGCTACGAGGTGAAAACCTGATGATTTAGTTCGCAGATGGAATTGCATTATTCCGAAAAATTTTCAGTAGATCAAGCATCAGGAAGCAGAAAAGTATCAACACGTCACGTTTTCTTTTTTAGCGGGTTCGAAAAGTTCATAAATTAAGTTCTTAGCCCTTCTTTGACAGCGAACCACATGTAGGACTCACGTGGCAGAAACGTCACGTTATTTAAAATTTCGTTCAAAAAGACTAACAACACTAGTTTACAAATTAAAACAAAAATGTCTGTGCTAAAGATTCTTTTATTTTTATTTTAACTACTTTGGCCTACTATACTCTAAAATGACATAAAAATTTTTTTTACGGTTGGTTTTCGAGATATACTTAACCCTCTAGTTCGCAAATTTTTGATTGATAAAAAAAAAATTCGGATTGATTAATATTGACGTAAAAATCTTAAACTGATTTAAAAACCCAAGAAAATCTAATGGGCGTGGTTTTATGAAGTGGGAAAGTTTGAGCGCCTAAAATTATTTGTTGCTAAATGAGCTTTTTATCAATTTGTTTTAAGTAATTAAATATTTTATATAAAAAATTCAAATTCTCAGCTATCCATAGCTAGTTTTTTTTATCTTGATAGTATGAAGGGAAGTATTTTATTTATTTTTTTTATTTTTTTCACTTTTTTCTCAAATACAATTAAAATAATTAATTTTCCTACTTTTCACAAATTATTTAATTTAACTGCCGTTAACTTCTGTAATATGCATCATAGCTCATAACAGATGCATTTTTTTGAAAGCTTGGGAAATTCCCTAAACGATATGATAAAATGTAGCATCAGAAAACTGTTATGGCAATTCTATCTCTTTTGGTGAAGGCCGTGTAGAGGCGGGATTGGGAACTAGAGGATTAATTTTTTTTTATTTTTTCCGAAGGGTTTGATTGTTTTGACAATATCTCGAGAGAAAAACGACCAATATGATAGTAAAAGGTACCAAATTAAAGGCAATTAATTTACCAATAAATATTGTCAACATCATTTTCCATTCAATCTAGTAGGTCAAAATATGAAACAAAAATTGGAAATATTTCTTACTTTTTATATAAAAATTTATTTTCGTATTTAATATGTTACAGCGAGTTGACTGAAACAAGGCCCAAATTATTTAACTCTTTATAGCTCGTAAGTAAGAAATAGGGCATATTTTCGCGATTTCAATTCTTCCTTATTTTTTAAGTGTGTTTCCGATTTTAGTTTTGTGCCCAAAAACGTTTTTCGTTTCATATTTTGACCAATTGCACTTAAACTACTAAGTTGATTGGAAAATAATATTGAAAGTATTTTTATCTTTATATAATTATCTTTAATTTGACACATTAACAATCATATTGGTCGTTTTTTCTTGAGATATGGTCAAAACAGTCAAACTACGTTCGGAAAAAATAAAGAAAACTTATCCATAAAAAGATTTTTGACGCAATTTTCGAGTTTAGCGTGCCAAATTACATGAAATAAAAATAGTAGCATCCTTGGCACAAAATGGCTGTAAACTAGTGTAATTGGTTTGTTCATAAGGTCATTTATTTGGCGTTGATACTCTCATTCTTCATACAAAATTATACGACAGCTTGTGAATATCCCAATTCTTTTTTGTGTTGTAAAAATTCACTTTAACTGTAATGCAGAAATGCGTCAGCACTAAGTTTAAAAAATGCTGTCTAGAACTGTGACACATCTTAAAGCTTTAAACTCCGAAACCAATGCAAAATAAATATTTAAAAAATGACCAATATTCAATATGGATATTTGCATAATTCAGAATAAATATTTGTCAATTTGAAATGCTTCATACTACTTTTTAAAATTAATTTTTAATTTTACTGCATAGTGAAATGAAGTATGAAGTACTCGTGCATGCATGTCGTCATCTAAAATCCAAAAAGCCGTAGCTACACAAATTTTCAAAATCGACTTTTGATTAATTATGATCCAATTTCCCAAATTATATGTCCCTGCAAAATTTTAAACTTCTACGCTCAAAATGCAAATGGTTTTATTAACAAAATCCAAAAGGCGGTAACTACAAGTACATGAACTTAATAAGCAAATAGACGCATTTACTTGAATGAAAAAGGAAAAAAATATTTGAATATTTTTAAGTAACAATTACATTCTTCTTAAATCTATAAAATTTTTCATTTCACAATATTTTTGCCGCTCCTGCAAAAACAAAAAAAAAAAATGTGTAGTTACGGCTTTTTGGATTTTAGATAACTATATATGCCATATTCGATGATAAATCTTTTTTGAGAAATTAACAGCGCAAAAATAAAAATAAATTGTTTTTTTAGTTTTTGCATTAATTGATTATCACTGCATGAAAACAATTTGTAGAAATGGTAAGCAAATACGGGTAGATCACTCGCACTGAATGTAGCATGCTCATTGGTTTTGTATTGGTATTGGTTTAAGTGGATGTAATGATAACTTCATTCTGGCAACAATACTTATTCAAAACAAGAATATGTGTATGTGTGTGTGAAAACAATTATACCAAGTGTAAGCAACAAATTGACAGCTTTTCGCCCCAAGGGATCCAAATTCATTCAATTTAGAAAGTGATAATTCGGCGTGTTAACTACTTATAGTCAAATATGGTATTCACTTACTTCATTTTCAGTATTAAATTCAATTTTCCCGTAATGTACTACATTTATTTATTTCTTCTTAACGACTCCTGACTTTGTGTAAATATTTGCTGCGAAAAAGCAAATGGCTTCTTTAGTGATATTATTTATTTATATAGAATAGGGGGTAAGTGGGGGTATCGAGTTTTTATTAGGGTAAATTGCTGGTCTATGCCAAAACATCTAAAGTGTTAAATTCAGTTTTTGAAAGACTAATTTTCAGGGACTGTAATCATTATAAGCAGTATGAAAAAAAATCAAAATTTAATGCTTATTACTTGAATTTTATTTATTTGATCATCAATAAAAATTATTTTTCGATTTTTTATTTTTTGCTCAGAAATTATAATAATTTTTTGATTTTTATCTGTTTGCTCAGAAATAATAATTATTTTCTGATTTTTTTTTTACGTTCAGTAAACGAAAAAATCAAATCGTTGTACAGCTTTGCACATCGTGTGTTCAGTTAGACCGAAATTTATGTGATTATTTGTGTTTTTGTTTTTTGCACAAAGTACCGTTTGTCTGTATACATTACGTTAAGCTGCAGGAGAAAAATGCTATTGCGGGACTAACTTTTGTCAGCAAAAATAACAGCGAAGTGGTGTTCTACTGATTCCAACAAAGCATGCAATCATTATCAATTTGATGTACTCGACATTGTTCTCCGATATTTGGAACACGTTGATTCTTTCGTTTAAATATTTAAAAATAATTATTATTTTCGGTCCCTGCTAATTTTGATTTTCCAGGGTGTCAACATATCGTCGCCTGAGAATTGATTTGGCGTATAGGCATACGAATACTTATACACATACGCCAAATCAATTCTCAGGCGGCGATATGACCATCGATATATATTAATTGAAATGTTATCGTTGTTTTACAAAATTTTAGGACTCAATTAATTTAATTACGTTTACAAACAACTATCTTTACACTAGATTGCAAAGGATTTCTTTTTTGTGCTACCCATCAATTTAGTTCCATTATATAAAAATATGAGCTTTGCGAAATTTGAGCTCTATCCGATAAGGAGAAAGGTTGCCCGAAAAATCACATGAAAATATTAAATTTTTTTTTTGTTCCAAAAAAAATTGTACAGGGTAGACAACTGGGATAATTTGTCAAAAAAAATTTCTCAAGGAAAACAAGCATTTATTTCTTGAGCAGGAAAAAATAGCACTAGTAGTAGTAATTTGAAATTTGAATATTAACTTCTTTTCGTATTAAATAAATAAAAAAAAATATTGATGTATGCCATTGACAGTATTTGTTGCGCCGAGTATGCAAATCTAGCCTTACATAGAAGTAATATTTTGCAGAATTAAAAAAAAAAAAAAAAATTGGTTGAATATCTTTTTTCCGAATTTTGGGTAGCCCGTGAAAATCAATAATTTTAAAATCCGCCATATAAAAGCCACCCTTGCCTACATGTACTTTGAAAAACAATCAATTTTATGTAACACATATTTTTTTTTGCAACGTAAAATGAACAATATTCTGATATAGTATGTATATGAGGCATTCTTTTACAAATCGAACACTTTAATTGGTCAACATTTTTGATTTGCTTCTAATTTTTTTTACACGTTTCCTTTGTGTTGTTGGTTTGCAACGTTTCTTTATAAAACGCATTTCAAAGCTTCTGGATTGCACACAAACTACGTCATTGCTCTTGAAACAGGAGTAGAACAAGGGCATCTTTACACGTTAAATCTACACTTAAGATACATCACCAAAACTCTGTATGAGTACGACACTACAAGGCTTCCTCATATACTCTCAAAGAGTCTAATTATAAATAAAAAATATACTGGGTGGAAGGATTAATCCAAAAATTAAGAAACTGCAATATAAGTTATGATATTAACTGGGCAACACACAGAGGCTGGTGCAATATGTGTGTTGAACTACTTGTAAGATTAAAAGACAAAGCAACGAGGGGCTATACAGGCAGAGCATGGTGCTGCCAGATGCGCATATAAAAAAAATCAAAAGGAGAAACATATTTTAATGACAAGTTCTCGCAAGTTCTCCCAATCACATGGACTATTAAAGCTCGATGTGCCCTCCTATGGTTAAATGGAAGCCCGTATCAGACAAGTAATACATTTTTTGTATACTTGCAACTTGAATGAAGAAGAAAACATAAAACATTTTATTCGTTATTATTTCGTTATTATATACTTGTTCAATTGCTTTATTTAATTTATGTTCAGAGAATTTATACTTTGTCATTTTAATATCGAATATTTTTTCAGAATATTTTAACTCAATAAAACAATTTGAAACTGAGTGGTTGGCCCCTGGCTTCAGATCAATTTTGTAATATTGGCAGATGTCCTGTTTTCAGAGAGTTCAGATGTAGGTATCCTAAAAAAGCAACATTGAGGTTGAAACTATTCGTGTACTAAATGGTCATTATATTGGTACTTGGAATAGCTTAACAAAATAAATATAGTATATTGACAAAGTTATTGTGCAAAAAATTATGAATTGTACTTTGTTTTAAATTATTAAGTAAACTCAGATATCTGGTTGACGCTCTAAAGGCGTACGGATATTCCTCCCGGAACCACCGTTAGGTATTACGTCGGAAGGCCGTAATGAGCTTAGTGCTCAATCGTCAGTATTGGTTTCTGTCCAGTTCTGTTCGGTTTTATCGTCGGTTGACGATATCTGGCTCCGTATTTGTAGTGTTTGCCGTGCGTTCGACTTTGCGCGCACGTTCTGCATTATACCTTGCACGCTGCATTCCATTTTTTCGCTGTGTTACACATCTGTTTCGTCAGATTCCTTTCTGTAGGTGGTTCTCCAAAAGCTTTCTCCAGCTCATCTCTGTTTTTGTTAAAACGCGGGCATTTAAAATGTATATGCTGCGCGTTCTCCCGTTCCTCTGGGCATCTTGGGCAAAACGGGTCTTCTTCTCCGATGTTGATTCTGTGCAAGTACTGCTTGAAGCACCCATGGCCACTAAGCAGCTGCGTAATGTGGTAATTCAGTTCACCACGCCTCCGTGATATCCACTTTTCTATGTCCGTAATGATATTGTGGGTCCATCGACCCTTCTCGGATAACTCCCATCTTCGCTGCCATTCCAAGATGGTAGGCTCTCTTGCTTCTCTTCTTAGGGTTTCGGTTGATTTTGTGTCACGGCCATATAACCGCCTCATCTATTGTGCCTGTAAATCTATGGGCACCTTACTTGCTATGACACAAATAGCATCGTCCGATACTGTGCGATACGCGCTAGCAACTCTCAGGGCACTGAGCCTATATATCGCACGGATATCCTTCTGGTGTGTTTTCTTGCTGTCCGCCCAGATAGGTGCTGCATACAAGATTACTGACGTAGTAACCGTTGAAAGCAGCCGGCCCCTGCCCTCGCGCGGGCCTCCTATATTCGGCATAATGCGTGTTAACGCGCTGTTTATTCGTGCTGCTTTTTCACGAACAGCTTTCAGGTGATCCTTGAACGTCATTCTAGAATCTATAAGTACTCCTAAGTACTTAATGTGTGGACACAAGGTGATGTTATGATCTATCTATCTATCTATCTATCTATCTATCTATCTATCTATCTATCTATCTATCTATCTATCTATCTTTTTTTTTTTTTTTTTTTTTTTTTTTTTAACGAGGAGGAAAGCATAAAAAGCCACCCAGTCAGTGCGTGACATTCTCACGCTAAAACCACCTCTCGTCCGTACGGATATTCCTCCCGGAACCACCGTTAGGTATTACGTCGGAAGGCCGTAATGAGCTTAGTGCTCAATCGTCAGTATTGGTTTCTGTCCAATTCTGTTCGGTTTTATCGTCGGTTGACGATACCTGGCTCCATATTTGTAGTATTTGCCGTGCGCTCGACTTTGCGCGCACGTTCTGCATTATACAGAGTGGTCATCATATCTGCAGCAACCTTGCATGCTGCATTCCATTTTTCCGCTGTGTTACACATCTGTGTCGTCAGATTCCTTTCTGTAGGGGGTTCTCCAAAGGCTTTCTCCAGCTCATCTCTGTTTTTGTTAAAATGTGGGCATATAAAAAGTATATGCTGCGCGTTCTCCCGTTCCTCTGGGCATCTTGGGCAAAACGGGTCTTCTTCTCCGGTGTTGATTTTATGCAAGTACTGCTTGAAGCACCCATGGCCACTAAGCAGCTGCGTAATGTGGTAATTCAGTTCACCATGTCTGCGTGATATCCACTCTTCTATATGCGTAATGAGATTGTAGGTCCATCGACCCTTCTCGGATGACTCCCATCTTCGCTGCCATTCCATGATGGTACGCTGTCTTTCTTCTCTTCTTATGGCTTCGGTTGATTTTGTGTCACGGCCATATAACCGCTTCATCTCTTGTGCCTGTAAATCTATGGGCACCTTACTTGCTATGACACAAATAGCATCGTCCGAAACTGTGCGATACGCGCTAGCAACCCTCAGGGCACTGAGCCTATATATCGCACGGATATCCTTCTGGTGTGTTTTCTTGCTGTCCGCCCAGATAGGTGCTGCATACAAGATTACTGACGTAGTAACCGTTGAAAGCAGCCGGCGCCTGCCCTCACGCGGGCCTCCTATATTCGGCATGATGCGTGTTAATGCACTGTTTATTCGTGCTGCTTTTCCACTAGCAGCTTTCAGGTGATCCTTGAACGTCATTTTGGAATCTATAAGTACTCCTAAGTACTTAATGTGTGGACACGAGATGATGTTATGATCACCAACCGTGATGACCAGCTCTGCACGTGCTCTTCTGGTACTCAATACCACGACTTCCGTCTTCTGCTCCGCCAATTCCAGCTTCGAGTTGTACAGCCATCTTCTCACTCTTGAGATGACATCGTTACATATAGCGATAGCGAGTCCAGGTTCTTGGCTACTGCCACTATCGCGATGTCGTCTGCATATCCTACGATTGTTGTATCCTCCGGGAGATCCAATTTGAGGATGCCGTCATACATTGCGTTCCATAGTGTTGGGCCGAGAACGGAGCCCTGCGGAACGCCTCTTTGACACGATACTGCTTCACGCCGTCATCAGTATCGTATATTAAAATTCTGTTGTCGAAGTAGTTTGCGATTATTTGCAACAGGTATTCCGGTACTTCGAATCCTCTCAGTGCACTCATAATCTGAGGTCAGTTCGCCGAATTGAAGGCATTTTTGATGTCCAACGTCACTACGGCGCAGTACTTCTTCTTGCCGTTTCCCCATTGGTTGCCGCTGGTGGCCACGCGTGCAATATTCATCACCGTTTGTATTGCGTCGACCGTGGATCGTCCTCTTCTGAATCCAAACTGTCGTGCTGATAGCCCTCCTGGCTTTTCAAGCCACTCCTGGAGCCTGTCCCCTATAATGCGTTCGAGAACTTTGCCCAGTGTATCCAGCATGCATAACGGTCGGTAGGATGCCGGTTCATCCGGCGGCTTCTTTGGTTTTAGTAGGAGGACTAACCGCTGTCGCTTCCATGTGTCTGGAAAAACTCCTTCTGTCAAGCATGCGCTGAAAAGCTTCGCGAACACCTCCGGTGTGGCTTTGATCGCCGCCTTGAGCGCAACGTTGGGGATGCCATCCAGTCCTGGGGCCTTGTTATCCGCAATCTTTCGTAGCGTTGCCAGCACTTCGCTGGCGGTGACTTCTGGTGCTTGCACGCACTTATGTTGTCGTGGAGCAAGTTCTTCCTGGGGGGGAAAGAGTGTGGTCACCACTTTTCGCATCAGTGTGGGGCAGGTGGGCTGTGGGGCCCTTAACCCTCTGACCTTCCTCATAACCGTTGTATATGCCATCCCCCATGGATCGGTTTCTGCGCTGTCGCGTAACTGTTTAAAACAGATGTTTTTGCTGTCTCTGATGGCCTTCTTGAGCTCGATTCTACAAACTTTATAGTCGAGCTGCAGGGCTTCCCACGCGGGAAGAGAGCGAGCTGTCTGCGCTTTCCTGCGTGCTTGATGGCATTTCTTCCTGGCTGCCGCTATCTCCTCATTCCACCAGTACACTGGTCTTCTGATCAAGACTGCACGTCTTCGGGGCATCGCAGCATCGCACGCTCTGGAAAGTGCTGCGATGGTATGCACTGCCATGTCTGCAGCTGGTTTGGTCTGGAACATTGCGTCACTCCAAGCTATGTTGAACGTGTCCACGTCGAACGCTTGCCTCTTCCATCCATTTTGCTGCGCCTTCTGTTTCCGAACCGCGAGGGGTGCCACCTTGTTATCCACGTCGATGATGATGGCCTTGTGCCCATCGCTATGCGTGTACATGTTGCTAACGCTCCATTTGGCAGAGCGCGCAACTACGTTGTCCGCAAAGGTGAGGTCTATTATAGACCTACCTCTGCCGTTGTCGAAAGTGTATGCCCCGAACTCATTTAGTAGCTCCAGCTCTAAGGGAACCAGGCTCTCAAGGAGTATGTGGCCACGTCGGCACGTGCGGGCGCTACCCCATGTTGTGGACCATGCATTAAAGTCCCCGCCGATAAGAAGTGGATGCTTTCCGCGTGCTTCTTCCACTAATGCTGTCACCATGGTCTCAAAAGCTTCCTCGCTCATACTAGGTGGAGCGTAGCAGCTGAAAAAGTAGATTCCACCTACTTTGACCCACGTGAATCCTTCTTTGGCTGTTTTCATCTTGCCTTGCAATGAGGCGTTGCCTAGCGCCCAAATGGCAGCCTTATTCGCTGCGTCCGTCGCCCAGCCATGTCCATCTAGATTTGTATACTGCTCCGAAAGTAACGCTAAGTCGAAGCCATGTTCGGTCGTCAATTGCTGCAGGAGATCCTGCGCCGCCTGGCAGTGGTTGATATTGAGTTGCAATATCTTCATTGTCACCTCAAATTTTTTCGCGCCTTTTGGAACAGGGGGCATTTTGTGCTCCCTGCTGCATGTGCTCCTTTGCACAGAGCACATTTCTCCTTATTAGAGCAGACTGCCGCCAAGTGCCCTCTTTCTCCGCATTTCAGGCAGTGCTTCGTCCTGTCTACCTTCTCTGTGCAACGTTGAGCAATATGGCCGTAGCCCCAGCACTTGAAACAGTATCTGGGCGAATCCATCTCTCTTATCCTGCTCATCACCCATCCGATGCGTACTCGTTGCGCATCTATCACCTTCCTCGCGTCGTCTACGGGTAGGCAGATGAGAGCTGTTTGTGTGCCGTTGTACCTCTTTCGCAGGCTTCTAACAGCAGTTGTCTCTGGGCGTCGTATTTTGCATTGCGCATGAAGTGCCTCGCAAATTTCCTCCGGTGTGGTGACCTTGTCTAGGTCTCTGCATTGTAGCGTGACCGTGTGAGTTTTGGCCGCTACTTTGGCCGTCTCCTTTAGTACCTCTTCGATTGCTGCTTGGTACGTCGTCGTCTGGTTTTCTGGAGCTCTCTTCAACTCCAGAAGTAGCTCGCCTTTGGCTGTTCTGCGTATGGCCTTGACATTTTCTCCCATTGTCTTAAGATCCTCGCATGTCTTCACCTTGCGCAGTATGTCTGCGTACGTTGCGTCTCCTGCCTTCGATATAATAATAACATCAGGCCTGGTCCTTATTGGTCTGGCCTTCCTGGCTTTCTTGCCTTTTACAACATTCCATGCTGTTTCCTTCGGCCCCTTAATGTTTGACGCCTTGTCCTTTGGGTTTGTCTGCTACGTTTCTGCTGTGCCGCGTCTTCTCTTTGTTGCCGGTGATTTCTCGCCAATTATGCGCAAGTCCGGACTCGTGCTGGCTCTCATCCTCTTAGCCGAAGGTGGTGGCGCTCTGCGAACCACCTCTGCGAGGGTCTCACGTGGGATGCTTTTTTCAGGCGCATCTACCTCGATGTCAAGCGTTGTTGTTGTTGCTGGTGTTGATGCCTGCTGGTCCACGCTCTTTTCCATGTCCAGCATCGCTTCAGTATAAGCGCCTTTGATCATAGATCCTAGGCGCTTAATTTCAGCGTGGACATTCCTTCTACCCTCGTAGTATGCCAGGAGCTTGTTTATATGTACTCCAAGCTTTGCCATTTTGGCCTGGAACACGTTCGTTGATGATGTTTGTACAACGGTTTTAATAAACTGCCCTGCCGGTACTCTTGAAGCTGTCTTGGGTGTAGTAGCATCCAAGGTCGCTGTCTTCTGTAAGTCAAATATGGTCCGCTGTTTTGATGCCATATTGACTATTGCTTCTGTAGGCGTGCCTGTGTGGCCAATCGACTTCTGTTGCTCGCGTGCGGTTGTGCTACTTGCTGTAGCTACACCTTTCGCCTTATTGTCGATCTTCTGACACGTTTTCCTGGTATCGTCCTGATCCAGTTCAATGAGGTCAGGTGAGGATGCTGATTTTTTCATCAGGCTCCTTCCGGATTCCTCTGGCGATCGCGTTAGTCTTCGGCCCTTGAATGGGTCAAAGTTCTCCTCTTCATTTACATCTGTGTTTTTTTGTTTGTTTGTAAACATTGTGATTGGGTCCCCCCTCGTTGCCGCTATCTCGGTCCGAAAGTACAGTCGCCTTAATGACCCCGTGGTTATCTATGCAAGCAGTGAGGCCACGCAAGGGTTGACGCAGGACCTTATGGGTACCTGCGTTCAGAGCCAGGTCAGCGTAATCGGGAACACAGCCAGCCGAGCCTGAACCACCACCGTAGTGGTGACGTACCTCGAACGTACAACGAGGCCTGCCAAGGTTTTACCGGGACGGAGGCAGCTGGGACATTAGCCGGACAGCCATTTCCGCTAGATTTCACTCCGCTTACTAAAGTGCCCGAATGCCACAGCCGTCAGCTCGTATCATCTAGGTCAAAATATTGGTTCCAGTACCATTTCGTCAGAATCCTACTGGACTCAGATTCCGACGTCCATTGCTCGCATAGTATCGAAAATGTGAACCAGCCGCCTGCACTTACCCAAGCCCTTCGACCCATTGGTCGAAGCCGGGCAGCGTCTGACGGTGTAGCACACATTCCCGTCACTATCTGCTGTCGTGGTTCGCGAAGTTTCCGAACACTTGTATCCGTCACTAGACATTGCCCTCATGACCCACATGACAGTGTCATAGGATAACCCAGTGTTGAAATACGCGTGTCCGGATTCTGCAACGATGTCCCACGGTGCCACCCCGGGGTGGGGAGCACTTACGCCAAGGACGGTGCCTGCTCGTCCTGTCGCAGATCTTCATTGGGTATTGTGGCCTTTTAAGACACACCCTCCACTTCTGCCGCTCTTGGTCGGGGACTGCTTATTGGGTATTCGCAGCTAACCGACATTACTGCCGGCCGTTCAGCTATCCGCCACCCGCTGACCCCCACAGTAGCCTAAAGCTCAGCCCTGTGCTATCTATCTATCTATCCATCTATCTATCTATCTATATATCTATCTATCTACTTATATTTGAACTTATAGACATAAATATAAGAATGAAATTCCCTCAAATAACTCAAAAAGATGTTTGAAGTTTAAACTAAAAGCAATCTTCAAATATGTTCTGTTTCAATCAGTGGAAAGTATTAGGAATTTAATTATAGGACTTAATAAGTAGAACAATTTGGTTGAGTGTAGCAAAATATGTGTTGAATAGCCCTTGCCCCCCGTAGTGATTATGATGTGAAAAATTAATTAAAAATTCCATAGTGATTATTTTAAAAACAAAAAAACAAAAAAAAACGTGTTCACGTGTTCAATACTTCAAGGGTATTAAATGTTGTTATTGTTGCATGAATTAAAAGTTTAGGTGCCTGCATTTTGTGAAATGATTTCTTATCAGGAATCAACAGTTACGTGTAAAATTGAGAGAATTAAAAAAATAGAGAGAGAGGGAGATGGATTCATTCTCATAACTTTATTCTATGGCAAGAGAGAGTATGTAATATGGGATAGCAGTGAGTTGAAGAAAATCGTTAGTAACGTGACAGGATGTAACAATGGAAGGATTCATATACATATGTATGTATATAAACTATTTGAATCAAACATCATTAAGAAAAAGTACATCAAAAAATATTTGGCAATTTAAATTAAGAATGGAGCTAAAATAATTTAAAAATTTGAAAAAAAAATTCGTTTTTTGGTCTGCATTATCGACATAGAGTGGCACTCAATGCGCATGCCAAAAACATTTTCCTTCATTCATTCATTCATTCTAACGTACTGCATAGAAAAAAGGATTCAGTTCCGTTTGCTGCTCCATACGAACGCATAGCTTTGCTATCAGTATGCAATCTGTTGGGTTTTCAGTTGTTATTCAAGCTTCGATACCGGCAGACATGTCTTCCGCAAAGTAAAATCGGCTCTCGCTTAGCTTTGTGAACTCGCACACATACTGGCGCCCAATTTTCATATTTACTTAGCGTTGACGCGCGACGCTATTTGACTTTGTTGTTGACGGAAGTCACTGATTTGTCAATAAACGACCGTATTCCGGCGGAGTTGCGGGACCTCTTTGGCATTTTGTTGTTGCTATTGCTGCCGCTGCTACTGCTGATTAAGTGCCGTGTGAATGTGATTGCGTTCTCTTCTGTGGAATTTGAGATGAATTCGCTGAATGCATTTGATTACGAATTACACTATCGTTCTCTCTATCATCCTAGCGACCGTGGCAGTAGTGGTGATAGCGACAGCAAGGACGACGGTGTCAACATCGTCTTCGTCTTTTAAATGCAATTTTTGCGCGCTTTAATGTGATTTTGTGTTTTTGACATTAGTATTTGTTGTTGGTATTGCAGGAGTTATTATTATTTTTATTGGTATTGCTTTTAATGTGTTTGAATGGCATTCTACCGATGCCTACACACAAATGCAAATGCCAAATTGAAATACAAATACTTTATCGAATTGACTGCACCGGAAACGGAAATTAATTGTGGCGTTGGCAATGACGTTGTCAGTGCCAGTGTTTTCAATCTAATGAACATTATATGAAATTAATGTAGATAATCGCTATATATTCATGTGCATGTTTGCATGATGGGTTCGTTCGTTTGATTTCGTCTATTCGACTGAATTGCCACCTTAAAGTCAAGTAATACACCGAACATCCTGTAATAAATAATAAATGCGAAAACTATTAAATTAAATTGTATCAAATTGAAATGAATCGACTAACTAACCAACCGCGCGACCGATCCAATTATGGCAGTGATGTTATCTGCAATTATGACCACGATGATGATTTTCCATTGGCACTGATAGCTCCACTTCTTTCATATTTACGTGTATAAATATTAACCAAAGAGTTCACGCGATATGCACATATATACTTGTAAAAAAGAGACAACTAAAAAAAAAACCAAAATAATAAATTACATGCATAAATAAAAACGAACGAACCGAAAGTGAAAAAATAAAGAGTTTCGAATATCGCAATCATTTCAAGGATAATTCAATTAAGTCCACAAAAATGCAAATACTGAATAATTCATGCACAGCAAGCAGCGTTGAACTGCGGTATATTGCTTAACAGGTGAGATATGTTTGCAATTCTTGATACACGCACCTACATAAATAAATACGCTTCGAATAATAATTATCTATGAATCCTACCTCATAGTTCATATTAAGCAACAAAATTGTTTACCTTTAATTGGACATTTTCCATATATATTTGGGTAGATCGATTAAGCCTGATTAAGCTGGTTAATTATAATTGCATAATTAATAGTTCAATGTTCAGGAAAGAAAGAGATAAGGCATAATGGAAACAAACTTACCATATATGGAAAGCAGGTATTTATATGTATACACTACTTATTAAATCGAAAAAAGTAACCCCAGAAGAAAAATTTCTAGACATTTCTACATAGGGAAGCCAGAAAAATACTCGCACTAGTTAATTTCTTGTAAACAATTTCGTGCCTCGTACAGTGCGTTGATCCCATACAAAAGTTGGACAAAAATAGGAGGAACTGTCAGAATTGAATGAAATTTGTTTAGTACATCTTATAGATTTTTCTTAAATCTATTTTTTTTTTTTAATGATTTTTCATTTATTTGTTATGCACATAAGCTAGGGTCAAAATTTTTTTCACATTGAATGTTAGGAAAACTTAAATCAACTCGTTATACAAAAAAGCAAAGAATTTTTTTTGTAGAAATGTTTTTGTCAAATATTTTCAAGAATCGGACGAAAACGGAGGATATTTTACATTTTTTATTATCTTTTAATGCAACAATGAGCGTATGTTTAACTATTTTTTAGTTTACAAAAACAATTTAATTCATATTGTTCTAGCTACAATTATAATTTTCAGATTTTTTCTGCGGAAGTACAACGAAAACTTCTTTACTAATTATTTTTGTACAAAAATCAGTAACATTCACAAAAATTATTTATTTACAAAAAACATCGTTGTTTTTGATTACTCGACCTTTTACCTTTAAAACGGTATCAAATTCGTTGAATTTGGTTTCACTTACTTTTTTGACACACTGTGCGTGTTTGTTACGTGTAAGACTGCAGCAAAGAGTCAAAGACAGTAAATAACCATGCCATACAGGCCTACTTCTTTCAACTTTTACCTTTTTGTGCATAGACAATATCATTATCTCTGCCCGGTTATTACTGAAGAGAAAGGTTGCTTTCTCATATGAAAAAATTAAAACGAGCAATTCAACCATTTCATGATCAAAATTACTGTATAACGAGCCTACAGAGAAAAATCTTGCTTCAGTTGTTAAAGGACATAATGCCATTAATAAAGGATAAGTCTATTATGTATGTGTTGTATATCATCAATTCATATCCTTTGTGCCAACACACAAATAAAATGTTATCCTAGCTTCCCACTGACCAATATTAGCAATTTGCATCTATGGATAAAATGCCGTTATTGAATTTTCCTAATTTTTCTGAGTACTTGGCAAATTTTAAGTTTTCAGATCTAGTGCTTGATTGGTCGGGGCTTTGGCAAGTTTGTCAGTTAGTGAATGAATGAATAAAAAAGGATTTTTTGTAGGAATTTGTATTGGGTAGAAAGCGGCCATTTCGAATTTATTCAAAGATTTGTGGTGCCAACTAGACATACTTATATTGTACCTACATTTATATGCGAATAAATACTGGCATACTTTTTTGCGTTTTAAATTTGCATAACTGGTTTTATAACTACAGCTGACACACAATTATTCCGATCGTTGTTTTATTGTTCATTTATCAACATCAAAACTTGTGGGTAAAAAATTTGCAATGTTAAAATATGGTATATATAGATATTTATAGTTGCTTTGAAAGTTATTCAATATGTATTTTATGAATAAGCAAATGTGATTTATATACATAGATACATACATAGATACACATATTTTTATAGGTAGGTATACACAATTCGCAAATACCTCTGTATGTATGCATGCATATGAAAAATAGCAAATGCTTTTATTAAATTAAGAAAACGATTTAGCTAACATATTAATACAGTTGATTTGTTTTAAATATGACAACAAGCTATGTATAGAAAGTAGTAGAATTTTATAAAAATTAAATTCATTTCCCTATATTCTTAAAGAATAACAATTTAAGAATGATTCGTCGAATTTATACGAAAATTCATTGCACTTCAAACTTGACACATTTTTCTCAAAACAAAGTTTTCAAAGTTGGTGAGCATGATTGCTCTATAACCAAGTAACCGATCTATCTATTTGGTGAACATGTTTAAGATTACGTAAATTGGCGGATAAACGAGTGATTTTTTCTGTCAATGATCACAAATCGCATTTTTAAATTTGAACAGCCACCATTTTGTCAAAAATAATTTTTAATGTGATAACATATTTACTCGGAGCTGAAGGAGAATTTTTAGTGGAGTGAATTGGCAGAAATTAAAATCAAATGTCACGTCGGTATCGTGTGAGGTTTCATAGCATGTGTGAATTTATAAGTGTAAGCTTTATTATATAAGTATTTTACTTTAAATCCAAAAGTATGCAACACATAATTTCTGTATCAAAAACGGTAGTGGAATGGACATAATATGTAAGTACAATGGAATAGTGGGACATATCAAAAATTGTTTTTATTTATTGTATTGTTTTATTGCTTAATTTATTTTAGTTTATAGTTTATTCTTTTCTAATTGAAATTGTAAAATAATACAAACATTAGGCGATGTAGACGTACAAAAAGCGAAGAAAGTGTATGGTTGCACTTTTTGGAAGATAAAAATTAAAACTTTTATAATGAAGTAAACAACAATGCGTAAAGTATGTTATCACATAATATGATGAGTGCAGAAAGGACTCGTGTTAGTTTTTTATAATCGCTTCGGTAAAACGTCAGATTAACTAACTAATGAAGTATCTTTCTTCGTGGAATATCAGATGGTTTATTGGTTATTATGTTCACCCTAAAGTGCGATCAGAAAGATTCTTCACAGAAACGTCTATAGGTCCGATTGGAATAAATTTTTTTCAACAAATATGTATATATTTTTTGTGTGGAAACCCTCTTAAGGATGAACGAATTTTCGGTACTTGACTGATTCCGGAAATTTGTTTAAACTTTTGGGTGTTTTTTTTTCTGTTTTTTTTTTTGAGTGGCTGTCGGGAGACATACTCAGGCCAGAACTCGGATTACGTTTATTTTAAATAACACGTAAGTAATGTTTTACTTTTTCATCAGCTTTTCGGAAACAAAGAAGAAAGCTATACACCTGAATGTTCTTGTACAGTACTTCGTTTAACACGGCAAAACCTCGTTCTAACACGGTTTCGGCAAACATTTTTTTTTTTTGCTCATTATGTTTTTTGATTTATGCATACATATATGTATGTATACATATATACCAGTGGCGGATACAAGGGGAGGAAATTTCCACCCAACCCGCAATATTTTTTATATTTTCCCCCAGCTTCTATTTGCATACCTTTTGATGTTTTAATAATATTATTACATTTGTTTTTTCTTTATTTTATGAATAGATATGTCAGCTCTATTAGATCAATCCATTATAGCTCCCCTATTCCTGGTACTAATGCAATACGAGATTTATGAAATGCCCTTTTTACATAATTATCAATTTGGAAGTGAAGAGATTTTGTAAGGTAGCCTCGGTAAAGAATAAATTGTTTTCAGGTCATAGCTGACAGCATTTTCTTTGTCTCTTTACTAAAGTTTTAATGCTGTCAGATGCCATCTGTAGACTCAAAAACACTAAAAAACATTAAACACTGCTTCCAAACAAATTCAACACAATTTTCGTATTCCATGTTGTAATAATAGAACTTAAATTGTATTTGTTTTCCATGATAAGCTCATTTCCCTCTGGCATGAAACGTGTAGGGGTTTTATATGGGTACAGCATACACTGAAATTATAGGTTTCGGACCTTTATAAAAGAAAGGAGAAAATCTAAATACAGGGTAGGAAGCAACGACCTTGAATTATTCTTAAAATGCTATTAATTTTCTGTTTGAAATTTCGCGTTGTAAAAAACAAAAAATTAAATTTTCAAGTTTGACGAACAAACTCACAGAAACTAAATAGGAGATTTAAATATGCATAATAAAATCAAAATTGAAAAATTTTATATTCAACAAAAAAAAAGCTTACTAAAAAGCTTTAGTTAATAAAGATACAGATTTTTGGCCGATGAAAAACACTTCTGAATAACTAGCCGTCAAGTGCCATTTGAACAAATCTTCAAAAAATTAAAATGCGTTATATTTCTACTACTCATTTTAAACCAATCTAAAAACTGAATAAATGTTTCCTATTGTTAAAATTTTCCATGATCCTTTACCTTGAAAATAGATCATTCAAATTGTGAAATGATTTGCTACAAGATCACAGTTTTCCCCAAAATGCTTAACGTTCCAGTCCGTTTTCACACGGCCATACCTCCGAAATTATTAGACATCGAAAAAGTTTATGAATAAGCCAAAAAAAAAAAAAAAAATACATAGGTACGTAATGCCCCAGCCCATTTTTTGATTGATATGTTTTCTGTATCCGCCACTGTATATTCATTAGACTGCACACAAAAAAAATTGGTGAAAAATATTGAAATTGGAAGGTGGTTACGTTTAGTTTTTTACCTGGAAAATAAAATAATTTTAAATAATAATAAATAATTTTCTGGAACAGCTTAAAAATTCCTTCTAGAAGCACCAGGAACACTGGGAAATTGGTTTTCCCCTCCATTGTATATGTTATGGATTAGAGAATGTACTGGCGTTTGTAAAAGAACGCTGAACTGGACGCTTTTGGCGTGAAAACAAAGAAAAACGAGAAAAATCCTCAAGTTTAGGGGATTGATCGATATTTTTTTGTTTATTTTCTTATGTATGAATAATATAACAACAACTTCAATTAAAAAAATGTCTGAAAAAAACAATGGATGCGTGCAAGGTACGCAAGAGACTTGATGTCTAAGCAGTCAAGCCAGCTGAATGCCATATACATAAGCTCACAAATGTATAGGCATATATAGGAATTTTATGTCGGGTCCGATTGTCAGCAGATCGCCTGAGGAGTATAAGGTCAGCACTTGCTGTTTTTGTTCACAATTTAACTTTAGAAAGGCAACAGGGGTGACCAGTCACCCCACTAATTATTAAAAGCTCCGCAAAGATATTTGCCTTAAGTGCATTTAATAAAAAAACAATGGCCCTATTCACGATTTGGTGCAAATTGTCTTGCATCATTGCAAATGCAAAATATTTCTGCTATAACAACAACAAATATATGCGATATGCAATGAAAATTAGCATAGGGCTAATGCATTAAAATTATAGAAATGAATAAAATAAATGTTTTTTATTGAAGTAAATAAGTGATTTTACAATAAATAAGTTTGACTTTTTCTGTTTAATAATTTTGTTATTTACATAGGCAAAAAAAATGTTGCCTTTCTAAGGTTAATGTACAAAGCAACATTTTTATAATGCCGTGGTTTGCTACATTTATTGACAACTAGATTCTTTACTACTTTTCATTTTGTGTTGTTTTTATATTTTAAAAAATATTTAATTTTAATGCAATCTAACTAACCGAATGCAAAACCTATCAAACGTCTGTGTTTGCTACGGCCACTTCTCTGCTTGTATGGTATAGTCGATCTCCACACGTTTAACAACAACAAATAATTCTGCCACGAGTAAATGTACACACACATTTTGTTTTTGGGTGTCTTTAAGATCTTGGAACGTAATCCTTCTTTTTGCACTGGTTCCTTC